>OY728140.1:1173681272-1175019381 GCA_963277665.1 Viscum album | reverse complement strand
CTGGGGGGGAACACCATTGTCATGAAGGGACCTGTGCACCAGAGTTGAGTTAGATTCCCATTTTGTAAAAATCATATTCTTCTGGACCCATAAAGATATCCCATAAAACATTTCAAGGGCATCAGCCTGTAAGGATAATCTATGACCGAGATTTAGTTTATAATCCATGTATACCGACCCACTGTTTTCATCCACTACCCCCTCCTCGCATGATTCCCTGAGAATATGAACCATTAGTGTTGAGTTTTAACCCCCAGCTGGCAGGTTCCAATACACCAAATTTCCTTGGATCCCACTGATTAGGGGCACTTCCCAGGCCCTTGTTGAATACTGAATGAGAGACGGTGCTTCCCACATGTGGAGAACAACCCTAGCTAATTCACATAAAGGGTTTTTTATCCAAAAAATGATAGCATGGGACGACGTGCACATTCCCTCCTATATCACCCAGTTCCTCTCCATCCAATGTCACCAACATGCCACATGTAACACCACCGTGTGTGTCAGCAATTTTAAACCATTTCCTCCAGAACCATGGTACCAAGGATCAAAAAATGGAAGACCATACTTGTTGGGGAGGAAGAACGTAGTGAAATCCTTAATGCAGGTCCAAACCTTTTCCACCCTTTCACTTTCAAAAAATAGGTGATCCTCACTTTCCTCATTGTGAGATTTTCAATACATGAATCTTGATTCCATGTAAACCCAACACCTCTGTTCAAAACCATAAATCATATTTTTAAGATGTAAAAACTACCGAAAGATTAAATTGTGTTTTTTTCCAATTTCAAAGTAAAAATACTTTAAATGACCAAAATTGGATTCATTGAAATAATATAATCAGATTTAACATTAATAAAAATTAAAAGGACAATCTAATCATATAAATAAATTATATTAAAATGAATTTTTAAATTAAAATACTGTATTTGTCAATATTTATCAATAAAAAATAACTTTGTCATAAAAATACTAAAATTTCACCCAAAAGTAAATTTTGATGTTCTTCTTCTAAAGAAAATGTTTATTTTGGAAAATAAAACATATAAAGGTGTGAAAAACTAGATTTAATGAAGGTTTACTATCAAAAGGTGGTAAAATTGTATTTTTAGAAAAATATATCTTTTATCTGAAAAAATGAATTTATTCATATATAATATATAAAAATCATATAAGATGAATTTAAAACATTAAATTGAATTTATATCATATATTTTTCATAAAATAAAAATCCTCAAAAATAAATATGAAAACACAATTATTCTCTTTTAAATAGGTTTAAAAAACACATTTATTATATTTAATTAAATTTTATTTCCATTTCTAATAAATTTGGTAATTAATGAGTAATCATTTAAACATGTGTAAAACATATTTCAATAATTATTTGATACTATTAATTCCCGCCATTCCAACACCTACAATTTAAAATAATAATAATATTATAGTATAATTTTTTAGTATAACTGAATTTTGTGTGTAATGTAATATTTCAGGGAAGCCCATTTTTTGGGTCGAGTAAGATATCTAAATGTTGTTTCCCGTTAACATAGAATCAATATCTTATTCATAATAATTAATTGAAATAAAAAAGTGTTATTCAATAAATACCTAGGTAATTACATCTTCCCACATTTTTGGAAATCACATCCTTGCAATTTTAAAATTGGGATAAGAAACTTCATTAAAAGTCCCATATCGGAAAAAGAGTCAGTAAATCTATCACTTTAAAATAAATAAAGAGAACTATAAAGGTCACCCGAGATAACACATGCTAGGATTCAATGTATCAAAACATGGATATGGAGGAGAAACTAAGTGTCAAGTTCTAATGGAGAGTGATAGAAAACATGATCAGAAGAATGTTAACAATAAGAAAACCAAAAAGTTGTGATTGTTCAAACGTTAATTGGTTTCCCGGAAGGAAAAGTAAATGGACAAAGTTTTTGTTTTATGTTCCATTTCACAATTTTGGAGATTTTATTTATGAGATTAACTAAAGACACAAAGAAATATACTTACAGTTCATGTAGAGTTTCATTTTTAATATGTTTCTACCAAAACTCATCTTTTCTCAAAACGATGAGTATTGAAGATGAATTGGCCACACCTGAAGCGCTAAAGTCAACTTATACAGAATTGAATAATCCATAAAAGAGGAACTATATATTTCCCCTATCTTTAGACAATAACATAAATCACAATGGTTAGTAAAAGAGAAGATAATCCCCTAAAAGGAAAATATTTTTTATATAAATAAATATTACTCTTAATCACCAAAAATGAACAAACAATACCCTAAGATCAACAAAGACCATTAAAAAACAATTGTCTTTAAAATCATTCTATATTATCCAAAGTAATATTGAAACCCAATAATCATAAAAATTTATTCACATAGTCTTCCAATGTAAATCATAAAATTTATCTGCAAATAACATTAACTACTCTTAAAGTATCATACTGAAGTTTAATTAACCAAATAACATATTATCTATGATAGGATAATCATTTCCATAAATAACCAAAATCATTTTATGTCTACAATAAAATAAAATATTCTTCCAGAATAAAATTCCAACCATTACTCCAAAAATGAAATCCCATAGTATTCTATTTTCCTTAGTCATATAGTGTTTCCCCAAAAGAGAGAATGTCTTCCAAAATAACCATTATCACTTAATCACAAAATAATTTTATAATACTAAGGATATCCATTTGATAAAACATAATATCCAAAAATCAAATTATTCTTGATCCATAAAATCATCTAACGAAAAATAATATGTCATAAAAATCTGGGACTTCACATAGTGTAGTGGTAGGCAATGCAGCCTTGTCGCCCTTCAATTGTGGGTTCGATTCCTACAACCTTGTCAAATGCAACGGTTTGTCACCCATCATAAGGGCTATCCTTTTAGTAAAACCATATAATTTTATAACATTCCAAAAAAGGGAGATAAATTCCTCAAAATAACAATAAGATAATTTAATTACAAATGTTATAAATACATCTCATTTTCATCCCAAAAATTTATAACGTATAATTGTTTCAAAATCATGGATCATATGAACCCAAATGGTTCTTTATAACTATATCCCCAAAAGAAAAAATAATTCTTCCTTGATTAACATTTTCACATATCAAATAGTAGGTTTACACATACTGTAAGAATTCATCAAAAGTAATCCTATCATTAATACATTTAAACATATCATCAACCATAGATCTAACATAACTCTTGAATTAATAAAATGTAGATATCATAATCATCAAATATTCTTCCCGACACTTTATCCATGTTTTTTCATAATATTATTTTATACTTATTTCCTAAATAAATTATACATAATGCCTTATGATTTTAGTAATGTCAAAACATGAGCTATGAAATAATCCATACATTTCATAGGTCATTTTCAGTTTCCTCATCTTTAATTGGAATGGAATTAGGAATTCATAAACATATATTTGTATGATCTTACTAATCTCATTCCCAAACCTTCTTTGTAGGAAATATATTTGTATAATGACCTTTCACTCCATATTTAAAACATTCACTTGATCCCATGGAAAGAACTTCTTTCCCTTTCCTAGAGTCAACTTGAAACTTCCCTTTTCAATGGAATGTTCTTACTTTATGACATTCATTACCACATCTATAGAATATTCCTCTCCCTTTGATGCATTTTCCTATGTTTTTATGTCCACATCCTTGACACATAGGTTTTTAAATATACTTACCTTTATTATTATTAACTAAACATCCATTGGGATTAGTTTCTTGCATATATTATGGATTAGAAAAATCATCAATGTTCTAGTGGTCAATCATGACTCCAAATAACTCATTAAAAATAACCACAAGAATTCTCATTGCATCTCCCATTTCATTCAGTTTCTCAACAGAAAACCACCACAGTTTCCTTCACATCTATTATTACTTTGGTGCCTACTAGATCCATCCATTTACTAACACCAAAAAGTTCAGTGTGAGTATATCATTAAAATCATTATATAATATCTTATGAGGTGGGTAAAAACTAATATATACTTATTAATTTAATCTTTAACTCAATTAATTTATTAAAAATAACTATGAATATTTCTAAAATTCTAACCATTATGGTTATGTCACTTATTCTTAAATAACACCCTAACCTCTAAAGTTATCTAAACCGACCTCTAATACAAACTACAAGGCCCCAGCTTTAAACAATACATAATATTGAATTAAGTTAATAATCCACATTAAGGATATTTTTTGGTTTAGATATTTAGAGAACCAGGTCACTACATATACATAACATCTTAAATATTACAAGTATACACGTCTACTGAAAATCTATTTTTTTTTTCATAAAATGAAAACTCTTAAATAAAGAAAAATGTCTAGTTCCATGTTTTATACAGCATGACTTTTCCTTGAACCCATTAGTTACCCAATTCACCATTAAGTCCTATGAAAAAAATTTCAAAAACATTATATAAGAATAAAAAACTCATTAATGGTTATAAATAATGAAAAAAAACATTAGACCATCAATACATACAAATCACTAAGATCATACTTTTCAATCATAAATTATATGCTCCTTATAATACCTCATGAAAATCATAAGATTTAAGAATAACAAATAGAAATCATAAATAATTATTGTAACTTGTGGTAGCCATAACATATTTACATTGAATCTATCACAACTTCATAAAGAGTTATGTTTGGAATCCCCATCCTGATATATTCCCCAAATCTCTTAGGAGAAATATTAATGTTTTCCTCCGTCACGTTAACCAATGCATTAGAGAGCTATCTCGGGCTCACACACCATTAGTTTATCCTGGAACACCGAATATACTTAAAAAATTCCCAAGAACCATAATATAATCATAACACATAAAAAAATTATTAAAAAAATATAACATTCCCATATTGAAATCACAATATATCATTTCAATATATTTATATAATCAACTCATATAAAACATTTGAAAAAGGAGAGTTTTTATCCCAAGTGTACAATACCAATTTGAAACTTTTGAAAGGAATTTACACATTAAAACACTCTTTTACTTATAAATATATCCTTAAAATCATTTCTAAAACATGGACATGAAAGAGAAGTATTTACAATATTATATCATTAAAACATTTAAAATGATGTTTTTTTAAAGAATCCTATTCCAGTTGAGAAACTCTTGAATAAGAATCATTTATGAATAATATTAAATAAAACTATAAATATCATGAGAATATTGAAATTCAAGATATAAAATTTCAAAATGGTTGTATATACACCTTATAAAATAATAAATGTGAACAATATCAAGATAGGCCTCAATTAAAGTAGATTGAGACGTAGTCCCTTAAAAATGTAATTTTGTAAATAAAATAGATCAATTATGTGTATTAATTATAAGTAAAATACATAAATTATTAATACAATATAGTAAATCAAATGTTTTTTCATACAAAATCATAGCAAGAAATAAATTAAGAGTATAAGATTATCCCAAAGAATTGAAATTATGTTCAGAAATTATTTTACCTCAAGTTTGACTTGTCCTGTATATTCCTTGTTCTTCCTAAATAATAAAAATGTGCTAATTTATACTTGATTAAGAACCCTTTTATAGTTTATTATTCTTTTTATATCACTTATTACCTTTCTATAACAATTATTTAATTATTTAAGTTCATATCGTACATTTTGTAGATGTTCAGAACTTGGGTAAAAAATGAACTTGTTATAATTACAATTTGTCCATGTGGTCAAAAGATCATTATCTAATTATTTATATTCATGATTTAGATATCAGATATATTATATTTACACATTATATATGTATTTATAATAGTCCATATCATTTGGATATATGAAATGAAATGCACCGTTCATGGAGACGAGAATCCAGACATACGAATGCACTGTACTTTAATTTATTTTTCATATTTACAAGTATGAAAACGAAATGATACATAGTTATATAATAATTACAGAATAATATTTATGTTATATTTTAGATAATTTTATTAATTACATCCTTTATATGTTCCATGTAATGAATTAACGAGTCATATAACTTTGAGGGGCAGTAGTCCGCACTTCCTCGAATGAAATTATCGTATTTATACATCATGAAAAGAATAAATGTATGTTCTAAACAAGAATTTAAGAAGCATAGAGATAAATTAAATATCATATATATCATATATATTTACAGTTCCATTTTAATATCCATCGTAATAGGCATTATAAGATAATTGAACAATCATTATTTTGTGAGGCAGTAGTTTTACCTCCACAGAAACAATATGTTCTAAATAAATTAGATGGAGGTGTGTGTGAGTGTATTTTGAATAAATATAACAATAAAAATATAGTATAATTAGGATAAAAGTTTTGTTATGTAATCAAATAAAATGAATAGAACATGGAGTGAAGAAGTAGAATGATGGAATGGAAATTTAGAGATGACGCTACCTCTTAAGACGTGTAACTCTCTTTCATTTGAGCCAAACAGATTTCTTGAATTGATTTATGCATAGGAGTAAGCTTCTAGGAAGAATAAAGGGATGTTTTGAGATTATCTAAGTATATTTTGGATGTGCCAAGGGTCTATAGAGGTGTGTGTTATGGGTTAGAGGTTTTGGCCTTTTGTAAGATGGAGAAGGGCTCTTTACAGATGTTTGGAACCATTATTTTATTATAAAATGATTTTCGGTTCTAAAAGGACCAAAATTCATTAAAATTTTAATATAAGATGAATATAAGTTGAAAATAAATTCATCCAATTATAATTGCACTAGTTTTAGATATTTTTTAATCCTTATATTTTTTATTTAACCCTTTTTTACTCTTACTATTTTATCAAGATTTTAACACTTTGAGAATCAAAATAGTCAGAAAAAACATTCAAAATAACCTATTAAATAGTCAGTAATAAAATTTTATAGTCATGATAAATATTTGGTTTAATCATATATTTTTTTGAATTTTATTATATTTATTAAAATATTATATATTTTAAAATAATAATTATGTCAATTTTGTAACTATTTATATCTTGACTTTTTTAAAAATTCATACAAAAATTGATTGATTCGAAAAAACATCATTAATACAAAGATAACATGTAAATATAATTCAAAAATTTCATGTATGATATCAAAATAACCAAACTAAATTTATTTTAATATTTATAATATCATTTATTTGAATCATTTATTATTGAAGCAAGCACTACATCCCCATTGTGTCATAATTAAATTAATTTATTTAATATCTAAAAATTATAAATAAACTAACATGATGAATGAAATATTTTATTCTTTATAATTACTATTTATTTCGGGAAATATCACTTATATGACCACAAAAAATGTTTTTTACTAAAAGATATATCTTTATGTTACAATTTCCATAACATTAAATTTATTTTTATAAAATGTCATTTTCACTTACAAGTTCTTCCATAGAGTTTCTAAATCTATAGAAAAATGTCGAGGGTTAGACATGTATCATCCAATAGTGTTAGGACACGTTTTAAGGTAATTTAATATTATAATTTTATTTTTTTATCCTTATTTACTAGATTTACGCTTTAACCATTGTATTTGTTTTACTAAAGTTACTATTCATAATGTCTAAAAATAAAAGATACATATTTAAACATTTTGGAAATCCTAATTCCAAATATGTAATCTATTTTTCCAAATTGAAAACAAAGAATTTTTAGAAATTAATTTAAAATTAATTCCCGTCGTCAAAAAAAATTATTGTTTTTACGAAGTAAAAACTACCAAAATATTGACATGTGTTTATGTCCACATTCAAAATGAAACTATTTTAAATTAAACACAATGGATTTAATGATAAAAATATAATCCAATTAAAATTTAAAAACAATTAAAAATATAGTCTAATTATATAAATAAATTATATTAAATGTCAGTTGTAAATTAAAATGCAGTATTTCTCACTATTCATTCAAAAATGAGATTTGTTTTCCATAAAAATACCAAAATTTTACCCAAAGTAAATTTTTATGTTCTACTTCAAAATAATATTTTTATTTTTTCAAATAAAAAATATAAAGGTGTTCAAAACTATATTTAAAAATGGATCTATATCAAAAGGGAATAAATCTGCATTTTTCGAAAAATACTTATTTTATCTTAAAAGAATGAATTTATTCATATATCATATTAGGAAAAAATATAAGATGAATTAAAGACATTACATTGAATATATATCAAATATATTTTTAAACAAAAATCCATAAAGTGTGATATGAAAACACAATTATTCTCTTTTAAATAGGTTTTCATAAAAACACATCCATTATATAAAATTGGTATTAATTTAAATTTATAATAAAATTTGTAACCAATGAATCATAATATTAACTTGTGTAAAACATATTTCATAATTCAGTTGATACTATTCATTCCTTCATATCCAACGGCTAGACGTTAACTACCATTTTAAAAAATAATAATATTATTGTATTATTTTTTGGTATAATCGAATGTTGTGTGAATTGTATGATTTTGAAGAAGCTCGTTGTTGCGTGTTGAGTACACTATCAAAAAAAATACTCCCATTTAACCTAAAATTAATAACTTATTCATAAGTATTAATTGAAATCAAAAATTATTATTCAATAAATACATGGGTCATTAAATGGATAACCATTAATATGAGCATTATATTGAGATAATGTTTATTGGATAAAGATATGTTGGACGATATTAATTACCTTGGAACTAGTTAATGATTTGTAGACATGTGGGTTATTTTGTCCTATATTAAGTATAAATCATTTTAGGACATAAAGAATACATCCAATAAGTTTTAGAATAAGGAAAAATGCAGGTTTTCAATAAGGATATATGGTAATTTACATTATTATGAGGACTCATGAGAATACATTATGAAGACACAAAAATGTTTGGAATGTGACCAAGAAGATAAATCTTATTATATATGATGGATAAATGATGGAATTAACATTCTTGTTATATGCCCTTTCTTGTAATTGTTTTTTTGTAATGTGAGTTTTGATAGAAGTATTTTGGATAAGTCTAAAGGTTGGAATGGATTCTTTTTGACATCAGATAGTATTGTTTAAGGATAAATCTTTTTTTCCTTGAATTTTATAAGATTTTTGTTTTAGAAAAAGTACAACTAGCAGGATGGGAAAAAACACATCAAATCGGACAAGGATGATGGAATCGAACCCACAACGGAAGTACAATGGGTCATTATCACCTACCACTTTACTATGGGAAGTCCTTGTTTTGTATAAATTTGTTTTATTTTATATAATCGGTATGATATAAGATATAGAAGTCTATTTTTTGAACTATATATGATTAATCTCACCATAGATGTACTTCTGAATATTTGTTAACTTGCACTAAACTTTTTGTGATAGAGATAGATGGAATAACATATCATTGTATCACATGGCCTGTTAACACTTCAACGAAAAAATATTCAACATCATTTCATTAAATAAGATATGAAGTGTAAATTTCACAAGTCATGAGAAATAGTGATATTGTACCAAAATTAAGTAAGTATTTATTCTCGTACCAAATTCATCAACTTTTGGAAAAGGATCTTGAAAACCAAAAAATTTTATCCAAGAACATTCTTATCCGATGAATCATATGATCCCTTAAATAATCACAGAATTACGGCTTTCTTGTAGTTAGGTTTCTCCAAAAAATAATATATATCACTATCCATCACAACATGAAGTTACATTTCTCTTCTATATCCATGTTTTTAATTTCATCCTATGTTCTTCTATGTGGAAACCCATTGATGATTTACATTGGGTAACCATTATATTTATAACATTTCATTATTATAATGATGTTTTAGTATCCCTTTTTATGATGTGGGTTCCCAAGAATGAAAATTTCATGTAGAAAACCATTTAAAACCTTGATGAATTTCAAGGGTGAAATTCATTTTAATAGGATTAGAATGTAACACCTAATGATTTTATAAGAATGATTCTTTTAATTTCTTGGATAAATTGTTTTGAATTCTTCACCAAGATTATATTTCACTCTACGCAACACTGTATTAGCGTACAATATATGAAAAACTCTTCATGGATTGTGTTACACACAATTTCATGTTCCTTTGATATAATTTATTTCACGCAACACTGAGAAAGGAATTTTTTTAGTGTATAAATCATATAAGTTTATATTATTTTATACTCAGCACCAAATAAATCATGCACTACATGCAACACTTACGTGGCTTTCGTTACACGTATGAGTGAACTTCCTCAATAGCTTGCGTTGTACATGATTCTGAGTTTTCCTAAACAACGATATATTATTAAAATATTATTATTTAATGGGATTTAAACTAGTCATTATGAATAGTAATAACCACATTTTAAATTTTATATAGCATTAGAATTCATCTTACACATTTTTAAGATCATGGTATGAGAATAAAATAATTTTTTCAGATAAAAGAATTATTTTTCAAAAAATATATTTCCACCACTTTTTGATGGAGCGCCAATTTTAATTATTGTTTTTTTTAATTTTTATAACTTCAATTTGAAAAAATAACATTCTTATTTGGAATAGGGACATAAAAATTTACATTTTTTTGTATTTTTCTAATAAAATTCAAATTTTAATGAATAGTGAAAGCACTGTATTTTAATTCGAAACTGCCTTTTGATATAATTTATTTATATAGTTATATTAGCTTTTTAATTGGTTTTAAAGTTTAATTATATTTTATTTTTATAATTTAATTCAATTTTGGTCATTGTATGTAATTTCACATTTTAATAGCACATAAACACATGTCAATATTTTGATAGTTATTACATTTAAAATACCCGCTTTTTGGTTTTGACAATGATAATTAATTTTAAATAAATTACTGCAACTTATATTTTTTGAATTTGGAAAAATGGATTCCACATTTGGAATAATAAGTTTCAAATTTTTTAAATAGGTTCCTTTTATTTTTGGACATTATAAATAATAACTTCAGTAATTAATTTATTTATTATTGTTAAAGGTTAAATATGGTAAATAAGGGGGAAAATAATTTTATAATTATATTAAACTACCCTAACACATGTACTAATCCTATTGGATGAGATATCTCCCACAATGTCCATCCTTGGGTCAATTTTGGGACCCCATGGATTCACTTGGATGTGAAAATGACATTTTATAAGAATTAATTTAATGTAAAGATAAATATAACCTAAACATATATCTTTTACAAAATTTATTTTAATATAGGGTTATATAACACACACACACACAAATATATATATATATATATATGCCTATATATAGTAAATATAAATATAAAAATATTTCCTACATAATGGTATTTTATTTATATTTTTTGGACCCCAACTAAAATAAATTTATTTATGACACAATGATGATGTAGTGACTACCTTATTAATAAATGATTTAAATAAATGAGATTATAGATATTAAAACAAATTTAATATGAAATTTTTAGGCCATCCGATAATTTTATGGATTATTATGGCTTGTTATATTTAAATTAATGTTTTTTTTCAAATAATCAAGTTGTTATGGATTTTTAAAAAGTAATAATATGTAATGTTAAAAAATTGACATAAATGGGTTTAAAAAGAAAACTATTTTATTAAATGATACAGTTGTCCTAAAAATATAATATTATATCAAATGACTAATATAATGTTGAAAATTTTATTAATGAACCACTTCAGGTTATATTGTCATTTTATAGTAAATATATTAATAATACATTATGAATATACAAGAAGACATGGTACGAGTTAAATTAGTTAACTAAGGGTTAAAGCTAAAAGATAAGGTAAAATTCGATACAGAAACATGTGTAAAACCTATAAATAGAGAGGATTTCGAACAATCCCCATATTACCTTGTATGAAAATGTGTTTTGGACCTTTCGAAATCAAAAATAATTTTTTAATAATTTAATATTTTGAGAGTTTCCTAAAGTTCCCCACTCTTGTCTTATAAATGGGAACCTCATTCATATTCTCCTCACTACATTTTGAGCGTTCATTCAATGGCCAAACCTGAAAAATTATCTTATCAAATTCAGTAGTTACATTATTGAGGTTCTCATCTTCTCAAAAGACCAACTCTACTTCCCTACGAGAAAATTTAAAGGAGGCACGTTGGGGGAGAGGTAATCTCTTCTACCGATTCAATCAAATTTCATTCTTATTTTACATCCTCTTCATTAGTTGTTTCATTATAATGTAATAAAATAAGTATAAATCATATAATTATATGTTATTATAAATATTAAACAACACTATTTCACCATCTATCGATCCTATGAAATATGAAATCACCACGATGGCATACATACGACTTACCATCTCCACACTCCGATGTAATCTGTTTTCCCCACCACGTTAAATGGATTGGTATAATGGTGGAAATAATAACTATATATGAATTTTATAACATTATACTAATTCAAAGTTATTATAATCCATCCACTTCAATACCATTCAATAATTATTGGAATGATATCGTTGCTCGTGTGTACATATAACTTGTCGTCTCCATGACGCGATAAGATTCATTGTCCACATTAATCATTCAAGAATGATTATGAAGTATATATAATAATGAATCATGAAATATATGAAATAATAATTTTCATGGTTTTTATTTATATATATGTATCATTTACATACTTCCATTCAATTCAATATGGAAACAAAAATAGTGTTCATGCTTTTGTACGACCTACCGTCTCCCTGAATAGTGTAATCCATTTCATTTATCAATATATTATATATATATATATATTAATATTTATATACCAAATATAAATGATATATAAATTATGTATTACATTACAAAAATAATTAAATCATTATCTATGTAATAATATCCAGAATAATAAGTCCAAACATGTTCGAAGAATAAAATGATTATTACACAAACCATTGCTTTAACATAGAATTGGCAAGTGAATGAGTAATATAATGTCATAAGTGAATAATATATGATATCATAAATATTATTATGGTTCTTTTACAAGTTAATAAAATGTTTAAACCCACTATACTAGATTTTAAGACACATATAGAAGAAATCAGACCTAAGATAAGGGATAATTTGGCAATCTCATTTTTATATGAGATTATTTATACATAAGTATTTACTGGGAATATATTTATCATTTATGTACATGATTTCTAAAACCATTTTCATAAAATGTTTACTATTATTATATTTATTTTTATAGTTATTTTTACATATTTTCACTTTTACTACATGGTATGAAAGGAATATTTTGTTTGTTTACCATATGTTGTTCTTTATGAATTTTCTAAAAAAGTAAAAGGATAATGTTTTTTAACTTATATAGAATGAATGGATTTTTACAGTTTCATGAAACATTATTTCTATGAATATTCATCTAAAATATTTTAAGTTTATTTTCAACTAAATTGTTTTCTTTTAAAATTGCACTGCATTTTGAGAAAATAAAACATTTTTGAAGAAGAAAATATATTTTCCACAAGAATTAAGTTCAAGTGTTTTATCAAAATTATTTTCCATCTATGATGAAACTCTTTAAATAGGGTTATGTTTCTATCCCTATAATTAATTTTAATTTATTGTGTTTTTTATTGAATTATTTTTATAATATCCATTTATTTTATAAAAATTATGTTATGATGAAATGATATTTAAGAAACCCATTTTATTTCATGGGTTAGGCTATGATGAATGGTTTTATGTTTTTTGTTACATGAAATAATTATTTCATTATGAGATAGGTGGTAACGATATCTCACTCCAATTCATTAGGTGAATATTTATATGTCAGGATATAGACATGATTGGAACAATAAGTAAATATGGTTTAGTAATACATGGCTGGAATGACATGTTAACTCGGTTCAGTAATGGACTTTGTCCACTATGATGGTCTTGGCAGTAATACAATGGCTACTATGGAAATCATATTATGTGCTAATTAGTTTTCCACAATTAAATGTTTTATTGAAATGTTATTCTATCATGGTTAATGTTCCTTTATGATCTATGCCTCACAAGCTGCCAAGATTTCTTTCATGACTCAGGATTTTAATGTTTAATCTTTTTGTTCATGTTTTACATTCAAATGATTATTTTTTGTTTTATGTTCTCCATGTTTACCCTTACTGAGAATTTGAGCTCACCCATTTTTGGGTTTTCCCCCGCATTTGAGCTCCCCATTTTTAGGGTTTCTTTTCTCTAAAACATGGAATTTTTTTTAAAACATTGGCGTTAGATTCCATAATAGTGACTCCAAAAAATTTATTTTATGTTTTTTGCATTTGTTTTTAAAAGAATCAATGTGAACATTTTTTTTAAATTTGTAGCTTCAGTTTATTTAAAAACCGACACCAAAAATAACATTTCATACTTTTTCTTCGTTTTTTAACAAAACTGATGCAATAGTGTTTTTTTAAAATTTTCGGCTCGATTTATTTAAAATATGATGAAAAATGATTTTTTTACATTATGGCATCGATCTTTAAAAACACCGATGCAAAAAGTATATTTTTTTAACATTCTCACAACATTTTATTTAAAAACCAACACAAAAAATGGTATCGATTGGAATTTTTGGCATACATTTTTAACAAAACGACACGAAAAGATCAATGTAAATCTTCTTTTGCACCGGTTTCAAACAAAACCAACTCCAAAGAGTATTCACCAATACAGGGAATTTGAATTTCATTTTCTTCCACAATGCACGTTTAAATTTTTAAAATCCTACCAAAATTTTTATACTACTCAATCAAAAATAATTTCATTTACTATATATAAATCTATATCTCCTTCATTCATCATTTTCAACATCTTTGATTCAATAATGTTTTCAAAACTACTTCAATCATTATTTTGAACACGATACATATTCTATTCATTTATTTGATTTACTATTATTGTCCTTAATTTATAAACAAATTGATTAAATTTATTATAATGATGATTTAATTTTAATATCGAGTTATAAATATACAAATTTGTATGAGATTTACCAAACATGGTGAAAATTTAATTATTGATCACCATTTTCATTATTGCAAGTGTTCTACACTAAATGTAAGAGATATGATGATAAAAAACTAATCATTTCAATGTAATCTCCAAAAACCATTGAAATATTTTTGAATTATTATGTTTATTTTATATCATTTGGGGTATGCGAATTTAATTCATGCTTATCATGTTTTCTTTAAAATGAGTTGCATCTATCAAAACATTGACAGGTTCAACTTCTGACAACCATAAATTTTTATCCTAAACTCTTTTTTAGCTCCACGACCAGTCAAATTAATTTTTAGGAAATTATGTAACTCATCAAAGAAAAAGAATTTAATTTTTGGCATCGTTTTTTGTAAAATCAATAGCCAAAAATAAATTTTTTACATTTATGGTGTTAGTTTTCTTTCTAGAAACGACGCTAAAACTATTTTTCAACTTTTTGGGATTTGTGTTTAAGGTAACTGATGCCAAAAATTATGTGGATGAGTTTTTTTCCTTGTGTTTTTATAGAACCGAAGCTATGAAATGATATTTGTTTTTGGCGTCCGTTTACAAAAACCGACGTAAAAAGTCGTGTTTTTTATGTCGATGATATCAATGTTGGTTAAAAACCGACGTTAAAAATAGAAAAAACTAACATTGATGAACTTTTTTCTACTAGTGACACACAATATCAAGAGTCCTCATGGGACTCCTGATGTCATTGGGATGATTTGGATATGTGACTTCTATTGTAATATTAAAGATAGAAAAGTTCTATTAATCTCTCGACAGCCCCTTGACATGTCACCATTTTCATGCAATGAAATTTCTCATAAACATTTCCACATTTTCACATGATATTCTAAATACAAGAAAATATGATCAAGAGATATCCCCTTGACATGTATTCATTGTCACAATACAAATTCATGACATGTTTGGATGATCTCACGATAGCCCATTGACATGTCAAGCATTGTCATGCAGTAGTCCAAAGACATGTTAAGTTTATCATCTGACAACACATGGTCACATAAACATTGATCATTTGCAAGACTCTATACATGACCACTATGGTCATGTAATGAACCTTTTACACATCTATTTCTCTCATGGGGTGGAATCTAATAATGTTTAGCTTACCATGCGATGGAAATGGGATACATCTGATTAGATAATGTGAATAATCTATGGAATGTCAGAATAACCCCCTTGGATGTTTCTTCCATAACAGATTGAAACCGCAACATATCAAGTCAGAAATCAAGACATGTATAGAAATCATCATAGATAGGTTAGGCAGATCTATTATGAGATGCCCAATTTTTCTAGTAGACCCACTTAGACTCATACCTTGTGGGCTATAACCATTAAAATTCGGACACATACCCCACACCATAAGGGATATTTCCCTAATGGTATGGGGTTAATAACTAATGTGACACTACAAATCTCATGATATCAGATAGTCCTTTCATGCTCATCCCCACATCTCTTTAATTTTGTTAGAAGATAAAGAATGAGTGTGTCACACATAAGACTCCAAATGTAATCCCAGAACAATTGGGTAGCCTCAGTGTGTAAGCCTAGATTACTAACACAATGTAATATGTCCCAAATGATAGGGTAGCCTTAGTGTGTATACCACAAATACTAACATATTATTTCCCCAATGATTCGTATGTTTCAGTGCATAATCCCCAATCAAAAGGGTAAACTTTGTGCATAAGTCTCGAATAAAGGGAATACATCCTATGATAAGTCTGTAACATTCCTATAAACCTTGGGGATAATAGTAATGTCTCTTTGTGTAAACAATCACCATATCCCATCAGCAGGCTAAGGGATAACAAAACTATAGGAACTCAAATTCTTTACATAATCATGATACATAAGATACCATCCTATGGAATGAGCTCCAATGGTATTCCACTTATGTGTAAGTCCATTCCTATCCCAATTATTCATGACATACAATATTATATTCTCCCACAGGTCTCCCATTCTTCCTCATCCAATAGTGGATGAAAATAGGACTCATACAGGGGCATCATTTTATGCATAAGCCACAATAATACCCCAAACTACCTCAAACCCATCTGTGGGTTGTGGTATAAAGTTAACTATGAGAACACTAATTCTTTCTATAACTGTTATATGTAGGATACCTTTCTAATGATGGAGCACTATAACATATCCTCCATGAGATGGGTAATCATGCCTCTCAAAGGAAATTTTTTGGGTATGCCCTGTATAGATGTACTCCCATGAAATGTGTACAATCAATGCTATCTCTTGATTCCCACAATGAGCATAGCTCACGTGGGGTTTGAGACCAGTGATGATTGTATCTACATCATGTTGAGAATTATCTAGTATTGACCCATTATTGGGATGTAAGTATGATTACATCCCATATTTTCTCAAAGGGGCACATTCCTAAAGAAGTATCCCAGGGTAGTCTCATAAGAATATGTCCCAACTAGGGTCTCTATTTTCATATATATCATGACACAAATTCCATCCACAAGAATTATATTGAATCTAATTTATATATTAAATTAGATCACTAGGATACCTCATTGAGGATCGAACACATTATTCACATCCTTAACATATGACATTAAACTGCCTGGACGGGTCCAATCACACAACTATAAACTATGCCAATAAACTACATGGGTTTTTATTATTATTCCCAAAAGATAGTTAGGATTCCTCATATATGTTCAATATCATCTTCAAGCCAACAACTACCTACCTAGAAACTGATAAACTCTAGAGTTCATGAATATGGATATATCTCAAAGCATTATAAATAATAGAGTAATGAAAAACCCATGATATGCACACTACAGTTCTTATCTACACATGTGCATAGTAAAGTCATTGGAACATGGGTAGCTGGCCCCATATAGGGGCATGGTAAAGATTTTATGAACATATCAAAAATATATAAGAGAGTCTTGAAGTAGGAATTAATTCTCCCCAAATGGTTGTGATGATCCTGACCATCCGACCTCTTGACAAATATGTGTTCATAAGAATCTTTTGGAGTGAAACCCCAAAGGACCACCTACATTTGGAAAGTGGGTTCATACCCAGTTATGAATGTGTGAATTATATGGAGTTCAAAGGGATGAAAAAATGGAAAACCCAATGTGAGGGATTGCGATAGGCCTTAATACACCCACACTCAGACAATAAAGAGAATCACATTCCACACCTTGTTTCTTGATGACACCGAATGGGTGAAGCCATTGTGAAGTCCTTCTACTATTTCATTCCTTTAATGGTTCCAAAATGATAGATTTCCATGTGCCCATTAAGCCAGTTCACATTATTCTCATTTCATAAAAAATAGTGAACATAATATCTTTCTTTTAACCATGTTGAACTTTATTTAAAAAGAAGGGAATGCCTCTATAATTTAATTTTGATAGTTATTGACTGAACCTGAAATCTTATACATATGCTTCTACACTGATATGGTGTCTTTTTTTATTTATTTAGACTTATCGAAATTTATTTCAATTGAAATAACATCACCGAATGATCCAATGAATTCCAAGATCACTAGAAAATCTTCTCTTTCATTGATACTTAAATGTACATTTCCACCAACATACCACATCTAATATCAGTTAGTGAATATCATGGGCCAGTAATACTATATCAACAGAACTATCATTATTGAGGAATTGGCTCAAAAAATTCATTAGGGGAATAGTTCAACAAAACATATTTTCCATCATAGTCTGTAGGAAAGAAAGTGGCCCTCATCACCACATTCAACAGATTTGGGATCATGTCACATGAATGTAGAAACACAATCATTCCCAATATTGAGGAGGTGGATGAGGATGACCAATAATACACCTCAATCACGTAAGAGCTACATAAGAGTGATCCCATCCATTCTAATCATAATCTCTGATATATGACAATGATTTAACAATTAGCTACAGAAGAATTCAGGACTATACCAACTACCCATGTTGGGGAATCCTATAGGAAAGCCGACCAGGGGTATCTAAATAATGTAGCTTCAAATATGATTATATCCATACTTTTTCCAATCTGTATGAGGTCCACATGTCTATACTAATAGTGGCCCATAATCAATCCTAGATCCACACTAGCCAGGAGCCTCTGACTTCATTACAAGAAGCCTCAGTGGATTTGGTTCCGAAGGGGAAATTTCATCCTATATGGATGGGGAAATTTTTACCATATTTTTACTTGGGTTCAACTCATCATGGAAACCAATCCCCCAAATGGTCATAGGAACAGAACTCTAAAATGGTATCATCGTCACCAACTCCTAAAATGGTACAATGGGAACCAAACCCTCAAAGGATATAATGGCAACCGACCCATCAAACATTACCAGGGAAACCAAACCCTAAAATGGTCCAACGAGCACCAACCACCAAAACAATATCATGGGAACTGGCCCCTCAAATGGTAATATGGGAACGAATCCCTTAAATGGTCTACTAGTTGACAACCAGTCTAACGAGATACTCCATAAATGATGTGTTCCAACCTTCACGTGTCTCAGTCAATATGATATCAGTCAAATCCGAATACTCCTCATCATATCTGGATGCACATCCACATAAATAGTATAATCAAACCTTCATATACTCATCCCAGTCATAATAGTCTATACTATCTTTATCCATGGGAAGAAGAGTATAAATTATCATTGGTACCCACCAGGAATCTACAGAAGGTGTTATTGACCATGTTGGTATTTTAGAGGGTAATGGAAATAGAGCATATGGATAGTGGAAGAAGTAGATTTAGTCTTTGGGATAAAAATCGTTAATCCAATCGTCATCCACTCACTCTTCTACTAATAGATGAAAGTGTGTTTTTATGGCTCCAGTCATCCAACCCCTTAAGGATGACAGGTCAATTTATATAGAAGAATAGACAACTCAAATCCAACAAGATAATAATGATCTTTGAGAGATAATTGTGGAATGTATTTTGAGATATATACCTCATGATTATTTACCAGTGTCTATCTATGAAGGCCTACATTTCAATGAACTGCCCTATCCCATAGGTATAGGGGAATTTTTTGTATTTTTCATTCCCTCAGTAGAAAAAATCCAAACATTGTTTCACCTCAGCTAAGACCATAGGGCTGGGGGAATTTACATATTTTTCATCTCCCCATCAGGGATATTCTGGAAATTATCTACCCTCAATTTTTTCCACAAAACATCAAAGAGTTTTACGATATTTTAATCAATGTGAAGCATCTATGTCATCCAAGACCCCCAATGCTTTAACACCTTACCTCAGAATAATAAAACTCATGTTACTATTCCCTTAGCTCCAAAATCATTCATGTGCCATTACAAATGGATGTATAAATATAATGTGATGGAATGAGCATGATAATCCATCCCTTGAGGATAGATAGTGAAAAGTGTATTCCTTCAGGTCAAGGAATGTTCCAATGTATTTCATATATTCCATGTAAAATGGTTTGATAAAGGTCCTGATAATGAGAAAGCCGAGGGGAGAAATGAGAATGGGATTTAAAAATCATTTTCCCTATCATCAATGACATAGGAACACAATAAAAGTGTTATTTACCTTCAATGACTTGATTCAGATATAGATGGACATGGGGCTATTGGAACCACCAACACCTAAATCATTGCTCCAGCTATTTGATAACTTTGTTAAGGGTACACCAATTTTGAAGAAGAGAACGATCCACCTAACTCCTAGGGAGAAAGGACCGTATTTCAATCAAAGACTGAACAAAACCTATTCTTCCCAAAAAAAATGTCACTATGAATTTTTACTACTCCAGGGATAACATTTTGATGAAACTACCAAAAATGAGGAAGTCGAATGAGTGAAGGTTGATAGGACACACAACCATTTCCCCGACCATTGACATCTCAAGCACTCATAGAAAGATGTTATATATTAAATGATTAGTTGGAGGAATAAGAATATAAATTCTTGATATGGTTCATGGAACAGAAAACTCAAACAATATGAATGGTAATTATACAAGATCCATCATATGAGTTACTCTCCTAACATGTTATTCACCATCATCCTTACTGCAAGACATTAATATACATGGATGATGTACTTATTTAAAGACTTTAATCTATATGGACATAATCCTTACTATAAGAAATTAAACCACTTGGATGATATCCTAACCATAAGACATCCATCTTCTTTCCATCATCCTTACCACATGACATTAAACTACACAGATGATGTCCTTACCATAAAAAATTAAACTCCATGGCCTTCTTCCTCACCATAGGATTTTAAACTACATGGATTTCATCCTTACCATATGATGTCAACTACACATCTCATTTACTTTCCTCATGAAATAAAAATAGAAGTGTCTTATAGTACAATGTATAGTTTTATTCAAATTTTCCATGAGATACATAAGGATTCTTTAATCCTATATATTGGTTCATCTAGCACATGATGAAAAATAATCTTATCCTATCATCTATTGCATCTATACGGTGAGGGGAACCCCTGTCATTCCTTGTTTCTTAAACCAATCATAGGACACATGGGATTAGGAATTTCAGTAAGGGTTTCCCCACTAAAAAATAAAGCATGGAGGCTGGATTAAGGCTCTCCTAGTCCTGAATCCATGATAATAAAAGGTGTACCATGTGTACTTACCACAATATGTTAAACTACACATCTAATGTCATTATTCCATGAAATTAGAGTTTTTTCGTTTTCTAGAACAAAGTAAGGTTTGATTCTTATCCTATTTAGATATATAGGGATGATGGGATTTTATATCCTAGCCCAACCACCCATATTCTCATCCATACCACAAGATGATAAACTACACATCTCATGTATTTTCTAGAACTATGTATGGATTGATTATCAATGTAATGAGAAACTTAGGGACACCAAGATTCTATCATGGACCAACCATTTATATTCATGTCCTTACCGCATGATGAAAAACAACATGGAACACGTCTCTTTCATAGGATGATAAATTGTGTAATATCTGAATCTCAGGGAGACATTGTCAAAATCATATGAACAAATAGACATACTACATGCTTACAATTCCCTTTAGTGACATTCATAGCCACATTTCCTAAAGAATATTTTTACAATAAGGGATGTAAAAAACAAGTGGATGATTACGATATATAGGTTGCATCTCCCAATAGATTAGGGACTACACAACCATAAATGCGCTCAGGATGATAAATATAGGAATAAGATAAGACCCGTGAAATACTCTGATTAGTGCTGCTATACCCCTCAAATAGAAAGAGATGTACATTTAATTTCTAAAGTATTATTGATATATTTTCTCATTAAAGTATACATAAATTTTCAGTGTGAATCTAGTTATGGATACTCACTGTTTGGGACATACCAATGAGCATCTGGGTTTTATGCATGAAACCAAGAGGTTTCACCCCTCTCATTCAACCAATGTAGAGGTGGAACTTGACATTTTGATGAAATCCGTCTTTTTCTGGGAAGTGAATTACCACAGATGGATTTACAACATCATCCTCATCAACAAAAATAATAGGGAGATTATTTTATGAATTGATTTAAGTGGACTTAATTGGAATTTACCAAAATATTATTTCCCATTACTGATCATAGATATGTTGATCGATGCAACTATTTGGTTCCAAGCCACTTCTTTCATGGATGGTTACATAGGGTACAATTAGATCAATATGGTATCTAAATATGAATTATCCACAACCTTCAAAGTGCCTCATGGTATTTTCATATATATGGTCATTCCCTTATGACTAAAGAACACTGGAACTACATACCAGTTCATTATGCATCTCATCTTTAAGTTGTTCTTGGGAAGGATAACTGAGTGTTATATCAATGACTAGGTTCTTAAATATCAACAGTGATGTTATCACTTAATAGATCCCATGAAAATTTTCAAAATTTTCTTAAAATAATATTTGAAGATGAATTTGCTGAATTTTTTTTCGAGGTAACATCAATGAATTTCTATTGTTTTTTGGTTTTCTATTGTGATATTGAGTTTGATACCAACAACACTAGTGATTTTTTTTAATTGTTACACCTAGAAATCTCAAAGAAAAGAGGGGAATCTAAGGGAACCTTGCCTACATTTGGCAATTCATACCCAACACCAATGGAAAAGATCTCTCATTCAATAACCTAATGAACAATGGTATCACCTATCAATAGGGAGATGATGACCAACAAGTATTTGAAAGTATAATGCAGTACTTACTGCACAAACTAGTTTGGATGCTTATGGTGGATAATAGCTCTCTAATATTATATTTGGATGCTATGGAAAGATCACTAGGCACCTTCCTGGCATATAAAAATGATCATGGGTCTGATAAAAGTCTCTAAAACCTTATGCATATGATGTTATGTACTGAAACTAGATATTCTAATTTCGTGAAGAATGACCTTACACTCATCTATGCAGTGTAAATCTGATCAATACGACATTAAGTCCATATAAAAGAAGCCACTGAAATATAAATCCCTAGATGATTTCATCATAGAACATAAAATCCTAGAAAATACATCAAAAGACACTAAGATTTCAGATTAGGATATCTTCCATTCATGTGACACTCCCCAGACATGGGATATGTACTATGATGGCACCTTTAAGATCCCATTCTTCATATGGATGAAAAAAATATCAATCATGTTATTCTGGGTATTGTGTATGTTTCTCTTGAATAAGTAGTTCTTCCTTACAGCTTCTCACTATCCAAAGGCTCTATAAATAATAAGGCCAAGAATCAAGCCCTCATCGTTGGATTAGAACTATCCATACAACTTCACATAGCCAAACTAAAAATTAATGGGGACAAAGAGTTGGTGATAAAGAAGATCATTATTGAATATAACATTAAAAAGGAAGAACTATCCCCCCTCATTTTCTACGTGAGGGGACTGATGGAAGAGTTCCCATTTGATCACACATTGCAACATGTTCCTTGATCACATAATGTTTTCACCAATGCATTGGAAAATACAGCCACTGTCCTAACCGATCCTGATCTGGGGGAGGAAATATTCTGTATAATACAATGAAGAATAATATTGGAATATGCACCAGAGAAAGACCCATCATTCTTCCTAAGTACATAACATTAAAATTTAAAAATTCTTCTTGACATCATGTTGATAAACTATACGGAGTTCATCATTTATGTGTGATGTTAAGCTGAAATGTTCCCAAATAACCACATATTGCTTGACTCTTGCAATCACAGGATACATAGAGACACAAAAACCACTATTTGTGGTACTATTCATAAGATGACATTCCTTACACGTCAAGTTATCCAATTTCCTTACTGAATGAAATTAAAATAAATAGAAAATGTCTTTATTGCATGGCTTTAAAAAACAGGGTAAATATACATACTGCATGATGTAAAATTGAACTGATCCACAACTTCCCTTTTCCTTCACATTTGGTGATCTACATCCTTACCACATAGTGTAAAATTGAATGGATCCATAATATCAATCTGCATTAACGTTAATTCACCGACATCCTTACCACATGCCATAAAACTACATTGGTTTCCTAGAACTATGTATGGATTTATTCTCATTTTACATTAGATATGTTGGGACTCCTCAATCATATATCTTGATCATGCCACCACATAATAGAAAATTCTCATATTCTAATCTCAAATTCTTCTACAAGGTGAGAGGATCCTTTTTCATTCATTGTTTCTCAAAATGATAATATTTCATGTGGTCTTAGGAATCTTAAAAAGGGCTTCCCCACCAAAAAATACTTAAAATATTTCGACCAGACCATCCAAGTCATAAATTCAAGACTATAAAAATACACAGTGAGTCCCCAATGCATGATTTTAAACTTCACAATTAATGTCCCCTACAATTATATGAAACTACACAGTCTTATCTACCTCACCTGAGAAGATTACTATATTTTGTGATTGTCTTCGACCACACCTCCAACCACACTATCTCCCTTTATGTTGTGGGGGAAAAATCATTTCCACATGATGCTAAACTGAACGATTATTCAATAATTGCATGTGGATCAATTCTCCTTTTCATGGTATACATAAGATACATAGTCTTCTATCCGTGGGGCCAGCCAAAACATCACCACTTTTCCACATTGGTCCATATTTTCCTTACTACATAAAAATAAACTATATAATTCATTAAGAACTACATATGTATTCATTTCTGTCACCAAATGATACATAGTAATTCATGGGCCTCAATCCTAGTCCCAACTACAGAAATTAATAGAAATGATGCCCACCTATACTTATGGACATGACCGGTGTAGAGTATTTGTAACACCACATGGTTTTAAAAAAATAAATGAAATGCATGAATCTTTTTTTAAGTTTATATTCATAACTATACTTTAAACATAATTTTTCTGCTTCTATGTTTTTAATTTCATAAAATGGGAATTTATAGTTGTGTTCAGTATGTTATTTAGAGTCTGGCCGGAAAAAATTATTTTTTGGTGAATAGTAACAAACCATTATGAATAGTAACATGAATAGTAATATGACCCTAATGAATAGTAAAATGTATTATTATTTAATTTTTTAAGCCTGTATGATAATGACCTAATGATTAATTTTTCAAAGTGATATAAAAACAGTTATAGTTATAAAAATGTAAATTTTTTAATAAATTATAATTTTCTATAAAATTTAAATTTACAATATTTTGAAAATTATTTTTAAAAATTGGAAGACATTTTTGAATTCTATACATTGACAAATGTTTATGGTGAATTTTTGGGATTTTTCAAAAAAAAAATGAATTTTCGGTGAATAGTAAAAAGATACATTTTGTGTTTCAGTGTGTTTAATGAAATCATTAATGATGTAATAAGGATGTAATAATTATATTAGACTTGTGTGCATCAAATGAAATGTGAGGCATCCCATGTGAGAAATACCAAGGGAAATCCCATGGTTTTTTAAATACCACTAATGAGGTGTCCCATGGAAACTAATAAAATATTCCCTCACTTTTGCTATAAATACCAACCCATCCTTCATTACATTCATTAAAAAATCATCCTCAGTGATTCATTGGAATTTTCAACTTCCATTCAGTCCTCCCAAGGTTTCATAAATCCCCCATGGTCCCAACCTACTTTTATTAGGAGTTACACTACAAGGTAAGAGAATTTCAACTTTTGCTTTTCTATTCAAGTCCTATTTTATGTGGTATAACTATCAAGGTTCCATACCAAGTTATTATTTACATTTTATTGTATCTATATAATATATTGTGATTCATTTCTTTATGGATGACCTTGGTCCCCTCTGTTTTTAATGTTTCTTAAAACCATGATGCATAGCCAGTATACTGTAGAATTTTCGTCTCAAATTCACTCTCTCTTTTTCAAGAACACTAATTAGGTTATTATATTTTAATTTAAATTGGATTATATTGGGATATTTTATTACATATTAGAAATAATTTCCATATAATTTATTAATTATGAGAGAACCATTTTCCCTCATCAATTTTTTTTTTGAATTTTTAAGTTACACTGTAAGGCTGTGGAAATTTCATAAGGGATTTCTCAACTATTTTTTTCCGAGTTCCATTATTTTATTATTATTTAATAATATATCCATATACAAGAGGAATGAATGTTACATTATATTAAATATTATTTATTTCATCATGTTTATGTAATATTCACCATTATACTTCTTTTCCTCTCCCAGTTATTCACGAAATAAAAACAACGGCTGTGATGTGTCGATTTACCGACATCACAGACGATGCTATTTAAATTTCTTTTAATTCTTCCAAGGCTGGTCATGAAACCATTTTTATGGTTGATACAAAAAATAAATTGTGTATTATATATGTTTCTAGAATCATATTTTACACATGTGATTAATTTATAAAACAAAATGAGTTCATTACGGTCGAAGAGTCGCCAAAATGACCTAAAAAAATATTAATAATTTTTTAACTATTGAATCATCCTCATTTTGAAATTGAAAATGATAAATGATAAAATTAATAGTACAATAAATATGTAAATACCATTACATTACAATTATGGAGTTTCACTTCCAATCGGCAAAAATATCCATCGTGAACCGATCATGGAAACCATGAAAAAAACACACCCGAGGCAATGTAAATAATAATATATTACTAATGAATGTGTTGAATTATGTTGTAAAATTATCATATAATGTGTTATAAACATTAATATGTTTCATTATGATATTAATAACACAGTTTTTTCAATTATACCGTAGGTTTAGAAACTTTTTAAGTAAGAAGAACCCAAGGTAAGAGAATTCTTATCACAATTTTCATTCATTGGGTAAACCTTATTCTTTATTCATTATGTGGTATTATGATTATTGGTGTGATTATTTTTTTATTTATATTATATTTTACTATGTGTATTTACTATGTATACACATATTCATTCCATTCTATTAATTCTAACTCCAATTATATTCTAAGGGACTTTCTTTTTAAAATCCTTTCAAAACTCTCGTTAATAAATTTGAAAAGGATTGTTTTTTATATATGTATATTAAATGAGTGGTTTCTTTTGATTTTTAATATACTTTATTACCATGATATGTTCCTTGGGAATTATTTATGTTGTGTGAATCCATTATAACTCAATATTTGTTGGTTTGAGCCCATTATAGCTCAAGATATGACGTGCGAGCCCCATTATAGCTCTCCAATGCATTGGGTACTCCGAAGATAGAAGTTGACCAAAGGGTTATTCCATGTGTAATGGTGAATCTAAGAGTGATACGGTAAATATGTCCAAAGGAAACTACATGATGTCTCTATGCATATGAGTTTTTAGGATCATGGGTTTTATTTGTTTTTATGTTATCACTTCACTAACACTTTCATTCATTATATACCTTACTCAATTTTATACTCATCTGATGTTTTTAAAATGATTTTATGGGATATAAGGATGGTTATGAGAAATAAGGGAGTCTTGATGTTTGATGTGGAGTGTTGGTATAGAAATCATGTTTTATGTTTGAATGTTTTATATTTTTAAAAAATTGATTCCTTTTTAGTATTATTCTCTTGTATAAATGTGGTATTCCATGTATGTATGATATCTTAATTAATTAAATATCTATACCCAAAAATATCCTCAATGTGTAATAAAGTATTTTCTTGTGTAAAATCTAAGATTTAGTAATTTCTTTTGGCAGTGTCCTTATAGTTGGAATCAGAGGATGATTTTGATAATATTAGGGGTTTAGATGATTTTAAAAGAATAAAATAATTGATATTTACTATTTGGTAATTAAAAATGTTATAGAATTTATGTATTACCATGTTTATTCATCTATGTTATGTTTTTATATAATGGTTTTCCACAGAAGAAAAAGGGAATCTGAAGTAGGAAGGCATTAAAACGATGATTTTTGTCCGAATCTACAGCCTGAAATGGTGGGTATCAGAACCGAGCAGTTTGTGACAGCAATGGATCAGTTGGCTCAAGAAATAAATGGGGGTGGTATCCATGCTATATATGACCACGATCTTCAAGGAATAAACATGGATTTTGTTGTGCATTTTATAAGGAAACATCCTCCATCATTCAGTGGAACCAGAAATCTTCTGATAATTGAAAGATGGATCACTGCTCTAGAATTTCTATTGGATGTCATGGTATGATCAATAAATCAAAATATAATACTCTCCATTTTTCGTTTTTAGGAGAATATGATCAATGGTGTTCTTTGGTTAATAATATGAGATAAATTGATGATCATGATACTCTAAAATATAAAAATGTTAATAATATTTTTCTGGAAATATATTTTCCCAAAGATGATTGACTCAGAATGGAGAAACAATTATTGGAACTGAAGTTGAAAGATGATGATTCTATGGAAACATATGAATCTAATTTTATAGGACTATCTAGGAAAGTACCATATTTTACTCTTGTTTTTGAATATAAAATTAATAAATTTTATTCTGGTTTGAAACCATTTTTTTAGAGAGCTTTGGCATCATGTGAGATTACAATCTATGGGATGATTATTTGTTATTATAGAAAAGTTTAGATCGAGTTTTTTCACACATATGATCCTCATGATGATAAGAATATGAAGTGTTAAGGTTGGAAGGAAATTTGGAAGAACTCATCAATGAAGTTTTGAAGTAAGAAAATGAATTTATCCTCTTGTGAAAAGTATGGAAAAAGGAATCCTGGTGAATGTGTTGTAAATTATGGGAAATTATACAAATGTGTAAATATGGAAAACATGTTTCATTAGTGCATGGAAAATTTTTCAAAAATTATTGAGAAGCCGATGGTAAGAAGCTCTAACTATAAGGAATGAATTCATTTTTCTAATGTTTGTCCGAAGGAAGTTACTCAAGTAGGGAATCAAAAATATCGGAAGAAGAAAGGTTTGGTAAAATCATTTTCAACCACTTCAATAGATTTTGATCCATCAAATGAGGTTTAATCATGTATATTTCTTATTTTTACAGATTTCTCAAATGTTTTGTTCGATTCATGGTCTAAAATTCCTTCATTTCTGAGAAATTTTCTGAATAATTAGGAATTAAACCTCATGAAATGAAACTAGATCTCATGGTAAAAACACCTAGAGGATTTATTATGGAAAAAAGAAATTATAAGAATCTGCCTATCCTTATCGGTGGAATGATTTTACCTAAAACCATATTTTTTTGTTCTAGTAGAGTTTGATGTTATTCTGGGTATGAATTGGATTTACTTTTATCATGCTAAGATAGATTGCAAAGAAAAAGATGTTTTTTAGAAATTATTTTAATTTGTGTACAAGAATGATCCCATATCATTAATAAATTATCTATATGCTAAGAAAGTGATAAAGGATGGAAATGAAAGTTATTATGCTCATATTTTTGAATATAAGGGAACTGTCCAGATTAATGATGTACTAATGGTAAATGAATACCTAGATATTTTTTCCAACGATTTTCCTAGTTTTATTCCTAATTGAGAGGTTGAGTTTACTATTAACTGAGTTCCAAATGAAAAGATTATTTCTAAACCCCCTTATCAAATGACCCATGTGGAAATTCTAGAATTAAAATGGTATTTTTAGGAATTATTAGATAAAATCTTCAGCCAACCTTGCAATTCACAATGGGGAATTCCTATCTTTTTTGTTAATAAAAAAAATGGTTCAATTAGACATTATAGAAATTATAGAGCCTTGAATAACATTACTATTATAAACATTTATACTTTTCCTCATATCGGTGATTTGTTTGACCAGCTCAATGGGGGAAATTTTTTCGAAGGATGACATGAGGTAGGGGTACCATCTACTAAAATTAGAGGATTAAGACATCCCGAAGACAACATTTCATACTAGATATAATCATAATGAATTTATTTTTATGCATTTTGGGTCATAAAATGAACCTGCTGTATTCATAGATCTTATGAATAGAATATTTCATGAGTTTTTTGATTTGTTTTTGCTTGTATTTATTGATAACATTCTGGTTTATTCTAAAAATAAAATAGAAGCATAAATAAATCTATGAGTTGTTTATCAAACCTTAAAGGAAAATAAACAGTTTGGAAAATTCATCAAGTGATATTTTTGGTTTCAATAGATTTCTTTTCGTGATGACATTGTAAATAAGGGTGGAATAATAGTTGATATTTCCAAAAATATGTGGCTGATGAATGGAAAAGACCTACCAATGTTACAAATATTTGTAGTTTTTTTGGATATGTATTTTATTAGTGATGTTTTGTTAAAACTATGGCACATTTATATAGATATCTTACTAAGTTACCACAAAAGGGTTAAATTTGTTTGGATAGAAGAATCTAAGGTTTTTTAGGAACTGAATAAGAGATTAGTGAATTCTCCAGTTTTGGCCTTGCCTTCCCAAAATGGTGAGTTTTTCATCTATAGTGATGATTCATTGAAGGGGCTTGGCTGTGTTTGGATGAAAAATGATCAGGTAATTGTTTATGCTTCAAGAAAACTAAAACCTAATGAGTTAAATTATCCCACACAAGATATGGAATTGGCAGCTGTTCTTTTTTTCTTTGATCATTTGGAGGCACCATTTATACGTAACTAAATGTCAAATATATATAGACCATAAAAGTCTAAAGTACATATTCAATCAAAGAGAATTAAACATGAGGCAAAGAAGATGTATTGATCAGATAAAGGATTATTATTTCACAATCAACTACCATCCAGGAAAAACAATGTGGAAGATTCCTTGAGTTGAAATTATATTGTATCATTGACAAGGTTGCATTTGGAACATGATCTATCGATTGATGATTTGATGAGTTTTGGATTCGATGTTGTTGGTGTAGGGAATATATCTGTTTTGTTTCAGGTTTTAATGTAGTCATCGTTATTAGAAATAATTAGGAAATCATTGAAGGATGACCATGAGATATAGAAAAAGGTAAAATTGGTTAAAATGGGCAAGTTTCTAGAATATAACCTTAATAATGATTTTCTGTTAATATTTTGTAAAAGTTTTTGTGGGCATTGTGATTTCTAGTTAAAGCATTAATTTTTTTTGTGAAGCTCATAGTTCTCCATTTTTAGTTCACCCTAGAAGTACTATTATATACAAATCCCTTCGAGAGTATTACTGGTGGGATTGAAGGAAAATAGATATTGCTGATTTTAACATGAAATGTTTGACTTGTTAATAGGATAAAGTAGAGCAGTAGTTACCAAAAGGAATTTTTATCCTTTTCCTGTACCATATTGGAAATGGGGGAATGTATCCATGGACATTGTGGTTGGACTACCAAATACTTCTTGAGGTAATAATGATATTTAGGTAATTATTGATTGACTAAAAAAATATGCATATTTACTTTCTATTCGAGATACAATGTCATTGAATTAGATTTCCTGAATATACCTCAAAGAGGTTGTGAGGTTACATGGAGTTATTATTTCCATTATATCTGATCGGGACCCCGGGTTCACTTATTTCTCTTGGATGGGGCTTCAAAAGTCATTGGGAACATAATTAAATTTTAGTACATCTTTTCACCCTCAATCAAAAGAGTAATTATAACGAAAGATTCAAACAACAGAGGATATCCTTTGAGCTTGTTCAGTGGAATACCATGGATGTTGGGATCAACATATTTCTTTAATTGAGTTTTCTTATAATAACAGCTTTCATTCTATTATACAGATGGAACCTTTTGAGACATTGTTTGGGAATTAGTATAGAACTATTTATTTTTGAGATGAATTTAGGGAAAGGAAGTTGATGGGACCATAATTAGCAGAGGAAGTGGATGAGAAATTTAAAATGGTCAAGTACCACATGAGGACAATGAGGAGCAGGATAAAAAGTTCTACAGATAACAGAAGGAATAATTTCCATTTCAAGGTAGGTGACTATGTTTTCCTTAAAATATATCCTTAGAAATGTGTGAAGCATTTTGGTAAGAAAGGTAAGCTAAGTCCTTGATTCAACGATCCTTTTGAAATCCTAGAGAAAGTTATACCGGTTGCATACCAAGTATCATTGCATCCGAGTTTATCTTAGGTACACAATGTTTTTCATGTTTCAAGTTTGAGGGAGTATGTGCCATACTCATCTCATGTCATGATCCCATAATTTGTTCACCAGGAAGAGAAAATTTATTATGATGATAAACCAGTTCAGATTTTTAATCAAAGGGAATATGTATTATTGAAAAATTTTATCCACTAGGTAAAGGTTCTATGGAGAAATCACATGGTTGAAGACGCAATGTGGGAGTCTAAAAATTCTATGAGATAAAGGTACCCTAACATGTTTATTGAGTAAATCAAATTTCAAGAACCCAATTTCTAGAAGGTTTCGATAATGTAACAACCCAATGTTTTAAAAAAATAAATGAAATTCATTAATGTTTGTTTTATGTAAATATTTATAACTAGCCTTTAAACATAATTTTGTTGCTTCTATGTTTAGAATTTCAAAAAATGATCATCTATAATTGTGTTTTTAAGTTATTTGGAGTCTAATGGAACCAACATTTTTCGGTGAATAGTAATATACACTAATGAATAGTAATAAGACTCTAATGAATTGTAAATTGTATTATTATTTTAATTTTTTAGGTTTTATGATAATGACATCTTGATTAATTTTTCAATGTGATATAAAAGCAGTTATAGTTTTAAAATTGATAATTTTTGAATAAAATATTATTTTATTTAAATATTAAATTAATAATATTTTGAAAATTATTTTCAAAAAATGGAGCTCATTTTTTTGAATTTTGCACGTCGAAAAATATATAGGTTGAATTTTGGGGATTTTTCAGAAAAAATTCAATTTTCATTGAATAGTAAAAATATATAGTTTGTGTTTCGGTGTATTTAATGACACCATTAATGATATAATAATGATGTAATTATTCTTGAAAAATTTTATATATTAAAGGAATATGTGAGGTTTCCTATGTGGCTAATACCATGGGAAAGCCCACGGTCAAGAAAATACCACTAATGAGGTGTCCCTTTAAAATTAATAAAATATTCCCTCACTTTTTCGATAAATACCAACCCATTCCTTCATTCCAATCATTCCAAACTGTTACTCAAAAAACCTATATCCTTATTAAATCCCATTTAGTCATCAAAAGGTTTCCTAAATCCCCCAAGGTCCCAACCTTCATGTCTTAGATGTTACTGTACAAAGTAAGAGAATTCTCAACTTCTTCTTTTCCATTCAAGTTATCTGTTATGTGGTATAACATTAAAGTTTCCCTTCTATTTTATTATTCCCATTTTATTCAATATCTATAATTTATCATGATTAATGTTTCTCTGGGTGACCCCTTTCAACTCTCTTTTTAATGTTTTCTGAAACCTTGATGCATAACCTTTATGCTGCAGAATTTTCATCTCAAAATATCTCTCTCTTTTTTCAAGCACTCTTATTATGTTATTATCTTTTAATTTAAATTTACTTACATTGGTATATTTCATTCAATTTTCCAAAAAACGTTCCATGTTATGTATTAATTATTTGATACCCCTTTTCTCTCATCAAAATATTTTATGAATATTTAAGTGACGCTATTTGGCGGGCGAATTTTCGTAATAGATTTCTCAACTATTTTTTAGTTCCTTGATTTTATTAATATTTTATCATATCCCCATATACAAGAGGTATTAATGATCTAAAATCATAAATATTCTTAGTTTTAGCAGGTTTATGGAATATTCACCATTATACTTCTTCTACTCTCCCACTTATTCATGCAATCCAAACATCATCTGTGATGTGTCGATTTACCGACATCAGGGACAATTTGATTTAAATTTTTGATACCTATTTCAAGGATGTAAATGAAACCATTTTTATGGTTGAACATGATTATAATTTATTTATTATATATTTTATATTGATCTGAAATCATATTGTACACATGTGATTAATTTATAAAATCAAATGAGTTCATTACGATCAAAGAATAGAAAAAAGGAACTAAACAAAAATTAATAATATTTTATCATTTGAATCATCCATATTTAAAAATTCACAAAGGTAAATGGTATAATTTATGGTTTTGAAAATATATAAATATCATTCAATTCCTATTCTGGATTTCCACTTCCAATCGACAAAAATATCGATCATGAACTGATTATGGAAACCATGAAAGAACACACCCGAGGCAATGTAAATAACAAAATATTACTAATAAAGGAGTCAAATGATGTCATAAAATTATCATATAACGTGTTATAAATATTTATATATTTAATTAATATATCAAGGACAATATTTTAACAATTATATATGAGGTATAAACAATTTTGAAGTAATAATAACCCAAGGTAAGGGAATTTTTAACCTAATTTATATTCATTGGGTTAACCATCTTCTTATTAATTGTGTGGAAGTTAGATTATTGGTGTGATGAATTTTTTGTTTATATAATGTTTCAATATGTTTATTTATAGTTTGTACACATATCCATTCAATTCTATTAATTCTCACCCTAATTATATTTTAAGGGACATTCTTTTTACAATCCTTTTAAAAATCTCTTTAATAAATTTCTAAAGGATTGTATTTTTATATATGTATATGGAATGAGTGGTTTCTTTTGATTTTAATGATACTTTATTACCATTATATGTTCCATGAAATTTATTTATGTTGGTTTGCTTCCATTATAGCTCATGATATGTTGGGTTGAGCTCATTATAGCTCAAGATATAACGGGTGAGCCCCATTATAGCTCTCTAATGAATTGGGTACTCTGGATATGGAAGTTTACCAAAGGGGTTTTCCATGTGTAAGGGTGAATGTAAGAATGATATGGTAAATTTTACCCATGTAAAATAAATGATGTTTCTATGGATTGTAATTTTTATGATTGTGGTTTTTATTTGTTTTTATGTTATGACTTGACTAACGCTTTCTTTTTTTATATCCCCTACTTAGTTTTATACTCACCCCATCTATTGAAAATGTTTTTCATGGGATATAAAGATTTGTAAGAAAAATAATAGAGTCATGATATTATATATGGAGTTTTGTTAATGAAATAACGTTTTAATTTTTAATGTTTTATATTTTGAAAAAATCGATATGGTTTTAGTAGTATCCACTTGTATGAATGTGGTATGTGATGTATGTAAGATATCCTAATTATTTAAAACTCTAAACATGAAAATATCATCAATGTGTAATAATGTATAGTTTTATGTAAAATTCAAGATTAAGTATCGTTTTAATGCTAGGTTTTATAGTATTTCACACTCATGATCTATGTGTGACTTGATTCCCATCCCCACAGGATACATAACAACATCTAGATTTTCAGAATCAGACAAAGTCACATAAAATCAATATAAATCTACCCTCTCTTCACATATCGGTCAGACCTACATAGGGAAATTCATTATAAACTATGTGTGTCTTAATTCCCATAACCATGGGATATGTACTAACACCCATAATCCCATTCATGAGCCTAGTCGTGATGTCACCATGTCATGTTAGAGGATCCATGTCTTCACCACATGATGTTAAGATGCATGACTCTTTAGAATTATGTGTTAGTTGATCCATATTTTCATGAGATACATAGTGATAGTTGGAAATTCACCCTTAGGCCCAACCACAACAATTACATCCATTCAATTGGTTCCCAGGTCCTTACATGAGGATGTTAAACTGCATGGAAATACATCCTTACCACATGATGATAAACTTAGAAGAAGTACGTCCTTACCACATGATGAAAAATTTCACGTAAGTACATCATTACCACATGAGGTTAAACTGAAAGGCATCATCATAGGCACATGTCATTAAAACATCACAATAAATATGTCCTTACAACATGATGATAAATTGCATTGAAAATATCATTATCATTTGATTTTAAACTGAATGGAATGGGTCCCCACAACATAATGATATATTGTGCAGACAAAAACCCATTTTTCATTCCTTATTGAAGTACCAAAAGAGACATACCTCACTGAACGAAAGTATGGGGTTATTCTACCATATGTTAAAAGAATATAAATCCATATACCACAATTAATGTATTGAGCACCATAGGTCACTCCAAACCTTTCACAGTCATGGGAAAATAAAAGTGATCTATCAGTTTGGCCATGGTATTGAACCAAATGATCTTGATACCCACCAAGTGGTGACATCTTGGTCAAATATAAAGGGACTTCTAAATCTTGTGAGCCCTGATTAAATCAAGGCAGAATAGAAAATATAAAAGTGTAATGGGACATACCAAATATATTTTCCTTATACCATTACAAATGACCTCATGTCCTTATATTGTGACTTAATACCTTTTTATCTCCCATTTATATGGATGTAGGAGTGCTCTTGACCCTAGGTATTCAAATTATAACCTTATATAACATATCATTTCTTAGGCCTATGTGAGTCGTGTCCTTAAAATTACCACTATTTGGTCAAAGCTATACGACCTTAAACACTATCATATAATGGTTTAAATTGTATGACCCTAAAATATGATGGAAGGATTCAAAAGACTTTTCAGGTGGAAAACCAACCAAGGGATACTTGAGAAAAAAGCCCGGTCTTCACCCATTAAAACAATAATCTCCAAAGAGTAGGAAAAAATTATAGTACAATTAAATAATTAATAAATCTCATAGGGTTCACTTTGTAGCACTTGTAAAAGACATGTTATTATCACTGGACCCCCTAGTCCAGAATAAAATTAGAGTAGTAGTTTTTCACATATCATCACCATAAGAATATGATTTCAAGGTAGCGAAACAACATTTAGGGTTCTCAAAACCTTCTTGGATATTACATTCTTCATAAACCACAATAATTCCTTTGAACTATAAGGTTACAAAACCACCCTATATCAAACTGGTAATATGGAATCACTCTTCCAAATGGACCATCAGATCCAAGGAAGTCCCCCTTAAATTAAAGAGTTTTCCTATTGATCTTGTGTGATAGTAGAGTATCAACTGATATATACTCAATAGTTTTCGTTCCTTTCTATCCAGTTAACTTAGATATTCATAGACCATGATTTAAAATTCTTGTAACTAGACTATTCTAGTGGATTTTCCATCCTCAACATTATGTCACTATGTTTTGTACCCCTTCTCAAAATTGTTACATGAGACTACATTATCAATCCTTTTTATCACCCACACTTCATAACTTGAAATCACAATGTGTCAGGATCAAGTTTCACATTAAAAGCTATGTTACCCTAGCGTTACAAATACCTTATTGAATATATATCGTTTCATACCAATCATCATCATATATATTCTTGAGTGATCATAATTATTTCATGACCCTCAGGAAAAATTGTAGATCAGATTTTATTGGCCATGATATCAATGAAAAAGGGATTTAACCAACCAACTAATGGAATCTCATCCTTGAAAGAAAGGATCTTTTAATCCATATGATCCCTGGTGACATTGAGTCAGAACTAAACAACTTAATGTTTTATGGTACATACCTAAAAATTCTACCCTATCCCACATTCATAGAATAAATCTTTGGGGTTATGATTTACATAACACACATTCCAACTATATGGGAGGTCCCAGTATCTCTAGTATTTCTTCCTCAACCCTATCACATCCCATAAATCACCCCTGACCCTTGGAAGAGAGGAGATATTGGATTTACATTCCCATGATATCGATGCATAAGGGATTCAACCCACTAACTAAAGGTATAACATCCTTTCAAGAAAGGAAATCCAATCCTTGTGATACCTAAAGACACTAAAGGAGAACTTAGCACCTTTGTTTATTTTAGTTAATTTCGGTAATGTCTGCAGTATATTAAATATTCATTAATATCAGGTTCAAGCTTAAAGAACCTAAATTATAGTACACCAAAGTTCCTATCTCAATGATACTAAATTATAGCACACCAAAAGACCACAATCAATGAACATAAATTACAACACAACAATGGTCCAAGCTCAAATAACCTAAACTATAACACACCCAATTTCCGTGCTCCAAGTCCACAAATTACATAACACCAATGATCCAATATCAAAGACCCTAAATTATATTACAGAAAAAATCCACACTCAATGTCCCTAAATTACATTAGAATAAATCTCCAATATCAAACACCCTCAATTAAAGCACATCAATGGTCCAAGATCAAAGACCCTAAACTACAAAGAAATGATGGTTTAGATTATAGGGCCTTTAAATATCGTGATACCTGATACTCATAAAGATGAAACTTGATAATGGAATCTTGGGAAAAAGTAGAGTCTCCAATAAAAGGATATGAACTTTGTGTGATACTAGAAATAATTAGTGTTTATAAAATGAAACAGGTTTAGAAACATATCAAGTTGAAAACCTATAAAATGTAAACCTTGGAAAAAGCCAAGTCCATGCCCTCTAATGCTTCATCCATGTAAAAATTAGGCAAAAGTTATGGAAAACAAAGAAAATGATACAAGGATGCTGGGGTTCATCACATGAACTTATAAAAAACCATGCCATGATAACTATGTCCCCTAATATAGGAGAATGTTAGAGCATTTTGGAGGGATACCATGTACAAATTTTCCTTTAAAATTAGATTATCTCAAGACTACTAAAGCTAGTGAATCAAGGAAGAATTTCATGTTAATGGGTACTCAGGAAAAGTTTAAAGAATGTAACTATTAGAATATGACGAACATAAATCCAACAAATTGGATATGTTTGGTATTATAAGTAAATAATCTGCATCATGGACAATTTTAGAAACATCTCCACCTAAAAAGGATATTTAACTGGAATTTCATCACAAAATAGTAAAACTTCCCCTCCTTATATACAAGCTAGATATATATAAGGGAATTTATAATAGAATTCTATATCTATGAAACTATGTTTCCTATACATGAGTTTTATCTACATATTATAATATTTCAGAACAACCTATAGATTGGTTCCCATCCTCATTATATATGTAGATACATCCAAGTCCCTTAATTTGGATCTTGCCTGATGTTCCATTTCACCCAATCCTTGTTCCATTCTAGAACACATACACATTCCAATTTTAGGGTATTCATTCCCCAATTCAAACATACTTCCTATATTGGATTCAGCCAATAATTTGTGGCTAGATGTTTCATTTTTACTACACTTGAGATTTCATTAGTCAAAACTATTGAGACACCCCCTCACGAGGCTCAAGAATTATACCCCATCAGATATTATGTTATATAAAAAGTGATATATATTAACCTTAAAATAAAATTCATTTAAATCTAAAAAATATCAATCTAAAGGGTGGGGGAAATTTTGTTGCTACCCATAATTTTGCATTTAAAAATTTTCCATATAAGATTCGAGGAATGTGAATACCGTGAAAAACATCAAAATAATTTGCATGAAGAACTCAGAAATGACATACATGATAGATTAGGGTTTTATTTAATATGATATACCTTAGTCCATTATTGCACCTATTTTTTACATTTATTCATTGAGTTGAACAATTTCATTTTCGAAAAATATTTCCATCACACTAGCCAGCCAAGACATGCTCAACACGAGGAACATGTTGGGCCAAGGCTATCCATAACCAATGGGATCCATCATGGTCTAGCTAGTAGACTAGTAGAGGGAGCATAACTCCTGAATGAATCATGCCTGACTTTGTATAGGGCTCATGGTGTGTGAGTATGAATCCACACATAGATTGGGTGTGAGGCTGGAAGGGCCGAAGCCATGGTGCAAGTGTATTTGATGGTATGGGTGTTGACCCCATTGATGGCTCAATAAAGAAAAAACCAATTGTTTTCTTATATACTGATGGGGATTTCTAGGGATATTTTGATGAGTGGTGGGATATTTTTATAGTTATCAAATCCTGTTCATCCAATGATTCCTCCCAATGATCCATGCTACATGATCACACCTCATGATAATCCCATATGTCAGATCCAATCCCATGGTCCGAAAGTTCAAAATTGAGATGATCCCATGCCTACATAGTTTTAAAATCAGCTAGAACCGTATGGAAAAAAATTCATAATCATCCTCCCAATGCACAATTTTGATATACTAAGGGACACCTAACACCTTCTCATCATTTCCATCAATTATCTAGACATTTGCTGATAGTCACACATGTTTGAGACAACCAAATGTGAGCCATAAAAAATTCTAACCATGAACACTGGTGGGATCCCTTGAGATCTCCCATTAGTTCTCAAGGACATCACATGATCATCCTTTTATCATGGGATCAAAGTGAAGGAAGTCCCTAGATGCATCATAATTAGTTTGAAGACCCCAAAAAATTCCACCTCTGATGTATTTTTCATTGGAATTAATTCATATTTTTAGGATCATGTCATTCCACCGAAGGACAATGGGGGAATCACATGATCAAATAAAATGATGATATGAGGAAACAATGACTTGCTCAAGCAGTGCATGTGTTTCCCTCCATGTGCAATGAGGAAGAAGGCTCATCCTGTACATTCATATATTAACCCTACTAACATATAGGAAAACTTGCAAGAATATTGAAGGGAGGAGAGAGGGATCTGCAGAAATGACGGAGGAGAGGAATGGAGCAGCGAAATAGAGGGTTTTCTAGCAACCACACACATGATTTCCTCTCTTGGTAATATTAGAGTCCCCCATTAAAAGATCTAGATATAGGATGTCATAAAAAAACCATCGCGTGATCCTCATAGGATCACATGATCACAATACCAGATAATACCTTGTACATACCAAGCCTTTTGATGTTCCTCACTTTCCCTCATAGTGCATTCTTTAGCATTTTCACATATTTCACTCATCTACATGATATATTGAAGGAAGTCCATTTTTATCATCCAATTGAATGGGTGATGGATCCTCATGTGACACAATAATATAGGCATTGGAATACATGGATCATCTGTATTGGTGCCTATTAGTATGAACCAGCATGCATGACAACCACCGGTCTCACAAATACCACAAGAAATTATATCTTGTGATGATTGTGTACATCCCTAGACATGGATACCATTCTATGAATCACCCACACGAGATAATTATTGGGTAAAAGAGTTCATCAAAATACCCCTTTGGAGGTCATGAATTTGGAGACAGGTGATGCCTACTCCAGTGTTCAAAGACAATGCAAAATGGAATTGAACCTTGCGGTATCATGGATCCTCATAATAACAATGATCCTTTACTCGTCCTTGAGGTGCATACATGAGCACTTACACCCCTAAGAAGTTGTTCCCCATCCTTCTCTAAGAATTTATACTCTCCATCCATGCATTTTATGGAAATAGCATGCACCCCCTACACATAAGTACAAAGCCTTATGTAACATCTCTGTAGGTTCATGTGGATAGCATAAAGAATGTAACTTCATATGAATCCTTAATGTGGAAAATAACCATCCTATATATGGACTCAATCAACAAGAGATTTCATGGGAAGACACATGCATATAGATTCATCCCTTGACCTAAGAAAAAAAGGGTTCATGAAACTTAGGTAGTGATCCCTTTTTTTGTACCTATGGAAGTCAAACAAACACAAGATCCTATACACATGTGAGAGAGATCACCGCATGAACGGTTTACAGAAACGAAATCACAAGAGTCATCATGGGACTCACAATGTCATTGGGTGGATTTGAAAATGTCACATTGATCACAAAACAATCATTAATAATGTTAGATTGATCTTGTGGTATCCCCTTTACATTTCACTTTTCCATGTGAGTATATTTTCCCAATACAAGACCACATTGGCATGAAATAGTGTGAAGACAGGAAAATATGATCAGGTTATAGCCCCTTGATATTTTTACACATTCAAAAAAATTCTAGATAATTCATGATGATCTTGATATTGTTCATTAACATTTCATTAATTTTAATGAGAGAGTCCAAAAAAATTTGAGTTGATCATGAAACATTGCATTGCCACATCTACATTGATCATGTGAAAGACCCTAGAAATGGATGCCTTGGTTCTGTGAAACACATTGGACGTGTCCACTTAGCTCATTCGAAGTCATCCTAGGCAAATTAGCTTACCATGACAAGGATCTTGGATATATATTCTTAGATCATGTGAAGCAACTTAGGCATTTGAGGAAGGAACCCTTGAATGTGTCGTACATAATAGATTGAGACACCAACATATTGGGTAGACAATCAAGACATGTTTAAGAAGAATCCAAGACTGGTGATTCAAATCCATTATGACATTCCCTCTTTGTCTTATAGACCCACTTGGACTCTTGGCATGTAGACCCCAGCAAGGAACCTTCGCCCATGTACCCCATTTAAAAGGGATGTGTCCTTGATGGGATAAGTTTACACATTCATACGACCCTACCAATGTCATGCTCTCACACAAACCATTCATGATCATCACCATACATCTTTAATCTAATAGAATTTATTGAATGAGTGTGTCATAGGGAAGGCTCATAGTATAATCCCCGAATAATTGTGCATCATCATTATCTATGCCACAATTGTCGAAAAAATATAATATGTCCCCAAAAATAGACAAACTTTACTGCATAATCACTGGCTACTACAATCATATATCCCCAATGGTAGGGAATTTTCAAAGTGTATGACTCAATCAAAAAGGAATCCTTAGTGTTTAAGTCCCGAACAAAGGGTATCCATCCTATCATAAGTCCATTACATTTCATAAACCGAATTGTTAACTTTAATGTGTCCGAGTGTGATAATTCATCCTAGCACATCAGTTGGTTTAGGGATAAGTGAACTATGAGAACATTGATTCCTGCCATAACCAGGATATATAGGATTGTTTATTAAGGACCAAGCTATATTTGGAATCCACATCAGTGTATTCCCCTTGCTATCCCAAATATTCCTAACTTATGAGATTAAATTATCCCATAGGTCTACTATTCCTCCTCATCAAACAATAGATGAGAAGAGGACTCATTCTCGAGCATCATTTTAATTATATTCCCTGATCATACACTCAATAACCTCTATCCCATCAGCGGGTTGGGGGATGAACTGAACTAAGATATCTTTAATTCCCATCGTAACTCAGATATGTAGGTCACCTTCTTAAGGATAGAACTCCATACCATATCCTTCATGAGATAGTTAATCATGCATCCCAAAAGGAAACTTTAATGTGTAAGACTCATATAGATGTAATACCATGTAATGTGTACAATCTACTGTTATCTCCTGTTTCTCACACCGATCATGGATCACATGGTCTTAGGGACTACTAATGACTGTATCAAAATCATGTTGATAATTTCTCCAATATGGACCCATCATTGGGATGTGTGTCTGATTCCACCCCATCTCCACTCAAAGGGAAACATTCCCAATGAACCAATCTAGGTTAGTCTCATATGCATAAGTCCTTATTAGGGGCTCTTTTATCATATCTATCATGACATAATTTCCCTCCACAAGAACTACATAGATTCTATTATTCTATTAAATAAGATACATAGGAACCATCATTAAAGTATGACCTCGATATTAACATCTACGCCATATGAAATTAAACTTTATATATGGGTCCAGACACTTGACCTTAAGCTATAAAAATGAACTACAAGGTTTTGGATTATTATTTTCAGAATATACGTCGGACGCCCCATAGATGTTCAATCCCATAGCCTTGATACCAACTACTTTCTTGGATGGAAGTAAACACTGATGTTCTTGAATAAGGTCGTATCCCAAATCGACATAAATAATATTGTAATGGTGAACCCTGGACATGAACACCATTGTTCCCATCGATGCATGTTCATATTCAAGTCATTGAAACGTGGGTAATCAGTTCATTATCATGGTATGGGGAGCATTTCATAAAAATATCTTAAATATATAAACAGAATCCTGGAGTTGACAACAATTCCCCCCCAAAAGGTGTGGTAATCCTAACCTCCCATACTCTAAACCAATGTGTGTTCCTACACATCATTGGGTTTTAAACCCAAAAGGACCACTTTCCTTTAGAATGAAGGCCCATACCTAGTTATGGATGTGGAAACCATTAGGTGTTTCTAGGGAAGTCTAAACAAATGGAAAACCTGATGTGAGTGATTGAGCAATGCTTTAAACCACCCCACAATCAAACCATTTGGTGAATCCCATTCCATGTACTATTTCTCGATGAAATAGACACACATTTCAATTTCATGAAAAATATTATTTACAGAAAATTATTATTAATTATAGTAATTGGATAATCCTAATTTACATGATAGATGATATGAAATATGCATAATAACAATTAATATTTGAAAAATAAATTTCCAATTTAAATGAATTTTCAATCATATTTGATGATTTTATTCAGAAAAATAACTTACAAATTTTTTTCATATTACATTAATAAAAATTAAAATCAATTTTTTCCTCATATCAATGTTATCTATGTGTTTATTTTATCATGTTTTTGAAAATGTCTATTTTCAGTCTAAAATACGATTTTCATGAAACTTGTAATATGTATGAATTTACCATTATATAAGAATAACCTATAAATTTATTAAACCTTTTATTTAAAAAATAATATTAGGAACAATATTATTCAATATGACATATTATCTATATATAGAAAACCTATGATAATCATTTTTATTAAAATGTTATAATAACATCGAAATTGTTTTAGGGATTTTGTTTGAATCAAGTATTTTTAAAGGGATATTATGTTTTTACGTCACATGGAAGCCAAATATCATTCATTTATTTATCAATAATTAAATTCATTACATTAGAATTATTATCCAATATAATGTTACCACATATATATATTTATATTTTTAAAAATGTTATTTCTATAAAAAATGATTTCATAGGATATAGTGTTTTTATTTTAAAATTTAATTTTCAAAATATTTGAATTTTTTTTGAAAAAATGATTTTAAAATTTGATATTATATGTATCAAATATTTTTTAATTTTAAAATCTTACTATTTTCACTAAATTTAATTAATATTTCTTAAAAATTAATTAACAAGGAAAAAAGGATATTTTTGTAAAAGGATAAAAGCTAGAGCAAAAAACCCATAAAACACTCAACGTATAAATAAAAAGGAGTGTTTTAAGTGTTTTTTGACACAAAATGATATTAATAGCATATGTTTCCATTTTTATACTTTGAAAATTGAATAGTATCTTTAAACTATTGCAAATATAGGGGTTACTCCTAAAAGTACCCTTCCCTTCACTTATAAAAGGGGATCATCTTCACCACTTGAAGACATTCCTATAATTATATTTTACAATTAAAAATATTACATTTTTTCATCTCATAACTAGCTCTTACATTTAAAATCATATTTCCTCCATCAGTTATTATAAGTCCTTTATTTCAATGGAGACTTCTAAGGAAAAGTCACTACCCCAATTTGAGTATTGTTACCTACTTTGGTTTTATCCATTATTATATTCCTTGAAATTTATAATATACACACTAATATAATGATAATATTATCATTTATATACTATATTTTTAATATTTTAATGGTTTTATAATTTTTTAATTATATACCACATCCATTGAGAAAAACAAAATTGATGTTCATGTATTTTGCAGACTATTACACACATGACTAAGAAATATTTGTTTTCATCACCACCTTATAATAATGGATATAATGAGGGTTATAAAGGGTAAATATATATTTTATAAAGTTATTAATATACTATTAAGAAAAATTGGGAATCTATTAACGATAGTTTCAAGAAACGATTATCATTAAGTTAATCATGTAAAATTAACATACAAAGAGGATAAATTTTTACAAAATTTGTGTAATGTTTCTCATTGATTAATTTTCATTCCAATTCCATTAAATTTTGATATAAAAAACTAATAAGAACAAAATAATTTAATTATGATTTTTTATAATGATATTACAACAAGACCACCTCCTAACCATTACTTAAATACGAGAATGTCTTATTTGGGTCGGTTTATGAAAATAATTGAAAAATAATATGAATTTATATAATTAATGAATATGAAAAGATAAATACTTGTTTAAAATGTAATTAATGACTTAATAAGATTTTTTAAATTTATATTGTACATCATTATTTAATTAACAAAACTCATTTATATCATGAAGAATCAATGAAGCATGCTTTTTATCGAATTCATATTCAATGATAATGAAAGAAACACCCTTTAAGGGGATTAAAAACTAAATAAATAATTATAAGTATTTCTTAAATATAATTTTAATTATTTATTAATGATTAAATTTTTAAAAATAATGTATATAAACACTATTATTATGGAACTTGTACAAATTATGGAAACAATAAACCACTGATGTAAAATATCTGTGGAATTCATATTGAGAAAAAAAATTAATAATATTATAAATGTAAATTTATATGAATAAGTATATTAATTATTTAATTTATATATATATGTTTGTTATTTATGATTATATTTATTTTTGTTGAAGTCGCGATAGTAAGGGTTTTCATATCAAATTCCACTATTTGAGACATGATTGGTATTATGAACATAATTTCATTTTTATGGTGTATATAATAATTATTTGAGATATAATATAATGAATTATCATTTTATCTTTGTATTTTAATTTCAATTAAATTCGTTCACTTCCAATGGTTTTTGATTTCGTTGTTTCTAAAGCAATATGGTCTTTATTGGTATCAAAATCTGATTCTTTGTGAAATAATACATTTTTTACACCATGATTCATTTAAATTGAATATTCACTATAAATGAATATATTTTTATCATAATAATTATATTTTATGGGATTTATTATTCAAATAAAGTAATATTATTCATGTGGATATTGAGCTTGATATTTCTCTAGTGGCGAGTATTGTGGCTAACTCAATTTTCATTTATAGAGTTACGATCGTTCATTGAACTTATAACATATAATATGGTGACATTATACCCTTTTATTTTATTATGTGGTATTGTTGCTTTTATTTCTTGGGATATACATTTCAACCACATAAATCATTTGAAAAATATTCTCCACCTCTTGGATTATGTACTTTTATCGACACCCCACTTCTTTCATTAGATAGATTATGATCATGTTATTCATGAATTAAATTATAAATAAAGTCATTACAATAAATATATTATTTATTATTATAAAACTAATTTTATGGGTTATTTTAAAACCCTCAAAAGAACCAAAAAAATATTCACAAAGATCAAGAGAGAAAACAACACAAATGAAAACCCCCCACAAACACATCCATATTATGATATGTAGGGGATATTTCAGAATTTCCAAGAGAGATCCATTAAATTTAGGTTGGGGATTATTTTTATGTTTTATTCGATCATGAATGTTTTAATATCCAAAATAATAAGATAATCATAAATTTATATTCATTCATCATCAAATTCTCGTACCACAAAATATTGTTTCATGTCAAACCATGTCATGAGTTCGTCACTCAGACCATGTGGAAAATATTCTCTCCTCAATTTTAGATCCTCCTCTAATATCTGCTCTATAGTTATAATCTATACTCTAACATGTTCTTATATAGAGGCTATAAAAAACCTATCCTGTATTTCATTAATATTATCATATATGTGTTTCGGGAAGATGATGATCCCAAGAGTTTGGTCATCCATGTCATTTCCCTTATCGCTAGACACATGGCTAGTAGTCTCACAGACTTACACCTGAGCTTGGATTGGAGTTTGCAGAATTTTTTTGTTCCTAGTCATATGTCCTTAGATACATTGAATAGACTCATTTTTTCCTTCTCACATAGATATGGTCCTAGTCATAATTGTCTTGGGCATGAAGGAATATTTTTTCTAGTGCTTTCTATTCTTTATTGGAGGTAATGTAAAACTCATGGATGGTGTAATTCTATTTTATCCATTAACTATGATTGATCTAAAAAACTCATTAGTTTTGTTTCACCATTAGTATGTTGAAGAATCATATTGAGAGTCTCCCTCTATTATAATATTGATATACCTTCCTTCAGAGTCATCACGTAATGAGTATTTTGGGGCTACATCTTACAATTCTCCTCCACCAAATGTGTTTTCCCCTTTATTATTCTTATATGAACATACATTATAATGACCATATTCATCAACATTATTATCAAATATGTCTCTCATGCACTCAAAAGGGATCTATAAATGTATTATGGGCTAAAATGATTCAACTTACTACTTCCGATAGCTAGAACAGTCTTGTCATTGTCCCAATGTACCCACTTATGATATTATCAAATGAAACTACATATGGACCTATTAAACTAGGAATATATTCTCTAGAGATGGTGTATAGCCATCCCTCGACACAATAACTTCCTTCATACTCTAGTATGGATTGACCTCTCTTTTTTCCTCTTATAAGGAAGCACCATTCACCATCGTATTGGAAGAATACGCCTTCTTTTGGCTACATGATTTTCCAAATAAACCGGTTCCCCATGTTTTCCCCATTTTGCCACCCATCAATCCATCATTTATCATTCTCTCAAGAATCACATTTCATTCAGGCTGACTAACCACCACATCTTCTTCAGGAATATCCACAACATAATCACATATGATAAGTCAACTGTAGAAATTGTTCAAGGTATTCCCCTTACAATAGTTCAAATTATAGAATTAAATATTAGATTCAAACACAATATATTGTCTATAAGGAAGTTCCCCAAAAACAATAATCTAGATAATATTAGGACAGCTCTTAGAGATATCTAACTCAATGAATATTTGGGAAATTATTGTGTGTTTTAAATCATGCATTCAGGAATCAGATCAACTAAAACTCCTCAAGGTGTCCCCAAGGAGCAACAGTACAGACTGATTATGGAATAGTAATGAAAGTGAGGGGAACCTAACTCATGCACCAAATATCTATGGGTCTTTGTTTATGAAAAAATCAATGCTCCATTTCATTTAAAAGAATCATAATTAATGGGAAACTCCAGAGACTCAGGATTAGAGGCTTTTCACCAATTTTATTGTTATTATAATTACATGGAGAAAATAATGGAATCTTATTTATAGTTAATAAAATAATTATGATTGATGGAAGGTTAACTATGTATTGTTTTACCATTCACCTTTTTTCTTTTGATAGAAATCCATTAAGTTATGTCATTTATTAACATAGAGAAAATTATTGAAATTGTTGATCATTTTTTTACCAAAGTGTTTGATTAGGCATTTATTTAGATATTCCTAATTATATAGTTAAAAATGTTTTATTCAGTAAGAGGATCATCAGGTAATTTTATGAAAGGTCTAGATGAATTTGTTGGGGAATTAATTGGACATAATATTTTGAAGATTGTGTCCTGGTACCTTATACCCCCCTCTATAAATCAATAGTTCCTATGATACAAAACATGTTTGGGTATTTGGTTTATGAATTCCAAATTTAGAATGATTTGTTGACTACAGTATCAATGAAAAGTAATGTCTTTTGATAAAATTCCTTGATAGTTGGTTTTTGAGGTACAAAATTTTGAATTTTATTAGTATGAGATCAATATTATTTATCTCCATGTTTTAATTCATTTTCATGGATATATCATGATCCCAATGTTATGTTGATTATTGATACGAAATTTTTATCTATTCCTGCCAAAATATTTATCCAACGTTTATGCCTATATTTGTGAAATTATTTTTCCCTTACAATTAATTGTAGATGACCCCATTATTATTTTTACATTCCTCAGGTAATGAATAATACTAGTACATATGAAATGTTTTTAGGAATAACACATGTGTTTGTATTTACGAGAGATTATAAAAACTCTTTATGGATTATTTCATTTCATTTATAATTATTAAATGATTTCTTTGATACAAAGAACAAAATATTTATTTGATTATATTTTTTATTAATTATCTAAATCTAAAAACCTGAAAAAATCCTTATGTTGTAAATGATGTATTTATAATTATTGTTTTTGTAATTATGAATGCTTATATTTAGATATTTATAGCTGTCAAAAAAGAATTTATATAAATCTTTTTTATTGAACCAGATCCGAGTGCCTGGGTTGGTGGAATCATAGTTACCATTAAATAAATTTATTATATGAATCTAGAGACTTGGATTTTTTATGATGATAATTTAAGGGAAGATATGTTATAATTGATCATAATTTACAAGGTATGGGAAACACTTTTTAATGTTATATGATCACATATTATGGTAATAATTATTATTCATTTTGTGGTTTAGGATGAGAGAACTTTAATTACAACCCTTATAATAACTCTATGTATCAGATAATATAATGAAAATTTGGTAATATATATTGTGTGGTTCTCTATGAAATTATATCCCTTTCTAGGTACTACAAGTAGATACCGGATCTTGAGAATATTTGGAAATGGTTAATAACTTCGAAAAGGGAATATTTAGTATTTACTTGGTCATCACCTTATGCATGAAAAAGGGTCCTAACTATACACTTGGTTTATCTTTCCTATGGGATATGTTACAGTTATTGACATTTTCTCCTATAGTATAGAATGAATGATTTGAGTATTAAGAAAAAAAATTGTGTTTGAGAAACTAATAGGTAAATTACCATATATAACCAAGAATAAACAAGGGATTTATAGGATGTCCTAAATTTATAACATGCTGAAGAAAAATATATCACAATGGAAGACATAATTGGATTGATTTTTTGATATTTATATTTTTGATGTTATCATAACCATTTATAGTCTTTGTATTTGGTTGAAATTGGATCACATAAATGATGATGATAAATCTTTAGAACTAAAAACCATTATGTCTTACAATATAATAATGAAGAATATGTAAATGGTTATGAATTTTATCACATTCCTATTATGATTGAAAATAAGAGTTGCCTAGTCTTACCTATTTTAGTGATGTTGATATCATATTATCAATTAATTTTGATATTCTTAGTTATTTTTTTAGGGATGTGATATTTATCGAGGATATTTTTGTATATTTTTAATGTTATTAATGATTATTTGAAACATATATAGTCTGTTATTCAATATCATTTCATTAAAGGTATGAAAACATATAAGGAATAGGACCTATAACATTAAAAAACAATTTTATTAAATTCTTAATAAATTTGAGGATAACAATTAGAGAACACATGATTGAGGTATGGATAACACTAATGTTTAATATACCTCTAATTTTGAGATAATAAATTGTTTTCTTATTTTGATGAACTATATTTGATGGTAATTAGAAACCTTGGTATTTATAATTGATTCATGATACTTTTTTAGAGGGTTATTTTATACTTGAGACTATAATATATATATATTGACTAGTGCTTCACTGAATGAACTAGTGGTTAATAATATTTGAGGGTTTGAGATAGAGTTAATTTTTAAACTAATTTATATAATCTTGTTGTAGATTAATGTATTGATGATTAAAATAGGTTATGGGAAAGGTATGGTATTGAGAGACTTCTATAAGGGATTATAAATACTTTGGTATATGATTATAGGAATGACTAATGTGTTTTGAGGAAGGAGAAGCTGGATTTGAGACCATATATTTCAATGGTTATTGGGTTTGGTATATTTTAAGAATGTTTATGGTAGTTTGGGATCTCTATTTTAAATATTATGTTTAAATGTTTTAGAGAACCCATATTAAAGTAACATAGGTTTAATTTAGAATGATATATTTTAAGATAAGAGTGATATTGGTTGATCCGAGTCAGATATAAGTTGTGTTTTAAGATTTATAGGATAAAATGATAGATTTATATAGTAATATGTATTCAAGATAAATATTTAAGGGAAAAATTAGGATATTTAAATTATAATGATCATCCCTAATATTAATTCATTTGGTTTTAGTGATGGGTGAAGCTATATGGAACCTAATTAATAATGGATTCAATGGAAAATGAAGATACTTTCCCAATGGAAAACCCAATTTGATAGTGGTTGGAGTGAGAAATGATATGATTATACAAATCTATTTATCATAAATTATGATTAATAATGTGAACATATTTGAAACCAAAAACTCACCAAAGAAGTGAAAAATGAATTATCAAAGAATTTCCGGTTGTTTAAAAGCTGGTGGAAAGATTATTTAATATACTTCATGTCAAATAGTGTGTAGGGATACACTAAAGGAATTTTCTTCAACGAATTAGAAGTTTTTCTTTAAGTGTGTAAAGGGAGGAAATAGAGTAAATAAAATTCTAGTTAGCTTTATGGATCAAGAAATGTTTTTCACTATCCAACCTAAGAAAATAATGTAGAAAAATAATTTAAAAATATATCTTAAATTATGTATATCATTTTGATACCCATGAATATATTTATAGGTAAATGATAATTAAAAATATGTAGAATCCAATTTTTAATATGGGGGAGAATGTTACACCAAAATATTTTTTATAAATGATTACCAATAAATAATTTAGTCTATTTAAGATCATTCTCCATACAGAAAACTGATCTTAAATGAAACAATGCTATATTTAGATAGAATATAATTATTTCATTATAGACATTAAAACCCAATCCCTTTAATAGGAAATAATTTATATTAGTTACCATTTTATGAATTATTTTTAAATATAAAATAATGGCTATATTTAATTTTAACAAAACGGAATTAGTTTTCCTAGAATGACTAAAAAGATCATTTATCGTTTTGAATATAATTTTTAAACAAAAACTATCTGTTATGTGATACACATTTATATTTCTAGAAAAAAATAATTGATAATAAATGTTTTTTTATATTAATAATTTCTAACCATTTATTTTTTTGGTATATTATATGGAATGTGAATAATAACATTTAATATTTTAAAATTTCAAATTTCAATTAAAATTGTATTTCGGTTATATTTTATGATTTTATTCATAAAATAAATTTATATTATTATTTTTTTGGAATTAATAAAATTTAACTTCCTCTTTTAAGTAGTCATATGAAAATTTAATTAATATATGTTTTTGAGTTTTTTCTAAAAAAGTCAATTTTTAGTCGAAATTTACATTTTCAAGAATCTTTTAATTTCCGTTACTATACCATTACATAAAAGTGACCTAGAAATGCATGAAAATTTATTGTCAATAAAATATTAATTTCAAGAATAAAATTACTCATTTTATAAAATTATTTGATCTTAAAAAACGTGTGGACAACTTTTTTATTAAGATGATACTTTAATATAAAAATTTTTTCCCTATTTTTTGAAATAATGTATTTTTTATGGGTGATTATATTTTTTCATTACTTTTAAGACTAATATATTTAATTTTTATAGAATAACAATTTATGTAACTGGAAACACTATCCAAGAAATATTTTCAATATTTATAAATTTAAATCAAAAAAATTTTATGTGTCTAAAAAATGATTTTAAGTGATTTAGTGTATTTATTTTAAAATTAAATTTTCCATAAATTAAAAACATTATATGATAAAATGATTTTGAAATGTAAAATTATAAGTATAATATTAGGTAAAAATTTAAATATTAATCTCATTAATTAATATTAATTAATATTGTTTTGAAATTAATTACCAAGGTAAAATTATGCTTGGATAAAATGATAAAAGATTTAAAAATCCATAAAATAATCAATTTTTTGTACAAAAAGAGTCATTATAGAATTTTTTGAACCAAAATATATTTCCACCACTATAAATTCTTGAAACTTTAAGGGTCACTCCCAAAACTACCCTTCCATTTACATAAAAATGGGTAGCAACATTAATATTTCAAATGTCATCTCTAATTTTTATTTCCCCAAGAAAATATTCAATCATTCTCATCCTGGAACCCTATAACATGTTTAGGAGATTATAGGCACCATTATTTTACATATGTATGACATCACAATGGATACTTCCACGAAGAAAACTCAATGGATACTTCCACGGAAAATTTATGTTCTCAACATGAGCATTATCAACTACTTATTTGTTGAATTTAATTATAATCAATAAAATTTTTCTTGAAACAATAATATATTTATAATAGTATAATTTATATTCTAAAATGTTACTAAATCATGTGTATTATCATTTTTATTAACACATGAAATCTATAATGAAAAAATAATCCTTTATTTGAGAATTTTGTAGACGAACCCCCTCTATACATAACATTTTTTATTTTACTTCACCACATTAGAGGGATATATCAGAGGATTTTATTAAATAATAAATATGATTTTTATAATATCATTATAATTATACTATAAAAATTATAAAACATATTAATTATATGATAAATAAATGATCATTATTAATTTATCAATTAAAAATATGCATACGAAGAGGATAACATTTTAATGAAATTGTATTATTTTTTCAAATCCATTAATTCTTATAATAATTATTAAAAATCACTATACGTCACATTAATAAACAGAAAATAAGATCATTATGATTTTTATATAATGATATTATAAAAAACAACATCACAATCATTCATTAATTCTCAATACGTTCTTCTCAGGGTCAACATGACCACCTAACTGAAATATAATATGAATTTATATTATGAATGACGATGGTAACATAATTAATTGTTTAATATTAAATAAATTTGTATATACTAATTATTTTTTGGTTTTATAGTTCTTATATTAATATTTAATATATAATACACATATCCATTGTCAATAATCACCAGAACATTCTTGTTATCAATTTCATCTCCATGAATAAGAACTAATACTCTCAAAAGACAAATCAAGTTTTGGAATTTTGTGTATGCATACCCAATTCAGCAAGATAAATTCACTTTTGTCTCAATGAAAAGAAATTTTTCATGGAATAATGTCTTGAAAATAGGTTTTTGACATCCAATATTATTCATTCCTTTATCTTTAGATCAATATTATTGAAATCCATTTTTTAATTATTTTCATAGACATCGCATTATACTAGTTTCATGTTTATTATTCCATTATATTTGTACATATTCATACCATAATATTTACTAAATGTTTATTCCATGATTTATTCAATTATATATTACCATTATTTAGTATAGGATCTCACACATTATTATGTTTTAATTTCCTAGTTTATAGAGATAATTATAACATGTGACATGTTTAGAAGGATAACACTGGTGGAATTAGTTTTGGGAAATTCTGAAGACTCGTTATTGATTAATTAGTTACATATATAATAGGAAAATTATCTATTTGATTAAAATTACTTGGGATTATTTTTTCATATTTTTACCTAATAATTAAAATATATAAACCAAAAATGATCATAAGGATGTTTGTGATGAAATAATATTTTTTTATTTTTTAATTAACAATAGTTTTATCTACTATTTTACATCACATATTAATGTAAGTATGTAATGTATGTTTTTATGGCATCAGATATGGGGGGTGCGGGTCCGAGGTTTCATAGTTTTTCAATAGTATTTTTGAAACCAACAGATTTCACCTATCATAATAGGAAGATGGGGTAAGTATCTGGTAACTTTACATGATGTGGTGATTCTCTATGCATGGATAAATGTATAATGAGTATCTATTTACTTGATATTCATTTTAAAATATTAGGAGAAACCCCATTAAAGTGAGAAATCAAATTAAGATTATTAATAGAAGGATAAAACAATATTTTCATTCACCTTTCAATATTCCATTAATTTTTTAGGTTAATATTTTTTCATGGCAATAATGTTCAAAACCGTGGGCAAAGGGATGAAGTTCTAGCTTGACCCAACATGGCAGCAATACAAAGAATAGTTACTTTTACATTTAAGATTATGATTAGATATACAATATGTGTTCATAAAATCAAATTATATTTAACAAAAAATCATATTTTAGAATTCTTTTTTGATATATTTCTCATTAGGTAGTTATTATCATCTGAATATTATTACATTAGAGAAAAGGGTATCCTTTCATTATGTCATTACACTATTAATGGGGGATATAAGTGAAAATTTCCAAACAAAATCAAGAGAGGTTGTAAGAAGTGATTGTTCCAGTTATATGTGGTAATAAAACCCATATGATCTATAGGGTAATCCAGTTATTGTATGGTAGGATAGAAGTGAATCTCGATTCCTTTTTTATCTAGGAATGTTTTTTTGGAACTATAATTTCCCTTTAGGCCTATATTTTTGGATATTGTACGTGTGATAAAAAATAATATGGACTCTTAATTCTTATAACATATTTTATGGAACTATTAAAAATTAATATTTAATCCTAGTGAATATCCTTCTAGAATTTTTTTGGTTTATTTTACTATCAATGATATGGACATTCATATATAATCTCAGAACAGTATGTGGTTTTTATAATGAGGGTTAATGGGGCCTCCCATTGTGAGACTTACAGGCCACACCAATTCAAAAACAAATTTTAGTGAGTATAGAATTGTGATTAATGTCTTTATTATAGGGTTAATGATGATTAACATCCAATGGTAGTGCATATATTTTGGTTGATATTAATGTGAATGGAAATCCATGCTCTAATCAAACATCTTCCATATAACACCCATGATTTTAGGTTCCTAACCAGTTATTTATGTATTATAAGTATATATAATTATTTATAAGGTTATGAGAGGTTTGGAATCTTATTGGAGGCTTTTATAGATGTGAAATATTTCATAATAGTTTTTAGAAACTATGAAGCACCTACAAGATACTATTCAACTAAACTAGTGGGAACATGGCCGGAGGAATATTAGGTGCATATTTTGGAAAAATCATGTGGTATCCATGGAAAAACCATAAAATTATAAAAAATGGGAAATATGATGGTAATCACATGGTTTTATTAATTATGTGATCCAAAAGTTTGAGTTTTGGTTTGAGGCAATCCCCCATCCATAGTTAGCACATGGTTTGCCTAACCGTACTCCTGAAATAAACACTATGATAAATTTGATCTAAATATTGTTGATCTTATCTGATTTACTTCTTAAAAAACTAATTATCCCAAAAATACTCCTTGAAAAGAAATTAATTTTTTTCCAAAGGTAGAAGAGACCATTAATTTTTATCCAAGAGAAATTCCTAGGAAAATGTAAATACATTGTAAGCCCTGATTCATTGGTAAGTTCTTATTCTGTATCATTTCTCTTATATCTCTTCATCTTCTTCACTCCCTTTGAATCATGGATATAGTATATTGGGGATAGATCCATTATATATTATATCAATATTTATGTTACATGAATGTATTTATTGAATGTAATGAGAACTATGAATGATTTTAGAAGTCAGATGCCAGGTTTTTGATTATTTCATTCCATTCTTCAATTATTCCAAATATGTATAAGTAAGTGTATGGTATCTCAAATCCTATTGATTAGAAATTGAATGCTCGATTAAGAATTGATTAATTGATTTATTTTTTGGGAAATCATTCTATTATTTGTTGAAATTCTCATTCGAATAAGGGTATTAAGAATCATGGGAATTATAATACTTTTTAAGAAAACCTGTTCTTTATAATTCTTAAATGGTGTTTTTAATTTTATGGTTTGTTAATATAAGTAAATTATTTTTTGATAAATATTTTTTAAAATGGGGTTATTTGATTTTTGAATTTTTTTTTGGTATTATTTGAATGGGATTGATAAAGGTTGTGAATTACCACCATTATAGGGATAATGTATGGATGTGAAGATCCACCGTTAATGGTAACAACAATATTTTGTGTGTGTGTGTGTGTTGTGTAGGTGTGTGGACATGGAATGGAATATTCAAAAATCCAAAATTGGGAAATATATTTAGATATTTTTTGATTCATTGATTGAAAAATAATTTTGAAATATTATTTATGATTACCATGGAAAAATAAATTTTAGAGTTTGTTATGAAATGTTTTCATTGCTTAATCTATTTTATAAAATATCAAAAAATGTTTTTTCATAGTGGCGTGAGTTGGGAAGTCATTGGGGAAATCCTACTAAGTTTTATACTCACCCCTAACCTAGGAACTAAGGTTCATTTTTTGTTGTTATATATGGAATCATAGGTAAAATTTTGGTATCCCAATTTAATAGTGATTCTTCTTGATACCATGGTATGGGCACATAGAGTTGGATTTTGGAGCAGGTTGGGTGTTACTGAGTCGATGCATTCTGTGTCTTTGTTTTTTTGGTCTTGGTTTACTCTTTGTAATGTCATTTATTCTTTTTCTTTGGTTTTTTATTGGATTTTACATCATTCTTATTCATCATTTAGTGGTTTGGTTTTCATGGTTATCTTATTCAGGTTGTTTTATTTCCAAACTAAAAAGAATCAACCAAATATTTATGAATACCTTGAAATCCATTAAAAATATTTTGGTGTCATTAATATGTCACATAAGGTTAGTATCACACCCATTACTTCTCCATCAAATGAGGAGTGGTGGGAATTTACAAATGATATCAGTTTTTTACATCTATGGGTATTTTTTGGGTCCAGTTAGTTAGAAATTGTATTAGTCAGTCACATATAATGGTTTGAAGAAGTTTTCATGTAATAACATGAAACCTAGATCATAAAAATTCATATATATAACCAATTAATTTTGAACTTCATGGTACCATATATTTTAGGATCATAAGTGTTTAAGCCACTTTTAATAGTTGTTACCACATAATCATGGGTTTGACCAACGTGAGTTTCATGAAATGCATTGATAGAAATGATTTATAAATTGGATTAAAAAATTAATTTTGATTAAATTATTTATTATTTACTGAAAATTTATTTATTTGTTTAAATAATTGAATATGGTTTTATTTTTAAAATCATGAATGTGGTATTTTTAAAAATGTCTTGAAAATTGAAATATTGAGATTTTGAAAAATGGATTGATGTTAAAATTATAAAATTGTTGAATTGCTATATTATGGATTAAAATGTCTATGTAACTTTTTTAAATTTTAAACATTGAAATTTATAAGCCTTCAGTTACTAAAGAGTGAGACTAAATTATTCTTATTATGTTTATATATAATTCCATTAGGTACGTATCCTTGAGACTAATCATAAGAGATATCTTAGAATGTGGATTCACCTAGCCCACAATTGTACTAAAAGTATGTTGATAGTATTTTATTGGATTTAAATGCTTGGAATAGAGGGAACAAAAATGATGTACCAATGCTAGTGGATCAATGTGTTCAGTTATAAATGTCTAATACACCCATATTTTGGGGTGTTTCAGAGCTAAAAAAAGGTATATGTTCAGCTAGATATGATGAATCAAATCTCTAATATCCATAAAATACCAATAGAGTTGAAAGTAAATTTGGTAATTTACATACAAATAGATATTTCAATATAATGGTGGGATTTTTTAGTTCATGCTAAATCGGACCAAGGTATGACATGGGATGATTTTGAAGAATTTTTTAATGAACAATTCTATCATCATAATTTTTATATTTAATGTAAAATATAAATATTCAGATTGAAATAATAAAAAAACACAATGATAACGTATAAAGGTAAATTTATGAATTTACACCTCTTTTCACCTGAATTTGTTAAAATAACATCCTTAAAGGAATATATTTTTTTATTTGTATTAAGGCTAGAAATTCAATCAAACATTTCCATTCATTGAAGATAAAAAATTACAAATATGGTTAATTAATAAATAGTGTAATTAATGGACATATCATGAATTATAGTTAATTGAATAATTTAAATACCTATTGGAATTGGTTGGAACACTAATTTTGGGAATAAGTGGAAGAGGGACACTGATTTCCATGGTGGTGGAATGACACAGAATCATTTCGATGGAATAATTAATCATTCTCCTAAACCAATGTCTAGACATTGTAGATTTCAATGGGGTTCTATTGATCATATGAAGCGATATTGTACAAAACCACAAAGATAATTTCACAATTAAACCATATGGGATATAGGTCTGGTGTTAGGGACACATATCTTGCTTCTGAGGAAGCATATCCTTTGATGGGATGAGTGAAACAGAATCACTCTCATCAGAAACACTGAGTAAAACACCTTGTTTCTAAGAATACCAGGTCTCCTCAACTAGTGAAATATCAATAGGGTAATTAATAGAAAAGCATAGTGAGTAATCAATTGCATGGAGTTGAGCATGTTATCATGAATGATCTATCAATTCCTTTTATGGTGAGAGGTACATTTCATTTTAATTATACCATTATGAAATCATTATTTTATATGGGTTGATATCATTTATGTATTCCTTCCCATTTTTTTCATCTTCTTGGTTTTCATGTGGACATGATTACTTCTATTTTGAAACATCAAACTACAGCTATACAAAGAGAATATAGAGCATTTATGTGAAAATAATGTTCAACAACTATCAATGGGTATGAATTGATTTGGGATTAATCTATTCTTTCGATGAAATTCTGTATCTTAATCCCAAGTATGGAATGGGTGAAAATGTTCAAAGATTAAAATGACTATTAAACCAAAAGGGTTAGTTTTATGACTAATGATGGTATTTATAATTTATTTAAAATATATTAGAATAAAAAATAACGTTTATTAGGATTATGGGTACCATTATTAGGGAATATAACAAATGAGTTGGATGTTTTTACCTTGAAATCGATGGATGAGAATAGGAATAAAAGTTGTAAAACATTTCATTTGATCATCATCCAAAAGTTTTTATTGATTGTTTTTTAGGGATAACACCCATAAGAGAATTGGTATTTAAGATTGAAATCTTACCAGTGAATAGTAATACCCCTCTTCCATATTATTGGATGGTAGAAAAAAATTAATGGAATTGAAATACAATTTGGAAGAATTGTAATAGAAAGGGTTCATTTGGACTTGTACATCTCTACAGGCATCAAAAATTATTTTTGTGAAAAAAGAAGATGAAACTCATTGGTTGGAGTGTATTACCTAAATATTAATAATGTTATGATAAAGATTATGTATCCTCATAAACACATTGATGACCCATTTGATTAATTGTATAGATCCCAAACGTTCTCTAAAATTGGCCTAGGTTTGGGATATCACCATTTGCGAGTTCTAAAGGAGGATGTTTTGAAGACACATTTTAGAATTTGATGTGGCCATTATGAGTTCATTGTTATGGATTTTGGTGAAAAATAACTATCCATGTTTATGGAATTTATGAATCTGATATTTGAATGGTATCTCAAGTCCCTTTTTATGGTGTTTCTGCATGATATACTAGTGAATTCTAGGACAAAGGGAGAACACGAGGAACTCATGTAATTTTTTTGGGTATCCTGTGTGGGTATCATTTGTATTCCAAGTTATCAATGTTTGATTTATTGAAAAAAGGGGTACATTTCTATGGCCATGTTATATTTAAAAAATGTATTTTTGTGTATCTAGAAATGATAGAGGCTATGCTATATTGGAAACTAAATATGAATGTTTATGAGATACATATTTTCATTATATTTTTGGGATACTACAGAATTTTTTTTGGGAATTTTCAAGACTAGATTTAGTGGTGATAACATTGGAATGAAAAATTACTTCATTCCAATGGAATGGTGAGTGAAAAACTATTTTTAATAGCTTAATTTTCACCTTACATGATCACCAATCATGATATTTGTAGAATTAGGATATGGTTATGTGTTGTATTATGATGATTTGAGATCAAGGTTGGGATGTGTTCTCATAAAAAGAGATCATTTTGTTTCTTATAGATTACTATAGTAATTATTTCATGAGAGGAACCGACCAAAAAACTATTAAAATTAGAAACTATGGTCTATGCTTTTAATAGATAGAATAATTATATTTTTGTAAATAAATTCATAGTGTTTATAGATCTTAATATCTTGATTTTTTTTCCAGTTGATATTTGGATACAAGACAAAGAATATGGATGAAGTCTCTTAAATTTTTTGAATTTGTCTAAATTTATACACTGGGTTAAGGGAACTAAGTGGAGTATGAATTAAGAAGAAATGCATATAATTAGTTGTCAAAAGTATCATCCGATCAATGAAAATTGATGTCATTTATTACAGATATGCACTTAGATTTTGAATATTGAGGAGGGTTATAGTTTTATTTCCATTTTATTTGTGTCTATATTTTATTTTGAAGGATAAAGATGAAAAATATTCTGATTTTGAAAGCTTTTCTATTAGGTTAAAATGCAATGTTAAGGGGACCATTGGGGGTAGAAGCTTGAAAAAAGTTCCATTTTGGGGTTTCGAGACTATATGGATATATATTTGGATTTTCTGAAAAAAAATCCTTCAAGTTACCACCATTTGAGATAGAATTATCATCCTATAATACAAAATATTTATAATGAATTGAATACAAAATTTGTGTGGGATGTCACAAAAATAAAATTGACTGAGTTTTTTTTGAGATTCTTCACCTGGTAGCAGGTTAAGGCCGAGCACCAATGATAGTAGGTATGTTGGAGTATTTACCAATTCCATTGAATGAAAAAGAGAGTATAAATATTTACTCTATAAGAGTTCTACCTTGGAATGTTTATAAAAATCATTCCATATGGGTGATAGTGGATCCACTCACAAATGGCATCCCATTTCATCCTTATTTATAAATCCAATACACTGAAAGACTTAAGACACACACACACAGATATATATATATATATGAGAAGTTGTAAAAAGAAATGTAATAATATTTTTTATAGTATCTGACCAAGATACAAGATTTATTTATCATTTTATGAAGTCCCTATAGAAATCTCATGGAAATCAGTTAAATATGAGAACAGTGTATCATCCTCAAATGGATAGAATACTCTAAAGGTCAATAAAAACATTGAAATATATTCTTAGGGATTATATAATGTATTTTGATAGATCATGGGAGGATAACATATCAATATTAGAGTTGTCATATAATAATAGTTATTATGCCTAGATATATATAGATCCTTCTAAAGTATTGAATAAGTATCCTTTATATTCTACAATTTATTGGGTGGAAATAAGAGAGACTTTATTAGGTTGATCAATCATTGTGAAAGAGGAAATGTTAAAGATTAAGTTGATAACAAAGGAAGTGGATATAGAATAGAGACATTAGTAATCATATGAAGATCATTTTCAATGATTTTTGTCATTCTAGGCGAGTGATCATCTATTCTTGAGAATCTACCCAAGGTGTAAGCATCATAGTTTTGGGAAATAGGGAATGTTATCTTCTTGATAAATATAACCATTTGAGATAATTTTATGAGATGGTGTCGTAGAATATTGGTTATATTTTCCATAGAGGTTCAGTTCTATCCATTATGTGATTCATATATATCAATTGATGAAATATAAACATGATCATAACAGTTTCATTTAATGGGATCAGGTTGACCTAGATCCAAATTCTACTTTGGTTCATGCTCCATTAATGATTTTGGATAGTCAAGAGAAAGTATTGTGTGGTAATGTTTTTTGTAATTTTATGTTTTTATTTAAATATGGCTATATTAAAGAAGTTACATGGAAGCATGAAATGAAATGTTAGATAAGTGGTTGAAACTCTTCCAAGACAACTCTAATTATATACTTTTAGGGATATAAAGTATAATGATGAGGAGAATGTAAAACACCCAATTTTATCTACATGAACATTTAATTAGGTATTTAAAAAATATATAATTTCTTCATTATATTTTTGGAGGTACATGGATTTTTCACTCATTAAATGATATTAATGATAGTCGTAGTTTGAGAAAATTTAATATAAATGGAGAAAACATTTTAAGAAACATTGAAAATGAAACATTGGTCACTTGTTAGGTATAGAGGTTGGCTAAACCATGAGGATAGTAATGAGAAAGCATGCATTTATGAACATAGGTGAATGACATAGACTCTGTTTAGATGTGTTTTTTCTAACCATGTGAACCAACCATACGAGGTGTGGTTTGGGGTGGTGCCTCATGCATGGTTATTGCACAGTTTTCTTAACCACATACCCTAATAATGCCACATGAAAAATTAGATCTAAAAATTGCGAATCATGGATCTAGTATTTTGGGGATAGATTCATTATATTTCATGAAAATATTTATGGGATATGATTTTTTATGGTAATGATATAAAAGTAATATTTTTGATTATTGTGGCTAGTTTTTTTATGTTGTTCGTACATTCATCATTTTTGATTAAGTTGGAGAGGTAGGTGGATTCTATCTTCACTCCTATTTATTAGATACTAGAGGGTTTATTTAATGTTTATTTAATTTATTTAAATTTTTATAGAAATAATCAGTTGGTTTTATAGAAATTATTTTTTTTGTATTATGGTAATGGAAATCACGGGGACTGGATGAAATTTTGGAAAAACCATTGTTTAAAATGTTAAAATTGTAATTCTAAAATTAAGGTTGGTTTATGCTAATATATTGTTTATTGAAATTATTTTAATAAAATAGGTTGACATGATTTTTAAATAATGGATTTCTATGAGTAATTATGATGGATAATTTTTGGGATGTACCACTATCGAATGGATGGAGTATGGATGTCAAGTTCCACCCTCAATGGTAACACGAAGCATGTGTGTGTGTGTGTGTTGTGTGTCTGATTTTAGACCTAGAATGGTATATTCATAATCACATGTTCATAAATGGTTTTAAATAATTATTTATGAATTCTTTGAAATGAAATTGTGAAATATTGTTGACTCATAGTTTGGAAAACCCAATTTACAGATTTGTTCTAATAAATTTTCATTTCATAAACTAATTTATAATATTTGAAAACAAGTTTTATCTTATTGTTATGAGTTAGGAATTAATTTGAAAAAATACTATTATATTTTATACTAACCCAATCCATGGATGTATGGTGTGTTTAAAGAGTATATATATATAGATCAACATAAATTAAGGGTATCCAAGTTATTTAGTGATGGTTCGTGATACATAGGGAATGAAATTATGGAGTTGGTTATTAGTGAAGTTATGTAGTTCTTGAGTTTATGAAATTAGTATATTTATGTTTTCTTGGTCTTGGTTTTCTCATCTTACTTTTATTTTACCTTTTGGTTGGGTATTTTATATTTTTATTTTTTACTGATGGATCATTTAGAGGTTTTTTTTATGGTTATCTAGTTATGTTTGATTTATTTTCCCTGGGAAAATTATCCCCCAATTTTTTATTAATCCCTTGGTATTTAATTTCATTATTTTTTTCTTGGGTATATCACCTAATGATAGCAGCACACCCATTACTTCTCCATACAATGAGTAAAGGTGATATGTTACACACCATGTGATGCGCTAATTAGTCTTTTCCCAATAGTATTATCAATCTTGAAATGAACGTTACTAGAGTTACATGTTGATAGGAGTCATCCCTTTAATATATAGACTACCCAATAAGGCTAGGGGGGAACTATAGTGGGGAATGATTTCAACATGATGGTTTCCATGACTAATGAAGGTTATCCTAAAACTATACATAATGGTTTTATAATTTATGAGAATCTTGGAAAAAATACCCACAGAAGACCACCATAGGTATTTATTTCCCATGATTATCATGTAATGTATAAAAAAAAAATTCTTAAATATAATACCATCTTATTATGAACGCCTTGGATTCATTTCCAATCACATCTTCATCAACTACACACACCCTCCAATTAAACAATTATTTCCTATAGAATATTAAATTTCCAAATGAAAAATATATCCATGGAGTTGAATTTGATTCTATGAACTAAATGACACATGAATGGGAATGGAAACATATTCACACATTAGAGACCTAGATACCCACACCTCAGAAGGGGAGGGAGGTAGATATACTCAGTCAGCTTTGTGTGGGTCATGTAATAATATTAATTGAATCAAAATAATTTTACAATATCATCTAATTAATAATTGTATATTGTGATAATTTAGTGATTAAAGATACATATTTACATACATTTAAAGGAATAAACTATCAGGCGTAGTATTTAGAGTTTTTTATCCAAGAGATGAATTGGAAAACCAAGTAATTGTGGCTTCATTACTATGTGGACTACCACACCATAAAAATAATGTAATACTAGGATCCCATTTCTTTTATGAAAGACAACCTATCATATTTTTTTGTTATAGTAATGTAAATTTGGTGTAAGAGTTAAGAGTTAACTACATTGATTGAACAAAAATAAATTTTAGTTATCCCATAAGCTTCATGGTGACCAGGTCATTGAAAATAAATAAATGCTTACCATAACAAATTAATTGATTTAAAGAATTCTGTGGACTAGGTGCTATCATAATTTTCAACTACATTTGTAATTTATTTTAATGATAAATCTATACTTGATTGATGTCCCTTAAATTTGACCAATAAGTAAAAAAAATTCTTCAAAATTATACTGATTTCCCAAATTCCATATTATATTTACTATTAATTTAAGGTAATTGTTGGAGTTAAAAAATAGTAATATTATAATAAATAATCTGTTTAATCTTTTTTTGAAAATAGAGTATGTAAACAATAATTTCCAAATAGTTGAGTCAATTAATAAATATATGGTTCAATCCATTATCTTCTATTCATTTCCTTGAAGATTGTTACAGGAAATACAGATATATTGTATGTATCCCATCACCATAATCCTTGATAAGTATGTGAGACAAAAGAATACATTGTTTTATTTACATATGATCTTGTAATCTTCGAAATATATATGTGGGGTTGATATAATAATATTTACCCCCACCATAAGCAATGTTTGGAACATTAAGATATGAAGTATGATTTCTCCCAGAACATCAGGCAATGAAATGGTATTTTACACTATATTTTCAATAATAAATATTATGTTAATATAATTTTTTGTAAATAACACCAGACCAAAAATGACCATGATATATTAAATAAAAAATTGGACCATTATAAGTTAGTTGATAAATTATTAGGTATAAAATAAAGTTACCATATTACAAAATTAATGAATTAATGAAATGGAATCAAGTAGCTAAATTATAAATTATGAAGCTCATTTATCCGATAATGGGAAGGATATACCATCCCATAATTGTTTAATGATAATTGCTTCATAATTAAATGTGTGTTACATTATATTAAATAATTATTATACACATACAAAATATAGAGAATCCAAAACAAATATTTCATTAATGAAAAAAATTGAATTGTTTATATTGAAAATAAATGAATATTCTAACCATGAAAATTAGAACAAAATTATAAAATTGAAAAGATAAATTTTAAAATATAAATCTCCCAATCTTCTAGAATCACCGTCTCTATATCAAAAACTATATAAATAAAAAGATGTTATTAAACCAATAAAAATTTAGGAAAATTAAAGTATATAAACATGGGAGTAATTTTATTGACTAATTGGTAAATGAATAAGTTGTATATATAGAAGGTAATCTGATTGTTGGAATAGTAATGTGACACTTGAGAATAGTAACATGACCATTGTAATTGTAACTAGACAATTATAATAAAAATTTAAACTCAAACTAATAAAGTGTCATATAAATAAAAATTATCATGAGTAATATAATTAATTAAAAATATTATAATGCTGAAAATAAATATCAAGTTAAAAAAATGAAAATATAGGCACATTTTTAGTAAAGAATATTTTATTATATGTAGAAAAAATAATACTTTTTCATTTAATTAAAATTTCCTATGTTAGAAATTTATTTGTAAAAAAAGGAATATAATTTTTTTAAATCATCCTATAAATATTTTCAAAGTGTGATTTTTTGGAAATATTATGAAATAAATCAAATTTAATGTAAATAGTAAAAATATAGTTTTTCTTGTAATCAGAGTATATTAAATTACAAAATTCATGATATAATAATGACATAAAATATTCTAGAACTTGAGGTTTGGAAAACAGGTATTTAATTTCCAAAATGAATCATTAAAATATAATAAAAATAATTTTCAATCCTAAAAATAATTTTCCAAAACCTAAAGTCAAAAGTGTCCCCTTAAAAAAATTCCCCTTTTTTCACTTTCAAATTTAATAAAGTATGCGAATTATAATTATAATGGGGTTAAAAGTCTAAAAAAATTATATTATATTGAAATATAATATATATTTTAAATAAATAATGATTACATGTATTACCATAGATATCATTTTTTTCTTAAAATTCCCCCTCCTCAAGTATAAATAACCTAGCTCCCTCCACATGGAAAACGAAACCCCCCACTTTCCAAATCCAAATTACATTCCAAATACTCTCTCTAAATCCCATTATAATACTTAGTGGAGTTTTTTAGTTAGCCTACTCCAAACATCAATGGTAATTTTAATGTTATACAAGATAAGATACTCCATTGGAATAGATGTTTCTATCAACTCTTCAATATTTTTATTCTTCTATTTCCTTATCCCAATTCAATTAAAAACAAAATAATATAATAATAATTAATAATTATGTTCAATTTTATTAGTTATGTTAACCTATTATTTATATCATAACAATAACATATATATATTTCAATAATCCTATTCCCACTCTTTTGATGATGTCCCATCAGTGATAAATTAATGGAAACAAGGAAATTTATAATCCATTTATTATCACCAAACCTATGGTTGGTTACTAAAAAATTATATTTGATATAAAAGTATATAAATATATGATTTCTAGGCATTAAGAATTTATTCTACCAAAAAATAAATGACCTCGATAAAAAATAGTGATATATATACCAAACAAAAATATTTAAAGGAAACATTCAATGAAAAGACATCAACTTCAATAAAATAAATATAGAAATATCATAAAATTATTATAATCGATAAATAGTCACATAAATTAATATAATTCACTTATGTTTCATTTTTTTAATGAACTTAGGTTCATTATTCATAAGGTGTAAAAACAATGTAATAAATTAGGATTTAAAGTAAGGTGATTCCTAAACACATCTCAATTTCCTTGAGTTATCACTCATTCACATCAAATTTTACTTTGGATATTACAATTATGTTTCATAAATAACCTCTGAATATTATTAATTTTGGGGATATGCATGTGACCACAATGAGTTTAAATCCCAATACAAATATTTACATAAAATAACTTCCTTTGAAAACATATCTTTTATTCATATTGAGTTATTTCTTATTCCCTTAATAACTATGAGGTCTATTCCGAATATGGAATACCTTATTCCTTTTTAAAGCCCATATTTATTCATGAAATCATTTATTATGAAATCATTATGAAACCCATTACTTTTTATGGGTTATTTCATAACTATGATTTTTATATGTTCTATGTCGCATGCAGGATAATGTGTGTAATCTGATGTGATGGGTGGGACAAGAATTTTTTAACCCTATATTGCATTAGGTAATGTGATTTATATCCCAATTTTAAGTGTATTACATGTGAATATGATTTTTTTGACAATGATGATTTTATGATTATGTAGATATTTTATGCATGAACATGATTCTCTCTTTTTTCACAAATATGTGTTGAATTTGACCACTCAGTACTAGAAATTCAACCTTTACCCATGTCTTAAAACTGTGGGTATTTCCCCTAAAACCATGTGTATAGGCTAAACCAATGGTTTTCAAAACAGTGGATAATGGTGGTTTGGGTATAGAACTATACCCACAGTTTCTATAGAAATCGTGGGTATAGATCCTAAAGATTATTACATACCCACAGTTCAACAAAACCCATGCATATATATCTATACCCACCATTTAAAGAATAGTGTGTATAGATTATTTATCTAGAGATACTATACCCACATTTCTCCAAACCATGGGTATATGTAGATGCCTACATTTTGTAGCAGTAACATCAACATCTCTTCCTCCAGCTCCTGAACCTATAAATCAAATAAAATAAATAGTATATATTAAATATAGTACCAAAATTGTATAGTTATAATTTAACTAACCACTTTAATATTTTCCAAACCATATAAGATACAAAAAAATAAATATACATCCATACACCTATTCAATTCAAGAAATTAATGAACTTGCACAAGTCTCTTTCCTACTAAGAAAAAAATTTATGGGATTAATATCTCCACCATTGTAAACATCTTCATCCTCATCAACATTAGTAATTTCATCATCACCATAATCACCAATAATAATATCCTTATCACTAATAGCATCATCTGGAGAATAAACTGTATCATTTGGAACAACAACATCTTCATTAAACTAATCACCACAACCTTTAGCTTGATCACCACTAGGACCCTCATTGGTATCACTCGAGGAATCAATTAGAGATGGAATTGAATTAATATAAAAATTAAAACTAGTATCAAACTATGATGTATGTGATTGAATTATAAATAATCTATCTTCCAGGATTTTTTTGTTGATCATCTAACTTCTGTTAACCTTTTTTTACTTCATTCAATGTATTATAAAGATATATTTCCCCTCATCAGCTTATTCATAAGGAATTTGTTTCTTGGGGGTCTGAGATTCTTAATAGAATCCAAATTAAGGCCAATACCTAAAGAGGATGATGTTTTTTCCTATTCGACATTAGACTCTCCCTTAGATATCATCACCTAATACCTAACTGAAATGATATTTTGGCCCGATATTGTCATATTCTTTTATCATCAATGGAATCTAGGGTAGACTATTGAAAATGGAAATGAGATATTTAATTATGAATTTTGAATAATTTTTTTTAAATATAAATAACAAAACAAATAGTATTTTATTGTGTATTTTCATTTACTGTACTTCCATCCTTTTTTTCATCCTACTTGAGAAAAATTATTTTTCTCATGGTACACGAACATCAATTCCCCATACAGCTTTCTAAAAATAAAATTGATTAGTATATACATATTCACTATATAAGAATTTTATATTCTTGAATAATAATAAATAGAATAACATTTAAATGAAATAAAAAATTTGAAATCTATGAAGGTGATATACATTTATGACAAATTCATATATAAAACCTAATCATAAACACTTTATAATTTTAGCTTTTAATTATGATCTTTTAATAAACGTGAATATGACATCATTATATTCATTTCATAATATGTACTCCATATTATTCATTATATGGATAATTGGAAATTAGGCCTAATGGACAATTGGCCTATTGGCCTCTATGCATAATGAAAAATTGGACTCTAAGACTATAGGAAAAAAGGAAAACATTCCATTAGTCCAATATTCTAATTGGAAAATATTCAATTATTCCTATTGTCCAATTGGACATTTAGCTGATAGGACAATTTTACATTAGGCCTATAGGCCAATTTTTCATTCATCCTAGAGATCAATTGGCCATGATTCCTAGAAGAAAATCATCCATTATGACTAGATTCTGATTGTCCATTTTGTATATAGGCCCATTGGACATTTGGAATATTTTCCAATTGGCCATTATGTAGAGAGGCCAATTGACCATATGGCATAGAATTCAATTTTCCATTACACACATAGAAAAATTATCCATTTGGTTGGGCCTATAGGAAAATTGTCCATTAAGAATAGAGGCTAATTATACAATAGGCTTATAGCCCAATTTCCCAATAGGCTAAGGGGGAAATTGGCCATTAGTCATATATAACAATTAGCCATTAGGGTAGGCCTATAGGCCAACTGGACATTAGAAATATTTTCCAATTGACCAATAGGCCAAGAGGCCAATTGGCCATTAAATCTAGAGTATAATTGCCTATTACACCTATACGCCAATTGACCATTAGGCATAGATTCCAATAATAAACTAGGCCTATAGTCCAAATGGAATTTTCTAAAGACCCCCACCCAATAGCCTAGATCCATTGATAAAATATTCTATGTATTTGTTTATAAAAAGAAATAAATAATTACACATCACATTAAACAATAGAGGATCTATATAAGTCTATGTTTTAGAGAATTAGATACCACCATTACACATTGTCACAACTATACAATTGAAATTAATTAAACATAACAATATTAACTTTGCTACGACTAAATAGAAAACCACATCACTAATATATCTATAGAACCTGTAAAAATGAATTTAAAACAATGTGTGGACCTTTAAGATATATTTTAAGGGTTTAAAGAATAATAAATAATTTCTTTTAAAACATTTCATTAAAATAAAAAAATTCACTTTATAACATTTTCATAAAAAATAAAATACCCCTCTCAGAACATGTCACCATAATTTTTTGAGAGTTACTAAAATAATTTTTAGGAGAATCTCGTGGTAAAAAATTTCCATATATATTGAAACTTTAAAATTAAAATGAATCATATAATATGTACACACCTGAAAAAAATTTCATGGAATTCCATGGAAACACCTAAATTATCCATGACATACTAGTGGTGAAGATACAAATTTTCACATGAAATAATAATTCCTAAAATGTTTCACTTAAAATGATATCAATTATCATTTAACACATAAATTTAATACATGATATTATAGATAAATTTCTAAACATTTTTGGATGATTGGAAAATAAATGTTAATATCTAATTATACTTGCATAAATATATAAATATAAGTATATACATAAATATTAAACATTAAACCATGTACATTGTAAAATTTAAAACTGGTTAATTAAATCCATATAAATGTTCATACATGAATGATTCTTAACGATGGATATTCAACATGTCGAATAATCACATGGATGATTAAATAGTAAACTCATAATGAGGGAATTCATAATTAATGATATAAAAACACACCATCAAAGCTTTATGCCAAGACATTACTATTACCAATGATTTATGCCAAGAATTTATTCTTTTCAATGCTTCATTCCATGAATCCATTATGGTCAAGGATTTATTCCTAGAATATATTATTATCAAGGTTTCATGCCAAGAATCTATTACGTTGGTAAGGCCTTAGAAAAAACCACATCTAGTTCTTGAATGACATGTATGGATGAGAAGAAACACTTTTTAACAAAGAATGATAACTTTTATAGACTTATCACATGAATTAATAACTATTATCATTTAAAGACTTTGGTTACCCATAAAAATAACAATAAAATAATAGCATATGAACAAATTATAACATCATATATAGATATGAAATAAAATAATTAACCATTTTTAATAAATAAAAAGTTATAAACATAGTATATATAGGAAATAATAACAACAATATCAAAATAATAATCCTATTTATAATTTTAAAGCACAAAACTACAAAATAGGGGTTTATTGTTCTTTTCTATTAAAATTCAAAAATTTCCTTCATAGAAGAAAAGTGGGTTATTTTTTAAGAAAATTTTTTCAAGGGTTAAAATGTATAGATATATATACATAAATAATATATTTATATATATATAAATATTTGTAGATATAAATAATTTAATGATACTTTGTCCCTTAAGTTTTTCATTATGATAAATTCATAAAATAGATTGAAACAATTACATTTACTTACATGTATAAAAATCTGTACCTGTATATATAAATACATATATACTTGTATATATATATACATATGAATATGATTATTATAAATTGAAAATAATTAAATCTTATTAAGCCATATTTTCTATAAATATTCATCTAAATCCAAATCCATATCACATATATACTATAAATAGATAGTTGTACAATTGTATTTATATATATACATGTATTTACACACACACATACACACACATATTTATAAAAAACTAGAATAATATGTGGATGTAAAATAGACACTTACTTATATTTATAAGATTGAAGCATTATAATGAATCATTTATAAATTTAAAAAGAAAACATTTAAATAAAATTTCTTAAGATGAAAGAAAGATGGTTAAGTAAATATATTTACATATAAACTTATATATATATATATATGAATGTATTATAAAATAAAACACAAATAAAACAAACCCTTACAAAAAAATTGAAAATAATTAATCCCTTACCTTATAACATCTGAAATTATTAAGTCATATAGATAGATAGAAAATAATTTATATATACAAATATCTATATATATATATATATCTTTGTAAAACAACATCAATTTGATCAAAAATAATTAAACCCTTACCTAGTTTTGGATGAAAAATGGGTTGAACCAATTGAAATCCTAGTATATTGAAATGATAAACTTTGAGAGAAGAATGGTTAGGTGTTCTTGGATGAATATAGATATATATATATATATGTGTGTGTGTGTGTGTGTGTATAATCTCATGACTCAACAAGCATAATTCTATCCTAATTTGGCCTAATAAAAATGAAAAAAACTATTACTGTAAAATAATAATTAATTAGATAGATTAAAATTATATATATATATATATATAATAGGAAGTTGTAGGGGAATTAGATGGGGTTTGACTTAAAATAAAACAGACCATGTGGAAGGAGAAACCATCTGAGACCAAGGATGGAGATAAAGAGCATCACAAGTTGATGAATACAAACTCAGAAGGTAGAAGAAGAAAATATGAGGAGGAGAAGGACTAGTGGATTTCATGTGGACTTGTGTGGTGTGACGACCTTAAGGAAAAATATTTAGATTTTGATGGAGGGATGGGATTCGTCTGAGACAAATTAAACTGGAGGAACAAAACTAGTGGTTCACACCTAGTGCATCGCGACTTGATGTGATGTTCGATCCCAATAATGGTGAGAGAGGGGGAAAATCAGATCTAATAGTGCAAGGTCAGACGTTCTATGAAATCCCTATCATAATAATGGTTATGGTATAATATAATAAATGGGAGGGTATGGTTGGGATTTCACAGAGCCTGATCAAATGGCTAGGATTTGATATGTGTATAAAAACGCATCCCACATCGAAATCGAATAGCTTCAGGGTGTACCTTATAAGGCTGGTCATGTGGTATATTTATTTTATGTCACATACGTAAAAAAATAGTGGAATTATGCACAGGCCATTCAGGATTCAACTCACCCACACTCGTGGACCGGTACCCGGTCTGCCCGTGCTTGAGTCGATTCGGCCTACCTTATTCATGGGATAACACATGCTACTACTCAAGCTTTTCTTATGCATGTACTTTCACAATTTTTTGTAAATATATTATTATACATTACAAAATAAAATATATTTACTTTTATATACAATTATTAATTCCATTCAATTTTTTTAAACACAAAAATTTGATAAAACTATAATAAAATTAATAATTTTATAAAAATAATTTAATAATATCTAATAATTTATAAATAACATATAAATAAATAATATATAAATAAATATATTTTAAAACCATTCTCATTTAAAATTAGTTTTCCATTCTTATAAAAAAATTATTTTTAAATTCTAGGGTTATAATACAAAAGTAATAATTTAAAACATTAAATTTCATTAATTTCATTGTTTACAAATATAATTCAGAATATATATTTAAATACCCCAATGGTTAAAAACTCCAATAATAAATAAAAATAATTCCAACAATAATAAATTTTTTTCTACTATCACAAAAAGAAAAAGTCTATAAATACCCATTTAGACATGTATTCAAGGACATAGAAATCACAATTTTTCTTCTCCTACATCAAAAATGGTTTTGTACATTCCTATTATTCTCAACATTTCCATTGTTCTCCTTATATTCATTATTCTAACAATGGAATACCCAAACGAAGAGGCAAACTCACTATTTCTTCTTATGTTACTCGGTGGAGCATTGTTTTGTTTGCTAAGTATTTTTAATAGTTTTCTAGAGTAGTTTGACGTCTTTTTCATTATATTGTAATTAGTATTATAAATAACAATAATATTAATATTACTATTACAACTTGGGTTCTGGGCGTCACATTCCCCCCCCCCCCTTAACAGAATAACGCACTCATAATTCGATTGTACTCATACATGACCACTAGAATCGATGTTCTGATATCATCCTTTATGTCCCTAAATAATCATCATAATTATATTTAATTAACAAAATTTAATGTAAAACAATTAATTTATACCTTTACCTTGTCCACCACCTTGAAAAACTCCCTAATTTCCTCCCAGTAAAATTGATTCCCATGGTAGTTTTTTGTTCTTAAATCTCTTTATCTCAAATACATATTGAATAGCTTGGATAAAACTCATACGTATAATAGTAGGTTATCTAGATAGAGGCATGTAATGTGTAAAGAATATATAAATTAGAATGGATATGGTTCCTACAGACCATTAGAACTACATTTTTTCTAAAAGTGTGACATCATAAAGTTTCCAATACAAGATAACATACAAGAGATGATACAAATAAGTTGTATTTCGGGAACCCTTCTCTATATGTTCTCATAAATTCCATAATTGTAGATAATGTATAGAAAAAGAAAAAAAATTAAAAGAGACCTTCATAGTATTTTTATTTTGGCGTTTAGAATTCATGTTGTGAATTCAACAAAAAGAAATAGAAATATCATGATCCTTAGAATAATCATAGGATATTTGAGGTGTTTGATATCTGGTAAATGTTCTTGTAGGATAATCGTAGGTTTGAAGAAGGCTCATATACATTTAAACATGAATTCACAATTATAGTTCTATGTAACTCAGTAGGAAGGGGAAAAATATTGGATGGTGGTCCCTTGTCTTCCATCTGAAAATTTATGAAAATAATTTTACTCAAGAAATTGTACGTAAATTATTAGTTTTTTCCAATATTTCAAAATTAAGTAGACTTTTAATCTGATAAAAACTGAAACACTCCAGACCTATAATCCAGGATCTAGTACTAAAATATGAATTTATTCTTTTATAAAATAGAACTAAACAATTACAAATCATAATACACAACATAAGATCCTTACCGGAATAGATTTTGTATAATTAGATACAACAATTACACATTGTCACAACTGTGTGAAAATAATAATAATTAAACATAACAATATTCATAGTAATGCCTCCAAATTGAAAAACCCATCATTTATAAATAATATAAACCTATAAAAATGTATTTAATATGTAGTTTGAGCATTTAAAGTTATATGTAAGGGGATTAAAAAACAATCAATAAATTCTTAAAATTATTTCATTAAAAGAAAAATATATACTATAAATCATTTTCTTAAAAATAAAATCCCATTCTTATAATAGATCATCATCATTTTTCAAGAGCTAATAAAATCATTTTAGTGGAATACCTTGCTCAAAAATTAAAATACTTAAAAAAGTGTTACAAATAAAATGAATAAAAATATTTACACATTTGACAAAAAATTCCTGGAATTCAAACTAATATTTAGATAATTGCCACACGTAAATTATCCATGACATACCAAGGGTGAAGATAAAAATTTTCAAATTGAAAAATAATTGTTTAGATTTTTAACTTGAAATGAGATCAATTATCATTTAGCACATAAATGTAAACCATGAAATAAAATATAAATTTTTTCTTTTTTTTAATTTTTGGAAACTAAATATTAATCAATCATTAAAAATGTATTGTTATATATATAAGTATATATATAAATATAAAGCATTATACCATGTATATTTGAAAATATTAAACTGATTAATTAAATCTATATAAATGTTCATATGGTAATTATTTTTTATTATAGATATTTAACAAGTCGAATAATAACATGGAAGATCATATAATAAACTCATAACGAGTGAATGCATAATGACAGATATCTAAACACACATTCAAGACTTCAGGCCAAGAATCTATTATTATAAAGGATTCTAGACAAGAATATATTATTGTCAAGGCTTCATGCTAAGAATATTTTACGGTCCATGATTTATAAATAGAATCAATTATTGTCAAAGCATCATGCCAAGAATCTATTATGGTCATGTTTCATGCATAAAATCTATTATTTTTAAGGCTCCATTCCATGAATCTATTACATCGGTACGGTCTAGGAAAAACCATATTTTGTTTTTTAATGACATGTAACAATGATCAGAAATACTTTTTCACATGAAATGATAACATTTTTAGACTTTACACATGAAATGATAATTTCTATTGTTTAAATATTATGGTCATAGAAAATCATAACACTAAAATAATAAATAATGAAAAATTATAACTACATATATAGTTATGAAATAAAGGATTAACCCTTTGTAATAAATACAAATATATACACATATTTATATATATAAAATAATAACTACAATATCAAAATAATAATCCGTTTATAAAATTTTAAGGCACACAATTAAAAAATCGGATTTTCTATTGTTTTCCATTAAAAATTAGAAATTATGTTCACATAGGAAAACTAGATTTTTATTTAAAAATGGTATTTTTAATTTATAACTTGTATGTATATATATATAAATCATATATATATATATGTACATATTTGTAGAACAAAATCATTTGATAAAACTTATTCATTTAGGTTTTAATTATGATAAATTGATAAAATAGATTGAAACCATTACATTTACTTGAATGTATAAAAATCTGTATATATATATATATGAATGTATATATAAATGTATATATATACACATAAAAATTAAATTCATATAAATTAAAAATAATTAAATGATTTTAAACCGTAGGTTTTAGAAATATTCATCTAAATCAATACCCTGATCACATATATATTATAAATAGATAGTTGAACATGTTTATATACATATATACATGTATTTACATACATATATATATATATACATATATATATAAATCTGAAAAACTAGCATAATTTGATAAAGTAAAATAGACCCTTACTTATATTCATAAGATTAAAGAATAATAATGACTCCCATACAATGTTTAAAACAAATTATTATCCCAATAATTTTTAGGAAGAAAGAATTATGGGTATGTAAATATATCTATATACACACACACATATATATATATATATACATGTCTTGTAAAATAAATCCAAAAATTAAAAAAACCCTTAAAAAAATTGTAAATAATAAATCCCTTACCTTATAACATCTGAAATTATTGAGTTATATAAATAGATATAAAACACACAAATAGAAGAATATATATACATGTATATAATTGTAAAACAACACCATTTTATCAACAATAGTTATACCCTTCCAGGTTTTGGATTAATATAGGGGTTGAGCCTACTTGAATTTGAGTACATTGAAATAGGGATCTTTGAGAGAAGAAGTGTTGGGTGTTCTTGGGAACAAATAGGGATATAAATATTTATGTATATATATATATATGAAAAAATGATGGAGTGGCCGAGAGAGAGTGAGGGAGGAGAACGATGATGCCCTAACCCGTTTTATTCTCGTAGCTTTGTGGATGTGGTTGCAGGGAACACTAATTGAAAATCTGTTGAACCTGTTATCTCCCCGACATTGGCTGAATCCGTTCATCTGAAGCAGTTTCATCACAGACGTCACACGGCCATTGCCTTTTCAAATAAAGTGGTTAAATGTCACTCTTCTGATCTCAGATTTGTTCTTGTTGGTAAATTCTTCAAGCATCATCCCTCACTGAACATCCTACGGAAATCTTTCGAATCCATTGGGTTTTCTGATTTCGAGACGGTCTTCTCAACTCGATGAATGTTGCGATACATCTTGCCTCTGAGAATGACTATTATCATCTTTGGTCTAGTGGCTCTTGGACCTTTGGAGTATTCTCAATGAAATTTCTAAAGTGGTCCCATGTCTTTGATTTTAACACTGAATCCCCTATTTCCCCCATTTGGATCGGCTTCCCAGGTCTGCCGATACACTTCTTCAAATAAATCGCCCTCTTTTCTATTGCTAAATTAATAGGTCACCCCATCAAAATGGACTCTGCCACTCGAAATCTCACAAGACCATCCATTGAGCATGTGTGTGTTGAGGTTGACCTTACCCAACACCTACCTTCTGTTTTTTCGATCCAAAATGGAGACACTAGTTTTTTTCAAGACATGGTCTATGAAGACTTACCAAGCTACTGCTCTAAATGCCTACACCTAGGACACTCCGTTGGGAATTGTGGCTCTAGGAAAGACTCTATAAGCAATCGTCACAATGAGAAATATTTATCAAATAATGGGAAATCTATTTGGATTGAGAAAGAGAGACGACTTCCTAATGAACAAGGTGAACCCTTTAATGCTATTGCCCTAATTATTTGTCCATCCATCCCATATTCTTGTCCAGTACAACCTCAGTTCACTTAAACTGATGTATTCTTTGGATCTATGGATGCGGTAAATAATTCTGAACCTATTTTAGATACTTCAGGAGATGTTCTAACCACCTAAGAGGTGGAACAAGAGACTAATCATGTTTATGGTAATTCTAATAATGATGATCATGAACGAATCCATCAAATTGAGGATGAATATCCACACATGAGTGCCAAAAAAGGTAAGAAACTTTTTACTGACTCTGATGGATTTATCATTACCAATCTCAAGAAGACTCAAAAACGCATTGATTACTCTAAGTTGGAGAGAAACCTTATCAATAGTTCCTTGGGGATTCGGTTGGAGCAGGCCAACATTCCTCCACAGCCGGTAGTTAATGAAAATCCCTCTCCACCCGCATCCCCTGATGAAGAGGGTTCCTCATCATCCTCGGATGATGAGGAATCCTCCGGAGATTGAGAGGAGGAAGAGGCTTCCATTAAACTGAAAAATTGTACTCATGTTATTAAGGAAGGATACAAGGAGGACTTCTATCCGTGGATTGAGGAATAAGAAAGGTTTTCTTTTGGAAGATATTGTAACAAGGAGATAACTGTTGATGAGTATCTGAGTATCAGAAAAAAAAATGTATGATAGAGTGGAATTTGAGCATGATAGAAATACTGATTTTGATTATCTTTAACGTCAGTGGGAATAACTCTCCTGTGTAGCTTTTGAGTCTATTTTTTATCATTTTTTCTGCAGTCATAACTTGGATTCAGGAGTTTTCATCAGTGTGAGTGGTATTCATGGGGTATGAATGTTAAGAGGCCTCATGGAGGTCTTTTATCCATGGGAAATGTAGATTTCAAAAATCATATTTTTATTGAGTGTTCAGGCCGTTCTGTATGAATGTTTTCCTTGTGCTGCTGGGACAACTTATTATATAATGATCCATATGATACCTTATGGGATGTGATCTTTATCAGTGAACATAATGTTTTCCGATGCATGTTGATGACGAGTTGGAAGAATTTGATTTGTAGGGATTCTGTTCTCAAGTGATTTCAGCTTACACATGCTATATTCAGTGGGGACCTGGGCATTGGAGACTGCTGCATTGATCATTCCAGACATTCTTGCATATCATAACATTTCTTTAAAGCTTTTCCAGCAAGGATCCGAGATATATTAATTTGACAGGTGTAGCTTGGTGGCTTTAGAGTTGGATATTATATCCATAGGTAGTGTACAATGATTACCTATATGATGAAACACATGGCTGATTGCAGACTTTTATATTTTTCTTGATGATTTCTGTGATGACATGGGCCTTGGGGAAGATGCATTAATGAAATCTATTCATGCTAGAATCTATCATGTCCCTCCAGGAATATTTTATAGGTTTGACTTTTCATCCTTTTTCCTATTAAATTATTCTCATGTTGTTACAAACTCATTTTACCTCGTGTAATCAACTGACCATTATATTTTTGATTAATAAATTTTGGGGAGTATGGGTTTCAATCATGCTCTGAGCCATTCTAGGTATATATATATATATAAATCATCAAATTACTCAAAATGAATGATGCTATCTGAATTTGACCAAATAGAAATGAAACTAAAACAAAAAATAGTGTAAAACAATATTTAATTAGTTTGATTGAGATTATATATATATATAAAACGTACAACAGAATCTAATGGGGTTTAGACTAAAATAGAATCGACCTTGTGGAAAGCGAATCCATATGGAACCAAGGATAGAGATATAGATCATCAAGGTTTGATTCCTACTAAATCATATGTTAGAAGAAGAAAAGTAAGGGAAGAAAAGGACTAGAGGATTACCTATAGACTAGTGTGGTGTGATGAGATCAATGAGGAGGAAATATTATGATTTAGATGGTGGGCTGAGAATCACACGAGCCAGAGCAGAAGGGTGGAACAAAACTAGTGGTTCACATGTAGTGCAACATAACCTGATGAGAGGCGTGATTCTAGAAATGGTGAGAGAGAGGGACAACTCGAATAGAAAGGGGTGAGATCATGTAGTCTATGAAAACCCTAACATTATAAAAGAGATAGTCAGATCAGAGTAATGGGAGGAGACAATTAGGATTTCTCGTGACCTGAGCGAATGAAGAAGAATTGATCCACAATAAAAAACACATCCCACATCGACACCAACTGGTTTTAGAGACCTCCTAAGTAGGATGTTCATGTGGTGTGTTTGTTCAATGTCGTGAAAACACACAACATAGTGTACTTGTAGATAGGCCGTGTGGGATTTAGCACACCCACACTCACGGACCGATACCTAGTCCACCCAAGCTTGGGTCAATTTGACCTACCTTATACATTGGATGAAACCTACTATTACTTGGGTTTTGCTGGTGCAGGTACATACACTATTTTTTGTAAAAAAATTAAACATGAAAAGATAAATTATATATACTTTTATATACACATTTATAAACAATTATTAATTTATTTCATTTTTTAATCACAAATATTTTTTTTAAAACTATTGAAAAATTAATAATTTTATAAAAATAACTATATCATAATTAATAATTTTTAAATATCATATATATATATCTCATTATTTACTTATAAATGTATTTTTAAACCATTTTGCTTTAAATTTTTTTTCATTCTTATAATTTTATTTTGTTAAATTCTAGGGTTGTAATACAAAATAAATAATTTAAAACATTGTATTTAATTAATATCATTGTTTTCAAATATTATTTAGATTTTAATTTTAAAACACGTAATGGCTAAAAAATAACAATAGTAACTAAAATTAATTCCAACAGTTATATTTTTCTTAAACTCTTAGAAAAAGAAAAATTATATAAATACCCATTTCTACTGGTATCTATGGACTTAAAGATCATCAATATTCTTCTCCTACTTCATAAATGGTTTTTTACTTTCCTATTATAATCAATAATACCATTATTCTTCTTAATTTTATTATTCTAATAATGGAAGACCCAAAGCAGGACAACTACACACTATTTCTTCTTATGTTACTTGGAAGGGAACCACTTTTTTTCTTGGTCTTTTTATATGTTTTCTAGAGTAGTTGAATTCTTCTTCTTTATAATTTTGTAATGTATCAGTTTTTTATTAAATAAAATAACTATCTTATTTTTGTTATTTACTAATATTTTAGAAATAGTTTCATTTATTTTCATAAAATAATATTTATTTTCAAAAATAACATTAAAATTAATATTACTATTACTACTTGGGTTCAGGGAATCACTCCATTAGTCTTAATGGATAATTGGCCAATAGGCATAGAGTCTAATTTTCCTCTAGGAATAATGGAAAATTATTCCCCAGGGAATTAGGCCACTTGAAAGGGTTATTTCAGCATTGTATTAACGGAAATGATGATAATAAAACATAAAATTAAGCATTAAAATTTAACTATATCACAATATAAATCAGGACATTATTTCAATTTAGATTTAATTACCAGACACTTCTCATGCTTGGGAATTTTAGTGCACCTCAATGTGTGTTGATATATCATTGAATCATTATTCCTTTTTTCCTAATTCTTCATAATAAAATTCATTATATGTAATAAGTAATAAATTTTATATGGAGACGATTAATGATTTAGAATTCCATAAATTGACAAGTCTTCCAATTTTATATAATTTTTTGATATTGAGTTTTTGTACAATCAAGGAATATAGGTATATCCTCTAAATTAGAACCATTTATTCTCCTCCAACAAACATATACCTCTTTCTTATATGATATCCATAACTCCACAAGATCAATCAACCATGAAACCTTAGTAGCTTCACCATTAGGCAAGTCAAACAGACTCTACAACAAAGATATTAATTCATATAAATAAAACAATAATTTATATATAAATATATTTATAAACATATATTAACTATATCAGTGACCATTATTTTTCTTTAATTTCAATAAAGATATGTCTCTATGAGACTGGTTCCACTATAATGATATCATGGTACTTGGATAAAGTGTCCCTTAATCTTATACACTACAAGGAATTAATATGTATCAAATAAATTTCTTCATTTTAATCCACAATTATCTATTTTTTGTGATTCTAGGATTCTTATATATTGGTGCACCCACATCTCCTAAAAGAAGATACCACTAAATAATATAAAAGGGGGAAAATTAAAATTATGTAATTTTAAAACAATAAAAATAAGATGTGATATAATTTGTGACAATTATAATAAAAAACCTGATGCAGGCTGCTCAATATGTTATGATGAAGCTGTCTGCTGTCCTGAATCAGTATCCTCTGAAAGAACTGTTCATTACAATGCATGCTCTGGGTGATCTTCACACACTGGAGTGGAATATAAAGGATCATGTCATCAAATTTTTGAAGGATGGTAGGAAATAGACATGGCATAGACATTTTAGAATATGGGTAGTATACTTTGGGGTACATCAAAGGATATGGATATGTTAATATTTGGAATATCCATGGATGAATCATAGTCATGGTATGGGATAAATAAGATATATGAGATGATAATGGAGACATGAGTTGGAACATCCCTAGAGGTGGCATAGACATTGTATGGGAATAAGAGGATAAATGATAAAATGAAGGAGGAACGAATGGGAACATCAATAGAGTCTTAAATAGAGGATAGAAAGGTGTGTTAGATACAATGATTACTTGTGGGTCAGTGTGGGAACATGTACGATGGGTGCTTTGTCTAGGTGTAAGAGCATCCCCACATGAACCCATGATTGAATGATAAGGAGTAAACTCTTGTGGAACTAAATTTCCATAATAAAATTGAAAAAGAACATGAACATGTCTTTATATATATTGTAAATGAAAAATATTAATGTTATTATACTCATAGAGGGAAGAGAAGGAGGCAACCCCTGCTCGTGCACATATCTCTCATGATTAAATAGTCACTTCCTTCAAATATCAAAAGTATTATTCGTAATATTTATAATAATAAAATATATATTTTTAGAAAATGTGTTTAGAAATATTGAATAAATCGTAGAATTTAATTAATTCAAAACAATGTCAAAAAATATTTTATTAACAATAATTTAAAAGCATTTTTTCATTTTTTAAAAAACATGTTTTAAACATAGTTTTTTCAATTGAAATAAATCCAATTAAATGAAATGAAACAAAAAACTACTATAATAAAAATATCATTCCAATTAGGAACAATATGAATATAATTATAGTAATATGAACCTATGAAACTCATGTCAAGGTAAACTGGTTGAATTGTGGAAAAATATGGTTTCTTCTATATATTATCCACCACTACTTCAGGTTCAACATCAACTCTCACAATGAGAAAATTTGGGTCATCAAATGTAATATTTTTGTCAACACCAGTGGGGGAATAAATGGTGGATTTTTTCCCCAACATCATTAAAAATATTTATTGGTATTACGTCATTAATGACACTGTAATCATGTTTCAAATGACCTTTCAAAAAAACACCATCTATTTCGATGAAGAAAAAATGTATGGTTTATCATTATATAGGAATCGACTCATACCAATAACTCTGAATCCAAAATCATAAATAAATTTACCATGTCATGTCATTGAATTAAACCATTTATATTTCATCATAGTGACTCGACCATGAGAGTAGTAATCTGGTAACAATATTTTCTTAACCAGTCCGTAATAATATACTTTTCCATATCGGGGTCAACTATCAAATTCATTGGCATAACAATATATTGTATTATTTAATATAATTATATAATGTTAAATTCTTATTTTCACTACATGATCAAATGTAAGATATTTATACCCACTGATTGTTAAATATTTTCATTCATAAACAAATGAATCAGGACCAAAATCCAACACTTTTAATTCTTGATGATTAGAGTCAAAAGGTAAACACAATAACTAATATAAATATATGTATAACAAAATTAAATTGATATTTAAAATTTTATATAATGAATTTAATAGTCGTACAATTTATTTCAGCCACGTAGGAGACTCTTGTCTATGTAAAGACTTTCTCCTTCTCGACGTTAAATATTGATGAAATCTACATATAATTTGTTTGTGTTCCATACATAAAGTCATAATAAAAGTATATGTTATATTGTAAATGATAGTTTATGAGACAAGATATAAATATCTAAATTACTTACTTAATATATTAACTGAAAAACCCATAGTTAAACTAGACAGTGTGATGTGCCATATCTTGCTCTTCTAGGCTCAATATAGACGAAGTTTATAACATTGAAATTACTTATTTTGAGGAAAGATAAGAAAATGACGATTCAATTTCCCCATAATACACATATTTATTTCACATATATTGGTTATGTCTTGTGCACATGTCATAAAAATACAATGAACAATAATCCATACATTCATGAGCTACATAACCTCTCACAATGGTTCCTTCAGGTTAATTATTTTATTAAACTTATGATTTCATTGTGTATATATTTCATTTAGTATGATACATACATTGAAAACAAATTGGTCCCCAAAGAATTGTTTTAGTTGGAAGATGAACTGTTAAATGAAACATTAATGTGAAACAGAATAGGGGAACCTTTTTCTAACTCACTCAAAACAAATTATGCCTCTTACTAAATTTTGATCAAGTATGACATAGATGATCTTTTAGGAAATGATATCTAAAATGTAGAAAAATGTATCACTTTCACCGTTACATTATTGGATAAAAAATTCTTAATTGGCATTTGAATCAATTCATGAATAATGATGTGATAATCATGGGTTTTTTGGGATTTTAGTTTCAAATGCATTCAATTGACTTATTTTGTTATTTTTTTGGAATAACCATAAATAACCATGATGTTCTACAAAACATACAAAAATTGAAATTTCTTTGATGGTGTGATCACATAAGAAGCATAGTGAACATTCAATTTGTTTTCACAAATACACATAGGATATATTTCTAGTCGATTAACTGAATCCAACAAGGATCGAATAGATCAGAAGTCATATTTGGTCTTACCATTTATATTTAGAATAATTGATAGCAGTATTTATGATATATTTTTCTCAATGTGTGTTATGATTAGACAATGATATAAAAAATTTATAGGAAAAAACGGAAAATAAAAAAATATACTTCTCTCTTTCAAAATAAATGTGCATTTTGTGTCAATATTGTAACACCCCAAGCTTCCAAGGTATGTTTCCCATTGAATAAAACAATATCTTGCGCTGTATGCAACTTTGAGTTTTAACACACCAGGACCAATCAAACTAGCCATTATGAATAGTAATACCCACATTTGGAAATTTTATAAATTGTAATTTTCAAAATGGACTTCATTTTTTGGTTTATAATATTTAAATTAGATTAGGGTTATTTTTTTGTATTATTTCAAAAACATTAAATTTTTGATGAATAGTGAAAAACAATGCGTTATTGTTTAAAACAGACATTTTATTTAGATAATTAATTATTTTATTTAAATTTATCTTCAGTAAAAATAGATACACAATACCCATATATATTCAATTTAGTTAATTGTATTTATTTTATAATAATATTAGATATATAAAATCTTATAGAACTTTTTACCTTATTTTACCAACCTTCTAGGTGCATTTGAAAATTATCATTAAAAGTAAATTTACCACTTTTGTGAATTGAATTTCAAAAATTTGAGAGACACGATTGATATCAGTATGTAAAATGTGGTTCAATAAGATGAAAATAAATTTGGGTGAATAGTAATTTTTGACATTTATTTACCATGGTTAAAAGTAAATAGGTTAATTAAATGAAAAAAAAAACAATATTTTAATTACCCTAACACATTTTCTAATTCAATTGGATAAGTATATTTCGACCAAAATCAACATTAGGAATAAAATATGATCCTTTTGGTCCCTATGGATTAAATTAAGACATTTATTATTATTTTATTTAAAGAAGAGTTAAAAGTGTTAAATTCAAATATTTAATAACTAAAACATTTTTAATATAAGGTTAAAAAAAAGATAAATTCGACTAAAAATATTCATTAGAAAGAGAAAAATATTTCCTACATAGTGGTATTATATTTGTAATTTTTAAACATTAAATATTTAAATTAATTTTATGATACAATGATGATGCATTAATTACTTTATTAATGAATGATTAAAATAATTGATAATATAAATATCCAAATAAATTTAAATTGATACTTATGATGAATTAAAATAATTTTATAGTTTAATATGACATGTTATTATTGATTAAATAATTTTTTTCTAAGTAATAAATTTATTAGGACTTTCAAAAAAACAAAATACCAAATAGTGTCAAAATTTACATAAATTAGTTCTTAAAAGAAATACTATATTATAAATTGATATAAAATTCTTAAGAATATAATATTCCACCCAAGGACATAGATAAGGTAAGATATATGATTAATAAACCACTTGGGTTTCTCTTAGTGGTTTATAGTAAGTGCATTAACCATATAATATAAAAATACAAGGAGACATGGAAAAGTCAAACTATATAACTAATAGTTAAATCTAAAATATAAGTTTAATATGATGACCTAAACATGTCTACAATATATTGGTTGAGATATTTTTTACCTACACCCACCTTATCCTATAAATGAATCTTTTTTATGCATTAAAAACTGAAAATTATTTTATTATAAAATAATATTTCTAGCTTTTCATAAAGTGATCCTCAACACTCTTATAAAATGTTACTTCCCCTTATCTTAATTTCACACCTCCAAAGCCTTTTTTCCTGGCCAAATCCTGATAAATCTCCTCCAAAATACCCTCACTACTTCCTAGAGGTCTTATTTTCTTAAGAAATCCAACCTATTGAGCCTTTTTTGACAACTCTAAAAGAAACACCCAAAGAAGAGATAATAATTTCCCCACATTTTTCAATGTTTTTTTCTTCTTCCACTTCCTAGTTATCTGTGGTTTATATAACAAAATAATAAATCCAGTACCTTATAAATATTGTGATTTTATTTTAAATATTTTACAACCATATTCATTATTTATCTGTCCTATACAAGACATGTCACCATATGTGAATACGTACGACTTACCGTCTCCGCGTCGGGGTGTGGTTTTTTATTCAAAAAATTCATTATTTGGATGTGGATAATATTGAGTATTATTGATTTAATTAATAAATATAAAATTTTAATGATTATATATATATATGATATACCATCCCATTACATATGATTCCTCCATCAATAGAATGGTATTGTCGCTCGTGTGTACTTATGGACTACCGTGTCCATGAACGCGATGAGATTCATTCCCCATCATAACCATTGAAGAATAAATATCATTTTATTATTAAAAAATAATATTTAAGAGCATAATATTATTATGGATATTAATCTAATACATCATATCCATAACAAACATGACTTATGTAACAATACGTATAAAGGAAAACGAATTAGTTAACACCTGAAACGATGACACTACTGAAATATTATTAACAAAGAAATCTTAGAAGTTCTAATATGATATCATATTTAGGTATGTGGTTCTTGTATAATTTAATAACAATGATTTAACTATTATAAAGGAGGTTAACTTACCCTCTACCAAGGAAATGTACATGTTAAGGGTTAAGTCTACAATCTCTTCATTATCTGAGGTTGTTTATATGTGACTATCTACTGGGACCACTTTATCATACACATCCATGTTTCTTTAAAAAGTTTTTCAAAACATATTTTCTGTTATCTAGACTCTGGGTAAAATTCATTTATAAATTTTTTGAATTTGTATAAAATGTTTATAATAGAATCTTTCTGTCATTTTCCAAACAAGGTCATTTACAACCTTTATGACAAAATTATGGAAGGAATGTTTTTTAACTTATATGATGGGTAAAACTATTTTTTTCCACTATAAAACCTTTGAAGATTACCTTAAAATTTTATAAGAATATTTTCTATTACATTTCCTTTAAATTATAGCATAATAGAATGATATATTTCTCTCAAAAAAATTTGACTTCATCTACGTCAACATCCTTTGATGGATTTTAAACTTGTTAGAAGTTTATTTATTATGTTACAAATATTCTATATTGTATTGAAGGTTTTGTGATATGTTTTATTATGTATGTTTTATTTTTATACCATTCATGGTTTATGTAAAATGTTTTGAAATTTGTATACTATATTTAATAATAATGTTTATGTTATGTTTAATCCTTTTCATATGAAGAATACATTGGATTTAGTAAGTGATGGGTCGAGCCCGCTATTTCTCCATGATGCATTGGTAGGTCTCATGAGACAAACAGGTTTCTTGGTACAAGGCCTTCACAAAATCATATTTGTAGTCTTTCTACGATGCGTTGAATATGTGGTTATGATGTATGACATTATGCATTCTATCATTATGAAATTTCGTATTGATTTTCCATGTGATTATTTGACTAGTAGAATATCGATTTGAATAATTAAATGGAATTATTTGACTTATATTTTCCATATTATGCTGAATTTTAAGTTTAAAAGGCTTATATTTTAGTCATTCACATTTCCTTAAATGTTTATTCTTATTTATGAATGATTATACTATATTTTTATCCTTAATGTTCATCTAATCCCACCCCTTTCTATGTTTTATTTTAACCTGGATGTGAAGATGTATTTTATGGTTGACCTACATGGATAGGCTAAGGTATATTAGTGTGTTCAAAGGGGACAAAATGTTAATTTTTTTTCTCATGATGTAATGTAAAACTTATGTATGTATCTATTAATTCCAAGACTACTAAACTATTTGGTCATTCGAGACTTGATCTCTTATGATCATGACAATGTTATGTAATAATTCACTAACTCTTGGTAACTAGGGTAGATGTGTTATAGTTGGTATCAGAGAATGTTTAGTAAAAACCATGGAAGCTAGATTTAGAAAAACTCTTATTAGATAACATTACCCTTAGATAGATTTTGAGGATTAGTAAAGAAGAACTTCTAGAATTTTGGAAATGTAGAGAATTTTTTAGTTTTTTTTTGCAATAAATCCTTGTCTGGATATGAGTAGGTAGAGGCAGCTCGGGAAAAAATGTACCTAGGAGTGAAAACATTGATAAAGAGTTCCAGGCTTGACTCGGGGTTTCTTGGTACACAAAAATGGGCCTTTCTACAGTCTTGGTTACGACACTCCTAGGGGATATTCTTAAGATAATTTACATATTCATTACAAAACATTATAAAAGATTTATGAGTATTTAACTCCTCAATGAATTTATTTTATGATTATCAATTATATCCATAAACTGTTCAATTTATGTAAAGTTTATTAGAAGTATGGAATTATGTATTGCGATTTATAAAGTAATCTAATGTATTCCAGTGTTTAGAAATGGCACCTAGTGAAAAAAATGGAAACTGTATCAATGCATGTAATCCATATAGGGATTTCCTTCCTAATTATGATAATTATAGTGGAGCTGGGGATGCAATTGGTGTTGATCATCTTATCACCATACTGAGACAACTCACCTAGGTTATGAATAACAACTTTACCAGTATTTTAGAACCCTGATCCACAATGCGGAGTATCAATGTTAGAACAATTAATGAGGAAACATCTTCCAACATTAAATGGGACTACAAATACATTTTTATCAAAGTAATGGATATGTTCCATAGAGAAAAAATTTCATGCTTTGGGGAGTAGTGAAATAGAAAAATTTTCATGGTAGTTTATCACCTCACGGGAGATGAAAATCAATTGTGGTAATTAATTAAGAACACATAGGAGGATAAAAAGGCATTAAATATGGAATTGAGGGTGTTTAAAGAGATTTTAATAGAAAAATACATTCCATGTGATCATCGAGTAGATATAGAATGAAAATTTACGAGTCTGAGGAAAAAGGAGGATGAGAATGTTGCAAAGTTTGAGGCTATCTTTACAAGGCTAGAAAGGCATGAAACAAATTATATACATAAACCATGCAGTAAAATAAATCGATTCATTGATGGGATAAAACCATTTCTTCATCGAGCATTAGTCTCACAATCATTCTCATCGTACGATGATATTGTCTCATGTTCTATAAAGAGAGAAAAGGAATTCACTGAGTATTATTACTTTAAATCAAAGAAAGAGTAGAATAAATATTATGAACACTATAGAAATGAAAATAAGGGGAAGAAGGGAAAAGCGGAATATTCATCCTACAAAATAAATTGGAAGAAACACCATGGTACAGGCTTGAAGGGAATGTGAGTTTGTTACTGGTTTTATTAAAAATAAAACCACGCTCATGATTACAAGGGAAATAAAGAGGTTGCCAATGTTTTATGCTACAATTGTTGAGAGATGAGGCATTATGAAAATAAATTTCCTCAGTGCCAAAAAAACATACCTTAGAAAAGGTCAAGGGATCAAGGATAAGATTATGTGATCACTACTATTGAGTTTGAATGTTTTGAAGACTAGGTGGTAGGCAATTTAATGGTTTCTTCAAATTTAGCCAATACTTTATTTGATTATTGATCATCACATTGTTTTATATCTTACTCGTTTTCTATGAAAATTGTATTTTACCAAATTTGATTTAACAAGAGAGTTTTCAGTAAAAAATAATAAGGGAAGTATCATTGCAACAATGTATTGTGAATCAGTTCCCATTAAGACATATATATGTTACTTATCTGTTGATCTCATCGTCATAACCATAATTTAATTTGATAAAATCCTATATATGGATTGGATTTCATACCATTATGCAAAAATGTATAGTTTGAAGGAGGGGGTTACAATTTTCTATGATGATAAATAGTACCTTATCTTTAGAGTTGAAACGTCACCACCTAATTATTATCTAGATCCTCCCACATTAACTCAACTAAATTCAGTTATTGGGGAGGAATAGAATGAAAAAAAATATGGGTGATGAAAATAATGTTCAAATAGAAGGCATACCTATTGTGCAAGAATATGTAAATGTGTTTCTAGATGATTTACCTTGACATCCACCTGAATGAGAAATTGAATTTTCCATTGATTTAATTTCTAGTTTAGGACCAATATCAAATATCTCTTATAAAATTGAAACTATGGAATTAGTGGGACAAAAGAAATAACTAGTGGAATCGATTAATAAAGTATTTATTCACCCTATTGTTTATCCATGGGGAGCCCTTATTCTTTTGGTTAAGAAAAAAGATGGATCTATGAGGTTGTGCATTGACTACTGTGAGAATAATCCTATGAAAATAAAGAACAAGTATCCTCTACCTCACATTGATGATTTATTCAATCAACATCATAGAGATAAATATTTTTTAATGATTTTACTTCGATCTGGATATCATCAATTGCGTGTGAAGAAGGAAGATATTCTGAATAAATCATTTTGTTCCAGGTATAGGCATTACGTGTTTACAGTAATCCCTTTTAGACTGACTAATACACCCTTTGTCTTCATTGATCTAAAGAAAATTTTTTCAAGGAATATCATGATGAAATTTTAGTAGTATTTATTGATGATATCTTGATATAATCCAAAAGTTATTAAGATCATTAATATCACAGGAACACTATTTTAAAGACTCCTAGAAGAAATGAATTATATGGGAAGTTCAGCAAGTGTGAATTCTGGCTTCATGATATTTTATTTCTTGGCCATATTATCTCTATAGATAGAATAATTATTTATCCTTCAATGACCCTAGAAATCCAAGAATAGATAGCACCGACGAGTATAACTGTGGTTCATAGTTTTATTGGTTTAGCAAGTTATTATAGGCATTTCATTAAGAATTTTTTTTGATTGGCTAACCCATTAACCAAGCTCACTTATAAATGCATTAAATTTGTTTGGACAAAAGAGTGTGATGAATTTTTTGAAGAACTGGGGGGAATATTATTCAATGCTCGTATATTGACTCTACCATAGGGGAATTATAGGTTTTTTATTTATAGTGATTCTTCAAAAAAAGGACTTGGTTGTGTCCTTCTTCAGAATGAAAGAGTTATTGCCTACGCATCAGGACAACTAAAAATTCATGAACAAAGCTATCCCACTCTGGATCTTGAGTTAGTAGATATAATATTTTTTTAAGATATAGAGACATAATCTCTATGGTAAAAAATGTGAGATTTATACCGATCACAAGAGTTTGAAGTATATTTTATCACAAAAAGAACTCAACATGAGGCAAAGGAGATGGCTTTGATTACTCAAATATTATGATTTCACTATACACTACCACCCATAGAAGGAAAATAAGGTGGAAGATGCTTTATGTAGAAATGATCATGGAGTTTTGAACAAGATGAGAGTTGAAAGGGATCCTATGTTCATGGATCTAATAAGGATTGATATGGGAATAATCATGGAAGGTGAAACATCAATACTCATTCAAATGGTTTCTAAACCATATTTACTCGAAAGGATAAAATGTTCTTAGACTAATGATGAGGAGTTTCAAAATAAAATTAAAGCCATGAATGATAGAATATTGATTGATTTCATATATGAAGATGGAATTTTGAAATTTCAGTAGAGAAATTTTGTTCCAAATATACTTGATCGAAAAAGGGAATCATTGGTTGATTCTCATAACATCAATTTCTCTATACACCCTGGTAGCACTATGATTTATAGAGATTTGGAGGAACAATTTTAGTGGGACAACATGAAGAGGGTGATTGTGGAATATGTGTCAAGATGTAGGGTTTCTCAATAGGTGATAGCGGGAAGAAAACATCCTAGAAGAGTCATGAAACCTCTTACCATACCTGAGTGGAAATGGGATGATATTACACTGGACATTATCATGGAGCTACCAAAGACTCCTTAAATGAATAATTCAATATGGCTCATTGTTGATCATCTTACCATGTTATAACATTTTCATACAATTAAAGAAGATTTACCACTTTAATGTTTATCAAGACTATATATTAATAATGTTTTATCACTTCATGGAGTACCCCTATCAATTTTTTCTGATCGTGATCCCCATTTTACATCAAGATTCTAGAAAAGTCTTCAGATGGACATAGATACTAAACTAAATTTGAGCATGTCCAACCAGCCACAAATTTATGGAGAATCAAGAACGGACTATTCAAACCTTAAAAGACATGTTGATATCTTGATCACTTGACTTTTACAGTATGTCGGATCAATATTTACCTCTAGTAGAATTTTCCTATAAAAATAGCTTCCACTAAAGTATTTAGACGGCTCTATATAAAGCATTATATGGAAAGAGTTGCCCCAAACCAACCTCTTGGGATGATGTTGGTGAAAGAAAACTTGTGGGACCAGAACTTGTTGAGGAAACAGTGTAAAATGTGAAGGATATCCAAACCCACATCAAAGAAGCTCAATGTAGGAAAAAGAGTTATTCCAATAACCAAAGGAAGGATTTGGAATTTTAAGTAGGAGGTCATGTTTTATTGAAGGTATCTCTATGGAAGGGTGTTATACGTTTCATTAATAAGGGTAAATTATGTCCCAGATACAACATACTTTTCAAGATTTTAGAATGAACTGGAGTTGTAGGTTATCATTTGGAAATACTGCCAAGTATCTCTCAAAGTTCATGTTGTGTTCTATGCAACACTATTGAGAAAATACATGCCTAACCCAACCCATGTACTCACCTACGAGGAAATTGAATTGGAACCTGATCTGTCTTATTATGATGAACCTGCCAAGATTCTTGATACAAGAGAGATTGTCTTGAGAAACGGGACGACTCGTCTGGTAAAAGCTCTATGGAGAAATCATAAGATGGAAGAGGAAATGTGGGAACCTGAGGAACCTATGATGTAGAACCACCCAAATATTTTTATGGAGTATTTTTCTTGAAATTTCGTTGATAAAATTATATGAAGAAGGGGATAATGTAACACCCCAATAATCTATGGTATGTTTCCCTTAGAAAAATACAATAGCTTGCGATGTACACAAATTCGAGTTCTAGCACACCACGCCCAATCAAACTGGCCATTATGAATAGTAATTCCCAATTTTTGAAATTTTATAAATTTTAATTTTTAAAATAGGCTTCATTTTGGATTCGGAATATCAAAATTAGCTTCGGGAGAATTTTTGATATTTTTCTAAAAACTATCAATTTTTGAGGAATAGTGAAATTACTGCATTATTGTTTAAAAATAAATTTTTATTTTAATAATAAGTTACTTTATTTTAATTTATTTCTGAAAAAAATACATAATACCTATTTATGGTCAATGTAATTCATTAGAGTCATTATATTATAATATTAGATATATAAAATATTATTGAACATTTTATCGTCTTTTACCCACCTTCTAGGCACATTTGAAAATTTTCATTAAAAGTAATTTTACAACTTCTGTGAATTGAATATAAAAAATCAAATAGAGATGATTGATATCCGTAAGTAAAATATTGTCCAGTAAGTTGAAAATAATTTTTTTGTGAATAGTTACCGTTGACATTTATTTACCACGGTTAAAAAAAAATTCGGTAATTAATAATAAAAATAATATTATAATTACCCTAACTGATGACAAAATTATAATATATATGTTTATTTAAACCAAAATCAACCTTAAGATTAAAATATGATCCTTTTGGTCCTCTTGGACTTGATTAATACATTTATTATTATTTTATTTAAAGAATCGTTTAAAGTGTTAAATTCAAATTTTCATAACTAAAACATTTTTCTTATACGGTTAAACATAAGATAAATTAGGCTATAAATATTAATTATAATGATATTAATATTTAATACATAATGGTATTTTATTTATAATTTTTAGACAACAAATAAATAAATTTATTTATGACACATTGATGATGTGGTAATTAACATATTAATGAATGATTAAAATAATTGATATTATAAATATACAAATAATTGTAAATTTAGACTTATGTTGAATTAAACTAATTTTCATGGTTAATTTAATTTAAGGGTTTGATTAAATAAATTTTGTTTGATTTGATAAAGTTTTTATGACTTTGAAAAAAACAAAATACCAAATAGTGTCAAAATTGAAAAAATGGGTTTTTAAAACAAATACTATTTTATTAGTTGATATAACATTCCTAAAAATATAAGGATCAGAAAACAAACTAAGATATGGTTATATATATCAATAATGAACACCTTTTGGTTCTTTTGGTAGTTTATCGTATGTTTATTAACCATATAATACAAAAATACAAGGAGATATGGTAATTGTCAAACTATTTAACTATGAGTTAAATCTAAAATATAAGGTTAATATGGTGATCGATACCTATCTAAAACCTATAGGTTGAGGTTTTTTTACCCATAACCACTTTATACTATAAATTAATCTTTTTATACACACTAGAAACCTAAAATTATATTATTATAAAATAATATTTCAAGCTTTTCCTAAAGTAACTCGCACATCTCTTATAAAAGGGTACTTCCCCTTCTCTTACTTTCACACCTCCAATTTCTTTTGAATTGGCCAACCCATACTCAAATATCCTCCCTAATACCCTCACTTTGACCTAGAGGTGGTAAGTTGATCATAAAGGCAACCTAAGGTGATCTTTTTTTCAACTCAAAAGGAAACACCTGAAGAAGAGGTTATAATTTCACCACATCTTTCAATGTTCTTTTTTTCTTCCACTTCCTATTTATTTTTTGTTTCCATAGAAAAATAATTACTATAGTACCATATATATACTATGATGTGATTATAAATATTGTTCAACCATATTCATTATTCTATCCATCCTATGAACGACATGTCACTATATATGCATATGTACGACTTACCATCTCCAAGTTGTGGTCTAGTTTGTTATTAAAACATATCATTATCTAGATGGGTTTAATAATGAGTATAATTGATTTAAATAATAAATATAACATGTTATTTATTCTGTATATATTATATTCCATCCAATTACATATGATTCCACCATCAATAGAATGATATTGTTGCTCGAGCATACGAATGTATTATCGTCTCCACGAACGCGAAGAGATTAATTCCCCACCGTAACAATTCAATAATATATCATTTTATGATTAAAAAATAATTTTTAAAATCTTAATATATTTCTATATATGAATCAAATACATCTTATCCATAATAAACACAACTTAAAAAACAAAACATATAATGGAAAATGAATCTTTTAACACCCGAAAAAATGATACTACTGAAATATTATTAACAAAGAAATATTAGAAGATCCTATACGATATTATATTCATGTATGCGATTCATATATATTTTAATAAAAATTATTTAAATATAATATAGGAGGGTAATGTACCCTCGACCATGGAAAAGTACAGGGTAAGAGATAATTCTTCAATCTCTTCATTATATGAGGTTGTTCATACGTGAGTATTACTAGGACATCTTTATCATCCACATCCATGTGTCTTAAAAATGTATTTCAATTTTTTTTTACTATTTACAAGAATATGGGTTAAATTCATTTATACCCTTCTTTGAAATTTTATAAAATTTTTATAAAGGAATCTTTTTGTTGTTTTCCAAACAAGGTCCTTTACGACCCTTTTTGACAAAATTAAGGAAGGAATTTTTTTAGCATATACGGTGGGTGTGGCTATTTTCCACTTTTATAAAAACTTCAATGACTCCCTTACAATCTTATAATAATATTTTCAATTACATGACTTTTAAATGATTTCAAAATATATAGAGATATTTATCTCAAATAGTTTTGATTTAATCTATCTCAACATCCTTTAATGGATTTAAAATTTTTTGGAAGTTGATTTATTATGATACAAATATTCCAGATTGTATTAAATGTTTTGTGATTTGTATGACTGCACATGTGTTATTTTTATACCGTTTATGGTTTATGGATAACGTATTTATATTTTTATTCTATTTTTAATAAGAAGGTATATGTTATGTTTAAACCTTTTCATATTACGAATGCATTGGACATAGAAAGTGACTGGTGGAGCCCGCTATAGATCCTCGATTCATAGGTAGGTCTCATGAGAAAAACTAGTGTCTTGAAATAAGGCAACGCCAAAATATTTTCTGTAGTCTTGTCACGAGGACCTGACTCTATGTTTATAATGTATGAAATTATGCATTCCATCATTATGAAATTGGATATTGATATTGAATGTGATTATTCTACTAGTAAAATATCTATGTGAATAAGTAAATGAAATTATTTGATTTATGTTTACAATATTATGATGAAGTTTATGTTTAAAAGGATTATGTTTTATTTTTTATACATTTCCTTAAAAGTTTATGCTTATTTATGAAATTTTATGCTATATTGTTATCCTTACTGTGCAACTGTGCTAACCCATTTCTATGTTTTATTTTCCCTAGGTTGTGAAGAAGTATTTAATGGTTGACTTTTAGGGATATGGTAAGAGATAAAAGTTTCTTCAAACGGTAAAAATTTTTGTTTTTATTTTTATCTCATGATATAATGTAAAACTTATGTATGTATCTTGTACATCAATGGCTACTAAACTAATCCGACATTCGAGACTTGATCTCTTATTGTCATTGCCAATGTAATGTAATAATGGACTGACTCTAGTTAATGAGGGTTGTGGAATTACAAATATTATTCCTATTTTTATATTTAAGATAACCATTACATAATAAAAAACTTCAATCCTTCAATTAATTAAGCACATCACATCCTAGAATACATTGAGGTGGTTTTTAAGTGTCAACCAAATTACCAAACCTCTGACGATTCTTCCTATATTAATGATCCCCTAGAAAGAATCATGGATGCCCTATGAAACTGAAACTATGATGATATTTAGTCCTTATAAAAAATGTATTATTCATATAAACTAGACATGATAGTTTTCATTTTTTGATCCAACCATACAAAATTGCATAAGTAGGGAAATAATTTGTAGTCTATATAGAGTATGATGCATATGAAATATATTTTTTTAGGAAACATCGATTGTCTATACACCCATATCATTAAGATGCTTTAACACTATTATTAATGGTTTAATGTAAACATTGATATCATTTCTATGATCATAAGGTAGAGTGATTAGTATACTCATGAAATTTAATGAATTTTTCATACACATCAGTAGACGATGATTATAAACGTGAATACAAACTGGTCATGTGTTTTGAACATTATGAATCTTTCCAAATAGATTAAAACCATCACATGATAGACCCAAACTGACATTACCCTCCTCAACTGAAAAATTACGATATTTTGAATCAAATTCCTTCAATTCCAAAAAAAAATTAGGATAAACCAATGCATCATTACCTTTAATTATATCAACATCATGCCCTGAAAAAGTGGATGAGATTTTTGCAGATGAAAATAGATTTTGAAGTCTGGGAACCAATAAGAAGTTATAAATTTCTTTTTGTGGAACATGAGTTGGTTTTCCATACATATTTTCCTTCCATTGAGATGTACAACATTATTAACAGTCATTAAGGTCACCAGTATCCTCCTAAAATAAACATTAATCTTTTAGACAATCATTAACATTATTAGTAAAAAATCCACGATTATTTATTAACTTCGATACCTTAAAATGATTTGAGAGAATATATGATCCATCAATAATCAATTTCATCAAAATGATAAGAATTTTACAAATTTTGGTATTAGAAAATCCATACATGGTATTTCCATGATATAACATCATTAAAAATTCCATCTTGTACATTTTTGTACATCCCTGATATACAAGAGTTCTGGAATCACCCATTATATTTTCACTCTCTCAAAATCATTATATTTAGAATGTGTATTGATATTATATTATTCTTTAAATGATTTAATATCAATCTCATGATGATGAAAAATGGAAACTGAGAAAATATAAAATTCTCTATGCCATTTATTTCTATTTTTCCATGAAAAATAGAATATTTGATTGTTTATCCATGGTGACACAACCATAATAGTTTTTTTGAAACAATACATTAGTTATATGGTATCTAACTTATTCTAAGTGTAACCATAGTCATCCAACAAATTTGTGCTATGGAAACTATATATTACCTCCTTCTAAATCATTTCTAAATAATAAATCTATTAAAATTTCCATGTACATTTGAAACTCATTTTAAATATGATAGGTATGATACATAAAATTTGTATACATTATATAATATGAAAAATTATGTTTCCTTCATAAATGAAACCCATAAATAAAAAATTCATTTAAACCAATTTTAATATTAATGTTATCAAAGGATACAAGTATATATCAAAAGAAATAATAAGATAAATAACATATGCTATAAGCGATGAAAAATATGTATTCGTAGAATTAGATTCAAAAGTTGATGACTCAGAAATATTTTTTTAAAGGTAGGGGCCGAATCCTCAATTAATTATTTAAAGCAAAGACCTCTTTAAACTGGGTAGAGGGAGACCCATTACATAGCCTGAAGGCCCAAGGACAAGTGGCCTGAATACAAGGCTTGAAAGCCCATTTTTTGTCCAAAGGACCCCTCGATTAACAGTAATGATACAGTAACCTCGCTGTTATAGACCCCACTATAGTATACCCGCTGCTACAGTACCTGCTATAGCCCTTTTCCACTACAGTGTCGCCACTGCTCTAGTTCTTCCGCTGCTACAGTACCTGGAAATTCGCCCATGCATAGATTTGATCCTGGGTCATTTGGATGCCAAGCAGAAGCCTGTTTCACTAGGTTACAGGCTCGTTGGCTGATTACTGGGAAATAATCATTATCAATTAAATACATCGATTTATATGAGGCTATATTTGTTTATTTTTTTTTTATTTTTTTAACATCATTCAGAATCTCATTATGTGAATACCATCTTTCTCACTTATTTATTTTCAAAAAATACCCAATCCTTGTAAATTGTGTGTGGATTAAGACCCAAAGAATGTCATTTTTTAAAAAAAACTACTCAAATACCATGGATTTAAAAAAAATAAGTTCCTAATTATAATAACTAGTGGTGAAGATACGTAGTTGAAATGATATTATAATCCAACTCATCAAACTCATATTTAGTATTAGTGGATTAGAGAAGGGGATTATATATCTAACCCTAAATCTATATAAAAAACCATGTTTCATTTACACGATTGATTTAATTTATTTCTGGTATATATAAAATCAAAATTGAAAAAAGATAACTATATTATGGGGTGTTTTATTTAAAAATGACATAAATTTTAACGTTCTCAGTTTGTCACTCTCTTGAGTTATTTTATTTTTTATTGCGATAAAAGCCTAATGTTAACTAACTTGTTCTAAAATTATAATTATTTTGAAATGAGGTAAATTAAACATAAGAAATCTTTATCAATAATTAATAAGTTGAATCAAGGAAAATAAAATGAAATTGGGTGGAATGGAACTAAAACAAGAAAAAATGAATTGATCCTCAACAAACTAATCCAAATAGACCCAAAAAACTAAATCTTATAGAGTAAAATTACTAAAAATAGTGTAATATTGAATTGCATTGATAATATTTTTTAATCCATTTGGGAATGTACTAGGAATAATTGGGTCGATTTGAAATAATAAAAGTTAACTAAATTGAATTAATGTAACTTTATTGAAAATGAATAAATCCAAATAATATCAATCTATGGGTTACCAAAATAAAATTAGCGGAATCATGTCCCAATGAATATATATAAAAAAAACCAAACCTAAAACAATATAATTTTACTATATCATCTAGAACTACACTAAATCAAATTCAACTAAAAATAAATGAACTTATTCAGATTAAACATAACTATGTAAAATAGATCAAACAAAAACACAATCAATCATAAAAAAACATAATTGAAAAGAAACTATTTTGATGTGAATTATATGAAACAAAACCATATATAATAACATAAAACATTCTAATCTAATAAAATAAAAAAAATTAATTAATCCAATTGACACTAATATATCAAAAAAACCAATCAAAATAGATTTCATTTGTACATAGACAAGACAATTGAAACTGAGAAAAGATTAATGGTATATAAAAAAACAATGTTGAATAATTATGGATCACAAAGATCTAAATTGACTAGTACTAAATAAAAAGAAAACGTAAAAATCCAAATTTGACCAAAGTGAACCCAAGTACAATGACATAAATATATTTGGATAAAATAAAACCGAAATAGTTTGTGAAAAATAGAAAAAACACAAAAAAACACAAATTAATATCAATATAAAAATGTTTAAAATTTGATCTTGAATGACCAAAAAAAATTAAACCAATACAAGCTGAATAAAAAGGAAACAAAAAAATTAATAAAAAACAAAACCAAATATATTTTGATAAATAATAAAAAATCATACCGAAGCATATTAAACAAATCTAGGAAACAATAAGGGAAAAAATTCATCTAAAGTAAATTGACATAAATCATAAAAATTTAAGCAAAATAAAACTAAAATAGAAAAATAGATCCTCAAAAAATTTAATTAAATAAAAATTAATTGATTCAAATTAAATCAAACAAAAGTTCCATGAAAAGTTGTGAAACAAACAAAACCAAACAAATCTAAAATAAATGGAATTGAATCAAACTGAATGAAAATAATTACAATAGAAGTAAGATAATAAATCATTACCTATCTATGAAAAAATGATTTAAATATGTGACAGGTTATGGGAGGCCTCTGATGAATTATGTGAGAGGAAATTTATAAAAGGGGAGGGGAGGAGAAGGTTCTTTGAGGAGGGGAGGGGGGATGTCAAATGTTTCTTGAGGAGGACATGGTTTCCTGAGGAGGGGAGGGGGACACTGAAAGTCACTAGAGGCGGGGAGGGGGATGCCAAAGGCCACCTAGGAGAGGGGAGGTATGGTTTGAAAGAGGAGGTAGAGGATGGGCCCAATGGAGGATCCTATATTAATGTGATATACACACGGTTTCTAAAAACCCATTTGTAATTATCATCCTATTACTATAGTTTATTTATAAACTTTTGTAAAGCTTTGGGTAGACACTATATACCCCATGTTTCTCTAAACCGTTGGTATATATCCTTGGATATGGACTAGGTTTCCAGTACTAACTAGGAAATTATGTTTCATTTTAATACATAACCATATTCCAATAGTTAGTCAAATGTTTCAATCACAGTTATGATTTTGATACAATTATTATGATATAATGGTGATGATTATGCTCACCCATGTTATATTTATTCACATCACTTATTCATCCAGTGAATGGTCTATTAGATTAACCATTTCTTTTATGTATATCCTCAGGTGACTACATCTATTATATATAACATGTGCTTTTATGAGGATAAATTATAACAAATAAGATTAATGTGTCTTATTTATTATTTGTAGTTGATGTGTGATCCAAATTTACCCAACTTGCTAAACATTTTGATCCTTTAATGTATAAAATTTATGTTGTCTATATTTAAAATAGTCTAATATTCATGTCGAAAAAATGGTTTCCTATAGTTGGTATCATTGGTATGGATTATTTAATATGTGAAATAGGAAATATTAGTCCAAGCCATTAATATTTTTCTATATATATGTAAACATATTGGTTTTTTTATTTAAAAAGGATAAACATAATGGTATCATATGATATGAATTTATTGTTAATTATAAAAATTAATAAATTATTTATTCATGATTTATTAACCTATGTTTTATTCAAACATTTTCTATTTTAAAAATAGAGGGAACTCGGAGAATCCAGGATAACAATGCATGAAATAGAAAATGAAACAATTTCCCGAATTACATCCACAATGCCAATAGAGTAGAGAACAAAAAATTATAGTTATACTTACCAAATTGTCTCAGTATTTTAATAATAACAGAAACCATGTGGAGTGTCCACCTTCACATAAGAAGAAGAAACTATCCATTGATTTTTTATGCTGAAAATACCACTAACATATAGGGGATCTTATATCCCATTTTCCCTTAGATAGTGAGTTAAATCAATAGAGAATGTCATTTCATTTGTCAACTACTTTGAGAATGAGAAGGTCACTCTAACCATCTATCATTTATTTGAAGAATCTGATAAACGTAGGGAATTCATAAAGAACACTGAGTGGATGGATGAATTAGAAGATATGGATTTCGAAGAATTTATGAAAATATTTATTAGTACATACATCCCTATAACTCTTCAAACCAAGGTATATAGATAATTCAATATACTGAATAAAAATTAAGGGAAATCTATTACAAATTATAAGGAAAACAACACAATGATTTCAAGACACTCCTGAGTATTTGTTTTAATAATGACTACATAATATATTTAGACTTTAGTGGGTCAAAACAACACCTTCAAAATGTATTAGCTGTATGAGAGTTTGGGATTTTTGAAGAAGTAGTTTGGTGTACCCTAAAATTTGAGATTTAGTTCATAGATTGGTCCTTTTGATATAGGGATATAAATAAAATAATAGAGTTTTATTCTAGTTAGAGATATGAAAAAGGAGGAAAGAGGATCCAGCAACACATGGGTAAAAAAGATGGGATAAAAATTATGGGAATTGCCTCAAAGGGTTAGGGAAATGCTTCAAGTGTGGGAGTGTTGTCCTCAATTTTCATTAATGTAATAGATTCATGAAGAAGTTGACCAACCTGATGGAAGAATGTAATGAACATATAAATGACCACACATGAAAAAATGATTCAATTGTACATCATAGGGGAACTATGCCAGATAGTGGACTAAACAACGAGTCCTTGAGCATAATTTACATTAGTAACCACAAAATCCAATGGATAAAATTAATGATTATGAAATTATTACTTCTAAAATGGAGTGTGAAATTGAATTCATTCAAGTTATAGTTCCATTTTACTCATGAATGGGAAAAGTTTTGTTCGATTATGGTTCTCTAAAATCTTTTATAACCTACAATTTTCTTAGATCATTTGAATCAAAGCCCCAATCCCTTGAATTAGAGATATGTATAAAAATTCATAGTGTTATTCTCATTAAAAACCAAGTGTTGAAATATTATTCTAAATGGATACGCTGGAATATATTTCTATAAAATCTTGTAGTCATTCCCATGGTAAAATTTGATGTTATACTAAGAATTGATAGGCTCTCATTATATAGAGATAACATAAATTGAATGGAAAGTTAAACTATTTATATATTCTTATCCATCCAATGATATTATAAAAAGGAATGAAAGATTATGAATTTTTTTTGGAAAATACCTTGATGGTTTGGGCAACGATACCCAATGGGGAAGAATACATATCCAAAAATTCAAGTCAAAAGAATGTATCAACCACGAGTAAATGTCCATTATGGGGGAATACAAAAATGAATTTTCTGAATAGTTACATATACTCCCCCTATATATTTAGTTTGAAAATCAATATAGCTCAAATATGGAGCCACTCCTATCTCTAAATTCACCTAATGGATAGTCCAGATCAAAATGTAGGAGTTAATAAAGTATATGTAACATGATTTGTAGAAATGGATTATATACCCTAGTGAATCACCTTGGGGTTCTAGGGTTATTTGTAATGAAAATGGATAAATCAATTCAAAAGTGTGTTGATTACTATGAGAATAAAAAGATCACTATAAAGAACAAGAATCCCCTACCAATTATTTATGAATTTTTTGATCAACCACAATGATCTCATTACTTGTCAAATGTGGATCTTCATTTTGGATATCGTCTGCTAAAGGGGGGGAAGGAATATATTCATAAGAAAACCTTCCTTATAAGATATGGACACCATGTGTTCATATTGATTCCATTAAGACTTACTAATTTAACAAAAAAATTCATGGATTTAAGAAATAGTGTATTTGTATACTACCTTGAAAAAATATTAGTATTTTTTATCAATGAAATTCTCATTTACTACAAGATCAAATGAGAGCATGAATAACATATAAGGATCACATTAGAGACATTAAGGAAGGTGAAAATTTATTCAAATTTCACAAAGTGTGACTTTTGGTTGTATAAAGTCATAATTGCAGGGAACATCATCACAAGTGAGGGAATTTATGTGGACCATTCAAATAAAAATGAAATTGAGTAATGACGTAGACCTACTAGTGTCATAGAAATCTATATTTTTCTTGGATATGAAGGGTACTACTTGAATTTTGTGAGAAATTTATCACAATTTTATAGAACACTAAATAAGTAATCCTTGAAAGGGGAAATGTATGTATAGATGGAATAATGTTAGGAAAGATATACTGAGCTCGATAAGAGGCTAATGACTATTCCAGTACTCACACAACAAATAAGTGGATAATGTTTTTTTATATACATCTTTTATTAAAATAATATCTTAGGTTGTGTAATCATCATAAATGATATATCTATATCCTATGCCTAAATAAAGTTACAGATCCATGAGAAATACTAACTAACATAGGATCAAGAGATAGTTCCAGTGATATTTTCCCTATAAATATATTATCAGTACCTATATGTTGAGAAGTGTGACATATATACTACTCATAATATTCAAAAGTACATAGTCAAACTGAAGGAGATTAACATGAATTAGTGAAATGTTTAAATATAATCAACATCTATGATTTTTCAATTCACTAATATATAGGAAAGGAGAAAAATGTAACTGAAAATCATAGTATAAAAGAATCCATAATTTATCCATGATGAAGATTTATAAATACACCCTCTTCATGGGTATAAAAATAATGCATATGGAAATCATATCCGTAGTGAATAAAACATACATTTACAAAATAATTTCATGACTACATATCCAAGAGTTGATTAAGGAGGAACAAAGACATGATCTAGAGTTTTGAAATAATATAAAATTAGGGAAGAACATGAATTACATATGGATGATGATTCTGGGAATTGGTTTGTAACATGGATTTGTGTTCCTTCATCAACTGAGATAAATAAGTGGCTATTATATAATTTGTAGAGTGTAGATTCCGTGCACAGTGAAAGTGTTAGATGGGGAATGCCCAAATTTTATTTTCTCTCTATCACTGATCAATATGATATATACTGGATGATAAATTTTGTGATTGATGGAATTGAATGAAAGAAAACATATAATGGATAAAATTCTCAAACCAGATATAGGATAATCAAATATCATTTAGTAATAGTTTATTCCATTAAAGAATTACCTTCAATGAATGTTTTTTTAATTGAAGGATCTGAAAATAGATCTGTGTTGTACCATCATTGACATGAAAAAATCAAGAGATGATTCCCTCTATTGGTTATCCAGACATGTTCTGAAAATACTTGGAAATCATCATATGAATCTCTGGTTCCTAGCTCAATAAATTATATCATTTTCATCATCTACCTTTTGATCGCTATTAGAGTTTCATCCATCACATTCTACATGATCTATCTAGTACTGAGAGGGGATAGTGGGGGGAAGATCTCTCTCAGTTCATGGGAGCATTATAAGATAGAGAGAGACCTAGGTTTTGATAAGATTCTCTTTGGCTATCATCGTGCATAACAAAAATGAATTTTATTTTTGGGAGAAATAATGTAATTCTATTTAAATACTGCTATGGTGTAGAAATAAATATTTTAAAAAGTTACCTGTAATATTTATTTAATCAATTATGGATAACTATTTATAAAATAATAATGGTATTATTATTTTCTTGACATGTACATAAATATTGAATTAAATATTATTTAATCAAATAATATTCAATATATTGTATTTCTCACTGAACCTCAAAAACTCAGCCGAATATTTCTCTACAATATTTATCTGTCCTTGAATAATATTTATTTATTTAATAAATAAAATCACTACATTATTGACCCATAAATAAATAATTAAATTTTTTATTAAATAAATAAAAAATAATTTTTTATTAAATATTTCTCTCATATAATATTCTCTCAAATAAATTGTGATAGAATATATACGATCAAGAAAACATGAATAATTATTAAACCCATCATGGTAATAATTATTATTCAATTTATTATATAATAAATAATAATATATTTTTTAACTCATATTCTAGATAAACATAGTGTGTGACCCTCTAGGCCTCTTTCACAATGGAAATAAGGAAAACAACCTAATGTCCAATGTTAATATCTAGCGACACAACAAGGAACCCATAGAGAAGGAATTAAATGCAACAACGACATAATACTTTATACAGATGCTTACTATGTATTATAATCTTTTTATCATGATATATCTAATCAAGGAGGATGCATGATGGTTCCATTAACCAATATGCTCAATGCATATTTCGTTGAATTCTTGGAATTGGACTTCCCTATAGAACAACAGGAACATGGATGGGTTTGGTCTATTTTATTTTCACCAAAGGGCCCTATATATCGACTTACATTAGTGAATATAAGGTAAAATAATCCATTTTTGGATTATAAATTAATGAAATATTACTTGTGATGAACCCAACATATCCTATCTCAACTTAAACATATGTCATCACAGTTTTCACCAATACATCAATATACCTGACATATAATATTCATCAATAATAATTTTAATATATATAGATCAATACACATGTTCTGATATAGGAACATATAATGGCAGATATAAATGACGATTTACAATTGTCAGGTCTTATTCTTATAACATCATACACTTGATAGTTTCAAGGGTGTACACCCTGATAAGGTACATCAAAGTCCTATAAGTCTCCACCCTTGATATCCTATAATAGTTTTGTCCCTGAAATGATATCATATGGATATATAACATATGTTTCATATTAGTTTTCTATCTTTTCCAGATTTTCATTGTAGAGTGTAACTTCTATGACCTTTTAGTTCAAAAATAACTCTTAATAAATTATCGCATATAATTCTAAATAGGAGAATATTTATGATGTGATAGGGTGTTTATAAATATTAGAAACTACTAATACAGGTTATTATAAAGTACAAAAAATTCGGTTCTAGGAAACCAACTCTAACAGCCTCCCAATTTTACTAGAGACAACTGCTAAAATCCTTCACTCCATTTTCCCTCAAATAAAACTCATTGTTCTTCTCAGATATGCCTTTATTCCAGGGGTCCACCAAATTATCTTCCATGGGTACTATACTTTTTGAAACATCAACACTCTAATATAAATTCATTAAAATGTGATACTTTCATAGTACATGCTTTGTCTATTTGTGTGATCGTGGATCATTTTCAAGAGAAAACACTATAGTATTATCACAGTAAAATGTGATAGGGTGTTTACTAATATGTACCACATCAAGATCATAGATAAATTTTATTATCCAAATGGATTTATTGTCTATATACAAAGCTACTATACACTAATAATCCACTGTATAATTAGAAAAAACATTCTTCTTTAAACTCCTCCTACCAGAGATCCTCTATTGAGACTGAAAACATATCATGTTTGAAACTTTAGAACATATGATCAGTCTGAAAACTAGAATCACTATAGCCTCTGATGATTGTCTTCTCATCTCCTCATTACAATAGTAGCACATCATTAGTTATTCTCAGAAACATTAGGATATACATAACATCAGACCAATTTTGTCCCCATGGATTGTCTTGATATATTCATACCATCATCTATTAATAGGAAACATCATGTCTAGTTCGTAACATGGAATACATTATTGATCATATAACTGATGTGTATGGGATCTTACTCATTATCTATTTCTCTTATAGTGTTTAAGAAATCATTTTCATGGAAATATGTAAACCATGTGACACTGAAACTGATACCCTATTGAATTGTTAAATACTAAATATATTTATTATATGGTAAATATATGATCATTGAAATACTACAATCAGACTCTTGGGTCTGTCACTAATGATCTCGATCCCTAAAATATTGTCTGATTCTTGTAAATCCTTAATGGAGAGACAATTTTGTAACTACTCCATAACTGAATTTAAAATTGGTATTTTATTTCTAATAAGGAATATGTCATCAATATACACTACTATGATGATGAATTCATTTCCACTAATTTTTTTATGAACATGGATCACATTAACACTCAATGAAACCAATCACTTTTATGGATTTATCAAATTGAATATTCCATAGCCTGGATGCATGGTTCAATCCATAAGTATATCTCTGAAAATTGAAAATATTTTTCGAAACACCAAGAGTGAAAAACCATTCATTTGGTGTCACATAGATGTTTTCTAAATGTTCCCATTAATGAATGAAATATTTACATCCATCATATAAATATAATATTCATGGTATGATACTATATCAAGTATAATTCTAATGGAATTTAACATGGAAATTGGTTAAAATATTTCATCACAGTCAATTCATTAAAATAGTTTAAACCCTTAAGCCTCTAGTTTTTTTATAGGTATTTACATTACCTTCCATGTCCAGTTTTCTATTTATTAACTATTTTTACCCTACGATCTTTACATCAACTAACACATTTACTAGAACCCAATCATGGTTCTAATACATGGAATACATTTCAGAATTCAAGTTTTCTTACTATATTACAGATTTAAACTCTATATATCCTCTTTTAGGACAAGGGTTCATCATTTTCAACCCATAATTACTCACCAGCATCGGTGACTAAAAAATTGTATCGCTCTTGTTCACTTACCTATCTTATTCTCATACATAGTACTTATGTTTTAGGAACTAATTCTTCCACAAGGACATTGGGAAACAATTTCTATTCCAACTCGTGTGTATCTAGATCATCAAATTCATAAAAGTCAAATTTATCCAACTATAAATTTTATTGATTCTCTCCCTCTGAGGAATGAATAATTTTATGGGAAAATTCACTTTATTATCTAAGGTGTTGCATAATTATTATTCATTTGATTCCATGGGATACACAATAGTGATACAATTTATTCTCCAAAGTGCTAGTTTGTTTCTTGATAAGGCCATAAAAATTTCCTTGAAACCCCATACACTCTTATAAAAAAATAGATTTTGTTCCAATACATAACTCAAAGGGAATTACATTTAACACTTTAGTCGATAATCAGATTATTCTGTATATCGATGTTTGTAATTTATATCCCTAAAAGTAAAATGGGATAACATCATTACCAATTGTCGATCTTACCATCTCTAACTAGGTATTGTTTCTAATTTCACAAATACCATTCCATTATGGTGTGTAAGTTGGAGTGAGTTTATATTGAATCACAAACTCTTGTATAATGTTGATAAACTCTTGGTCATGATATTCACCACCTTGATCAAATCAAATATTATTTATCTAATATCAATGATGTTTCACTACTTCATTCATGAATTTATTGAATTTCTCAATGGACTCAGACTAATAGCTCATTGAGTAGACATACCCATATCTACTATAGTCAATAGTAAAAGTTTTTAATTAAGAATACCCACCACTAGATCCTAATGGAAATGGTTTACACGCATCAGTGTGTAACAATCCCAGATATTTTATAGCCCTTTATCCAAATCCATTAAATAGTGGTTTGTTCAATTTCCTTTATAAAAAAATGTAACCCTTCAAGCGATTTTAGCTCAGATGAGTATAAATAAAAATCATAATATAAATTTATAAAATGATTCTCGTTCAAATGACCAAGATGATGATGTCATAGATTTGTGATATATGACTCATGTGACCATGATTATTTTTAAAATTTAGATAATTTTTTTTATAATATAAGACCTAAATATTTCAATTTAAATGTGACATACCATAAAATATGTTATCCTTATAACTTTTATTTTGAATCGTGAAAATAAAACCATCTCCATGTAGGAGTGATATAAAAACTATATTCTCGATAACCATTTATAAAAAATAAAAATAATTTAAAACTAAAATCATTCTTATTGGGAATGAAAGGTGGTGTTCCCCAATGGATAAATAATATAACCTTTCACCATTAGTAGATCCTTGATCTACCTCTTCTCAAGAAATCATTCGAAATTTCCTTGGTACTTGTATTTGGATACATATGTAAGAACCTGAAGCTAAATCTAAGAATAAATATGTATATATTGAAATATAACACTCAATAATGATCAAAAATTTAACATCCCTTTACTTATAAGTGTAGTTCCTCTTACAATGGCTTGGATTTCTACCTTAAAAACATATCACCTCTTTTTCCCTTCCTTGAATCTGAATCTTTTTCTTCATGGAAAGATGTTGCTCGGGGGAAATAGACATGATGTGAGTCTTGGAGAAATTTTCCTTTTTTATCCTTTTATTATGCATCATTAGGGCCATAGGTTCATCAAGCCCCATGTCCTTATCAACATGGAGAATCAAAGTTTGAAATTATAAAACAGTCCTGCCATTATTTTTCATATTATAATTAATAATAAAACATTGGAAGGTATTGGGAAGAGAAAAATTATGAAATATCTATGATACTCATCTAGGAATTTATTCCCAAAGATGTCTAAGAATTCACTTGAGACAATAAGATTCACTACATGAGGCCCAGCCGATGCAGACCCTCTATGCATTGTTGTAAACACAACATTGGAGATCTTATACCTCTCATGTCTTTCCTTGTAATTATAGATACCCTAAAGATGATACACCATGCTATACACATCTATTCCGTATGTTTCTTCAAAATATCATTGGTCATGGATGATGGCTTGAATAATTGAACATCTATAGAAGTGTTCAAATATTTCTCATAGAGTGTTATCTATTCATCACCTATATCATTTCCAAGTGCATCAGGATTAAGTTCTTCCAACATATACAATTTCCTATCATGTTGAAGGATAACACCTAAGCCCATTTTATACTCTTTTAAATTTTTTTAGTGAGAATTCTATCCTTCACATATATATATCGAATTTATATGTTTCAATTCATTTTAAGGTTTCTTCTAAGAAACATGATTAGGGAAATTTAAGTACCTTATCTGATAAAATTTTAACAAATAATTAAACATTATTTTTAACAATATACCTCTATTTTACCAAAACCCATTATCCCCCATCATTATATTCAAAATATCATGTTTCATGGAAAATCTAGTGGAAAGGATCCGTATTTCCTTTCACATTACAAAAAATTTGGTTGGTTAGACAACTTGAATGATTTTAAGTAGGCACTCTAAATACCAACTGCATTAACTAACAATTCCTTGATCTATTGAGTGGAATCCCCATGATGAAATCCTTAAATTTAGATTTCCTCATCCCTTGAATCATAGTTACACTATGTCCTTCTTTGTCAATAAACCCTTGATCTGAACTAATTTAATTCAATGCATAACATCATGGTAGAATTCCATGATTATTGAAATCATTCCAAATTTGGATCATTAATCACTTTGGACTAATTTTTTATTTTATCTAAAGTAGAGTAAGGATATACAAATTTAATATAAAATTGATGGATTTTATTTTTTAGGAATGAATTTCCAATTATTATCATTATCACATGATTGTTAATATTACATAGATTTACTCTATTGATTTACCATGTCGTAGATAATATTTATGCATAAGCTAATTTATTTTAGTTATATATTGCATACATATTAATTCATTAATTCATGTAATTGTGTAAAATTATTTATAATGTAATAAAAATGAATATTTATTGAAATAAAATAATAAATTGGTATAACTATGAGCTATTACAGGTGGGTTGTTAATATAGTGGTTGATATACTAATCATTTACCAAGGAGAAAACACATTTAATAATATATGGTTTATGTTATATATTTACACCTTTCCACCTCTGTATCTCTCTTTGATTTGTTTCTCATCAACTCCAAAATTTAACCACATACACTAGCGTGGAACCTTTATCCATTACATATGCTTTTACTCACATGTAGGTGAGAGGAAAAGGGTTAACATAAAAGAAACCATGGGCACATAATAACTTACATAACAATAGGAGATAAGGAACACATTGAAACAATATATTTAAAAAAAAATTAAATAAAACTAATTCATACAAAGGTCTGGTCTATGCTCATTATCATTCATATGCATAAACCTAATTACACATTTAATAAAACTAGAATTCAATTAATTATTGTTCTTATTTAAGAAAAATAACACTCCAATCAATAAATTATCTTCCTTAATTAATAATTTATTTTATCTTCATACTCATACAAATTTATATGACATTTTTATACATCATAATATAAAAAAAATCAAAACAAACTATGTAAATAAGTTTACCTTTGAGGAAATATAGTGATTACAAAACCAAATCTACACAAAATATTTTATAAACATAAACTGTTTACTCTTGTGACATACATAATAAATGAATTTTAATGTAATTTAATGATGTGTAATATAAATTAATTATTACATGAATTAATATATTTTTTTAATGTGTTTTACTTCATTGCACGTAGAGTAATAACTGTCATATGACTAACTCATGGTATGCATATCCATACATTACAAAGAAATTATTTAAAAAATCATATATATATATATATATTACAACCCATCACATGGTGTTTCTTATCTTCTTAAAAACCACACACAAGAACATGTAACTATTATTTACACAGTTTTAAAAATTAATTTTAGTTGTATGTAATTTGGTATATGAACACGACATGTACAGGTGATCTATATGGAATGTATGTATCTCACCATCTATCTGAGGAACATACTTATTGACTTGGTGTATAATCCTGCCTTGAAAAAATTAGAGTACAAGGTGTGTATAAAGGTCTACATGGTGTGTGGTCTATGAGTTACATGTTCACTAGTTTGGTAGGCCTTGAATGAAAATACATGGCATGTCTAGGGCTTTTATAGACCACACACTGTGTATGTAGGATACATGGTTTATACTCTGAATGACCATGTGACTGACGAGCCTAATCAATATGTGGTATGAAAAATTAAATCCATTGCATGTAAACAATTATCATGATTTGAATAATGTCCCGATGCCTTGAACACTATTACATGATGTTTAACACTAGTTATATGGTGTGTACTCCTATGATAACCAGACAGAATCCATGAAACCTCCATATGATATCTTTAATTTTATTTAATTCATAAATTTAATTATTTTTAGTACATTAACTAGAAATAAAATAGTAAGACGCAAATCTCACAATCTAAACTAAAAAAATGAATAAAATTTAATTAAAAATGAAATGAAAAATGCATAAATCCAAAATAAATACATAAACAATTATAAATAAAAATTTCACCACTATATTATCAATTTTATGTTTCGAGAAAAATGGAAGAATTCCATGGGTCATGCCCAACTTTAATTTTTATCATGATCGATAATTAATTTGAGATCAATATAATGATAAATATCGTGATGAACAAAATTGAATCAATGAAAAAGTACAATGGATAAAATTATAGAACACAAGATAGGATAATAACATAATATTTTTAATTATTTTAATCAATTAAATAATTATCTTGAGTCAAATCATTCTTCATTGATGATTATGACAATAGATTTGTGTTGTACCATTGTTGTGTTGAAGGAATCAAGAGAAGATTCCCTCTAGTAGTGATCAACATGTGATCAAAAAATATCTGAATATCACTATAGGAATATATGGGTGATAGCATGAAATATCCTGTAACACTCATTACTTTCAAATAACCATTTTGAGAATCAATTTGAAAGCATTATCCTTGATCTGTCTAGACTCAAGGGGTGATGTTGGGAGAAGATCATTTCCCTTTCTTGGGAACATTCTTGAAGAGGGAGCTCTCTCGGGCTTGAGAGGATTCTCTCTAGCTATCATTGTGCATAATACAAATGAACTGTCTTTTCTAGAGAAATAATATTATTGGGGATAAATACCTCTAGGGTATAGAAGAAAATACTTTCCCAAGTGTCCATTAATAATTATTTTATCCCTTACCAGATACTATATCTAAAATAACAATAAAAAAATTATTTCCTTGATATTAGTTTAACATGTGAATTAAATATTATTCAATCAAATAATATAAATATATATTACGTCTCACCAATCCATAAAAACATGATCATTCAATCTTCCATAATATTTATTGGTACTTAAATAATGACTATTTATTTAAAAAATAAATATCACTTCATTATTTACCAATAATTAAATAAATAAATATTAAATTCACTAAAGAAAAAATAAATATATATTAAATATTCCAATCACATAATATTATATCAAATAACTGATGATAGAATATATGTGGTCAAGAATACATAAATAATTATTAAATCACATGAGGGAATAATATTTATTCAATTTGTTAAATAATAAATAATTATATATTATTTAATTAATATCTTGGATAGACTTAATCTGTGACCCTTTAGGAATATTTCTCATTAGAATGAGTTGAATTAGAATAAATTCCAATGCTAATATCTAGAAACATGATAGGGCACCCATATAAAAGGATATAAATTTCCAATGACGTACTACCTCATAAAAATTCTTATATTGTAATATAATCCCTTTAATGTGATATCTCCAACTAAGGATGTAGCATATCGGTTCCATCATCCTATGTTCTAGATGTCTCTTTCTTTGACATTCAGGAATTGAACATTCCAATAGAACATCATGGCCATGGATTTTATAGGCTATATCATTTAAATCAAAGATCTTAAGATATCAAATTCTGTTGAAAAACCTAAGGAAAAAAGTATTTCATACATTATTCATTAATGAAATATTACTTGTGGCTCACCAAATATATCCTACCTCACTGTAAATAAAAGTTATCATAGTTTTCATCAAAACATCAAAGTACACAACTTATAATACTAATCAATAATAGCATCAAAGTCTAAGGTCAATACACACATCCACATATAAGAACATCCAATGCCAAAAATACATGATTATTTCTTAATTGTGGGTCTAGTTCACATAATATCCTACACAAGATATTACAAATGGTGTACACCATGATATGTTGCATTAATGTCTTATGTGTCACCAACCTTGAATGATGATATCATTATGTCCCTCAGATGATATCTTTTGGATATAGAAAATATATTTTAGAATCATATCATATCACTTTTCGTTTCTCATCATAGCGGGGAACCACTAAGACATTTTAGTGCGACAACTACTCTTTGGACATTATCACAAACTATGTTACACCGAAGAAAAATCATGATGTGATAAGGGGTTTATTAATTTTTAGAACTATGAATACATGTTTTCATAATATACATTGAATTAGGTTTCAGGGAACCAAATCTAACACATAGCTCATCTATCTATATAGATCTTGGAATTACTAAGATGTACCATGATCTTTGAGATCAATTATTTTGGGATAACATGTAGAAAGAGATTGTAGAATATTTTTCAATGTAAATAGTATGTCATCAAGTTAAAGTACAGTGATAGAAGTCCAAATTGGTGAGAGGAACATTTTCTATAACCATAAGAAAAATAAAAAAAAATGTCACTATAGGATTTGTCCTTGGTCTCCCAAATAAATCTAAATGAAAAATATTATATGGGTTGTGCTGGGTTGTTTCACCAAAACTTCCAACATAATTGGAATTTTACAATATTTCCCTCTTGAACAAATTTCCTCGATATATGTGAAGGATGTGGTGGGGCTACATAGGGTTCCACTTTTTATTGTCTTTGATTGTGATCTAATGTTAACATCTACATTTTGGAGACTTCTTCAACATTATTGGAGTACTAAAATGAATGTCAGTATAATCTATCCCCCTAAATAAATTCCCCCTCTAAAGAAATTATTAATATGCTCGAAGAAATACATGGATCCGAGTCAATGTAATTTAAAGGGGGAAAAGATATACTTCTCTCATTAGTTGAGTTCTCAAAAAAAAACTGCTTCTACTCATGTATTAATATTTCTCTATATAACGCTCTCCATGGGATGTGATGTTGAACACCGGCTTGTTGGGGGTGATATTGGAGTACGAAATCTACTAGGACCTGATGTTTTATAAGAGATGATAGAGAAGGTTAAATCGAGACAACAACATATAGAAGCTTCTTAGAGCCAGAAATAGTTATTTGTTAACAACCATCAAATAGATGTAGAGTTTGAATTTAGAGAAAATATTATCCATTGAATATCACAATGGAAGATATTCATGTGATTTGGAATGAAGGGGAAGTTAAACCTTATTTATGTTAGAACCTTTAATATCCTAAATAACACATGAGGAGTTTCCTATTGAATTATAATTCCCATAAATATGGATCGAGTTCATGAAATGTTCCGTGTATCTATAATGAAGAAGTACATACCCCCATCACCTACACTGAATCTGATGGTGGTATAATTGGAGACTGACCTATATTTTGAGAGGTAGATTGTGATGTTCTTGGAATGTGTAGAAAATTTTCTATACATCAAGAAAAATCACCTCGTCAATGTTATCAAGAGGGACCATAAGTATGAAAAGGTTGAATGGTAAACAGAGGAAAGAAAAAAATGTAAGTACACTCACATATCTCACTGAGAATCTGAAAGTAAATTTTGGGAGAAACGTTTCTTAAAATGGGATGAATATAATGACCCATTATTTTAAAATTATTATTATAGCACAAATAAATGTGTTTTATATTATGTTATATAAGTATTATATACGTAAAATACATAGAGAAACCAAAAATATATTATTTCATTAATGAAATTCATTACATTAGTCAGCTAACAAACGAAATAAAAAATATAAAAATTATAATTTCAAAAAAAATATAAAATTTAAATGCTAAAATCTGAAAAAATGGATTGACATAATCTGCTAGAGTCATCTCCCCTATGTCCAACAGTATAATAATGGAAAAAATACATTGAACAAAAACATAGAATATGAAAATATATATCCTTTGGTGGAATTGTAATTAATATTGAGTGAATTAATGAATTGGTATATATAATAGGAAATGCGACCATTGGAATATTAATGTGGACCTGGAAATAGTAACTTGTCTATTGAGAATGGTATCGTGATTGTTGGGAATAGTACCATGACTGTTGGAATAGTAATGTAACCCCAATATAATAATGTGTGATATAAATAGTATTTATCATGAATAATATAATAAAATATAGTTATAATGATTTCAATAAATAAATATAATGATTAAAGTACTCAAAGAATATATTAGAATATTTTTAAATAACATAATTTTTAAAATATTTCACAAAAATCAAAATTTTATATTAAAAATTAAAATTACATAGGTTTTAACTTTGTTTGTATAAAATTAATAACATTTCTGAATTCATATGTCTAATTTTTAAAATTTTTATGTTTTTGGTCACTTTTTAAAATAATTAAATTTTTAGGTGAATAGTAAAAAAATAATTCTTTTAGTAACCGTTGTATCTTAAATTACATCATTCATGATTTAATAATGACATAATAATTTATAAAACATAAGGATCTACCCAATAATATGTATTTTCATTAAATATTTATAAAATTAAAATCAAATTAATTTCCAAACCCAAAAATAAGTTTCCGAAACCAAAATTTAAATGTGTTTCCTTAAAATAACAATTTTTCAATTTTCCTCTATTATATTTAATTAAATAATTTCATTATAATTATAAATGTGTTTATAGTAATAAATTTTTTTATAAATTTATTTATGATTTATTTGGTATAATATTCACTATTACATGTTTTACCATGGATATAATATTTTAGTCAATATTTTATTCAAAAAATACCCCTCTCCTCAAATATAAATAACCTCTATCCATACCCTTGGAAAGCCACTCCACCCTCACTTCCCAGAGAAAAATAATTTCCAAATTCCTCCCTCTAACTTTCCATTGAATACCTAGGGATGTTTTGGAGTAAACAAACTACAAATATAAAGGGACTTATAGTGTTGTATATGAGAAGCTACATTGAGGAAAGAGTGTTCTTATAAACTCTTATATCTTTTTCTTCTTCTCTTTTTTTCAAAAAAATTATTTTAAAAAAATATTATAAACTTAATTTAGTTTTATATTAATATTATATTAATTATTTTATCTTAATTTAAATATCATAATTATAACATATATGATTTTTAAAATTCCATTTCCTGCTCTTTCGACAATGTGTGTTCAACAGTATCTTTATTACGATTAGTAGAATTTCCAATAATTTTATTATCATAAAACATGTGGATGGTTAAAATAAATTACTTATGATATATAAAGGAATATATATATATATATATATATATATATTTTATAAGCTTTTGAAATTAATTCTACTAATGTATAAATGACCTGAAACAAAAATACAAACACATAAACAGAAAGGAAACATTTATGGAAAAAATGATATAAAAATGCTTGAACATCAAAAAAATAAATTTTTAAATATAAAAAAATTAATATATTTGATAAATAATGAAAAAACATTAACATAATGCACAACTTTTTTAATATTTTAATGAATCTATTAAATTAATTATTAGGTGTAAAAAAAATAAAATAATGCTGGATTTAAAGTAAGTTGATTCTCAAACCCAACTCCCATTCTTTGGGTTATCCATATTTCATATAAAATTTTAGAATGTATTTTCTAAAAATTATTCTTAAATATTATTTCTCTATAATCCTTTTTCATTCAGTGATATACCTTGAGTAATTTTCATAATATAAATATTTTACACAAATACTTTTTTATTCCAAAAATTATTTTTACTCCCATTGATTTATATATTCTTCAATAATGAATGTTGATGTTAATGAAATATATTATTTATCTTATTCATTTGAGAAAAAATCATTTATTCAGGAAATTCTGATTTTTAAAATCCTTATGAAACTGAGACATTTCATTGTGTTATTTCATGACAATGATTGTTTTATGTTTAATGTGGTGTGCATGATAATGTGAATCTTATGATGTCAGGGGTTGGCCATGAATTGTATATCAATCCACTATATTGGTTGATGCGTTGTAACTCATGAGATAATTCATATTATGTATTATCATGATGCTATAATTGTTCAATATTATCATTTTATGATTATTTACGTTTTTTATGCATGAACATGATTTTATCCTTATTCTAAACGATGGGAAGTATTTGACCACTATGCCCTGACATCTAATTTTTAGGAATCACCCCCTTCCATGACTATATAAAAAATTTCCCTCATGAATATGATAATGATCCTATTCTAATAATATGATGATTATTATTATTCTCACCCATGATATGATGATGATTATTATTTTGTTAATTATATTTAAATAATTTAATAGTTTGGTAATATAATGTAGGGTTGCTATAATTGAGGTACATTCACTTGGATTTTTCCTATAAAATTCCTAATATGAACTTTAACATCTATGGTATGAGAAAAATGTTATGTGTTATATATTTAAACCCATGGAAATTTCAATCGGATTTAAGCTATCAGAATCACCTCATCGACTTCCATCAATGATTAACTTATGTGTATATCATATATAATGATATTAAGGGTATATGTTACAAGAAATTTGGATGATAAAATCAGGTACATATTAATATATAACATTATTTATCTCATTTACTGTATAAATACTCATTTTAAATTTTAAATAAAGAGGGGTTTATTATCTAATGCATTGTTAAAATTTACTTCATCATTTTATTCATAAAAATGTATCCCTTATATAATTGTATTCTATGTGGTTTTTTTAGGAAACAGAATATTTTTCTGTTTTTATATTAATAATATATTAGAATTAATTATATTACTGATTTATAGAAAGTAAGAGTTGTAATAGTTACTATTTTTTTGAAACTTATTATTTTTAATCCAAATAGGTTTATTTATATTTTCATTTATACATATAAAAGATAAACTATAAAATTTTATAATTTTAATTTGAAAAAATATAATTTTTTTAAACATTTTAATATTAAATTACAATTATTTTTTATTATTTTTCAAAAATAATTGATTTTTTTGTAAAAATAAAACTTTATCAAATCTGTAACATTTATGAATTTTTTATCTTATGATAACGAACTCAGAATTTATAAAAAAATTATTTATAAATTTGTTTTAGGGAGTAATAATATACAATTTTAAATTATTCTATGATTTTATAAAATTTAGTTTTAACATTTTATAAACATTAGTAATTTATTATAATAGAAGAAACTATTTTTCTATCTTCTTCTAAGTAAATTTTTTTTTGAAATTAAATTGTTGATTTATATGAATTTAATATAATTATTATTTTCTTAACATAAACATTTTTTTATCATCAAGATTAATTTCCTTGAAAATTTTATATGACACATAAATGTTATTAAGAAAAGAACAATTTTCAAAAAACAAGTGTTTACGTGTAACATGAGTGATGTTAAATTTAACTTTTATTAAACATACATTTTATACGATTAAACATATTATATATATATATATAATTAGAATGTTCAGCTTTTATAATAATGGACATTTTATATTTAGGCATTTAACACAAATTAATTAGGTAAAACAAGTAATCGTGAACTAATAAAAAATAGTGAAGGTAATAAATGAATGGGTAAATGGATTGATACATGATAAAAAAATTCTAATTTATTTTTAAAGATATTACTTACCCTAAACCATCCTTAAATCAATTATTTCCCATTTTTCTAGCAACTCGACATGTGAAACAAGAGCTCTCTTTATATTAGGTTGATTTTTTGCAATAATTCCATTCTTACAACTTATAAAACGGTTCACTAACCACCCTTTTAATTCCATACTATGAATTTAGTATCGACCTAAACATAATCCAATTCACCTTTTATTATAATTAATTTTATTTTATTTAATCCTATTTTCATTATTAATTTTCATAATACCTTCATTTCTATGGAGTCTTCCAGGGGAAGCCTAATTTCTAAACGTGAGTACTTTATTTTCCCAAAATGAATTTTTTTTCATTATTACATTCATAATAAAATTTTAATATTCTTATATAAAGGGAAAATAAATTTTTAAAATAAATTTTATAATATTATGTGAATAACTATTAATCACATTTTCCGTTTTCTATACAGATTAACCAAAACGTCCATTGTATGTTGTGATGACTACCACTCCACAAAATGACGATTCCATTTTCCTCCAGTACCGATATTCAATAATTATAAGGGTAAAATTGAATAATAAATTTGAAATATGTAATATATTTAATCATATTAATAGAAAAATGATAATCCGCCTTCATTATCTCTTATTCTCTGTGAAATGAAAATGTTACTCATGTGTTGTGTGGACTACTGCATCAACAAAGTAACCTATGTCATGTTTCATGTAGTTTCATTACTCTTTAATAAACTCTATTCAAATTTGATTCATTAAATTAATGTTATCTAAATAATATAGTTATTATTATTTTATAATAATATCATTCCTAAAGAAAATACATTCATAATCATAATCAACCGTTAATTATGGTATGTTCATGATTAGGTTGGTCTAACAACCTATTTGAGAAATCATTTATAATAACTTTAAGGATGATAATGATTACATAATTACAAATGATCTATGATATAACTAAGTAAATGATCATTTTATTTTGGTTTATTAATATTATCATTAATATGAAACTCATTAATTATGATATCACTATTTCTTTGTTAAAAATGACGGAAAATGATTGTCATTAATATATTCTATGAGAAACGTAAAAAAAATATTATAGAATGAAATTAATATTTTATAAAATATCATGAATCATAAATTATATTACCTTATAGTTTCTAGGATTGATAAAATTTTAAATAATGATAAATTAAAAACCTTCAATTATGAAACTTGATCAAAATGAGCAGGATTACTCAAAATCAATATTGAAAATAGATAATAACTGACTAATATACATGTAAAATAATAAATATAAAAAAAATATATGAAAATTTTAGGATATTAATTGCGTCTAAAATATAATGTTATTATATATATGTTTCTTATATAATCGTACAATAAATTTGACAAAATAGGGAAACAACAGACGACTTTCTTTATCTCATTTAAACTCTATTGGACATGATTGATATTGGGAACTATAATTTCATTTATATTTTATATTACCTAAAAAATTTATTTCACATATTAAAATATATTTCATTTCATTATATTATAATGTTTATGTCATCATATCCCTCTCAATATCTAATGATTAGTTTGTTACCATTACCGTAAGGGTTTCATTGAATCAATTTCCAATTCATTGGGGAACAACCTCCCACACTTGAATATATATATTCTAAGATTTATATAATATTTAATATTCTATATTTTAGTAGGTATTTTCTTTTCTTCCTATTAAATTACTTATTATCATTAATAATAAATTCTATAATAAAATTAATTATAAAATAAAATTATAACCTAGGTGTGAATAAATTTTATTATTACAAATGTATTTTTTCTTCAATGTCCATATTATCTTTCACACCATTTTTTCCTCTATTTTTGGGGACTATCATATAGATCAATTCATGAGATAAGCTAAATTTTAATTAAAAATAGTTCAAATAGAAATTACATTTTCCAATTTATGATGTGTATTTTTAGTAAAGGTGTTATAAAATATTAAAATACTTTACATATCATGGATATATTTTTAATACACCACTTTATGTTATCTCAATAAAACCATCATGTAATTTCCAAGAATCCATTATAGAAGATTTCATAAAAACTAATGATTTAATATATCCCAAAATTATTCCTTCATACCTTTTTCAATATTATGTTTCAAAAGTATATAGTGAATTTTTATCTTAGACATTCATTATGAAAATATTCAATGAACATTATTTTAAAAACATTATCAAAATAAAAACTTTCATATGATTTTGAATCATATTTACCATGTTTTATGGTTTTAAAAATTAAATTATTGCACCATTATTAGATGAGTTTTATTTAAAAGGGGATTTTTGGAAAATGATTTATTTTAATTATTCTTTCAAATTAATATTTCACCATTATTATAAATATTTTTTTCATATACTGATTAATTATTAACTTATGCCTTAAAAAATGAGAAACAATAAATTTATATAAGAGAAATGATTTATCAATTAATTCTCTTTTATTAATAATGTTTGGTGTGTAACCATAATATTTCAACCTATTACATTCCACAATGTATAACCCATTCCTGGTTTCATTAATTAATGAGTGTTTTCCTATATTATATACATTGATTGATTGGATAAAATATGGAATTATCCCTAAAATCTTTACCTATAATTTGTAAATACCATATTATTTTTTAAATTAATTTAACGGTATTTATCATGAATGTTACTTAATATCATTTCAAAATAACATATTTCCATGGGATTACCATTTTGAATTATTTATTTACTAATAAATGATTTCATTAAGTTAATTGATTTATAAATTTTATGAAAATCATTTTATTTCCATAGGCACTCTATGATTTGATGAATAAAAATCATTTTATTTCCATGGTATATTTTTGATGTGAGGAATAAAATGATTTCAAGTGGAAGTAAAATGTATGGATAATTAATGATTTATTAATATACCACCCTCAAATGATTTGTTTAATGTTTTATATATCACATGATAATGTAGTGTGGGACTTCCTGGATATGCTCAAAAACAAAAGGGAGATCCTTCATGGATATTCCTACAAACTAAATCTTAATCAATCTTGGATATATTGAAAAACAAATGTGTAGGACTTATTTAATATACCAACAATATGATAATACCTTATGATTACATTTTTAAAGAAAAAAATTATTTTATTGATACGTATCAACATCATATTCCATTTGAATAATATATTACTATAATTATGATCCATTGATCATGTTTAATATCTCATGATTTCATATTCATTTTCGATGTAATATATTTTTTATTATATATTATTATATGTTGACTCATAGACAACTCTTAAGGATCCAATATTCCTTTAATAATAAATTTATACCCTTATCATGTTTTCTATTATGGTTGCGATCTAAACCATCAGGACATGATGCTAAATTTTTCCTTATATATCTTTTGATGTCATATATTTAGTAGGTTTATATCAACCAAGTTTTCAAGATAATCAATGATTTTAATAAATTTATAATGGATTAAAAAGTGGCTTAAGTATAGAGAAATATTCACTAGTGTTATAGAATATGTTTCTTATGTATCTAGTCCTAAAATACACAAAAAATTTAGTTATATGGTTTCTAAAACTATTTTTGAGGTCGAAGGATTTTTCACATAAAATAATGAATTAATGGTATTTATTCATCTTGTTTCACTATAATTTTACAATCATATGCATATTGGTAGGATAAATATGCATTTCAATTGTCATTTCCATAATTTATGGTTAGTTCTTCTTGATATGAGAGAGTGAATAAATAATGATAATGAAAAAAATAAAGGGTATATTTAAATTAGGCTACTTACTCAAAATTCCTCAATTAACATGATAATATTCCTTTATGCAATCTACATAAATCATCCGAATAGATATGAATATAGAAAAAATGAATTATCTTACTTTTTCAGAGGGTATTATACCATGTTTTTATTGAATAAATTTTTATAAGGATGAATTATGGTCCTTATAAGATTTAATAAATTTTATTTATACCTTAATATATTATTATATTATAAATTATAAAATGATTTCTGTATTCAAACATGGATTTTTCTCAGGCCTCCCTTTTTTACTTATTTGATATGATAAGTCCTTTACCAATTACTTTTTAAAAAATTAAAATAGTTTTTCCCAATAAATAAATAGTTTATATCAAGAAATCAAAGATTCAACATTTGATAATAATCAATTTTTTGTATTTTGAACTTTGTGATTACCATATATATTTACATTTGAAGTTATTGGTCTTGTAAGTAATACTAATAAAATTGATGTTTATTATTGAATGAAATTGACCAATAGTGGGATTAATTTATATATAAATAATGGAAAGGTGAAACATGACATGAATTGATATCCAAATACTATTATATAAAATATCATGGATAGATTCACCTAGTTTAAGGTCAACGTGCATTTACTAGAAGTGTATGAGATATATTTATCATTACAGGAAATATGATAACCTAGTGTGAATAAGGAAGCGGCCAATAACGACATTGATTGCCTTGAGTAGGGTTTCACATAGTTTATATTCAAAATGCTAAAAACCGTTAATGGAGGGGATGTGATATCATAAATGGTGCTCTAAATCGTGTAGTGATCTGACACCTTTGAACAAGGGATGCAAATTATTCAGATCATTATATGATTTTTCTGCATGAGGAAGTGTTAAAATAGAACTAGGATACTCGGAATGACCACTTTCCAAATTTCAATAACAATTTCCACAACATCATTTTTATGGAACATTGGGTTAGATGACCTTATCCATGTAATTAAAACATACCTTTTGTTAGTTGGTCTAATCCCTCTCTTGAATATCATTACTAATATTATGTGTCCTTATTGGAATAAGATAATGTCATTACTAAAAACCATAAATTTTTTCTGGTGATTCAAATACTTACAAAACAAAGTGTCTCATATGAGAAGATAGAACTGAAAAGTGTATTGGAAGAAAGTAGTCAAAAATTTACCAAGGTGGGGTTTTTATGTAATATTGATGGGTACTGGAAGCAGACGATGGCATTTGGATAGGCCTGATATAATTGGATTATATTTAACAACATACTATGGTTTAATAATAATTATTCAACATATAGTCATAAGAAGAAAATATATAGTCTAAAATTATATTAAAATATAAAAATATTGAATTAAATAAGAAACCATACAATAAGAGAGTATTTTTTGTGATAAATTTTTTTTGTCAAATGAGGTTAACATAGAAGTCGTGAAATATCATGAAAAAATAAAAATAAATCCATATGTAGTTATGATAAATGTCTACCATTAAGATTTGCTTCATGTGCATGGAAAATGATAATTGATTCACTCAAATATAAGGTTTTAAAATATATATACATTAATGAGAGGGACTAAATACTAGCGGATATTTGGGGATTGTAATTTAATGGATCTAAGACTTGACTTGGGAAATTGCCTCAAAAAATCATTAGTTATTTTCGTATAATATAAATGAAGGCACACACTTTAAAAACATATGGGCAAAACCCATTCATAAGTTCTATTATGTTATATAAACATTTATATAGAGTCTACTATACCAATTGTTTACACAATATTTTGGTATAATTTCAAAACCAATAACCTATACAAACTGTTTTAGAAACCTGTTGGTATATGGTTGTCTATACAAATGGTGTTTTTAAAATAGTTAGTATAGAGTCTTCCAAAGCATATAGGTTGGGAGGGTTGGGAACACACCTCCACATGATACCCATTTTACCCCATAACCCACATGGAATCATTTTATTCTCTATAATAATATCTTCATTATTAATCAATTTCATGGTTTTATTTTTCTACAATATCTAATCGGTGAGTTACAATTAAATAATTAATTTTTTAAAAGAATTAGTTCCATTTTTATCTAGCCACTAAACAATAAGTGAGATCCCATTATTTCATGATTTATTAAACAAATTTTTATTTAAATTATATTAGTTATAATATTACATAATTAATATGGTAGTATTTTAAGTATTTTTCTATTTAGTTACTCGCCACTTCTATACAAATCTATTGTAAACTTTTTTTTATGTAATATATATTAGGTGATTATAGAATTAATATTTATAGTAATTGTTTTTTTCATTAATTTATTAAAAGTTTATAAAATATTACATTGAAGAATTTTATTTCAATTAATGCATTATTAATTGTTTTATAATTAATTTGAATCAAATGTTGTTTGTAATTTTTGAAATATTATTTTTACAACCTTAATTATATTATATGAATGTATATTAAATTATGAAGTTTATATTTATGGATTATTTGAAAATTGATTAACTATAATTTTATTTTTTTTAAGAATTATGATATTGAGTTTTATTGTTTGAATGATGTTTTTAGGGAGTATGATTAAATGGATAATAGAATTTGAGGAATAAGTATAAATGAATATTATGGATTATTCTGAAACTTTTAAATGGATGAATACAGTTTAAATTATCTCTATAATCCCGATAATGGATGAGTAAGTTCTTATTTTTCTTAAAAATCCTGCAGATTTACTACTAAAAAATAACGCTATATCCACGGACCTATAGCCACGATTATATTGGTCCGTGGCTATAGCCAATTTATAGCCACGATTTAATTAAGAAACCGTGCCTAAAATCTGTCGTGCCCTATTTTTCCCCCAAAATCCGTCGGGCTCTTCCTCGACCCTCCTTCCCTCACCATTTCATACTCCCGTGATCTCCTCCTCTCCACTCCCTCCTCCTCGCCGCGACCCTCCTCCCCGATGCCTCCTTGCTGCGCCCTCCTCCTCGCTACAGCCCACCTCCCTGACGCCTCCTCGCCGTGCCCTCCTCATCGCCATGACCCTCCTCCCCGACGCCTCCTCACCGCGACCCTCCATGTCGACGCCGCTCTTCCGATGCCTCCTTGTCATGACCCTCCTCCCCGAAGCCTCCTCGTCGTGACCCTCCTCCTTGCAGTCACCCTCATCCCCGGCGCCTCCTCCCCGATTCCTCTCTTCTAACGCCGAGGTCGACACCCCCATCAACCCTGAAAACCCTTGACCCCTCCTCGCTGCGACCTTCCTCACCCCGACCCTCCTCCAGTAAAGCTGATCCGAGCTGCCTCCCCTCCTCCTATTTTCCTGACGTTTCTCCCCAACAACCAGTGGTAATCCCCTGTCTTCATCCCCATCCACCATTCTTTACCCTCTATTATTTTTTTCAATATAACTACTTATTAGGGATTTAATTCCTGATTTTGGGGTGTGCTACTGGTTATATTTTTACTCACCCTTATGTGGGTTCATCTTGAACATATAATGTATTATGAATATGGTTGTTGTTTATGGAGATTTAGGCAGACATAGTGTAGATGGTGTGTATTGGTGCTTGGTGGATGTGGTGTTTAGAATATTTTTAGAATGGAGACCTCATGATTAAACTATATTATCTATTTTGGTTAGATTAGACCTACCTACAAGTTATTGGGCCAATATTGTTTCCTCTTTACATTGATTAAGTGATTTATACTTTGTTGTGGGATGTTATAGGTTTTGACTGCATTTAAAATTTTCAGTTTTTTACTCTTCTAAATTACTCTACAATGCTTGGAAATATTTGTGCAAATATATAAGTTAATTTGATTATGTTCTCCTATATATTTAATATTCCTAATCAGTGATATTTATCAGTCCCTAGCCAATTACATGTGGTTTTACATTGAAAGGTATTAATTGATGTCAATATTCATCTTGACTTGCAGCAATCAAAGTGGGTTACCACAAGAGAATTAAGTTTTTATAGAAAAATTCAATAAACTAGAGATATAATTATTCACTGGAAACAGGTATGTTGTTGTTTAATATTTATGTTATTTTCTTTATTAAATTGGCCACTTAGGATTTCACTGCTTTCTACGGATGGAGGTTAGTTATATTCTGCGAAGGGGGCCAGAAGGGCACTGTAGGCGACTACATGGTTTTCTTTGCAGGAGAGGGAGATCGGGGTAGTGGAGAGATTAATTTGTGTGTTTCATTTTTTTCTTTATACTATGATGTTTTTGTTTTGTTTTTTTTCTTTTCCTTTGGTGTGGACATCCAATGTACGGATGAGTCATGCTCAAATATCACCATTGCACCACCCATGTCTTTTGGATTTACTTGTTTAGTTCAATTTCACTTAGCCTTTCTGAGCCCACTCATTGGCCACAATTTGACAGAGATTAAAAGAGAATGAGGGGGGTGTGAAGGGGGTGATGGGGAGTGTTGTGGGAAAATAAATCTCATAAAAATGAAATAGCAATTAAAAAAATGAATAATTAGTGAATCTATAGATACCCCTATGAAGTTTCATGCAATGGGGTCTTCCCGGGGGTGCACGTGGGGGCTATCCGGGGGCGCACGGGGGGCTGTCTGGGGGTGCAAGGGAGGCTGTCCAGGGGTGCACGGGGGGATGTCAGGGGGGCTGCAATATATAGTTTGGGAAATGATTTAAAACAAAATTGGATTTTAGGAAAAAAATTTGGGCTTATGATAAAATTCATGAGGTGTTTTGAAAATAGAGGAGAACTTTTTGATGTTTGAGTGACACATCATACTTGACCCTTTTTATATCCTTGTAGGGGGTTTCCCTCTTTTTATTAAAAAGGTTTTTTGAACCATGACACTCTTTAAGTTCTATTAGACTTTTAAGATGGGTCCCATGTTGTGTGACTATGTCACATGGGATGTGATATTTAAAAAACACATTGTCTTGGAAATAGAGGCAATTTTATAGTGCCGTTAGAGATTATTTGGTTCTCTATTGAAAAACATTTCAAAGTTAAACAACACATTGTCTAGGAAACAGAGGAAATTCCATAGTGAACTGCTAGAGTCTCGGTCCAAAGGTATATTCAAGGCTTAATATGGCCCTCATCTTAATGGGGAACATGTGTTTTATGCATCTCTATCTAGTGATTCACTGGATACCAAGGGTCCTTTGACATAATAATACATTCAAGTATCTAAATGTTTAGTATCACAGGAAAATTAGGTTCATAAAACAGTTGTACATAATACAAAAACATTATTTAGTAACTGGGAATGGATGGAGGGGGCCGGGGGCTGTGCAGTCTAGGGGGCTGGGTGGAGGGGGGCAAGGGGCAGGGGGCAGGTGGTTAGGGTGGAAGCGGGAAGGGGGAAGGGGGGAGTGGGGCAGGGGGTTGGGGTTCAGGGGGCTGTGCATGCTTGGGGATGGGTGGAGGGGGAATGGGGTAGGGGAAGGGTGCAGGGTGGAGGGGTGCAGGGGGGGAGGGTGGGGGGAGGGGGAGGGGTAGGGGGCAAGGCGGAGGGTGGAGGGGGTCAGGGGGCTGTGGGAAGGGTGCAAGGTGGAGGGGTGCATGGTGGCACAGGGGCAGGTTGGAGGGGGGTAGGGGGCTGGGGGCAGGGTAGAGGGGTGCATCTGTGGACAAGTTAATTAAATAATTCAGCAATCTATAATAGAGGGAAGTGATTATTTAGAATCCCATGATTCAGGTGAGGATAATTTATAGACAAACACATACATCATTTACACTATATTATAAATTGAACTGATGATTTCCAAGGGGACACACTTGGAAGAACAAAACCAAACTTCAATAGACCATCAATTTATACCTGAATTTACATCAAAATGAAATGAATCATCTAATATGAAGTCATAGAGTTCGTTAATTAAACTATTAGTATCTTTATAAAAAATGTCACATTAATTAGGTGACACAAAAAATACAATAGAAAGACATCATGATACTACTACATCAACTGAATCATCTAAAATAGTGGATCCTAGAGCATGAAACTGACCACAAACTCAATAATAAAAAATATATGTAAATTTTAACTATTGATGAATATATACTATACAAGAAAGGATAAAAAATTCTTTAGTAGGATCCAATGGGAAAACCCAACTAGATTAAATACATATCAATGGATGAGACATACTCCAGAATGAATGACTACAATTTTTTCCAAACAGCTGGGAACTAATGATAGTAGATTTTTAATGTAGAAAATCATGATGAGTAAAAACTCATGATAATCTGGTCATAGATTATGACCTTTCATGACCTATGTTGTTTCTATCTGATCTACATACAGTAGAAACATAAATAGTGTGACATATTCCTCGATCTAAAAAATTACACCCTGTAAATTTCCTTCTAGAGCCTCCTCATCAAGAATATAGATTTGAGTAATTTTGATGTTGGGTCATGAAATATATCTAAAAATCTCACTTAATGATGCATAAAAATTGAAGGGTAAGAAACTTTTAGAAACTACTTGACATCACGGTTGAAGAAATAAAATTTTCACTAAACTATCCCAACATTTATACAAAGAAATAATCCAATCCGCACAATATCTAAAGAACAAGAACAACCATTTCCAATCTTTTCCAAACAAAATTTTCACCACAAATGGATCCTAGTTCCCCTTTTTATCAGATGTAAAAATGAATGATATGTTAACCTCCCATGAAAATTCATTTTTCAATGCATATAAAATCAAGCACCCATACATTTGTACTCTGGTGTTATTTTTTTAACATTGTATTCTAATTCTAACCATCATTTGAATCAACTCTATGCTGGTATTATGACTCAAAAAATACATCACCGACACCATGATGCCAATTTTGATATCATACTGGGTATATAACTAAAAAATATTAAAGGAATATAGACTCATAGTCCTATAATTTAGAATATTCATGGTTTATTATTATTATTATTATTATATTGTAGTTACACCTAATCTCATGGCCTACCCATTTTAAAACGCATATGAAATGAATAATGATTATGTATCCTCTCTCATATTTATAATCTGCAACTAGTATCACTTCACTTAGTTGTCCAATTATACATGAATGTGTTTTCATTGGATCATTGGGGCCCCTAAATACATGTGTTAAAGCTGAAATCCCTTAGTTACATTTGCTACATGGCTCATCTAACAATATTCCCCTAACTTATTTTCCTCAACAGCACCTACATCAAATCTCTATCTCTTCCCTATTTCTAATATTTTTATATCAACTTATCATAACCGTCCCCCCATTGGTAAAACTCCAACATGCCGCAGTCACACCGCGGTCACGCCACTGTCACATCGCGGTCACGCCATGGTCACGCCGTAGTCACACCGCGGTCAAGCCACGGTCACGCCGAGATCACTCCACGGTCACGCCACAGTCATGCCGATATCCTCCCACGGTAATGCCATGATTTGGCCCTGCATCAGCCACATCCAGCCCAAACCAGCCCCCATCCACCTTCATTTCAGCCCGCTGCCACCAGAATTCCAGCCCGCAACAGCCCCCTGCCACCTTCAAATCAGTCTACAACATCCCCCTAACACTTGCAACCAGCCCCCTTCCACTAGCATTTTAGCCTCCTCCCACTCCCTTTGCTCCTGGCCAGAAGATGCTGCCCCGCAGATGTCGCTGGACCGGGCCAACACGTCGCGGTCACACCCCGGTCACACTGCGGTCACTCTATGGTAATGTCGTGATTTGGCCCTCCTCCAGCCACATCCATCCCACACCAGCCGCCTTCCACCTACATTTGTATTCTCCTTGGACAAATCTTCCATTATGCTATTTCTTTCGTCTATTTTCACATACAAGCAAGGCTTTTTGGAATGAATCTATGTTTTTTTCTTTCTTCCTTGATAGAAGAACTAATCCTTTTATATTTAGCACTTGTATTAGACTTATTAGGTTTATTACCTAATGTTGTATGATCTGCCTTCTTTAAAATCTTCTTGGGAATAGTGTTTCCAACTTCATTTTTTTAAAATATTCTAAAAGAAGTTTCCTTCCATTTTGTCATCATTGGTGGTCTTCATTATCCATTTGTTTTTAACACATTCTTAGATGAGCATGCTCCATTCTAATGACCACACTCAATTAAAATACAATAGAGATATTAAATCCGTTTTTACTCATGCATATTTATCTATTACACATGGTTTAAAAACAAATTCTGTACAAGTATGGGTGTGATTAAATAATGAGAATCCATCCATGGGGGTGCAGGGGGAAGGCATAAAAGAAAACTGAGAAAAATCACTAAACAACTCAACAAGACTAGAAATTCCAAAGGATTTTAGTAGAATGACATCAATGTAGAGTAGGGTAGGATGAAATTTAGAGTGGGAGACTATTGATGTATACGTGTACTCATAACATTGATAGCACTTCACCACCTATCCATTCAATAATTGATATGGACCACTGAGGTGATGTGGGGATCTTCATTCCTGTATTTGACCCAATAGTTCATAGATACAAGCAAGAGTGGGAACAACCAAGTTGATGGGATATCCCTTTTCTAAGGTGACCACCATAATTAAAGTATAGATTCAGACATTAGTTATTATTATCATCTTCTTAACATTTTAATTCTCATCCAATTATATAATATTAATTCATGGTATATGATATGGTTAATATTTTCTAAATGCCTCTAAATTTCAATAAATCATTGTAGATTTAATACAAAATATCACAACTCATTATGAATTAACCCAAACACTTTTGGTAATTGATTATTATTATCTCTTAGATTTCATATAAAATATTTTTACTATAATCAATCCTCATTCTTAGAACTTATGTATGACTAATCGTGAATTTTTATAATTTAAAACATTTATGAATTCCCTAAACCATAATTTTAATATATTTTTTATGATTTGTTTATTAACTTGTTATTGATGATTACTTAATATCTTATGAAACCATACATATAATGTTAAGTCATTTTCTAGATTATTTATTTAATGTATGTTTCTCTATTTCAGAATGGATAGATACCGGATGTACAACATTGATCAGATCACTGATGAATTTCAGAAGGAGTTACAATATTTTTTGGACATTGCATTCACTAATAATTCAAATAGGGTATTGATTTGATTCCCGTGTTTTGATTGTGTTGGAAGACCTTGGTAATCTCGTGAGGAAGTGAGTTACCATATCAGTAAAAGTGGTTTCCAAAAAATTATCATGTGTGGCATCACAATGGAGAAAAATCTCAAGTGTTGAATGACATCGATTCAGCGGAAAATATTGGTATTAAAAATCTGATTTCTGATCTGTTTCCCTTTGTCTCTGAAGCTAGCTCCTCATGTAGAACAGTGCAAGAGGAAATGAATACTAGAACATAGTTCTCATCTATTAATCAGGATAATGATGTTGAGAGTGTGAGAAACCTAATGGAAGATGCAAATACCCCAGTATATCAAGCATGTGAAAAAATGATAAAACATGAGTTTTTAATGCGATTATATCATGGGAAAATAATGTATGGATTTAGTAATACTGCGGTAGCTATCTCCTTACATTTATTAAGGATATACTTCCTGATGATGCATGTATTCAAGAAAATGATTACATGGCATCAATGTTTGTTGACAAATTTGGATTTTCATTGAGTAAGATTCATTCCTGTCTCAAAGACTGTTATTTGTTCTGGAAGGAGAATGTAGACTTGAGTCAGTGCAAACAGTGTGGCAAGTCAAGGTGGAATACTAATAAAGACGGATCTCAATCTTTCATACCACAGAAAGTGATGTGGCACTTCACATTAATTACCAGGAATCAAAAATAATTATGTCAGAACAAATGGAAAACAATATGATATGGAATGGAGATAAAAGAAATAAGGATAACGATGAAATAGTGCATCCCGCAGATGGGTGGGCTTGGAAGAAATTTAATAGGTTGCATCCTGATTTTGCAGCCGACCGACAAAATGTTAGATTGGGATTATCCTATGATGGTTTCAACCCATTTTTCCAAATGCATACTGCACACAGTACATGGCCTGTTTTCATTCACATTTATAACATTCCTTCATGGACGTGTATGATGATGTCATTCAATTTCCTGAGAATATTGATATCTGTGCCCAGTGATCATGGAAATGATATTGATATATACTTGCATCCATTAATAGAGGAGTTAAAAGAGCTTTGGATTATTGGTGAACACGCGTATGATGCATTCAGAAAGGAGTAATTTATATTTCTTACAGCTTTATTATGGATGATAAATGATTTCCCTGCCTTTGGAATGATGTCTGGTTGGAGTACTAAAGGGAAATTATCCTTTCCTATTTGTATGAAAAATACACGTTTCTGAAGATTAATGTTTCAATGAACTTTCAGCTTCATAGGGCATCGAAGTTTTCTACCAATGGACCATCCATACAGGAAAAAATGGAGACACTTCAATAATGCCATCGAGATAGAAGAGACACCTCAATGAATTTCAGGGACTTCTATTGTTAAAGAACTTGATGATTTGAATTATGTTCTTGGAAAAAGTCAATCAAATATCAGAAAGCGAAAGCATGATAATTCGAATTCTAATAGAAATTGGAGAAAGAAAATCATATTCTTTGAGATTCCGTATTGGTCATTGAATTTATTACGTTATTGTTTGGATGTAATGAATATCAAGAAAAACATTTGTGAGATGTTACTTGCTACTATTTTAAATGTAAAAGGCATAACAAAAGACAATTTGCGGTGTCCTCATGATTTGATGGATTGGGGTATAAGAGCAAGACTTCATACTGAGTTAATTGGTCAAAATAAGTGGAAAGTCCATGTTTCCTGTTATTCGATGACAAATGTGGAGAAAAACAATTTCTTTAGGTCTTGGAATGTTTTGAAGGTTTTGGATGGTTATTCACGTAATATTTCGAAAAGGGTGAATACACACGATGTGAAACTCAAGTCTCTTAAAACACATGATTACCATGTCTTGTTACTTGAGTTGATTCCCTTTGCCATTCTCCATTTACATTCACATAATTTTAGAGTTGCGGTGATTAAGTTATGTCAATATTATCGAGATCTTTGTGCCAAACGATTGAGCAGAAGTGTTGTTCATAAATTGCAGAGTTATGCACAGATTATTCTTTGCGACTTGGAGAAAATTTTCCCACCGTCTTTTTTCACATGTATGTTACATTTGACTGTTCATCATCCCACAGAAGTTCTCTTTGGTGGTACTGTTTTGAGTCAGTGGATGTATCCTACTGAAAGAATGATGTTTACATTGAAATATTATGTGAAAAAAAAATCATCCGGAAGGCTCTATTGTGAAAAGCTATTTAGCACAACAATTCATGGATTTCTATTCATTGTACTTGGCTAACGTCACTACAAGGTCTAATCGACTAATGAGAACAGAATATGAGCAATATGATCCCATTGAGCCTGCATTTCCATCAATGCCCCAAACAGGGGGGATATCTGGATCGTACTCATTGTGTACTTTAAGCAGGGAAAAGTGGGAAATGGCACATCGCACAGTATTATTCAACTATGGTATGCTTGATGATTATATCAAGAAAGTAAACTAATAAATATGTATTTTATTCATTTTGTGATTTCTTTATATCTTTTGACATTTTAATGTTTTCATATATGTAGAGAACATTTAGAAATTATAAAAAAAAGACATCACTCTCTATCTATTAAGAGGAATGAACTGTTGCACAACAAAGAATTTGCTGCCTTATTAAAGTCAAAGGTAATAGATTTCTATTTCTTCTTCCCATAACATAACCACATGTCTCTGTTTAATATTCTATGTTGGTATCTTTTAGGTTTTAACTCTACCAATGATTGAAGTATCAGATGAAATAAAAGCATTGTCCTTTGGACCAAACGATGTGGTACGTGATTGTAAGCCAATATTTGTCAATTGATTTAAATTTGTTATAAATAGTTGTTCAAAAAAACTGGCAACACAACATGATAGTGTCACGATAAGCATCACAACAGATTGTTATGCGAGTGCATCAGACATGCAGCCTCAATTAGAAAATATATCATATTACAGTGTTGTTGAAAGAGCCATTTTATTAGATTACTATGCACATGGTCATGTCACAATGATGAAATGCAAGCGGTTTTATTAAATGACATGACAAGGAATTCATATTGATAACTGTGGATTTAGAGTGATTGATATGAACCACAAACTTCATACTGATGAACCTTATATTCTTGTGTCACAAGCTAAAGAAGTGTTTTATGTAACTGACCTGTTACAACCACAATTTTGTGTTATTGTTGATGTTATTCCTATAAATATTTTTGATGAAGGAATGGATGAAAATGATGTTGGGGATGAACCTCTCAGTATTTATTCGAATGTTTTATTTGATGATACAGATGATGCAACTATTAGAATAGATTGTGAACAAGAAATTGTCACAGACCCCACATAGCATTGACAAATTTTTAAGTATTTACCTGATATTATCTCAATATTGTATGTGTTTTTTTAACTTCCATACATGATATCAAAACAACTAGTATATTTTATACCATTATCAAATATAAAACTCTTAATAGCCTCCCAATGTCATGTTTAACCACTTCTCTAGTAAATATTGAACATAGAAAAGTCTTGATATTTTATCAATATAAATAAAACACATGAAAATATATATCATTGTTTTATGATACAATTGTATTATTTAACATTTTGTATTATTTATATTTATTTGAGAATATTATTTTAAATTTCCAGGTCAAAATTTCTGATTATGTTGATACTAGGAGTAGAAGAATACCGAGAAATGAACAACATAGGTCTCCTCCTGTAAACAATGTAAGTACAAATTATGTTTGAATATTATGGTCTTTCATATTATTTGTCTTGTTATTGTTCATTTTATTTTATCATCTATGTTATTTTAGGCTATATCGTCGAGGAGATGTTTGGATTATGCCACTAAGGATGATATTGTGGCGGGGGTACTGATTCTACAGGTCAGCCTACTACTACGCCGCTTGAGTCACAAGGAGGCCATCCTCCCATTATTCCACCTCCATATTATCCATACCCACTTTTTCTGTATCCCTTTTTTCCCGCACCCACATCGGATGGTAGTTCTCAGACTCCCATACCTCATTTTTCATTCCCACCATCCACTGTACATGGTACTATGCCCCTATATATCCCACCGCCATATCCATATCCATATCCACCCTCATCTGTTCAGGGTTATCCATCTTGTTTTCTTCCTCCATTAGTACAATTTGCATCTACTATACATAGTACTCCAGTAGATATCTCACTTACGATGGAGGTTTCCTGCCCTCTAGACGCTGCACTTCAGGGGTCAGCAGATTCCCCATATACTGGTATTTGTTTAAACATTAATGTTACTGATTAATGATAAATTCATATATATTATTTTCTTTTATTTTTGGTTTCATGATTAGCTCCAGCCTCTACCAGACGACGAGGCCGCACAAAAATGCACAAGGTTTGGAATCAGAACATGAAAATCACAGTTGATTAAAATGAGTACAATGCTATAATTAATAAAAATGGCATGGAATGTAAAAGTATTATGGGAACACTTGCTAGACAGAGCAATATCATTATGGTTCAACCGATAAGTTGGAAGGCAGTTGGACACCAAATAAAGGAAAAAGCCAGGGAAGAGATTTGGGTAAGTAATCTTAATCACCTTCTATATATATATATATATAAATTTATAATATTTTCTTACCTAATATTACGTCCATTGCAGCTTTGATATAATTTTCCTGATGGACAAAATGAAAAGGCTACAAGGATAATGGATTTAGGTGAAATGTGGAGAGCCTACAAGTATGATTTATATCTTGGTTGGAAAAAGAGAGTTGGTACAGATATTGAAGAAGTACCAGTGATTCATGATTTCCCAATATCACAATATTAAGAGATGATCAACTATTGGAAGAGTCCAGCATTTAAGGTGTTTGTTAATTATATATATATATTCATTTATTTATTTGAAAACGATTTTAAATTAATTTTTTTATTGATGTTAATGAATTTATATAAATATTTGTTTATAAGGGAAATCAAATAGAAATAAAACAAACAAAAGTGCAATGAAACACATTTATACTCGCGGACACACTTCATTACTAGATCTTGAGCAGATGCAGGTAATTTAACATTAAAAATATTTAGCTTTGTTTAGTGTAATTTTATTAACATCCAATTTTCATTTATTTCATTGTTTTTTTTTCCAGAAAAAAGGCATCGAATATGGAGGGTCTCGTTCCTCTCTCAACTTTGTTTTGTACAAGCCCGAAAAAGAAAGATGGTAATGTGCCAAATCCGGACACCGAGAAGGAGAATGTAAGTATATTTCAATTTATTTGATTTTGGTAGTATTTAATTCCTTATATTATTTTATCATTTTAATTTATGTTATATATCAATCAATAGAATGCTTTAGAGGCATTGGAAGAAAAAGAACCTGACAATTTGGGCCTAAACGATCATCTACATCAGGTATTAGGAGATGGGCATCAGGGTAGAGTGTGTTGTCAAACTGGGAAGAAGATTGTACCATCTCGATACTGGTCTACTAACGTTTCTTTGAGTACCGATTCTGGTTTTTTCACAATGGAACAAATGAATGCCACAATCAAAGAAGCAAGTCGAAAATCTGAAAGGCGATAACTGCAAATATGATGAAATTTATGTCTGCCCTTTCATCTACACTTCCACCAGAATCAGCTACAATGGTTGATGCCTTTTTGATGTCGATGCGTTTTGATAATATAGATTCTTCTTTCATAGCCGGAGCCAGACCTAGTGCTGGACCCAATGCTGGTGCCGGTTCGGATGCAGATGTCGATGATGATGTTGGTGGTGTGAGAGGTTGTGATGGTGTTTCTGTAGGAGGTGTGGATGAGGGTTATCATGATTCTGATGATACTGATATTGAGACTCACGTTTCATGTAAATTGTATATTTGGATTTGTAATGTATGAAGAGTTCCATGCATCTGATTACACTACTTTTTTGATCAATATCAGTAATATTGACCATATATTATTGTGAATGAGAATTACTACTAACCTATAGATCTACCTTAAGCTAACTATGTCTAGTATTAGATATAGCCCTACCATCATGACTTCTCAATCGATAAGTTTCTTTAACTACCTCAGTTAAAGCCATGTATTCAAATTCAGTTGCTAAAAGTGCAATAATAGATTACATATTTCAATTCTATAAATGAAACCTCTATATTTAGTGAAAACATTAACCTGAGAAAGCAAGGCACAGGGAGCAAGCAAGGGCGGGGATGAAGATTCAGACCAGTAAAAATTAGAGGTCCATGATGAAGATGAAGATGAAGAAGAGGATAATGAAGAGTTTTGTGATAACCTGATCTATGTGTGTTTCATGGTGTCTTGCATTTATTTGAATCTTTGTTTTGCAGGAGGACGAGGAGTAACCATTCGGAGAGAGGAAATGCATGGTGTTCCCTTTTTTTATTTCTGTGTTTCTCAGTATTATGTTTTGTACTAGTTATGAGTAGCTATGTATAGTGTTATAGAATGAATATTTTTCTAATTGTAATTGACGGTCAGAGCACCGTCTATGTCTTTTAAATCCCGGAACAGCTTCTGCTATCTCCATTTCATCATAACTACATGTTTTTCTGCTTTGTTGTGTTTTTGAAAAGTTGTTGCGTTACTGGATCCAATTTATTGAGCTAATTATACATGCTAACATGTATCCTTTCAAGCATAGCTTAGGTAGAGGGTCTTATGGTTTACATCTTTGCAAGATTACTTTGTTGGAAGACCACACATATGGTTCCCAGTTAGTGGTGTAGTACCATGTTACAATGCCACTAGTTTTCTATTGATGTTTATAATATATCCAATACATTGCGTACTAACGGTAATCCTTCTTAAGTGATAACATGATCCATTGGTTTCTTTTCATTATGACCGGTCCTTGTGTATTTTCTTGATTTTTTTATTGTGGTGTATTGGTTTAATTACATAGTAATGGGATTCTATGGGGAATTTGATATCGTATGAGCGTTGTTGGGTGACCCTTTGGGCTACAGTTTTCGGTTTTGTGATTCTCTAGGAATGTGTGTAGGTGGGGGGCGGGTAGGTGCGGGGGGGGGGGGCAGGGGAGGGGGTGTGCAGGGGAGGGGGCAGGGGGGTGTGCAGGTGGGGGCAGGGGGTAGGGAGAGGGGGCAGGGGGTGTGCAGGTGGGGGGCCGGGGGGTGTGCTGGTGCAGGGGGAGGGGTGTGTGCAGGTGGGGGGGGGGGGGTAGGGGGCAAGGGGTGTGCAGGTGGGGGGCAGGAGGTGTACTGGGGCTGGGGGAGGGGTGTGTGCAAGTGGGGGTGGGGGCAGGTGGGGGCTGGGGGCTGGGGGCAGGGGGGTGTGTAATTGGGAGGGAAGGGGAGGGGGCAGGGGGTTGTGTAGGTGGGGGCTGGGGGCAGGGGGAGGGGTGTGTGCAGGGGGGATTATGTATTGTATTGATTTTCATTATTCAGTATTGGGATTTAAATATCAATCTGAATTGACTTTGTTCATTTTTGATTATGGAGTTATGTATCATTTATCATGTATAGTTGACACAATGATCACATATCAATCTGACATTGTTATATCTCACACTTTTCCTTATTATTTACTTATATATTGTTACTTATGATGAGGTTGATTCTACCCCCCACCATAGAAGGCAGTGAGTTCAACATCAGATTCAGGTAAAGATTCTTCCATTTTTATTCTTTGGCTCAATTTTAATTTGGGTTTTTGTGATTTTTGGGTTCCCTATCTTTTTGCAGTGCGTTTTGGAACTTGTTGAGGACAATGGAGCACCACATGACTTGGATATCCTCTCAACCTGCGGGCATGAGTCCTTCTAAAAGTTCATCACAAGGCTGGGATCCTTGGTTCAGTTTGGGACAGGTTAGGTTTGCTAAGTTATTTTTTATTGGGTTCATTTTTTTTGTTTATGTCAATTTTAACAAGTTCATTTTTTTCGGTTTTGGACTATTTGGTTGAATTAAATAAATTTTAGATCAAATCGGGTATGTTTCATTAGTTTCATTTTTTTCATGCTCAATTATGCTTTATTAAGGTCAGTTTTGATTGATTTGAGTCAGTTTTGTCACACTGTTTTCATTTTGGTTCAGTTTTATCTTTTTCGAAACCATTTGGTTTCGTTCCACTTTACTCAAATTGGCTTGATGATGTTTGATTTAGTTCTAGTCATATTAGTATGTTTTTTATTAGTGTAGTTAATTTGACTAGAATTTTTTGTATTATACCATATAAGCATGTTTTTGGTTTTCACAATTCAATTGCCTAGCCTCCTCCCACTCCCTTCGCTCCTGGCCGGAAGATGCTGCCATCCGGATGTCGTTGGACTGGGCCAACACGTCACGGTCATGCCGCAGTCACGCCACAGTCACGCCGTGGTCATGCCGCGGTCACGCTATGGTAATGTCGTGATTTGGCCCTGCTCCAGCCACATCCAACCCACACCACCCCCCTTTCACCTTCATTTCAGCCCGCTGCCACCAACATTTCAGCCCGCAACAGCCCCCCTATCCACATTCAAATCATTCCACACCATCCCCACAACACATGAAACCAGCCCCCTTCCACCAGTATTTCAGCCTCCTCCAGCTCCCTTCACTCCTGGCCGGGAGATGCTGCCCCATGGATGTCGCTGGAATGGTCCAACATGTCGCGGTCACGCCGGGGTCACACCGTAGTCACGCCGCGGTAATGCCGTGATTTGGCCCTGCTCCCGCCACATCCATCCCACACTACCCCCTTCCAACATCAATTTTAAGGTGTTTTGTGGTTTTTATATTTTTAGGGTTTTTAGAAGCTTTATGTTTTTTTTGCAAGGCAAAAATAGTTCTATAAATATGAATGAAAAGAGATGAATTGAAAAAGATCAATCAACAGTGAAATAACAGTTGACCCTAAAACCTAAATTAATAGCTCAACCATATCAAGACATGGGAACCATGAAAAGTTCCCATTAAACACCATGAAACCAAGAAAATAAGTGAACACAAGACCCTACGATGTCCAACCAAACAGAAACCGGATGGTGAGGTTCGCTTCCAAACTGGCAAAGCAATATCCACGAATGCATAAAAAAACAGTAACAAAACCATGTCATCATGACGAAATAACCAAGAAGTCATCGACTGCAAGCGCCAGTAACAGAAACTAGGGAATAAGGGAACATCTAAGAGCCACCCCAAGCCCTTCCATACTCCAAGAGAGGCAACTAGCATCACCATTAATCGCATCCAATAGGAGATGGGCACACAAAAAACTAACAGGATACGGTTGGATCCCCCTACCATCCAGTGGCATTCGAGAACTGTAGAGACATCACCTATGAACTCATAGAAAGTAGCGACAGAAAAACCCATGAACCCAGCAAGAAAGACCTACAAGTGAAAAGAAGATTCCCAAAAGGAACAAGCCAACCAAACTGCAAGCCAAACACAGAATCTATATCAACCAAACTGATAAACGCACACTCTAACACACCACCAACCACTGACACTACCCAATCCACTCACTCACATAAACATAGACGCACACACTCACTCATGAAACACCACACAAGAAATCTCCACTTGAATCCCAATAATGTAGCAACAAGATAAGAAACTGGAATCCCCCCAATCAATGACCAACCCCTAACCACCTATAAGAAACCACTCCCACAGACAAGTTCATATGAGCCTGCACCGCACCAAACAAAAAAATAACCGAAAAAAACTTTCACCATGTGACAAAAAAGAACAACTCTAGCACACCCCTGACACCTGACCACCGATCCCAGCAAAGACTAGCCCCATGCAAAGCAACCTGCAAACCAGCTGATGCCCACCCAATAGACTTCTAACCAAACTACTCCCAAACCATCCTAATCTACACCTCAAACCATCCAACTCCACTCCTCTATCCATCAACACCCAATCATCACTAGAAACCTTATCCTACACCATCCCTAGCATGATCACCAAACAATTACCAAGGAATCCCCAAGATCCTATAGAAAACCTAGGAGAGTAGGCACGCTATTCCCTTCACCCCACCAATCCACGAGCACACTAGAACCAAGCCAGAACCCAAATTCTCCTAGAAAACTACTCTAAAAAAGACAACATGAAACCTCACTAACCAAGAGACACACACCATCCACATGACCCATCAAGAAAGCACCTGCACTGAAAAACCCATCCAAACCATCAACTCAAAAACCATCAAAAAATATCCAGACAAGAAACATTGTAAAATACTATAGCCTACCCAATGAAAAACAATGAAAAAATACCAAGCATCACAACAAGATTCCTAAACCAAATACAATTTAAGGGAATCCCACTCCAACCGAGCCTGCATCCAGCACAAGGGTAGCCATAAGACCTGCAAGAAGAAAACAACAACCAAGGAGGAAGCATTCATCCTCAATAGCCCCTTCCAAACTAGAAGAACACACCTCTATGGGTCGACCACACTAAGATGTACCAGACACAACCTATAATGAGAACCCAACCAAAGATATCCGAGACTGACACCAGAAAAACAAAACACAAAAAACCCACAAAAAACCATCAAATCCACATCAAGCTACTCCAAAACTAGCATGCTCCACTCCTCGACAAGAAACCAGTGGAAGGAAAGATAAACAGTAACAATGGAATCCAGAAACCAACCCAATCATCACAACTGCTGCACCGACAACACATCCCCTCTACCCTGCAGAAGACCCATTACTAGCAGCACCAGTAGCTCCATCCAGAGACCCCAACACCACAAAATCAAGGCTACCTATAACTGGATGATGGACAGATAAGAATAGAGTCCCAAAACACATAAAACCACACCTATATGTACCACATAGCCAGCCACAACCAACTCCAACCACATGAAACAATATCCAACGACCTCATGAGTCCAGAAACCAAAGACATAAAAATAGAAGGCACTACATCAGACTTCACCAGATCCAAGACACTCCCTGTACACACATCCAAATCCTGCACTAACAAGAGTATCCCAACCCTATCCAACATTACCTCAACAAAACCATCAAGTCCAACAACCAGAACCGTCACCCAAATCCCAAAAACAAACATCTAGTTCCCTCTCAACCCAACAGGGGCGAGGGCTGCTATCCAGGGAAGGATTTTTAGGGGGAGGGGGATGCAGGGGGGGTGGGCTGTGCAGGGGAGAGGGTGGGGGATATTTTTTGGGGGGAGGGGGGGCTATCCAGGAAGGGGGAGGAGCTGTCTATGAAGGGATTTACAAGGGGAAGGGTTGTCCAGGGGGCTTTTCAGGGGGGGTTGTCCAGTGCAAGGGGAGTGGGGGGGGGGGGGGGGGCTGTCCAGGGGGCTTTATAGGGGGTGGAGGGCTGCAGGGGGGAGGGGGCTATAAGGGGAGTGGGGACCGCTAAGGAGATTAAGTTTCATTAAAGGTTGGGGACCCACCATACATTAAGTATGGTGATGATGGATTGATTATCTAACTCTATAATAATGGATCATATTCCCTCAACCTTGCACCTATTATTTTTTTCTTAAGAATACATCTACTTCCATCTTTTTGACCAGCTATAAAAATTACTCTCTCAATTTGAAAATATGAAATGAACAACTAGAGTCTAGGACCCACGCTTGATTGAGTTTATAAAATGACACATTCAATATTTAAACAAATTTAATAGCCTGAATCAACCAGAAAATACAGGTTAGTGGGCTGTTTGGATTCCAACTCACGCATGAGTTTCCTACGCTCGGGCTTAATGTGCCCAGGTTTAGCATAGTGAAAACATAATACTTTTCTATCCATAGATCTTGTCCAAGATTTGGGTTATTTATTATTCTTATTTTTGTCTCTACTGATTTTTTTTCGTACGTTTAGTTTTAGGTCTCCCCCTTGTGAAAAACTCTTATCCTCACTTTTATTTTTTTTCTAAAATGAAATTCATTAGAAAGATGGGCTGATTTCATATCTTCTAATGATAAATAGACTCAACTATACACCATGGTCATAACAATTATTCTATATCTATTTTCAAGAGTGATTAATATGATCATTTTTTGATCCTCATCATCTATATAATCATTAATATTGTCTAAATCTAACATGAATTTATTAACCTCATATAAATTGTTTTTTATAGATGTACTAGGGGGTGTGCTGGGGTAGGGGGAGGGGTGTGAAGGTGGGGGGCAGGGGGCAGGGAGAGGGGGCATGGGGAGGGGTGTGTAGGTGGGGGCAGGGGGCAGGGAGAAGGGGCAGGGGGACGGGTGAGCTGGTGGGGGGCAGGGGGAAGGGAGAGGGGTTACGGGGTGTGCTGGGGCATGGGGAGGTGTGTGCAGGTGGGGGCAGGGGGTAGGGAGAGGGGGAAGGGGGTGTGCTGGGGCTGGGGGAGGGGTGTGCAGGTGGGGGCAGGGGGTAGGGAGAGGGGGCAGGGGGTGTGCTGGGGTAGGGGGAGGGGTGTACAGGTGGAGGGAAAGGGGAAGGGAGAGGGGGAAGGGGGTGTGCTGGGGCAGGGGGAGGGGTGTGTGCATGTGGGGGGTGGGGGGGCAGGTGGGGGGGTGTAGGTGGGAGGGCAGGGGAGGGGGCAGGAAGCAGTGTAGGAGCAGGGGATGGGGGGTGCCGGGGCAGTCCTCCTAACAGCTAGCAAGGTGAACCCAATCATGCTGGCTTTTTTAATGCTGTGTAAAGCCCTATAGCCACGGTTTGAACCGTGGCTATATGGTTACTGGCATCTATCGGGATGAACCTATTGCCACGGTTTCAAACCGTGGCTATAGGGTTAGACCTATAGCCATGCCAATACCAACCATGGTTCATGAAACCATGGATATAACCTATAGCCATGGTTTTGGGGCCTATAGCGATGGTTTAGAACCGTGGCTATAGCCCAAATTTCAATTAGTGATTGTCAATATAGTTTATATTAGGCTTATAAATGTTAATTTTAGAATTTAATGTCAACATGATTCTTGGAAAAGAATGTACTAAATGAATTATGTTGTTTTTAATTCGTATTGGGTGTTATAAAAGTTACTAATATAAAATGAAATTGTTAATGAGTCGTGGTTTCAAAAATAAGTTATAGTTTTATATTTTTATATTGGGTGTTAATTATCATTAGAAGATATGTTTTATTTTCAAAGTATGTGAAAATAAGTTATGTTAGAAAATAGTTTTTTTGTGATATATATAAAGGTAATTACCAACCCTTGATATGTGTAAACTATTTTTCTTGAAAATAAATCCGCTTAGATTTATTATTATATTTGGAGAATTCCATAAAATTTCTCCATTCTAACGCATAGTTATTGATTGGGTATGTATAATAGGTAACCAAATTTTAATAAATGAAATAATTATTATGTTTAAGGGGTTCAAGATATAAAATGGGGTTTTACATGGATGATATCTATATTCGTGAAGAAATGATTTCAAAAATCATGTTTTTAAAAAATAAAAACTTATTTATATGGGGAACATAAAATTTTCTCTATGATCATGTATTTATTTTTTCCTAATCTCAAACATGTTGTTTTATTGGTTTTTTACATGTGTGTATTATTTATTTCATATTATATGTCTAATACTTTGTTTGGGTTACCACCAGTTTGCAATGTTAACACCATATGACATATCTTATGATTTTTTGGCTAGCTACTCGTATGATTTTATGAATTTCATATTAGAAATATTATTTTGATTATCTTATTGAATATATGTTATATACATGTGATATTTAATTATATCAATATTATGAATATTAAATAAATTTATTTGTGGTTAAATTATATAAATAGGGAACTGAATCTTTTATTTATGGTTGTGCTAGATTTTTACATGGATAATGTATGAAACATGTTTTATTGATCTTTTTTGGTTATAAAGAATGTTTTGAATTTGAATTTATGGTATGATATTATTTATAAATAATTTAATAATTAATTTCGTCTTGAATACAAATAAGAAATATATTTTTATTGATTTTTTTACAATAAAAATATATTGAGTATAAAAATATGATTTTAACTAAAAATAAATTTTAAAAATAATATTTGTATTTTTTTTGGAAATATCTATTGTATGATATTTCTAGAATAAAATTAAATTAAATAAACATTTTTTAGACTCTATTTAGTGAAGATTTTATGATTGGTTTGTTATTGACCCACACAAGAATTTTATAAGATGTATTTATATTGAAAATATATCTTCATATTTTATGTTATTACTTTTTAATAGTTCAATCACAGTTCATGATTCTAACCCATACATGTGTCCTTTTGTATGTATTAAGAGGTAAATTTATTTTTTATAAATGAAAAATATTTTGTTGAATGTTTTTGATGTGTAAAATTATTTTTTTTCTAGAAAACAAACAATTTTATTAAATATATGTTATTCAATTTTTTTATTGAATAATAAATTAGACAGAAAAAGATTTTAAATTTTATCAATTATAATATAAATTTAATTTTTTTATGTAAATACATAGTATTTTATTGCTATGAAACTAGAATATCATAGTTATTTCATTTCTTATAACATATAATTAATTTATTTCTTTACATGTTTTCATTGATTATGTCATATGAAATATATTATTATTTTTTTGCCACTTTTATACATTGAAAACTTTTATGTTAACATTTTAATTTTAACTGTCTTATTTGATATATTCTTTATAAATTTAATATTGAAAATTGTTACTGCACTACTATTAATGTTTTAGCCAAAAAAATATTTATTAAATATGGTATTTTTAATCAGATGTGGAATAATGTTCTTATTTAATTAATGTAAACTTTGGTAAAAACAAATGTATTTTTTCTGTAATTTTTAATTTGTTCTAATATATATTCAAATGATTCATGACTATCATAAAATTTATAATTATGGTCTATATAATTATTTATATTAAAAAAATTAATTATAATACATATAATGTATATAATTTGGATGTATGATACAACTCAATTCTCACTTTATTTTGAAAATTAGTTGGATTTTAATCGATTTTTTAACAATACATCATATAATGGAATTAATCATTTCCTTAGTTTTAATTTTGTTAGAAGACCTTGGTTGAGTCTGTAAAATTATAGATACCCTAAAAATGTCTATTTTCAAACAACCTAATATTTATATTTTCACGATAGATAAAAAAGAAATCCTAGTACATTCCTGATAAATATAAAAGTTGTGGAATGGGGAATTTATAATTTGATCATTTTTTATTATGAATCATCATGTAAAATAAATTATTCTAATGAAGGATTAAAATTTTATGATTTAACATGATTAAACTAATGAAAATGATTATTTTGAGAGGGTAATAAATTAATGGATGTTTTAAAGACTTATATATATCGGTCATGTGGTAACATGAAAAGGATTTATTTTTTAATAAGAATTTATCACGGGAAAAGATTGTCTAAATTTTATACTTCTAGAATTGATTATTTTACTATATTTTTTTATGTATTTACTTACTAATAATGCACAATCTTCCGAAAATCATAATATGTAATGGAAGATAATTGTTCATATTGAATTTTTAACTAATAAAATTAATGATTTCTTGAAATATTACAACAAATTTTGGGAGAAAAAAATAAGACTAAATGATTTTAAATAATGTACTATATTTTGGTTTAATCAATATGTGTATAAGACACTATATTTTGAAACATATTGGGTAATGATACACTTTATATTTATTCCTAGCCTCAAAAAATTTTCAATCCAGATGAAATATATCCAAATATTTGATGGAATGATGATGAGAGAGTTATGGATAATGATGAGTTTTGTCATTATATATATGGATTTATATGGATGGAATTTTATACAAATTATCCTAATTTATCATATGATTTGGGAAATTTCAGGTTGGTTATATCAATGTCTGGTTTTAATCTATTTGATTAGAGGCTTATATAAAAAAACACATTTATTGTTTTCATTCACAATTAAAGCCTTACTCCATATATATGTATGAAGAAACCAATTAAATTCATGAGTAAATTCATTTTTAGGCCTCTTATCCTTATAATAATTTTTATGTATACTTTTACCTTTAATAAAAAAGTTGATGTAACTTTGTATCTTGTTTTTGAAAACATACAACACTTATTCAAAAGAAAATTTTCATGTGTGTGTTTTGTTTATTTGGATGACAATAGATTTTTCCTCTTATGTGGGACGTCTAGCAAGATCATGAAGGGTAAACTGTCTTTTCGTAAATACACATGATCCATAAGGTTTAAATTTCATAATATTTTTAGTTTGATGGGGCATTAATAATTATTTCCCATAGATTTCACATATAGAAAATATCATCGAAGGTCTGAAGATACCATTGAGACTAAGAATCTCTATTGGAAAATTTATAGAATTGATGATCTTAATGAATTACAAGATGTTAGTTTCTCATTATGGAAATATCAAAATAAATATAAACTGGAATAATTCTTTAATTGAATGAAATTATCATTGTATGAAGAAATGTATCATTTTCGATTTTCATTATTGGTCAAAAAAATTTAATGTCATTTAAAATACATAATTTATATTGGATAAAATATATGGGGAATGTATATTTCAATCCTTTTCAAATTTATTTTTTAAGACCAAATTGGATTTATGATATTTCAAAAATTAATGTATTCAGTTATTTAACCAGAACTAACTCCTATGTATATCATTAAAAAAATTAGGAATGTTCCTTTTCAGACCCTGAGCCTAATTTTTCTTTTACTTTATTCTTTTCATGAGGTTGGATCTTTTGGTAGAGGTTGAGGTTGGGTTACCAGCTTGAATGATTGTGTTTTAGAGATTCGAGGTGGTGTTTTTTTATCGTTTTCCAGATTTTTCTGCATGGTTTTTTGGTAAAAAATTAGAAATATTAATTATGGTGTTGATTCCAAATATTTATTTCCTGGAAAAGTTTTTATTAGATGCAATGTGCATGGTATGATCCAAGCCATGATAGTTCTAGGATAAACAATGTGGATCTTTTTTGGTGTCTAGGGAATGGTGCACAACTTATGATTGGTTAGTAGAAGCTATTTGTAAATAATTAAGGAGGATATAATTTTTTATAAATCCAAATCACATGGTTGGTACATAGATTCCCAAAAATTGTGGATAAACCATACAAGTGTTCTCCTCGAGTAGGATGTGCACAGTTGGTGAATGATTTGTAAATCAGTGTGCCCAAACTATTAGAGTTTCCCATTTCATTAAAAAGTTTCAAATTAATCTTTTTTGCAATGATTTTTAAACAAAAACCCCAATTTTTTCTTTACTGTGATTCATGTATCCCTAGGAGATCCTTGGGTGGATTCCTTCTTCCTCCCTCCAAGGATCTTGGGTGACTCTCCCTTAATTTATTAGTGGATTACTCCTTAGTTAAGTCTCTTTGTCCACATCCTTCCATCCCCTTAAAAATTCTTTGTTTTACTTTGGTGTTTTATCTCTTAGAATAACCTTAAATGCTTTTATTTATTTGTGGATTTTATCTCATTAGTTATATAATGAGAATATTGTCTCATAGGGCATGTTCTTCCTTCTCCTAATGTTTCTTTCACTCACACATCTTCGGGGATGGATTTTCTATCCATTTATATTCTAAACCATTTAATTATTAAGCTTAGTTGTTTCTAAATAATTTATAAATTTGTTTCTTATACATTTTATGTGTTATAAAAAACTGGAGTGGTGGTTTCATATTGGAAATTCGGTAAAAAATGGGAGTTCTATAGATTTCCTAAATCATGCCTATATGTATTTTAACACAAATTGTTTGATAGACATCAACATGTCTATTAAATATTAAATTGGGTGTGTTAGAGTGTTCTTGGACATGGTGAGATTTTAGTGACTTAGTTTCCTTTGGGATTTTTGATTTCCATTTGATTTTTATACATTAGTGTGGTTTAGTATATATGCATGGGATGAGAATTTTGTGGAAAAGATGGTAATTGATTCCTTTGATTGGTTTTTATTTCCCAATATGATTTTTAAGGATATATGATTTTATTTGATCATAAACATAGGTGAATAGGGAAATATATAGATAGGCACAATAATGAAGACTGAATTTTACAAAAAATATATAAATTTCATAAATTCTCTACTTCATCCATTTTCTCTACTATAGCCACCCCTCTTTTCAAAATGTTTCTTCTAAATCTACAATATTGTTTAAATGGCCTCTTTGGATCCTAGATGATTTTAAATGAGGTTTTAAATTTGGTTCCAATGGTTTAACCCGTTTGTCCCATAGGATCAATGGTTCTAAAAATAACCTGACATAAAATCCTATATTGAACATTTGAGTGTGTTATGTGATTTCATCATCATTTCAGAAATGGTTTTGGAAATGGAAATTGAAGGTGAATGATATAGACCAGTTGTAATCTTATCATCATTTTAGTAAATGGATTGAAATCTATTCTGATGTGGATGTCCAGTTACAACTTAAGTGTGACTTGATGTGAGAAGGGAACCTATATGGTGGACACTCCGGTGAGAGGGTCATCACAAATTTTGTGTCTGTGTTTGGAAAAGGAAAACATGGGGGTTGTGGGTAAAATGTTTAAGAGACTCATGTGAGGACATCCCCATTATCCACATACTATTATCAAGGGATTCTTAGGCTTCTTCTATAGGTTCATGTGATAGTTCTTTATTGACCATAGATAGATTGGTTTATACCACCTTGATTTTCTAAGACTCTGGCAGGAAATTCCACTAAATTAGCTAGTTTTGTGTGGCATGTTTATTATTGAAAATTATTCTACACCACATAGTAACAGGTGAATTTGAACTGATTATATACTAGGAATACTTATTTAGATGTTTATGAAATTCCATGATTATATCTGTATGTTCCAACTTATTAATTTTGTACTTATTTACCTATTTTTTCTAGTGTCTAATTTTTTTTCTATTTCTATTCATTTTTACCGTAGCCCTTTTTATTACATGGAAATGATTATTCTTTAGGGTTTGTATATAAAACTAGTATCTTTTAAACTAAAAACCTATTTTAAAAATAATAGTGGTGTGTGTTTTCTTAGAAATTTGTTTTTTATGGAATCATTTTTTTGGATTTTGTAATGAAAAAAACTATTTTCTATGTTTTTTTAAAACTAGGGTTTGTGAACTATTTCTGTAAATGAAATTAATATACTCTATAGTGCTGACCTATTTTGCTATTTATACTTCTAACCAACTTATTCCAATAAACTTTTGTATAACCATGCTGTTTTGAATGATTACGATTTATTTTAGGGTTCTAGTAATGTGGATTATATTGTAGATGGTGGTGACTAAGTGGTCAGGTGGAGATTAAGCCAATTTTGGTTTTATATATATCTCTTTTATAATTTTTTTTATATTTTATATTGTATCTGGATCTGTTTTGTATTTATTGATATTCAGTGGTGAATGGTTTTCAATGCATACTATATTTTGGTAATTTGACCATTTTATATTTTAGGATAAACCATTCACATTGATTTATCTTGGAAGTGAGGCACTAGTCTCCAGCCCAAGAGGATCAAGAATGCCTCTTGTGCATTTTTTAGGTCATAGTTGGGTGTTAGGGCGTAAGGAATCCCAACCTAGTTTTTTAAAAAAAATGGTTTCAAAGAATACTTCTTTTATTTGGGGCATCAGGTAGACTGTATATTAGGACAATTGTAACTCATTATATAGAAATTATAAGGGCTCTATGAAACCCTCATTCTTCTAATCATAAAATTTTAATGGGTAGTCTTGGATTTGAGATGTTTTTTTTGTATAGATAGGGAATGGCCATGTATGTGAGTAGGTGTTACACTATGGTCTTACATTGAGTAATGACCCAAGTGGGGCTGGGTGTTTCGTTCATGGTATTCCATGTAATTTATGACTCCTTTTGGGAAGGCACACAAAACTACATGACTGCTATTTTTATTATTACTAGTTACCTATTCAGGGTGTTTAGTGGTATAAAGGGTGAAATGGAAATGGTGGATTTTGATACATGATTTTTGATTTGTTTTTGATGAGTGGATTATAAACTGGTTGTTTTGTATTGGGTGTGTCCAGTAATAGATTAATTATTTTTTTATTTTGATATAGGTATTTTGTTTTCATTTTTCATATAGTGTGATCCCCATAATGGTCCCAAAGGATTCTAGTTGGTATATCCTGACTATATCCCGTTTTCATACTCATATTATTATAGAATTTTTATCTTATTATTGATTTCTTCAAGTATTCCATGGTGATGACGGTCCATTTGATGATGTGGAGTGTCTTGAGGATATCTACTATGTTTTTAGTGTCATTGGGAACACTCGAAGTTGTTTGGGTGCAAGCTATTTTGAGTTCCCTTGAAGGTTAGAGTTCAGAGTCATAGAAGGTGATCATTGAACCATCGTTGTATGTTGGAAATTATTAGGATGTGTTAATGACAATTATCATCTGATAGAGCATCGTTGAGTATGTGATGGAGAAAAAATAGGTAGAGTAATTATGTATTACGTACGATCCATGGTCAGTGAAGCCATATGTTGACTAGTTTCATGATATAATTTCATTTTCCCCAATGGTGGCATTAGAGGACTAGATTAAGGATCTTATGTTTGTGTGTGGTATTCATCCAGAGATCATGGGAAACATTATCTCATTTATTGAACTTTTTTTCACAAAATTGTTGGAAGAGGTGTTTCGGGCCAAGTTAGTTCCTAAAATACAGTTAGTGGAGGATGATAAACTAATATTTTCATAGTGCTCATGTAGGTTCCACATCAGAAAAATGTGTATTCCACATGATACTATTTTTAAGTGGTTTTCATTATTTATTTTGACCTTTATTTAATCACGACACATTATCTCATGCTTATACTGTGGTTGGTTCGGGTATTCAAAGCCCTTTTAACACAATCCTCCAAAGGCTTGCAGATCGTGTGGACACACGGGTCTATTTGAAATTTTATGTAGGTGGATTTTCAAGAAGTGTACATCCTTGTCGAAGGATGTCAGATCCTGATTATGGGGATTCAGATGCTTCAGACATCAGGGCTCCAGACACATTTTACAGATTAAAGATCTTTACAAACTGAAGAATCACCAGTAGTGAGGGAAACCTTGATTCCACTCCTATATCAAATGTTGGAGTGATATTTTTTTAAGGTTTTTAGCTGAGGTATTCTTCATTTCTCCAATGATTTTTCCATTATTTATCAAATTTACATTCTTTTTGTAGGTTTCACATTATTATGAGAAGTTTTAGGGAAGTTATTTCACATAGTTCCAAAAGTTGTGCCTTGTAGATGTGGATATTCAATGGTTGTATTTTTTGGATTGGTTTCGGTTTTATGTTGTTCTTATGTTTGATATGATTTTTATTTATTGAAATAATGAATCATTGCTTGGTTTTATTGGTTTATTTCAAGTTCTTTCCATGGGTTACACTTGGGTTGAGAGTTATTGAATTGTCGTGGGATTTTATGATACCAATAGTTTTGTTAGATTGTGTCTTGTGGTAGGAAAAACCCTTATCTATTTACCATGCTTCTATTTTTTTGGTTTTTTATATAGAAGGTTGGTTGTGACTGGGGAATTCAAAAGGTAACCCTGGGGTTTTCCATTCTTTTTCTTTTTCTCATTCTATTTTGAGTTGAACATTGTTTTTCATTTGTCTTAGTGTCATTTTGGGGGAAAAATCTGTTTTTTGGGGAGAATTGACTCACCCTGTCCATAATTTATCTTTAATTTTTTTATTTTCGTGAGTTTGGCTATTTTAATTGATGTTTTATTTTAGTTCCCATCTTTAATTTTGAGTTTTTTAGTTTATTTTTGGGTTTTGGCATGTTCATAGTTTCTGTGTACGGTTTGGGGGAAAAATTTAGGCCTTTTTATGATAAGGGTTCTCCTAGTTTATTTCCTTATTATATGGTTCTTTTTCACGACCCTTGAATGGTTTAGGAAAAAAAAATTGAGACCCAGATAATCTATGTTATTTCCTTTTGGGGTCTAGGGCATCGTGCATGTCTTGTACATGGTTAGGAAATCCATTCAATAATCATTTGGGGAGGTTTTATAATTTAATATATCTAAATCAAAAGGTTTATGCAAGTTATTCCATACCATTCATCCAAACCATTTGGGTGGTCTTATTATCTAGTAGGGTTAATAAGTTTGGTGTAGAGTTTTTCAAACTGTGGGGCCAAACCATGCATGTTTCCCTAGTCAATAAAAAGTATGAAATTACCCTTTTTTCCTACATGTTTTTTATCCATAAAACCATGTTTTACCATCCAACTCATTTATATAGCCCAAGGAAATACATGGGTTGATTCCTCCTCCCTCCCTACATGGATATTGGGTTCTTCTCCTTTGATATCATGGTTGATTCCTCCTTGGTTAAGTCTCTTTGTCCCACTACATATTCATATAGTTTAATGGTTTCAAATTGGTGGTTTCTCTATTGGACGAACCCTATATGCTAGGGTAGATGTGTGGATTTCATTTATTTAGTTCAAGGGTGTACCGATTGTATCTTGGGGACTGTTCTTACTTATCTCGTGGTTTCTTCCCATGCATATGTTGTTGAGGTAGATTTTTCCATCTATTTTCTTTCTAATACATTGCATTTGATTCTTAGCATTTTCTAAATAATTTTTAAATGTGTTTTTGGTATTTTATATTTTTTATTATGAAATTTAGTGGTGGTTTCATGTTTGTAATTTTGTTCCAAATTGGCTCTCAAAGGATTTCCAAAAATATTTCTATATTTATTTGTATATAAAATATTTTATAAAATTCCACATAGACTTTAAAGGATAAATTTTATTTTTGGTGTGTGTTTAGACTTGGTGATTTTTTGGTAATTTAGGTTTATTTTTTGACATGGTCATTGTATATGATTGTGATGCATTGGTGTGGTTTAAACTAATATGTGGGATATGTGTTTGGCGATAATGTTGGTAGTGGATTCCTTGGATTGGTTTTTGGTAACCTCTATAATTTGGTAATGATAATCCATTGTATTTAGGTATAACCATTGTTGAATGTGGTGCACCTATGGATATGAACACAAATAAAGATGGTACTTAACAAAGATAATACATATTTAAAAAATTCTTTCCCTCCTCCATCTTCGCATTCTTATCCCCCACATCTCACATTGATTTTTAGAAAAATCTAATAGTTTTCAAATGGTCAACTTGGTTCCTAAAATATTAAAATATGGTTCGAAAAAATTATCCGATTTAGCATCATGGATCAATAGTATGAAAAACGACATGACATAAAGGCATGTTTGGCACATTTGAGTGTGTCATGTTGTTTCATTGTAGTTTAAAAAATCATTTTTCACATAGACATGGATGGTGACTAATAAGGTCCTATTAGTATCCTAACATGTTTTGTAAAATCGATTAAATTATTACATGATGTGATGTCTCAATTGTAACTTTTTGGGACTTGATGTGAGAAGGTATCCTATATTGTAGAAACTCGGGGGAGAGGGTCATCACATTGGTGGTTTTAGTGTTTGCGCTTGGAAAACATGTTGTGTGTTGGTTATTGGTTTTATACACTAATGTGAGGACCTCCCCATTCACCTTGTTTTATTAGCATTTGATTCATAAGCATAATCTAGAGGGTTGACTGAAGGTTTCTTATCAACCACGACTAAATAGTTTGGTACCCCTTGAATTTTATTAGAGGCTAGGTGAGATGTGCCACCAGATTGGCCAGTTTGGAGTGGCCAGTTAGTTTTTGAATATAGGGTTACACCATTTTCTGACAGTTGAGTTCGAACAATGTTTGTCTAGTGATTTCATATAGAGATGTTTAGGAAATTACAATTATTATATCTAAATATTCCTTCATATTTCGACTATTATTGGTTACCTTTTATTATTGTGAATCATATTCTTGTTGTGTTTCTATTCATTTTTATAGTATCTATAATTATATCTTGGTGTGGATTATTCATTGGTTATTGGTTGTGAAACTGGTCTGTTATAATATGGAAATCAATTTTAAAAAATAAAGTGTTGTGTGTTGTTTAGAAAAGTAGATTTTTTGAAATATGCATTTGGATTTTGAAATTAAAAAACATATGTTCTAAATGAATTTTAATATATAGTTTGTGTACTTTTTAAAGAAATTAAATGCATGGACTCTATGGTTCATTCATACTTGGTTGTTTTTGCTCACACTATACACGTTCCACTATGTGTCAGTAGACCTATTCTAGTTTTCATGTTCAGGATACAACTTAGGTTGGGTGTGGAGTGGGATAATTTTTGGTTGGTGGTGACCAAGAGGTCACAAGGATATCATTTCTGTTATAGTTTTATTTACATAATTTTTTTAGTTTCTGTGTTGTTTGTTTTCATTGTATTTGGATTAATTTTTATTAATTTTTATTTAGTTGTTATTAGTTTTTTCTACATGCTCTATTTGGGTTATTTGATCCTTATTTATTTTTAAAAATTTCTTATTATGATTATATTGATGACTGGATTTTTTCACCATCCAGGGATGATTCGGAATACCTTTTAGGCTCTGTCTTAGGCTGGGTTGTGTGTTAGGTGGATTGATTCCCAAATTGGTTCATGAAAAAATGGTATCAGGGAAACCCTTTGTTTTTTGGGGAATCATGTAGAATAGAGATTAAGAATGTTGGGACTCGATAGGTTGGAATGGGAAGGGCGTCATAAACCATTGAGCGTTCCGATCATCCAGATTCCAGGGGTATTCTGGGATATGTGTCATTGTTTATATGATTGTATTTCATGGATTGGAAGTTAACATGGATGAGAGATGGTGTCACACATTGGTATTACATGGAGTGGTGACCCATGTGGGACAATATTCAATACTCAATGTTTTTTGAATAATTGATATTACATGGTGCGTGGTCCACCAAACCATGTGTACAAGTTATTAATAGTTTATAGTTACCTCTTATTGGTGTTTAGTGTGATTTTTGTGTTTCTGTGGATTTGGATGTTGTGTGTGGATTTTGGAAAAAACAATTTCGAAGAAGGCCCTCAAAACAAAAATGGTTTCCAATGAATGGTTCTAATTTTAAGGTAAGTCATGGTGTGGAATATGGTTTTATAAATGGGTTTTGGTAATTGGAATGTGGTATTCGATGTGTGATATTTAGGGTGAAATGGAAATAGTTTCCTATGAAAGGGGATTTTGGTATCGTCTATCATGTTTCACATTTAAGACAGTTATTTCAGATTTTGGGTGTTTCCCTTTGGTTAATTTTGTGTTGATTTTGATTTTGATCTTATGTTTTCATTATGCTCAGAGAATACTGGCTAGAAAGGTCTTAAAGGATTCCATTGGTCCTCTTTTAATGGTCAGCCCTAGCCAGACTCTGAGTGGGGCATACAGGTCACATTAATAACAATAAATTTTAGTATTTCATGGTGATCATGATATGTTAGAGGATATGAAGTGGCCTGAGGAAGTCAAATGTGCTTTTAGGTTTTTAGGAACTCTCGAATCTGTAAGGGTGGAGGTTGTTCTGATTTTAATATAAGGTATGCTTTTGGAGTGGTGGAAGGTGATCAGTCCATCATTATTGCAAGTGGGAATGTACTAGGAGGGGTTTAAGAATAATTTCATCATATTTTTCATCCTTGAGGATGTGAAAGAAAATAATGTGGTAGATCTATTGGGTATTTTTCAAGGATAGAATTCAATGACAGCCTATGTTGACCAGTTTCAAGATTTAGTTTCATTTTCACTAGAGGTAGAATCATAGGATCAGTTAATGTTTCCACTATTGGAGTGGGGTTATAATCTAGGGATCAAGGGGAAAGACCTCATTTCCAGTGAATTTATATTTGATAAATTAGTGGAAGAGTCATTTATAGTAGAGTTTGTTCCTAAAAAGTAGTCAATGGTGGTTGAGGAACCAATATTTCTTTCTTACCATTATGATTCCCAAAATGGAAGGACTCATTTTACATATGAACCCGTTCTTATAGTGTCTTCCCTATCAGTACCTACTTATCATTCATAAAAACACTTTTCATGTGATTCTTGTGTGGCCGACTTAGGCATTCGAATCACTTTTTTGATAGTCCTTTTAATGCTTTATGAATGTGTGGCCTCCTCGGTCACTAGGAAATTTTTTAAAGATTAAGTTTCTAGATGAAAAAAATCTCGGTTTGGGGATGTCTGCTCTAGACTGTGGGTTAACAGATGCTTCAGACACTAGAACTCTAGCCAGAGGACTCAGAGTGAATCTCTTCACATAGTCGGGAATCACCAGTGGTGAGGCAATCCATGTTTTAACAACTATCTATATTGATATAGTGGATATGATTACTGTTTCCAAAAATATTTATTCCTCATTTCCCCATTTTTTCATTTTTTTCTAAAAGTTTTCTTCTTCTTGTATCTTGAAATTTATTGATGGGAAGTGTTATGGATTTTTTTATGTAATTAACGTAACTGTTCCACGATGATATGGATCTATAAATGTATAGATTTTATGGATTTGTTTTTTTGGTAATGCTAGAGAATACCATATTTTTTTGGAAATAATGAGTTGTAGTTTGGGTTTTCTATTTATTTCATGTTACTTCCATGTGTTACCCTTACGTTACGGGTTTTTTTTGCTTCGGTTGGGAGTTCCCATTACTGATAGTGGGGTTAGTGGTTTCTCTACAAGGGGGGGGGGAACCTTTCTATATTCTCAATGGTTATCCTCATTTTATTCTTTCTTAAATCATGTTGAGTAAGACAGGTGGATTCAAAAGTTCACTCTGAGGTTTGTAATTCAATTTTTTTCATTCCATTTCGAGTTTGAATTTTAATTCAAATTTACCATTGTGAGTTTTTTAGGGGAAAACATTTCTTTTGGAGAATTGTCACACCCCGACCCTAGAATTTATTTTATTTTATTATTTTATTGAGGTTATATCTTTAAGATAGGGTCTGTGTTGAATTCCCATCCTTAATTTTTTGAGTTTTGGATATTTTGATTATATTTTTAGCCTATGCATAATTTTTGTGAATATTTTAGGGTTGAAATATATGAACTATTGAGGATAAAGGGACATAAATTCATTTTTCATTATTTGATGATAGATTTACATGGCATGTGAATTGTTTTTTGAAAACCATGTGAGTCTTGGAAGAATACATGTGTCTCAATTTTTATTTCTCATCCATGGATCATGGATTTTTAATTTTTATGAGATACCATATGGAAGGTGTTCAAGGAGGATTTTCACATTGATATATCAAATTTCATGGTTGGTGAATGTTTTAAAAATCCCTATTTCCAAACTAGGTTGGTGTTCTTCTTATTTATTAGAGTGTGTATGATTTCCACACATTTTTTCAAACCATGCATCTAAACCATTTGATTTTCCCAGGCCATTAAAATGAGTTAGAGACCTCTTTTTCCATCCATGCATTTTAATCCCAACCCATATTCTCTACTCTATCTCATTCATCCAGCCCTAGGGGTGCCTTTGGTGGATTCCTCCGTAAAAATCCATGGACATAGTGTGATTCTCCTTTGATTTCGTAGTGAATTAGTTCTTAGGCAATTCCCTTTCTCATTCTCATTACATATTTTTATAATTTATGTGTTTTAAATTGGTAGGTTCTCTATATAAAAAACTATATAGACTAGGGTAGATGTGTTTTTTTTATTTTGTTCCATGTTGTGTGGATTATCAGTTGTCCCACGTTATTCCTTATGCCAAAGTTTCTTCACATCCTCACGTCATTGATGTAGGTGTAAACAAACATTTCCTTTCTAGGTCAATCCTTTTAATTCTTGGGTGTTTGAAAATAATTTATAAATGTTTATCATATACTTGTGATGTGTTAATATGAATTTTATTAGTGGTTTCTGGTTTTTAATTTAGTGAAAAAATGGGTCTTCTAAGGAATTCCAAAATTATGATAATATGTATTAGTATTCATGTTTTTTGATAAAATTCAACTTGGACATAAAGATGAAATTGGGTGTCTTGGATTGTGTTTTCTCATAGTTTTGTTTTCATATTTATTTTTCTCTATGATTTCAGATTTATATATGACTATGATGCATCAATGTGTTTTAGAACTTATATGTGGGGTGTATTTAGAGGTAAAGTTTGAAGTTTATTACATTGATTGATTTTTTGTTACCTCTACGGGTTTTTAATGATATGCTATTGGAAGTGGGAATAACCATATATGCATGGGCATCACCTTTGGAAATACACAAAAATAAATATGCGTTTTTTATTAAAAAATTGTGATTTTTGAAATTATTTCCATCCACCCTATTCTCTTATGTATCCCCCACTTCTCCAAATAGTTATTCATAAAATCCATTTGTATTAAAATTGTATCATGGGATCCAAAATTATATTAAATGTGGTACGAGATATTTTCATATTTTTAACCTTGAATTAATTATTGGAGAAATGAATTGATATATATTCTTGTTTGTAACCTTTTATAGTGTTAGGTGGTTTCATTGTAGTTCTGGTAATGTTTTTGTTAATAGTCATGGATAGTGAATGATAAGAACTAGTTGTAATCTTATCATGCTTTTGAAAATGGTTTGAATGCACATATGATGTGAAGGACAGGTTGGCACATATGTGTTACTTGGTGTGAGAAGGTTACCTCAATGGTGGACCCATGGAGGTGAGGGCTATCACATAGGTGGTTTTGGTTTTTGGGCGAGGAAATCAGGATGGATGTGGGTTATTGGTTTGAACCACATGTGTGAGGACCACTCCCTTCATTCTATACTATTGTTATGGGATTACTAGGATATATATAGTGGTTCGTGTGAGGGTTTCTTATCAACCTCTATTAGATGGGTTGGTACCCCATGGATTTACAATGATGCCAGGTGTGACGTTCCATTAGATTATCTAGTTCAAAGAGGCTATTTTTTTTTAAATATGGAGTTCACCATACATAGGCTACAAAATCCGAACCAAATATATTGATGGATTTAGTTTTGATATGTTTAATAAATGTCCATGATTATATCTATATTTCCATTATTATTTCTACTATTCCTTGTTACTTGTTCTGGTAGATCTTAATCTTCTTGATCATTTTCTATTTATTTTTAGAAGATCCCATTTTATTATCTGGTATGGATTCTTCTTTGGGTTTTGTTGTGAAACAAATATTTTTTAAAACGGAAACCATTTTTATAAATGAAAGGGGTGTGGGTTATTCCGAAAATTGTTTTTTATAATGATGTGATTGGATTTCGATATGAAAAAACCTATTTTCATTAAGTATTTCAATTTTTGATTTTGTGATATTTTAAAAATTAAAATGCATGGAATCATAGATTGTTAACAATTGGGTTGTTTATGATCACACCGTACTTTTTCCTATTAGTGTTGGTAGATCCGAGCTTTATAGGAGGTTCATGTTGCCCATAAAGTGGGATGGTTTTTGGATGGTGGTGACTAAGTGGTCACATGGAGTTCATGTCTATTGCAGTTTGGTTAGTTATATTTTACAGTTTCTGTCTTATCAGTTTCCATTATATCTAGATCAGTTTTTGTGTTTATTTATATTTAGTTGTTATTGGTTTTTTGCATTATCCATTTTTGTTATTTTATTCTACTTTTTTCGGGTTAAATCATTCACTTTGTGATCTCTTTGATTATTCGTGGTAGTCGCGAACCCATGATGATCAGAAACACATCTCGATCCTTATCCTAGGCTAGGTTGGCTGTTAGGTCGGATGCAAGCCCGACCTGGTTCATGAACAAATGGTATTATAGTATCCCTTTGTTTTTTGGGGTGTTAAGTAGACTGGAGATTAAAAATTTTAGGACCTTATTTTTAGGAATACTATGGACTTCATAAACCCTTTCTCATTATAATATTCAAGTTTCAAGTTTTTTGGGGGGTTTGAGTCATTTTTTAGGTTTGTGTGGATAAGGATTGACTATTGATATGGGTTGGTGCTACATGATGGTATTTCAAGGAGCATTGAACCCTGTGGGACCATGTGCATAAATCATGGAATTACATGAATTTAATTTTTTTAGGGGGATGGTCCACCCAACAACGTGATTGGGTTTTCATTTTTATAGTTCATTATTCCGAGTGATCTGTGTGTGTTTGGTGTTTGTATAGAATTAGGCAGTGTGTGTGAATTTTGAATTTATTTTTTTGGAAAGATGCCTTTAAAAGGAAAATAGTTTTGGGGTTTGGTTTTAATTTTAAGGTGAGAGTTGGTGTTTGAGTTGTTTTTTGAAACATTTTTGGATATTTGGCTTGTGGACTTGGGGCCAAGTCATACTAGGGTTGAAATAGAAACGACAGCTTGTGAAATCAGATTTTGGTCTCTTTTGTGACATTTTTCTTGTAAGATGGTTAGTGTGGGTTTTGGGGGGGAGGGGTTGGTATAATTATTTATTAATATAAATTTTTTCTTTCGTTATATTTCTACTCTAATTGTTCTACCTAGAAAGGTCCCAAATGTTCCTAGTTAATCTTAACCATATATCATCCCTTCCTAGACTCTTTATGGGGAAGAAAATTCAACATATTCTCAGTTTTTATGGTATTTCATGGTGATTATGGTCTATTATAGGCTTTTAAGTGTCTTGAGACTGTTAAAGGTGTTTTCATGTCATTGGGAACTTCTGGAGTTTGAGGGTGTTGGCAATTCTAAGATCACTTGAAAGACCGAGTTTGGAGCACTAGACGACGATCATTCCCTCATCGTTTCATGATGGCATGTCTTGGGAGGCTATAATGACAAATTTACTCTAATGGTTAATCTTTAAGGTTGTGATGGTGAAAATTTTGATGACTTATTGGTTATTCGGTAAGGTCGACGGTAGGGGAAGGCCTATGTCTTCTAGTTTCAGGTTCTGGATTAATGTTTCTCCTGGGGAAGAATCATAGGATTAGATGAAGCTTCCTATCATTTTGTGGGATATTCATATCAAGATCATGGAGAAAATTATCTAATATGGTGATGATATTTTTGATAATATAGTGGAAGAGGTGTTTCTGAGAGAGTTATTTCCTGAAATATTGTCAGTGGTGGTTGATGAACCAATATTTCATAGTGCTTGTAAAGGTTCCCCATATAGAAAGAGTCTTAAATCATATTAACAGTTTCATAAGTAGTATTCATTACATGTACATACTTATCATTCCACATACCACTTACTCATTTACTTCTATTGTGGCATGTTCAGGAATTAGAATCCATTTTATTATAAACCTCATAAGGCTAGTTGATTGTATGGCCACTTAGGTCACATGTAAGTTTCCATAAGATTAGATCATAGTTAGAGGATGTCAGTGTCTAATTGTGGGTAAGTGGATTCATAATAAATTAGATATCTAACCATATTTCCAAGATTGAAGCTCCTCACATAGTTAAGAATCATTGGGGGTGAGGGAAGTATTGAATAAACTCCATTTTATAATGTTTTTGTAGTAGTGGATTATGTTTCCCAATTCGAGTATTTATTTATTTCTCTATTTTAGTTTTCTATATCTCTAAAAGGTTACTTACTATTGTAAGTTTCAATTTTCAGTGAGAATATTCATGGTTTTTTTGTTAAAGTTTGAGTAGATGTGACTTTATAATTTGGATATTTAAATGGTTTTATATTTTGGATTTTTTATGGTTCCTAGTTTTTATAATGTTGGAGATGATCATGATTTGTGTCAATTGTAAATAATATCATGGATTTTCAATTTAGTTCAATTTCCTTATTTGGATTACCCTTGGATTGAGGGGTTTTGGCTTTGGTTGGGAGTTTTCGGTGTCAATTATGGTGTTAGTTAGTTTCTTTTGGTGGAGAGAACCCTTCTATATTTTTTATCGTTAACCTCATTTTCATTTTTCTTAATGTATATTGGGTGTGACTAGTGGATTTAAAAGGTCACCATAAGGTTTGTGATACTATAATTTTTCTATCAGTTTTTAGTTTGAATTTGGTTCTCATTAGGCTTATGGAATTTTTATGGGTACAAATTGTTTGTGGTGGGTATAATTGTCACACTATATCATGGTTTTTATTTTATTTTATTTCTTTTCTAGGGGATGAATCTTCTTTTTAAGGTCTCAGTTTAGGTATGAGATGGATTTATTAGGTTTTGGATTTTCTAGGTTTCTTTTTGGCATATTCGTAGTCTCAGTGCCTGATTTAGGGGATAATCATATAGCTTGTTAAGGTTGAGGGAACTTCTATTTTTTTTTCTTATTACACAGTTTGCTTTTCCGGGCATGTTCACTATCTCTTAAAAATCATGAGAGGCATAGGAGAAAACTTGTGAATCCTTTTTTATGTTTTGAGGGATGGCATGTGTCTTTTTAATGGTTAAAATAAACCATTCCAAAATCGTGTAGTGAGGCTATGCAATATCACAATGCCAAATAAAACTATTTGTGCATGGATTCCCAAAACATGTAGCCAAACCATGAAATTGTTCTTCTTCTCTAGTACAGTGTGTAGTATTAGTGGACATTTTTTGTAACTATGTGGCCAAACAATAAAAGTTTCCACAGTTATTAAAAATTGTGAAATTCAAATTTTCACCTTATTTTGATATGGCCCTAGGTGATCCTTGGGTGGCTTAGTCCAACCCATCCTTGGATATTATATGCTTCTCCTTCGTTTTCTTGGTGGATTCATCCTTGGTTAAGTCTCTTTTTCCCACTCTTTTATTATTCAAGTTAATAGGTTTTCATCGGTGGTTTCACTATTTTCTGAACACTAGAGGCTAGGGTAGATGTGTGGATTTCATTTATTTGGTTCTAAGGTGTGCGAATTATATGTTGGGGAATTTTTTATTCCGATAAATATCTATCACATCCTCACATAATTTTGGTTTGTGTTACCATATATTTCTTTCCAAAACAATCTATTTTATGCATGACTGTTTCTAAATGATTTATATATGTGTTTATTATAGTTTTTATGTGTCAATATTAATTGTAGTGGTGGTATCATGATGGTAATATGGAGACCAATGGTATATTAATGGACTTCTTAAATTATGCTTATATATATTTTTAAATAAAGTGTTTTAACAAATTCTACATGGCCATTAAAGATGTGATTGGGTTTTTTGAAGTATGTTAGGCCTTGGTGATATTTTGGTAATTAGTCTCCCATGTGATTTTGACTTTGTATATCATTTTGATTCATCAGTGTGGTTTATTACTTATGTGTGGAATGAGTATTTAGTGGTAGTGTTTATAGTGGATTCCATTAAGTGGGTTTTTGTTACCTCTATATTCTTATAACGATATACCTTTGAATGTGGGAATAACCATAAGTGAACATGGTGAGAATATGGTTAGGCTCACAAATGAAGATAGTTTTTTATAAGGAAAATATATATCTCCCAAATCCCTCTCCCTCGTCTCATCTCTTTCTCCATCCTTTCCAAATGGTTCTTCCAAAACACCAATAAATATTAAATGGTCTCCTTGGAGCCTAAATGATTATAAATATGGTTTTAAATGTGGTTCCACAATTTTATCTTAATTATAACCTTATAACCACGGTTTTCTCAATGACTTAAATACCCATTTAGAAAAATTGATTTTCCTAGGTGGTTTCATCCTAGTTTCAAAAATGGTTTTGGAAATGGAAATTAATGGGTAATGATATGGCATGGTTGGAATCTTTGAATGTTTGGGAAAATGGTTTGAAATCTATTATGATTTGGAGGCCAGGTTGGAACATGTGCGTGACTTGATGCAAGAAGGGAAACTCTAGCGTAGACCATCCAATGAGAGGGTCATCACATAATTGGTGTCACTTTTTGTTATAGGAAAGCCTATGGATGTGGGATATTGGTCCGATCTATGTGTGTAGGACCTCCTTAATAAACACGTACAATTGTCATGGGATTTCTTGTGAGTCATCTAGTGGGACGAGTAGTGGTTCTTTGTTGACCCCAATTAGATGGGTTGGCACCCCTAGGTTTTCTAAGAGGTTATGTGGGGAGTTCCACTGGATTTGCTAGTTTAGAGAGGCTATTTGGTTTTTGAATATGGATATGCACTATTCATCAATAGGTGAATATGAACCATGTATGTCTGGGGATTTATTTTAGTGATGTTTACAATGATCCAATGATTATTTTGCTATGTTTCTTCTTATTTGTAATACTCTTAGTTACCTATTCTGGAATTACATCAGCTTCTTGTTCTATTTCTATTCATTTTCATCATGTAGCTTTTTGTTACCTGGATTGGATTCTTCTTTGGATTTTGGTTTTGACACTAGTTTTTTTAAATGAAAACTTGATTAAAAAAGGAAAGTGGTGTATGATTTTTATAAAAGTGAATTTTTGTGGAATGATGTGTTTGAATTTTGAAATGAAAAAAACAAATTGTTTATATTTATTTTAAAAATATTCATTCTATACTGTTTTGGGAATTGAAAAGTGTGGAATTTATGGTGCTTACTTACTGGGTCGTTTATGCTCAAACCGTATTTCTTCCACTCTGCAATTGTATACAAAAGTTATTTTTAAGGATTCAGTTCCGATTCATGTTTCCTGGAGAGTGGGTTGGTTTGTAGATGGTGGTGACCAATAGGTCATATGGAGTTCATTTCAGTTACGGTTTGTTTTTTTTCATATTTTGGTGTGTTTTTTATTTGACTATGTATCTAGATGGTTTTTTATTTATAGATATTCAGTTGTTATTGGTTTTTATTTCACTCTATATTTTTTTATTTTAACCCTATATTTTTGGGATTAACTGTTTCCACTGTGATCTCTTTGATTCCCATTACTAGTCACCAACCCGTGAAAATTGTTAACTTATCTCAGCCATTGTCTCGAGATGGTTTGGGTGTCAGGTTAGATGGAATCCAATCTTAGTTAGTGTCGTTCCCTATGCTTATTATGTGATAAAAACTTCGTAGAATTATTTTATAGATATACACATTCCATTAAAATATCCTTATGGTTGTTCAATCAACATATCAAAATGTGTCAATATAATGAAGGTGAAACTAAAATATCTTAAAACTAATGACTATCAAATCCTTATTCATGAATTGATTCCAACTGAAACCAGAAATTTATAATGCAATTATTTTTGGGTGATGATGATTTAAATGTTCAATTATTATAGAAAATATTTTATTAAAAAGTTATCCAAATGTTTCAAAATTTTGTTAGAAATTCCAGTGGTATTTATTTTATATTTAGATAAAAATTATCCGTCCATATTTTTTTCATTTCCATTCTATATCTAACTATCCATCTTCCAAGAAAATAACCTCTTGGGAGAGAAATTTATTTTAACTGGATGTATCAAACTGAATCAAATATATACATACTGAACTCTTATTTTGATAATAGATATCATTATATAGTTTCCATTATAAAACATTATTTGTCTCAATAATGTGAATTTGTTTTAAATATATTAGGAAAATATGTGAATGAGATGAAAATTTAAAAAGATAAATAAATATTTTTATTATGATAACAGTTTTCCATAATTTCTTTCAAATAAAAAAAGTGTGTAATTATCAAATCATATTAAATAGAACCCTGATCCTTGAAAAGTGGGAAATGACACATTTCATGGTATTTTTTAACCGTGATATTTTTAATGAAAACATCAAGTATGTAATTGGATTATATATATGTTATCTCTATAACATAATTTAACATATAATTTAAATGTTAACTATATTTTTCTATAGATAACATAGAAAAATTATAAGTTGAATCCACCATTAACTTCCTTTAAAATTAGAGTGACTTTTCCAGAATCATTTTTCATTAATTTTAAAACAGTTATTATGCGGGTTTGAGTGTGAAGCAATATGAAGATACTGACATATTGGTGTGTTGGGGTATAGAACCATCTTGTGTCCCATGCCAACCCCACAACGACCACATTAAACTAAACCTTGATTCACCACAATAAATTATCTCAAACACCATTGTTGACCCATATCATAATTCGAACACTATTAATTTAGACCCACAATGATGTTGATGCTTAGGAAACCACTAAAAATGAATTTTTTGAACATTGTGGGAAATAGACGAAGACATATCATAGAGTAGGTAAGTGATATGGAAAGTAGTAACCAAGAAAGGAACATGCTATTAAATGTAGGATCCATTGAGAGCCAACACTGTGGAAGATTGGTGGAGGGATGGAAGCATCAAAAACATTCAAGGTTCGAGTTTACAATTTTTCATTATCTCTCTAGAAATAAGAGAGTTTAATTTTCAACCAATAAATTGTGTTTTGAATGAAAATATTTAGTGATCAATGGATACAAATTGTGAATAACTATATAAGAAATAAATATAAGAATACAACATTATGGTGTTATATTAACTGAAATAACATTCTATTAGTCCAGTTCATCTGTCAGCTGACCTTTATATGAAAATATTTCTTAATATGGCGTTATTGGGGAATTTTTTATATTATATTTTTACTAGCATAATCATGTTTGTATTGTAAATTAAAATTGGTCTGACTCAATGAACAAAATAAGAAAAATTTATTAATGATATTGGATTGAGATATTTTTTACATAGGTCACTTCATGGATACCAATAAACTATATAATTATATGTTAATGAAAAAACAACTATTTTATGTGAATGATCCTTTAAAAATGAATTTTTTTTATTTTATTGATGTAATCTGAAGACATATATTTGATGATCACGGGTATGAGATGGACACCATAATTTCCATCAATGGTATTGAGAATTATGTTATTTATGACTACTCAGATAATTCAATTATTAGAGTTTCTTTTAAACTTAACATTTTGGTGGGAAATATATAGAAGCAACGATATATGGCTTTAGAAATATATTTTATAAAATATTTTACTTATGTGAATTTTGGTCAAATTATTAGTTTCAAAAAAGTAAATATAGATTTGGGTGTATAAGAATTTTTATATGTTTTGTTTTTATTCTAAATAGAATATAAATCTCCCAATTTTGATAGATTTAATTATATAAAACATTAACAACCTCATCTTAACACATCATGAAAACAAAAAATTTGACACAATAGTTACTGTGAGTTCATATGAAATTTTAAATATGTTAATATTAAAACCATAGTTTACTAGTGTTTGTCGAAATTTATAATTTTGTTTCTCTAAAATGTGAAAGTAATCACTAAATTTAAGAATACATAACCATATAAAACATAAAAAAAATTGATTAATCAAAATGTGAAATTGAGGTTTTAAAGTTTCATGATAGCTTGACATTAGTAGATTTAGACCAATATTAGAACCTATTAGCAACATAATCATATTCTATTATAGTTGAATTATATTTTTAAATATCCTTTATCTATATAATATATACATTATCACTTCAATAAAACTTATTTAGATCAATAAATAATTGAAAAATAATAGAAAATACAATATGAAATCTGTAAAATTTGGGAAAAAATTATTTTAGTGATTTTATGCCAAATTTAGAACATCTATATGATTGATTATGCCTTCATTTTATTTAAATAAAATATTAATAATATAATTAAATATATATCTCAATAAGAATAATGTATTTTTAAGAATATGGCTTAGATTATGATTAACATACACCCCATTTTATAAACACCAGAAGGTATGTTTCTGGTTTATAATTTCATTTTCTTATGTATCATTCCTAGGTGATTTACAACCATATTGTTGTGTATTATTTAAATTTATAAGAATATAGGTCGAAATTAAATTATAAGAGAAATATTAAAAATGTATATTACATTGTAAATATTGGGTTCCATTACCATTTATATACTATTTTAAAAATTAATTTGGGTTATGTATCTTTATTGTTTCTTGATAAGATTATAAATTTTATTAACAATGATGATCATGGAATTAACAATATATATTAGTTTATATGGATTATATTAAATATCATTAAAATAATATTTTTTATTGATAACTGTTATTATAATCTTTGATAATTATTTAATTATGTTCTTATATTTAATATTATCAATATGGTCAATGTTAGAATGGTGTGAAATCCATCGTAATAGACAATGTGAATCTCAAATAAAAATGGAAGCCTTACTATGAAAACAAACATTATATGATATAATCCATATATAGAAAGGAAAAAACAGATAATAAATGTGAAATAAAATGAATGTATAAACCAAGAAAAAATATTATAAGATACATTAATCATAGAAACAAATAAAGTCCAATACATAAAATAAATAAAAGAAACAAATTGAATGATATAATCCAAGTGAAACAAGAAACAAAAACATAAGAAAGTGAAATACAAAGTGAATCATTCATAAAAAACAAAGGAAAAAAATAAAAAATTTATAATGAATCAAAATAAAACAATAATAATTTAAAAAACAAAAAAATCAAATAAACATATATAATGATTAAAAAAAGAATGAACAGTATAAAACACAAAATAAAATACAAGCACTCAAGTAAGAAAATTTTAAAAATTAAAAATGAATAAATAAATACGAAGAATAAAAATACAAAAAATAATTTAAAGAATAAATATATCAATAAATACATAATAAAAGTTAAAAAAATATATAAAAATATTAAAATAATCAACATTGATAATGAATAAATAACTGATGTATAAAAAATAAACAAATAAAAACTGAAAAAAGAGAAAAAACAAATAATTAACTAGAAAGAAAAAATAACGAACAATTATATTAAAAATGAATAAAATAAAAAAGGTATAAAAAATAAATAAATGACAAATACAAATTGAACAAATACCTAAAAAATACCAATGAAATATTTAAATAAAAAAAATTAATTTAAAAATAAGTATAATAAGAAAAAAATAACAAAGAACAAAGAATAAATAACAATGAATAAAGAACAAATAACAAAGAACAGTGCAAAAATAAAAAAGAAAAAAAAGGAAAAAGAAAAAAATAACATTGAAAAAAGATAAAAGGGAAAAGAAAATATAAAAAAGACAAAAATAAAAAATAAAAAATAAAAAATAAAAAATAATAACGATTAAAGACAAATGAATAATGAATAATGATTAATTAACATTGAATAAATACAAAAGTGGAAATTACATAGATAAAAGAACAAAAGAATAGTGAATAATAATTTAAAAATACAGAAAAAACAATAAAAAATTACTAATAAACTAATAAAAAATAATGAATTAAGAATAAAGTGATAAGATCAATGAACAAATAATAATTTGTAATGGAAAAAGGAAAAATAGATACATTATAGGGAAAAATAATATTTAATAAAGAGATAGTATCAATTAACAAAAACTAAAGAACAATAAACAAATAAAAATTATATACATTACAAGAAAAAATAATAAACAGTCATTACAAACAATCAACAAATTCATAAATAAAGAATGAAAATGAAAAATAAAGAACAAAAAGTACAGTAATGTAAAACAAAATAAAATAATAAAAAAACAAAAAAAACAAATAAATAAGAAATAAACAGATAAAAATAAACAATGAGATAAAAGTGAATCAAAATGTAAAAAAATAATACAAAATTACTTGAAAAAGAAACTCAATATAAATAAAAAAAATTGTGAATAAAAAAAAATATATATAATCAATGAACAAATAAATTTTTTTACAATGAACAAATACAAGATATAAAGAAATAATATATAAAGTAACCAATATTTATAAAAATAATAATAATAACAAATAAATGATGAAAAATGAATGTAAGATGAGAGATAAGTTATCATCAAAATATATCTAAAAAAGGGAAAAGTGTCACTCAATTTTTTGGTAAAATTTATTATATATAAATGGTAAAACTAAGTTATAATTTAGTGAAATAAATTTAATGTAATTCATGGTATATTTGATGAAATGAGAAGTAAAATTTTTAACCTTTAACTAAAACTTCTGGAAAAAAAAAACTAAACCATAAGAATATTAATAAACTAAATTTTAACCAAATCAACATAAAATAACATAAAATGAACCACACCATCATAAAAACATCAAATTTGTACCAAAAATACTCAACAATAAGTCAAATAAAAATAAACTAAACTAAAATAATTTAAATCAATCAAACTAAACCTAACTATAATAGAACAAATTCACTATAAAAGATTAAAAATGCATCGTTCCTATGTTTATCATGTTAATTAATATGCATTTTTTATGATATGAAACTTATTTTGTGTTCTGTTTTTCATCGAAGTTGGAATACCATAATTACCTCAACTCAAAAATAATGTATTATTTAGATTACCCATTATTTATTAATTTAATAAATAAATGTATATTTATTTTCCAATTTAATAAATGAAAAATATTAAATTGATATATAAAAAGTGTTTGTCTAAAAATGATAGCTGCATGACAGAGATGGTCCTTCATCCTTTAGTTCTTACTATTACTATAGTATTTCAAGAATATTTATCAATTACATAATTTATATCTCATGTTCAATAAATATATTTAAATTTAAGCTAGGAAACACTTTTAATAGATAATTTTTATTTATCAAGACTCGTAACAGATGTGGTCAAACTAATAGTTTGATGTTGGGTGTGACTAGAGGTAGTCAGAGTACTCATCATACCCAATCTCACCCAAAAACATCACCAGATATAACATCTATCATAGTCTATCATCAATACATCCCCTTATAGGTATAAATATATTCATACATCACACCCATTGTTTTACACAAATATAGTATCTAGTACAGTTTCCCAACACCCAATTCCCTTAGATGAATAAAGATATTCATAATTATTCTTATTTCATAACTGTTTTCCTTAGGTTATAATTCTCACATTCCATTTCATTAGTTGAGGATGCATCCATCTCCTAATTTCATTTTTAATGACTCTGGTTTGGACTCGTAAGACATTAGAATATTGCATAGAATTGTTTTGAACCAGGGTGTTGATTCAACATGAGATGTTGGGCAAGGGGTGCCTCAGTGCGATGATATTAAAAATATTAAATATGTGTTTGGACGTGAATTCATTTTCTCTTTAAATGAAAATAAATCCTCTTTAGAGACTCATATCTAATTTTTGGGCCAGCATTTGTGTCCATAATATCCTTTTTACCCTAATCATTACCTAAGGACATACATGCCAGGAGTTTTGATCAATGAATATTTTTGTGATGTGTCATGAAATGGGAATTAATGGGTTTAATTTACTTAAAAAAATTACTACTCCAAACCCTTCGACACACAATGCACCAATGGAGGAACACCTATCTTCTCCCAATCCTCTCCTCATCCACTCCCTTATTTGTCTAATGGAGAGAATCACTCCCTAATGGAAAAATCTAGGTGTTTTAGATCTACGTTTAATATTTATATCATCATCAGATCGAGGAGTAGTACAATTACAAAATTTTTATTCTTCCAAATTATCAATGATTCACCAATGAGGTATGTGTATTTGAGTGTCGGTACCGATCCCTTTCATCAAGTAGTGTATTATGGTTCTAGTACCCAAATAAAATTATTATTTCTCCCTACATAGTACATCTGTAAGTTTTGTCGAAGAACAGGATGAATTAGTGAATTTTTGGGTAATTGCCCACTGAAATTACAATCTACACAACATGTATTTCAGTGAACACACACCATGTACCTATTCATTTTTTTAAGGATAGAATTTTGGGACGACACGTTGTGTATAGGTGTTACACACCATGTAGTGCCATAAACCATGGGACCATGGGACATGGATTTAGTTAGTTATGTGAAAACACATGGCCAAGTACTAAAACATGGATAAAGTACACATACCTGGGGATTGGTACATTGATTTGGGGAAACTACATTGGTATGTTCCCGTTTATCCTGAACACATCATGTAATATGGGATACACAGTGTGTAATGGATAGAGTTGTTCGATCTGTGTATAAGGGGAACACAGTTAAGGGATAAGTGACGAGGATCATGAAATTTTCCTTCTTTATATGTCGTGTATGCCTACATGGTTTGGTGAAAAATTTAGATTGGATACAAGGTGAGGTTCCTGGGTGGGATCACATTTCGTGTGTTCTATGGAGCATGCTATGTACTCCTATGATAGCCTCCTGGGATCTTCAGCCTTCTATATCATCTTCTATGGGACTCAGATTCAATATTGTGAGTATCCTGTCCTGAACAGTTTTCCACATATAATGAGATGCTGGCCTCAGTTACAAATTATAAGATATAAGGTGGTGTAAATCGAGTAAGACACTCATGAAGTGGTACGACTCCAATTTTGGAGATCAGTGTGGTTTGTGAAGAGAGAGATGTTGGGACTGGTACTCCCCTGTATCATCAGGGAATGGGTTTGTATTACCTATCTACATAGGAAGACATATGATTCCCCATGTCAGGGGTGTGGGTTTTTTCCCTTTGATTAGTTTATTCTATGGGTGTTACTCCCCTAATGGACCAAGGTGGGATTTTCCCTATGATTTTTGAGAAGTTATGATGTACTCCCCTAATAGATCATTATGTGGGTCCTCCATATATGACATATAGATAGATTGGATACTCCCCTAATTAGATAGGTTGCAGGTCCTCTATTATTGGATTCAGTACTCCCCTATCATTCTAGGGAATGGGACCTCCATACATGTTGTCCTAGAAGAGTTGGCACTCCCCTAGCATGCCAGGGAGTGGGTCCTTTAGTATAGGGTTGGTACTCCCCTACTGTATCAGGGTTCATGTACCCCATAGAGAATGAGCTGGAAGATTTGGTACTCCCCTGTACTACATGTGTGCAGGTCCTATGGCCACAAAGTGGTAATCCCATACCTTGTTATGGTGTGAGGTCCTTGATCTATAGAGTGGTACTCCCCTATCGTTTCAGGGTGTGGTTCCTCCATTTTTTGAGTTAATCTCCCATGTTAGATCAAGGAATTGGTCCTCACATATGGAGTAATACCCCGTATGAAATTATAAGTGGGGAGACGGTCCACCAAAAGATTTGTAGCTCCCTTAGATATGGGAAACACTTTTGAGGTGTGGGCCCCACTACTTGATTTGAGTGATTGATAGTTAGTTTTTAGTGATACCTTGATAATATTAGGTGATGGACACACCATGTTGGTGTAATATAGGTCTAATGGGTTTGTTAGGAGTAGTACTCCCTTACTATGGGGTAGTGGCGAGGTGTGGGACCATCTGTTCTCTCTTGTCAGAAAGGATCACATGGTGCATAGTCTGGAGCATTGATCCCTTAGTTGTGTGCAGTATTGAGGGTCATGAAACTTCACATGGGTTTCATTAGTTTAAACTATGTGCAATGTATGAAAAAGAAGACCTATAGAGATAGAAACTAGAGCTGGACCTAGTAATATGTTCCTGATGGAGCACATTCTCTCAAACATACCATTAGGAATGGTAGAGTTGTTTCTACTGGAGTGCATCTCTCAGATGGATACAATATTGGATAATTGGGCTAATGGAGCATGTGGTTATGGTTTCATGTAATGATTAGAGACTAAAAAAGAATATTATACCTCATATGTGGTTGGAACCTCATGAGACTTAGTGTTTGAGATGAGTAAATCTGGGTGATTTTTTGGAGTCCTTGTTGTGTTTTCACATTTTGGGGTTGAAACCACTTATAGACCAATCTGACTAGTAATGTACAGTCATTGATGTTTTGAGTGGAATTTTCTCTCTCAATTGGGGTTCCCTATGACTAAGTCAAGAGGAATGATATCTCTCACTTTCTCCTTTTTTCTTTTCGGGTTTTGGGGTTCCTAATTAGTATATTTATACTCACCCTTGAACGGGATTTGTCCACACAAGTTTTGTTGTCTTGTACGCACTAGATGACTCTAGACAGAGTTCACAAAAGAAACAAGGTAGGTAGAGTTTAGTGATATATATTGACTGAGGTGTTTATTAGGGATTGGATGATGAGTTTTCCAAATGTTTCTATATAAAGTGATCCCATAATTCATTGTAGGTTCTATTCTTTTATATTTTTCTTTGGGGGTACTATTAATAAAAAATTTCTCTTTGAATACTTCAATTTTACTCTGGTTGGGGGATATAGATGTATGCATCAATTAGTATCTTTTGGGTTTTACATCTAAGTATTTTGTGAGCTAGGAGATGTGTGAATATGTACAGGTACCAATAAAATGGCTACCATATTAGTGAAATGCCAACTTATCACTAGTCACTATCCCTTGTCCTATTGGACGTGGTATTGGGGTGTTTTGTATCAAGACCCATTAGGTCGAACTATGATAATGTGGTATCATAGATGGTCGGTTCCACATTGGTACCGTAGTGTCTTATGCTTGGTCTGGGTTGTATAGAAAAAGTGTTAGGATGTTTTGAGTTCGACTCCCAGGCAAGAGGTTGTAGTGTTGGTGTGGAAATAGATGCATCCATTCACTAGGACTCTAACAACAATATTACTGACTCAATACTTTAGTAAAAAGGTCTCTAAGACATAAATGGTGTATGCATCATACCAGATTGGGTTTTGGTTTTCATAACCTTCTTTAGTCATCTCCCAAGATATAGTCTTTGAAAATGGTGAACCTTGAATACATTTTAGGATTCGACCTTGATGACAACAACATGGGATTCCATGGTGTGAATATGATGTCAATCCACCCCATGGTGTGGTTTAAATGAAGGGAACTGATTTTGAGGTGTTAACGCTGAGTGGTCTGTCGGTGGTGGAAACACATGTTGAGAAAAAAAATTAACTAGATGTTCATGCCATGGATGTAGTTAGGCCATGTGTGATTCAATATTTACAGAGGAACTGACCATTGAACTGCTAGTGTGATCCATACCCCTAGGTAGTAGATATCAATCTTGAAGCAGTCACGGTAGTTTTTCGGTTAGTGAGGACACCCCCGATCTGATTGTGGTCCTGGAGGAAAGTCTTCTGCAAGGTTCACCAGGGAAATAATAGAGTCTAAGTATACAATATCATGATTAGGTGACGTTAAATTAAGAGGAGTTTTAGTTACTCTTTATGGAAGAGTTTCACCTAGTAACATTGAAATCAGTATGTATCTAGGAGCTTCTATAGCTTAATCATGGTAAAATAATAGCAGTGGCATATTCGGTGAGGGTTACAGAATTGTCATGATACTCCTTGGATAAGGTTTGGGATTTGTTCTTTAGTAAATAAACATTTTATTAGGGCTTACATCAGGAGACCAGGGATTATGTGACTACTCATTTCATTACCACCTATGATAGAGTGTCGGATCCATATTTGGTGGTAGAGAGTTTCTTGGATTAGTAACATGTGGATGTGACCCAAAATAATGGTTACAAGGCTAAGTAATCTTCAAAAGGAGGAATATGAAAAGTGATAGGATCATGGAGTAGGATAAATACACATTCCCAGACTCAGGCTTGTGGACCAATGATGTAGGAGTAGTGCTAAGGATCAGTTCAACCTCAATAGATGTAGTTTTATGCAGGTGACAATTGGGGACATCTCTCTAAAGATTATCCAAATAGTCTTGTAGCTGAGAGGGATCCATTAACGTGTTTCCTTGGTAGATAAATTACTTGGAATAAAGGGTTTTCCAAGTTTGTGGATGTGTCAGAGGAGCTCAAAGAGGAGTAAGAGGTGGCGGGCAGTTTGTGTTGACGCCACAACCACCCCCAGGTAGTCTGCTGCCAGATCAGGGAGCTGGAAGATGTGGGTGCAGATATATACAATCAATTGTGGTCATTGACTGAGAAGCTATTAAGATAAACAAAGGTTCCCCTTTTGTCTTTCATAAATTATGAAATAGAAATTTTTAGTCATTTTAGTGAGGTAACCTTTTTCATTCTTTATCTTACTTTAGTTTTTACTAGGGTGATGCGGGCCGTCGAAAGAAGCATGTGTTGGTAGTTGCGACATAAGTCTAGGAAGACCCAATGCATGTTTGGGAATCCTATTGTTTTATTTTAGTACCCCTAAGTGGTTGTAGTCATCATTGTAGGTGATATGCTCATGGTGTATGTGGTGTAATTTTATATTACATTGAACTCACGAGTAAGAGAAACACTTTCTTCATTGAGAACATGTTTCTTTGATATGAAAAAAATAGTGTGACTGAGTAAGTGTTGCACAAAGAAGACAATATCGAGGTGTGGTTGGAAGGTTCCTTAGAGTTGTGTTTTGAAGAAGAGGTTGTGTGATGAAGTGTCTGAGAAGGTATTGGTCTGTCCAGTGGATTTTCTCTACAAAACATCTTTATCACGGGGGCCATAGGATAAAGAAAGACTTTCATTGAATCATATTTAAGTGTAAGAGTAAGACCATAGATGTTTCCACAGTGTGTATTTATTACCTACCATCCATACTATGATGGGATACCACTAGTGGGTGTGGCTGTGTTTCTCTATGGGCGATCTGTGTTTCATCTAGAGGACTGTAGAATAAGGGCATGGTAAGACCAACTGTTTACTCTTGCGAAGCACTGTTTTGTTCGAAAATACCCTCACATGTTCAGCATCTACCTCAAATGAAAATGACTTGAGGAGGCTTTTGTATAGTCCATCTAGTGGTAGATGAGAACTCTGGGGTTCCTTCAGTGTCTGCAACAAGTTAGCAAGGTGGTGTATCACTGGACCCCTTGACTACAAATGGACCGTGGTGTTTACTGCTTTCCCACCTATCACAACTAAGGATATATGTTCTCATTAGATGCATGATGTTGGTTTAGTATGAGTGGGAAATAAATGTGGTTTGATATTAGTGGTTCCTCTACGTGTGTTCTTAGAAGTAGAATAGGAACCATTGGTGAGCTCACTGGCATGGTAGTTTAGAATGGATCTCACATTCTTCCATTATGCATAGACTTTTTCTTTTCTGGGATGAAAATCCCCAATTTTTGAAGAATAAAATAACTTGATTTTTGACCCATAAGACTTTGTAATATTGTAGAGAATATTTTCGAATCTAAGCGCTAATTAATCATGGGATGTAGGGTCCTAAGGAACCTCGATGTAGTGATATTAAAAATAATAAAAATGTTTTTTTATATGGGATCACAATTTCAATTGAAATTTATAAAACATTTATTTAGAGTAATAGATTGGATTATGGTGATCTTGGTCATGTCTGGAACTTCATTATTATCATAGGGTTGACCTATGTTCATTCGCACCATGTTTTTTATCCAAGGACTATTTTTGTGACATGGAGTGAAAGGGGATTATATTGGTTTAATTTAATTATAAACAATTCCATTCCCCACAACCCTTTGATGTGAAGCATACCAAAGGTGGATTTCCTCTTATCTCATCCTCCTCTCCACTCTATGGAGAATTAATGAAATCATAATAAATAAACAAAGCGAGTTGCTACTGATCACCATTTTTGACACAGATCATCATCAGATCAAACAACAACATGATACGGGAATAGTTATTCATCCAAGGGATCAATGTTTCACCAACTTGGTAGGAGGATTTGAGTTTTCATCTTGATCCCTTTCATAATTCATTTCTTCAACGTTTTAGAGCCCAAATAAAATTTCTCTTAATCCATTCTTGTTAGATCTGTGATTTTTTGCGATGAATGGGATGAATCAAGGCATTTTACAGTTAATCACTGACTATATACACCATATTCTCAGTGTGTAATTAATTGAATCATTCCATTTAGATGTTATTATTTGCGGAAGATGAAGTTTTGTGACTACACATCATGTATAGGTGTTACACGGTGGGTAGTTTTCTAAACTGTGTGACCATGGAACATGTCTTGGGTTAGTTGTGTGAAAACACATGGCCATGTACTAACACAAAACCAAGGTACATTGACACGAGGTCCCATGAATATACATGAGAAAACTACATGGGTATGTATCCATTTATTATGAACACACCATGTGTTATGGGATAAATGGTTCATAAGGGATCTAGTTGGCTTATCCATGTAGAAGTGGAAAACGACCAGGGGATGAGTAATGAGGGAAATTCCATGTACCTCTTCTAAAAACAATGTACCCTTATATGGGTGGGTAAAATGTGTAAACAGGATACACACACCAGTTCTTGGGTGGGATCACCTATCGTGGGTGTTCTGGTTCATGTTGTGTACTCTTATGAGATCCTCCTAAGATCTTTCACCTTCTTGATCTTCTTCTCTGGGACATAGATTCAATATTCTAAGTAAACTATCCTGAACTATTTTCTGCATAGAACACAATTGTTGCCTCCATCATAACATACAAGATAATAAGTGTTGTATATCATTCTATAATCTCAAGAAGTTGTTCTGAGACGATATTGGATATCGGCATGGTTCGTGAATAGATAGATGTTGGGACTAGTAATCCCATGTATCATTATGGAGAAGGCTTCGCTTAAATTTCTTCTTAGGTAGAGATATTACTCCCCACATCATGGGAAAAGGTTAGTTACCTTTGGGTAGTTTTCTCTAGGGGTGTTACTACCTTTATGGACTTGGTTGTGGGTTTCCCCATGATGTTCATGAATCTAGAAAATACTCCTTTGATAGAATAGGGTACTGGTCCTCTGTATAGGACATATAGATAGAGTGAGAACTCCCCTAACACATTAGGTAGTGGCTCCTCTATTCTATGATTCAGTAAGCCTATCATTATAGGGTGTGGGTCCTCTATATGTGTTGTTCTGATAGAGTCAATACTCCCATTCAATGTAGGGGAATGTGTCCTCTAGCCTAGGGTCGGTACTCCCCTACCATGTTAGGGTATGAATCCTTCATATAGAATTAGTTGGTAGAGTTGGTACTCCCATGTCCTACTAGGGTGTGGGTCCTCTAGCCATTGAGATGTAATCCCCTACCAGGTAAGGGTATGGGTCCTAGATCCTTGGAGTGGTACTCCAGTGTCATATCAGGGTGAATTTACTCCATTATCTGAGTATTAATTCCTTTTTGGATCAACGAGAGGGTCCTCAAATTTAGATTAGTACTCCCCAGTCATCATGTAGTAGTATGGAGTGTTTCCTCTATTTGAGTTGGAGATCCCTCGGCTATGGGATACAGTTACAAGGAGTGGGACCCTCCAATTTATGTAAATAATTTCAAGTTAGGGGTCAGTACTCCTTTGATGGACTGAGGTTCTAAACACACCATTAAGGAGTGAAAAAGGTTTTGCGGTTTAATTAAGAGCAGCAGTCCCTTGACTGCAGGATTTTGGCGAGTAGTTGGTCCCTCAATTCTCTATTGTTAGATAGGATGCATGCGGTTCATATTCTAGAGTATTGATCCCTCAACTATGTTATTTTGTAAGGGGAGGCCCTCTTTAATTGGGTTTCTTTAGTTTATGTTGTGCGCAAGGTAACAATTATTTGACCTCTGGTTCTCGGCACTAGAGCTAGAGGTAGTATGATGTTCCAGATAGAGAACATTCCCTCGGACATACCATTAAGAATGGTAGAGTTTTTCCCGATGGAGTGCATCTCTAGGAAGAGTGCCATCATGGATGGATGACATTGTGGAGTTTGTTCTCCTTGTTTTGTGTTATATTTAGAGCCTATGAAGTGAATCCCACTTCCTTCAATGAGGTTAAATCCTCATGAGACTTACTATATTAAACTGGTATATATGGGTGATTTATCAAAGTCCTTATAGTGACCTCGCATATTGGGTTTGTAACCACTTATAAACTAAGATAAATTTTCATCTAAAATAATGGATTGTTCGATATGTATTTTATATCTCAATTGGGGTTCCCTCTGGCTAGATCGAGTATATGGGTTCTTTTTAGCATATCCCATTTTGGTTTGGGAGTTTTGGGTCACTTACTAGGTATTTTTATAACCACCCCTGCACATGATTTTCCCGCACATGTTTTGTGTCTTATGTATACCAAATTCCATTAGACAGAGTCCACAGAGGACCTAATGTAGGTGGATCTTTGTGAGATAAACTGATTGAGGTATTTATCAGAGTAGGGATGATGATATTTTCGGATGTTTCAGTTGAAAAAGACCTGCTTCTCCTGAGCAGGTTGAATTCTTTTATAGTTTTCATTATTGTGCATTGTTTTACCCTTCATTCCATTTTAGTACTTCTGTTGTCCTCTTGTTGTGGAATATATATGTAGTCATGCGTTGGTTGATTTTGGTATTTATATTTTATAGTTTTTTGAGTGTTGAGAGTCTGCATGTATACATGTACCTAAGTGATACCTCCTATGTTATTGATATGCATACTTGATGGTAGTCTCTATCCACTAGCCTATTGGAGGTGGGCATGAGGATTTGTTGCCCAGGACCCATCAGGTTGGGTCATTACAGCGATAACATTTTCTTACAACTTCTATGAAACCACCACTTCCAACATATCTAATCCTGATATGGTTTTATTTTGATCCTCTTTTGACTTCTATTCCTACAAATTCAGATTATCTGGAGTATATTGATCATTAAGATCATACATTAGAGCCTAATAGAAATATATAGTATAATAATCCTTTATATCCAATAGATCCATCAAAATCCACTAATTATCCTACCTTGGTAATTATTATACAGTCATATTAAATTTTGGAACCATAATTTATTTTCATTATCGTATGAATTAATTTAATATATCTTTTATTACTTCATGATTGTATCTATTCCTCTTATTTGGTGTCAGAATGATGATATGTGTTCAGTATAAAACTAATAATATTTGAATATAATAAAGGCATCAAATAAATTTTAATCATCAAGAGAATGTAGATGTTTTATTGTTATTATTTGTAAATATAGAGGAATCATTACAATTAAACCATTCTCCGAGATAATTTTTGGATATGAAAACATGGATTACGAAAGGGATCAAAAATAGCTAAGAGAATATATTAGATAAAATTTTATTTATTTTTATTTATATAAATTTATATACTTGTAGAAAAATTTCTATATGTTTCATGATGGTGAATCGGTGAGGGTTGTATGACTGATGGAATATGTGATATATGAAGATTATATAGCATGAGTTATATAATAGATGTATTGTTATATTTAAAATAAATTTTTAATGTATACTATCCCTCAATTATTTTATAGTAACATAGTACCAATAGATGATTTTCATTTTGAAATAATGACTAGTTTACAATATTGTTGTACTTTTTTGTTTTGATTGAAATTGATTATGATTTTAATTAATTCACTGATTAAGAAACTTATTATTTTATTTTCTATGATTACTCATAGGAAATTAAAAAAGAATGTGTTTTATAAAGTATGTTCGCACTCAAGGATGAATGGTCATTCTAGAATAACTGAGAAACAAGTTATTCTTCAAGTTCAACTAAGTATGATTTCATTCGTTAGGATTTAGAAAATAATAATATAATAATATATATATATATATGTTTTTCCTTATTTATGTTTTAATGATTAATAGAACTATTGAATATTATTTTATTACATGTATTAAACATTGGAATAAGTGGTGAAAATATTAAATGGAGTGGACCAAAAGGATTTTTTTCTATAGTGGAAGGAAGTAAGATTATAGTGTTATTAGTTCGATGAAACAAGAAATGAATGTAAGATTTATTAAATGGAATAAATGTTTAACATCTATTTACTATATATTTATATATTTTATAATACCAACACTATTATCTTGTGGTTCATTATAATAATGATGATAAAAACATAAACACCAATTATTATTTGTGATATGTATTATGTAAGGAAAATAGAGGGAGGATACACTATCATCCCATGAAATATATCACTCCAACTAGGTATTAACACACTAAAAATAATTAAAACATCATTTAAAATAATAAGAAGTTGAGGGTTGTGTGGAATCTCCATAGAAAAAAAATTATCAATCCCAGAGCATAAAATAAGAAAAATGTCACCAATTAGCTCATTAAAGAATTATTGTATATGTGTTTGTCAATTCTATGAAATACTATTATGGTTTCAATACTCATATAGTGACAGTTCACTAATTATATGATTCTTCATGTGATCAAGGTGATGATTCTAATAGTGATCTGGGGAATAAAATTATTTGTACCGACACTGTTGAAATGTTTTTGGATAATAATTATTCAAATGAGTTTCTAAATGATTATAATGGTAGTGAGGACTTTAATTATAGTTGTGATGCTGAAAAGGGTCTTGTATCACGATATATTTATTTGATTAATTTATTACTTCATTATTATGACACATACAATGTCGTGGAGGATATTATATGACCAAAATAGATTTTATATATCGATTAACATTTCATTTTAATGTTTTTAACCTATTAATTGTAAAATATTTTACAAGTCTATTTGTGAATGTGTATTGTGATTTTTTGAATATTTGTTTATTATAGGTATTTCATAATTTTTTATTGGAAAAGGAAGCTTGTATAGAGTAATTTCCTAGCGAAGGGGCATAAACCAATGGTTCATTGAACCATTTGTATAATATTATATTGAAAATTCCTTAGAACCATTGGTGTATACTAAATAGCAATGGGTTTATACCAAAAGTTACTAAGAATATTTGGAATAGATATTTTTCAATAGCCAAAAAAAGTCATGGTTTAGGGATCCATTGGTATTACCCAACATTCAAATATTGTTATATAGTTCTTAGTAATGGTATGTAATTATTTCATCCTAGAATTTGAATATTATGGAAGAAATTGACTTACATTTGGAAACCTAAGTTATGGTTGAGGGGTGGGGGATTGGATGTAAACTAATTTTATGGATATATTTGAGGTTAATGGCCTAGAATAACTATGTATATTGTAAAAATTGGAATTGAATCATACATAGTTCATAAGAGGGGAACTTCAATTTTGATATAGGATCATAAATAGAAGATGTTCCATGGATGTTCTTAGGATTGCAGATATATGTTAATATATATTGACTTTGAGAATATTTCTGAGGTATAAAATATAAGATGAATGTGGATACTATATTCTAAGAAGGTGTTAGATGAAATTTATATTCATTGAATGATCTGAGATAAGTGATATGGAGGTCACTACAGGTCTAAGGATATATGTAATCAAGAAACATATTGATATTATACAATCTTTTCAAAAATAAATCCCACATTTACATCATAGTATCAAACTATATATTGGACAGACTAATGATAATCACAGGAGGCTAAACCTTAAGACATAATACTTCGAAATAATTTTGGTAGCTATCGTCAAATTGGTTTGTGGATTAGAAACCATAAACATTATATTATTATATAAATACAGATTTCATATAAAGATCATATCACATATAAAATTGACCACTCTAATAAGCCATAAAAAGAGTTGAACTTGTTGATAAATATTGCAATTATTATGGCTTATTATATATGCACTGATAAAAAGAGTTGAACTTGTTGATAAATATTCCTTGAAGAGTACATATTACATATGAAATGATAAAAGGGATCATTATAAGTTCTTTTTTTAAAGAGATGGTGAATGTTCCTCAATTTATCTAAATATCCCAAACTAGTCGCGAACTTGTTGTGATATCTGAATCCTTCCATGGAATCCACCCTCTAGCAATGCTCCTCCTAAGTGAATCAAAGCTCGGATCATGTATTGAATCATGGATCAATCAATTTCATTTTTTAAATCCATGGAAAGAATGATTCAAGGGTATAAAAAATTCAAGGCTCAAACATTTTCTAGGTTTTCAGTATCTCTACTTTCTCTTAGAAGATTTAATGCTTCAATCCCAGGTATGTTATCTTCTCCTCCTCCACCACACTCATTAATTCTTGTTTAGAAATATCTATTTTAAATATTATCACCATTATATTTTATAATCATCACATCTTTTTGGTCAACAATGTAAATTGGGGAGGTTTTGATGAATTGATTTAGGGTTATCATTCCTTGCAATCCCCAACCACATCGCTTTTCAATTATGTGAAACTCACCCACCACACCACCCTTGAATCCTGCATCATGAGGTCACTTACCCCTTAAAGTTTCTCATAAATTTAAATTAGTTTAAATCTCATCATCATTGTTCCATCCTTCTATATTTGACTACCCCCAACAAAGGCTACCACCACCACCATTCTACTCACCAGCAACTCCAAATAAGAAATTCTATTCCTGTTAGACTCGACTATAGGGTCCAAGGAATGAAAGACACGTGCATTCCCACTTCACCTAAAAAATATCAATATAAATATATCTATCTATAATGTAATAATGATTATATAATTATATTTACATATACACACAGACCCACACACATGTTTATAAATACATTTTTATTTATGTATGACTATATATAGTTGTGAGTGTATAATATATATATAGATAGATATATATGTAATTAGATTTAAATTGATTTTAAAAACTACATATATAATATGTTAAATATTATACATTTAAATGTATAATTTTTTTAAATAATAAAAATATATAAAAATAACAAATATATATATATATATTATAAATATATATATTTAGAAAATCACAAACATGTATATTTTTAAAATATAAATATATATATGTATCTCAATATATATTATACATACATATTATATAATTATATTATAAAAATATATGTTATACAAATATGTTATAGAACCATATGACAAAAAATTATAAGTATAAAATAAAAAAAATACCAATTTATTATAAATTTTTTTAAATATAATATTTATGGAAGAAATATATATTATATATTACATATTAATATGTAATAAAAATAATTTATATAAACATATATTTTATACAAAAATAATTATATTATAATAATATATAAAATAAATTTATAAGTATTACAAATAAATATATATATAATAAAAAACAAATATATATATATATATTATTATTTATTTATAAATAAACATTATACAATAGAAAATCCATATTTTAAAAATATATTATAAATATATATTTAAAAATAATCCTTAAAATTGTTTAAATTATTCATCAAATTATACATATGATGATTTTTCTCACTTTAAAACAGTTTTTGTAAGAGTGGGTAATCTCCCATTTAACATAAATTCTCCATATTTTTTTTAATTTCTATTATTCATTTCATCTTAACTAAAATTTTATACTATGTTCCAAAAATCACCATAGAACCCACAATGGCCATGAAAATGAAATTCTCTTATAAATAATATTATTCATCTACTTGAATGTAATTCTTATTTTCCTCCTATCTAGAAAAAAAATATTGAATCAATTTATCAACAAAATATTTGAGATATCTAAAACCTTACTCCTTATTAGGTATATTATTTTCATAAAATTTTTTTTTTCATTCCATGTCATTTTTTAATTGAAATTATAATATTGAAACATTTTCAAATATATGAAATACTATTAATATTAAATGTAATAATTCCTTAGGTTATTACATCACTTCTTCGAAAAAACTGAATGAAGGTTGTAAAATTCAATATATTTTGGGATAATTAGAAGAAATTATTGTTTTATTTTTCATTTTATATATACATGTATTGGTTCTATGCCTTTGAATCACTTATTACCATCCATGTATAAAAAATAAATCATTATTTATTAAAATGTTTATCAATTAATTTTCATATAATCTAGATGGTCCAATGATAGTTTTTATTCATGTTTTTCATATTTGGGTTTCTTATAACGATGTAATTACATATATCAAATTTTCAATTAATTGGTAGATTTAAGAAATACTTGATGGATCATATTAATATAGGTATTACTTGACTTATTTAGGCGATTGAAATTATTAAAAGTGGGGTTAATTCAATAAATATAGAATTCCTAGTGGCCCAAAAGATTCATATATCATAACATGTCCCCACCGAGACCCCTTGAATCATAGAAAAGAATGTTTATGACTCAAAATCTCACCTTTAATAGGAGATGAGTTAATTACTAGTGATAATGGTGAAATTATAACAAATTAGACTAATTACCACTTTTAAAGAACACAATGTAGTGCAACTGTCATCTTCATCAACATCATCCCTTAATTAGTTATTATTGAAATTTATTTATTAAGACTCATCCATCATATATTTTACATTTTCTATACTACTCTGAGCATTTTTCATCCCATGGATTACTACTTCATAGAGTATTTCAATCAATATAGGTGCATGTCCATAACATATAGGGGATGTGTGTAAAACAAAAAAATGAAATGATAAATGTTCTTGGGAAGAGATAATGAAGACGATAGTTTTCTATAACATTCACATTTGAATGAATTCAGTGGACTACACCAGCCACAGTAGACTAATTACTTTATAAAATTTACCCACCCATTTTCTTTAAAGAATACAAAATTCATTGAAATAATCAAATATCGGGTTTCCATTAATTGAATTGTCAATTAAATTCATGTATGATAATGCATATATTATTTTTATTTATTATTTTATTGTAAAAAACTGAAATTTTATTACACCAATAATATGTATATGAATCATAAATATATGAATAAAAAACATTTGACAAAATATTATGAAGATGGAGTTAAATAGTTCCTTATGTTTCCAATAGAGAATTAGTACAACCCTTATCAAATCCATTATCCATGTTTACATTGTTATTATTGAAGGAAAATTATTCTGGATGATTTGGATGAAAATTTTATTTTTCATGGAATAGATTCGAGCTATAAATTTTGGACTAAGTATGGGAAAAAATTGAATTTACACATTGATTGGGAAGGAATTACACTTTAAGGATCTTTTGATATGAATACCAGTGTAAATGATAATGGATACCACATGGATGAAATGGAAATGGAAATGAAATATGGAAATTATTATTATTCAATTTTGTTTGAGAAGAAAAATATATATGATATGTGGTCATTTCCTACCAGTTTTACAAAATAAAAAACATTTTCAGCTGTATTTATGTTATATAATTTTAAAGCTTATAGTTGATGGAGTCACACTAGATTTACAGAACTACTTGGTCTCCTAAATTTTATGTTACTAGATAAGAATAAACTACCATGTCAAACATATAAATCTAAAAAAATTCTATATTTAATGTGAATTATCTCTAAAAAATTAAATTCTAGTCAAAATGATAGAATATTATTTCACACGGACCATGAATAACTAATAAAATTTCTAATGTGTGTCATCGATCAATTCATGAAAAATAAATCAAGTCTGTCATATTCTGTATGGTACCTCCCTATAATTACGTGGTTTAGAAGACTATATGGATGGTAGGATAATATGAGACCACTGACATGAAAGAAAAATTTAAGAATTAAATACTGGAACCTATAACATTCAACATATTTTCTTTAGGGGTCAAAAATTGATTATGAGTATCATAAATTTGGAAATGATTTGAGAAAAATTCATCTTGTGTTATCTATTGATGGGATAAATCCTTTTGGTTTACAAATTAGTACTCATAGTACATTTCCATTCATATTGGTAAATTATAACTTCCCACCATGGTTATTCATGATGTGAGGATACATTTTGATGACTTTTCTCATATCTAGACCAATGTAAGTAGTTAGTGGTATTGATGTCTATTTGTATCCATTGATCAATGATCTGAAATTTATGTGGGATACTTGAGTTATAATGTATGATGATTATATAAGTGAAGAATTCATTATGAGGGATATATTGTATGTCATGATAAAAGAATTCCCATAGTATGTAAATTTATTAGGATATATCATTAAAGGAATGTTGCATTACCCCATTTCTTAAAATGACACACACTCAGTTTGGTTGAAATATTGCTCAAAGGCTGTGTTTTTAGGAAATCCAAAAATTTTACCTCAATGATACAAATACTAACCATGGATGAAAACATTTTATGGGAATATCAAACAAGGTACAACCATGTCTCAATAAAGGGATATCAACTATTTGATAATGTAATATATGTTGACGTTGTTTTTGGTAAAAAATTTCCAAGAGAGCATATATTTGACATTATTTAATGATTTTATTAGGTAATTATTAAATCAGTATGGAGGTAATATAAAATACATTGGTTACAAAAAAACTGTATTTTTACTATTCAGAAAAAAATTAAATTATTTTTGGAAATTTACATATAATCAATGTTATAAAATTTGGAAGTGATGATTTTAAAAAAGGTCATATTTTTAAAATTTCGAAGATAAGTTATTGTATTTTTTAATTAAAAATAGGATTTTCAATGAAATATTGAAATAACATTTATTAAAAAAGTTTTTATAATTTCACAGGGTCTCTAATAGTTATATTTATATTATGGTGTTATAATATTTATATTGTTTTAAATTACTCCTATAAAATATTATTTATATAATATTTAATTTTTTTGTGCTCAAATTGATATCACCAAGGGATAAGTTTCTATTCTTAAGCTATAAGTCACTATTCTAATAGTGATATTACCTCTTATAAATACCTCTTCATTCAATTATTCATTAAATATTCACTAAAATCTCCTCTAATATAATATATTTTTCTTTTCTATAATATATACTAGTTTAGTATTATTATAATTAATTTATATAGTGTTTTTTGAGGGGGAAATAATTATTATAGCTTGTAATGATCTATGATTTCACTATACACATTTTCTATTTAATAATTTTTCAATTTTTAATATTTGGATTTTTTATGTGATTTGTTGATAAAAAGTTTAATGAGATCAAATTAATGAAATAATGTCCTTTTGGTTTATCTATATAATATATATGTATATTTTTATATAATATAACACCCATTTATCTCAGAAAAAAATATCAATTATAATGTTTGCATCATTACATGATATAATATCGATTAATTTGAAATCCATCATTTATGGAAGTAAAACATAAAAAAATTATAGTCATTAGAACATGAAAGTAGGATTACATAAAAAAAAAATTCATTAGAGGAAGAATAGAATTCAAATTGGTTTTATTAAAACAATCACATAGTTTTTTTATGACTATTTAAAATAAATTAAAAACATGATCCTTAAGGATGAACATAAATATAATGAAATGTAATATTTAATGAAATAAATCAAGACAAAGAATTATAATATAAAAATTTATTTGGGAAAAACCTTGATAAGAATATTATGATATGGCATCCAAAACCTGAAAATCATTTTCATGAATCCTATTAGAATTTTTATTAAAATAAATAAATGGATTACTTTAGAAATACATCTAAAAAGGGAATAAATAATCTATTAAAAATTTATTATAATAATAAAGGTTTCCAATTTTATTTCCTTTAAAATAAATAATGTAAAATTTTATGAAACATTGAAAGGATATTAGAAATCGAAAAATAATCCTTAAAACAATTCTTAGGGTATCAACATAAAGAAATATAGAAAAGGGAAAAGGGAATGTTAATCATCAAATATTGAAGGGAAATGAACCATATAAAAAAAATAAATTTTATGAGAATGTTATAAATATTAATAATGAGATATATATCAGTATAGATATTTTCTCTCAATAAATGAGAATGAGAGGAAAGGAAATATTTATGAAAAATGTACTTTAAATCCATAAGGAAGGGAAAGGGACAATGAATTTATAAAAAATTATCATAAAATATTTTGATTTTAATTTCAACATCTTTTATTTGATATATTTAGGATAGGGTTTTAAATAGTAAAATAATATATAGAAATAATGGAGTATGGGAAAAAAACCCTTTTCTTGAGTATAGAGTAGATATAATTCTTGAATTTCACCTCTTGAATATTAAAATTAGGTTTATTAAATACTTGATTTAGAAAATATTTCATCGATATTTAACCCAATATTAATATTATATATTAAATTGATTTGTTATTTTATTAACGAAATATATTCATTCGCACATGTAAAGAACCGGAAATTCTGTGAATTTTTTTTCTTAAATTCATTGGATTTTTACGAGTCTGTGAAAACTTACGGCGCTTGATTCCGAGGTCCGGCCTGCCCGGAATTAATTTATGATTTTTTTTTGGGTATGTTCAATAAACATAGACGGAAGATTTTATAACTTTTGAATTGGTGCTCAGAATTGAAATCTGAGGGCACTGTTGAACTCACAGCGATGATGATTGCTTAGTAAGACCTTCACCACACTTGCATTCTAACGTGAATGGATGATAGATTTGGGGTTTTTTGATAAATTAAATAAAAATATGTGTAACTTGTTTTTATTTTTAAGGTGGTTAAAACAACCAAGAGGTGGTTTGTGGTGAGGCCACCACACCCTAACCTCTCATGGGAGGTTATGGTGGTGGGGCCCACCAGCACATAACCTCCCCTGGGAGGATATCTTGGTGGGGACCACCCTTGGTAGTTAACCCCCTAGAACCCCCAATTAAGTGGTGAAACCCTTGAACTTCCCCCACCAAATAATTTCTCCAACCATCTAATTAATTGAATTTAATAACTCAATTAATTAAACCCATTTTTTTGAATTCCATGCCAACAAATTAATAGGATGTCTAAATCTATTGATTTTTTGGGCATTGGAATTTTTGAGAAAGCTTTAATAGGATAACTAAAGAGGAGAAGGGCTCTCCACCGAAGGAAGATGATCACCTACATCAATCTTCAACTGTGTCAAAAGTGAAGGAGTCGACCACGAAGAATGCCATCCTCGACTTCGTCACCTCCTAATGTTCATTCACCAACGACGGGTATCCACTTTCTTTTTCGACATTGATGAATTGACACTGCCTTTCCATGACTTCTTCAATGATCATCGCCATACGAGGTAGGGTATTTGAGTAGAATTTATTGTCATTTATCGTCATAAAATTTATGGTTTAAGAATTACCGATTGATATCACCATAATGAGGAGGGATTGGTCCGCACGAACAGAGCCCGAACCTCCCCCTTTGTTTTCATCCCTTTATGATGACGGTGGTGGTGCAACAATACCACCAATGGAATGGGGCATGGACGATGGGGCGTGGCGGTTCACGCGGCGACTGGCAGCGAACCAGTCGCGGAAGAAGCCAGAGGCGCATGGGCCGTCGGGCTGCCAGAGGAATGCAGCACCCTCACGCCTCATAGAGAGCCAGGTCGTGGCCAGGCAGCCCATGATGGTGAAGTAGGGGCGTGGTGCCATCACACCACGCTGAAGGAAGGAGATGTGGCCACATGTGCCACGGAGGTCGGACATGCTAGGCTTAGCGCTGTTGCGCTGTGCCGGAGAAGAATCGCGGCCAAAGGACACGACAGATAGAGGAGGGCGGGCGGCAGAGCCGGGCGCCGACTGGTGCACCACAGGAAGGACCCTTCAGGTCTCAGAGATACCGGGTCGGCGCCATGCTCCATCTGTTACCAGATGATGGGGGGATGCTGACCCCCCCCCCCCTTTTCTCAGCCAATGTAGGTCCTGCAAGGTGTGGCCACCTACTGGCAACGGCTGGTGGTCCACCTCCCTACAACGCGGGCTATGACACCCGAGGGTCGGGCAGCCCGTCGTGGGCCGGGACGCCCGCTGCGGGATGGGTCGGTTTCTGGTGGGCCAGGCCGGTTTTCAGCGGCCCGAACCGATTTCCAGTGGCCTGGGCTGATTTCCAGCAGGCCAGGCCAATTTCCAGCAGGCCGAGCTAGATTCTGGTGGGCCGGGATGGATTTTCGGACTGGGTCGGACCTTGGTCTGGCAGGGCCAGACCTGACCGAGACCCGGTTTTGAACTATTTCAATTTTTCCCCATATCATGGGCTAAAGGTGTCCGATTGACGAACCATCTATGCCGACTTAAATCTTGGAACAAGAAGGTTATTTGGGCATACCCCACTCGAGGTTTGGAAGCAGTTGGGGTTCGGCCGGGTTTGATTGAACCTAAATCCAATCAGGCCCACAGAGCGGAAACTCCAATAACTCACAGACTGGGCGTTTAATTGATGCCCCATCTGTCATGTTGCGTTCTTTATGATGATATGGAACTACGAGATACATCAACTTGAGATTTCCTAATAGTTGATGTATCAGAACATGGCTCGAGGAGCGTACCCTCTTGGAATCGAGCGTGCTGTGTGTGGGAACCTTATGGGTGGCAGCGATTGAGATGATAAGATCTTACGTGGAACTACTACTGTACCGGGATAGTCTATGGATTTTTTATTGAAGATTCTATACTAGGATCATCTTTGGGTTTTACAACGATGATACTAGACAAGAATCCTCCATGGGTTTGACAACAATGATTTCTGTACCGGGATCATCTGTGGGTTCGACAGCGTTGATACTATTCTAGGATCCTACGTGGGGTCGACAGAGAAGATGATTCAGTGGCTACATCTAGTCATATCTATCCCTCTATATGATTTTTATACCAGTGGGAGACGAACCTTTACATTCTGTTGTTATCATCGAGATGATTTACTTTACTTCCTTTATGGAATGGGTTGTGCTTGGGCTCGAGTGTTGGAGTCGGTCTGTTATTGGTAACTGAGGTATATGTATGGGCATATACCTAAGTAGGGATGTTTGATACTTTGTGATTGTATATTACTATTGTGGTTTATCCTTAGTGGATTATGGGAGACCTTCAGGGGTCTCAGGGTCCCTTACTGAGTATTGTTATACTCACCCTTGCACGGGCTTCGCCCTCACCTTATTGACTTCTCCACAGACGATGGTCATCAGTGATCGAGGCTGAGGGAGATTGACGAGAGGTTGCTCAGAACTAGACTTTATGGGATGTACCTGAGGGAGGAGTTGATTGAGATCTGTACCTACCATTCAGGTTAGATTTTCTAGTGTACGACCCTGTAGCTATTTTCCCTTTTTACTTGTATTAGTACTTGTTGTTCGGTTGGGCCTGTATACTGGCCCACTTCTTTCAGCACACATTTTCTTTTCTATATTAGTACTTTTTCTTCTACTACTTGTGTTCATACTATGTGTGTTATAGGATTAAATTCAATTCCTTCCCTTTTTATATGGGATTTGGCTTTGGTGATAGTCGCTAGCCCCTGGCCTATGGAAGGCGGGCAAGGGGTAGTCATGACACGAGCCCCGAGGGTGGGTTGTGAAAAATTTGTATCAGAGGAGTCAGTTCTACCGTAGAAATTGGACTATGATTATTTTAATGGAAATAGTGTTTTGTTTTTTGGGTGTGGTTATCAATTTAGGGAATCCGGTGTTGGTGCGGCAGCTGACTTATCCATACACTAGAACTCTGACTTCTGACTTCTGACTCCATGCATGAAAACACTTATTGCGTGTGTACTTACTTTGAAAAGTTTTCATCGTGATTACTTTGTCTCAACTAACCAAGTATATTTTTTTGACCGTGGAACACCTGTTTCTTTTCAGGATGTCCACACGTAGGAAGCCAACCAGGGTTCCGAGTTTTGTACGAGATGGTATCCCACCGAGCGACGAGGCCTCTGTGTAGGGACCCATCATAGCAGAGGTACAAGTGGTACCACTACTCGTTGGGAAACATATACCACCAACTCCAGTAGTAGAGAGTACACAGAATCTGAGTGCATTTTATGAGTTCCATCATAAGTGGCCGCCCAGGTTTAGGGGACATACGGACCCACAGTTAGCTGAGGACTAGATGGAGGCTGTTGTGAGAGGTTTCATATTTGTAGGGACACCAGTCAACCTCTTGGTGATCCTTGTCGTGGGTCTCCTGAAGGCAACAGTAGGCAGATGGTGGATCCAGATGATCCAAGTGCATGTCGAGGCATCAATTCTCTGGGAAGATATTGAGAGCCTCTTCCAGTTTGAGTTTTTCCATCCACCCTTCGTGTGGTGCGGATTCAGGAGTTGCTTCATCTGCAGGAGGGTTGCATGATGGTGGTGCGGTACTCAGTGAGGTTCACTAACCTCTCTTGCTAATTCACAGATATGTTGTGGGACCAGTTCTTCAGGGCCCAGACCTTTTAACATGGACTTGTGCATGATATCAGTGCTTCGATGATCTCCCTCAGCATTTCGATGCAGGTGGGGGTGCTGGAGAGAGCCCTTTTGTGGAGAGTTTTCTTGCTGAGTAGTCATCACCAATGAGACCTAGCACATGGCGACATGTAGCGGAGTCTTCTGCCACCGATAGTAGATAGATGTCACAGAGGTCCAAGCAGACCAGGCCATCAGGTGGGCAACCCCATGATACAGGTTTGGTTGTGCGGGGCACACGAGACAAAGCCATCTATATGAGGAGCAGGCAGTGCTATACTTGCGGCGGGTAGGGTCACATGGCTCGTGACTGTCAGACCCAACATGCAGATGAGTATAAGACAGTAGTGGGACCTCTCAGGAATATGTAGATGTTTGACCATGGTAGTCCACTAGGAGAAGGCAGATGTTGTAGAGGAGTTGGTCGAGCAGCAGGTGGTGGATGATTTTTTGAAGTCCTACAACCAGCACCACCAGGAGGTCCACCCGACCACAGGGAGCTGGCGGACAAGGGAGGGCTCAGCTCTAGGTAGTCGAGGCCTATGACCATGGTTCACCTGAGATGATTTGATGTACTATCTCTGTCTACTCCGCCCTTGCTTCATTACATATAGACACATGTGGGAGTCATTCTTTAATTTCCTCTACCCTCGTTCGGAGCTCAGAGATTCCGATGGAGTAGTTGGCTCGATCCTTATGACTAGAGACTCCTACAAGAGTAGACTCAATGATTACACACTGGTACCCAAAGTGTGAGCTTACTCTAGGAGGAGAGAGATTTGGCAGGGATCTCCTCATAGTGGCGTCGAGGCCTTACGATGTCATCTTGGGTATGTAATGTTTATCCACAGTTCATGCTCAGAATGACTGCATTAGGTGGATAGTGCGGTGTGTCCATGAGGATGGGATGGGGTTTACCTTCACCAGCGAGAAGGGATTATTTGCAGCGTAGGATGGACTTACCTAGAGGAGGGGACATCCGATCACACATCATTTGGTTATCCTCATTCTCGGAGTGGTTGATGTGCGGAGTCCGGGTTTTCTTGTTGTGGTGGATCAGTACATGGATATCTTCCATGATGACATTCTAGGACTACCTCCTCTTAGATAGGTATACTTTTACATTGACTTTTACCCCGGTACGACACTGATACCCAATCCAGCATATAGGATGGCTCCCGCGGAGCTTCATGAATGCGGGTACAACTGGAGGACTTGTAGTGGATTGGATTTATCTGACCTAGTGTTTCACCCTAGACATCCCCGATTTTGTTCTCCAAGAAAGAGTATGGGATCTTGTGTCTGTGTGTTGATTATCATTGCCTAAACTAGGTGATTGTGAAGAACAATTAACCACTCATGATGATTGAAGACCTCTTTGATCAGCTGAAGGGAGCTTGTTGGTTCTCTAAAATAGATCTTCGGTCAGGATATCACCAGCTCAGAGTACATGATGAGGATGTGTAGAAGACGACCTTCAAATGCCGATATAGACACCACGAGTTCTTGGTTATTCCATTCAGCATAATCATGGCACAAAAAATGTTCATGGGACTCATGAACAAGATCTTTCAGACATACCTTGATCGCTTTGGGGTAGTTTTCATCAATGGAATTCTGATCTACCTAGCTACCGAGGATGAGCACGCTTGCCATTTTCAGGTAGTACTGGACACACTCCGAGAGCACCATCTCTATGGTAATCTCTCGAAATGCTAGTTCTGGATTTGATAGGTACACATTCTGGGATATGTCATCTCAGAGGCTGGAGTTGCATTGGATCTAGTGAAAATTGAGGCAGTACATTCTTGGGAGCCACCCAGGAGTGTGACAGAGTTATAGAGTTTTCTGGGACTGGTTGGGTACTATCGGAGATTTGTTCCAGACTTCTCCAGAGTTGCAGCTTAACTTTTATCATTGACGAAGAAGGGGAAACCCTTTGTGTGGTCAGAAAGATGCCAATGGAGTTTCCAGGAGCTGATATAGAGGCTGACTAGTGAGCCCATATTGAGGCTAATAGAGGAGGGAGTTGGGTACGTAGTCTATTGAGATGCAGCATGAACTAGGCTCAGATGCATCCTGATGTAGGAGAAAAAAGTGATAGATTATGGTTCTCGTTAGCTGATACAACACAAGCAGAACTATGCTACCCGTGACTTGGAGTTAGCAGCAGTGGTCTTCTCCTTGAAGATGTGGTGGCACTATCCTATGGGAGAGCATTTTAAAGTCTACTTTGACAACCAGAGTCTCAGGTAAATCTTCTCATAGAAGGACCTGAACCTGAGACAGCGGCGTTGGATTGAGTTCCTCCAAGAATATGACATCGATATAGTCTATACTCCCGGAAGGGGAATGTTGTAGAAGATTCTCTCTGTATAAGATCAGGCATTTAGCTGCTAGGAGAGGCAATAGAGAAGCTGGCTGCCTTTCAGTTATCCTTTGTGGATCGATATGGAGCAGCCTTTCTGCAATCTCTTACAGTCACACCTCCACTTATTCAGAGTGTCAGGGAGGCACAGTGTGAGGATGTTGGCTGTGAGGCACGACGTGCACAGATATCCATATTACAGGAAGCTGATATATTTTATGTAGGTGGGTAGCAAGTCATTCTCTTCATGGGACGTACCATGGTACCAGTGCCGCTTCGGGAGGAAGTGTTGATGGAGTTTCACACATATCCTCTAGTAGTGCATCCGGGTGTGGAAAAGATATACCAGGATCTCTGATGATAGCACTGGTGTCTTGGTATGAAGAAGGTAGTAGAAGAGTTTGTCTCACGATGCCTCACTTGTCAGCAAGTGAAGGCGGAGCAATAGGTTCCAGCAGGTTTAGTTCAGACCATAGATGTCCCAGAGTGTAAGTGGGATGGGATATCCATGTACTTCGTGACGGGTCTTCCACATACATCCAGAAGTCACGATTCGATATGGGTGATTATTGACCCAGTCACCATGTCATCCAACTTCTTACCGATCAGAGAGCTGGGCTCAGTAGAGATCTTGTGATGCCTCTTTGTGTATGAGATCGTACGACTTCATGGTGTGTCATTGACGATCGTCTCCGATTGAGATGCTCATTTCCCTTCTCGGCTATGGAAGGGGTTGAAGGAGTCGTTCAGGATGCACCTTCACTTGAGCACTTCTTCTATCCTCAAATGAATGGTAAGACTGAGGGGACTATTCAGACACTCAAGGAAATGCTCTATGCATGCATGATCAACTTTGGTCACAGTTCAGAGACATAGATCATTGGGAAGGGGAACATTGTAGCAGATTCTCTCCGTAAGAGATCAGCCTTCCCTTGAGTGTAGAGTAGATTTAATTTTTTTCATTTCACCCCTTGATTATTAAAATTATGTCTATTTACTACTTGATTCACAAAATATTTCATCGATAATTAAGAAAATATTATTATTATAAGTAAAACTGATTTTTTATTTTATTAAGGACATATATTCATTTGCACATGTAAAGACACGAAAATTCCAGGAAATTTTCTTTCCTAAATTAATCTGATTTTTACGAGTCTGTGAAAACTTAAGGCGCTTGATCCTGAGGCCTAGTGTGCCCGAAATCAATTTCTAAATTTCTTTTTGGGTACGTTCAGTAAACATACGAGCCAGATTTTATAACTTTTGAACCGATACTCAGAATTGAAATATGATGGCATCAGTGAACTCACAGTGACAGTGATTTCTTAGTGAGACCTTCACCGCAGTTTTGTTCTAACGTGATTGGAAGTTATATTTGTGGTTTTTGATAAATTTAATAAAAATATGTGTAATTTTTTTTATTTTTAAGGTGGTTAAAACCACCAAGAGGTGGTTAGTGGTGAGACCACCACACCCAAACCTCCCATGGGAGGTTATGGTGGTGGGGCCCAACTGCACATAACCTCCCTTGGGAGGATATCTTGGTGGGGACCACCCGGTGGTTGTAACCCCTTAGAACCCCCAATTAAGTCGTGATACCCTTGAACATCCCCCACCAATTAATTACGCCAACCATCTGTATTAATTAATTGAGTTTAATCACTCAATTATTTAAACCCCTTTTTTTCAATTCCTTGCTAACAAATTAATATGATGTCTGAATATAATGATTTGTTGGGCATTGGTCTTCTTGGGAGAGCTTAGAATGGAGAATTGAAGAGGAGGAGATATCTCCACCGAAGAACGACGACCACCTACATCGATCTTCAACCATGCCAAAAGAGAAGGAGTGGACTGCGATGAACACCGTCCTTGACTTCGTCACCTCAGAACGATCATCCACCAACAATGGATATCCTTTTCATTTTATGACATTGATGAATTGATGTCGCCATTCCGCGTCTTCGTCAACGATCATCGTCACACGAGGTAGGGGATTTGAGAAGAATTTATTCCCGTTCTTCATCATATAATTTACTGATTGAGAATTGCCGATTTATATCACCATAAATAGGAGGGATCAGTCCGTAGGAACACAGCCTGACCCTACCCCTTCATTGTCTTCCCATGATGATGATGGTGGCGGAACAACAATACCACTGGAGGAAAGAGACACGACCAACAGGCCATGGTGGAACACAAGGTGACCGATAGTGAGCCGACTATGGAAGAAGTCGGCAGTGCACGGGCCATCGGGCCACCGGAGGAGTGCGATGCCGTCATGCCATGCGGAGAGATGAACCACGGCCAGGCGGGCCATGGCGGTGCCTGCGGGGTGCGGTGACGTTGCACCGTGCCGGAGGAAGGAGCCGCAGCCATGCCAGCCGCGACGGTTGAACAAGATGCGTGCGGCGCCGTCGCACCGTGGCAGATGGAGAAGGGCGGCCAGCTAAGCCAGCCATCGGGGGGCGCACCACAGGTGTGGCCCTTAGGGTCCCTTAGATACCAGTCCTGAGCCACAATACGACCACTATAGAGAGATGTGGGGGCATGCTGACCCCCCCCCCTCGCCCGGTCAGGGAGCGTCCCACGAGGCATAGCCACCGGATGGAAGTCCTCCTCCCATCCAGGAAGGCTGCCGAGCGGGCTGGGCCACCCATCACCGGTCAGGCCGCCTGTCGCAGGCCAGAATAGTTTCTGGAAGGCCTGGCCAGTTTCCAAGGGTCCGGGTCAGACCCCGGTCGGGATCCAGACCCGGGTCGGGTCGGTCCGGCTGGGCTGGACCACACCCGGAACTAGTTCTGACCCATTTAACCTTTTTTCCCATATCTAGGGCTACAGATTTCTGATTGAAAAACCTTCTATGCTGACAAAAATCATGGAAGGAGACTGTTATTTTGGCATACCCCACTAGAGGTTTGGGTGCATTTGGTGTTTGGATGGGTTGGATTGAACCAAAATCCAACCGGACACTTGGAGCAGAAATGCCAATAAATCTCAGACCAAGGGTCTGGTTGATGCGTCGTATGTCGCGTTGGGTCCATTATGATTAGATGGAACTATGTGATACATAAACATGAGACTTTATTGTAGTTTATGTTTTGACACTTGACTCGATAAGTAGACCCTCCCAGAATCGAGCGTGCTATGTGTGGGAACCTTATGGTTGGCTACGATTGAGATGATAAGATCCTATGTGGACCTACTACTATACCATGATCCTCTGTGGGTTCAACAACGACAATACTATACTAGGATCCTCCTTGGGTTCGATAACGATGATACTGGACTGAGATCCTCCGTGGGTTCAACAGTGATGACTTCTGTACCAGGATCCTCCGTGGGTTTGACAGCATTGACACTGTTCCATTATCCTACATGGGTTCGATTGAGAAGATGATTCAGTGGCCACATCTAATCATCTAAACCCCTATTCATGAGTTTAATACCTTTTTGAGTTGAGTCATGACTTTTAGTTGTTATCATCGAGATGATTGAATTTACTACCTTTATGGAATGGGTTGTGCTTGGGCTCGAGTGTTGGATCCGATCTGTGATTTTTAACTTAGGTATTTGTTTGGGAATATACCTAATTAGGGATGGTTGATACTTCATGAATGTATGTTAATACTGTGGTTTATCCTTAGTGGATTTTGGGTGTCCTTCGAGGGTCTTGGGTTCCCTTAATGACTATTGTTATACTCACCCCTGTACGGGCTTTTCCCGTACCTTGTTGTGTTCTATGCAGATGATGGTCAGTAGTGATCGAGGCTGAGGGTGATGGATAGGAGGCTGCTCAAAACTAGAGTAGACGGGATGTACCTCAGGTATGAGTTGTTCGAGATCTGTACCTACCCTTCAGGTAGGATTTTATGGTGGACGATCGAGGAGTTGTTTTCCCTTTTTTACTTGTACTACCAGTTGTTGTTCGATTGGGTTTGTATACTAGCCAACTTATTTTATCACACCTTTTCTTTTATATATTATTACTTATTTCTTCTAATACTTGTGTTCATAATGTGTGTGTAACAGGTTTAAAGGCAACAACTTCCCCTTTTATCTGGGATTCGACTTTGGTTCTAGTCGTCATCCCCTGGCCTATAGAAGGCGGGCTTGGGGTAGTCATGGAATGGGCCCCAAGTATGGGTCGTGACAGCACATAATGAGGTTTTTTGTTCCATAGTTCCATGGTCACAAATATTATTTAGTCAAGGTCCAAAATCTCTTGAAATTTTTTAATATGAATAAAACGTAAATGTAAAATTTTATATTCTTATTAATATTATGAGAATTATTATAGTAAATATTTTAATCCAAAAAAAATCGAATCACAAGCTTTTATGATCATATACATCAATATTATATTTTTTGTAAAGAGATTATATATCATTAATAATAGTTTAAAAAATAATGATATCCAATAGGGAATTTCCATGAAGAGTTTTAAAATATGTGTGCACATAGAATAACTTGTTGTGCAACGAGGAAAGATTGAGTTATTACCCAACCAAATTTTTTCAATGTTATAACCCCTATTTTCAAATCTTTTAGAACCTATGTTAGCTTGATTGTATCCTTATGATGATTTAATTTCTAGAAAACTAAAAGATCTTTTCTGTTTCAAAATTTGGAATGTATTACTATATTTGGATAGAACCCTTGGGGTTTACCATATTTTTTAGTCTCAATTACAATTAATAACAAATACAATATTTGATATCTTCTTTGTAGAACTACATTTCTTTGGGATGTGAACTCTACATCATATCGTTGGTATTCCAAAAACCACAATGATTTTAATTAAAATTTATTAAATTGAATAACGGGTTGAATGAAAGATGTAGAAAGTAGGTATGAAACATCATCAACTCTAGTAGGTGTATTTTATGTTTTCATTAATAAATGGTTACATATTGAATCATGTGATAGTCTATATACTCATCATTTTTAATGGGTCATTGGATTGAAAATCTATCTCAGGAGTTCATTTTTTTGGTATGTGATTTCAAGGGAGTGAGTATTATAGGTTGACTAAATTAAACATAGTATATATTTGATTTGGAACATCAATGAAATTTTGGGTTCAACAAACCATTTATTGTAAAGATGAGATGTTGGTTAGGATTAAATGTTTTGTAATACATTGGTATCAAGTATAATATTCTATTAATAATAAAAGGTTAGGAGAAATGTGTTTCCTCAAACATATCGGACATAGTCTACAACATGTTATATATTGTGTTCCTTTTTATTTTATATCTCAATTGAAAGTTTTCTGATACCTTGTTTGTTAGTGTTGAATTTCTTATGAGGGTTACATAATGTGTTGTGTAGGGTGAAATAACTTCCTATATCCTAAACATTATGTTGTGGTGTAGATAAATTCTTATGATTGGTTTTCCACTACTTTGAGTCTCTTGTGTGCGATCTTTAGGTGTACTGATGTATGAGAATCTTGTGCTTTTATTAGAAGGAATGATAATTTTTTTACAGGATCATAACAAAATAGTGATTTTTGAAAGATAAGATTTAAAACATGAGGATTATCTCCTTAGTAGGATCTCATCCCTAATCTCAGATGAACTTAATATATAGATACTCAAATTTGAAGGATTTATTTTTGGATTTGGAGAATACAAATAGATAATTATTTGATTAATAAGGTCATGGAGTTTTGATTTTATGAAGTTCGGATAATTTTGACAGAGAAATATGATTGAGATAATTTTAATAAAAAGGGTTTTAAAATGGTAATGATTCCTTTAGAATGATTTTTTTTCAAAATTAATTAGAATAAAACCGAAATATATATTATAAAGGTGTTGGCTGATATGTATTAAAATAGAAATTACCATAACAATGTTTTCATATTGGTAACTTTTTATACATTGTGTTTCCAAATGTAATACCAACAATAGGTCTTGTGAATGAAATTAACATCACCCATTGGAATGTCCAATCTATGAAGGTTATAGTTTCTAATAATTCATCGGCATTGATACTATTATCATCACTTCTGATGTTATGGGATACAATTCAATTTTAATTTGATTATAAACTCCATTGGAAACAATACTTAGTATTTTGGATATAAGAAATCAGATTCAAATTAATGAACAATCATAGATGGAAGACTATGGGAAATATAATAATTATCTCAATGATGATGGATGAGTATGTTCACCCCTTAAGAACAAGGTTTTTCTTAACGATCCATTGTAATAAAAACAATGGTAGAATTATCGAGGCAGATCAACTAGCCGGGGTCTTATTTTAGGGAAATATTATAATAAATGGAGTATAATGGAGTATTGGGAAAAAAACAATATCAGAATATTGGAATTGAAATGAACTTTAGTAGTCTAAATTCTAATAGTTTACCAGAATTCAATAACAATTACCTATTGAGAATACAATCTTCAACATAATAACAAAGCATTGATGAAGGTATCAAAAGTTCACCACATCCATAACATATGGGAAACATTTATTCCTATTGGATAATTATGTGATGTAATAAATGAAACCATCCTTTAAAATGGACTATAGATTGTCACTTGGTGATCCATGGTGATTTATGAAGGATTAATGGATGGTGCCCTTTACAAGACCAAAATTTTTAGATAGATGTATGATTGATGATGATCTAAACCTGTGGAACATTAGGTTTAGTCTCCCTATTCATAAGAACATGAAGATTATTACATAGAAATAAATACTAAAGTTGTACCATGAGAAATAGGAATGGATAAAATTTGTGTTCTAGGAATGTAGAAAACAGTTTCTTTTAACATAAATGCTCAGAAGTCTGGGGAATGAAAATAAGAACTTGGGAACATAGATTTTGGGGTAACTACCCCTGTCTAGTCTTATAGTGGTTCTATTTACATTATTACATTAATTTATGATAATATTGGGTAAGTATGAATCTACTTATTGAAGCATAATTATGACGTGTTTATGGTTTTTGTTGAGAAACAATCCTTCAAAGAAGGGGAATGTGGCTGGAATTTGAAATACATCTTGAATGACAATGATGGTGATTATACTAGATATGAATTATAGAAATTCTAAAAGAATGAATTAATAAGGATTTATATGAGGGTTCCTATATCGCCAAAAAAATATATTAGTTGAAATAATTAATTATACTTTGAAGGAGAAATCTAGAATTATGTGTTTTCACATTGGAATACCCAAGGAGAATAGAGTAGAGTTACTTAACACAATAAACATATCATATTTCTTGAAGTCCAACATTGAAATTTTTGGTGGAAAAACCAAAGGATTTTTAGTCTTGTGAATTATTTAATATGTCTAATGCCCTATTCAACAATATCTTGGTATAAGAATATGTAAATTCCAAGGACAGAGATAAATAGGAATCAGAATCCGAAACATGTTTTTTTACTTTTTTATAGAGATGAAAAGTTTGTATATAATTAATAGGATGGTGAAATAAGAAAATCATAAATAGGAGATATTTTATTTTAAATGGGAAATTTCATTGTAAATATATGATCTTAGTAGATAAGGTATTTATGAAATCAATTCTTAATGTCCATGTGGATTAAAGTATCAATAATTTTCAAAAACACAAAAAGACCTATGCGTGGGATTAAAAAATTATAATTATTGTCGTAGAAGCGTTTGAAATAAATATAGTTAAATTAAAGAATAATATTTAATGAGGGAACCAAAATTATAGTCCTCAAAAGTTCATATAGAGAAAATTCAAGTATTGGTAAGGGGACATAAGATGATTAGTTCAGGGAAATCGATTTAGTTGAGGAGATCAACCAAAAATAGATGAAAAGTTTAGATGTATAAGGATGATATAAATTTTCTAATTTGACAATATTCACAAGAACATGAAATTACAGTGGGATATTATTCTCTTAGAGACTTTATATGTTGCTGTCATCCATGAATGTGGAGATCGATTCATTGGATCTTTACAAATATTAGAGGCTACTGAACATCTAAATGGTAAAAAGTAACCAAAGAACAAGTATAAATACTAGATTTAGGAAACAACTAATCGAAATATGATATATAATGCATCAATGGTACTAAAAGTGTTTTATATAGAATTATGTTGTAGATTTATCAATAATTTTTTCATAGGAAGTTAAAAAGTTTACCATTTAAATAGTGATAAAAATAGTTTCATTAAAAGTTCTATTTCTAAAACATATGAATTCCATGAATTATTTCATTGTAAGAATGTTAGTGGATCATATTTACATAAAACTACTGGTAGGTTTACCGGTATAAGGGAATGAGAATTAGGAATGTTAGACATAGAATATAGTGAATGAAATGATGACAAAATATCTATAATGGAATTAGTAAATTTATATTGTTTATGACTATAGAAGGGTTCAGTAGGTTTTATTTATATCATTGTGATTATAATTAAAAATTTGAAGATAAAACTTTCACTATATTTGTATGTATGGACAACATACTCAAAATGAGAACATATTCTCAAAAAAATTTAAAATTACTGTGTGATTTCACTTGAATATTTGGAAGGAAATATTTTGGAAAGGAATGAAAATTTTTGATATGAAGATAAAAAAAGTAATAGATCCATAGAAATATTTCTATCTTGTAAGGATTATAAATGAATGATATTATAATGGTTTGGGATCTTTAGTAGCATGGAATTCTCTTCCCTACATTCCACTCATTTTAAACTCTCTAAACTAAAAGAATCAATAACAGATTTTGAGGCCATATACATGGAGGAAGATTAATATGGATCTGTGGTAAAATAATTTATATATATAATTATTATAACATTGATAAAAATTTCCCATTTTATGGGTAATTTGAGTGGGTATATGAAAAAATTTGTGAATGTACACAAAGAAGATGTAATGTGGATCCAATGATATGTTAATAGATTAAAAATGAATCTTGATGATTTAAAACATAATATCTATCATAATGGTTTATGGACTCAGACATTTTACGTAACATATATACATGAAAATTTATAAACATTTTTGTGTTTACTTTTAGAGTGAAGCTATGTTCCGGTTATCCAAGTTATAAAAATATTTTACTATAACTTCATTGAATGTAGATATTGATATTAAAATAGAAGCAAGGAATGAAATGACACAGTTAAAGTAATTTTATTAGGAGATCAAAACGAGTCATGAAGAAGAAGTGATAAACTATAATAGCCAAAGTGAAATTCACTTGGATAAAAAACCTTGTGTTCTATCCTATAGATTATTATAATCAAGAATTTGTTAGAGGGAAAGGATATGTATCTAGGAATGTTAGTGAGAATCTAAAACTTGATGAACATATAAGACATGGTGGAAGTTCAAAAAATTATAATTCAATATAAATCCTCAGTGGGATGTGGGAAAATTAGGGGAGAAAATGAATGGGGAATGATTCTACATGTTTTATGGTAGAGAGATTCTAATATTACATGAATCAAACTTATAGTGGTACATTGTTGGGATGTGAATTCACATGAATTTCATCCAGCAAAATAACATTAATAATAAGTTCATCAATTAGATAACGGGTTAAACATGAGGTGTAGAAATTAGGAAAAACAAATTCTCCAATAGTAGTCAAACCATTAAAAGTGTTTATATATTGATGGATCTATAGTGATGCACTAGAATACATGAATGTATAGTATGACTGAAGGGTTACTGATTTGGTAATCAACCTCAAGTTGTAATTATTTAATATTATTGATTTCATCGGAGAATGTATTATAGGATGTGTTGTAAGAAAATTGTATATAAGTGAGCAGGACATTCAGTAAAATGTGATGTTTGGCTAACAATTTATTATGAAACCTAGAAGTTTTTGTAGATTAATTATTTGTAATATATTTTTATCCTCTATAGTATTCTGATAATAATAAAGGGGATGAATCATTATATTTCCCCCATTCATGTAGGACATAGTTTGGATAACATAAAACTAATTATTCTTTATTTCATTCCATATTTTTATTTAATATTTTTAGTACATTTTTTTGTGTTAATGTGTGTTGGAGGATGAATTTGGGATGTGTTTAAGATGCATAGATTCCCTACTTCATGTACCCTCAATCATGGGGATTAAAAAAATCTAAAACTAGTTTCATGATATGTAGAGACTCGTATGTTTGATATTCTAATTTAATGACATGTGAGAATCCACTGGTCTTATCAGATGAATAAATAATATATTCATGGAATTGTCCCCAACCATGTTTTCATATATTATTTTTCACATACATGAAAAGTAAATTATAAAAAATATTTATTTCTAAAACATGATGTGTATGATTATAGAATTGTGTTATTGAGAGTGAATAGATGTTTCCATTTAATAAAACAATATTTGGGAAAATAAATAAATGATTTAAAATTAACCAAAACCTGATAATTTCAAAATAAAAACATATACAAAAAAGAGAGTAGATGAAAAGGGTAGGGGGAATGGTATCATTTACCATAAGTACCACTTCTTAAACATAGCAGGGTGATTACATGAGATATTTTTGAATTATATAAAGGACATAATGGTAGAGAAATAGTGGGAGAAATGAGCTTTTTATATTGGGAGTGAATTAAATTGGTTGGAGAGGTGGGAATTTATCAACAAATGATGATAATGTTTTATTATTTAATAAATATTGTCTTTGGAAATATTTTTTTTGTAAATAAATTATCTATTTTCCACCCAATGTTTTGGATCACATTTTAAGAAATCAGGTACATGAAATTTTTATATTAAAAATTTAGTAATGAATTTGTATCATATATTTTTATTTAACCAAATAATGTGTCTTTATTCATTGAAGATTATTTTTAATAGTAAAAAAGTTCATTTTAAACATTATAATTTCATTATAGCTTTGAAACAAATTCTATTAACAGTTATGAAATTATAAATTTATTATTTCAAAATATTTAGGCCATTAAAAATAATATATATTATTATATCATTATTATTTATTTATATAGCTATAAGTTATTTCAAAAACAAAAAATTGAATATTTATTATTCACGAATTTTATTTAGAGAATTCATATGATTTTATAATAAATTAGATAGTACATGATGACTCAAAAAATAAAGACCATTTTATAAAATTAAAATTTGATATATAAAATATTTAAATTTTCAATAAACAAATTTAATATACAGGAAAAAATATTAAGAACTAACACAATTTATTTTTAAAAGAGATATTAAATTTATAATTTTAAATTATCCTTAATTATTATATGAATGATAAATAATTAATTGTACATGTAAAATATTTTTGGACAGAATTCTATTGTTCTAATATATCTCAGTTGCTTATAAGTTTTTTTAGTAAACATAATACATTTTTATTTAGTATTTTTTATTAAGTGTTTCAGTATTTTAGTCTGGACTAATCTTAAGAGATATGAGATATTTTTAGAATAAATTCAAATTGAAACTATCCTATATATATAAAAAGTAATATTTTGCAGATAGTAATTTATATTATGTGTATAATGCATCAATTTCTGAAAAATAGATTTATTTTATGGATACGGAAAATCAATCTATATACCTACTAAAGTAAGGTTATTTTCCACTACGTGTCACTACAACAGCTATCCACGCCTCCAAAATACCGGATTACCTCCTTCTATTTCTCTCCCAACCCTGACCATATCGTCCTTCATCTCTCCAATGCCTTTGAATCCCTCAACACCTAGGGTTTCAGATCTCCCAATTTCTGCAACCTCATTTCTCCTATTCCCTCCAAAATCTGGCGATACCTCTCCCATTATCTCCCACAAACCGCGCCTCTCTCACGTGACTCCGATAACGTCGAGGAGTACGATTTCAGATCTGTAGTCATCCACAACCTCCTTCCCTCGACTTTTCTCTAGCATCCGTCTCCCATTATCTCCTACAAACCCCGGACACTTTACCGTGCCTCTATCTCATGACTCTGACACCCTTGGGCTTAACCTCGCCGACATCTGAGGCCTCAACGACTGACTCATAGACGAACTCACGACTACAGTTTCTCTGTATTCTATATAAAAAATCCTCAGGTTAGGTTCTTAACTCACGAGTAGGGATTTTCTGTACTCACAACTATGGTTTCTCTGTACTCGCGACTAGGGATTCACTGTACTCGCAACTATGGTTTCAGTCGACTATTCTAGGGATTATTGGGTTTGTAATTTCATTTTCCAATAGTATATTCCCTCCCACATCATCTTCACACATAAGGTACGTGATTAATTTCCTATTCATGAACCTTAATCCTTGATTCTTCATTACTGATGTTATTTAACTTCTATAATACCAAGGGTTCAATTTTTTACATGATTATGGATGTTATGATGGAAAAAATTAACAAAATTTGATCTCTGATTTTACAGGTATGATATTAATTACCTATTAAAATTTCATTGTCTTATTTTTTCTACCATTTCATTTCCTGGGTTTGGAATTTCGATTTTCAGTATGTTATTCCCTCCTGCATCATCTCCTCACTTCAGGAATGATTTCACTTACCTATTCATGAACCGAAATCCTTTCTTGTGTATTACTAATATCATATTACTTCTATAATTTTTACTTAGCTATTCATGCACAATTTTTCTTGTCTGATTTTATATCTATGAGAATAAATACCTACTAAAATTTTATTGTATGGTTTTTTCAATAATTTCACTGCTTGGTTTTAGGACTTTTTTCCCAGTTTGTTATTCCCTCACACAACATCTTCACACGTCAGGTATGAGATTTCTTACTAATTCATGAACCTAAATCTGGGCTTCTGCATCACTCATGCCATTTCACTACAATAATACATAGGGTTGAAATATTTTTTGTCAACTTTTTCGTGTTATGTTTGAAAATATTATTTATAGTGCTAACAGGTATAGAATGTTATAGACCGTGCAAACAGGTATAGATTTGTATAAACATTGCATCTACATTTTAGATACTACAATAATAGACAGTGGAAAAAGATATGGATGTTATTGATAGTGAAAACAGGTGTAGAAAGGTAAAGATAGTGAAAATAGGTATAGAGAGTGTAAATAGTAAATCTTAGGAAAGATGACGTGAATTTTTGAGGAATGTGTATTCATGAATGCACTAATTCCGTTTTTTTACCTTATTCTAACCCCTGGAACCAGCAAAACAAGTGAATAGAAGAATGTATATTATCGTCTTTTACTATGTCAATATTAGTGAATGTTCTTTCATTTTTTGAATCTGTATAATTTTCTACAATCATATTTCAAAATCCTTCTGTATTCTGGGTTCCCATCTTCAATCATTTTCAATTGTGGTTTCCTGACAACATCCTAAGTCCAACCCATTCGGGTATATATTGTATTCAGTTTGTGTTAAATATTTTCACTTCTCTATTAATCTATACTTAATTTTCATTACCTTACCAGGATGAGTATGCAACTAAATTAGTTAAGGGCATGATACAAACAAACACATTTCTGTTCATATTGTTTGAAACCTCACTGTAAGAGGTTTAAGAGGTGATGGTTTATTGACAATTTCTGTACATATTGATTTACAAATTCTGTTTAGACTGTTTGAAAATTTCTTTTATTTGGGTTGTCTGAATAGAACTTAGACATGTATGTTTCCATATGGTTCTTACAAGGGTTCCAGATTTGACAGATTATTTTCTAAAACATGCCTGTTATTGGTTATATTCTGATTTGTATTACATTTAGTTTTCAATCTGTTTTTTTACTTGTTTTTGGTTATCTGTTTTACGGTAGTAGACTTTTATATTTATGGTGTTATATTTTATATGTAATTTTTTTATCGAATTTTTCTAACCTGCATCAAATCATAGTCAATCCAAAATTACCATTAATGCAACTGTGAAAAACAAATATTAGAGCATGTATTTTATTTCTTGACATTATGGTTAAATTTATGATTCACTGATCACGAACTAATTTCTTCAGGGGGTGGATAGGATAAACTCACAACATGAGGCTTTTTCATTATGAGTTGGTCAATACTTTATTCACACATTCTAAGGTGCATTATCTTTGGAAACAATAGTTTGAGTTGGGAAGTTTTTTAAATTTATCGCTCAGGTCCATGTTATGAAAATTTATCATTAAGGAATTAATGTAAAAATTCTTATATAGATTTATATGATACATAGTTTCAATATGATTTTAGGTCATCATGACATTGTTGCAGGGAAAAAACAGGTGATAGAAGTTCCAATTTTAAGGAAATATTAGTACTCAACTGCAAATGGTAATCCTCACAGTAGATTCCTATCACTTTAATCATGTATCCATAAATAAAAATTTTAGAAAAATGGATTTCTAGATAGATTGTAATGTATTTATTTTTATGAACATTTTCAATATTTGAAAAGTGTGTTGTTATTTGACAAAAATTGCAGCACTTTTTATAAGTGTTTCCACACACCCCTGCTACAAGATAAAGACGAACGGGAGGAATTCAACAAATGAAAACCACACTTGACGAGTCCTTAAAAAAGGTAGAATCTACACCATATGTAGGAAGGAAAACGACGCTTACGCTATCTGTGAGGAAGAAGAACCACTGCTCCTAGTACTCACGAAGATGAAGACACATGAACCTCTATGTTTTATGAAGTGAAGATGACTATACTATAATTTTTTTTATTTGCAGGGGTTCATCAGTTGAAAATAAGAATCATGGAGTTTTCATGCTTGAAGGACAACGTGCAAATGCAAACACAAATCTAATTTTTTTTTAAGATGCCTTAGGCTGTTAATGGTTAGTTTTTGAAGAATATAGAGAGAACATGAGGCAAAGGCTTGGAGATGTTCTTGAGAATGTGTGTCTGCGCATGTAAAGAAAGAATAACAAAGGAGGATAACTTATTAAAAGGTACACACCCATCAGGTGTTGTATTCTTTTATAAATTTTCAATTATTGATTCTAACATGACACCTCATGAGCATATATCAAACGAACACATAAATTATCATTGGATCCAGAACTAACTAATGCTTCTAACTCTAATACTAATAGATTCTATTTATTCTATTATGTAGATGTTGTAGTGTTTTTGCGTTGCAGTAGATATGGCCTTGGGATTATGGAAACAAGTGGAGGATCCATCATTGGAGACATGTTATTGCAGGTAACTTCTTTCTATATGTGACCGAGGAAGAAAACGAATTAACAAAGGGCTTTATTTAGTGAAATTAAAGGTTATGTTTCTTCTTTTTCCTGTCCTGTTTATTACAACTTATGAATTTTATTCCAAACCATGAAATTAACAAGATAGTTGTGGACTGCACTACCTATGATTCCTCCAGGTATTAAATATATGGTGGCATCAATTTGGTAGAGAAACTGATGATGAAATATGTTGCAAGGTACATAATCATCGTGGAAATGGTAACATCTTTATTCAAATTTGACATTCACAACAACATGTAACCCCACTTGGATCCCATAAATTAATCATATAGGCCATATATTTGAGGATTACGATGTTGTTTATCAACCATAAATTAGTTAAATTTCCAATAATAATCACATAATAAAAAATATATATATTCTCCTTCCTATCAAGTCTTCTTTATTGTTGGTTAATTGAATCATATTCCATTCATACTTTTGATTATGAGTTCCATTAATATATATTTAAAATTGATTTCATTTGTGTCCTTATATTTGTCAATGATTGCATGCAGAATATACATATTATTTTTGTTTCGAATATATATTATATATACTCTGATTATAGTATTGCATAACTTTATTAGTATGTATTGTTAATTTTAAACAATTTCATTTTCGGCAAATATACATTTTGGATGATTTTCAGGGGATGATATGCTGGATTCTTACCTATTATTCTGAAAATAAATTCTGGGTAAAACTAGAGCTAGATTTTCTTGAACTATTTTTTCTCTGATCTTCATGATTCTTACATCCATATGTCACACACACGTATTAAAGTCTAGAATGAATTTGTAAAAAAAATATGGCAAAAATGGACCCTTTCTCATTTCTTACAGTTTTCCTTCTATAGGGACGTTATACAGTTGATGCAGATTATTGGGAATTTATTGGTTCCTGTTTGATTCTACAAGGATGATCTTGTATCAATGTAACGTTTCTGCACATTTTGACTATTTCCCCTTATCCAAACAAGTCTATGTTCTACAGTACCTTCTTAATGTGGAATTTACGGGGTATTTTCAGTTTATGTTGTGTGGCCATGGATGTGGGTGAATACAATAAATTTCATTGTGTATTAAAAAAGTGAACATCTCCTGAAAATATAATGTTCTGGGAATAGTTTATCAAGACCTATGGTTATTCATATTGAATTATATAGTCTTTTACAATTTTGGAAATTGATTTATTTTCATACTTCATCATATAACATGTTTCATTATAGGTTAATTATGAGATGGAATAATTATTTTTTCACTATATTAGTTCGATAGTGCATAATTTTAATCATTTTTTAGGGAATCTGGACATAGACACACACAAACACACATAGATATATATATATATATATATATTAAAATAATGTTAATTTTTTTATGAAATTAAATCAATTGTGTGTTATAATATTTTAATCATAATGTGAAATTAATTTATGATGATGATAGTTTAAAAATATGAACTCCCAAATATATTAGCTTTCAATGAAACCACACCAAACGAAACCATGCTTCATACTAATCCTCACCCTAACATATTATCAAGCCCATCATCTCCCATCAAATTCCATTAACCTTTCAATTCTTTCTAGGATGCCTTCCACAGTTTAACATAGTCTTGTCTCTTTCTTTCCTTCAACTTCACCTTCACCTTCACCTTCAGTTTTATCTATGTCTCTTATCTCTAACTCTTTCATTACATCGTGTTACATCTCCATCACAATTAGTCTTCACATTATTTAATAATTTCATGGTCACCCCATTCACTTCATTTTCATCATTTTATTCTAAACAGTATATTGACAACAACGAAATTACAATTTTTTTGAATGACGCAGAACCACAAGATTTGGAAGAAAATTGAATAGTCCCGTGCATTTGCATGGGCAGAGTACTAGTTTTCTATAAATGAATCATATATTACTTGTAAATATCATCATATATATAAAATAATTTCCTTATGGATAGAATTTAATACATGTACAGGAGTCAAGAATAATTTTATGATACAAAATAAAAAAAATAAAAAACTGTCTAACTATGTAAGTAAATAACATTGTGAAGTTGATGAATTATATTTAATGGAATTTTAATAATCAGATGTAAAATAAATAAAGAATTTATCTTATGAAAATGATATTAAAAAATAAATTATCTTAAACATTCCAAAGAAAAATATAAAATTATGTTATCTTTGAATATTTAAATATTTTGTTGCAATGACTAATATTAATGATTTATCATATGTAAGTATTAAATGCTGAATTTTTTATTTTATATGATGAATAAGTGAAATAACTAAGAAGTGTTTAATCTAATTAAGTAGCATGATGAATTTTCTTATGAGAATAGTAATGCCAAACTTTTATCTTATGGAGATTAGATAATTTTTTAATAGGATTATTATTATTATGAACCATAACATTGGTGTGACTTTTTGATAAATAAATCTATTATTTAATGTGAATAAATGTTTTTCCAAATAAGGAAAGGTATTTTTGGGTCATATACCATTTTTTATAAATGGAAAAATACAAAAAAATATATTTCTTACATCTCTAAAAAATCATTTCATTCCATATATGTTAATGACTGAAGCATAATAATTATAATCCTATCACATTAGTTTTCTCAGAGAGATTATAAACTCAACCATTAGGATTATCATGTTTTCATAAGATCAAATTCACAAGAGGAGATAAAAATAAGTGATTTTTGAAGAATTCATTATAGTAGTGTATATTTACATAGAATAGAGATGATACTTGATTCATATGAGACATGTTCCAATACATAGAATTTTCCTTTTAATTTATCTTCCTAAAATATTATATCATTAATTGAAACAATCTATAGAGTTTCACAGTGAGAATACTCATATTCTAGGGATGTTTATTTTTCTACGATTAATTGAATCAGGGAATTGTATGACTAATTTTTTAAACTAGATTTTTTACTATTTTCACTTTATGTGAGCACTGCTTTAACTGATATATGATTCTATGTTTTCCTAAAACCTTGTTGGACCTCAAAAAAGCTTCTGTTTTGGTACCATATAAAGAATACTTCCACTCAGTCTAGTATTCCTTTGGAAAAGAACTATTTATAGTGAAATCACAAAGAATTAGGAGTTGAGAAATGGTCATGTGGTCTATAAAATATTTATTCCTTGAACAATTTTATTTATTCTATGTTTTCCCTATTTCTTTAAAATTTTATTTATACATATATATTGTGATAAGTGAAGATCAAAATCATTCATAACTTAAAAGAGGATTGGTATACGAAATAAAATCTTTATGAACTCAATTAACCCCTCTTGAGTCTTTGTAAATGCATTCTCTAACCAATAATTGGCATTAGAAGAGTAGACTCTTGATTTATTAAAATTAAATGGTTGCAGTATTAATTATTTTCAACTCGTAATTTCTATAAATAACAACAAATATGTAATGTAGATGATTAGATATCGTGAAATATTTTGATAAAATTACATATGTTCGACTGAAATACTGAATACCTACTTGAAAAAAATATATTCTATTAGTTTTCTTAATAGATTTTAATCCTTACACAATTGTTGAGGATGAACCAGAGAAATGGGATGCAACTTCATAAGGATATTTTGATGGAAATAAAAATTATATGAATACTATAATATGTGTACTTACTACAGATATGTTAAATAGATTTTATCAATGTGTCATAGGATAGGATATATCGAATACTATATCCATGAATTATGGAGGTATTGATAATTCGATATCACTTAGATATAAAACTTAAATGATGAAGAATGAAAATTTTCAAATTATTTATAAAGAGGGTATACCTTTTATGAGACGAGTATTAATTTAGATCGTGAATAACATTGTTTTTCATAAAAACCCAATTCATGAACAATATTAATCACAAAATTTTCATAGATTATGAAAATCCAAGTGTAGGGTAATTTCAAATGATATTTGGAATAAACCAATGTTTAATATTTAAAAATTAAGAATGTTTTAGGAAAAATCATAATGTATAAGGAAGAAGGGAGTGAGGAAGTAGGTGAACATGAAATGACTAAAAATAAGAATTAGACCTTGAAATTATCAATATAAAATGTTGATAATAAGAGAATGGTTTTTACAGATTATTGATTTATCTTATAAAGATACTTCAAATAGTTCTTCTTTAGATAAGAATCTATCATAATTTTAAAATAACGTCAATATGATATACAATAAGTAATTATTATTCATGAAGACACTAAAAAAGTACACAAAATATGATGGATGTTCTGTAGTGATAATGTTTTATGAGTTAACAAACATGGTAAAAAAAACTAGATTTTTCGTAACCATAGGAAAAAAATAGAACATGAATAAAAAATGTAACAGAAAATTCACGTGAAGGCCACATGATTTAATTCTGTGGATTTTGGTGGCAATACATCTTCTGAATTATAACATCAAATATCTAATTGTTAGAAAACAATATGATTTATTACATAATCAAAGAAGGTAAACACATTTTGTTCATCTGAGGATGAATATAAATTTGAAATTCAATGTTAGTCTTTTAAAGAAAAAAATGAATATTGTATCATGATTGAAATCAAATATGAACAGATGAAAAATAAAAATATATATTCGAAGAGTCACTATTTTTCCATTTTTAGAGAAAATACGACTTTATACAAAAATAAATATAGGAATTAAATCTAAACCAGAATAATATAATGTATCTTTGTTAAACATGGTCTTAAAATTTACATCTCATTAAAATAAGTTCCATCCCTTAAATATGCTTTTAGTGGTTTTAAAAAGGTATAAATTTAACACTATCACTTACTTGGTACAAATGAATCTAAAAAGATATGTATGGAATTAGAATTAAAGGTAACAAATAAAAGTCATATAAGAATTACATTGTTCCTTGTTATGATATAAATTATATTCCTTAAGTTACATTTGTTCCTTTTAGAGACCCTAAAAACTAGGATAGTACTTTAGTTTTTATAAAAAATTAATTTTTTTGTATTGACAATACTTTTTTATAACATTTTCCATAATTTAGAGATGGGATTTAGGGAAAGAAAGAGCATATTTGGCTTCCCAAGACATTGAATATTAGAAAATTAGTAACCAAGAAGACATGGCCACTGATTTTTTTATTCTTTTATATTGTAGAGATATTTTTAAAGAATAATCAATGAAAATTGGAATTTTTATAGTGGATCATCAAGTAATATGGGTGGATTTTTTTTCAAATTTACATTCTTTATCAATTGATTTTGGAGTATATGAAATATTTTGTAATAATCATGATGAAAAAATTGTTAGAGTTGTATCATCCAATAATACAATATTTGTTCCCATCAATAAATTTCTTCAAATGATGGATTAAAACCATACTAGATAAGTATATTTCATTTTTTTGAATTGTTTTATATTTATATTTTAAATAATTTCAATTATGATTTCAATGATAAACATATTATGTTTAAAGAAAGTAGAACATAAAATTTATATAACTAAGATCAAAATTATTTATGTAGAAAAAAATGATCTAATTAAATTTTTAGACAATTGAATCATAGATTTTACATAAAAAACTTATAAATTTTAATTTTTATTCTTTGAGAAATGGTGTATGAAAAATCTATGTTTATATTTACTTCTACATAAATTGAATAAAGAGAAATGATGTGATGAATTTTAAATGAGAATTAAAAATAAGCCACCTTTTAAATCAGTTAATGTGGTTTCTAAATCTAGGCCTCTAGAACATAACAACATGGATTTCATTTGAATATATAGGATAGTAATACTAGGAGGAAAATATTTTATTGCATGTTAATGGGGATTTAAATTATTTACTTGGGTTTTATTTTTTAGTAATAAATGTGAATCATGTTTTGTTTATATAAATTTCTATAAAATAATTAAAAAATATTGTAATGTGAAAATAATTGCTTTGAGAAGTGACCATGTAGGATAACATGAAATCTATGATTTCAATTATTAATTTTAAAAACATAGTATGACTCATTTTTTATACCCAAAGGACACATCATAAAAACGATTTTTTGGGATTTTCTAATATTACTAGGAAAATGTTGTGTGAATATAACTTACCCCTCACTTATGGAATGAACCTATGAATACAACATGTTATGTCATAAACGGGGTTCTAATTAGGCATATTCTGAAGAAAATAATATATTATCTAGGAAAAAATAAAAAACCAAATTTTTTACATGGAAGTGTTTGAATGGAAGGTTTATATTCTGAACTATAATAGAAATTTTTGTAAATTACATCCAAATATAGATGGAATAATATTTCATTGCCATTATATTAGTTTTAAATCATATTGAGTTTTTTAAATAGGTGAAGTATTGGAAAATAAACTCCTGTGAAATTTTATGAAATAATGTTTTTGATTATAAATGTCTCAAATTGAATAGTAAATTCATTCTTTTGATAATATTAGAATTTAACAAATATTTTATAGTTGAATTGATAATGATTTATTATATGATTTTGGATAATCAATTCATGAATGGATGAATATCAGTTAACTAGAATGTGAGTTCCCTAAAAAGACATGAACATTGATAGAGAATCTCATTGATACTATTATAAGAGGAACAGATGAAGGTATTTTCACTAGAAGATGCATTTGAAGAACTTATATATATATATATATCCATTATTCCTAAACAATTAGGTAAAAAATGGAATAATATTTAGGTAATGAATGTTGGGTGCTACCATGAAATAATACTTAAACATGTTCAAAAAGGGAGAAGGTATGGGAATTGGTTGATAGATCATAAGATAACCCAATTATAGGAACAATGTGGTCTTTTAGAAATAAAAACGATTCTCTTGGTGTTTTTTTATAGGAATAAGGATACATTAGTGTCTAAATTATGAACAAAAGAGAAAGGAATAGATTCTGAAGAATCGGTTTCAAAATTATCCAAATTATAGTCAATTAAAGTTATCCATGAACATGCATCACATAAGAATTTAAAATTATATCAAATGGATGTGAAATCAAAATTTTTAATGTCTTTCTTGTGGAGGATGTTTGTATTTAAAAGCCTCTACAATTTGAAAATCCCACATTTCGAAAGTAAATTTTTATGCTAAGAAATCTTCTTTAAGGCCTTAAACTAATACCGAGATCATTGTACGAGAATTTGAGTTATTGTTTTTATAAAATTTATTTTTTATGAAGTTTAGATCCTACTATACATAAGAAAACATCATCTTTTGATATTTTTCATATTCAAATATATGTTTTTGAAGTAAATTTTATTTTTAAAAATAAAAAATTGTTCGATGATTTTTAAAAAGACATGAAAAATAATTTAAAATGATAATTATAGCTGAGTTAAATGTATTTTTAATTTTTCAAATATTTTAATAGATTATTTGTAATTTAATGAATAAAATAAAATAAAAAAAATATTTAATAAATATGTTTGGACATAATAATATTAATTTACATAGAACACCTATGAGTTCAAATGAAAACTTTGTTAGGAAGAATCTAGACAACCATATGACAATATGTTATAGCAAAGAATAATTCAGAGTCCACTATATTTAACTTCTAATTGAATTATAATTTTACTTTATGTATGCTTATGTTCTAGTTTCCATGAAATCTATAAAGATTCTCATTTGAAATATTTTGAAATAATTATCAAGTATTCAAAAGGAATATTTTTTCTTTATTTACAATTTTAAAAAATCTATAATTTTAATTTAACATTCTAGTGATGAAATTAGTGGGTGTAGACTATTTAGGAATATAACCTAAAGAACATTACATTTTCTAGATAAGTTTCTGGTATCCTAGTTTAGTAAAAAAACACTCAGTTTTAAATTTTTTTGCTAAAGCAGAGTACATAGATATTAATAGTTTAATTTGACAGGTGTTATGGATGTAATGTAAAAACATTTTGCATCAAAATTTCAAAACATATAATAATATATTATAATTTTATAAAATATACACCTAAGAAATAATTTCATGACAGATCATAGACAAAAGATTGAGATCTCTTCAAACTAAATTATTCCAAAAATCAATTAGTCTTAATTTTTATTGAACCAATACCTACTAATAGATTTGATTTTGATAAATCCAAATTTTAATTATTAAATTTTAGATATTTTTTTTCTATTTATTTTGTTGTGTTTTTTCACATCAGAATTCATTTTCTTTTAATCCTTTATCTATATAATTATGAACCACTACATTGAGTGTTAGAAATATTCTAGTTTGTCACATTGATTTTTATTGCTATAATTACCCTTAGTATCACTCAGTGTGTCCCTTTATTTATCCCAAGTAAATAGAAATACATAGTCATACTCATGAACCCTTTATGAACGTCATATCTTTCTCCCCGCGTTCTCTAACCCAGTTATCTCTAGAATATTCAAATCCTATGTCCTACATCAAACCATGGAAAATACCAAGTGATCTGGGAGTGCGACTATAATAATTTCATAATGCTCAATTTAATTAAGAAATGTTTTTAGTAAAAAGTCCATTAATTTGTGTTATGTAAATAGGACATATAAGATACAAGAAAAGGTTATTAATATTCAAGGAAGTGAATAAATTGTCGAAGAGAAGAGAATGGATTATTCAATAAAAAAAGAAGTTCTTGAGTTTAAAGACCCGTAAAATTCAAGGGAAATTTTTTCTTAATTTTATTTGAAATTTTACATGAATGAGGTTTCAAACGGAACTTGATTCCGGGGCCCGGTGTACCCGGAATCAATTTCCGAAGTTTGGCTCCAGTACGTTCAGTGAACGAACGAGCGGGTTTTCCTATCTTTTGAACCGGTGCTCGGAATTGAAATCCGATGGCACCGATGAACTCGCAACGCTAGTAATCGGTTAAGGGAACCTTTACCGTAGTTACGTTTGTGCGGGAGAAGAAGTTAATTAATGGGGTTTAATTAAGAAATAAATAAATTTGATGGATCAATTTTATTTTATTTTAAGGTGGTTAATTTCTCCCATGGGAAGTTGGTGGTGGGGCCCACATCCACCCAACTTCCCATGTGTGGATAATTGAAACGGTGGGGCCCACACGAGCCCCAAACGTTCACCTTCCCCCCTTTTAAATCCTTAACCCCACATTTTAGTCTTGGCAACTTAACTCCTCATTAATTTTTACAACTCATGTTAATGACTTAAGTTAGTTAAGTGTGGGTTTTGATTTTCAAACTCTTAAATTTTCAAAAGCCTATTTGTGTTAATAAAATAAGTTGGGAACTTATTTTTTTGGGGTTAGTTTTGGGTTGTTTGAGAGATTTTGGAGAGAAATCTAAAGGAAGTCTTCATCTTCATCAACTTCGATGAAGAACGTGAAGAACATCTCAGACTCCGACGAAGAACACCATCCATAGCGAAGAACATCACCGCCAAAGAACGCGAAGAACTTATCCAATGATGTTTCCTCTTTGGACACACATCGACGAAAACGGAATAGGGTAGCGAGCGACAATGGATTCGCCTTCCCTCGAGTTGGACGAACGCCGACATTCCCCTTCGACGTCATCCTCCTCGCGACGACATACCACGACGAACCTCGAACGACGACGCCTCCTTCCGATCGGCTTATACCCAAGGTAGGGGTTCGGCTATTTTTCTTTTAGTTGGTGATTCTTTCCTTTGAATATGAAAGATAAATCTGACGGCCATGTTCCAATTTTTTTTATTTAAATTAAAAAAATTGTGAAGGTTTAACGTTTTACGTTTCGGCCAACTGTTATCGATATAACGGGAGGGAATCGGTCCGCACAAAAACTGCCGATACCCCTCCCCCCTTTGCTATTCCTCGTTTTGATTAGCGAAGATGGTAATTCATCATTGAATCGCGCTTGAGTGAAAGGAGACGTGAACGATGCAGGCCATGATGAAGAAACACGACGCCGTCGAGCTTCGTCGAGGGTACGAGGGATACCATGGCCGGAGTCGGGCCGCGGCGGAAGGACGCGGCGTCGTCACGCCGCGCCTGACAAATTTGGAGCCATCATGGAAGTAGCGGCTGAAAAATCCACCTACCGAAGAATTCAAAGAAGGTGGCCGGAAGGCGTGGGACCGCGGGGTCCCACGGTGAGAAACCGGCTGGCCCTGCGCTGGCCAGCCATTACAGGGGAAAAGCCGGGGGGTTACACCCCTGTGTTGCACACCCGGTGCGGCCCCTTAAAGGGGGCCACCGTTTAAAATTAATGGAGGGGCATAGACCCTTCCCTTGGGCATGCTCGCGCGGCGCGCTGGCCGCGCCGCCGGCCGGGCCGGGCCGGGTCGTCGGGCCGGGTCGACCTGGTTCGGCCGACCCAGGGGGTACTGGGTCAGGCCGGGCCGGGCCCAGACCCCCTAATTTCGGACTACTTTCGGTCAAATGCCCATATCGTGGGCCACAGACCTCCGATCGACGCTCCATCAGTTGCGTAGTGATCCTTGTAATGAGACGGTTGTTTTGGTATATTGCACTCAAGGTTTCGGAATACTTCGAGTTCGGCCGGGTTGGTTCGTACACGGAACCAACCGGGCCCTTGGAGCGGAAACAGTCATATTTTGAGCTACGGACGTCTGATTGACATGCCGTCAACTTTGTTGGTTTCTTCTTAGTGAGACGGATCATTTGGCATACTATTCCCGAGGTTTGGACGCAGGTGGAGTACGGTCAGGTTGGTTTTTCCTTAAAAACTAACAGGGCCCCTGGGACGAAAAGGCCAATAACTCTCAGACCGGGCATCCGATGGACGTGCCGTCTGCGACGTTGAGTACCTGTTGGCGATACGGAACTTTTGGATACATCAACTCTGGACTATGTGTCAATTTATGTATTAGCCTCTCGGCTCGTGGGGCGGACCCTCCTGAACGAGCTTGCTGTGTGCGGGAACCCTAATACTGGTTGCGACTGCTACATCGACGACGATGAAGACTATCGTACTGGAATCCTATGTGGGTTCGACGATTAAGACAATCGTAATGGAATCCTATGTGGGTTCGACGATGAAGACAATCGTACTGGAATCTTATGTGGGTTCGAGGATGAAGACAATCGTACTGGAATCATATGTGGGTTCGACGATGAAGACTATCGTACTGGAATCCTATGTGGGTTCGACGATGAAGACAATCGTACTGGAATCCTATGTGGGCTCGGCGATGAATACTATCGTACTGGAATCCTATGTGGGTTCGACGATGAATACAATCGTACTGGAATCCTATGTGGGTTCGATGATGAAGACTATCGTACTGGAATCCTATGTGGGTTCGACGATGAAGACAATTGGACCGGAATCCTATGTGGGTTCGACGATGAAGACAATCGTACTGGAATCCTATGTGGGTTCGACAATGAAGACTATCGTACTAGAATCCTATGTGGGTTCGACGATGAAGAAAATTTTATCGGAATCCTCTATGGGTTCGACGACGATGTCAATAGTGCTTGTATCCTATGTGGGTCCCAGTAAGATGAATTAGTGACTACATCTGATCATCTCTCTTACTTTGCAAATGATGTGTACCTGTGTGAGCTGAATCCTGTTTTAGTCTCCTTTTTGGATTGTGTTGAACTTTCCTGTGTGGATTTACTGTTTACTTTCCTTTGTGTATTGTGTTGAGCTATCCTATGTGGATTACTTGTGCTCTCCTTCGTGGTATGTGTTGTGCTATCCTGTGTGAGTATACGTTTTGCTTTCCTGTGTGGACTGGGTTGTGATTGGGCTCGGATGTTGGAGCCGAACGGAAATAGATGACTTAGGTATATGTATGGGCATATACTTAAGCAGTGTCGGTTGTTACTTCATGATTGTATCTTTCCTTTTTGGTTTATCCTTTGTGGATTTCGGGAGACCTTCGGGGGTCTCGGGGTCCCTACTGAGTAAGTTATACTCACCCCTGCACGGGCTATGACCGCACTTCGTTGTGTTGGTTGCAGACGACGGACAACGCTGATCGTGGTGGAGGCTTGCAGAGCAGGACGATACCTAGAGGTGGACCACTGGGCGGGACATACATGGAGCGAACGGCTGGACCATGGAGCTGTGGAGGCTATCTGTGATCACCCTTCAGGTGGGACTTCTAGAGGATGGCTCGACGCTGCGACTTTTCTTTTCAGTTGCTGTTTTTTCCTTTCAGTTGTACTTTACAGTTGGGGTTGTATTTCCGGCCCCTTTTACTTTCAGCATAGCTTGTTACAGATTTTACTTAGTGTTTACTATTTCCGCTTGCTTACTCTATGGTGGTTGTTTACTTTAAAAAGGCAATGCCTTACCTGTTTATCTGGATTTACGCCTTGGTGCTAGTATCCTGCCCCTGGACTATGGAAGGTGGGCTTGGGGTAGTCACGGCACGGGCCCCGAGGATGGGTCATGAAAAATTGGTATCAGAGGAGTTCAGTTATACCGGGAACTCTGATCTTTTCTATTTGAAGCAATAGTGTTTAGTATATTGGGTGTGGTTATCAGTCCAGGGAGTCCAGTGTTGGTGCGGCAGCCGACGTATCCGTAACCAGGACCCTGACTTCTGATTTCTGACTTAATGCACGAAAACATTGATTGCTTGTGTGTTTCAAGTTTTCTTTGTGATTACTTTGTATCAGCTCACCAGGTATACTGTTCTGACCGTGGCGCACCTGTTTCCTTTTCAGGATGGCCCCACGACGGCAGCCAGCTAGGGTTCCGAGAGTCGAGCGTGACGACAGCCCACCGAGTGACGAGGCCTCGGTGCAGGGCCCTTTGCCAGCAGTGGCACCAGCAATAGCTCTACCCACCGAGCCACTGATGCTTCCAGCCCCAACCGCTGACGATGCACGTCGCCTTAGTGCACTACACGAGTGCCAGCACCAGCAACCGCCCATGTTCCATGAGGAGACGGACCCTTAGGCCACCAAAGACTGGCTGGAGGCAGTTGTACGGGTTTTCAGATTAGTGAGGACCCCAGCAGACCTCATGGTGATCCTCGCAGCGATCCTCCTGCACGCGGTGGCAGGCAGATGGTGGATCTTGATACTCCAGGTGCACGATGAGGCATCTCTCCTTTGGACGGACTTTGAGAGCATCTTCCGGTTGGAGTTCGTCCAAGCCACCCTCCATGCGGTGCACATCCAGGAGCTACTACAGCTGCGGTAGGACAGCATGACAGTTGCCCAGTACTCAGCGAGATTAAATGATCTCTTACGCTACTCCACCGATATGGTACGGGATCCGTTCTTCTGGGCCCGGACCTTCGAGAAGGGACTGAGGCATGAGATCAGGGCCTCGATGATCTCCCACAACATTCCTACGCAGGAAGAGGTATTGGAGAGGGCCCATTTAGTGGAGAGTTTCCTCGCCGAGCAAGCACCAGCGGCATGAACCTCCGCAGGATGACCCGTAGCGGAGTCTTCTACAGCTGACAGTCGACAGGTGACGTAGAGGTCCAAGCGGGCCAGACCATCAGATGGGCAATCTCATGGTGATGATTCATTTGTGCGGGGCACACGAAGGAGATCCAGCTACTCGAGGAGCAGGCAATGCTATGCATGCGGCAGGCAAGGTCACATGGCTCGAGACTGCCCGACTCGTCCTGCTGATGAACAACAGGCGGTAGAGGGACCTCCAAGGAAGATGGTCAACCGTGACGGTCTGTAGGGAGCAGGCGGCGGAGGCAGAGGAGCTGGCCGTGTAGCTAGAGGTGGACGACGCTTCGGGGTGTTGCCACCACCACCACTAGGAGGTCCACCCCGACCGCAGGGGACATGAGGACATGGGAGAGCTCAGCTTCTGGCAGCTGAGGCCTACGATCATGGAGCTTCGGGAGCTAGTGGATAGGAGCGGTACTAGCTCCAGACCTGGAGAATTTTGTTCATTTTGCCTTTAATTTTGTTGTTGTATGTTTGTAGATGCTTTGTGTCTTTGTACTTGAGCTGCAGTAATAAAAGACACCTTTTTGTGGCATTTACTTTCCTGTCCTCTCTTGTGTTGTTACTAAGAGGTTCCAGTTTAGACTGTTGACTTGAACCTCACTTGAGAGATACCTACTGGAGGAGACCGAGTTACCACACACTGATTCCGACAGTGTGACTCAACCCTTGGAGGCGACAGTAACGGTTGGATCTCTTTGTAGTAGCGTCGAGGTCTTACGACATCATCCTTGCTATGGGTTTGTATCATCAATGATGGGATTATTGTATTAGGAGAAGAATGTGGTTCATCAAAGAGATGAGGCCAGATTTCTCTTATCGGCAAAGAAGAAATCGCAGCAGCTCTTATAGAACTAGAAAAGGTCCAGATCATCCAGGAGCGGATGAGGACAGCTCAGAGCCGGCAAAAGTATTATGCTGATAGGAGGCAGAGGCCACTAGAGTTTGAGGATGGCAACCATGTCTTCTTGCGTGTCTCACCTCGACTTGGATTACGGAGATTTGGCCGAGATGACAAGTTGTCTTCACACATCATCGGAATGTTCCAGGTCCTCAACAGGATTGGCGAGGTGGCTTATCGTCTGGCTCTACCACCTCAGTTACACCGGGTGCACGACGTCTTCAACGTATCTCAACTAAGGAGATACGTGCACGACCCGACACATATCATTGACCATGGGGAGCTTGACGTCGATGATGGGGCGACTTTTGCGGAGGTCCCAGTGGAGATCGAGGATCGATAGGAGCGGGTCCTATGTGGATGGTCGATTCCTCTAGTGTGCATCAGATGGCAGCATGGGAACCTCCAGGAGAGCACTTAGGAGCGGGAGGCTCAGATGTGTGCTCAGTACCCCCATTTGTTTCCATAGTTTTCGTTGTATCATTATGGGGATGTAAAGCCCTTAGGTGGGAGTAATGTAAAGACCCATAAAATTCAAGGGAAATTTTTTCTTAATTTTGTTTGAAATATTACAAGAACGCGGTTTTAGACGACACTTGATTCTGAGGCCCGGTGTACCCAAAATCAATTTCCAAAGATTGGCTTGGGTACATTCAGTGAACGAACGAGCGGGTTTTCTTATATTTTGAACCCGTGCTTGGAATTGAAATCCGATGGCACCGATGAACACGCAATGCCGGTAATCGCTTAAGGGAACCTTTACCGTAGTTGCGTTTGCGCGGGAGAAGAAGCTAATTAATGGGGTTTAATTAAGAAATAAATAAAATTTTTGGTTCAATTTTATTTTATTTTAAGGTTGTTAATTTCTCCCATGGGAAGTTGGTGGTGGGGCCCACATCCACCCAACTTCCCATGTGTGGATAATTGAATGGGTGGGCCCCACACGAGCCCCAACCTTTCACCTTCCCCCCTTTTAAACTCCCTAACCCCCCATTTAAGTCTTGCCAACATAACTCCTCATTAATTTTTACAACTCATGCTAATGACTTAAGTGAGTTAAGTGTGGGTTTTGATTTTAAACTCTTAAATTGTCAAAAGCCTTTTTGTGTTAATAAAATAAGTTGGGAAATTATTTTACTTGGGGTTAGTTTTGGGTTGTTTGAGAGATTTTGGAGAGAAAGCTAAAGGAAGTCTTCTTCTTCTTCAACATCGACGAAGAACGTGAAGAACATCTCGGACTCGGACGAAGAACACCGTCCTTAGCGAAGAACATCTCTGATGAAGAACGTGAAGAACTTCTCCAACGACGTTTCCTCTTCGGACGCACCTCGACAACAATGGAATCGGGTAGCGAGCGACGACGACTTCTCCTTCCCTCGAGTCGGATAGACGCCGATGTTCCCCTTCGACGTCGTCATCCTCGCGACGCCATACCACGACGAACCTCGAACGACGACGCCTCCTTCCGATCGAATTATACCCAAGGTAAGAGTTCGACTATTTTTATTTTAGTTGGTGATTCATTCCTTCGAATATGAAAGATAAATCAGATGGCCATGTTCCATTTTTTTATTTAAATTAAAAAAAAATTGTGAAGGTTAAACGTTTTACATTTCGGCCAACTGCTATCGATATAACGAGAGGGAATCGGTCCGCACAAACACGGCTGATACCCCTCCCCCCTTTTCTATTCTTCGTTTTGACTAGTGAAGACGGTAATACATCATTGCATCGCACTTGATCGAAAGGATACCTGAACGATGCGGGCCACGATAAAGAAACGTGAAGCCGTCGCGCTGCGTCGAGGGTAAGAACGAGATCGTGGCCGGAGTCGGGCCGCGGCGGAAGGACGCGGCGTCGTCACGCCACACCGGACAAATTTGCAGCCATCCTGGAAGTAGTGGCCGGAAAATCCACCTACCGGAGAATTTGAAGAAGGCGGCCAGAACTTCGGCCGCCAGCGCCGGAAGGCGCGGTACCACGGGGTCCCGCGGTGAGAAACCGGCCGGCCCTGCACTGGCCGACCGTTACAGGAGAAAAGCCAGGGGTTACACCCCCGAGTTGCACACCTGGCGCGGCCCCTTAAAGGGGGCTGCCGTTTAGAATTAAAGGTGGGGCTTAGCCCCTCCCTTGGGCATGCTCGTGCGGCGCGCTGGCCGTGCTAGCCGCTCCGCCACGCCGGGCGGGCTGGGTCGTCGGGCCGGGCCCTGACCCCCTAATTTCGGACTACTTTCGGTCAAATGACCATATCTTGGGCCACAGACCTCTGATCGACGCTCCGTCAGTTGCGTAGTGATCCTTGGAACGAGACTGTCATTTCTGCATATCGCACTAAAGGTTTTGGAATACATTGTGTTCGGCCGAGTTGGTTCGTACACGAAACCAACCGGGCCCTCGGAGCGGAAACACTCATATCTTGAGCTACGGACGTCCGATTGATGTGCCGTCAACTTTGTTAGTTTTCTCATAGTGAGACGGATCTTTTGGCATACTCCGCCTGAGGTTTGGACACAGGTGGAGTAAGATCGGGTTGGTTTTTCCTTAAAAACCAACCGGGCCCCTAGGACGAAAAGGCCAATAACTCTCAGACCGGGCGTCCGATTGACGTGCCATTTGCGACGTTGAGTTTCTGTTGGCGATACGGAACTTTTGGATACATCAACTCTGGACTATGTGTCAGTTGATATATCAGCCTCTCGGCTTGTGGGGCGCACCCTCCCGAACGAGCTTTCTGTGTGCGGGAACCCTAGAGCTGGCTGCGACTGCTACATCGACGACGATGAAGACTATCGTACTGGAATCCTATATGGGTTCGACGATGAAGACAATCGTACTAGAATCCTATGTGGGTTCGAAGATGAAGACAATCATACTGGAATCCTATATGGGTTCGACGATGAAGACAATCGTACTGGAATCCTATGTGGGTTCAATGATGAAGACTATCGTACTGGAATCCTATGTGGGTTCGACGATGAAGACAATCATACTGGAATTCTATGTGGGTTCGACGATAAAGACTATTATACTGGAATCCTATGTGGGTTCAATGATGAAGAAAATCGTACTGGAATCCTATGTGGGTTCGAAGATGAAGACTATCGTACTGGAATCCTATCTGGGTTTGAAGATTAAGACAATCGTACTGGAATCCTATGTGGGTTCGATGATGAAGACAATCGTACTGGAATCCTATGTGGGTTCGACGATGAAGACTATCGTACTGGAATCCTATGTGGGTTCGATGATGAAGAAAATTGTATCGGAATCCTCTATGGGTTCGACGACGATGTCAACAGTGCTTGTATCCTATGTGGGTCCCAGTAAGATGAATCAGTGACTACATCTGATCATCTCTCTTTCTTTTCAAATGATGTGTACCTGTGTGAGCTGAATCCTGTGTTACTTTCTTTTTTCGATTGTGTTGAACTATCCTGTGTGGATTTACTGTTTACTTTCCATTGTGGATTGTGTTGATATATCATATGTGGATTACTTTTTCTCTCCTTCATGGTTTGTGTTTTTCTATCCTGTGTGAGTATGCGTTTTTCTTTCCTGTGTGGACTGGGTTGTACTTAGGCTCAGATGTTGGAGACGAATGGAAATCGATGACTTAGGTATATGTATGGGCATATACCTAAGCAGTGTCGGTTGTTACTTCTTGATTGTATCTTTCCTTTGTGGTTTATCATTTGTGGATTTCGGGAGACATTCGGGGGTCTTGGGGTCCCTACTGAGTAGCTTATACTCACCCCTGCACGGGCTATGCCCGCACTTCGTTGTGTTGGTTGCAGACGACGGACAATGCTGATCGTGGTGGAGGCTTGCGGAGTAGGACGGTACCTGGAGGTGGACCACTGGGCGCGACGTACTCAGAGTGGACGACTAGACCGAGGAGCTGTGGAGGCTATCTGTGCTCACCCTTCAGGTGGTACTTCCAGAGGATGGCTTGACGCTGCTGCTTTTCTTTTCAGTTGCTGTTTTTCCCTTTCAGTTGTACTTTACAGTTGGGCTTGTATTTCCAGCCCCTTTTACTTTCAGCACAGCTTGTTACAGATTTTAATTAGTGTTTACTCTTTCTGCTTGCTTACTCTGTGGTGGTTGTTTACTTTAGAAAGGCAATGCCTTCCCTGTTTATCGGGATTTACGCCTTGGTGCTAGTCGCCAGCCCCTGGCCTATGGAAGGCGGGCTTGGGGTAGTCACAGCAGGGGCCCCGAGGACGGGTCGTGACATAGAGTTATATAAATATAAAATGTTATATTATATGAACTTTAAATACATTGAAACATTTCCAGTGAATCATAAATGATTTTTGATTTTTTCTAGTAGTGATAAATAGTGTTTTTTGATTCCCCTACAATGTAAATTTCAATTTCAACACCTGTCTTTTTACTATAGATGAATTAATTCATACCGTTTTCATTAAATATCTATTTCGAAGGGGGGATTTGAATAGAAATCGTTGAAGGAACTCCTGAAAAAAATTTATACCAAACATGTTTTTATATTTTCAGAGATTAATGAATGAAATGGTAATTCTAAAAAAGATATCTTTCATGAAAATACATTAATGTAACATTTTTTTATTAATAAGAATGTAAATATTGCATAATACATTTATATATATATATATATATATTACACATCCAAAATTGGATATTAAATTGTTATTTATCTGGTTTTATTTTGTAATTAGTGATTGTAAAATAACTTGTACATATAGAAAATCTATCACAACATGTTATCATGGACTAAAAATTCTCAGTGATGGATTATTAATGTGAAGTTGATTTTTTGGATTTTTTCATCTATGATTTTCTCATCTATGATTTTTTTCATTATATTTCAAGAAGAGGGAAAAATAGATCCCTATTAGGTTAAGGGGAATCCATCACATGAAATCATTGTTCCTGATGGGCTGGAATAAGATTCCTGGAAGTCATAATGTGGAGGATCTGATAGATTTCTTAATCCTACCTGAATGGAGGTAATGACCTCACATGGACATATCTGATAAAATTCGAAATAAGAATTATTGATTAGATGAAGTAGCATAGAAAGTGTAATATGATGTGTTTTAGGTGGTTGTTGACACACATACACTTTCTTCTACTCTACCACAAGTCTTACCACTTTACTATACAAGAGAAAATTTGCATTCATCAATTATGAGGATAGTCATTATTGGTAAATAAAGGAACATTGGCCCACAATTTATTCACTGAACCATCTCACATTAGTGAATTGGATGAATATTAATAAATTAATCTAGTAAAATAATTTAAACCAATGAATGAGAATCCGGACGTACTAGTGAAACATGATGTAACTTCTCCCCGAACTTTTTGATTCATATCATAGTAGTTCTAAAAAACCTATAGCTGAAATTAAAGAAGTTGATGAAAATATTTTCTATAGATATAATGAGATTGTTTATAAAATTATTTTTTTGATGAATTTATTAATTGAGTCTCTTAAAAAAGTTTATAATATATGATAAAACTATATGTGTAAGGAAGATGTAAATACCCTTAAAAAGGAGGTCATAGGTTAGTTAGCGTACATCAAAAGATAAAAATTCTAATCAGGATATTTTTTTTATAGATTGATTTTTATACAATAAATACCTTGAAAAATACTATTTAAAAAAATTATTTAATGAATCCTATTGGAAATTCATCAAGGCAAGGATCATTGGTTCATGAAACTGTTGAACCAATGTTGGCATCTATTTCTCATGAACTAAATACATTTACAACTGTAATTTCTTCTGTAAAATAAATACTCCTTTCAGCTGATATATTGAAAGTAGTTAATATGTTTTTTTGTTGAAATTAGGTGAATTATGATAATTTTTCCTAGTACCATCACCCTCTTGGATCAGTCTCATAAGGATATCAATACTCTAATTAAAGATATTTTTCGATTATTAAGGAAGATACAATATGATAATATTGGAATTTATTATATTGAAATCCTTGAAATAATTGATTGATCCTGAACTAATAAAATTATATTTTTAAATGGAAAATTAGGCCACCTCTATCAATCAGTTTCAAATTCAATAAAATTATATTCTTCCTTATAGTAAAAAATAATAATTTACCATAAATATGCTTTATCTATGTAACATTTCATTACATTCATTTAGTTACTTCTAGGAACTTTTTTTTACCATTCATTGGATGATTATTCCATTTGGGCCATTTTAGGAAGAATTTAAAAATATTGAAATCCCATGGGGTTGTGCATGGTTAGGGAACCATTAAAGAAAACCATGTGGTTTGGCCTAATAAACAGTACTGTTTGGGCCAACAAACTATGTGGCCTTTGATGATCCACTAGAAGGTGGTTCACTATTTCTCTAAATTGTTGAACTCCTATTTAAAATAATGAATCCTTGGATTTCTTGATTTTTCAAATTTGGAGTATGGTTATGGAACCCATGGGGCCAAATTGTGAACCCCAAATAGAATCTATGTATAGGAATCACGTTTAAGGAACATTATTACTCCTAACCATGTAACCTATCTAACAAACCCTACAAATTGGATTTACATTCTCTGAATTTTTAATTATAAATTCTTAGTACACCTATTTAACCATTAATGATGCCCAAATATCATATTTTCTTAACATAATCCTTCCCTATTGGCCTAGATGATTCTATCTTGGTACTCTAGGTTGACTTATTTTTTCATTGATGGATCAAGTCAAGGAATGTTGAGTTTTTATCTAGATTTTTATTTTATTCATAGATCCTAATTAGATCCCAATATCTCTTAATATTATGGAAATAAATGGGGCTGTGTAAGTTAGATATTGGGGGATTGACAACGGATTTATGTTTTTATCTAGGATCTATTATCGTGGGGACCTGATCTACTATTCCCCATACTTTATTGTCGAAGGTGAATAGTTCTACCTCTTTTCTTGAGGTTGGTGTTTACATACAAAGGGTTAATTATAGGAAATTATTATATTTTCTAAAAAATTCATTTATTTAATTATTTAATGGAATTTATTTTTGTTTTAAATGTATTTCATGTAATGGTATGTGTTTCTAAATTAGATTCCATTAAAAAAATTTCCTTACACCAAATGATAGATTAAATGCTCTGATGGTTACTTTGGTTCAAAAATATGTTTTAAAACACTTAAGAAGAATGTAACACATTATAAAATGTTTTATAAATTATTATCCTAGTCTTGAAATGGATTCTAAAAAACAACACACATTTGGAACCATGGGTGCTTCATGAACATACATGTCACTCGTAGTGTGCATAATACAACTATAGTTTTTATGAAATTAAATGGATGTCCTAGGAATAAATATATTTAGTAATAATATATCATGTTTTAAGATTCATTTATGTCTATTAGGGATTCCCATAGTCTGTGGACCAATAAGGCATGGTATTTTATTTATGGTTTGTTTATCTCATGATGAATTTGGTCATAGATAGTTTCTCACATGTTTTTCAGGTGGGGTTGTGTAACATGGTTTTTCATGATAGATCATTTCATGGATATGTGTTTACATGATTAAATTATATTTTTGGAAATATTCATTCCTATTATATCACATATAAATGTAATATTTATTTATTTGTTAATATAATATTATTTTATAAAATCTAGATAAAATGATATTCAAATGGGGTAGGATTTAAGAAAAAGAATTTTAAATTTTTTGTTTTAAAATATATAAGTAATTTAACCTTTCTATTATAAAATGTATAGACTCTATGGTTGTGTCATACTAATATTTTTTCTCACAACCAAATTTTTTTGGGTGATTGTTAGTATTGTTTTGTAGTAACCAAGTAAAGGGAAGGGAATATTATATCATGCTAGCTTCTCTATTCATTTTTACTGTATAACTGGATGGTTTACAGGTGATGGTTTTTCACATGGAGACTTGCTAGTCTTAACTTTTCATTATTTTAAAGTCTTTAATACTCATCTTTGGCTGTATAGATCTTGGATGAAAATATTTTTTCTACAATGTACATTATTTTTTATTATAATATTTTAGTTTTAAAAAATACATTTTTTCATTATCTTGATGAACCATAAAACCATGACATGCTTTCTTGGAAGGCTTAACTAGTTGACTCCGGTTGGTTTTTTAAAGAATGATATTAGAAGGAGGACCGACATAAAGTGTGTTAATACTAATTTAGTGTGGTTGTGTTCCTTTGTAATAGAGGAGTTTGGACCCTCTAAATTTAGTTAGAAAGTGTTGTAGGGTACTTCGCCTACTCACTTCTGTGTCTAAACTCATGTTACAATCCGTGGATGATTTTTTTACAAATTTTGAGACATAGAGTTTGAGGTTATTTAAATAATCATGATGGAGAGATTCTTTAAATTTAATTATTCATTTGTATTGTATTGTTTTTTATTTAAGGATTTTTTTATTTACATTTATGATGTTTTAAAACATCAATATGAATTCATAATGTTTTGACCTAAAATTTTGGAACATGGTCTAAATATTATCGGTTGTTGTCTTATGATTAATAGAAAATTCCAACAATAATAGACCATCTAAATATGTTAGAGGAAACTGTGATCTGGGATCCATAGGTTAATCCTCTAGTAGACCATTCTTTGGTTATAGACACAATTCATATAGTGTAAAATCAGGTCATGTGAGTTTCAAAAACACAAGAAAACCAGTGAATCATTTCTTGGAATTTACTAAGCACCATACACCCATAATCCATAATAAAAAATGAACCCCACGAATATGGGGTGTTGATTTATTGGATAGAGATGATATTTATGTTTTTAAAGACACCTGAAGACAATATGGTGGGGTTTTCCATGTACATGCTTGATGGACCAGGAAGGAGATGGTGGGCTTTCTTTATACAAAACTAGTTACAAGAGGACACTACATTGACTTCATATGATAGAATCTTCATTTAGATGTTTTCCTCTGAGATGTTATTTGTATTAAGGACCTAATATTTTCTATCTTTGGAGCATGGGGGAGTATTATTCTTGAGTATATCACCTATTTTATTGATATAGTGTATCTAGCATGAGATCATGTCACCAATGAGTTCATAATGTCTATAAAGATTGATTTGGGATTGAGGATGGATATTTGGTAATTGTTCATTTTCATGATACTTATAACCTTCATAGAGGTTTTTGACAAAGAATAATTTGTTATGTAATATATAACTAGAATAAAAGGGTTGGGTGTTTCTTCTGTTGGTGATTTTATTAGCTTGGGTGTATTTTTAGGCCAGAAAAGGAAGCACAAGAGTAGTCAGTTATCATTAGGGACATTCTTAAGTGATTCATCAGGGTAGAATAAAGTAATCTGATACTAGTGTTGAAGGCATGGCCATACATAGCCTAACAATGAAGATGATCCTAGTACTTTTCATCATTTTGGAAACTCTAGTTAGTTAAATAGATTCACTGAAAGTAAATGCCAATGAAGTAAGTAATTCCCACTGTCCCCAAGGGTTCATAGGTTTGTATCAATTCTTTCGAGGGTGGGGGGACTAATCCTCATTCCAATGGATTTGTTCATGTGGCTATGACTATTTGACATTATGCCACATAGAATGTTCTAGGATAATCTGAAGTAAGGTGGACTACTATTTGTGGTACGATGTTTATTTCATCCTCTATGTTGCTAGATTTGTTTGATATATCATTCCATTATAACCTCAAATATAGTTGAATTATTTTGGATTACATTAATATGTTATGGAATTATTGTTTTTATCTTTACAAAGCATTGGGAAAGATGTTTGAACAAAGATTCAAGTGTCCCATTTGTCTAGTGAGGATACCTGACATCATGGTGGTGTAGGACTTTTTAGTTATTGATATTGACATCTTGGACTTGATAAATTTCATCCATTGTATGATTATGGTTATGGAATATATTGGTCGTTATCATTATCAAGTTCTATTTTTATCATCCTAAGGGGTTAATCATGTTTTCTAGTGTGAGTGGGACTCAAGATAGATATGGGCTAGGACATGTGGTCCTCATGCTGGTGGTAATGTCATAAATATTTTTAGAGAAGGTTCTCGAGGATATTGAACCATGCTTTCCTATACTGATTCCTATAGTGGTGAGTGTGTATCCAAAGGTATTTTCGTATGCTTTTTCTAGTTTACCACTATAGAGAGAGATCATGTTTACTATTGATCTAATCAATGGTACGATTCCAATTTCTATGCCATCTTATCAAATGCAACCTACTATGTTGTTGGGAACTTGAGTCTATCTTAGAGATCTAGAGGTTAAGGGATTTGTTCATCTTAGGGTGTCACTATGGGATTTATATATCCTCTTTTAGAAGAATTCATACATGCGTCTCAGCCTTTATGTGTATTATCAAAATTTAAATTAGGTGACCATTAATAAAAAATATCCATTACTTAGGATTGATGATATTTTTAACTATCTTAGAGGGGAATATTGGTTTTCAATGATTTTCCTTTAGTAAAGATACTACCGGTTGATATTCCTAGATGGGAATATATCTAATCCAAAATTTAGCAGTCATTATGTGAATTTTGATGTTATGGATATACCATTTTGTCTCACTAATACTCCATCCATATTTATAGTTTTTTTGAACTAAATCATTCATCGGTTCTTGGACTATTTTGTTGTGGTGTATTTGGATGATATTTTTGTGTAATCTATGTTCGAGGAGTATATGGTCTTTTTGGATATCATTCATCAAACATATAAAGAATATCTTTTGTACAATGTTCTTCCCAAAATTGATTATTTTTTTTAGGAAGTGAAATTTATTAAGGAGGTCAAATATATGGGGGGGAGTTTCAGTAGATCTTGAGATAATGCAATATGTTATGTACTAGGATAATCCCATAAATTTTATTAAGACTCAAAACTTCTCGGTGTTGACTGATTACATCAGATGAATTGTTCAGGATTTCTACAAGATCACATATTAGATGATATATTTTACCCATAAGGGTATATATTTTTAAGTGATTAACACATTTTTAAGACATTTGGAGGAGATAAGGGTGAGTTTGACTACAACATTACGTTTAACTCTTTTGAAACTGGGTTCAGGTAATCATGTTTTCTATGATGTATTTGGTATGAGTTTGGAATGTGATTTGATGTAGGGGAAATAGTTTGTAGCTTATGCATCTCACTAGTTACACCCTCAAGAGAAAAACTAAACTACACAAAATCTGGAGTTTGAAGTATTTATTCCTGAACTCCAAATATGGAATCACTACATCTTAAGTGAGTGGTTTATAATAAATTTGGATCATATGAGCCTGAAATAGTTTTATTTTCTCAGATGGATATCACAATATGAAATTTATATTGTGTGTAGTATCATAATAATTTTGATTTTGATATTTAATACACACATTATAAGGGGAATATGGTTTCTGATTCATTGAGAAAAAAATTATCGACACAAGCTATTAAGGAATCCGTTAAGGGGTGGACTCTGATTAGTTTTTTTGCTGAGATGGGCATGTAAGTGGACGAAGTTAGAGGGTAGAATTTTTGGATTCAATAAAATATGAATATTTTTTTGATGATAATTTTGGATCTTTAATATGAATGAATCCAAGTTCGAATGGTTTGGTAAAGGAATTTGTGGGGGAAGACCTCATTTGTGCGGTCTTGGTCTCCAAATGGAGTGTTGTGATTCCATAATAGGATAGTAGTTTAGATTACTCTAAGGATGGAGTTTATGGACTATAGAAACTGATCTTGTTGGTCTATACACATTCAAGATACCAAAATTTTATCAACAACTAAGATGTCAGTATTACTGGTAGGAAATGTGGAAGTCTGTTGTAGACATTTTATCGTCATGTCTCACTTGTCAGAAAATTATAGGACATAACCAGAGATATGTTAGTTTTTTGAAACCTTTTATGCACTACAGAATTTATGTGGTATGCGATATACATGTAATTCTTCATTAGTTTTCCATATACTATTTTTGGGATATATTCAGTTTGGGTGGTCATTGATCGACTTAATAAATTGGATCATTTATTTCCCTTCAATGTGACAGTGAAAGTAGAAAAACTCAGATATTTGTATGTCCATGAGATTTTGAGACATCATGGTGTTTCTTATGTGGTTGTTTTTGAAATGGTCATGGGGTTTACATCTCGTTTTTTGGAAGGTTTGAAAGGCAGTGTGGTTTCCCTATCAAAATTTAACACAACTCATCATCCATATATGGATGAACATACAGAGAGAGCTATCCAGGTTATTGAGGATATTATATGGGCATGCATACTTGATTTCATTTTATCTTGGGTAAATCATTTTTATCTAGTAATATTATCCTTTAAAAATATTTATCATTTTATAATAATTTTTAACCCTTTGAATAATTGTAGGGGAAAATATGTGGATCACCCTTGTGCTTGGAAGAGTAGGGAGAGTGGTCCTTAATTTGGATGAGTCTCATTAGAGTGACATCGTAAAAGGTGATGCTGATTTAGAAGATGTTGGTCACTGAAAAATGACATCATAAATTATATGATTAATATAGTCATTATATAATAGATTTTTATGTCTGTGATCAATTTTTTATTGTAGTTTCACATTTCATTGAACTTTATCAGTTATGTAAGTAGGGTGAGTTAGAATCGAGTTTTGTTGGCCACTTTGAGATTCTGGAGTGACTCAGATTGGTGGAATATCAGTTGGACTTGCTATCTCATTTAACTTTAATCAATTTTGTATTTCATGTTCCCTAGCTATGAAAGAATCACATGAATATTTCCCATGTTATTTCTTTGCACGATGTTGATCTTGATCTAGATACCCCTATATTTGAGAAAACAATTCGGATTATGGTTCACCATGATAAGATACTGTGCAGTAAATTGTTACCCTTAGTGTAGGAACTGTGGATATGTAGATAAGATATCCATGAATTATGGGAGTGGGAATCATTTATAAGGAATCATGGGGCTTCTATTTTTTGTTAGTTGAGAAAATCGAGTAGTTTTTGATGAAAATAATCCTTATAGTGGGGTTATTGTAACATTAAATTACATTCATTCGAGTAATTTTTGGTTTTTTTTATTCTGATGCAGTTATTCATACTTTAGGGTCATTTTGGGAGGTTTTTGAAAATTTTGGAGGCCCATGTGTCTATTCATGGTTGATGAATGGTTAGGTAAAACCATGATGTTTTCCATAGTAAACTATTTAGCCTATGTTAATCAACTCAAAGGGGGTGAATAGTATGTCTAAATAGCGAGCGAACCCAATAAAAATCATGCACCCTATGAAAAAGGGGTTTTAACATGTGGCACAATATTTAAATATCAATGTATCCAAACTATAAAAAACCAATATTTTCTCTTCATATAAAGTATTATTAAAGTGCATGGTTTCTTGGAACTATTTGTAATCTCTTGAAAACCATGTTTGTGGGTTTTCAATACTCATAATTTTTAATTAATAGTAACTTGGACCTATTTTGACCTCCAATGACCCCCAAATATCATATTGGCCTGACATAATTCATTCACAGTGGTTCATAGTCATCTCTCATATGATTGGAGGAAGATTTCCTTCATTATGGAGTGTTCAACACAATGTATGTTGTGTTTTTGATCATGTTTTTTATTTTACTCTTCGATCCTCATTGGATATATTCTACCCTCATATTGTAATGACCCGAAATTTTGAATAAATCTTGTTTCCTAATTTTGTGTGTTATTTTATTTATTTATTTATTTATTTATACTGAACAATTTTTTTTTCATTTGATAATATGAGTATAATTAAAATGAGACCGTTGGGTTTTTGACTGTTATATGACCATTGGTCAATATGAGCGCTGGAAACTAAACTTTTTGATTATTGTCTCTAAATACAAGCAATCCTGGTTAATTAATATAGAAAGAAGATTCGATGGACTCACCCAGTAGTCTTGGACCGATCAAATACCATCTAACAAAACGTGGGAAGGAGGTAGCACCACTTGGCATTGCTCTGGACAAAACCCAAGCTGAACTTCATCGAGTGAAGCTTGAACGAGATCACCTTCGCAAGAAGTTCAAACTGATAGAAATTACTACTCGTGCGATGTTGGCCAAGCCTCACTCGGATTCTCTCACCTTAGCACACCTTACACTTAGGTTCTATGCTGGTGTGATAAGGGGCTATGTAAGGAGACCGTAACTTCCTTCTGTAATCCTTTGTTTTAAATAAAAATTGGGATTTCTTCTTATGATGAAGTTTATGAATATTCAAATGTCCGGATAAATATAGTATGCATATTTTTTATGAATTTTAGAGAAAGGATATTTTAAAAATGTTTGTGTAAACCTTAAATAAATAAAAATGTGTAATGATTTTAAAAAAATGGTCTTCTACAATTATGTTCAGTACGAAATTTTGAGCCTAATAAGATCAACTTGATTTTTGATGAATAATAAATTACGAATAGTGATTTTACGCTTAGGATTAGTAATGTGACCAAATGGATTAGTAATTTCACTCAAAAAAAGTTTTAATATAATTTAGACACCTAGATTAAGTAATGATATTCAATAAAATGGGTAAATAACAGTTTCATAAATTATTATTCAAGTATCAGTTTTTTCGGGTGAATAGTGTTTTTTTAATTAGAAATTAAATTAAAAATATTTAGAAAATTATTTTTATAAAATGGATTTCATTTTTGAACTAAGAGCATCAATATTATGTTAAGGTAATTTCTGGGTATTTTTCTGAAAAAAATGAATTTTCGGTGAATAGTGTGTTTATTTAAAAAATGAATTAAAAATATTTAGAAAATTATTTTTATAAAATGGAGTTCCCTTTTGAAATAATACCATTGATATTTTATTAAGGTGAAATTTTGGGATCTTTCTGGGAAAGTTGAATTTTCAGTGAATAGTAAAAATACAGTTTTAGGGTTTCGGTATGTTTAATGACATCATAACTGTGTCATGATGATGTCATGAGATATTTTAAGGGTTGGCCGGACAAGGGTGATGAATTATTGTTTTGGGGGCCCCATGTGGCCTAACTCCAGGGTAAATTCCAAGGAAGAGCACATGGTTTTGAGAAAAGCACTTTTGAGGTGTCCCTTGACCATTAATGCCTTGTCCCCTCACTTACCCTATAAATACCAAGCCATACTCTCATCCATTCGACTCCCCACTCTTCCCCAATGATGTTACGGTCTCTTTACCTCCCAAGGAGTCCTCCCAAGGTGCCCCCAAGCCCTCAAGGACCAAACATTTGAGTTTTAAGAGTCACGTTTTAAGGTAAGGGATCCGATCTCTCTCTTTCTTTTCAAGAAATCGCTTTTTTGTAATTTCTTTGATGCTCCATTTTCTTATGTTAAAGGGTGTTCTTTTATACTCCTCTTACTTCCCTTTTCATTTTCACATAATGAAAGATCCCCTCTTACTGTCATTATTTCGTTTTATAAAGTTTTAAGTGGCGCCGTTAGGCTGCCGAAATTTTTGTAACGGATTCTTTCTCCCTTCTCATTTTTCATGATCTATTTTCATGTAAAGTATTACAAGTTTCTTTTTATTATGTTGGGGTATGATCTCTAAATTTATAATACAGATCTTGTATGATCATATAATGAGAGACCCCATTTTATCTCTTCAATTCAGTATTTTGAAGTTTTAAGTGGCGCCGTTAGGCTGCCGAATTTTTAAGTGGTTCTTCACCCTTCTCGTTTTGAAGTTCTACTTTCATGTCAATTATTTCAAGTTCCTTCTTGTTATGTTGGGGTATGATATATATATCTATCATACTGATATTTTATGACCATATGATGAGAGACCCCATTTGATCTCTTCAATTTAGTATTTTGAAGTTTTAAGTGGCACCGTTAGGCTAACGAATTTTTAAGTGGTCCTTTCACCTATCTATTTTTTTAAAGTTCAAATTCCATGTCAAGTCTTGAAAGTTATTTTTTATTGTGTTGAGGTATGATATCTATATCTATCATACTGATCTTTTATGTTCATATGATGAGAGACGCTATTTTATCTCAACAATTCTTTTTGGTTGATGTTTATGTGACACCGTTAGGCTGCCGAATTTTCATAAGAGAAATCTTATTTTTGTCTTCCTTTCATGTTCTTCATTTCATATGGTATATTTTAAAATTTCATTACCATGTTATTAAATCCCTTATTTTCTATCCCTCTACTGTTTTATGGGTCATTTATGAATGTTTGACCCATGTCACATCTCTTTTCAATGTTTTCTAAAAACATTTGTAACATAGCCGTTATGCTGCAGAATTTTCGTCTCAAAATGTCTCTCTCTTTTTCTAAATATCTTTTATTTTATTAAGTGAATACTACAAGCTCTTTATTATATATGCGTATTAACATATATACCATAATTTTCTATTTTAAACTATGGTATTTACATACATGAAACCCACATTCTCTTTTCGTGGGTTTAAAGTGACATAAAGATCATGTCTTTAAAGCAGTTTTTAAAATGTTAGGATTATGAAATGAAACCCATTTATTTTATTCTATATGGGTTGTTTATGAAATGATCGATGATGATATATGTGGCTCACATTATAATAAATACATGTCAAGGGTGTGCCCAGATAGAGCTCCAATGCATTGGGTAATGACTTAATCTCTAGAGATGACTTTTTAGACTGATACCTTGGTGAATAACCTTGGTAATTTTAATGACACCTTGGGGATAAGCCTTTGTGAAACGAAATGATTTTCAATATTGAATTTTGCAGCCACATCTTCAAGTTATGAAAAATTTTATTTTTATTATGATGTATCTCATGATTTCTTTCTCATGCCTTAATGTTATTTTCATGTCCTTATTGAAGTATCTCAAGTTCACATGTAAAATATTTCTCTTGTTTCCCTTACTGGGCCTTCTGCTCACCCTTTCTTTTGATGTATGTCCCCAGGTTATGAGATGCAGTAATGAACCTAGGATGAACGTAAGGAGATGCCTTTCTAGTGTTTAAGAATAATGTTTTATGTTATTTTCATGTATTATGTTCCTTGTTTCCAAGACACTAAACCTTAAAGATCCTCAGTTTCATGTAATGAAATGAAAGTTATGTTATAAAATGATGGGATGCTATAGTTGGTATCAAAGGATGGTTTAGCTATTTGTGGAAATTAGGATATGAAAACTTTAGGAAGAAGCCTATAGAAAATTTTATATATAGGAAAACTTCCTGGTATTTTGGTGAGTATTGAGTAAGGGGTTTCTTGGCAAATACATCCCTATCTGGATACGAGCAGGTAGAGGTGGCTCTGGCACAGATGTACATAGGGGTAAAACTCGAAAAAACCGCTTTGAGCTAGACTCGAATGGGAACTGTTACACGACAACGGGTCTTGCTGCACTCTTGGTTACGACACTCCCGGGGGATATGCTTCGAGAAATTCATAAGCTTAGTATGAACCATTATTAAAGGAACAAAGATAAAATAAAATAAAGATTCACACAAGGATATATTATCATTGATAACTTAGTTTGAAATCTAGGGGATCACAAGTTAGGGTATACTTTTCTTCTAAAAGTTATCCTTATATGATTTACATTCCTTTTCATGATTATTGGCTAAGTATTAAAGCCCCTAATTGTACATTGTTTTCATAGTTATTGGTGGGAAATGGAAGAACATGTCCCAACAACCAATGTGATACGAAATGTGACGATTGCCATATTAATATGAAAGATATGATTAGGGGATTAAAAGCTGATTATTATTTTGGAAGACGTTCATTATTTTCGGAACCATATTTGATCGAGGTAAATAGATTACTATGCTATTTTCATTGAGATGTAAGGTTGACTTATATTTTGAAGAATCGATGAATTTAAGGTGGACTTACAGTAATTTAGGTTACTTATGGGAATGATTAACCTATCTTGGGTAAAGTATGTTTAGGTTAGATACTTTTGTTATAAGATTTTAGGAGTGGTTGATATTGTTTGGAGATGAACAATGAAGTTTATTTTGGAAGACTATGTTATCAAAACCCTCTTGTATTTGGGTTTCAATCTTAGTTTTGTTTATTTTGGGGAATTTTAAGGACCGTTATTTATGGAATGGTTTATGATGAACTTTGGGTAGTACCGTGGATCTTTGAAGATTTAAAATTAGTTTCAATTCCTATGGGATTATTTATTTTTGAAGAGTTGTTTTACCTTATCCTTTCTGTTTTTGGGATAATGTTTAAAGATAGAAGAAATAGCTAGTTGATCTTTTGTGGATTATGTGATTATATAGAAGATGATTCTTTTGTTTTTATGAGACCAAGTAGTTTTGAATGCTCATCGTTTGGAGAAAAGATTAGTTTTGGAAGAAACTTATTAAAGGATGAAACTCTACATGAAGTTAGGTATATTTTCTTATGTTTTTGTTCTATTTAGTAAATTAATTCCTCAAAATTATGAAAAGGAACGTAAAAGAAAAACGTTGTTGGTTTACGTTTCCTACTAGGTAATCAAAGACCATTTACACACATCATAAGTTTGGGATTTTCTTATGGTTAACTTTCTCCTAATCATGTTCTCTATCACTCTCCCTCATAACTTGACCCTTTGTTTTCTCCTCCATGTCCATGTTTTCCTACAAGGAATCCTAGTGTGGGTTAACTAGGGTGACCTTTGTACTTCCCTTTCTTTCTTTTAAAGTAATAGTTTTACTGACTCCTTTTCCGATGTGGGACTTTCAATGAAATTTAAAAACCCAATTTTAAAAATTGTGAGGATGCAATTTCTTAATGGGGGAAGATTGTAATGACCCGAAATTTTGAATAAATCTTGTTTCCTAATTTTGTGTGTTATTTTATTTATTTATTTTTTTTACTCAACAAATTTTTTTTCATTTGATAATATGAGTATAATTAAAATGAGATAGTTGGGTTTTTACTGTTATATGACCATTGGTCAATATGACCACTGGAAACTAAACGTTTTGAATATTTTCTCTAAATACAAGCAATCATGGTTAATTAATATAGAAAGAAGATTCGATGGCCTCACCCAGTAGTCTTGGACCGATCGAATCCCATCTAACAGAACTTGTGAAGGAGGTAGCACCACTGGGATTTGCTCTGGACCAAACCCAAGCTGAACTTCATCGTGTGAAGCTAGAACGAGATCGCCTTCGCGAGAAGTTCAAACTGATAGAAATTTCTACTCGTGCGATGTTGGCTGAGACTCCCTCGGATTCTCTCACCTTAGCACACCTTACACTTAGGTCCTATGCTGGTGTGATAAGGGGATATGTAAGGAGACCGTGACTGCCTTGTGTAATCCTTTGTTTTAAATAAAAATTGGGATTTCTTCTTATGATGAAGTTTATGAATTTTCAAATGTCCGGATAAATATAGTATGCATATTTTTTATGAATTTTAGAGAAAGGATATTTTAAAAATGTTTGTGTAAACCTTAAATAAATAAAAATGTGTAATGATTTTCAAAAAATGGCCTTCTACAATTATGTTCAATACAAAATTTCGAGCCTAATAAGATCAACATGATTTTTGATGAATAGTAAATTATGAATAGTGATTTTACGCTTAGGATTAGTAATTTGACCAAATGGATTAGTAATTTCACTCAAAGAAAGTTTTAATATAATTTAGACACCTAGATTAAGTAATGAGATTCCATAAAATGGGTAAATAACAGTTTCATAAATTATTATTCAAGTATCAGTTTTTTCGGGTGAATTGCGTTTTTAATTAAAAATTAAATTAAAAATATTTAGAAAATTATTTTTATAAAATGGATTTCATTTTTGAACTCAGAGCATCGATATTATGTTAAGGTAATTTTTGGGGATTTTTATGAAAAAATTGAATTTTCGGTGAATAGTGTGTTTATTTAAAAAATGAATTAAAAATATTTAGAAAATTATTTTTATAAAATGGAGTTCATTTTTGAAATCATAGAATTGATATTTGATTAAGGTGAGATTTTGGGATCTTTCTGAGAAAGTTGAATTTTCAGTGAATAGTAAAAATACAGTTTTAGGGTTTCTGTATGTTTAATGACATCATAACTGTGTCATGATGATGTCATGAGATATTTTAAGGGTTGGCCGGACAAGGGTGATGGATTATTGTTTTGGGGGGCCAATGTGGCCTATCTCCATGGTAAATTCCAAGGAAGATCACATGGTTTTGAGAAAAGCACTTTTGAGGTGTCCCTTGGCCATTAATGCCTTGTCCCCTCACATTCCCTATAAATACCAAGCCATCCTCTCATCCATTCGACTCCCCACTCTTCCCCAACTATGTTATGGTTTCTTTACCTCCCAAGGAGTCCTCCAAAGGTTCCCCCAAGCCCTCAAGGACCAAACCATTGAGTTTTAAGAGTTACGTTTTAAGGTAAGGGATCCGATCTCTCTCTTTCTTTTCAAGAAATCTCTTTTTTGAAATTTCTTTTATGCTCAATGTTCTTATGTTAAATGGTGTTCTTTTATACTCCTCTTACTTAACTTTTCATTTTCACATAATTAAAGATCCCCTATTGCTCTCATTATTTCATTTTATAATGTTTTAAGTGGCGCCGTTAGGCTGCCGACATTTTTGTAACGGAATCTTTCTCCCTTCTCATTTTTCAAAATCTATTTTCTTGTAAAGTATTTCAAGTTTCTTTTTATTATGTTGGGGTATTATCTATAAATTTATCATACTGATATTTTATGATCATATGATGAGAGACCCCATTTGATCTCTTCAATTCAGTATTTTGATGTTTTAAGTGGCGTCGTTAGGCTGCTGAATGTTTAAGTGGTTTTTCACCCTTCTCGTTTTGAAGTTCTACTTTCATGTCAATTCTTTGAAATTCCTTTTTTATGTTGGGGTATGATCTCTATATCTATCATACTGATCTTTTATGACCATATGATGAGAAACCCCATTTTATCTCTTCAATTCAGTATTTTGATGTTTTAAGTGGCGCCGTTAGCTGACGAATTTTTAAGTGGTCCTTTCACCTTTCTCTTTTATTAAAGTTCTAATTCCATGTCAAGTCTTGCATGTTCATTTTTATTATGTTGGGGTATGATATTTTTATATATCATACTGATCTATTATGTTCATATTATGAGAGACCCAATTTGATCTCAACAATTATTTTTGGTTGAAGTTTATGTGACGTCGTTAGGCTGCAGAATTTTCATAAGAGAAATCTTATTTTTGTCTTCCTTTCATTTTCTTCATTTCATATGGTATATTTGAAAATTTCATTACCATGTTCTTAAATCCTTTATATTCTGTCCGTCTTCTGTTTTATGGGTGATTTATGAATGTTTTACCCATGTCCCATCTCTTTTCAATGTTTTCTAAAAACATTGTAACATAGCCGTTATGCTGCAGAATTTTCATCTCAAAATGTCTCTCTCTTTTTCTAAAGATCCTTTATTTTATTAAGTGAATACTCAAAGCTATCTATTCTATATGGGTATTAACATATATACCAAAATTTTCTATTATAAACTATGGGATTTACATACATGAAACCCGCATTCATTTTTCGTGGGTTTAAAGTGACCTAAAGATCATGTCTTTAAAACAGTTTTTAAAACGTTATGATTATGAAATGAAACCCATTTATTTTATTCTATATGGGTTGTTTATGAAATGATTGATGATGATATATGTGACTCACATGATAATAAATACATGTCAAGGGTGTGACCAGATAGCGCTCCAATGCATTGGGTAAAGACTTAATCTCTAGAGATGACTTTTTAGACTGATACCTTGGTGAATAACCTTGTAATTTTAATGACACCTTGGGGATGGACCTTGGTGAAACGAAATTATTGTCAATATAGAATGTTGCAGCCACATCTTCATGTTATGAAAAATCTTATTTTTATTATGATTTATCTCATGATTTCTTTCTCATGCCTTAAAGTTCTTTTTAAGTCCTTATTGAAGTATCTCAATTCACATGTAAAATGTTTCTATTGTTTCCCTTACTGGGCCTTCTGCTCACCCTTTCTTTTGATGTATGTCCCCAGGTTATGAGATGTAGTAATGAACCTAGGATGAATGTAAGGAGAATACTTTCAAGTGTTTATGAAGAATGTTTTATGTTCTTTTCATGTATTATGTTCCTTGTTTCCAAGACACTAATCCTTAAAGATCCTCAGTTCCGTGTAATGAAATTTTTGTTATGTTATAAAAAGACGGGATGCTATACATATTTTGGAACCCAAAGGATTTGTGTGTTATATAATTTTTTTTATTTTATAGTGGATTTATTTTATATTGGGATCGTGGATTGTGAGGACCCAACTTACTCTCCCACAGTCATTACTGTCAAAGGTAAATAGTTCTACCTCTGTTCTTGAGGTAGGTGTTTCTATACAAAGAGTTAATTATCTGAACTGATTAACTTTATATATTAATTTAATTGGGGTTATTTCTAGTTTCATCTTATTTTTGGAAAAGATACCAATTTTTAAAAGGTTTTTCATTAAAAATATTTTTTTTCAAACAATGTGTTTGATTATAAACATGAATGATTATTTTGGATTAGAAATATATTTTTGAACACTGAAGATGATTGTATTGAATTTTAAAATGTTTTGAAGAAATTTACGATGCTTCTCAAATGGATTTTGATAAAAATTGAACACATGGAATATTGGGTTTATCTATAATAGACATGTTACTACTAGTCAGTGTAATGCCACTTGAAGATTTATTACATCAAAATGGTATAGTAGGATTCAATATAAGTTGGTAAAAACAAATTCTGGTTTAGGATTATTTTAATTATAGTACATATTCTTATAGGCTAGGATAATATTTGGTGTGATTTTTCACTTACAATTTTCTTATCAAATGATAGATTTTATAAAGGATAGTTGCTGACATTTTTATACAAGAGCTTATATCACATGGTTTAAAATGATTGATAATACCATGGATCTATGTTTACTTGTTTACCATATGGGTTGCAGATATTATTTATTATTCTATAACTTATACATTTCATATCTCTTTCTTTTTGAATATAAAGTTATTTTATGAAAATGAATGAAAATTATTTAAAATGTGTTTGGATTTAAGATAATTATTTGTAAAACTATTTTTTATTTGAAAAATAGAACTACAAAATAATTTTCATTAGAACATCTATATAATTTTTTGATATATGCTACTTGTATTTATGCTCAAACACTATTTGTTCCTCTAGGATGTTAATATTTTTTTGCAGGACCCCGATAAAATGAGGGTTATCATGTTGCATGTGGATTTTTTTTCATTATCACCTTCATAGAAGGATGGTTTGATGGCGACGGTTGGATGCTTGGTGACTTTTTCGTCTTATCTTGTAACTGTTTTTGGTTTAGACTATTTTTATGTGGCTGTATAGATCTTGAATGTATATATTTCATTAGTGTTTCCTTCATTTATTTTTCTTGTATTGGTTTTACTCAAGACTCATTTCCATTATTTTGTTTCACCTCAACATCATGATGGGATAGGTTGGGTGGCTTGTATAGTTGACTTCGGTGGGTTGTTTATAATTAGGTAACCACAAAAGGTGCGTAATTTATTGAATCATAAGTTATTTATACATCCCAAATAGTAAAAAAAATACTTCATGATAAGGATTCATATATTTTAAAAAATTTAACCCTCATTTGTGAGAATAAATTTGATGTGTATAAATGAATATCTAACTCTTTTAATAAGTCATGCAATGTTTTCAAAACATTACTAGAGAATTGAAAAATTCATGTTGTCCAAATTATTTTCATATGTGAATATGTTTTGTTTAATTTTCATGAATGATCTTACTTACAACCTAAAATGTAATTACACCATAATACCTCATTAAAGCGCTTGAATGAAACCATTTATTCTATCATTATTTATTCAAAGTAAAATATTATTATTGGTGTTGAGAAACTAAAACCCCTCTCAAAATATATCAAAAAAGATTCTTTTCCCTTCCACCAATCATTATCATTTCTCTTTAGCAATGAAAAAAATTTAGGTATTCAATCTAGAACAATAAGGGCAACACCTTATGATAAATCCATGGTTCGGGGTTTCTTTGAATCAGAAGATCCTCTAAGATTTATTTGTGTAGAATAGGTAGATTCTGTAATGACTACCTCATCCTTATCATTGATCCATAATCAATAAATTAAGAAATAAACTCAAAATGTACATCCTATAGAATCTACCTCAACATATAAATTTTTTTCTTATCAATGTTATGATAAACTAATGATATTTCATGATTTTTATTTAGTAAAATTTGTGTGGATGTTCAATTTATTTAAATCAAATTTCATGATTGTTTACTTATTCATATTTCACTTAATTTCATTTTTTATATAATGTGTTTTATTTTTAATTATTCATTTTATTTTTTTATCTTATACTAAAATTTTATACTTTTTTTCTTTTCCATGTAAGATAGTCCAAAATAATATTCATTTTGAGTATATATTATTCTAATAGTCCACACTTGTTCCTGTAAAATAATAAATATTTTATACATCATAACGTTGTTCTTTTTATCTCACAATAGGGGGATAAGAAAAATATTACATTTATTATGGGATAATGGAGTACACATTTCAAAAATTACTTTAAAATGTTTTCAAATAAAATATCTTTTTGATGAATTGATTATGGGTTTTTTTATCATGAAAAAGGTGTATATTTTTTGGATACATGTATTTTTTTGAACATATCATTGTAGATTATGGATTTTTATGATTCCAAAAATACCTATTTATTTACTAATGATTTTATCATAAGTGTTTTCAGATTTAACTCCTAACTATTATTAAATGTTCTGAAATGTATGTTAACAAGATTACCATGGAATTTTTCTTATACTGGAATTTATTATACATGGATATAAATTTATCTTGTATAGATAATTCATCATAGTGAGTGTATAAAAATTCATTTTCTTTATGTTTTAATTCATTCTCATATTAGTGGAATTTATCATATATGTCGTGATTATCATAAGGATAAAAGAATTTCATTATGATGAAATATTTTTTATTTCATTGAAATATGAAAGGATTTTATGTTATGAAAGTTAATCATAAATTATTATCTTACTAAGTAAATTATCTTTAGTATTAGATGAATTATCTTTCATAAATGCAGTTAGTCAGAAAAATATATAAAATGTCTTTATCTTATTAAAATAAAATTCATGAATAATTTCTAATATACATACACATTCATAAATAAGCTGTCATATAGATGCTTAGGAAACCATAGAATTACATTATCTTAAAATATTTAAGATTATCCTATAAACACATATGGGAAAAAATAATAGTATTTGAATTATAAATATAGATTGACTATCTTACATGCTGAAAATGTCAATGAAGTAATAAGTGATTTATATTCCAAATTTAAGTAGTGAAATTTATAATGAGTATGGTAATGAAAAACATTTTTTGTACGAAGATCAAGTTATTATTCAGAGGATTATATTGATTATACTTTTTACCATTGGTGAAAATTTTTGATTATTCACATTATGATTTTATGTTCATTAGAAAATGATTTGTCTAAATTTTGATGGATAGTTTTGGACAAAATTTTTTTTCTATGAATTGAAAAACAATTTTTTTCCATCTCTAAAATATTCATCATCTAAGTTCATTACAATTTTTGAAAATATATACTCATGATAATTATGATTCTGTCACCTCAATTTTACAAAAATACTATCATCTTAACAATTAGTATTATCTGGTTTTCTTATGTTTGAAATTAAAATAGAAGATTTAAATAGATGTTTTTATGATTCATGCAAGATAAATGTGTACATGTACACAAAAGGGAGAAAATACATGATTCATATGACTCATTATATAATAAATTATTCCTTATATATAGTGTCCATGCTCAAAAGATTATCTTTATCAATAAAAGAATTTCAAGATATTCTATTTTGATGATACACATCCTCTCTAGAAATTTCATTATCTTCTTTGAGTCTCATATTTCAGCTGTGTTATTTATTTTGTAAACACTCTTTATTCTCTATTATCAATGCAATTGAGAACTCATATTATTGAGTGTTGAATGTTTTTAAGGCCTTGTATTATCCCAATGAAATATCCTTGTTTTTTGCTATGTAACATGTTTTCATATTCAGTTGGGAAGTCCATAGGAAAAGGACTAGCTCTAGTGTAATTACTAAGATCTATGATTCCATTGTTATTGGAGTGGAATACGTGATATCTATGACATAAAAATACTATAAATATTTTTTGTTTTCATAAATTTCTTATCAATTTATTTTCAGCTACATTATTTTGATAAAAAAGATCATAATCTATAAATTCTTAAAATATGGTGGTTTTAATGAAAAACATTTCAAAAACATAAATCACCCTTATCTTGAGTCATAGTGTTGTCATTCTCTAGACAATAATATATTTGTATTTTAAGAAATTATACTTTTTAATTTAGTTTAATTTATCATTTAAATACATAGTTAAGATAATGGCTTTCATGAAATAACCTTTATTAGAACACTTTATTTTTTATATACCACACTATTAAGATTTTATAATCTTTTCATGATAATAATAAAATATTTATATGTGTAATTAATTTTTTAAATGATTATTTTGTGATGTTATTTATCTATAAGTTATATTACTTAATGGATTTAATGGATTTTTTAGTAATAAAACATATATATCAAATCTTATAAAAACAAATTTTGAAATTAAATGAACAACGATATAGATTAAAAATGTTTGATAAGGAATTATTTTATTTTATAGTTTATATTTAATCATTTATCATATGGTTTGAATAAAATGTTATGTGAAACCCATTGTGTCAATATTGTATTTTTTAATGTTATTTTATCCTGTTGGGAATTTTTATAAGTTTCCATGAAATTTCAGCCATAAATATGTGATTTTTAGTGTTTTTATTTCTATACATCGTTGGTAAACGTGACTTAGAAGATGAAATGTCCCTTATATGGTATAATTTTTAGATAAGTTTTTTATTAACATGGTTTTTTACATTATGGGTTCATGGTTTAGTAAAAAATAAGTTGATCATATATGATACCTTGTGAAGCTTTGGGTATATAATGGTTAGGGTACACGACTTTCTTATGGTTTGGTAAATCACGTGAGAAGTGTTAAAATCATATATTTAATAGGATTATTCCATTTATAATGATTGATGAAAATTTTGTTCAACCATTTGGGATTTCATGTAACCATTTAAGTGGGTTTTTGTTTAGTTAGTGACATGTTCATGGGTACAACACAGTTTAGTAAACTATATGGAAGAACCATAAAACCTATCCAGATCCATTAAAAGGTGAAATTTTGGAGTTTCCATCACTTGAATTAAAACCCATCAATAATTTATATCTACCTCTTATTAAAACATACTAGAGGCACCCCCTTTTTGAGTTTCCTCTCATCTCATTCCATTTTTGTTTTCTACTCCTTGGTTTTATTTGATTTCTTCATTCGTATGTCCCACCAAACCCCTTATGATCTTATATTTATCATTCCTATTTATTTGAATCCTTCCTTGAACCATACTAATTATGGTGTTCAATTTTAGAGTCACGATTGGTCTAAATTATGGGGATTTTCTTGTGTATGGGTTATATGGGAAATATCCAGTCTTATCGTAGTTTTTGACATCATTGGTAATGATTTTTGACTTATTAACCGTTGAATAATGGTTTTTGTTTCTTAGTTGTCACATTATTAATCATTTTTTTATGATTGATGACTTCACTATTTTTTTAAAATTAGTTTCATGTTTGATGTCCATGAATACCAAGTTCTGTGTGTAAAACAAATTATCCCTTGTCATGAAATGGAAATCTATCTCAAGTGTTTTCATAAATACCCAAATATTTTTATTGATTTTAAGGTACCTCTTAATGCATGATTTGATTTATAATTTGGGGGTTGGCATTTAATGATTTTTAAAACAAAGTGTTTGGGTTTTTCAAAGCAGCTCTAAATGTTGGACATGGATAATAGATTTGAATTGGGTGTGTTAACCCTTCTTTGTTATATTTGAATTCTTATAATATCCATGTTTGATTTTTAAATTAGAGGATTGATATGTCTAAATATTTGGAGATAATCAAAATAGGTTGGATACATTAAAATGGATGTGATATTCTAGGTGATTTTTTAAAAACCATAGGTGGTTTGTAAATTGTAATGGTGATTGAAAAGGGAAGTGGGGGTTCCCATTTGATTTTTAATGTCATTTTTATATAATTATTCTCAATAGTTGATTGTGATTTTTTTTGAGAATGGTGTGATTTCATGGTATCCCATGATCATTTTCAAAAGGTTAATTTTTTAATTTATGGTAATTTTATTTTCTTAAATTCTAGGAACCCAATTTGAGCCCCATGGTTTTTTACAACATTTGAGGCTATCCATCTTGTCAAAACCCTCTCCACCCAATGTGTACCCCTCCTGGGATGGAAATGTGATATGGGAGATAATAAACGCCAAGTATCACCTCCTGTAGGCCCCGGGTTGGCAATAAGAACCGAGGGTATAGTAAACACACAAATTGGAGGCATTACCCTCTAAGATAACACATGTATAAGAGAGAGATAAGATAGAAACCAACCATCTCCTACTCAAACAACAATATAAAGGAAATCCCATGTACACATATGTAATTTCATGCAAAGATTCTACAACTTAAAGGGATAAACTGCAAGTACCCAAAAAAAGGTAAAAATAGCAGCAACAACAAGCTCAAAGAGCTCCAGAAACCCCAAAAACATATTGATCTCCAACCAGCTCTAGGTGATCTAAAAAATGTTTATATATACATAGGGTGAGTATAATAGTATACTCAGTATGATCCTCCCCAAATCCACTCGTTCAAAAGTAATGAAATCGTGCTAAAGCATAGTAAAAAAACAAGTGAAACTAACTCATCACCTAAAGAGGTATACTATGTACCCAGCTTCACCATGGCTACTCTCACCACGTAATGTATAAATGAGTAAAAAATATAATAATGAATATCATGGGTACACTACTACTACTTCCCCACTGGTTTGGTGCTTCGCCCCAACGTCACATGTCCTTAGAATCTCTTTCCAAAAAGTCATGCCTACAGACACATGGGAGAAGCACAACAACATGCTCCGTGTACAAAAAAACCACCACATAGACACAAGAATGTAACCAGTTAGTTATTAGGAGCCACCATAGCTCGCATAACATGTATCATACATCGAGAACTATACCTCAAGCCATTACAACTCACAAACTGAGTAAGAATCCACCAACAGTCACAACCTATACATGTTACACCTATAGTAGTCTCGAGAATACTATATCCAGAATATATTGTGGGAATAACCACAAGCCATTACAACACTCTACACACTTATATGGGGAAAACTAACCATTTTTCCTACTAGGACAAGTAACTACCTAGAGAAGAGAGTGGGACCAAAGGGGGTAGTCAGCCATCCATCCTCCCACCAGAATGCTGGGGAAAACACCCCCTAGGTCTTATAATCCCTAGGGTGCCAGTTTCCCTAACTGATAGGGTGTAGTAGCGTATAGAAGAACAAAAATTATAGAATATACTATAGTGCACAACCACACTATGGAAAAAATATAGTCTTAGACTCAACTAAAAATATGGTCTCTCATACTCCCAACTTCCACATCTAAAACTAGGTATCCTATAAGCACAAAATCTTTTAAATAGATTTATTACATTACGTCATTCCCTTTTTATCAGTTGCACTTTACATTAATTAATTATTTAAAAACTAATTAACCATTAAAAAATTCCACATTATATTTCATTGGCATCACACCCAAATTCTTATATCCCTTTATACTATAACCTCTGTATTGAGTCCCATCAAGCTCCAACCCCATTGTTAAACATCATTAATTCAATTATTTATCTACGACATTACTTTCCCATATTCCTAGGCATTTTAGAAAAAGATTCTATGCTACTATGCACAAAAGGGCTCAACACAGTGAGTATATGAAATACCAATCGATTCATTTCCACCTATAACAAGTGAGTTGACCCTTCCTCTCTTTAGAATCCAAACATGGAAAGTAGGTGGCATAACCCATGAGCCTTCACCCCTTTCAGAAGAAGGGTAAGAAACACTAACTACCTTGAGCAGTGGGAAATGTAAAGTGGATAAGCAACCTAAGAATCATCAAGCATCCAAATATTCAGATCCAATCGGTTTCAACATCCCAGGTGTCCTCCAGGACACCCACATACATAAACTGATGCATCTATCTACTCTAGGCATCAACTTCTACCATAACCAATTGGCCTCCCTGCCCCCACATATCACAACAATCATACAGGCTCACATCACAACACAAGCAGCAGGAAAACAAACATAATATCAATTGGATCTTGGCCCTTAAATAAGAAAGTGGGTAACTTTGTTTCCTGCAAGGAATTATCTTTTATCAAACAACTAGTTCTTCAATCCATCATGGATTAACCAAATTTTTATTCGTAGGTACCAAATTCGGGAAAACTAACCCGTAAGTTATCACAAATATATAAACTTTCTTACTACACCAATTTTATTAAAATCAAATAACAATAAGAAGAACCAAATTCATTTACGTTCCTCTTTATATTTAGCCAAAAAATTATTAATTAATTCCTTTTTTATGATCATTACCATTTTCCCTCATGAATGAAAGCTAAACAAAGAAAGCATAGATATCACACTATCTAGAAAATCAAGAGGCAGTAAACTACAATTGAAATCAATTTATTTATCTAGTTCAAATATTTATTTTGTCAATTATATTGTGATCTAGTGGGAGAAAACATGACAACTATACAGTTTCACATAAATGAAAATATAATAAATGACTTCCCTACCTCAAACGGTTCTTTATGATCATTATACGAGAACAAGCCACACAACGGGTTATGATCTCCTCCACTGTGACAACTGTGTCCACCCGAGGATTCAGAGACACCACTACACCTATCAACACATAAGAAAAGTCCATTAGGATCATGGAGATAGCATTCCATAAAAGGGTTAGGGGAAAAAAGTAGATCATCCCAAAAGAATGACGATCAAACAAACCTTATATCAGAGATTGATCGATACTGCTTGGTTGGACCAAAAGTAGAGAGGAAATAGTCCAATGAGGAAAGATTTCTTGTGACACACTTGTATGATGTAATTAAATGTTTTAGTGTCTCATAGCCGAGAATATGTTGGAAGAACTAGGGAGGTCGTCCCTTTAAAATATTTAACAGAGCAGCGGTTTCAGATACGATGGATTTTTTCATTAAAAACAGATCACATTAACCCACAGGGTTTAACAATGTAGAACCATCTCGAGACTTAGGAATAATAAATATAGGAGTTATGGAATTTTAATCATCCTTAGAGTACTTAAAATGATGCTTTAAATGTATTTTATGTCTAATGAAATGTCCAAGGGGAAGAAATTTAGGATGTTTTAACACTGTTCATGAACACGAAATTTGGAAAAGGAAATAGTGACAGTAGTTGGAACATCAACGTTCTTCAAAAACTAGTCATAATCCTCACCGTTTTAGAAACACTATTCATAAAACTCACCATTCTAGAAAAAATGTTCATGAAAACTCACCATTCTAGAAACACTGTTCACAAACCTCACCATTTCGGAGACACTATTCATGAACCCAAAATTTGGAAAAGTAAATATAGGCTACCAATTGAACCTCAAAATTATGGATACACTGTCCATGAACATAAAATTTGGAAAAGGAAATATAGGCTACCATTGGAACCTCACCATTTTAAAAACATTATTCCTAAGCTCATCATTTTGCAAAGAAATATAGGCTAATATTAGAACCTCGTCATTCTGAAAACACTGTTCATGAACTCCAAATTTGTCAAAGGAAATATATGCTATCGTTGGAACCTCACTGTTCCGAAAACAATGTTCATGAACACAAAATTGGTCAATGAAAATATAGGCTACTTTTAGAACATCACTATTGCATTGTTCACCAAATGTTACCATTTCACTGTTCGCCTAAGGCTACTGATGACACTATTCAGCTAAGGCTACTAATGACTCTATTCACCTTCGGCTACCATTGCACAGTTCGCCAAAGGTTACCAATGCATTGTTCACCTAAGGCTACCGATTAAACTATTCACCTAAGGCTATAGATGACACTATTCACATAAGGATACAGATACATTATTCACCAAAGGCTACTGATGACATTGTTCACCTGAGGCTACCGATGAAACTGTTCACCTATGGCTATCGATGACACTATTCACCTATGGCTACTGATACATTGTTTACCTAAGGCTACCGATGATAGTATTCACCTAAGGATACTGATGACTCTATTCACCTAAGGCTACCAATGACACTATTCGACTAAGGCTACCGATGACACTGTTCACCTAAGGCTACCGATGCACTGTTCACCTAAGGCTACTGATGACACTATTCACTTAAGGCAACCGATGCACTATTCATCAAACTGGAAATCTACAAAAGTGTTGGGGATAACCCACCTTGGCCTCCCAGAACTCTGCAGACATGAGATTTTTGCAATGAAATAGACCAGAGAGGTCCGGGCCATTACATCAGATACCTCCCAAAACATTATCGTCTTCAAGAATACGAAACCAGCCAAAAAGGGAAGATAAAAGAAGTCTCAACAACCACCCAACAAGATACTTCTCAAAATTTAGAAAGCCAAAACAAACAACCAAAGGAATCCGTCTTATAAACACGATAGGTCTATAAATACAAAGGGAACATTATTACATGAATAGGGTTAAGAATTAATGAACTCTTGGTACTGAGAACGTATATGTGACTCATGTTCCTATGTACTCTCTTCTATGCCACCGTGTCTCCCCATGACATGAACCAAGGGGGATATAATGCCTGCACAACACCTTCTCTATGCGGTCTTGGATCTCCACCGGTCGCTCCTCAAAGGCCATGTCATCATTAACATCGATCTCTCCCCAATCGATGATGTGAGATTCATCATGAAGATAACAACAGAGTTTGATACAAGGAAAATATCATGTATCTAGATCATTTATGGAGGAAGTGAAAGCCGATATGCCACAACTCCAACATGAGATAGCACCTCAAAAGGCCCAAAAAACCGGGGAGAAAGCTTACTCCCATGACCAAACCTTCACTACCCATGACGGCAAGTCACCTTCAAAAACACGTGACCCAACATCAAACTCTAAGGGTATCCTCCATTGATCAGCTGATGATTTATGGTGATCTTATGTTGTCTTCATCCACTCACAAATTACCTCAAAAATGTCCATTGAGATGTCCCCCCACTTCCACTGAGGAACATCTAACGGCTGGAGCAGACCACTAAGAACATAGTGTTTGGCCTTCACCTTCTAGTAGACCAAACATCGAGACACAAACTCCAATACCACAAGCTTCAGCCCCAGCCACCAAAACTGGCTCCTCTAGGCTCATTACATATTTTTCACAACAGGATGAACTGCTAAAGGAGAACTATGGAACTCTCTGAGAACCGTCTCGCACTTCTTCAAAGGAACAAAAATCCTTCCATGATTCAACACTCTGTGTTGTTCATCCTTAGACCAACTATCATGGGCATCACCAAAATCAACTTTGTCTCTCCAAACCTCCACCTCTAAATCCCCCAACAAGGAATATTCCACCCACTACACTAGTGAATATCGAACCGTATTCTGAAAAAGACAACCTCTTCCCCCAACTTCCCTCATATCAAGATGTAACGCTGATAGTTCTTCCATTACTCTCCATAAGTCACCAGATTCATGCACTGCATCACTATGTGACTTCCAACTCAGCGCATCAGCAAAAAAACCCCTTTCCAAGTGTATATGACATTTTAAAGTCATTTTCCTATAATAACTCTATCCACTGATACTGACGTAAATTCTAGTCATGCTGGGAGAAAACATACTTCAGGCTCTTATGATCGGTGATAACCACAAAGTGCTCACCATTGAGGTAATGTCTCCACAGCATCAGAGAAAACACCATAGCTACAAACTAAATATCATGGGTGTCATAGTTATGTTCATGGGGGTGTAACTTCCAAGACCCATAAGAAACAACTGATCTTTGCTGTATCAGAACACACCCTACACCTAGATGTAATGCATCATTGAAATCATCAAACTAAAATCCCTCAACTGGAAGAAACATAACTGGAGCATATACTAGCATCTTTTTTATATACTTGGAATGTCATGTCCCGACCAAACAGTGCATGTTCTGTGACTCCCCATGCCTTCCTCATATAGGCCAGGGGCTGGCATCTAGCGCCGAGTAGGCTATCACACACAAGGGAGGCATTATCTCAAGGTACCTGTATACACGCACCCATATACACCTCCATGAAACAGTGCATAGATATATAAAACTGTAAAGAAAACTCATGCATACATCTATTGAAAACCAGAGTGCCACATCTGTATAAAAAGGGAAAAACTGGGCCCACCAAAAGAAAACTATAGAGGTGTCCAACCTGCTCGGAAGAAGGGGTACGCCGCCAAAAGAACCACCAAAAAGCTCCTCGGCATAGCTCTGGTAAGACACCACAGTCAGTCCCACTCACTCAGATTCTCCAGCTCCGGTTCCTCCTGGGACACCATCGAATGGCTCGTGGTCTGCACAAGAGACAAACATGTGCGGGAAAAGCCCGTGCAAGGGTGAGTATTACAATACTCAGTAGGAACCCCGAAAACAAAAAACAAAAGATAGCAACTAAAAGGCAACAGCCCGCTCTTCCAAGCCAGAGGGAACCCAGATGAGAGAGAAACTCCATCTCATGACCATACTCGGCTAAACACAACTAGTCAGCTCAAACAGGGTGTATTCCAATACATATACCTTGAACATCCAAATATACATAGCTCGTGCACTAAGCCACATGAGGTACTAACCTCGTCACCCGCAACAGTTCACATCCAAAAGAGCACACTCCATGATTACTGTCATCCCAGATGACACTCGCTTGAGAGATACACTCCATTGGGTCCCACACAAACACCTTGGATGCTCATCCGAGAGATCACACTCGATGGATATCGTCACTGAGGGGACCTCACAGAAACAACATAAACACCAAAATCCTCGGATATGGGATCGCTCTTAGGGTCTTCTATGGGATACTAGAACCCCCACCGATATACGAAGATCTCACAGATATGGTATCACTCTGAGGGTCCGCTGGGGTATACCACAACCCGATCTGGCAATCGTAGATCTGAAAGATAGGGGATCACTCCCAGGTTCTGCTGGGGGATACCAAAACCTTATCTGGCGCTCGACAGAAACACGACACACATATAGAGGATCATCGCCTGCGTAAAGGTGGTCACAATGATACCAGAACCCTATCTAGTATAACTCACGATATAGGGGATCAAACTGATGATGCCACAACCCTTAAAAAACAACACACTGAGTAAGGGATCGTATAACCAATGATTCCACAAACCTTTTAAAAACCTCATGCTAAGTAGGGGTTAGTAGACCCAACAATGCCACAACCCTACTGAGCACAGCCCACTGTATAGGGGATCATATTTCTGATGATGCCGCAAACCCTATGGGGTTATCCTGCAAGATAAAGGATCACCTCCCTTGGATAAGAAGTCTCAGCGATACCAAGAACCCAATCTAGGAAAATGATGCTAGAGGATCCCACTCTGGACCACCAAGAGGGATGCCACAACTCTAACAGATTAAACACCCCATTGAGAGGATAACAAACCCATACTACGGTTTTGATACTGCGCAAACCCTCATAGGAACGAACCATGGGAGTACCCTCAAACACTGCTGGTCCAAACATCACTAACCCAAACGACCTGCCACAATACCACACCACACTCCTCCAAGGATGATACCAAGGCCACCATCGTGATCTACACAGAAAAACACGCAGGATAGGATGTTAATCGCGCGAAATGGACAAACAGTGAAAAATACACTATTCACCGTATCTAGCCTAAGTGGGGGCCACACAAAGATCGCGAAACACATCAAGCGGATCACACCACTATGATCCCCTCATAAAAACACATTAGAACCAGTACACGTTCGTCCCAAACGGACCCACAGTGAAAAATGAATTATTCACTGAAGCCAGCTTTGGTGGGGCCCATGCCTAAATCCTAGAACACATTGAACGGATCACACCATTGCAATCCTCTCAGAAAAACACACAGGATCGACTATTCATTTGATAAAATTGGACTCCTGATGAGAATGTTGTGTTTCTCCGCAAACGCCAAAACTCGACCTCGTGGGGCCTACAACCCAATCTCAATCCCAACATCTAGAAACCATAATGAAACATCCGTCATACAATCAGGGTTTCAACACTACCGACGACACATTAATCGGATGCTCTGGGTAAAAGATACGACGACCCGAAGTTGAATAGTAATAAAATATTATTATTATTATATTCGACGTTTCATGCTCCTGGGCCACGATCTCGAAGCATAAAACACCTTACTCCCCATCAAAGGGTTAATCTCATCTTCAAGGTCACATCTCCATAGACAGAATGTGAAACAGACTCATGTATTGCAAGAAATGGGGGTTTTAAAACCCCCGTGTACAAGGTGAGGGCCGAAACGGCCTCAACCGGCCGGTCCGGTCGGCCTGGGCTGGCCCGCCCTGGCTGGTGGTCCTCCACCGTGCTGCGTCCCACACTACCATGATCTTCCAGTGTGACCTACTCGCTTCCATCCCAGGCGGCCGATCTCCGCGTGCCACTTTGGACCTTCGCGGGTCCACCGGCGCCGGCGCTGCCACGCCGGTGGAACTTCCAGGGACAACCGGGGTCACCCCGGTGGTCCGTTTTGATATACGTGACCTTCTGGACGATCATCGAGACCTGATATTCCCTTATAAGAAAAAAAAACGAATCAATTTGAAGTAAAAATAGGTTAGGGGATATAAAACTCAAACCACCTACCTCGCTGGTGAAACGCTGAATCTTCGGGCGTAGAACGGCCCACGCGACGCCCTGAAGTTCGATCCAATGACGATCGGAGTAGAAAACGGATGGTTGCAGCTCGAATCAGTGAAGAATGAATGAGGGAGGGAGTGTCATTGCCTCCTATGCGTGGAAGGTGGGAGATATGGGTGGGGGAGATGAAGGATTATTTTGTTTTTATTAAACACTTCATTTAACTCCTGGACAAAACGCCTCCGACCCAGCACCCGTCGCCGACTAAAGATATGTCTTGCATAGGGTAAACATGACATTCTAAACACAACAGCAGAATCCGAATTTCGATTTGAGACTTTTTTCAGGATTTATTTAAGCCGACCCTTGTAAATAAATTTTCCATTTGTTTACAAAAACACCCCTAGTGGTTTTTCTCACAGTAGGCACGTGCCTGCATAGTTTACCCCCTGCCTATGGTAAATGGCTCATTCTGGATGCAACTGTGCCATCAGATTCCCATTCCAAGCTACTGTATAGGAGATAACACCCCCCCTCCACATTCATAGTATAAAATCCTTAATATTTATATAATATTAATTCTGGGCACACCGGGCCTCGTAATCACATGCCATCTTCGTGCCTAGCTCTAGAATCATTCGTAGAAATATTCAGAAGTTTGACAAGCCCAAAACCCAAGTCGCTACATCCTCCCCACCATAGAAATTTTCATCTCAAAAAATCCATATGCACAAGGAAAGAAATTGGACTCTCAACTGGGTCTCGCACACTAGCGAGTTCGCCAAAAAACACCCATTCCCAAACACACAAGTCAGGTGAACTCATCCACCACAACTAAACACTATCCGCATTGGGCCTCACTAACACACCCACACGGTTTTAATCATGTCACAAAAATGTGTCTCATGGGGGGAAGAATCCTTCTTCCTTACGCATTCTAAGTATGCCAAACAACACCCACACGGGGTCTTACCAACACACTGAACAAAACTAGAGCAAGAAACCGAAAGGGAATAGTACCGCTAAACAGTGTCCAACAAACCACTACAGAAAGTAGAAAGGACACAAGGCGTACCTCTATCCATCCATAGAGCCTCTGGGTCAACAGAATTTATGTCTTGTAGGTGTCCTCACCCTCGGCCACCAGCTCCCTGAGCCCGATGTGGACCAGCTGGGGGTGGGGGTGGTGGAAACTAATACCGCCTACAACCTCCTTCTGTTGCACCAGCTCCGTCACCACGTCCATCACCGTGCGAAACTCCAAAATCAAGATGATTACTCTGCCAAGGTGGTCTATAGACCAGCTCCCTTTCATCATCACGATGGGTTGGACAATCATTAGCAAGATGTCCCCGACCATCGCAAGCATATCACCGCCTCTCTTGCGGCTGACAAAAACTGGCCTGCGAGCACTGAGCCACGGATCCGCCATCCTAGGGTCGCCTCCTGAAATGTCACTCTCGTCCGGGACCCTTAGTCTGTTGTTAGCTACTAGATTCCAATCTGACTGATGATGTATCAGATATCATGTGCCCAGCTATAATAGGTGGGGTCTCCTTGTCAAGAAAGCTCTCCACCACTAGGGATCACTCTAGCCATCCAGCATAGGTGGGAAGACACAAAGAAACCACACCTTCCCAGATGTCCGTATGTAACCCCTGCTCGATGGTCTGATCCCTATAGATAGGGTCTCAAACCATATACATGGAGTAGTGAAACAGATCTATAAACCACGCTGAGTACTCCAACATGGTCATGCCCTCCTGTAGAAGCTGCAAAAGCACCTCGATTCGTACTGACCTCAGCATCACCAGATAGAACTCCTCCATGAAGAGCTGCTCAAACTCTGCCCACATGAGCGTCTTCTTATCATGGGACTGCATCACCAAACTCCCCCATCACCTGATCGAACCATTCATAAGACTCAATGTTAGGACCACCATTTTATCTGGGGGTGTCCTCACCAGGTGGAAAAATCGGGTGACTGATTTGAGCCAGTCATCAGCTGCCTCAGGGTCTGGATCACCCCAAAACCTCAGAGGTTACTGCCTCTCAAACTCGTGCAGCACACTCAGCCTGCTGGAAACCTCATCCTGCACTACCGACACAACTAGATACTTGAAAGGTGGTGGCTCAACTATCATTCCACATGGATGTCGAGTCTTAGAACCTAGGCTCTAGTCCACAACCTCTACACGGGGCAGATCTTCACCACCATCCTGCTGCGGATCTCTTGTGGGATATCGTTGTGGAGGCATCGTGAAATAAAATCACGATGCTCCATAGTCAAAGAGTATATCTGGAGAGACGACTCAAAAAGAACAAGGGAAAACCAAAAACCCAGTCCTATATGATGCATGCACCATTATGTCCCTGCGACTAGTGTCCAAACATCCTGAGTCGAAGGGTAGGTTATCAGAGTCCTAGTGAATGGATACATCGGCTGCTGCCTCAACCCTAGAGTCTCCGACATGAATGCCAAACTCAAAACATCCTGACACGGATTCTATGAAAATCAAAAAAAACTCACAGCTAGACCAGCTACACTTGGAGATCCCAAAGGTGGAACCTTCTCTGAGACCACTCTGTCATGACCTGACACAATAGGGCTTATGCCTCAACTCCCCAGGCCCACCCATAATAGGCCCAGGACTGGCGTCTAGCACCGATTAGGCTATCACACACAAGGGATGAATTATCCCATGGTACCTATACACACGCACCCAGATACACCTCTATGAAACAGTACAAAGATATATAAAACTAAAGAGAAAATGCATGAATACATCTATCCCATACCAGAGTGCCACAGTAGTACAAAAAGGAAAAAACAAAGCCCACAAAAAGAAAACTAAAAAGGAGTCCAACCTACTCGGAAGAAGGGGGTACGCCGCCAAAAGCACCACTGGAAAGCTCCTCAACACAGCTCCGGTAAGACTCCATGGTCAATCCCACTCACTCAGCTCCGCCTGCTTCAGGTCCTCCTGGGACACTATCGAAAGGCTTGTTGTCTCCACAAGACAAAAACATGTGTGGGGAAAGCCCGTGCAGGGGTGGGTATAACAATACTCAGTAGGCACCCCAAAAACTAAAAAAAAGAAAACAACTGAAAGGCAATAGTCCGCTTATCCCAGCCAGAGGGAACACAGAAGAGAGAGAAACTCTATCTTGTGACCATACATGGATAAACAAAACTAGTAATCTCAAACTAGGTGTATTCCCATACATAAAACCTGAACATCCAAATATAATCCGCTCGTGCACCAAGCAACATGAGGTACCGACATCATCACCATCAATGGTTCCCAACCAGGAGAGTGCACTCCACGATCACTGTCTTCCCAGATGACACTTTCCCAAGTGATTCACTCCATCAGGTCCCACACAAACACCTCAGATGCTCATCTCAGAGATCACACTCGACGAATATCGTCACTGAGGGATCCTCACTGAAACAGCATAAACACCAAACTCCTCAGATAGGGGATCACTCCTACGGTCTGCTGTGGGATACCAAAACCCACACTGGTATAAAAAGATCTCACAGATATTGTATCACTACCTGGGTCCACTTGGGGATACCATAACCCAATCTGGCAATCGTAGATCTCACAGATAGGGGATCACTCCTAGGATCTGCTGGTGGATACCACTACATGATTTGGAGCTTGACAGAAACATTTTACTGGGAAAGAGGATCGTCGCCTGCATAAATGTGGTCACAAAGATACCAGAACCCTATCTGGTATAACTCAAAATGTAGGGGATCAAACTGAAGATGCCACAACCCTACAGAAATCACGCACTAAGTAGGAGATTGTATAACCAACTATACTGCAACCCTACTAAAAATCTCATGCTGAGTAGGAGATGATAGACCCGACGATGCCACAATCACAGTGAGCACGGCCCACTGCATAGGGGATCATACTCTCGATGATTGCATAAACCCTATAGGGTTTACCAACAAGATATGGGATCTCCGACCATGGATAAGCAGTCACAATGATAATAAGAACCCAATATAGGGAAAGGATGCTAGAGGATCCCACTCCGGACACACCGAAGGGATGCCACAACTCTAACAGATTAAAAATCCCATTGAGTGGATCAAAAACCCATACTACAGTTGTGATGCTGCACGAAATGTCGTAGGAATAAACCATGGGAGTACCCTCCACCACTGCTGGTCTAAACATCGCTAACCCGAGAAACCTACCACAACGCCACACTTTGCGCCTCCAAGGAAAATTACAAGGCCACCATCACGATCTACGTGGAAAAACACAAAGGATAGGCTGTTACTTGCCCGATACAGAAAATTGGTGAAAAATGCACTATTCACCATAGCTATCCCATGTGGGTCCCACACAACAATCCCGAAAATCATTAAGTAGTTCAGACCACTGCGATCCCCTCGGGAAAACACACGAGATCCACTACTCGTTCGTCTCAAACAGATCCTCGGTGAAAAATGTACTATTCAACGAAGCGATCTCAGGTGGGGCCCATGCCTCAAAACTAGAAATCATTGAACTGATCACAACATTTCAATCCTCTCAGAAAAACACACAAGATCAACTATTGATTTGCCAAAATCAGACGCCTGGTGAAAAAGTTGTGTTTCTCCGCAAACGCCAAAACCAGGACGCATGGGGCCCGCACCCCACTCTCGGTCCCAACACCTAGAAACCATCAATAAAAGTCCTTTTTAACATCAGGGTCTAAATTCCACTGATGGCACGTCAATCATATGCTCTGAGTAGAAGATACGATGACCCGAAGTCGAATAATTATAAATTATTATTATTTTCTTCGACGTTTCAATATCCCAGGCTACGATCCCAAAACATAAAACTTTTGAACACCCACCAAAGTTTTTGACTCATTTACAGGGTCAAGTCTCCATAGACAGCACATGAAACAGACCCCTGAATTGTAGGAAAAGTGGGTTTTAAAACCCCCGTGTACAAGGTGAGGGCCGGACCGGCCTGAACCGGCCGCCGACACCGCCAGCCCACCCTATCTGGCGGCCGTCCGCCATGCTCTGATGGCGATGCGGGTGCGCCGCCATCCCAGGTGGTTGGACACTACGTTCCATCGTGGACCGCCTTGGGTCCGCCGGCGACGGCGCCGCCGCGCCGGCGGAACTTCCACAGACCGTCTGGGTCACCCCGGCGGTCCGTTTTGTGATATGCGACCTTCTGCGTGGTCCTTGGGACCCGATCATCCCTACTATGACAAAAAATGAAGAAATTCGAAGAAAAACATGTTAGGTGAAATAAAAACTCAATCCACCAACGTCTCAGGGGAAACTCCGAAGCTTCAGGCGGAGAACGATGCCCGCGACGCCCTGAAGCTTGATCTGCAGACGATCGACGTAGAAAACGGACGGTTGCAGCTCAAATTAGGGATGAACGGATAGGAGAGGAGGGTTTCATTTCCTCTTACACGTGGAAGGTTGTGGATAAGGTTTGGGGAGATTAATTCATTTTTTTAATTAAACACTTCAATTAACTCCCAGCCAACACGCCTCCAACCCGGCACCCGGTGCCTACTAAAGCTACATCGCTCTTAGGGTAAACACGGCATTATGAACGCAAAGATAGACTCAGAATTGTGATCTGAGACTCTGTTAACGTGTTATTTGAGCCGAAGACCATAAATAAACTTTTCAATTTATTTACAAAAACACCCCTAGTTTCTTTTATGTCTATAGGCCCGCGCCCTTAAAGTTTACACCCCGCCTATCATAAACGACACATTTTGGATGCAACTGTGCCTTCATATTCCAGTTCTGAGCTACCGTATAGGAGATAACACTCCCTTGACATGTGTATTGTATAAAAATACATAATAGTTTTATAAAATTATTTCCTGGTACACCAGGCCTTGGAATCTCACACCGTCTTTGTGCCTAGCTCTGGAATCATTCGTATAAATATTCAAAAGTTTGACAGGGACGAAACCCGAGTCGCTACATGAAAGATACATTAAAATGTTCAGTCCAAAAGAATGCTTGGTCCTTCTAGATCAATGTTGTTAGAGGAGTTGCAACTCGAGATAAATTGACAATGAACCTCATATTGTATCTTGTGAGGCCATGGAAACTTCACACCTTTAACACAGTCTTGGGGGATTCCCAAGACACAATTACTTATATCATCAATGGATCCAAATATACTCCCTACTTGGATAGATAATTCCCCAATAAATGGGTTTCTCTTTCCCAAAACTCACAATTCCTCAACTTCGCAAATAGCTGATGTTGACGAAGAGCACCCAAAATGGTGTGTAGATGCTCTGCATGCTCCTCCCCAGATGTGGATTACATTGGGATGTCTTCAATGAAAACAACCATGAACTTCTCCCTGAACTCACAGATCATAGAGTTCATCAATCTCCTGAAAAAATCTTGAGAATTTTCCATGCCGAATGAAATTACAATGAACTCTTAATGCCCATGACGACTAGAGGAAGCAATCATTAGGATATCTTCAACTTCACATGCATCTGATGATATCCTGACTGCAAGTTGATCTTTGAGAACCAACTAGCACCCTTTATTTGTTCGAATAAATCATCAATCTGTGGAAGATGATAGAGATTCTTTATTGTCACTTTTTTAAGTGATGATACTCTATACACAACCACAAAATTTCATCATCCTTCTTCAGGAACAAAATTGGTGCACCCCATCGAGACACACTTGGCCGAAAAAAATTTCACTGTAATAGACCATAAAGCTATATATGTATCTCTCGTAACATAGATGGAGCCATCCTATATGGAGACATAGAGATATGAGATTATCCTAGTTTTAAATCGATCCCAAACTCGGTCTCTCGTCGAGGGGGTAATTCTACAACCTTTTCTGGAAAGACATCAGGGTACTCTTCTACAACCCTATGAAACCCCGACTATTAAACCACTGATGAAATCAGCATCAGATCATCCATCAGGGATGATAAGGACATAACACACCTCAGAACCATCAGAGGGTCTCACTCTCCGACAAACACCACTGGCTCTCCATCTGCATCGATGAACACAACCTGCCTCATGAAGAAATCCACAATAGCCTGCACCAAATACAACCAATCCCTTCCATGGATGACATAATATGGTTGTATTCTTAAACATAAGAAATATCCCCAAGGTCGATGCTACCCCAAACCTTGCTCACAGTCCCTAATTACATCAAACAATTCATCTCGACCACCAAATAACGTAGTCAATGCCAAGGGTACTGGAAGCCTCTCTACATAATGTCCAAATTCATAGAATAGGGTAGATGATACGAAGGAGTGTCTCTCTCCTAAATAAAACAAGTCAAACACCATGGTATAAAAAATGAAGGGTACCTTGAATGATTTCTGGCTCACCTAGAGTTGGAAACGCTACAGTATGAAGCTGACCACGACCACCTCCACGGCCTCTTTGACCCTGATAATGACCACCACCATGGAAATTCTCTACTCTATGAGGATGGGTAGCATCACGGGTCTATACGCAGCCTACCCCATCTACCCTATGAAGATCTAATGGTAGTGTAACCTGCTATTATTTCCTCAACTAGAACTACCTCAACAGAGGAACCGGTAGTGGAAAACCAGGGGCATGAAGACTACTCTAAAAGGTCAGCCACTCTCACTACTGATGACCTCCACCACCATAATAAAAACAAGATCTTGATCTCTTGGCATATTCCTGAGAGATGTTTCCCATAGAGAAACTAGATGTAGAGAATTGGGACCTACCCCAGGCTGAACAAAAACTCTACTTCCCTGCAAAATAGGAACCCCAGACCAAAGATCTACTTTGTAAAGAATCATGATGACTCCCCTCTCATGATGATCCAGTTCTATGCAAAGTATTTTATAAACCTATTTACTCACTAGCACATCAGTATATGTCTTCAAGATAAATGGGGTGACCTAGCACTGGATCACTAGATGTAACGCCACCTTGAAATGCCTCGCCCGAGCCTTCTCATTTGGAAACAGGTCCGAAGCATATCATAAAAGGTTCCTGAAATAGATACCAAACTCTCACACACCATAGCTCCCCAATCGAAGGGTAATAAGCTTTGGGAGACTCGATGCCTTCGCAGTTGAAGAAAGAAACTAAACTCTAAACTTGTGTCAGAACTCATTCCGTGAGATCGCTTACTCCTCGCGATCCCCATGGAACAAGAACCCGCACTGCATTGGAGCTCTTTGCAGCATCGTAACAACCAAGGAAACCCAGTTCTCCTTCTAATCACGGACCAAACTAAATCCTACCTCAACATCCTCCAACCATTATTCTATGAAATCAACTCAAACAAAGCCCTAATACATTAGAAGACTCTGGCGCTAAATCTCTCTGAGTGTTTTCCACCACATGGCGTCGTCGTCATCCTTTACCCTACAACTATCTTCTAGCACAGTCTCCTGGACATCATCTATGTGATCCTTATGAGGACATCAACCTGTAGCCATATCTATAAAATAACAAACAGTTAGAGCTTCTAATCCAAGAATAAGGAAGAGTCACCATTAATTAATTAATTGTTTTACTTAATTCATTTTAGGTTACCCTATCACAAGGTCTCCCCAATCAGACACAGGCACAAGGAAGAATGGTGCATGATCCTTTCCAAGGACTCTACCCTACAACTATTATCAGCTCGTTTAATAGACATTATAAACATAAAGGTTCATACATCAAATAATTGGGGGGCCTAAACGCCTATGTCTCAGCCAGTCTCTAGGGTTTACATCCCTTGATAAACTTGTGTGACATTATTTCCCTACAAACCCATGCAACATCGCCTGTGCCTAACACCAATTTCCATCCAGTCCCTCAACCAGACATCTGATACCACTTTGTCACAACCCCCTCTCCACAATGTGTACCCCTCTTGGGTCGGCAATGTGAGAAGGGAGATAATGACCCCTAAGTCTTGCCTCCAGTAGGCCCTGAGTTGGTGAGAAGCACCGTGGGTATAGTAAACACAAAAATGGGAGGCATTACCCTTGAAGATAACACATTCAAAAGAGAGATAAAAGATAGAAACCAACCAAATCCAACTCAAATATAAATATAAATGAAATCTGATGTACACATATGTAATATAATGCAAAGCTACTACAACTGAAATGGAAAAACTGCAAGTACCCAAAAAAAAGTAAAAACAACAGCAACCAGAAGCCCAAATAGCTCATACAACCCAAAGCTAGTAGAAACAAGATTTATATCCAACCAACTCCATGGGACCTGAAAAACTGTTTATATATACATTGGGTGAGTATAACGGCATACCTAGTAGGATCCTCCCTAAATCCTCTCGTGGAAAAATAATGAAATCACGCTAAAGAATAATGAACAAAAAGTGAAACTAACTCTTCACCTAAATAGGTATACTATGCTCCCAGCCTCACTAGGGCTACCCTTACGAAGTAACTCATACAAGAGTATATAATATAAAAATGAATATCAAGGGTACCCCGGTACTACTTCCTCTCTGGTTTGCTGCTTTCCCCCAATGTTGCATGTCCAAAGACTCTCTATACAAAAAGGCTTACCCACAGACAACTGGGTGAAGCACCACAACATGAACCTCGTGCAACAAAACCAGAATGTACACACAATAAAGTTACCAGGTAGTTTCTGGGAGCCACCACAGCTCGCAAAATGTGTATCATACGTCGAACATTATACTTCGTGCCAATATTGTCCACACACCAAGTAAGAATCCCCAAGTCATCAGAGCCTATACACATTATGCCTATAGTAGTCCATAGGATTCTATATCCAGAATATATGTGTGTGAATAACTACAATCCATTACATCCCTCTAAACACATATATGGGGAAAAATAACTACATTGCCTACTAGAATAAGTAACTTCCAAGAGAAGAGAGCTGTGATAAAGGGGGTAGTCATCCATCCATCCTCCCACAAAAATGTTGGGGAAAGCACGCCCCCTAGTGCTCAAAATCGTCAGGGAGTCAGTTTACCTAAAAAAAGGGGTGGTGTAGCATATAGAAACGCAAAAAAACATAATATAATACTTCTCACAACAACACTATGGGAATATCATAGTCTTAGACTAAACTCTTGCTAACGTCTCTCAGACTCTCAGCTTCCACATCTAAGACTAGGTATCCTATAAGCACACAACCATTTAATGAGATCTATTACATTACATTAGTCCATTTGGATCAGTTTCACATTACATAAATTAATTCTCTAAACACTAATCAACCATTATCAGTTTCCACATTATATTTCATTGGTATCACACCCAAAGTCCACTGTCCCTTTAAATTGTAACCTCGGAACTCTGTCCCAAAAAGCTCCAACTCCCTGGGTTAACAACATTTATTCATGTATTTATTTTCAAAATTAATTTCCCTTATTCCCAGGAATTCAAGAAAGACATTCTATGCTACTAAACACAATGGGGATCCACAGTGTGATTAGATGAACTATCTATTGAGTAGTTTCCACCTATAGCAAGGGTAAAGACCTATCATACCTTCAGAAGATGAACATGTAAAGCACGTGGAATACACCGTTCTTCTTCACCCCTTTTAGAAGAATTGTATGAAAGACCAGCTACCTTGAGTAGTGGGTAAAGTAAAGTAGATAAACACCAAAAGAATCAACAAGAATCCGAAAATTCACATCCAACCAGTTTAGTCATTCCTGGTGTCCTCCCTAACACCAACACGAATAAACTGATGCATCTCACCACTCTATGCATCAACTGCTGTCACAAATAGTAGGCCTCCCTGTCGCAATTTATCATAATAGCCATCTATGAACAAATCAAAACACAAGCAGCAGGAAAACAAACATCATATCAATTGAATATTGGACCTTAAACAAGAAATTGGGTAACATAGAACCCTAAAAATAATTATCATTTATCAAAAAACCATTTCTTTAATCCAACATAGATTAACCAATTTATTATTTGTAAGATCTAAATTTGGGAAACCTAAATAGTAAGCTATCAAAAATAATTAAACATGCTTACAGACCCAAATTGATTAACCTAAAATTACAACAAGAATAACCAAATTCATTTACATTCCTATTTATCTTTATCCAAATAATTATCAATTATTTCCATGTGTTCGTTCATTACCAATTTCCACCAAGAACAACAAGCTAAAAAAAGAAAGAATAGTTCTCACTCTATCTAGAAAATTAAGCGGAAATAACATAAGATCAATATAAATTTATTTATCTAGTTCAAATATTTATTATTTCAATTCAATTTGTATCAAGTGGGGTAAAACATTCTAACTATAAATCTCAATGTAAAAGAAAATAGAATAAATGAATCCCCTACCTCAAATGGTTCTTGACGTTCTTTATACAAGAGTAATCCACACAACAGGTAAGGTCATCCTCCCCCATGACAACTGTATCCACCCGAGGATGCATAGAAAACACCACACTGGTCAACATTAAAGAAAATTACATTAGGAACATGAAGATAACATTCTAAAAATGTTTGAAGGGAAATAGAAGTAGATGAACCCCAAAGAATGATGATAGAACATACTTTATATGGGAGATCAATTGATACTACATGGTTTCACCAAAAATATGGGAGAACTAATCCAAGGAGGAAATATTGTTTGTGAAACTCTTATAGGAGGGAATGAATGGTTTGAGAGTCTCACATTCAAGAATAAGGAGGAATAACTAGGGAGGAAGATACCTCATCCCTTTAGAGATTTAATGGAGTAGCAGTTTAAGATACAATGGATTTTTCCATTAAAAATAGATTGCATTAACCCACGTGGTTTGACCAAGTAAAACCATCCCGAGCCTGATGAATAATTAATATAGGAGTTATGGCCTTTGAATCGGCCTTAGATTCTTTAAAAAGGGGCTTTAATAGAAATTTACATCCAAGGAATCATCAAAGAGGAGAAAATGTATGAAGATGGAACACCATTCATGAACATGAAATTTGGAAAAGGAAACAGTGGTTGTAGTTGGAACCTCACTGTTCTGGAAACACTATATATAAACCTCATCATTTTGGAATCACTATTCATAAACCTCACCATTCTGGAAACAATGTTCATAAACCTCAACATTATAGAATCATTGTTAATTATCCTCACCATTTTGGAAACACTGTTCATGAACTCAAAATTTGGCAAAGGAAATATAGGTTACCGTTGGAACCTCACCATTTTGGAAACACTATTCATGAACTCAATATTTGGAAAAAGAAATATAGGCTACCGTTGGAACCTCACCATTCTGAAAAACTGTTCATGAACTCAAAATTTGGAAAAGGAAATATAGCCTACTGTTGGAACCTCTCTGTTAGAACATCACCATTGTTGTGTTCACCTATGGTCACAATTGCACTATTCACCTAAGGCTACCTATGACATTGTTCACCTAAGTCTACTGATGACACTATTCACCTAAGGCTACCGATGCACTGTTCACCTAAGGCTACTAATGCACTATTCACTTAAGGATACCAATGACACTGTTCATCTATGGATACATGTGGCACCGTTCACCTAAGTCTACCAATGCACTATTCACCTAAGGCTACTGATGACACTGTTCAGCTAAGGCTACCGATGAAACTGTTCTCCTAAGGCTACCGATGACAGTGTTCAGCTAAGGCTACTGATGACACTGTTCCTCCAAGGCTACCGATGACACTATTCACCTAAGGCTACTGATGCACTATTCAACTAAGGCCACTGATGACACTGTTCAACTGAAGCTACCGATGACACTTTTCACCTAACGCTACCAATGACACTGTTCACCTAAGGCTACAAATGACACTGTTCACCTAAGGCTACTGATGACATTGTTCACCTAGGGCTACTGATGCACGATTCACCTAAGGTTATCGACAAAACTGTTCACCTAAGGATACTGATGCACTGTTCACATAACTGGAAATTTGGAGAAGTGTTGGGGATTAGACACCTTGACCTCCTAGAACACATCAGACAACAGATTTTTACAAAGGAATTGACCAATGTGGTCCAATCCATTACAAATATCATGATGATAGACTTTTAATAATGCATCCTCTTATACAATATATTATTAGATGTGTTTTGGGGATGATTTTTGTGAGGTTGTATGAGGTGATGTGTTTGATATATTAATTCATTATTTTTTATATATGTGATGGTTTATTTGCGCTCACCACTATTTTAATTTTTAGAAGAAAAAATTGGAAATTTGGGTATATGAATTAGGTGTTTGAATCCATAATATATGTTTTAACTTTGTTAAAGAACATTGTCTAGGGGGATGTGAGATTCTATATATGGGATGTTCTCCAACAGAATTAGAGAGATTAGAGGAGGTTAGAACCAAGAGTTTTTTACACCTTCAGATCCTGGTAAAGACTAGGATATATTCCAAATACATTATGTAGATTTTGTAATTTTTGAAACTTATGTTATTATAGGTAAAAATAGAGAACATTTATTAGTGGCCATTGGTTATATCCCATGAAACTAGAATCTTTTTAGGATGATTTTTGGGGATTTATATTTTTATTGTGATTGTACCACTTATTTAATGGACAATTTCTTGAAAATTAATTTCTTATTGTATATTATTTAATATATTAAAACATTTATATAATGGTTCTTGTGTCATGCTTCCTCTATCTTTGATTTGTTACTTTATTTTCAAATGTTTTCATGATGGGATTTTTATGGGTTTTAATGGAAGAAGAATGAATGTGAATTTTTATTTTTCTTTCAAAACATTTTATTTCTGAAATTGAAAGGTGTTATTGTTAAATGTAAATATTTTTCTCAATAATATAAGATTTTATTGATGAGAAATTTGTAAATATATTATTTTTTGAAATAAAAATTGAATGGGATTTCCATAATATATATTTAGGATTCCAAGCCAAATTTTACTGGGAAATTAGTTTTCCAAGAAATTATTGGAAAACCAATTGAATATTTGGATCCTTATTTTACTTATAAATTGTTTTTAAAAAAATTGGTTCTTAGGAAATATTTTTTATGTGGGACACTGAAATAGAAGTTTGGAAAAGTGGAATTGGCTGAGGAAAGTCATTTTCTATCTATATCTTTTATTTAATGAAGAGAATGAAAATTATTATTGGTGTAGTTCTGGTGTATTTATCATTACATGGGAAAACATTATGACAAATGTAAATTATCCTACTAAATTTAAAACTAGAATTTATATTATGTATTTTGAAATAGAGTACTTAGATTTGGTTGGTGGAGACTTACTGGGATGTATAGATTATGAAATTATTCTTATTGGTACATGTTCATTACCATTTTATTCCTTTATAGTAGGATACATGGGGTGATTTTTCAATCAGATCTTTACAATGGGTCACTTTGAGATTCATGATATTTGTGGGGATTTTCTTTTATGATTTGGGAATTTTATTGGTTATTTGATCTACAAAATTTTAAGACTAAATTTTATTTGTTTCTTATTAAATACTTGTTTATTAATATATCATTTTCATATCAATTTTTATTTTTAATTATTTTAATCACATATTGGATAGTTTTTGTTTTTATTTCCCTTCATATTTATATCATTGTATGTGTGAAAAATCATTCCCATGATGATTAGGAATATGCTTCAAGCCTCATGGAAGAATGTTTTAGGTTTTCGGTTGGATGAACCCTCTATCTAATTTTATGTATGTTAAATGACATTACATTTAATGAATATATGTTTCTATTTTTTGACTACGAGAACAAGCATCAGAATTTTTTAATCATTATAATGAATGCTGATATGAAATTAAAACCTATAATAAAATTAATATAGCTTTAAAATATAAATGTATTTGTAAAAAGGGATCATGAATATTTTTAAAGATATTTAATAATATTGATTAAAAGGATGGAATATGGAATTATGAAAAATCATATATTATTAGTAGATTTTATTCCCATATCGACCTTTGACCATGGGATTGAAATTAAAGGCCTTGATCGATGTGGATACTTATCATTTGAATTGTGGAATCGACTTTAACTGAAACAAGTTTAACAAATAATACATCATTATGCATGAAAAATATATAATCCAATAACGTAGTTGATAAATGTGTGTATAAATGTTTTTTAAATTATAAATTAAAAAGTCAATTTATATAAATATTAATTTAAAATATTGGATTATAAATTATACCCCTTAAATAAATTTCATACATATATTTTTTCCATTAAAAAACTCATAATAAAGAATATGGATATTTTTATTAACCCCATTCATAAATTAAAATACCGACATAAATTTTATTTATATTAATTCAATATTTTCATAGTAGTTATACATGACATTGTATGATATATAAAATAATTAATAATGTAAGGATCAATACCCAAATATTCACAGACTTATTTCATAAAAATTACCAAATTATACTTTGATACTTACTAAGATACCACACCTGACTCACACGTCGAAATCTAGTGCAAAACTTACAAAATTTTCTTACATTACATGTATTAAAACAAAAACCCAAGATCAAAAGATTGATGAATTTGGGAAAAAAATACCTCCATGCCATAACTAAAAACTTCTACGATGGCTAAAAACGTTTTTACAGAGAACATATCAAATGATTACAATCCTTTTATCGCCAATAATCACTTAGTTAAATGGGTAAATATAATAAATAAGTTATATAATATTGGTATTAATGGTTTAAAAACTATAATCCAATAGTATACCACAAAAAATGAGATACATGGTTATGATATTAATTTTATGATTAAATTATTAATATCATTAAATCATTAGAAGTGAAAATGATCATGTCAAAATATTCAAAAAACATGTATTGGATCATAAACCTCCACATGAAATCATCGAATAAGAGTCAATGTATCATATGGGAAGGATAATCTGAAAAAAAAAGACTATGGCATAAACATAAGGCATTTCATCATAAAAATAGGTTGAGACTCACTGCCAAGGAATTATAGCAGTTTTTTTCTAGTTATAATTTTTTTTGGAATTAATGATAAAAAAATGTTCAATCAAAGAATTTGTATACAAATAATCACATTAAAAAATTTGAAAAAGATAATATCATGTTCATTCATAAAACACATAATCTCATGAGATTTATCACATTGCCCAATTAATTTGAGGGAAATATAATTCTTGGGGGATTTAAAACTAATTCCCCTTTATCAAATTATAATATGATCATAATTAGGTATATGTTTGACACAAGAAAAAGAAAATAACCATATATACATAAATTAATATTCATGAATAACCCATGAATATAATATATTTGTCTATGTAAATACTATTTAATCAAGATAATGAATCGTAAGAGTTTCAACATATATATAATAAAAGGCATACAATATAGTCCATAATTACAATGGACAAAAAAATGTAATAGTAAATAGGTTTTTTTAAACTGTACTAGGATTAATCCAAAATTTTTATTTAGAAAAGAACCCCATTTTCATTTAGGTTGAAGGGGAACCCATTTCATTGATTTTAGGACCCCATCCTGAAGAAACACACAATATCTAACAGAATCATGGTTTGTAGGTGTGGAAATTTACCTATGGGATCATCCAAACCCATCCGGTGTATCCATTATCCATCTATCCCACCATGTTATCAAAACCAAAAATTCCCATGAATGTGAACTCCCTATGTTTAGGTGACCCAACCTGGCCACTATTCAGCTCATCATCCTACCATAGATTCCACAATCTGTGATCTCCCTCATCTGAAACTATCATCCACATCATTCCCACCACTAATGCTCTTACCCTCCATCAGTAATGGAATCACCACCATCCAACTAGATGATTTGATAGATACATGTACTGGTTCTGAAACCAATAGTCTATTAATCATTTCGTGGTTTCCCCTCCACTCCTTAAAAATATACCATCCACTTACAGAAGTAACTCATATGAAATTCTCTCTCCCCCTAAATAATTTTAAAAATACTCTATAGGTGGTAGTAAATCATTATACTTCACACCCTTTAGATATTGAATATGGGTGTAGGTTACCACCTAACCTACCCCTCATTACCAGGGGTACTAGGTGAACGCCCTTAAATTAGAGGAAACATGTAAGGTTATTCAAAATAAAATTCAATTAGAAGAACTATAATGTTTAGAAAAGGTTATTGAATTGTTATTAAAACAGATGTTATGGAATATCTTCCTTATATATGTTTAAATTCCACCATATCACACATATTTTAAAACAAGGATTCATATTTGAAGGATTATTTTAACATATATAACAGTTATGTGAAAAATACAATACATTGAGATAAATCATAAAAACTTATAAAGAGAAGAACATGAAAGAATATTGACATATATTAAAATAATTCAGTGGGAGATATTAAAGTGAATAGTTCTTAATTAAACAATTTCTTGTATTTTTAAATAACATTGAAAAAAATAAAATAACAACATTTTTAAGGAATAGAATTAGTTTGGGGAAATTTCAATTCAAATAAAATGAATTATTATTCATAATTATAGTTTGAAAAACGTTGTTGTAAAAAAACATGAATAGAATTGAGTGTGAAATGGAATTGAAATATTGAAAATTGTATTCATGTATCTTTTTGTGTATTCATGGATCTTTTAGTGTTTTCATCAAAATATGGAATTGTGTCACCTTTTAAAAACATCTTCAAAAGGGTATAAAAGAAATTTTTAAATAAAATTTTTATATTAAAAATTCATAATAATTGATTGATTAAAAAAAATAATTTATAATGTGATGAAACATGTAGAGGATTCAAGTTGTTGTAAAATCTTATATCATAATCATTTTGTTATTTTGATTTATAGAAACATAAAATGGGAAGAAAAGAGGCATGTTTATCCCCTTGAAATAAATAAAGTAAATGAATCATATTTCAAACATATCAATATTATAAGAAAGATAAAAAGATAAAGAGATATATAGAGAGTGACTGAAAACATGTATTTCAACAAATGGGAAATACCCCAAAAGGAACCTTTATGAACAATGTAGTGCAAGTACTATAAATTGATACCGAAGGAAAAAAGACCATATAATCAATAAAAATGATCATAAAATAGTAATATAGAAAATTAAGGATCATTCATTGGATACAAAGTGGAGATATTATGAAATAGAATAAAAATACATGAATGGATTGGATTCTTATAAATAAAAACCTTACATTAAGTCCTTATTTGGTTTAGTTAATACATACCTGAATAATCAGATTATGTTTATTGAATAATTTTTTAAAAAATTTCATTAATATATGACTTATTAATATTCCTTAATATTCATTTATAATCATTTTATAATGATATTATCTTCATTTTCATTATTCAATAATATTCGTCTAATGGTTCCAAAGTCAAATCTGCTATTTACACAGGTCCTTATATTTCTTAAGATTTTTCTATATGACAAAAAAGTAATTAAAATTATTTATAAAATAATTAATATTATGTTTGTAATTATAAAGGAGTTTTTAATTAAAAAAATTTATAATATCATGCTTCTTGGATCACACTCTTTTACATTTTATTTTAAAAAAGTAAATATATATCCTTCATGATGGTTCCTAAAAAGAATTAAATCAAATAAATCATATCCTGAAGGAGTGTATAACCATGTGTCAAGGTAGTCGAACTTGTTTTTCATCATGTTAAGGTCGAGTTAATACCCATAAAACATTTTTATGGTCATTACCCTTATATTTATCTCTTCCTGATTCTACATCCAATTGTTTGTGTCCAAAGAGGGATGTCATTTCTATGAATCCACATACAATATAATTTACCAAAATTTTGGTATATTTTCTAATATTTAAACTTATAAATAATATTTTTATTAATTTTTTAGTTCTACTTTCTGAAAATAACTATATCATTATTTGATATTATCTATGAATAACCATATTCTTCATGGATTATTTTTAACATAATTCTATAAGAAATAATATCTTTGAATTATTTTGGTAGCATGATGAGTATGGATAAATAAATATGATTACTATGGGGGAATATAAATATAATATTAATCAAACATCATGTGGAAAAATAATATAATGATTACATATTAAAGAAACCTTAATCAGTTGACAAGAACATGATTTACTATAATTATAAAGACCATACATTACTGACATAACCACTTCATAAACATATAAGATCGATTCCTTAAGAGATTATGGATTCTAAAAAACACATTTTTATAGAATAAGAGATGGATGTACGTTCTAATGAGCATGGGAGTGAATAAACCTGGTCAGAGAGGTGAGTATTTATAGAAAAATGAGGAAAATTATGTATTATTTTTCAAATATATCTTTTGGAATTCTAGATTTTAGAAAATGAATTTTTTATTTTCCACCCATGTGTTTTTCCATAGTTTTGTAAATTATGAACACTTTTTTTGAAATAATAATATTGAGAACTTAATTCTTATTATATATATATATGACAAAAAGGGTATCCTTTATCAATTTAAAATTATTTTCAAATGTCAAATGTGTATTTAGACAATAGAATTTATTTATATATTTATAAAAAAATATTTTAGTAACTATAAAATAATAAATTCATGATTTAAACTTATTTTGGTTATAATAATAATTATATTTATTTTTAAATCCTAATTAAAAAATTGTTAATTCAGAAAATATTTTAAAAAATAAAACTATCTACTTGATATTCACTATAAAAATTAATTCATAAAATTCTCAAAAACATTTACCCTAACATAAAATCGATGAGATGAAACAAAAAAATAAATAATTTTTTAAAATTACATTTATAAATATTAACTATTTTTTATTTAAATAAAATCACGTGATATATATAAAACTATTTTTTAAGAACAAATAATATTTATTTTATTATGAGAAACTCCATTTATATTTGTTGTTATTCCAAAACTATTAGATGTTGATAAATAATTATTTATAGATGTAAAATATTTAAATTTTATGAAACTATACTTTTAATAAATTATTATTTAGCTTTTAAATTCATAATTAATAAAACCATTTTATTGAAACAATCATTATATAATGATTTTATATTTCTAAAAACTGAATTATCATGATTTGATAGAATTTTTTTGATAATAATAAAATATTTATATGTGTAATGATATTTACAAATATATATTTTATAATTTAATTTCATTATAAATGAATGTTACATAATGTTTTCAATGGTAAATTTTAATTTAATGAAATATATATACCAAATATAATAAAAACACTTTTGAAATTGAATAAAGTAAATTGTGAATTAAAAATTTGTTAATTTTTCTAATTTTACTTTATAAATGTTGTGGAATCATTCATCATAAGTTTCACATGAAATGTTATATGGAATTCCATTAAATGGTTATATTTTATAATTTCATTACTATGAAAAAATGTGTCATGCTTGGTTAATGGTTAAATAAAAACGACATAATTACTTTGAGAATATGAAAATAAAACCACCAATAAAATTATTATAATTATCAAATAAAATAATATATGTATAATAAATCCTGAATATAGTAAAACAGATATATGTATATAAATAAAAATTATGGAATATGGAAGTAGGAAACCATGTATGGTATTCATAGGTGCTACAAGCTTTTCAACCTCTAATCATGGGTTGAAGCTGAATGTCCACAATGATCATGATGTGTTATCACCCAAGTTGTAGGAAACGTTTTTGTTTAAATTATTAATAAATAAAATTATATAATACCTGGAAAATATTTAATTAATCAATTAAGGGATAAATGTGTGTAGAAATGTTTAGTTTATATTATAAAGAGTAAATAAATTCATTTATAATTTAGTTTTAAATTTTTTTAAAGGAACTAATAAAAACATTTATTGGAAATATGGGATGTCATAGTGGATTCTCAAATTTATCTAATTCTACCCTTTAAATGGTTAAACCTAAAAACTGTTTTTGTCTCTTTTCAAGTTTAAAAAATAATAAATTTTGACTAAACCATTGAAGTTAATGTAATAAAAAGAAAATACATAGATTTTTCGTAAGATAGGATTTATAAGATTTCAACCATATATCCCTCTACGGCTCATTCATTTGTAGTATGAGGTATTTTAATTTGTAATAAAATTGAGTGACTAAAGTTTTAAGAAGTTATAGCTTATATATGATGTAGTTAAAGATTAATGGAATGAATATTTGAGCTAGTATGGTTGAGTTCAAAGGTCATATAAGTTTGAAAAAATTATAGGATAATATAAATAGAAACATGTATAAGGAAAACCTGACATGAATAAAGAGATTAATGCTAATATAGGTACCTATAAGAATGTGTTCACATTGTTTATTCTTATGATAAAAGGATTGATGTGGTTACACATTGACCATTATGGGAATAATTAACTTAAGGTGGATGATAAACCCAACACTACTATGTGAAACTTTCTCTAGAAAATAATAGATAAATTTAAAGGTCATAATTGTGTGATGAATGGTTCCATAGTGAGGGTATAAAATACCAAATATAAATTTCATTGTAGGATCCAAACTATAGAGTATAAATGAGGATTAAATATGAAGGAAATTTATGGTCGGACATAGGATTAGGGATCCATGTGTTGATATAAACCACATGGTCATAGCGATCATACTATACATAGTAATAGATATAATATTATTATATCATAATATAGGCCCTTTAAAGTAAACATAGCATGAATTTTAAAACCTATATAGTAGGATAGAAAAATGTGATTAATTTAAGATTATTTTGTGAAAGAGACAAAAATAAGAGATCTGGGTGTCACTACCTGCCCAGTGAGACTAGAAATCAATCCATATATATTTCTTGGTAATATATTTGTAGAGATAACTTCTAAATACTAGAAAATGTGGGTGTAATTATTTTCATGTGAAGTGGGTGGGGAAAATCACAATTTTAATATTTAATAGATTGGTACCTAGAATTATAAATGATTATATTCTTGGATATAATTGAAATTAATATTTCCAGAATCACTACATATGATAATTTAACAAGAATGATTCGTCATGTAGTTTTTAAAAGAGATTCTTTGTGAAGATTCAGATTATAAAAATGAGGCATAATATGAAAATGAATGACCATCCAGATAGGATAATTGGGGAAAACTGATATGAATAAATTTTTCAAACCAGGATAAACTAAAATGGTTCAATAGTAATACACATCCATTTGAAGAACTAATGTAAAATAGTAAAAGATTCAACATTTAGGTAGACCCAGATATGAAAATGGAATCTATGTGTAATCATGGGATGATAGATCTTGTTGTAACTTAATATCCCTTTATAATTGAAATTAATAAATGTGTAAATCTATTAGTATTGAATGATCTAATAGTTTTGGTTAATCTGGAAAATAGGGATTGATGATTTTTTTATTCACATAATTGTACCATTAAATGTGAAGACATACACAGATTAAGATATTAAATTTGGTAGTATTTTTCAATTTTAGGTAACAAGGAATATTCCACTCTAAAAAATTTATGTTCACATGGGATAGACATATTTGAATAGTTCAAAGTCATAGTCAATGAACTATGTATTATACAATTTAAATTGTTATTGTAAGAATGAATTTTTTTAGTTTAATGAATTTTGACTCGGACAATCAGGAATTTTTTAAGGGCATATGACTAGGTACATCTCTATGTATTTTAGGGTCATCGCGAATAGACTTTAAAAGCCCCAAAAAAAATTCCTGAATTTTTTTTTAGAAATAATTAATTAATAATAGGTGTGCTATTCTCTTCATCTATTATAATAATGGATATATCTTTGTTGAAGAAGGCCTTATATATTTATGATGTTCACTTCCATTTATTCTCATGATTTGGGGGATTCTTCTTTGGTATCATTGGTATTATTAAAGGCAATAAAAAATTCACATAAATAACATAGTGGTGGTAGTCTAACTAATTCAACACTCATGAAACTTATTTTTTATGAATCTCATGGTTCTATAGTTTATGAAACAGTTTCTCATCTTGTCATCAGAATTCAGTTTTTATGGAATGAGACACCTCATTTTCAAACCTGGAATAATAGATGGTGATACAAAGTGGGGGAAACTAAATCTTAATATTCAAGACACTTGATGTCATGTACAAAAGTGAGTGTGGGGTTTGATATGTAGTATTATAGGTAATGGTGAAATTATACCTCAAACAATGTTGGTGTTTATCTAGAAAAAAATTTAATGTTGTTTGTACTGTCTTCGTCGAATATCATATATTTTATTATTGAAGGAATTTATGTTCCCATTATCCACTATATGATTTCAAGATGAATGGTTGGACCTAATTTTCTATCCAGGATATAAAATAATCAATTTAAATAATAGAATCTTGTTTTGTTTGCCAACATATTTTACAAGGGAATAAAAATCTGTTAATGATATTGAACATTCTAAAATTGGTGAAAACATTTTCTAGAATTTTATATTATGTAAAACCATTGTCCACATAGAGAAAAAAATTATAGGAATAACGATAAAATCTATTACCAAGAAGTGGCTAGAGAGAATGGGACCTTGTTACATATTCCCCATATGAATAATGTCTAAGAGTATTTTGTTGTGTGTAATAATTTTGAGGGATGATGAAGAATGTTAGAATATATCTGACTGGAATGAAATGTCCTCATAAACAGTAAAAACCCTTACTTTATTGGTGGATACATTTATTTTAAACTGTTGATTTTTTGGAAGAACTTTTCTTATAGCTAATGGGAACCCCATGGACCAATATGGACTTCCTGAATTATAGTGGCGATCCATCTACATTGAATTCACTTGGAAAGGACTCCTCTAAATACTTTTTTATAGATGGCCTTTTTAGAATTTTTTCTATTATAATAGATGAATATTTTTACCCTCCACCAGACCATATCATTCTCTTCTCAGTTTAGGTGGATAATTATATTATATATAATGTATAATATATGAAATTTATAACTAATTTTGACATCTATTGACAAGGACATTGTATTACCTTGGTATGTTCTATTTTATATTTCATTAATTTTTTCTGTAACATTACTAAAATCTGGAGATACCACAACTTGATGTTATAGGAATATGAATTCCTCATCATGGTATTAATATTCTAGGGTGGTGACTATATTTTTAATTATATAAAGATGAGATTTCTATGAATTGAAAATGTAATATATTTTTGGATCAATGGGAATTTGTGCATTAAACATCATACCTTATAATAAAATGAAATCAAATCCTTATTCCAGATGGAATAATCACTATTGATTTGTATGGTCACCAATGTTGAGTCACCCTTAATGATTTATTTGATCATTGGTATTTAATGTTATAGTTCCATGACAACAATGAATAAAATATATTACACCTCAATATTGGTATATGCCTCTTATAGTAGGAATGATAAATGAAAACTATTTTTCAAGAGATACGAATACACCCCCATGTTGGTCTTTTTGATCTTCAAATTTTCCGTACATCAATAAACATGGATTATAAAAGAACCTTAAAAATAAATTTCCCATTTTTGGTATGTTTAAGAGCTGGATAATAACTATTCATGAAGGAGTTCCATGACTATTAGAGGCTTATTTGGGATGGGGTGTTATATTAAGAAACATACTCGAACTTTCCCCGTGACTGCCTTTTTAGACATTAAATGATTGTCAGTTTTCTATAGAATACCTGATTATCATGATATGAATCTAGATAGAATCATCTGACTAAGGATATATTTTATGTAATTAATATAAGATAATAGGTGGACCTTTTGGTCTTTCCAACAATGTATCAACTTATATTATGTAAAAACTAATTCATGATAGTTTTTATTAATATGATAATATTGATCCCCAACATCAATAATTTTGGTAAGGAGTTATTATTCACTATTAATCCTTGGCATAATCATTGTTCTGATAAATGGTTTTGAAAATTTTTCTTTCAATGATTTTTATACAAAGGAAATGGGGATTTTTTTTATAGATGGAATTAGGATTAGAGGGTGTATGAGTTACTATTTTAGGCAATCGATTTCTTCCTAAAAATATTCATCCCAAAAGAAGGAGGCCTATTTTCTCATTTAATTTTTAAAAAGAAAAAAAAATTATCTAATGGGATTGTATATGAATAAATGGATGTAACTGGGGAAATGAAGAATTAATCTCAACCCTTTATGGATTTATTAAGGAAAAATGCATTTTTTTCATTGGTATTATAGGGATAAAATCTATATTGTGATGACACATCCTGAAAATAAATAATTTTAATGAGGTCACCCCAAAAGAATATTTTAGGGGGTTTATATTCAAGTTATGTAGATAAAAATTAATAAATAAAAATGTCGGATTGATGAGATTATTAGATAATTGAATATATTTTAACACAAGATCATCAACACAAAATTTTATGTTCTTAAAAGTATTATTCATGGAATGTTGGTAGAAATTACCAACATTATTCAAGATAAATGAAATTACCTTGTAAAAGTATACCCCTTAGGGTGACCTAAAGGTAGTGGCCTCTTCAACTATGGTGTCCAGACCATGTCCTATCAAATATTCCCCTCCTCGGATGGTAATTATGAAAGGGAGATAATGGCCAACAAGTCCCACATCCAGTAGGACCCAGGGTGGAAAATAGCACCAAGGGTATACCAGTCTCCCAACATGGGAGTCATTACAACTATTTAACAAAACAACAAAAGGAGACAATATGTTTCATCCAAAAACAATTACAAGATATATATATATATATATATAAGAAAACCCAAATCCATCCCAAATGAATTTCTAAAATAAATCAATTATAGGTGAAAAAGTCTCCAATATATGTTTGAAAAGAAAGATAATGAAGAAACTCATCAATTATCTCAAAGCCCGAGCTAGTATCTCCCAACATGGTTTATGAAGTCCTCCTAGAAACCTAAAAACAATTATATATATATATTGTGTGAACACAAGTATACTCTGTAGGAAACCCAAGGTTTCTCGTGCCCATGTGAATGAAGCATACTAATTCCCTTATAAGAAAATAGAAGAACTAAAATACACCTAATCAGGTATGATAACCACCCCATCCTCACCTAGGAATTCTCACAAATAATGCAAGTCATGTAATTTAATATAATAACCACATCAATTATATGGTACCCTTCCCCACTTTCCCACTAATTAGATGATCTAACACCCTATGAATAATCATCATGGAGCTCCCACATTTACCAAAAACAACAAATCACTACCCACCCACACACACCTGGGCCTTCTAACCATGTCTCGTCCTATCACTAGGGTCATAATCCAAATCACTTATCCCTCGTACACACTTAGGACCCATTCCATATTACACCCCCCCTAAAACACCTAGGCCACATACCAAATCACATCTAGAAATCACATGGGAAAGAACAACTCATATCATCCTAAATACACCTGGGAAAAACACATCTTTTCCAAAAGACACGTATTAATAAACAACACATATCCTTTAGAAGACACATGGAAAAACAACACTCACTTTCACACACCTAGTCCCCACAAACAAAAACCTGCCTAAATAATCCCAGGCTACCACAACATGGAAAAAGGATTTGGGAAGAACTAGTGGTCATCCATCTGTCCTCCCACTGGGATTTTTGGGGAAGAAACCCCCCCTCATGATAATGGGTGTGTTCGTAACATAATGCTCAAATATGGTGGGGTGCGTTTAGAAATAATAAAGAAAATACATATATATATTTATATAATACCAAACACTCTTTCACAACCTATGGGTTCTCAAAGAAAAAACCATCTCAAAAAAACTACCAACTTCACTGCTACCTCTAAATTTTTATCACCACACAGCTAGACAAAGATTCTTTCCATTTCCAAATTTTTTTATTAAACCATTACGATTATTCCTTAAAAATCATTTATTTATTTCATTTACTGAACTAAACAATTCCAGTCAAAAAAATATTATTTAACCAATTATTCATCCATTCCATTAGTCTCCAGGAAACTAACAAGGGAAAAACATAACAAGAAACACAACTAAAGAAAAAAATGGAGAAACTCTACATAATTTACCCATACCAACCAAAAATATTCCCCAACTATAAATTGAATCCAGTAACAAAACCAAAGAAAAAAAGAGATTGTAGCCCCATGATACAAAATTCCCCAACTGTTACAAAAACAATAATTGTATTATCTTGAGATTCCATTACATGGTTAGGTTGATGTATTATCTATAATTTCATCCACCACACCACCCAAACCTACCCACAATAGAAACTAGTGTTGTACCAACGTACCACAACACAAACAAGAGAATATCAACACATCACAACATAGAAACATCAAATTCTTTATTCCCAACACTCACATCCACACTATCCCACACAATCAACACCTGCATACCATAGAATAACATAATTATAGATTTAACAAGGCATCCCCTATTTAATTCCACATGTTAATTAAGGTGTTTTCACAAATACTGGGGAATATTGGTGAATCTATTTAGTTGAAAAGTTAATGTGATTTATTATTTTCTATTTAGGGTGATACCAAAACAACCAAATCCGATGACTCACACATAAAATATATAACCATTGAAAACAAAGACACCAATGGACACCATATTCTATGGGGAATTCCGTCAGTATAACCACAATATACAAAAAAACAGGCAAATCTATTAATATAATTAAATAAGCCACTACACCATATTTATTAAAATATAATGTTCATTATCATTTATTAATATGACACAACCATAATTCGAGGGTAAAAAAGTCAAAACCCCTCCCTCATGATGCACAATTGAAGAGAGACAAGGTAATATCTACCTCGAAGAGGTGTTAATGTTATTCATAAGAGAATAGATCACATAACGGTCCTATGATCACATATCCAACAATATCTACATCTCTTTAAAGATTTCAAGGAACCAAAATACCAAAACCAACCAAGAAATACCCCATTAAGAATCATGGATAAGCACACTCAATGTAACAATGAGGAGATATGGAAGAGAATGAGACCCAAACTAAGGTAAACTACTAATAATGAGAAGGAGAATGTACATTGGACCACCACTGATCACCAACTACAGATAACAATGATTATTAGATCAATTATGGAGGAAGAGGGTACAAAAAACACCTTGGGGAACCTAGTGTTCATTGGGAATATGAGGTGGGAGATAAAAAATCATAGTGAATGAATGTTAAGACAAAAAATAATTTTTTAAAACAAAACTCGGTATAGGTATTACATGATATATAATATCCTTTCACATAGTGTGATACCTTGGTTTCAGTTTCCACCCTAAATCATGTTGCCACTTGATTTTATTTTATATTTTAAAACCCCAAAATATAACATTCTTTGAATCCCTCATTTTGAAAGTGTAAAATTATTTAGATCATGAAGCTTTACAGGAAAAACCTCAAAAACAAACATCACATAAAGAAATCAAGTTAGATGATGTATAACCTCCATATATCTGGATTTTAACAAGTTAACTTCTTCAAACACATTCAAAGACACCTATAAGAACTTTGAATGACCAAAATCACAATGTAATGGACCAGAAAGTCATATACCAGTACATTAGATACCTCTCAAATGATTCTATTCCTTGAGAGTCAAAAACCAAGCCTAGTAGAAAATGGAGTCCGAACAACCACCCAACAATATACCTTTTAAGGATCTCACTACACATGAAACACAACTAAACAAAAAACAATTAAATGTTCAATGATAAACAACCCTATTCAAATGTTTGAACTAAGGATTTCCATCATCCATGAAAAGATACTATCCACCCTTGGTAGATCTTACTCACCCTCACGAGTTTAATCATATCATAGTTAATTCATCTTGATTGGGAATCCATTCCTCTACATTCCACAAGTCAGGACTTTATCGCACATTGGAAAAAAAACAAAACTACCAAGGGAAAATATCTCATCACATAATAAAAGGTTCAATCATCACAATTTAAGATGAAATAGAACATGGAAAAACTCAAAAAACCCTAGGTATTGGGAACACATCTACTTTTCTCACACCCAAGTAATCTCATATAGATATCCATGCATCCACAACACGTGAACCAAAGGAATGGTCTGTCAACACATCACCTTCTCTCGATGGTCTTTGATATCAATTGGATGTTCCCAGTATATCACAACATGGTCAATATCTAGCTCTCCTCAATCATGTAAATGGTAGTTATCATGAAGATATCAAAGTAGCTGAGAGATGTGGAAGACATTATAGATCCTCTCTGACTATGGTGGGATCTCCAACTAGTACGCCACATCACCAACTTGTCCCAAAACCGCAATGGGACCCATAAACTTGGGGGAAAGAAAGCTCCAAATTCTAAACATCTATTTCCCTCATAGAGGGGAAACCTTCATTAAAACATTGTCCCCAACCCCAAAATCCATGGTCACCATCCATTGATCGATATATGACCTATACCAGTCCTAAACTACTTTTTTCCTCTCTAGAACAAGAAAAGCCTTCTCTATCTTGATTTTTACCAAGTCTGGACTAGGAACAACAGTCAACCAAACCATCGTCCTTCTTAATGAAGAATTAAACGATCTTCTATACAATGCCTCATATGGATCCATGAAAATAAAAGAGTGATAAATATTATTATAAGTAAGCTCTACCATGGGAAGGTTTTCAACCAAATATCCTCAAACTCTATGATCCATGATCACAACATGTCATCCAACATCTCGATAGTGTGCTCTGTCATTCCAATATGTTTGAGGGTGAAATGCAGTACAAAGTTGTTACAAGGTTCCAAAAGCATGTTGTAACCCCCTACATACTCACGAGGTAATCTGGATATTCAAGTCTAAGAAAATGGACTACTTAACTCAATGAAGCCACCCCAATTAGTCCACTTACCTCTTTGATAAGGCATCAATTGTTCTCACCTACATGATCAATAAGATGTGAGATGATTTTTTCTATTGATCCACTACATCCTAGATATCATCTTATCTTCTCTGAGACCTCAGTAACCCTATTATGTAATTTATCAAGATGTCATCCCACTTCCAATCGATGATATCCAAGGTATACGAAAAACCATAGGGAACATGATTATTGAACATTAATAAATAGAAGAACATGCATTTTCCACAAACTCCAAAATTATCCATTTCTTCTTGGATATCCAAATATTCATCTTCAAACAATGGTAAACTATAGAAATCCAAGGTTTTACCGCTAATGGTGAGTTATGAAACTCATGAATAACTTCCTCTCACATTTCTATCAGAACAAACAACCTCTCATAAAATTGAATCTAATTATCACCATCCTCAAACTATCCCTCTAGATCATCCCCATGGCTAACACAATAAAACTACACATCAATATCTGCTTTCATAGATTCAGATCATGCTGGGAAAAAATATACATAAAAGTCTTGTGGTTTGTGAAGACCACAAGAACTCCCTAATGAGGTTATACCACCACAACCACAACAATAACAAGACTGCTTCTAAATCTTGATCATGAGTGGAATTTTTACACTCAATGGGGAATAACTACATAATCCCATAAGAGATCATTTCTCACTACTTCCTCAAATGAATCCCAATCACATAAGAGAAGCATCACAAAATAAATCAAACACCACCAATTCCTCTAGAATCCAGTGAAATGGAGCACTAACCAAATTCAAATTCATATAATTGAACACTATCTAGCACTGCTCAATCCACACGAAATTTTGGTCCTTTTCTAGCCAGATATTTCAATAGAGGTGAAAATCCAGTGAAATTGGGCCCAAACATCTAATAATTGTCTACAATACCCCAAAAACTATGTACTTATTTCACATTCTTAGGTGTTTCCCATGAAAAAACTACTTCAACCAATGATAGGTTAACTAACACACCCTGAGGGGATTCCAAATGCCCATATAAATGCACCTCTCATGTACAGAACATACAGTTGGGAAACTTTCTATAGAGATGGTGTTGTCGATGAACCTTCAAGAATGTTCTAAGATGATCGATGCTCGCCAACTCTTAATTCAAGTAGATTCAGATATTATCAATGAATACCATGTTGTACCGGTCCATAAAATCTTGATATAAGTAGTTATTTATACCATCAAACATAGATAGTGTGTTTATAACATCGAATGTCATGATTACAAACTCAAAGTTCCCATACTGACGTATGAAAACAGTCTTCAAGATATCACCCTCCTTTAAACTCAACTAGTGAAATCCAGACCAATTATTGGTCATAGAAAACCCAATATCCCCTCTAAGCTTGTTGAAAAGATTATATATCCTCAAAACAGGGTAACATTTATTGAATACCACATGATCCAACCTCCATTAATTTATCCAAAACCTCAGACTACCATCTTCCTTCTTGGCGCACATCACTGGAGCACCCCATAATAACACACTAGGTTAGATAAATCTGTTCTTCATCAGATCATCTGTTCGAATCCTCAACTCCCATAACTCAGAAGGTGTCATCTTATTAAGAGTCATAGAAAAAGGAGAATCACTAGGTTGCAAGTATATGTTGAACTCAATGTCCCATATAGGGGGTATAGTAACATCATCCTCACAAAAATAATCCAATAAGTACCCAAAAACTATAGGAGCCTCTAATATCCCAAAATCTTTTGTTTCCATAGACATCTTAATGAAATAGGAAAGAATAGGCTCTATGCATTGACTACCCACCTGATATATTCAATCACCATTGATAGCCACATTTCATTTATCCATGTATGAAAACAATACACTTCTTTGAAATAAGTCATTAAAATCATGCATTGAATACAAGAAATCAATGATGAGAATGACATAGTATGGTTTTATCTATATCATGAAAAGATCTCAATGGGATTGATGCAGTAAAATCATTAATATATATCCTTGACACACACCAAACTAGTTAGTCTGACCTCTTACTGATATTATCAACACTAGGGAAACATGATGTCCCTCTACATGTAGTTCTACATAATGAATTATAATACATGTAAAAAATTATTTACAAACTAATGAGTCAAAAAAATAACTTGAAAGGGTATTAAAAATAAGATCAAACCTCTAACAATCTTTGGTCATGAAAGAACTGTTACCTCTACTTTGTGCAATTGACCACATCCAACTCTTCTTCCCCTATTCTGATGAATACACCCATAACCATGCCCAAGTCAAGGCAGCTGAGGAATACATTGAGGTCATCCTGTACCTAGTCCATTCCCCCTTGGGGGAGCAAAGGTCTGTTGTCCCTACAGCTTAAATATTCTGACTAAAAGTGCTACTGAGGCTAACATGGAGCCTATCCTCCTCCATCAATCTATGCTTGAGAAACTATTGGGAACTGCCTATAAATATGGTTGTGGACCCTAAAGAATAATCACATCATCCCCAATCCCACAGAAAGGGTACAAGAAACACTAGAATGAGAAGACCATAAGGGAAACTACTGAGTTCGACTCTCTATCGGTCGAAACTTCAAATGTCTCAGTGCTTGAGACATTCCACTAGTAACTCTGTCTCTCAAAGAAAACTACTTGTTCCCATCTCATGGAACACCTACAGATGATTTCATCTTCTTAATCACTTACACATTTTTTTGGACCTCTAGATATGTTTGCAATGTAAAAGGATTAACAACATACTGGAACGAAGGGTGGAGGACTCCCAAATCCATCAATCAAGAGACTGCTCATCCAAAAAGGTATATAGTTTGAAGAGAAGATGATCTATGAACTTGATCACATGTTCACATACTGAAATAATCCCCTGATGAAGAGAGATTAACTTCTTCCTCTTAAAATCCTTTACATACAACTAATGGAACTACATGGGGAATTCGATTAGAAAGATGACCCACAACACATCTCCCTTATTCTTATCCCATAGATAAAGAATCCACCACTGATGTGAAGTTTCCCACATCTGACTCACTACCAAAGGAAACCATTACTCTAACTAATCCTATATCAAATTGAAGGAGATATCATGCTCTTCAAGTAATATATCTATATTCATTTCTGAAAACAGTACCCTAGTACTTTCCCAGGACCTTCCTATAGAAATAATGTAACGTTCTCTTACACTAGTCAACCTCCTCCAATGGATCAACCCTTCACTGATCAACCAGATCAACCAGCTCAGCCTCAGCCGCCCGAGCCACACATGGATGGTGACTAGGTGCCATAGCTAAATGGTAAAAAAGGAATTTCTAAGCCTGAGTAATATGTAATTGTATGTAAAATTCATTTTAATTAATTCTCTACATATTATCCACTTAAAAAATCCAAAAAACCAAATTCAAATCACAACACAAGTCATAATGATCAATATACATTTCCATAGGAATCTTCCCAATAACATGTATAGCCTCACTTGGCCTTTTGATAGGCTCAATGTTCATGCATCAGATCACGTGGGGGGGGGGATAAAATATGACATCCAAGTCGGTCCTCTCTCGACTATTTAATACACCAAGATCACCTAACACTATTTACCAACCAACCCATACAATCGTCACTGTTCCTAAATCTAACTTCCATCTTATATCATAACTATCCCGTATAATACCATTTTTTCCTTATCCCCTCCTTCTAAAGAATCTCCTCTTAGTAAAGAAATTATGAAAGGTAGATAATATCCTCTGAGACCTACCTCTTGTAGACCCTACGGTGTCATCCAACAACAAGGGTATATATGTCTTACAAAAAGGGAGTGACTACCAACATTTTAAAAAAACATTACTGGGATATAAAATATTAGATCCCAAAAATAACTCCAAGATATACATATATATATATATATAAGATTACTAAAATACCTCCCACATGCATGTTTAAAATAAAACTATTACATGTGAAAAATTATCCATAGTAATTACCAAAAGCAAGATAAATTATCATCTATCCCAATGCCCAAGCAAGTAATGCCCAAAATGGTCCGTGAAGTCCTCCTGGAAACTATTTGAGTTGTTTTGAGAGTACCAAATATTTTTACTTTTATTACAATAATATTTAATACATTTAAATAGTAAACTTCTTATTACATATATTTCATTATTCTACATGACATGGATGTAATAATGTCCTGGATTATTTTTCACATAATAAACGTCCTATCAATTCCCTACTATGATGAGAATCTTGAAGTTCTATGATATTATTCTTAAATGTAGTTATGTGATCGGAAGACATACTATGATAGGACACACAGTATACATATCGTTAGGTATAAGTACTTGTTAGCGTATTAGACTTCTTTTTATGATGTTCACACTTGGTAATCTCCAAGACAGGTGGTTATGAGAATAGACCCGCCTATAAGAATTTTTCATATTTTGGTGTCATAGGATATTCCTATCTGCGAGTGTGTGTAATGGTCCATAAACATTAAGACTATCATTAATTCATGTCATTACTTGGGCACTTTGATTTACTGAGACAAACCTTCACACCATATATTGGAATGAATTAGTGAACATTATGTTCATAATGAGTGAAATGTTATTAATGGATAAATTGAGGAAGGATTTTCTCTTATATTTATAAAATTTTATATCTCGTCACTTTTCATGATATATAATTTTCTCCCTAAATTCAATGGAAATGGTGTAACAATGAGTTCCTTTAATGTATTCAAAGAATGATGTATCAAACAAACAGGTTTATGACAATATCATGAAACCTACTTCATGAGATATTGAGATAATTAGATTATATTACATGGTGAACATTCTTTTGTGGATGTTGTTGTTGCAAAGATATGTTCTTTCTCTTGGGTGCCTTGACCTGTTGCCAGATAGTACTCTTAGACATTATCAAAGCCCGCCTAATTCGAGTGAGTAAAAATTATAGAGGGTCCCACACTACGTGTTACTAGTGGTCTTCATTAAATTATAATTGAATTTAATTAATGTAATAAATATATTCTCATTACTGAGGAATAATTTTATATATGTTTATATGATCACATAAAATATATTTATTTATATTATCGAAAATTTAATAAATATTTATTTACTAATTTGTATATAATATATTTATTTATGATAATAAATTATTTATTAATTTATTATTGTGTTTATTAAATCGAAGAGGAGTTCAAGTGGATCATGGACGGTCTGGTTGTAAAATAATTATTTTCAAGATGGTGAATAATTTTTTAACTAGTAGGAACAAGGAAAAATAATAATAATGTTGTTATAAATATGTGGCATATTATTTCATTTACAATTCTGATTTGCCCAAGTTAGTGCACCACAAATAATGGTGGTGTTATTGTTATTATGTACAGTGAGTTTTATCTAAAGTTATGAATGTATTAAATTTTTGTTACACAATTAAATATTGTAACTGAAACCCCATGTCGTTAAAGAGAATAGAACACCTATTGTGCCATTACGCCTGGTGAACCAAATTGATGGTGGTGAGAGAAGTTTTGATACAAAAAAATTATCTCTAAAAGAATATCCTATACCCTCTATAGAATGAGAGATCTTCTTCAAGAAAAAATAATAGGTGATCAAGAACGACCGACGAAAGAAACTCACTTCGCTACACTAGCAACTGGAGACCGAGTGGTGTCGATCAAAGTCTATCAGAACATGTGTGGATCACTAGTATGGGGATTCTAGTTGGGATCATCACAAGTTCCAAGAGACAATCTTGAAGGGTCATTATATATTATTAAAATCATCAATGAAGAATTTACCGACATTCATGAATTTAATTTATGCAAAAAATATATAAATTAATTATAAACATGATGACCAACATCCTCTGTCTAGGATCTGATTCCCTTTTGTTCTTTTGTCCATAACATTGGTCTTAATGCTTTGAGACTGGAATTTATATCTGTATTGATCCCATATTCCTCATCGATTACGGAAAAGGAAAATTGGGCCCCACCAACTTCCATACTTCCACTGCATTCATACCCTACAAGTGGTATCAAAAAGATATTCATCATCATTTATAATTATTTAAATAATTCCTTAATGATTTATGATTTAATAATTCAGTTTTTCAATTCATTTTTAATCGTTCTTGTAATACGGATTTCAACATTTGTTCATCCAATTTCTTTTATCATAGATGTAATATAAATGAATAATTTTTGAATTAAAATTAATTTGAGGAACTCATCAGGAAGGGCCGAAGATTACTTCTAGGTGACAAAAAATTACATGCCGTGTGTTTGGACATCAATGCCAGGTTCTCTTCTATACACAACATGTAATCTAGAATACACATCATGTAGTCGTGTTAAATTCATCAAGAGTAATTCGACTATTTCTGAAGTCCTATGAATATATTTCACTTGATGTATTAATTTTTTCACCTTCTATTGAACAGGATAGATAGGAACACACTTACTAGATTACACATTGTGTGGCCCAATAAACATGGTGTGTAGTCCCTTCAGGTTATGGGATAATTATTGTATCCCATACATGGATTGATCGAACTAGTAATTGTGTAACGCAAAGACAACTAGACATCTATCCTATATCACATGTCGTGTACTCTGAAATATCCAGAGTACACCTCGCATGACAAGTCCCAAGGAGTATAATTCATAAAAGAAAACGAAGGATGTATGCGCCATGTAGTTGGAAATATATTTCGTCTACTTTACCAAATTACAAAATGTTATAACTATAAATATTGTGTAATGTTTAGAACTACATATATTGTATAAATCATACAGCAGTTTTCTATTATATGCATTGAAGCACCATGTCTTCCATATTTCAGAAGAGTAAGAAAACATATGAATATAATACATCTTAGGTATATTCGAAAAGGTATTCACCAGGCTACCTATAAGGCATATTTATGTACATGGATGAGAATCTCAAGAAAATTCAGAGAAGGAATTAAGATAAAAGGGTTTATTAATTAATGATAATAATTAATTTATTTGAGTGTGATTTATCTTGATGATAATGATTAATGAATTCAATACTTGTTTTATTAATTTCGTAATTCATTGCATGTATGTAGATGATCAGGAGCTAGAATAGACCTTTGTATGTTATTGGTTTCTTTTTATTAATTTTTTGCCCTGTAAGCCATATCTCTTCATTAATATATACATATAGAATGAACATGAATTCATTTATGTAAACCCCATTTTTAGCCCTAACATGTGTTTGAGTTAAAAATCATATGTAATCGATGGAGCTCCCCTACTACTAAAGGCAGTTCAAGATGGATCCAAGACAAAACCAATCCTAGGAGATACCAAGGTGGATAAGTTGAAAGATGTAAACATGAACCCAAAAGGTTCAAGATTTTTATCACCAAATGAAGGGTTATTTTATCCACCACTAGGAAAACTAGTCATCTGATATGTTCATGATCATTCACATTACATTATTTTATTTCTCTCAGTTTCATGGTTTATCATTATAGATGTGTTGACTTGATCACATAATTAATGAATTAAACACGCATGAAAAAAAAGAACTAAAATAAACCAGGATTATGTGAAAATATTACTAAGGCATGGTTAATCAATTAAGTAAGTTTCAAATAATATTAACAAGAATGATATACTGATAATAAAAAAATTTATGCATAACAGATAAAAATACCTCAATGAAATATTAATGCAGACTAAAATTTCCATTACATGATTAAGGGAAAGACTTATTAAAAATATGTTTTTGACGAACACTTTTTGGGACACATACTTTTATATAGGAATCCCTTGTGAATGTTTCGGGTTGAATTTACCATACTAAATCAAGTGGTGTTTCACATTCTAGACTTGCTGTAATATTAGAGTCATGTCTTGAGGAAATTCATATCATGATTTTAGGACTGGGGAGTCCACTCAATGGGTCATGGAGCTAAAATCCCACATTTGGAAAGGACCTTCATAACTAAATACCTTAAAATAGCTTTACAAACCATTGTTGGGGTTATTCGAAGTGGAATATGCATCCTTTCCACTGGAATTTATATGAAAATTTACATTCCATGTATAATAGTGAGGGCTATTGGGACTTGATAAAATTTTGGGAGACTTAATAAAAATAATTTATTATTTCTCATAAAATGTAATCGAGAATGTACAAATAATATTCTCTTTTAATTTAAGAAAAAAATTACAAGATCAAACAAACTATCCCTGTGATCAATTCTCAATAAATACAACATCCACAATGGTAGTAACATCAAGGAATGGTTTAGATGGATTTGGGTTTTTCTACACCAAGAATGGAAGTCTTACATGCTTGAATCACCGTTACATGATCTACATGCCAAAGAGGAGAGTGAAGAGGAATTACATGTTCATGAGAAACATACGAATGATGTGGACAGCATTTATTGTTTGATGCTTTCATTAATGTAAAGGGATCTCATGACGTCTCACGAAAACATGGAAGCCTATAGTTTTCTCGTGATCATCCATGGTATTTAATAGGATATAGAAATATAGGAATGATTTCAAATATCCAAGGAACTCTTTCAATGTATTCTTGTATATGGTTTCCAAGCTAGGCACTGCATATTCTAGATCATTGGCTACATTGAGCTCCAAGAGGTTCTAAAGTTTAATCTCCCTGAATAACTATATACCAACATAATTCTTGATTCACATCCATTGTGATTCTCCAATTTTGTTGTTAATTTCAATATGAACAACATTGATATGTCACTGTCTGATCTTCTTATCCTCATTCACTATGAGTAAAAAGATATAATGCCTGACAATACTTCGTTTCTTATGGTGAATAAGACGAAAGTGAAGGTGAGGAGCCTTAAAACCAAATATTATTCACACCCTTCCATGAAAATAAAGGTCTAGTGGGAGGAAAGGTAATATGAAGTTGTTTGTTTCACATGTGGAAATATGAGACACTTGAAGAAAAAATTCACCAAGCTAACGTTAAAGGGGAAGCATCATGTGTATTTTTTATCAAGTGAAATTTATCTATTTCTAAAAACATGGTATCAGAAACATATTTTGGTGCACACATATGTATTCAAAAATATAAACCAAGTAGATTTAGTATAATCTAATGAGTGGAGGTAAATCTACTAGTATCCCATGGAGCTAGACCATTTGATGTAGCTATTGGGGACTACAACCCCACATTGCCGACTAGGATGATCTTGGTGTTAATGGGTTTTTATTATGTGCATTCTGTTACCAAAAAAATTATTCATATATCTAGAATAGACACATATGGATTTGGTTTCATGTTTGGATATGAATTTTGATTCTTTTAAAATATAGCATTGTTTTGGTAGGGAATAATTATACAACAATCTTTACGTGATCGATTACACAAACCATGTAATGGAGATTGATAACAAATTTATGTCACATGAATCATACCACACCCAACTTTGACATCAATTGTTATGTCATGAAAAATAAAAATGCATAAAAAAGTTACATCAAGATAGATATTTAGATTCATTCATACTAAAACCACATGGTATATGTAACATGTGTTAACGAGGCAAAATGAAAAAAGCACCATTTTAGAGGGAAATGTGAAAGGAAAAAAGAACTTATTGAATTGGTCCATACCGATGAGTGGGGATCATTTACAATTGAAGCAAGTGGTGAGTATACATACCTCATATCCTTTACTAATGATTTTATTGGATATGGATATATCTACTTAATGTGGTATAAGTCATATTATTTTGATAATTTCAAGGAATAAAAGACTGATTTTGAGAACCAGCTTGGTAAGATAATTAAGATACTCTACTATGACCAGGGTCGATATTATATTAATAAATACTTCATTGATTACATACTAGAATTTGGGATAATATCCCTAATCAATACTCCTTACGTACCTCAATGGAATGGTGTAATTGAAATGAGGAACCACACATTTTTGGACATGGTGAGATGAATGATAAGTTAGGAAAGACTTCAATTATCCATTTTGGGATATGAAGTACAAACAGTGGAACACATACTAAACCAAGTACCAAATAAATAGATAAAAGGTATTCAATATGATATTTGGATAGAATGAAAAGCCTTGCTATGGAATTTACATGTTTGGGGTAGAGAATTGTTTGTTCAGGCCTCTTCAGGTAACAAACATGCACCCTAAGGAACATGGTGTACCTTTATAGGATACAACAATTAAATAAGGGGAAATTACTTTTATGAACCATCAAAAAATGGATACTATGGAAATACATGCCATATTACTTTAGATGGATCCCATCAATATAATAGATAGTGGGGGAGAGGTAGACTTAGATGAAGTCGAGGCTAAAGGTACACAAGAGTTGGTACAAGAGTAGATTCCATAATGCCATATGGAAGAACGATCTGTTCCTGAGACACACGTTCTAGATAAGAGTACATGAGAGGTTTGATAAATAGGATGGTATGGTTTTATATTTACCAAGGATTTTGACTCATTATTAGTTCATAATGATTATACTATAACCTATAGAAAGTACTAAGGGGAACATATGTTTCCAAGTGGATGGAATCCATGAATTCTGAAATTGATTCCTTATACCAATAACCATGTCTGGATTTTAGTATATCCTCTAGTTGATGTAATGAATGTTGGTTGAAATTAGGTATTCAAGAAAAAATTGGAGGTGGAAGGACATGTTCATACCTATAAGGTGTAACTGGATACAAAAGGGTTCAAATAGCGTTAAGGAATTGACTACAACGAAACATTTTATGCAGTTGAGATGCTAAAATCTAGTAAATTTATATTTTCCATTTCTGATTACCATGATTGTGATATTTGGTATATGAATGTCAAAATAGTCTTCCTTAATGGGAACATTCATGAAGATGTGCACATGACACAACCTGAAGGGTTTCTGACTCCAATCGAATCCAATAAGATATGGAAGTAGCAAAAATCAATTTATGTATTATAGAAATCATCTTGGTCATGTGACATTCATTTTGATGAATCCATATTGAAATACGGTTTTATAAAAAAATAATGTAAAACTTGTGTCAACAAATGGTATAGTGGGAGTGCATCCATTTTTGTAATAGTATATCCTAAGGACATATTACTAATTAGAAACAAGTTACCAATCATACAGTCTATTAAGGCATGGTTGAATCCATGCTTCCCCATGAAGGACTTAGGTGAGGCAACATATATTCTTTGGGATAATATCCATCATGATAGATCTCAGAGATTTCTGGGCCTAATAAAAAGTACATAAATTTACAATATATTGAAGATATTTAGTATAGAACAATAAAATATAGGATTATTTCTAGATCAAATGGCATAATTGTTCCATGAAAATGTGCCATCAGACACATGAGGAAAGAGGGAGAATAACATGGAATCCATATACATCTGTGATTGGGTAAATCATGTATGCAATTATATGTACTAGGATAGATTTCTCTTACACATTAAGTGATATATGAAGATATTATTCTAACCCAGGTAACCACCATTGGATTGTAGTAAAAAATATCCTTAATTATATGAGGAATACTAAGGATATGTTCCTATTTTATAGATGTAAGGAGGTACTAGTAATAAGAGGAAATGTATAATCTAGTTTCTAGACTGATAAGGATTACATGACATTTTAAAAGGGATACATATTAACTGTGAATGGGGGTGTTGTGATATGGGAGACCTCAACGTAGTGTGTGTTCGTTGATTCTACAGTAGAGTCTGAGTATATTTCAGCCTACGATGAAGCTAAATAAGACTTTTGGATGTGAAGATTCATTGAAGAGTTGGATGTGGTACTTAGTGGTAAATATCCCATCACATTATATTATTATAATACTATAGCAGTGGCTCTCACAGATCTAAGGTCACATTAGTGGAAAAATCACATACTTCAGAAGTATAAAATCTTGAGGGATTTTTATCAGAGATGTGAAGTTGTAGTGAGTATAATTTCCATGCAGGAAACTGTGGAAGCCCCTTGACTAAATCCTTGAATAAGTAGAAACATAATTATCATGTGATGTCTAGCAGACTAAAAGTCATAGGTAGTTCGGTCTATTCCAAGTTGAAGTTTGTCATAGTTTGTTTCCTAGAACCAATTGTTTATATATTGAATACATGAATAATTAATGTATTTAAATATTACACATATTATTAAATATTAATCATTGTTCATCATGAATATGATTTAATAATCGCCTAGAGTATTTTTCACATTTACAAGGTCATAGATGTTTCCCATTACGATGAAAAGCATGATGTTCTATGAAAATATTCTTAGACATAGTTTTGTGGTTGGATGAAATACTGTGTTGGGAAACAACATATATTAACTTTTATGTGAGAGTACTCGTAAAAAGATATGAATTCTTCCCATACTGTCTTCACTTGTTAATATCTAAGATAAGAGGTTATGATAATATACCCACTTGTAAAAATTCCCCATGTTTTTGTGTCATCATATATTCATTTCATTGAGAATGTAATGGTATTCAGACTTTATGATTATTTTTAATGGATGTTACAACCCATGCACATTGATTTACTAATAAAAATTTCACGGTAAATGTTAGTGGGATGTAGAATATATTAGGTGCATCATGAGTGATGTGTTGTTAATGGATAAGTCTATGAAGGATTTTTCACTTCCGTTTATGGAATTCGATATCATGGAATTTTATATAAATAAAACCATCGCCTTAAATACCATTACCATGGTGGAAAGATGATTTTATTTTAGGTAGTCAAAAAAAATACATATCTTGAAAATAGGTTAATAAAACTATCATGAAACCTTTTTAATGTGATTTTAAGAAAAAAATGATTGTAATACATAGTGAGAATTCGTATGTGGATGTTGTCATTATGACATTATGTTATTTCTCATTGGTGCCTTGACCCGTTTCTAGACATTACTCTTAGAATTTATGCAAACCCGCATAATTCCATTGAGAAATCATCCAAGTGGATTACACAACATGTTTTTCTTATAGTCTTGATTAAATTATAATTGAAGTTAACTAATGTGAAAAAAGAATTATTTCAATACTGTAGAATTATTATATTCAAGATAAATTTATCACCTAAAATAAATAGTTTTTAAATAATTTGACATTTAATATATATTTATTTACCTGTTTATAGATAACATATTTATTAAAGTGAAAAAATTATTTATTTATTTATTTGGGTGATCAATAAATGGATTTGGAGTTTTAGTGGACCAAGGTTGGTCTTGAAGTAGAATAATTATTTAAAATATGGTAAATAATTATTTAACTAGTTGTAAGAAGACCAAATAATAATAATTCTATTATCATTATGTGGAATGGGATTTCATTTATGATTTCGTTTTGCACAAGTTGGAAAACTAGGAATAATTGTTCTATTATTGTTATTATGTAGGATGATATTTCTTTAATGTTATGAATATATTTAATTTCTATTATGCAATTAAATATGGTAACGAAAACCCTATGTCTTTAAATAGACACGTACATTTATTGTGTCATTCGCCTGGTGAACCAAATTACCCTTGGTGAGAGAATTGTTCAGTAAAAAAGTCTCTCTCTCGAATCCTATCATGTACCATCTCAAGAATGAGACGTTCTTCAAGACTGAATAAAATTCGATCAAGAACTACCATCACAAGACACTCATTTCGCCACACTAGCACCAAAAAAATGAGTGGAATTGATTGGAGGCTATCAGAACGTGTCTGTATCACCAATAGAGGGAATCTAGCTTGGATCCACACTAGCACAATTATACAATATAGAATGGTTATTTTGGATGATAAATATCACTAAAAAAATATACTGAAGATTTAGATATTTGATTTCTACAAAAACTATTTAAATTAATTATAATCATGATACGCAATATCCTCTATATAGGATCCATCACCCTTTTCTTCTTTTGTCTAGATCATTGATCTTAATACATGGAAACTATTAGTTATCATCATATTGGTATATGATTAGTTATCAGTTACAAAAAAGGAAAGTGGGGACCCTAACCTCCACACATCCACTATGTTTGGATATTATAGAAACATGAAAATAATTTTTTATACATAGGGTGTAAATACACGTATACTTAGTCGAAAAACCAATATCTCTCATGCACATGTGAAAGAAGAAAAGTTATTCCCCAATTAGAAAACAATAGAACCAAACAACAAATAAGAAGATAAATAAACCAACCCTACCACACCAAGGAATGCTCACCAAATAAATAGTTTCACGTAATTTAATATACTATGCACATTGATGATAGGGTGCCCTGCAGTAATTTCCCACTGATTATCCACTCTCACACATTAACCCCCAACATCCTGGTGTTGTCCTATCTTCTAAAAATAACAAATCTGTACGCATCCGCCCACACCTGAGTCATGCAATGACATCTCATCCCATCACTGGGGCCATGAGGGACATCACATCTTTCTCTATGACACCTTGGCCTCATTCCACATCATATCCTACCCCCAGACACATGGTCCACATACCATGTTACATCATAAAAACACATAGGAAATTACACCACATCTCATCCTAAACGCACCTAAAGAGAACACATATCATTCCGAAGACACTTGGGAAAACACAACACATCTCATCCCGAAGAAACCTGAAGAAACTCACCCGCACACATCTGGGCCTCAACAACCACAACCTACACGAATAACCCAAAGCTACTACCAGCAAGAAGAAGGATAAGGGATGTGTGGGTGTCTATCCATCCATCCACCCACTAGGATATTTGCAAAAGGCACCCTCCCCTTGATGATTGGGGTGTTTGGCACCTAGTGATCCACTAGTGTGGGGTGTGTGTATAAATCACAAAGAAAATACATTTATAAAAACATATAATACCAAAAACTATTTCCTAAACAATTGGTTCTCAGGAAAACTACCATCTCACCAAACATCCAACATCACTTATACCTCTAAATTCCATCACCACACAATAAGAAATTTCTTTTTCCTAATTCACAATTTTTTTATAATTACTTACATTATTCATTAATAAATAATTTATTCATTCCGTTAACCAAACCAACCAAAGAGAGTCCTAATATTTATTAATAAAATATTTATTAAACCATTCCATTAATATCCAAGAAACTAAAAAAACAACATATAACAAGGAACACAATAAAATAAAAAACACAGAGAAACACTAGGAGAATTTCCCATACCAACCAAAACAAGTCCCCAATTCACAATCACATCCACTAACACAACCAAAGAACAACCTGGTTAGTGACCCATGACACAACACTGATCAAAATATCTATAAAAAATCAATATATCACCTTGACATTCCATTACATTTCCAATTTTATGTATCATCAACAATTTCATCCACCACACTGCCCAAACCAACCCACCACACACTCTTATGCTTCACCAAAATACCACAACACAAAATAGTGCATAACAACACATCAAAACATAGTCGCTTCACATTACAACTTCCCCCCACACACAAACAAAAAATAAATAACAACCATCATCTCCAAACCATTTCATAACACAATTACCGATTTAAAAATGAATCACATATTTAATTTCACATCTTAATTCAGAGGTTTTCATATTAATAGGGTTATCATGGGGAATCCATATAATTACCAAAATGTACTTGATTTAACAATTTCCATTTATGGTTATTAAACAACTACCAAAAAAATGAACCACACACAATTTATATAATTATCCATAATAAATCCACCATTGACCAACATTTTTAGAGGGGCGTTCTAGCCATATAACCACAATATCACGAATAATAAAAAAATCTGTGAAAAAAAACAATAAACCCTATTAGACTTCAAATTAAAATATCATATTATTTATTTTTTATTAAGGAGACATAACCATAATCAATTTTTAAAAAAACAACCTCCCCACATTATAAAAAAATAAATAGAGACAACGGAGTGCCTTCCTCAAATGGGTGTTAATGTTTTTGGAATGATAATAGATCATGTAATGGTCCTATAATCACCTATGCTGCAAGATCTTCATCCATCTGAGGATGCGGCGATGCCACCTCACCAACAAAAACGAAGAGATACCCCATTATAAATCATGGATAAGAACGCACCATGGAATAGAAAGGATATTTTGAAGATAAATAGAACCAAAATATTTGAAATTTTAAAAAAAAAGTTAATAGAGAATGTACCATGGACCACCCCAGATTACTGACGAAAGATCACAAAGATTAATTGATTAATGATAAAGGAATAGGGTTCAATGAACACCTTAGGGAGCATAGGGTTCATATAGAATTATTGGGCGGGAGAGAAAATGGTCAAGCATATAAAATTTTGGACGAAAATAATTTTTAACACAAAAATATGTTGGGGGTATTACATAACTTGTAATACCATTTCACATCGTGTAATAACTAAGGTAGGATTTCTACTGAAAATGTTTTTCCTATTGATTTAATTTTATTTTCAAATCCAAAAATATTATAATCTATGAATCGCTACTTCATTCCAGGTAAAATTGTTTACATTGTAAATATTTCTCAAACATACCGTGAAACCAAAATTCTCATAGTGATATTATGTTACATGATTTGTAACGTCCCTACATCAGACTTTTAATAATTGAACATTACTAAACTCCCTCTTAGCCTCTTCGAATAACTTCTAATAGATAAACTCATAAATTAATAGATTGTGATGGAACAAACCATTACATATGTGGCCAATTTAGATATTCTTATAACACACACACATATATATATAATATGGTGACTGGAAAACCAAAATTATTTTCATCAATGATTCAATGACTAGGACTGAGAAGTTATGCTTTAGAATGTGGTTCTTGAGATCTATAAAGTCTTTAAAACTCATATATTCCCATTTTTTCTTTAAAGGATCAATGTTTTCAATTCATTTCATTATTTAACTGAAATTTTATATTTTCCTTGATAATATTATCAACTATGGATTCCACCCTAGAAGCATGGGTTAGATGAATATTCATGGTTTCTTATTTTTAGAAACAATAGTTATATAGAAAACAAAAATTATATACTACCAATTGAGGGTCAAACACTATTATTTCCATACAAATCAATTCAATGATGAAGATATACCATGAAGCCCAATTACTCACGGAAAACCCATCCATATGATCAGTGAAATCACTTGTAGATTTAATTATTAAAAATATCCTTTATGTTTTATTTTTAATCAACCATGATTATTGGTTAGAGTAAAAATGAATCCACTATTAAAAACACCCACATGAACCCATAGTTAAGGCATAAAATAATTATCACAGTTCACTACTCAATAATAGTAGTTAATACTTTACATGATAATGGAAAATCCAAGATAACATCATCCACTATAGAAAATTGTATATATTAAAAAAATATGGAATAACTAAGTAATTTTAATACACCATAGTCTCTTTATAGTGCTAGTGAATCCATCACAATAATGATAGTTCAAGGACTTTCACAATAACAATAAATTATATTATAGATTTAAGAAAAATGTATTTTTTAGTACCTTAATATACATACCTTATAACATTAGATTAATAATTCTTTTTTTCTTTACCCTCTTTCATTGTATTGAGAATGAATAACTTCTTTATCTTACTTAACTCCCCTATTTTGTTTCAAAATTAAAAATGTATATTTTATAGGGATTTAATAGTATAGATGGTATATAAAAATTCTTTCAAAGGAAAATATATATTCATTTAATAATATAAAGTATATAATAAATATAATTTTTATATAAACTCTATGATTGAAGGTAGTGAGAAATCCACATCTTTAAATATAGTTAACCTTATTTTAAATCAGGTCATGAATTTCCTTTAGATATAATTATATATCAAAATTTAAAATATCATGTGATAATTTAATTTCCTTGTCCAAATCTCCTAAAAAAATAGAAATTTTAATTCTTTTAAAAATATATCAATGTTATGGGAAGAATTCATCTTTTCCATGATGATTTTATTCTTATATCGTGTAATTAATTATTCATAAAAACATTACCTATGACTCGATAATAATAAATTAGATTGAATTAAAATAACCTTTTTATGTTTAAATGATGAATAATAACATGTTAACATTACATGAATTTAATTACATTAGAATAAACAAATTCTAGATACTCAAATTTTCACCTAGTAGATCCCTAAATAAATGTATAAGTATGGAACTTTTTTTGATGTATATCAACTGTATAAAGAAACCAAAAAATATATATAGAAAATTTGGATCAATCACATAATGAATCCAGGATTAACTAAAATATTTAATCTAAATCAGATATTATTCTAATCAATAGTATAACCATATCCATTTTCAAATTGATTAACCAAGAGAAAAAATTATTCATTTAAATATATGTATTGGATTGATGAATATAAAAATAAATTTATTTTTCTATATTTATAAAAATTCGGACCACAATTAAAAATCAATAAACATTTAAAATCAACCATGATCAAACATTTACTATTTATCAATAAGATTTTGATTTACCATATGGAAAATTAAATCGACCATGTGAAGAAACATTCAATGGAATGACCACATGGTAAACCATTAGGTTGACCATTCCCATATCATTATGAGAATTTAAAACATGTTTTATTCTAAATCCAAACTTCCTTAACCCAACTATATCCTTACTAAAACAACTAGAAACATCTTCCATAATATTTTAGAGAATTATTAAGCATCCAGGAACACTTCATTTATTTCCTTTAATAAAAACACATGAATAATCTCATTTATTTCTTAAACGTACATCGGGGTGCGTGCTTCCATCTATTTGAAGACGAAAGGCGCGATTTTGTTTCCCCGCATTCTTGCTTTCCAAATGCGGGTGGCATCCGCTCCCTGTTCAGGGACGTTTTCTCATAGATCAAAATGGGATAATGGGATGTCAGTTCTTCCTTTCTTGGATTCCTCCTTGGAACTCGTCACCTAGTCCGGGTCTCCCTTATAGATTTAAGACGTTGTTCTTGGAACTCTTCCAAGTGCCATATCTGCATGGACAATAGTTAATTACACTGCTTCTATCTGGAAATTTCAAGGTGTCCGGTCCAAGAAGAAACCTTCGGTTATAGGAGTATTCAACTTGGACATCACTGGCATGTCTGGATGCTGGGAAACTGGCACATTTGGGTTTCTTCATATTATTATAGGGCTTCTCCAGGGCACGGAAGCCTGAGGCATCCCGCATCGAACATAGGGAATCATATGCCATGTGAATCTATCTGAGGTTTTTGTTAGCTTCCCATGTTTAAAACAGGGTATACTGCATGATTAATGTCCAGCGGATATGGATCGAACTGATCATAACACTGACTAGAGTGGATCAGATAGGTGCAGCCTCTGGAGGGAACACCGATTTTGGGGCCAACGTGTGGTTGGCATCCCGAATGCTATTACATGGAATTGATAAAGGGGTGGCATGATCCCACCAGAATGTGGCGGACCGAGTAAGAATCCAGATGGATGATGGAAGGTTTTGTGAAGTGGATGGGGAATGGGATGGAACCATCATGAGGAAGACAATGGGTTTGGGATCGAGCCTCGAAAAGGCTTCCTACATATACTCATGGCAGGGAATCAAAGTCCACATAGTTCATTTGATGACGTCTTACCACCGATTGGGGTTTTCAATGGCTCACCACTGGACGGGGTCGTAATGGCTTACCACTGGATAAGGATGTCAATGGCTTACCACTAAATAGCTTCACAACGGCTTACCACTAATTGAGGTAACAAAAACTTACCTCTGGAAAGGGGTCGGAAAAGCTTACCGCTGAACGGGGTCACAATGGCTAACCACCAGATGGGGTCAAACCGATGAGAATGGGGACCTGGGGCCCAAATAGATGGTGGGGCTCAAACCTCATGGAGGGTTCTTATAGACCCTACCTTGGTGAATATCAAAGACAACATAGTTCAGGAGAATGTGCGGGGGCCTACACTCTAGGATACCCATTGTTTTGGTGAACCAACGTGAATTGGGCAAGAACGACCAGGTGAATGGTGGGCTTGAACCTCAGAGAGGCTTCCTATGTACCCTTCACTGGAAAGGATCAAGGACCACATAGTTCATGGGGGTCAGTGAATCGTCGTGAAGGAGGACCTGGGGTCCAATGGTTGTTGGGATTGAACCTTCGGGAGGTGTCCAACGTACCTTTCCTTGGCAGGGATCAAAGTCCATATAGTTCAGGTTGGATTTTGGTCCACTGACGTGAAGATGGTCAGGACCAACGGCTGTTGGGATTGAACTTCCGGGAGGTGTTATACGTACCTTGCCTTGGTAAGGATCAAAGTCCACGTAGTTCGGCTTGGATTTTGGTGCAATGATGTGAAGGAGGTCAGGACCAACTGTTGTTGGGCATAAACCAAGGGAGGTGTCCTATATACCATTACATGACAAGGATTAATGTCCACGTAGTTTGTTTTGGAGTTTTTTTCAATGACGTGAAGATTGTTAGGACCAATGGTTTTTGGGATTGAACCTTAGGGAGGTGTCATACGTACCTTTCCTTGGCAAGGATCAAAGTCCATATAGTTCAGGTTATGGGGGTGGGGCTTACACGCTACACTACCCAGAGAGGATGTTATGGTCGGTGCTTGCTCTAAGCCCACGTGAGTCATGCTCAGTTTGATAAACAAGAGGTAGCATAGACCTGATTATCACATTGTGAATGGTGTGTCTGTGGTAGGTGAAATGGGGTTACACGTGATCGTATCCCAAATATGAAACATGGGATTATGAGTGGTTAACAGCCCGAAGAGATTGGGACATACTCTAGGATGGAGGCCCAGTGGCAATGAAACCCAACTAGATAGAGATTTGGCACCAAGGAGAGGAGGGTCAGAAATGCTGCCTCCTATAAGAAAAGCTTGGGGCTTACACCAGGGTGGTTTCCCTTTCCACGTATAGGATGCATGGGGGGAAGTCACAGTTTTACATCATCTACTGAGGATGATGATGCTAGGAAGTTTAACATCTTGCATCTCAGATGAGTGAGGGTTCACTTCGAACCCCTTGGATTACATAACAGATATCCTCTACACCTTGGTGAAGGGACTACACTGGCAATGCCATCCTCTCGGTGCAGCGTAGGGTGAAAGCCCCACCCCCATAACCTGAACTACGTGGAATTTGATCCATGCGAAAGAAAGGTATTTAAAAAACCTCCCCAAGGTTTAATCCCAACAACCATTTGTCCCAACCATATTCACGTCGGTGCACCAAACTCCAACCCAAACTACGTGGAATTTGATCCTTGCCAGGACAGGGTCAATAGGACACCTCCCTGAGGTTCAATCCCAACAACCATTCATCTCGTCCTCCTTTACGTCAATGCACCAAACTCCAACCTGAACTCTATGGACTTTGATCCTTGCTATGGAAAGGCACATAGGATAACTCCCTGATGTTAAATCCCAACAACCATTGGTCTCGACTATCTTCACTTCGGTGCACCAAAATCTAACCTGAACTACATGGACATTGATCCTTGCCAAGGCAAGGTAGTATGAAATCTCTCTGAGGTTCATGCCCAACAATTATTGGACCCCAGGTCCCCCTTCACGTCAGTTTACCGACCCCCATGAACTAATTGGTCTATGATCCTTTCCAAGTAAGGGTATGTAGGAAGCATCCTGGAGGTTCAAGCCCACCATTCACCCGATCGTTCTAACCCCATTCATGTTCGTTCACCAACACCTTGGGCGGCCTAGAGTGTAGGGCCCCCCACAACCTCCTAATATAGGTGGTCTTTGATCCTTTCCAAGGAATGGTATGTAGTGAGCCTCCACGAGATTAAGCCCCACCATTTATTTGGGCCCACGTTCCCCATTCACTTCAGTTCAACCCCATCCAACGGTAGGCCGTTGTGACCCCATTCAGTGGTAAGCCATTGCGACCCCTATCCAATGGTAAGACATCGTGACCTCAATCAGCGGAAAGACATTATGATCCAATTCAGTTGTAATCCGTTGACATCCTTATCCAGATGTAATCCATTATGACCCCATCTAGTAGTAAGCCATTGAAAACCCTAATCAATGGTATGCCGTCATCAGATGAACTATGTGGACATTGATTCCTAGCCATGGGGATACGTAGGAAGCCTCTTCGAGGCTCAAACCCAAAACCATCATCATCCTCATGACAGTTCCATACCATTCACCATCAACTTAACGGAACCATCCATCATCCATCCTAATTTTCACCCAGGCCACCACATCCCTGTGGGATCATGCCACCCCATTCTCTATTCCATTTAACAGCATTCAAGAATCCAACCACATGTTGGCCCCAATATCGGTGTTCCCTATGGAGGTTTCACCCATATGATCCTCTCTCTTTAGTGTTCTGATAAGTATGATCCCTCTCCACGGGACGTTAATCTTGTGGAATACCCTATGTTAAAAATGGGAAGCTACAGAAAACATCAGATACATGTCCATGGAATACGATTCCCTCCATTTGATGTGACATGCCTCAGGATTCTACATCTTTGAGAAGCCCTATAATAAGGGGAAGAAACCGAGACGTGCCTGTGTCCCAGCATCTAGACATGCTAGGGATGTCCAACATGAATAATCCCCTAACCAAAAGTTGCTTCCCTAACTGGACCCCTTGGAATGTCCTGACAGAAGTAGTGTAATTAACAGGTGTCCATGAAGATATGACACTAGGAAGAGTTTCAAGAACAATGTCTTAAATCGATAAGGGAGACTCATAATGGGTGATGAGTTCAGAGGAAGAATCCAAGGAAGGAAGAACTGACATACCATAATCTCATTTCAATCAAGGAGAAAACATCCCAGAACAACGAGAGTATGTCACCCGCCTTAGGAAAGAAAGAATGCGGGGCAACAAAACTATGACTTTAGTCCTCAAACAGACGGACGTGCATGCCCCAATGAATGTGTTAGAAACCTAAATAGTGAACCCAATGTCAAATTGTTCTCCTCAATATGGAGCTTTGTAGTGCTTGAGGCATCATTGGATTAGAGAGTCACTAGATCCAGTAAACCGGTGCTGGGTCCCACTAGGCAAAAAGAGGGCCTAGCGTGAAACTCACCAGATGTAAGGGTAGTTGAACGTTGGGCATCCCGTTATGTGATGTTATTAGCGTGGATCCCTCTTACCAGTCATGGATGATGGAATGGAATAGGGGAATTGGTTATCGATTATTTTTTCTTTTAAAATTGATAAGATAATCACCTTGATCCCCAAAAATTATGTTGTTGCAAATAAAATGCGATCACCACCTACACACTGCCATAGGGGCAGGGGAAGTGCCAATGCAGCAGTCCAGCGTGGCTCCGCCTGTTCTGCAACAGCCTCTACACCCATGGATATTGGGTGCTCATGCCCCATCTCACCATTTGAATTTATTCAGCGGAGGATAATTCACAACCATGTGTGCCGTTATGAGGTGAATGGAATAATCCCGACTCAAGATATGGGTTGCCTTGATCTGGAGGCCTATGCGCCTCATCGTCAATGTAGCCCCTAAGGGCTGTGAAGGGAGACACTTCTCCCCACACTGACATATAACCATTTCTGGATATTCTCCCTATAATTATTTGATGACTCCCTTCCTTATGATAATAAGGTAAGTGATGTCCGGCCAAGCCCTGTTAGAGTCCCATTTTAGGGGCTCCCATTGATGGATCCCACATGGCTGCAACAGCGCCGCTGCCTGGTCTTGTTGGATGAAAAGTAGGTAAGACACATACCTGCACCACTGGCTCTGGTTCGTCCGACTCGACACCTGCGTCAGGCATAAGCTGAGGATGCCCGCTAAGGGGTGTCAATGTCGGCGGCTACTATGGCCTAATCCACCGCCAACGCATAGCATATGTTCCCTGTATACACTGAGCTGTGAACTAACCTGTAGTTATGACACCTAGTGTAAAGGTCCTCCTCGTACCACAACCACAGAGAGCTCGGGCCATCCCCTCTTTGAGGATCAACATGGATATCTTCCCTATGCGACCCTCAATCCAAATTAAGGGCTTCCATGTGGCGGTGACACTCGGTACAAAAGTCTCTCTTGTGCCCATTACACTAGGTATGGAGTCATTCCTCATGGCCCGTCCACCTGTGTAGGGACATTGCACATCCGGTCTCTCTTCATCGTGGGATCCTCCCCATGTCCTATTAGCATTGGTGAAGGTCCCCCTCACCTTGGAAACCAGAGGGGTGAGGGCCAGCCTCACCTCACTAGCACCCATCACAGAGGTCCTACCATTATTCATCTAGACCGGTACAAGGACCCTTCTAATATTAAGGTCACTAGGGGAAATAAGAATGGAGGTCCTCCCCATTTTCCGTCCAGTTATAGAAGTGGTCTTTACCACTACAACACTATCCAGGGACATCCTCCACATGTACCCTTTGACATTTTTCATGGTGCTCCTCGCACCCCAGCTTACTCAGGTGGAAACCCTCTTTGCCTCAGCACAAGCGAAGCTGAATGACCTTGTGTCAGATATCAGCCCTGTCCTGAAGATCCACCCATGGGAAGGAAGGTAGGTCATCGCTACCATAAGAAGTATTCTGGGAAGTTCTGAATAGAGATTAAACTAGCCCAATTCATTGAATCTGAAGCAGAGTACGACTCAACCCGGGAACCCTCCTCTCGCTCATCCGAGTCAAGGGATGGGGAGGAATGAGGCACATCATCCTAGTACTCCCATAATGCGAGGTCCATTAGATTCCCACCACCCTCGGTCAGTATATCCAAGAGGATGAAAATCTAAAAACCCTGCAGGTTACGGTCATGAAATCACCACCTTTGTCACTAGAAACGCGCTCTACCTCGACAAGAGATCATGAAGAACTATTCTGGGGACCGGTGATGTGCGAGCAGAAGCACGACCAATTACTAGTAGACCTATCCCCTGAGCTAGGGTCTATGGCCGCCAGTACTTTTTATTATGATGTAGTAGCCAGGTTGCTACACTCTTTGGAAGACAACCAGAGATTCAGCGGCCTGCCAGCCCACTCGACGTACTCTCCACATGCCATCCTTCTATCCCAGCAGTCTGCCTAAGTACCGCTGCCAGTTCCTCAGCCACCCCCAGTTGATGAATGGGGAAATCAATGTCCACACCTAGAATCTGAGCCGAGGACCATATGGAATGTCCTCATAGTGGACCACTTTCTCAAGATGTTCTGGCCCTTGGAAGTGCCAAATTCTCGGGCGTCGGAATCCGCCACCCATGAGGAGGTATAATGTTTCAGCCAAACCCTCTAGGCAATTCACATTCTCCTTCGTCAACAGTGAGTGGTTTATCCCAAGAGAAATGCGCATTTTGAAGACTTTGGTGAGAAAATACATCTAGTATATCTAGATGCGCTCCCTATGGCCCAGCACCTCGCGTCACCAGGATGTCGTACAATCCTCCAAGGGTAATGGTTTTAGCATTTCAATATACTATGCAAGGTAATCAAGGAGGAATCCCCCCACACAAAAATCAGTTGATGGGGGAAGTATGTTGCCCTTATCATCAGTTCTATCCAGCGGCAGCACGACTAGCTAGGCGATATCGAGGGCATGCCCCTAGGAAGGGTCACAATCAACATGGTTGACATAGCGGACGAGGAGGATGAGTTTGAGCTCTGTGATGGGGACTTACCCCCAAGGGATTTCACCACTATTGGACCCACCGGGGAGGGTTACATGCCAGAAGAGGAACCTAATAGGACTCACTGAACCCACCGAGGCATTAGTACTCAGCCAAAATTCTAGTAATGGTAAAGAACATGTCAGAGCTGCCAAGAACCCTGACCTGTCCGTCTCAGTGTAAAAGATGGGGGAAGACCCTGAGAAGGACACATTGTGCCAGAAACTTGCGGAGAAAAAGAATTTGTTCGATAACCTCTTGAAGAAATGCATTATCAAGTGACGAACAGAATACGGAAATCCTAGGCTAGGGAAGCAGGGAAAGAAACAACTTCCCCTCGGCGAACTACCTCAAGGCAACCCTGACTGTCCTGCCCCCGCATACAGGGTTGAGGCTAGAAAATACAGGAAGAGAACACGATATGTATCTCCAAACCCTCCCGAACAGCGTGACAATCCAAGGGACCCATCTCAGGCTCACCCTGCTGCCCCGAGGGTCATGCAACCAGCCTCTCCACGTGCTGCTGGGCCTGCTTACCGTGTTGAAGAACCCACCAGCAAGCTCGTGGTTAGGGATCCCCATCAAGATAGGTACCCTCACCCAAAGGATCCAATGGAGACAATCATTTCCTGCATTGAGGTGTTTGAAAATGGATAGGTGGAAATCCCACCTGATGGAATGCCATACCCCGCATGGGTGGATGATTTGATGACACCTTTGGGTTTCAGGAATCCCACATTCTCCCCCATTAACGAGACAGGGGACCCACCGCAGCACCTAGCCCACTTCAACTCATGTTGTGGGCCCATGTTAGGGAATACAATGTATCAGGAGGCTTCCAAGCTCCGCTTTTTTGTTCAGACATTGGAGGGGCATGCATTCGTCTGGTACAACCAGCTTCTCGTCAGATCCATAACTTGCTAGGAGGACCTTCGTAGGCAATTCCTCTACCAATTTAGCTCCACCACATGGAAAACAAGCATCACAGTCATCTTCATGTGAAAGACAAGTTCAAATGATCTTGTCGTGGGATTTATTGCCCTGTGGAAAGGGCTTACATATTCCCTTTACATGCCACTGACTCAAGAGAAATTTCTGATGATGTGTGTAAAAAATGTCAAGATGGAACTGGTTCCCTCTCTTATAACCCAGAACTACCCCAGGGGATTTCGAGACATCTCCGATAAGGGAAAATTCCTAAAAGAAGCCCTAAAACAGGCCAACCAGACACGTTTTTTGCCTCCTGCAATTCCTGTGAGAAGGGATGTCAAAGCCGATCCTTCCATAGTGGCCAAAATAAGGGCCCCTGAAAAACTAGAATTATTACCAGTGGAGCCACTTCCACAACCTCATAGAGGCCCGATACCACAGGCGCAACCTTCCACCTTGCAGCGGCTTCCTCAAAATCGGTAGGTGCCCTCGTGAAATGCGTTGTTTATGCATTGGAAGAACAACCGGGATCCACCTCCTCGACAGAATCCTCCAGCTCCTCGTCAAGGCCAGGCTCCAAGGCCCCCCTTTCTGGGTAGATGAATCAAGACCTACTCATTCAACGAGAATCATGCCACAGCTATTTCCGAAGTTCCTTGGAACAAGGAATTGTGCGTTTTCCTAAGTGCAGAAGGCCAGAAGAGGTGAACCTCACTGATCGCCCCACCTACTGCCCCTATCATCGGATCATGGGGAACACCCGCAAGCAATGCAATGTGTTCAAAGACGAGCTTCATGATCAGGTCTATAACCACATAGTTATGCTGAGGCCGACCCTGATACAAGTGGCATGCATCTTCGTAAGGCCCGAAAGCAGCATCTACAACGAGGGTGAGTATAGCCGGTTTCTAACCATGAGACCCAAAAGTATGGAGACTAGATGGCTCGAAAAATGTTCTCCCATGACCTTGGCATCATCCGTGCATGCCTGAATCAGCAAGACCCTTCCGAGGCTATAGTAACCACTTTTGAAACATCATATCAGCTATCCTCTTCCCAGAAGAGCAAGTTTCATCGATGCATGGAAAAGCTACACGCCCCACCAATGACATCGGTGCCCCATAATCTCGGTGAATTCATGCCCCTAGAGATGGGAAAATCACCCCAGAATCTTCCCAGTAGTGGATGACTATCCAAGTTATAGTCAAGGGTACGCTTCAGTTAATACTGTGGAGTTGGTAAATCCCTATATAACTCCCGACGATGGGGAGCGCTAGGTGATCCTCCCCAACGTACCCAGCCGACGCCAACATCAGCGGAACCGTGAACATATGGGTCATCGAGGAACATTAGTTGGATCATCTAGCTAGGACATTCACACCACTAAGACTAGAATGTAGGTCTAACGCATAACTCAAAACATGCAGCCTCTTAATCCGGTGTCATCAGGCCTGCTTCCACCGCCGTTTGTGCTGCTGGATTAGGCAGAGCCACCTCGACCATGCTACAACCAACCTCACCCCACCATAGGCCAGTCTCAGTCATTAGATGCTCATATGGTAGCTACTCTATGGGCATAAACTAGTGAGCAGTGGGATATTCCCAGCACTAGTTAGCAACTGGCCTAGCCGGCATGGCCCGCCATGCCTTCTGTCACAGAGTGGCCTCTAGCATGAAGAAGTTCACACCTGGCATAGAAGTATGATATTCTCAAGAACCTTGCTAGAATCCCAGTGAGGATTTCTATCCTTGAGGCCCTTATCCTGTCATCAGATATGCATGAGTCCCTCAACGAGGCTTTATGAAGCCCCCTCTAGTTTGAGATGGAGGTAGTAGTTGTAGAAGCCTTTCATGCTGAAGAATTAGAGAACACTGAATTTCAAGCCATCATTTGGTTCTCTATGGAAGACGAAGTCTCTCCCATATAGGGGAACATCAAACCATTTTACATCACTAGAAAATTTAACGGCGTTGTGGTTCACCTCTGTCTTGTTGACACTGGCTCCGGGATTATCCTTATCCCGACATAGACACTACAGAATCAGGGGATATCATAAAATGGCTTGACTCCCTTTGATTTAAGAATCCAGGGATATGACAGGACATAATAGACCCGAGTTAGTAAGATTTGTCTGAAGAACCAGTTTTGTGGCCATGTTTCTAGCTCCATGTTTATGTTTGTATCCCAACACACCACGTAAAATGCATTGATGGGAAGACCATGGCTCTACCTACATGCGGTGGTCCACTCATCATATCACCAATGCCTCAAGTACTCCATAATTGGTTGAGTGGGAATACTATATGGGAATGCTTCTCCATTTGACTCTTGTGAAGCCCACTATCCGGATTCTGACTATTACAAGAGAAAGTACAAGAAGATTTAGGGAATTGAGGTCGAACCCGTCGCGGTTGTATCTGGCCCCTGGGGAGGTCTGGATGATGCCTACGTCATCCTGATCCATCGATTGGAGGCCAAGACCCCTGACATGGGGAAATTTATTATTGTCTCTGGTAAAAGGGAGAAGTATATTACCAAGTCCAAGAAACAATGGAAAATATTATCATATTCCTACAAAAATCAGTCCCATGTGATCCCGGAGCCTCCTACCATTGTAAGGTATCAGGATGTCTGCCCCATGGTAACAAAAATATGTCACACATGCCTGTATTGCTGAGATGGAATCAACCGGATCAAACCAAAGCACCACTATTGCTTTGATATCATCAAGTGTGGTCCCTTGGGCCGAAGACCAGATGGGATCAGGTCGACTGCCTTTATTGATATGGTTTCAGTAGTACCAGAATCTCCTGATGAAGTGACCACTGCTACTCATGCTGGTACCAACCTCTCAACAGAATCTGCTGACCCAGAGAAGTCTCCTCCATCCATGGATCCCTCCGAGAGCAAAGAAGAGGATTTGGAGGATGCTCCCCCACCATGGAAGTGGTAATCACCACCACGGTCGATTAACTGGTACATGTGAACCTTGGTAGGGAGGTAGATCCGAGACGCACATTGATCAGTGCATCCATGTCCCTCGAGGAGCGGTAGCAGTACATAGACTTCCTAAAATAGAACAGTGACATTTTTTCTTATAGTTGCGACGAGATTCCATGAATAGATCCTCAGGTAGTCGTCCACCACCTTGGCCTTCCGGAAAATCATCATGGGTTCAAGAAGCCTCCTAGAAAGATGCACCCTTATCACGGTACCATGGTCAAAGCCGAAGTTGACAAGCTCATCAGAGTCAACTTCAACAAAGAGGTCCAGTACCCCAAGTGCCTAGACAACATTATGATAGTCACGAAGAACAACAGACAGATCGAAGTTTGCATTGACTTCTGCAATCTCAACCCTCACTGTCTGAAGGATGATTTTCCCCTTCCCATGGCAGAATTGTTGATCAATACAATGGCTAGGATCGAAGTCCTTTCCTTCATGGACTGGTTCTCTAGATATAATCTTATCTAGATGGCCCCTGAGTATGAGGATTCCACAGCTTTCAGGGCACCACAAGGAATGTTTTGTTACCATTTCATTCCCTTCATCTTAATGAATGCAGGTGCCACTAATCAGCGGTACATTCATTGCATATTCAAGCCAATCCTCAAGAAATTCAGGGACTGCTATGTAGATGATATGGTGGTCAAATACCACTAGTGCCAGGACCATTTCAAGGACCCCGAGAATGTTTCTGGCTTCCTCTTTTCCTGCCTCCTAAAGATGAACCCACTGAAATGTTCCTTCATGGTCACCTCTGGGAAGATTCTTGGATTTGTTGTCAGGTACCGGGCCATTGAAATCGACCCAGAGAAGATCAAGTCCATCAGTCATATGCCTCCCTCAAGAAATATTCAGGAGCTTCGAGGTTTCCAAGGACACATAGCCTATATACACAAATTCATTTCAAATCTAGATGGAAAGCATAAGACGTTTTCTCAGCTCATGAAGAAAGGCTTCGCATAAGAATGGGACAAAGAGTGCCAAACAACGTTTCAGGAAATCAAGAAGGATATGCTCCAGAATCCGATCCTGATTCCACTAGTCTCTAAAAAACCACTGGTCCTTTATGTGAGTGACCTGGAATGAACTCATGGAACCCTTCACGACCAGAAGAACAATGAGGGGATGAAGAACAGTCATTACTACCTCAGTCGTATGATCATCGATATGGAGACCCGATACTCCCCCATCGAAAAGAGCAACCATGTGCTGATATTCTAAGTAAAAAAATTGAGATACTACTTGCAGCACCACGAGGTACAGCTGGTGTCTCGGGTATACCCACTGAAGTACAATATGAACCGCTCCATATTGACCGGCTGTCTAGCACGGTGGGCAGTAATCCTCCAGTAGTTCGACATCAGGTTTGTCCCTCAGAAAGTTATTAAGGGGCAAGCAATAGAAGACTTCCTTGCTGCCCATAAGGCTCCTGCTGACTAGTCCTTGGATCACGATTTTCTTGATGATTAAATCCTCTCAGTAGATCATGCCATACCATGTTAGTAGATTCACTTCGATGGCACCTCCTAGATCCCCACTAGTAAGAGGCACAATGATCCCAGACTCAATAGAGTCGGCCTGGGTATTGTCTTTATTACTCATGCATTAGCCATTCTTCCATACTCATTCATGTTATCATATGACTGCACCAACAATGAGGTAGAGTATCAGGCTCTTATCACTGGCCTCGAGCTGGCCCTCGAGATCGATGCACCCCATTTTCATGTGAAAGGGTATTCTAAACTAGTCATTAAGAAAATCATGGTGACTACATAGTTATAAATCCAGAGCTTGTACCATTATTGGAGTGCACTCTCAAGCTAATGGTCCAGTTCCCATGTCGGCTAGAAGTTACTCATGTCCCTCGATCTCAGAACGGCCGAGCAGATGCCCTGGCTGGCCCGGCTGCTTCACTTGTAGAACCCGAGAAGGATGACCAGATTATACTTGTGTCACATCAGATATTCCTTTCTCCCATCACCCCAGATGATGAAGACGACCTATGGGTAAGCCATCTTACCACTGAAGCCTCCACGTGAGGACCCCCAATTCATGCAGATGTCGTGGTTCAACTAACTCCGGACTAGAGATCCCCCATGGTCGAGTATCTCCAAAGTTCTTACCTCATGGAAGATCAGGCCAAGAGCAAGAAAATCTGACACCGCACACAGTAGTTTACCCTATAGTGTGGTCCTAGTCTAGAGAATATCCTCTACAAGCGTGGGCTTGATGGTGTCCTCCTCCATTGCATCCAGGGAGTCGAAATTTCATAGGTCATGCAAGAGGTTCATGCCAGTTCCTGTAGCCCCCACTAGGTTGGGCTGAATCTATCTCACCATATCTAGTGACTGGGGTAATTCTGGCCCTCCATGATGCACAATTGCATCGAGTTCACCAAACGGTGTCACACAAGGAAAATTCATTATATCTTTATGCCTCGGCCGCCAGAACCTCTCCACTCCACCATGTACTCTTGGCCATTTGCAATGTGGGGGATCGATGTCATAGGACCATATCCACCAGCAACAGCTCACTAGTGAACTTTCATCCTGACTGCTGCGAATTTGTTTTCCATGTGGATAGAGGCAGTTCTACTTAAGGAGGCCAAGGCCCGTTATATCGTTGACTCCGTCAGCTCCAACATCATCTGCCAGTTTGGAGTCCATGACACCGTCCCCATCGATAATGAAACCAAAATCCGAGAAGCTGAGCTGAAGAAGTTTTACACCATGTACAACATCTATTTGAACCATACCTCTTGCTATCACGCATAGGAAAATGGACAGATCGAGGTATTCAACAAAACCCTCCCTAACATTTTGTAGAAAATGGTTGGTCAGAATAAGAAGATTTTCCCAATGAATCTCCCCAAAACCCTCTGGGATTATCATATGATGACTCGTAATTCCACCCAGGTGACCCCATATTCCCCAGTGTATTGAGCTAAGACTGTCCTTCCCATTGAGATCCAGCTGCCTTCGTTACGCACAGTGGTCTATGACCAGTAGCCTCCAGATAAAGTAGCCGAAATTTGTCTAGATGAATTGGATGCACTTAACGAGATAGGCTTCGTTCCCTGTACAGTCTGGAAAGGCATTAGGATAATATAGTTATAGCCTTCAACAAGAAGGTTCACCTCCACTCTTTCCTGCAAGGCAACATGGTATTGGCCCTCCAGACACCAATGATCCCTGGCAGGAAACCACCCAAGATGGAGCCCAAATGGGATGGAACTTACATAATTCATAGGGTTTACCCCAATGGTGCATACTCTCTGGTGACCATGGATGGTGAGTGTATAACTACTCCCAACAATTCCATGTACCTCAAGCAATACTTTTCCTATGCATACTGGTCCTGAATGACCTTAAATTGAATGACAGCCCCGCATAAACCTAAAATACATGATGTTCTGGCATGACCCTAAACTGTTTGGTCCTGCATGACCTTAAACTGTTTGGTCCTACTTGACTGTAAACTATTAAACTTCCTTTATGATGTTAAACTATATCTAGTCCTGAAATGCATTAAACTACACCTTTATAACTACATGTGGGTTGATTCCCATCTTCATGGGATACATAGGAACGCACAAGAATTTCATCTTGAGCCTAGCCCCAAAACTTTTCTCTTGGACTATCCCCCCTGGGTGTAGTTCTCTTGGAGTGACCTTCCATGATATGGTATAGGCTTCTTTATCCCCACTCATTTCAAAATTACAATGACCACAACATGTTCCCACTCCTCATTATTCTATCCCCCCACATCCTTACAGTATGACGCTAAACTGCATGGACTTCAAGAACTACGTACGAATTGATTCCCATCCTCATGGGATTCATTGGAATGCCAAGAAATTTCATCTGTTTTCCCATCCCAAACACCAAAATCACCCCTTGAGTCAAGACATATGGTGTGGTGAAGACATTTTCCCCAATTCATGTGGAGCTCATCTCTATCCCTCCAAACGTCCCACTCCCCGTAGGTGTTCGCCTCTTTCACAAATGTGTATAGATAAGATTTAACCACTCATTTTATTGGGACTTCGTCATCTTTCCCATCCAAAGGGGACCATGAATGGTAGGGATGATAGGTCCAAGATCTCTCCTACTACTTAGGGACAATGCCCTTGAGGGTGTTGATAAAAAAATGATACAAGTCCCGCATTGCGAATATGGTCATCGGTCGATTCTCATTTGTTGTTCCTAGTCCAGGTCACTGTAGGGACACTGTATTTCGATCATGGTCAACAACTATCCCTTTTCGTTAGATCCATCCCATGATGTTTCAAAAATTGAGTGAAGTGGTCTATTCTACCCCATTGTATCTCCAAGCGACGAACTCCCTTCGGGCGATGCCAGTTATTAGACCCCTATATGATAGGTAGAGCTGATTCCGGATCCTTTTTTCCACATTGAGCACTGATCATGTGGGCTTAGGAGCTGTGATGAGGCAGTAACCGCACAAGAGGTCGTATGGCTAACATTGGCCAAGACACCCAGCCTCAGGACCCATGGCCTTTTCTGGCCCCAAGGCCTTTTCTGGCCCCTGAGCCAAGATCTCATTTTGGGTTGAGTGGTGTGGAGTGGATTTCAGTCCTCATTTACATCGGGCTATTTCTCCATGCCACACATATCCCCTTGAGACATCCCTCCCATAATTTATCGTCCATACCACGAGCGCAGGCCTTGCCGCGCTTCGCGTGCCCAATATCGGGCCCCCAACACAAGTCATAACTCATACGGTATTGTACGATGTGATATGGGATTATGTACTCAATCATGTCGGGTTACTCCCCACACCGCGCACCTACCTTGTTTGTGTATCATACCCCTTTCTGCATCCTCACTATAAGATGTTAAAATGCGAACTGGTTGTGCCCTTCCGTCTAAGGCCTAGCCTCAATCCCCTTGGCCTTTTTGGGCCCCAGCCTAGGTTCTCACATAGGGTTTATGGTGTGGTATGGGATTATGTACCAATTTACGTCATGTGACTTGATTCACCATACACATCTTGTATGTGGGTTCACATACCCATTTGCGTCCTTACTTCTTGATGATAAACTAAACATTACTCCCTTCACGAACTACATGTGGCTTGATTCCCATCCTCGTGGGATACGTAGGACCACCTGAACATCTTGAATTTGGGTCCAACCTCATCTCTTAGAAATCACCCTCTCATATTTCCCTCTGGCTTGCATTCCCCTAGAGAGAGGAATATATAGTGTGGTATGGGATTATATTCACACTCACGTCGGGTGTTGTAACGAACACGCCCTGTACCTCCTTCTCCTAACGGTTCTCCATCCCCTTGTTCCATAATCATCCTTTTCAAATCGTCCACCCACTAGTTTGCTCCCCTGACCCTATTAGGCGATTCACCAATGTGCCCGGGAGTACTATGGTTTAGCATGTAGAGTGACAGATTCTGCTCGGACATGATTTCACCCATTTTTTCAGGCTCTGTGTTCCCCTTATTTAGGGAATCCATCACCTTTCACACCTGAAAGGACCCCCACATGGAATGGATTCCCAGCCCAAGGGACCTCCAAACATTACGGGGCAACGTCTTTGAGGGTTTCGATCAATTAATTGATACATGTCCCGCGTTGCAAATATAGTCAGTGGTCGATGCATGTTTATTGTTCCCACTTCAGGTCACACAATATAGATGATGTGTTTCGAACCTGGTCTACAATTATCCTACATCATCACGCCAACCCCATTGATCCCAAAATTATGGTTACATGATTCACACCCGTGTCCACTTCATCATGTCCAGGTATAATTTCGAAACTCATGGTACTATTCCCTAGTGCGCATCCACACATTAGGAGGAGAAAGCTGGGATACAGAAATCATTCAGGGCTCCGTGCCGATTTCCCCTTCCCTTGTATTCCACGTATTGAAAATACCTTACCCTCCATTGTTTCCTATACAGTGTTTGACTCACGTTGGCTTAGGGATCAGGTTAATGTCTGCACTTACATGGAATATTCATGCTTCTCCATGGTTCAAGTTCTAAGACCATAAACAATGATCTTTTCCTATTGCCACATTATGATAACTATGTACAGCTTTATTCCCATCCTCATGGGATACATATGAACACCTAGTCATCTCGTCTTCAGGTCCAGCTTAATTGAGATCCAGTCTCTCCAACTTCCTACCCTCTTACCTCTTTTTAGCCCCTTGGCCTGAGGTTTCATTCTTGGAATCAAGCATGGTGTTGTGTGGACCTCATCCTCATTCACGTCAGGTATTCTTTATTGGATGGTGTACATCCATCCTTTAGCCTTGTCTGTAATAAGTATGTGATGCACGACATTAAAATTCATGGTTGGCGCCATCACGTGACCTTAAACTGTGACAGCATCCTCCTGGCCGGACGATGAAAAAATGACACTACATTGTGGTGACCTTACTCAAGGGACCTCATGTTTGGTATCAGTCAAAGACCATACCATTTATCAATGCCTGCAATTGGATTGATTCTTGATGTGATTCCTAGATTAATTATTCCAGTCCCATCACGTCAAAAAAACACATCTATTCACCTGAAAGGACAAACAAGAGTTATCCAATGCGGTGTCTTTTGGTTCAAGGGAAAGACCCACATGCCCCTCTTATCCTGGGAAATGGTACCTTATCGTGACAACTCTTAGAACTATGTTCATGTTGATTGTAATCCTCATCGGATACATAGTTACGCCCATGAATTTCTCCATGGGTCCAGCCCTAGGAATCATATGTCCCGTTCCTCCTAATTTTCAGCCCCTTGTCCTGAACCCTTTTTGGGGGAAACATGTGACCGCAGTCTTACCCTAAAAAAGTTTGGGATTCCCCACGGTAATGTTGGAAAGTTAATGTTTCCTCGCTAGAAGAATCCTGCCTATGATTAGGAAAGATCCATGATGAAATTTTTGATTCCACATAATGGGTTTCCACCATTGTGATGTAATTAAAATAGTGTCAGATTATGTTCGAACAAACCAACACTCCATATTCCATGCCTTGCGTGCCCTTTATTCGGACCCTCTCCATCTCTCACATCTAAAGGAAACCCCTATCAATATGGATTATTGGCCTGTGGATCGCGTACTATCCTGGGCCAACATTCTGGAAGGCTAATCGATGACATTCTGATTCAGGCCCCGTGTTTTAAACATGGTCAGTAGTTGGCCCTCGTTTGTTATACCTATTTCAGGCTAACATAATAACGATGTTGTTTTTTGAATGCGGTCAATAGTTATCTTTTATTGTCACACCAACCTCATAGTTTTTCGAATTTGGGGTATTTTAATTCACACTTTCCATTCCCTTATGTTTATATTGGATTCCAACTCCCCTAGAATTACCCCACTCGTGCACTAAAGCACATTGGAAAAAAGACATGTCGATTGTTCTGAGGTCCTTGTCCACTGATCAAGCCAGTCCCTTCTCTTCTTCGAAATACGGATTGGTTGTTCAAGCCCTCAGATTTCTGATGCTTGGTCTGCACTCCAACATTTGAAAAGAATAATAAGGCGGTGTTCCCTTTTTTCTCACATTGGGTTCGACTTATGGGAGTATAGGGATTGACTTTTGGATGCTCCACGAATGTCACCGGAATGCAGTTAACCAACACAAATAATAGAACTCATGCATACATTTGGCATAATCAATGCATGAAATTTAATTCAATGGTTACAAGAATCCTAGCACCCTAGGATCGACCCCTCCCATGGACGGGTTTACCTCGTCAAAAGTGCATACCAGCTCTGCCACCCTCTTGCTGGTGGTGTTCAAGATTTTCTGCCTCCTGTTTTGTTCCCTCTCTTCCTTGGCAGTGAAGGGGCATAATTCGTCAACTGCAATCCGGGCCCTCTCCACACCGGTCTGGATGACAGTCATTTTGTCAGAGTCTCGCTTCATGCCCTCTTCAGCATCTGCCAGTTGGTCCTTCAGTCACAATATTAACTGATATTTCATGTTGAGGGAGGCCGAGTGCTCTTATTCCTGACTCCACAACCACTGGACCTCATCATCAGCCACCTGAAGCCTCATAATGGATAACTCTTTCCTACAATGCCAAACCACACCGAGGCCACTGTCATGCTCACGAATATTCTCCTCTATAGGATCTCGGACTAGCATGTGCATCCGTTGGGCATCCACTCCCCCAACACACAGTTTGCACAGTCGTGAGAGAATTTGGTTATCTCATCCAGCTATATTTCTTAGGGTGTGTCATCAATGAAGTGATTGATCTGCTTCCATGATTGGTGACAGACTATTCAATTTTCCTCTTCATTAGAGTTCGTATCCTCCCAGTCACTACGGTTGGCAGACTCATATGCAGAGAATTCCCCCAGGAACTCATCAGTCAGGTCTGCATCTGTTGTTTGATCAGGCATGGTGGGAATTGGGCTATCTGACTTATCCCCATCATCGGACCCCACCTTGATGATATCAGGCTCAGCCTCCCTGACATTCCCACTGGTGATCGGGAGCGCCACTATTCGATCAATCTGGACCTCCACCTCCACAGTCACCAGCATTACCTAGGGAAATGTGCTGCCAAGGGTACTGAACGACCTCGCCAAGGCAACCCATTCCATTTGGAGTACTGTGAATACCAAAAAGGTAGCATGCACGTCAGTTAACGTGGTCGATGGATGAATATCATTAATTTGGTAGAGGAGACATACAAAGATCTAATTCTTAGTCTCGTTATTGGGTTGATGCCGTCGGGACCCTGAAGCATGGCCCTCCATATGTTGTTGGATGGTCTAAACATTAGGGAGACACATCACGCATTCTGGCCCCTCCAGACATGCTGATCTCCCCAGCAGTAGGCATACACCCCAAAGGTCCCACATCTTATCTTTTAAAGGGTGATAATGAGATCTATGCACAACTCCCTCTTGTACAATTTAGATGATAGAAAGGAATACATAATAACCTTAAAGTGGGCCCTAAATAAGGGGTTTGGAATCATTACCTCAAGGGCCTCGACAAACTCTTCATGATCAATATCTTGATCACTGACTTCACCCTCCTCCAATGGGCTCCCTCTCCCGGCCTCGTCTCCCCAGGAGGACTCATCTGATACTTCTTAGAGAGGTAACTGTTCTCTTATGCCAGTAGCCGAAAACTATGGGGGAGTGGTGCAATCGAGAAAAACCTTGACTCGATCCATCATTGGATGTGTGTTACCCCGGGAGTGCATAAAGTCCTACAGCTCTGTACGGTATTACTCTGCCCATGCCTGGGATACCACAATGCCAGCCCTGATAAGGCCTATCCCCCGCAAATCCATCCCAAAATGGTTCAGATGTTGCCACATTGTCGACAGGTCGAGGAATTGCTGGTTGAATTCTCAAATGTCCCAAGCCTTCGGGAAGACAACATATTCTAGAATATCAATGTGGTGCAACTGGTTCCCTAGATCCTGAGTGGATACTCTATAGAACCCTCTTGGTGGCCTCCCCTCGGGATAGCTCTTCTCTTCTGGGACCCCCGGTTCCATTACCACTACTGACTCTCCCTCAACTAGTGCAGGCCTTGTTGCTATGGAACCCATGACACCACGAGATTCCCCATGTCCCTTATTACCTATGACCCAAGGTATGGAGGAACGCCATCATAAACTTGAATGGTTGGTTCATTCATCATTTCCCCCGGGTAGGCCAGTTGCCAACTCTGTGCAAATTCCATCACTAACCCAATGACAATGGTCGGTGGAGGCTTCTGTTTTTGCATCTTCCCATCTTCCCGTGTGACAATGAACCACATCTTCCTCATCAAACACATGTGTTCCTCATAGAGCACCACCAGATAGACCTGTTGGGTTAGTTGCCTCATGCACCAAAATTTCTGAGCAAATCAGTGCGGGGTGTACGGCTCACAAAGAGGCTCACAATCCACCCATGCCACCAAAAATCCACCTTAAAAGGCCAGTAGATAGTAACAATGCTCCTCCATTCTTCGGAAATCATCAATGAATACCCCCGTTGGCAATGGAAACAGGTGGAAATTGAACTCCTCCACCTTTCACACTCTGTTTAGAACCGACGATGCAGTCTACTTGGCTAGAAATCTCCTAGCAACGTTCAGGATGGATAGGCAGAAGTTTGATCCCATAGGGGAAATGGGGATCAAGTATTCATAAACCCCCCTGATGTGTGCTGATATCTACCCATACATTAGGTAGAAAAGACCACAGATTCTCTGCGGCCTCTACCCCTCGCTGATATGCCACAACATCGTATACAGCTTGGTGAGAATCAGGATCCCGAGGTTGACTCACCCTCCTATCGCCAACATGGATGCCATAATGTATGTGCATGGTCTCACTCCCATGTTGGTGTCCCTCACTGGCTGGATCCGACCATAGATGAGAGTTGTGACGAATGCTTCCATCCTATTTTCTGGTTTTTGTTCGGTGATGACACTAAATCCCCACTTCTTCCATTGGCTATCCTTCAAACATCACCAGTATGAGTGATCCTTACTCTAGGAACCCTCTGGGCATGTCTGAGGCCTTTCTGGAAAATGTATGTCCTCCAGGATGTTCAGGAACTGTTTGAACCCCCACTTGAAATGGACGTCCCTCACTGCCTCCTTCTCCTCTCCCTACAAAAGCTTCATCAAAGCCATCACCAGTAGCGACATTTACTTAGGGTCCTCCCACGCACTCATGACAGGGAAGAATTCATCACATATATCCCCCATTATCAGGACCCCCGAGATATGGTGGATGTACCACAAGCTGATGCCGACTTCCTCATGGGGAAAATGGACTAAGTTAGTCCTTAATGACCACATGCTCAACAGCTCCATCATCAGATTCTTCGGCTGGTAGATATGAAACTGGGAGGCCCAAGATGCCTCATACAGGCCCAGATTTTTTAGCTCCACCCCAATCTCCTCACACGATGTGCCCACCAAGTAGGCTTAGGCCCACTCATCTGTGAAAATTTAGCCCTGGCGTAGGTCCCACTCCTCAGATCACTCCTTTTTCGGGTTCCCCAGAGCTACCTTCAATATCTTCTGATGCATGGGGGAGACGTATCTGGCTAAAACTCCTTCCCATAAACATTATTTAGGTAGTTGTATAAGTATTCTGAAATAATAGGTGTGAAGTCCACTTGGGCATGGCTGTCAGCCGCCCTGAACCATCGGTGTTGGCACATCGTGCTCCCGAACCAGTATTCCAGTTTTTTCCAACATACTTCTGGGATGAAGACTTCATCCCTCATCCCAAATCCATAAAAAGTCAACCTCTTACATAATGGGTAGTTCCTCTGGCTCTCCGATAGTAGCTCCACCAAATAACCATGATTAGAGTGGCTATAAATTATCTCTCCTAAACATAGACTATTCCATATCTCACCCCTTCGGGCACCATACACATGGACCCCCTGAGCATCTTCATGTAGAGAAATTCAGTCTTTTGGGTTGGAGCTATTTTTGGGTTTATTCGCGAAGCTCGTTCGTAGAGTGCATTTGTGAAGTTTTTTCGTAGAGCCCTGCATTGTCCTTTGAACGTAGAGTCACAAAGCACACAGACGCAAAGTCGAAGACTCACTATGCGCCATGAAGCTGAAAGCTCGATCCACAAAGGGAAATTGTGGAGTACGTGGAGCTTCGTGAATCGAGAGCACTAAAAGACAAAATCATGAAGGAGGGGAAGGAAAAAATGGAAGTCAACCCCTCTATTTATAGGCGAAGAACCTCACAGCATTATGGTGCACCTCGACCGCGGCGAGCTTCACGACACGCCCATCCAACCTATCGCCTTCCAGCTCGGTGATCCTCTTTCATGATCCAGCTTCATGAATGGCCAGAGGATTTTGGCGATTTACCCTCAGACTTTGACCCTTGATTTCTCCTCAGCTCCCAGTTTAATGGGGGGGGGGGAATTTTCTCACCAAAATTTGGAAGGGAGAAGTATAATAAGAAAGTATCCATAGCTGCCTCGTGAAGACTATTCAAGGAGAACCATTTCCTCGTGCCCGCTGCGAAGCACGGAGGCGGGATTCTTCACAATCTGATTTGACATTCATGATCACACTTCAAATCAAGGTGGTGAGATGTCCGTGAGCTGAATTGAAATTTGTGAGACCGCTGCAGAGCAAGGAGGTGGGATGCTCTGCGAGCTCCTTTGACGTTCGTGAGCCCGCCGTGATGCCAATCAGCGGGATGCTCCGTGAGCCGATTTGACATTCACGGGACCACTGCGATGTGAGGATGCGGGATGCTCTGCAAGATTTTTTGAGGTTCGTGATCTCGAGGCAGAGTGGAATCCATCTTCACACTGAACGATATCTTCTTCGCGGCGCCTCTTGATTATAAATACCGGCCAACCCCCCCCCCCCCCAAAGGCCCAAAGGATGGATCATCGAACCATTCACCATCTCAACTCTCAAATCGTGAAGCACTTTCTACTATGTGAACCATGATCCACTCAAGGTACTTGTGCTCTGTGAAGTTCTTCCCATATGCCTTTTTGTCACCCCTTCTTTCGAGAGGGATGTCTTTCGCGAAGCCCACAGGCCCTCGCGAAGGAAGGAGATCCTCATGGGGACTCGGGTCATCGCAGAGCGTTTATGATATGCCAATCACCCCCCATACACATGTGACTCAAATTCTAATGTAGAGCCCCTATGCCTCACAAAGCACATTGCTTCACAATAGCTTGCTTCACGAGGCACCCGTGCTTCATAGGGATTTGCATATAGAATTCACTTATACTTCACGAATCACCTCTTATATGCACCTATTCACTATGCCTAGGCTAGGAAACCTCACTTTGGGAAGCCCACACCTTCATGAAGCCCTTCCATTGCATGGAGCGCCAGAGCTTTATGAGGCCTCTACTCATAAACCCCTTTTCTCTACAACTCCCTCTTCCATGAAACCTCATAGGTTCATATGATGCAACATAAACGTCCCTTGGACGACACTACCTGTTGTGTTGCTTCTCCTTAGGCTTTTCTCATAGGCATGCTAACGGCTATTACATCTTCACATAGCCACGCTAACGTGGACTCCCAATAGTTTATGTCCTTAAAACCCCCTTTCCAGTGCATTCCATCCACCAGGGTGTAGATGGTACTGGTTATGTAAGTCCTAGTGGTGCGATGTGAACCCTCCCTTGTCCGAGTTGTAGGATGTTTAACTACCTAGAATCATCTTCCTCAGCACATGACGTTAAACTATGACTTCCCCCCATGCATCCTATGCAGGTAAAGGGAAACCACCTTGGTGTAATCCCCTATCCATTCTTGTAGGAGGAAACATCTCTTCCACTTCTTTCTTGGGTGCCAATCCCTCTCCAATCGGGCTTTGTCTCTACCGGGCCTCCATCCTAGAGTAAGTCAAAATATCTTTGGGCTGCTAACCATGCATAAGCCCGTGTTTTTTACTTTGGGATATGATCACATGTAATCCCCACTATACCTCCCACAGATGCACCTTTCGTGACATGCTCTTCAGGTCTCTACTGCCTCTTGTTTCTCATACCAAGCATGACTGATGTGGGTTAGAGGAAGCACCAACCCTGACATCCTCTCTGGAAAGCCTATAGTGTATGCCCCACCACCATTACCTGAACTACATGGACATTGATATTTTCCAAGGAAAGGTACATAGGATACGTCCCTGAGGTTCAATCCCAACAACCATTGGTCCCGAACATCTTCGCATCAGTGCACCAAACTCCAACCTGAACTACGTGGACTTTGACCCTTGCTAAGACAAGGTACGTAGGACACCTCCCTGAGGTACAATCCCAATAACCATTAGACCACAGGACCTCCTTAACATCGGTTCACCGACCCCCATGAACTACATGGTCTTTGATCCTTGCCAATGAAAGGTACATAGGAAGCCTCCCTGAGGTTCAAGCAAACCATTAACGCGGTCATTCCAGCCCCATTCATGCTGATTCACCGACACCCTGGGAGGCCTAAAGTGTAGGCCCCCACACACCCTTATAAACTACATGGTCATTGATCTTTTCCAAGGTCGGGTATGTAGGAAGCCACCATGAGGTTCAAGCCCCAACATCTATTTGGGCCCCAGGTCCCCATTCACGTTGGTTCGACCCCATCCAGCGGTAATCCATTATGAACCCATTCAGTAGTAAGCTGTTGCTACACCTATCCACCGGTAATCCATTGTGACACCAATCAACGGTATGTTGTTGTGACCCTATTCATCAGTAAGCCATTGACATCCTTATCTAGTGGTAAGATGTTGCAACCACATCTAGTAGTAATCCATTGAAGACCCCAATCGGTAGTAATACATCGTCAGATAAACTATGTGGACTTTGATACCTAGCCTCAAGGATAGATAGGAAGCCTCTACGAGGCTCGAGCCCAAAAAAATCATTATCCTCATGACGGTTCCATCCCATTCACCATAAACTTCACAAAACCTTCTATTATCCATCCTAATTCTTACCTAGGCCCCCACATCCCAGTGGGATCATGCCACCCCATTCGCAATTCCATTTAACAGCATTCAGGAATCCAACCACATGTTGGTCCTAATATCAGAGTTCCATCTAGAGGTTTCTCCCATCTAATCCACTCTAGTCGGTGTTCTGATCAGTCTGATCTATCTCTACTATATGTTAATCATGCAACATACCCTGTGTTAAACATGAGAAGTTGGGTAAAACCTCATACACATGCCCTTGCCATAGGATTTGCTGCATTCTATATGGGTTGACTTGGGCTTCCATACCCTTGATAAGCCCTATAAAAAGTGAATGAAACCAAGATGTGCCAGTGTCCCAGAATCGAGAAATGCTAGTGATGCCCAACATGACAGGGCGTAGTCATGTTGGACATCATTGGCCTGTATGGATGCTGGGACACTGGAGCGTCTAGGTATCTTTCCCTTATTATAGGGCTTCTCAATGGCGCGGAAGCCCGAGTCATCCCTCATAGAACACGAGGAATCATACTCCATGGGAATTTATTTGAGATTTTCCTCATCTTCCCATGTTTAACATAGGGTATTCTGCAATCTTAACGTCCAACAAAGACGGATTCGAAGGATCAAATCACTGACTAGAGTGGATCAGATGAGTTAAACCTTTGGAGGGAAGAAAGATATTGTGGCCAACATGTGGTTGGATTCCTTAATGCTATTAAATATAATGGAGAATATAGTGGAATGATCCCAATGGGATGTGGTGGCCCGAGTAAGAATCAGGATGGATTATGGAAGGTTCCATGAGGTGGATGGTGAATGGGATGTAACCGTCATGAGGATGATGATGTTTTTGGGATCGAGCCTCAAAAAGGATTCCTACGTATCCCCATGGAAGGGAATCAATGTCCATGTAGTTCATATGACGACATTTTACTCCCGATTTGGGTTTTCAATGGCTTACCAATGGACGAGGACGCAACGGCTTCCCTATGGATAAGGATGTCAACGTCTTACCCCTGAATAGGGACACAACAGCTTACTGCTGATTGAGGTTACAACCGGTTACCACTGGATAGGGGTTGCAATGTCTTACCACTGAATGGGGTCACAATGGCTTACTGCTAGATGGGGTCGAACCAATGTGAATGGGGACCTGATGCCCAAATTGATGGTGGGGGTTGAACTTCGTGGAGGATTCCGATGTACCCTGCCTTGGAAAGGATCAAAGTACACTTTGTTCAGGAGGGTGTGTTGGGGCCTACACTCTAGGATGCCTTGGGTGTCCGTGAAATGATGTGATTGGGGTCGGAACTACTAGGTGAATGGTGGGATTCAACCTCATGGAGGCTTCCTATGTACCCTGCCTTGGCAAGGATCAATGACCACTTAGTTCATGGGGGTCAGTGAACCAACATGAAAGAGGACCTGGGGTCCAATGGTTATTGGGATTGAAACTCAGGGAGGTGTCCTATGTACCTTGACTTGGCATGGATCAAAGTCCACATAGTTTGGAGTGGAGTTTGGTGCACAGACGTGAAGATTGTCGAGACCAATGGTTGTTGGGATTGAACCTTAGAGAGGTGTCCTACGTAACTTGCCTTGACAAGGATCAATGCCCACATAGTTCGGGTTTTGGGGTTGGGGCTTATACTCTAGGCTTCCCAGAGAGGATGTCATGGCCGATGTTTTCTCTAAGCCCACATGAGTTATGCTGGTTGTGAGAAAAAGATGCCACAGTGACATGATAATCACTTCATGAAAGGTGCTTCCATGGGAGGTGAAGTGGGTTTTACACATGATTACCACCCAAAGAAGGAAAAGGGGATTATGCATGGTTAGCTGCCTGAAAATATTGAGACTTACTTTAGGATGGAGTCCTAGTGGCGACAATGGCCAGCAGGAGAGGGATTTGGCAACGAAGAAAGGAGTGGAAGTGATGCTACCTCCTGCAAGAAAATCTAGGGGCTTACACTAGGGTGGTTTCCCTTTCCCCACGTAGGATGTATGGGGGGAAGTCATAGTTTAACATCATGTGCTAAGAATAACGATGCTTATCAGTTTAACATCCCGAAGCTCAGACGAGGGAGGGTTCACTCCTCACCCTTACGACTTACATAAAAGGTACCCTCTCCACCTTGGTTAAGGGAATACACCAGTAATGTCGTGGCTAGGGGGTTTCATGGCGTGAACCATTGGGGGGTCCATGCTAGTGTGGCTCTGTGAAGATGCAGTATCCATTATCATGATTAGGAAATGATGTATAGGGTGAACCAACAAAATAAGCAGTGTCATCCAAGGGATATTAAAATTGCTTCGTGTGAATGTAAGAGGTTTCATGGGAGAGGGAGTTGCAGAGTAAAGGGATTTATGAGTAGACGCCTCATAGAGGATTGTTTCTCCATGCAATGGATGGTCTTCGTGAAGGAGCAATCTTTGCGAATAGAAGTGGCATAGCTGAGGCATAGGGGATAAGTTCATACAAGAGGTGCTTCAAGAAGTGGAAGGGAATTCTCGATGCAAAGCCCTACGAAGCATTGGTGCCTCGTGAAGCGTGGTCCTGTGAAGCAATGTGCTTCGCGAGGCACAATGAATCTGCCTTAGAATTTGAGTCACTTCTGAATGGGGGGGTGCTTCACAAACCATAAACACTCCATGATGACATGACTCCCCTTGAGGACCTCCATCCTTCATGAAGTCCCATGGGCTTCATGAAAGTCATCCCCTTCAAAATAAGGGGGTAAAACATGGAAAAGGGGAGGCACTTCACAGAGAAAAAAATATCTTGAGCAGCTCATGGTTTGCAGAGCAGAAAGAGCATCATGATTTGAGAGCTAAGAAAGTGAAGGGCCAGTTGATCCATTCTTTTGGCCTAGGGGGAGGCCGGTATTTATAGGAAATATGTGCCATGAAGTAGAGCTTGCTCTACACAAATCATGATTCCACTCTGTGGCGGGCTTGCGAACATCAAAGGAGCTCACAGATCATCCTACCTCCTCGCTTCATGGTGGGATCACAAACGTCAAATCAGCTCACAGAGCATCCCACCTCCAAGCTTCACGGTGGGATCGCAAAATTCAAAGGGGCTCGTGGAGTATCCTACCTCCTCGCTTCACGGAGGGCTCATGAACATCAAATTGGCTCACTGAGCCTCCTACCTCTTGGCTTTACGGCGGGCTCGCGAATTTCAAACTGGGTCTCGGAGCAGCCCACATCCTTACTTCACGGTGGGTGTGGGGCCATGGCGCTGTGTGAAAGGACTTCGTGAGGCTCCTTCAGGGAAATTTTTATTTTGCTTTTCCCTTCCTATTTTTGGCACCAACAACATTTACTTTTTATATTTATAATATATTTACAAAAAAAACCAACACAATATACCATATCAACATTAAAATTATCCAAAAGAAACTATCTTCAAACATTGACTCAACAAAATCCCCCATTATATATTTCATGGAAGCTGATAAAGCTAAATCTCCTTTAAACTAAACAAAAAAATAAAAAATAATCATTAAATAGTTCAAATAATACTTCAGAAAAATTTGTGTAAAAAATTGAATATTGAAAAAAATTATAACAAAAATCTTTTAAAATTGATTTCTATTTATCCACATGAATACAAGATTCCGCTAACCCTATGAGAGTGGAGATTAAGCTCTTATTTTCCAGCCTCATTCATTAAAAATAATCCATCAACATCAGTTTCATGAAAAAATATACTATTTTCTCTAATATATGAGTATGTTTCATAATTATCTCATTTCCCTATTTATGTTCCTTTATAAGGTGATACCTGATAAGAATATTCTTGATTGCTAAATACTATACAATATTCTTTGATATGGTTATAACACAATGATTATCATAACTCTAGAGAAGTAAAATCATCTCTTTCACCATGGGATCTTCTAAATGAGTCATAATTTATATAGATAAAGTAGTTGATAGATATGAATCTACTAAATCTACAACAATAATTCTCTAGATAAAAAATTATACATCTTTCTATTCTAAAAAAACCACCTCTAATAAAGATATAACACATCAAAAGATTTGGATTTTCATTCATTAACACAACCTTCAAAATATATATATGAAAATAATACAATTCAACTCTCATTTTTAATTTAATTTTGAACATAAATCCATATTTTATTTTATGAATGTAAGAATCCATTTCATAGACACAAGACATAACATATTTTGAGAACTTTGAATTATTTCCTAGATAGTGACATCATGGAATATATCTAGTTTTGTGGTTGTTAAGTATTATATACATCAAATCATTATTTGATGTTATTTTTTATAGAATTTATTCCTTTATCATCTTTAGATAACCTATTTCTCACTTATATAGGTTTCCGAAATGATTGATTTTTCTATGCTAAATCTTATATGTTGTTTTCTACCATACATTTCTTATGAAAAGTATATATGATATTTTCTTTGACAAATTTTCATGCCAATAAAATATCTCATATCACCAACATTGGGTATTTAAAAAAAATTATAATTTATTTAATAAAATATTCACTTAATTACTCATAATTTCCAACAAAAATGATATCATCTACATATAAAACGATAATGAGAGATACCTTATTTTCATCTTTGATTTTGTGGTTGTTGCACTCCATTTTTTTGAATTTCATATTATTTATGGAGGGTTACAACTCATAATTAAATGATATTGGATACATGTAAACCCATATAAATATTTTTTAAAATTTTTAACATTCAATATTTTTTTATTATGAAACCACAAGGTTTGTAAATACATTCGTCCTCTTCTAGTTCACCATTGAGGAAGAAAGAAAAGGAAAACATTTAAATGATCATTTATTTTCATTGATAAAAAATAGTTGGAAATATTATAATTTTTACTATTCTAAAAAATGGTTGAGAGTATCACCAAAATACTGCCCTTCAATCTATGAATATATCTTACACACACTTATTTATTATTTTGGTTCACTTCTTTTTTTATATTGATCTTGATGTAAAAGAAATTTTTTTCAAATTAATTTATTCTCTTCATGTCTTAGTACCTTATTCCTTGTGTCATTATTCTCAATCTATAAAAAATCCTTATTCATGGAACCTACCCATTCATTATGTTTTATAACATTTTCAAATTTACCCACATGAACATTTGAAAATAGTGAGGTCTGTGATGTTGTCCTCATTGTTATCCTGGCCTGATTTTTTTACTGGAACTCTATTAATATTTTATAATACTATATAATTTATTAAAATTGGATGATATGATATTAATTATACGATAAAGGTTAATTTGTACGAATCATTATATTGAATATGAAATTCTCATGAAAATTCATCCTTTTATGCACTTTCATCACGTTTTTTAACCAAAACTAATTAATATTCATCCCATATGACACTATCTATCACATAAGTGTCTTATTTAATTTTATGTTAGATGAAATTTACATAAAAATTATATATTTTTTTGTTTATTTCTTTTTTATAAAACCAATTTCCTTTTCCATTTTGTGGATACCCCATGTAGATTCCATAAAATACCCCTATATCTGGCATGACATGATTTTGAAATTTGATTTTGATAATTTATTGACTTCCTAAAAAAATTTATTGAAACACAGGGTATTGTTGTAGTACATATCATATTGTTAAAAACAAAAATTTTTTTTATATAAAAAAGTTTGAATATTAACTACTCTTTCAACATCTAATCTCTAATATTATTTATATGTATCATTATCAATCAACATTATTCAAGACATCTACACTATGGTATTATTATTGTGTTCTCCCACACCATTTTATTTTGGGGTTTTAGTTCAATAAATTCAAGATGAATACCATGTACCTATAGTTAATATTACAAAATTCAATTTAATTACTTATCACCATTTTTTATTAGAATATTATTTTGGGGGTGACCTTTTTAGCATTCCAAATATCATTTTTTTTATTTTCAAATAAAAAAAATTGAATCTAAGAGTGAACTATTTTAAATATCACTAATTCAGGGATCACAAACCATTAAGCCAAGTATCTAAACAAAAAATCATCTGACAGAAACAAAAACCACCCATAAAATAAAAAGAAACATCATATTTCATATGTACATTAGTAGATTCCAATACACTATGGTCCACTAAAAAAATTATCCAAATAAAAAATTAAAAAAATGTAGAAATGATGACATATGAAACCTCCATTCATGCCATAATCCATGAGTACCACTATACACCAAGATACTGAAACCTCCAACTCTTACATCTTCACCAGTAACACCAGCAAGAGAATCTCTCCAGAACCAGTATGCCAACAAGCCACACAACCTCCTGGAAATCATCATTACTGTTGAAACATAACCATGAAAAATATCAAAACAGCCTAAAAGATGAACTGAATCTATAAAATAACCTAGATCATTCCCACTAGAGACAAAAAGACAGCGAATAATCCATCACAAACAACACCTACTAGAACATCATCCAACGGTCAAACTAGATATCCCAAAACATGATGGAAACCATCGCTCAAGTCCAAATCAGAGAAGAGTTTTTGGATCATAGATCTAGAGCAGAGGAATAGCACCGAAATCGATCCAAAAAACATTATCATGACCAGAAACCTCCACCATCAGAACCACCATCAAGATCAAAATGATAAGAAACCATCATTTTCAATTGGAAGAAACACTGAAATCTATCGAAATAGACAATACGAAACAAAAATAACCACAAAATTGAATAAAAATGGAAAAACACAACTAAGGATTCCAAAATGTAGTGAAGAGAGGAAGATATATAAGAAAACGAAAGAAGTAATTCGAAGTACGAAAGAAAAAATAATGATGAAAAGGAATTGAATCAGCAGATTCTACCACCAAATCTATGTCATCGAAGATCCGTCGAGTTTAACCAAGGGGGTTTTATTCATGAGAGTTTTACCAGAAAGGGTAATAATCTCAGTGGTTGAAAACTGAGAAGTAGGAATGAACCCTAGCATGACAAGACAAAAGAAGAACTTGAGGAGGGGAAAACACAACAAGTGGAATAGAAGGGGTGGATAGAGAGAAAATGATAAGTGTGTTGGAGGAAACCCCCCACTATGAGGGGGGAGTGGTGGAATAGGGATGGAACCCTAGCACGAGAGGGAGCGGGAGACCTGAAGAGTGAGGGGATATATCTTCTAGGCTCTCTTCTTATTAAGGGATATATTATTTATTTTTAGTGTTTTTATTGAAACTCATGAATTTATTAATGGATTTTAATTTATATTTCATAAACAAGATAAATGAAATATGATTTAAAAAAATAAAATTATTAAATAAAATTATTAAATAAAATTATTGATTTTATTCCCATTTCCCATTTATGTAACAATTAATAAACTCTAATAGAGGTGATGTGTGAATCTAATCTTTAATATCTAAAGATTTATAGATCATTTATTAATATCGTATGCAGAATATATCAACCCTTTCTCGACTGTTATTAAAAAAATAAAAAATATATTTTATTTCATTTTACAATATTTACATTCCATTATAAAATAAATTAATCTACTTCCATGTAAGTGAACATTTTCTTCTTCCATACATAGCTAGAATGAATTTTTATTATCCCCCTCTTTATAGAGGTTTTCCTTAACTCTCTGTCCCCTTGAAAAAAATCCTGAAATATTTGTTACATTTAAAAAAGATATTTTTTTGAAATCATTAAATACATTCATAAAAGATATTTTAAATAGTTAACATATTGTGTTTCATCCCATTAATAAACAAGGTAAATGTTTACTCCAATATTCCATTACCTATAACCTATAAACCAAAACGTTTTATCATGAGTGAATCCTCATTCAAAAATGTTGTTGAACCTTTATTTTGATATTAATAATTCAATAAAAACCTTAAGCCTTTAATTATATGTAATTTACATTCACTATATAATACCCATAGACAATCCCCATTTAAATCCATGAGATGAACATAAAAAATATCTATTTCCTTATCTTCAATCTTTATATCTTGAGGTTTTGGGAATTGTATATTATAATATATTTTGTTGGTAGAAGGATGATACATTAATTTTCATTATGAAAATATATTTCATATATACTATAGACTTCCTCAATAAAACAAAACCAATTCCTTGATTTATATCTTTAAATAATGTCATTCCTCTGAAAGTGCCTCTTTTTAGTGGATGGAATCCTACTCATGGGTTTTATTTATTTGATTATCGAATATTAGTAATTGTATTGTTTTAAAAAAAATTCATGATATATTTTTGATACTATTTAATTTCTACCACAGCCATAAGGTAATACATTCCCTTTTTATCTCTTTGATATCTAGAATCTATTACTTACCTTTCTTCAATATCTTGAAAATTAATTTTGGAATATTTTTGTTTAAGAATTACATTGAGTCCCTAATATGTTATTTTATTTCTAATTTATTAATTGTATCATTTTTAATTTGACCATTTATTCTTGTTTTGTGTTTGAGTTTTAGTTTGTATAATTTCTATATTTTTATGTTTCTCTTGATTTAGCCACTATATTGGTAAAAAAAAATTATTATCATTTTATTATTGAAAAAAATGTGTTTAAAATTTTTTTCTATATTTTTGAGTAGTTTATACTAATCATGACAAAAATATATGTTATTTTTATCATTACATATCTTTCTAGATTGATTCTCTTAAATTTTATTGAGATTTTTGCAATTATTCGTCATCTTTAACTAGTCTCCGTTAAGAAATTTCCATATATGTATCTTCCTTAGTTTTAATGAATTATTTTCTATATAATTTATCTAATAGTTTTAATTAATAACAACACCAAGTCATTATTTCATAAAATAAAACCTGGGTTATTTTACAGTACTTGTCATACTCAGTAAACATACACAACAAACGACACCGAGATTTAGCAAAACCATGACATAGTAGTAATATAGTCATTTAATCTCAACTATTATAACCTATCGTTTAGAAATTTTAAATTGAATAGTAATAACTAATTTTTTATCATTAATTATAATTGTTTTACATAAAGTAAACATATTTATAATAAAATACAAAAAATTTGGTAGTATTAATATGTTTTGACGATACTAATCATTTTTATTTATTTTTTGAAAAATAATAAAAATAATTTTTTTAAAAAAATTGAAAATTAATTTGATAAAAAATTATTAATTTTTTAATTTAATATTTCAAAATAACCTTAGGGTGACATTTTTATTATTATTAAATGTCTAATTTTTTTAATAATAAAAATTACTATGTTTTATTTGAACTTTTTGTTTTCATTTAATTTATTTATAATGTTATTCTATTTATATTTTATTTTTATGTATAAATATGTTAATAATATATATATATTAAACCTATTTAGGTTAGTGGAATCAATTTAATATTGAAATTTAATATATACATATTTTAATCATTGGATCAATTTTTCTTCAAAAACTCACTTTTTCGTTACTTATGTAGAATTAATTTTTTTTAATTTCTACTACTTATGTTATTGGAGTTTTATTAAATGGATTCCATATATATAATAAAAATTATTATAATTTATAATATTTTTATATTAATATATGAACAATGTTATTGGTGAAAATAATTAAAATTAATTATAATGATTAAGGTATAAAAACATTACTTAGTGGTTAAAATTAGAATATAAAGTGAAAAAATAACCCAAAACCAATACAAAACCCACATTTTTGATGTATTTGAACCAAATAATTTATATTATCATTAATGGAACATTATTGGGTCATGTTAACTTTAAAAAACATAATTGAGATTCAATTATTCTAAAAAGTACAAGTGTTCCACTCATCTCCCTTATAAAAGGCCACCACCGAACCCCTCTCTTCACACATTCAAGATCAGATAGTTCAACTGAACTCTTCCCAAATATCTTATCCAATTCTATACCCTCATCTTATAATCCTTATATAAGATATAAATCCACCCACAAATGGATTTTAGAGCCAACCTATGGAGGATACTAGAAGAAGAGGTAACCTACATCAATGAACATTTTGGTTTTATTTATTCCTCATACCCATTCAATGGTATTTATATTACACAAATATAATAACCTAAGTATCATACATATAATTTACATTTTAGGATAATGGGAAAAATCCAACCACTATACACACTTATGTCAAATGGGTCACCGAATCAACACTCATGTTTACGGTGGACTACTGCATCATGATATGATGTTGTTCATTTTTTCATCACCACATCTCTAGGATGGGGATAGTGATAAAAATACTATTTATATGTGATATTTATAATATTAATGATATTATTATTATTTTGTAATTTTTATATCACACATAACTTTATGATTTCCATTTTTTGGGAATACGATAACCTAATTCATGTGTATGGAGGACTACTGCCTCACGAAGCGATCTGATTCACTCACACATTATGTGGAATGTATTAAGGATGATTCTAATAGATTTATGTGATATATATATATATATATGAAACAGTAATTATTATTTAATTATAATATGTAATTTACTTTTTTTTAATTCAAACCAACATGAAAATGAAAAACAATATTTATGCATACATACGGCCTACCGTCTCTATGAATTGTGCATTTCAGTTCATAAATCTAAATTTTAGGAATTAATATCATTATATATATGTATATAATATATATAATATTTTTATAAATATTCAAAGTATAGAGACGATTATAGAATTAAAAAATTAATAGGTCTAAGAATAATATGTCAAAATATGCACAAACAGCAATGCGATCATTACCCCAACCAAAACATTAAGAAGAAATTTTTAACAAAAGGGTAATGTGATGCCATAATGAAGTCATATATGTTATGATATATTTGAATATAGTTCTATTATTCATTTATAATGTAACTCCATGACCCCAGAAGCCCAGATTCAGTGCATTATTATGTATCATATTCATGATCACAAAAGATCAAGTCTCGAAAGACCAATTAGTTTAGTATCCTTGGATGTACTAAATACATTCATAAGTTTTACATTACATTATGAGATGGAAAACTACAACAACATTGTTTCCAATGACAACACTGAGATCCGATAGACAAACCCTGCAAGTCAGTGATAATATACTTCTATACATCCTAGGAAAAATAAAACATAGAAAGGGGTGATCTCAGATGCTCAGTAAAGATAACAATATAGTGAAAAATATCATAAATAAGCATAAACATTAAAGCCAATGTATAAAACTAAAAAAAATCCTTTTCAACATAAACCTCATCATAATATGGAAAATATAAATCCAAATAATTCAATTTACTTACATACATGGATATTCTACTAGTCGAATAATAACATGCAATATCAATAGCCACTTTCATATTGAAGAAATGCATAATGCCAAACTTTCATAACTGCATAGTCAAGGCCTTGTTCTAAGACTAGAAATTAGATTTTGTAAAGGCCATATTCCAAGACACTAGTTTGTCTCATGGGACCTACCGATGCATCGAGAAGCTATAGCAAGCTCCACCCATCAGTCACTAAGTCCAATGCATTCCTCATATGAATTGAGGAATGACAATAGCATAACATAAACATTTTTATTAAAAATAGCATATGAAATGACAATAATTTATCCATAAACCATGAATGGTGTAAAAATAGCACATCCACAGTCATACATATCACAAATCCATCAATAAAATATGGAATACTTGTATCATAATAAATCATCATCAAAAAAGTTTAAAATCCAATATAGGATTTTGACATAGATGAAATTATTTGTAAAACTCTTTGAGAGAAATATCCATTTTTCATGAAAAAATTTCAAAGTCAAACAATTTAGAAAGGAATAAAAATAAAGACATTATTGAATCAGTGTTTCCCATACTACTTTGAAACTTTTGAAAGTAATTAAAATTTGACAACAATTATGAGCATTTAAATAAATCCTTAAAACCATTTCGAAAACATGGACATTAATGAGAATGGTTTAGAAGAATAAATCATTAAAACATTTAAAATGAAGTTTTAGTAAAAGGTCCCTTAAAATGAATCCCTTGGAAAAATATTTTTTGAAACATGGACATGGATAATAAATATGTCTCAGTAGATTCTTACGTAAAACCAAACATAGATAATAATGACCTTGTGAAATTAAACATTAACTTGCACTTTCCTTTAGTTGAGTGTACATTTAAACACCTGTATGAAGACTGTAGTATGTTATTAAATTATACCAGAACCATATTAATATTTATTATATCATACATGATTAATTTATGACTTTATACTACCCATTTAATAATAATTTCCCTGTTAAATTAACATTTTGGGTAATAATCACTTTCTTTATCATACGTGTTTTAACTTTTCACTCTTGATTTTATAACATAGATCCAGATTAAATACATATAGATTATAAAACAATTTTTATATATCATATATAAATATTTATAATATATATATATATATGAAATGGAAAACACTGTTTATGGAGACGGTAGTCCGTACATATGCATAAACACAGTTTCCTTTTTCATATCGTATTGAACGAAACTAGGGGAATAAGATTTATGTAAGTATATATATATATAACTAGTAGAATTATTATGTAATATTTTACATACTTATTAATGATTAATATTTTATAATCATCGTTGAAAGGTGAATGTGGAAATGAATCTCATCACGTCATAGAGACGGTAATTCGTACGTACACACGAGCGACAATATCATTATATTGATAGCGAAAGCATATGTAATTTGATGGTATATCATATATAAAGAATACTTAACATGTTATATTTATTATTAAATCAGTTATACTCAATATTATACACATCTAAATAATGAAGTGTTGGAATAACAAACTACACCATGACGTGGAGACGGTAATCCGTACGTACACACGTATGGTGACATTGTCATTTATAGGATGGATAGAGTAATGAATATGGTTTTACCATTTATATAACAACATAAAAGATTATATATGATACTAAATTTATTATTTTATAATGGAAACAACAATGAAAGAGGAAGTTGAAGAAGAAAAGAAATTGAAAGATGTGATGAAATATTTACCTCTTTTTCGGGTGCTTCCTTTTGATTTGATCAAAAGGGATCCATATGTTGGCTTTATGACCAAAGGAATGCCTCTATAATGAAGCGAAGAATGTTTTTAGGATTTTTGGGCCGGGGTTGGCCGAGCCAAATGGCTTTGGATGTGTGAAATTAAGATAATGGAAGTTCCCTTTTATAAGAGGGGTGAGGGGCCCTTTAGGAAAATTTTGGAATATTATTTTATGATAAAATTTTTTTCTGTTTATAATGGCTCAAAAATGAATTATTCAAAGTCTGAGGTGGGGATGGGTCGAAAAACAATCAACCCATCGGTTTTATATAGGTATGAGTCACCATATTTACTTTATCATTTAGATTTAACTCTTAGTTAAAGAGTTTGACATTTACCGCGTCTCTTTGTATTTTTATATTATATTGTTAATAAACATAATATATACTTCCAAGAGAACCCCAAGTGGTTATTTAATGTTACAAATATCATCATATAAGTCTTTTGTCCTAACCTTAAATTTTTAGGAATATAATATCAATTAATAATATAATATTTGTTTTAAAAACTCTTTTATGACATTTTTGACACTATTTGGTATACTGTTTTTTCTAAATTTATAACAGCATTATTACATAGAAAAAATTTATATAACCAACCCTAACATGTCATATTAACATAGATAATTAGTGTAATTCATAAAAAGTCACAAATTACAATTATTTGGATATTTATAATATCAAATATTTTAATCATTCATTAATACGGTAATTACTACATCATCCTTGTGTTATAAATAAATTTATTTATTTAATGTATAAAAACTTTAAATAAAATAAAATTATGTAATAAATACTTTTATATTTCTAATGAATATTTATAGACAAATTTATCTTATGTATAAACCTATAATAAAAACCTTTTAGTTATTAGACATTGATTTCAACTCTTTTAACTTTTCTTTAAATAAAATAATAATAAATGTCCTAATCTAATCCACGTGGACCTAAAGGATCATATTTTATTCCTAAGGTAGTTTTTGGTCTAATTATACTTAGAAAATAGAATTAGGACATGTGTTAGGGTAATAATAATATAATTTTTACGCTTAATTACCCTATTTACCTTTAACTGCGGTAAATAAAAGTCAAAAGTTACTATTTACCAAAAATTATTTTCTTCTTATTAAACGAAATTTTACTTACTGAGGTTAACCGTGTCTCGCGGATTTTTGAAATTCAACTCACAGAAGTAGTAAAATTATGTTTTATACAAATTTGCAAATACTTTTAGGAGGTGGGTAAATGACGATAAAATGTATAATAAAAATTTTATATATCTAATCATTTTATAAAATGACACCGATGAATTTTATTTAAATTATATCCATATTATATATCTATTTTTACCTAAAATAAATTTTAATAAAATAAATAAATATTTAAATAAAATGTCATTTTTAACAAACAACTCATTGTTTTTCACTATTCATCCAAAATTGAATGTTTTCAAGAAAAATACCAAAACTTCACCTTAAGATAATTATGATATTAGGAATTCAATAATTAATTCTATATTACCAAATTATAAACATATAAGTTTCATTTTTTAATTTAAAATTAATTCTCATTTTCTAAACCAAAAAGCGTGTTTTCAAGAAATAATAACTAACAAAATATTGATACATGTTTATGTTCAATTTCAACGTAAAATTATTTCCAATTAATAAAATTGGATTAAATGGTAAAAATATAATCTATTTATACTTCCAAACCATTAAAATGTATAATTTAACAATACAAATTATTTTGATTTAAAAAGTTGTTTTCCTTTAAAATATAGTATTTTTCACTATTCACCCAAAAATGAAAGTTATGAGAAAACACAAAAATTTTATTGAAAAAAAATTCTTATGTCCTGATTCTAAGGAGTATGTTTATTTTGTCAAATTAAATATAAAAAAGTTTCAAATATTGTATTTTAAAAGGGTTCACCATTAAAAGGCGGTGAAATTTCATTAAAAAAATAATTCTTTTATCTAAAAAATGAATTTGTTGTTTCATTATGTCTTAAGAACTCATAATATGGATTCTAAAATTATAAGGATTATAAAAAGTTGAAATTTTAGTTAGTACTATTCATAACATATTTTGAACGTGTTGTTTGGTAAGTAATTGTGTGCTACAACTCGGTGTTGCGTGCAGTGCAAGTTATTGAATTATTTTGAAGAAATAACATACTATGAAATATTGGGGTGTTACAATCTTCCCTCCTTTAATAAATTGTTTCAAAGCAATTTGAAATTGTTCTTCGAAAATAAAATGTTTAAAATAGAAATTATCATTTTGGGAAAACCCACTTCAGAATTTGGGTTAAAAAAATTAGTCTTAATAAGAGGAAAGGGGGAATGAAAAAGTCACCACCAAATTATGATCTCAATTAAGATAACATTGGTGGAAAATAGAAACACATAATTTGAGGGAAAACATAAATATTTATAGGAAGTGAATGAGGTCATCAGTCACAAACAATTGTAGAATTGAAGGCTCCAAAGAAATCAAAAATGATAATTTAAAATATCATCGGTTCAATAAAACATTAGGTATTAGGATAACACATTTTTAGTTTTATGATCCATTACCTAAAGATTAGGAAATAATTTATTCATAGAATAAGAGAAGAAAAAAATATATACTTGAAAAGTAGAGTTCTATCCATTAACTAATTTCTTCCACAAATTCATATTTCACATTAAAATATAATAGAACTAAAAAAATATTCTATTTATCCTATTCGTATAGGGTTCAAAAAATGAATTTATAATTCACATATGAGACCCTATAAAAAAGAATCTACATTATACAATATAGGGACTTCATGTAGTCCCGTGGTAGGCGATAAATCCCAATCACCCTATGGTTGTGGGTACGATTCCCACAGGTTTTTCTGACATGAGAGGGTTTCACATGGTCTGTGTGTTGTCCTTTTTTTATAAAAATCAAAAAATAACCTTAAAAATAGTATCCAATTTCAAAATTAATCCATTCCAAACTTTAGACTTATCCAAAATACTTCTATCCAAACTCACTGTCCAAAATGTATAAGTTAAACACAATGAAGATACTTTTTTCCACATGATAACATGTGAACACGTTTATCATGTATTATTTTAAAACAAGGTAACATACTGAATTACCATAAAACCTTATTTATTACATTCATGCTCCCTTATCCTTTGTATAATACTGGATATATTCATTATATCCAAAAATATTTAATATTCCAATAATTATGAAATAAAAAAACTATTAATCAGTTCCAAGGAAGTCAAGAATTTCCAATTTAATTTTTCCAAATCAACCATCTATTATTCCAAAATCACAACCTCATTATCAAGACTATATTAATAATTACCTTTCCATAAACTATGAATTTTTCCAAAAATTTAAGCTTACTATAAAGTCACTTTTCTTAGAACCATATAATCTCAAATCCTCAATAAAATAGTAATGTAGTAAAATTATTATTTATCTCCATAATTCATATAACTAGTATATTGTTGATACAACACTCAAATGAAATAATTCTATAATAACAACATAATAACACTATTCATTCCTCTTAATCTATGGTAGTATCATAACTTGATTATTATCCAATAGCATCATTTAAGTTATAATTTGATGACTGGAAAATTGATTTGTATAGTGTCCCAACGCCTTGAAGATGAAGCATTGTACATTTGAAACATTTTTCTTAACCTTGAAATAACGTACTTGGTGTCCTTTTTCTCTAAACATATAACAAACTCAAATTCCCTTCAAGAATTTACCAAGGTAAATTCTTCCACAGTTATCACATATGGGAAAATCCTTCTATTCCCTCTTCCCTTTATCCATATTTCTCACTTCCATCCTTTTCTTCTCTTGCATGCCTTCAAAGGAATAAGTCTCAAGTAAATATTTACTTATCTTTTTAACCCATGATACTATTTCTTTATATGATAAGAATACATGGGAGACTATTTCCTTTATAAATGTTGGCATAATACCATAAAATAAATGATCCTTCTTACTCTTTGGATCATATGTATTACTGGATTTCACATTCCTTCAACTGGGTGCCATTTCTTTAAAATGTCATACACTAGGTCTATTTATGAATTTCAATGAATAATTCCAAACTTGTAAAATACATAATGTAAATTGAACAGTTTGTGGATATAATCCATAATAATAAAAATATTTTCTTTGAGGAGGTATATACATTTAAATCCTTCATAATGATTTGAAATAAAAATGATAATTATCCTAAGTATATCCCTCAGGAGTGACATAACCAATAGTGCAGTAAGACTCGTTGTCGTGCACCAATTCCCATTCGAGTCTAGCTTAAAGTGGTGTTTTCAGGTTTTACCCCTTGGTACATCTATGCCAGAGCTGCCTCTACCTTCTCGTATCTAGACAGGGATTCATTTTCCTGGAAAACTCTCAAAATTACTACATTACAAAAAATTCTAGGAAGTTCCTCTATACTAATCCTCAAAGTATATCTTAGTGCTATGTGCTCTAATCAGAGTTTATCTAAATCTAGTTTCCATGGTTTGTACTAAACTTCCTCTAATACCAACTATAGCGCCCGACCCCAGAAGCCCAAAGTCTGTGCATTATTATGTATCATTGGCATGATAACAAAAGAAAATGTCCTAAAAGACAAATTAGTTTAGTATCCTTGGATGTAGTAGATACATTCATAAGGTTTACATTACATCATGAAATGGAAAACTACGACAACAATGTTTCCATAGACAACAATGAGATCCCATAAACTATCCCTACAGGTCACTCATAATATAATTCTTTACATCCTAGGAAAAGTAAAACATTGAAATGGGTGAGCTCAAATTCTGAGTAAGGATAACAATATATTGAATACATTCATAAATAAGAATAAATGTTTAAGGAAATATATAAAACTAAAACAAAAGCCTTTTAAACATAAAATTCATCATAATATGGAATGTATAAATCAAAATAATTCAATTTACTTACTAACATGGATATTCTACTAGTCAAATAATCACATACAATATCAATAGGCACTTTCATAATGATGGAATGCATAATGCCAGACTTTCATAATCACATAGTCAAGAGGTTATGCAAAGACTAAAAATAATATTTTGTCAAGGCCTTTTTCCAAGACACTAGTTTGTTTAATGAGACCTACCGATGCACTAAGGAGCTATAGTGGGCTACACCCATCACTTACTAAGACCAATTCATTCCTCATATGAAATGGTTTAAACATAACATAATCATTTCTATTAAAACTATTATAAGAAATGTAAATACTTTATCCATAAAAAATGAATGGTGTAAAAATAACACATCCACAATAAAAAAATATCACTAAAACTTCAATACATTATTGAATACTTGTATCATAATAAATCAACTTCAAAAATGTTTAAAATCCATTAATCGATTTTGACATAGATGAAATTGATTTGTAAAAATCTTTTAGAGAAATATACCTTTTTCATGAAAACATTTAAAAGTCACACAATTTAAAAAGGAAGACATTTACAAAAACTTTTGAATTAAAGTGTCTCATACCTCTGTGAATCTTTTGAATGTAATTAACATTTTAAAAGAATCATGTCTATTTAAATAAATCCTTAAATCCATTTTGAAAACATGGACATTAATGAAAATGGTTTAGAAAAATAAATATTTAAAACATTTAAAATGATGTTTTAGTAAAAATTCCTTCAAAAAAATCTATTTTAAAACTATTTTATGAAACATGGACATGGATAATAAATATGTCCTAGTAGATAATTATGTAAAAACAACCTCAAATAATAAAGAGATTGTGAAATTAACCCTTACCATGAACATTACTTTAGTCAAGGGAATGTTTAAACTCTTGTATGAAGACCATAGTATTTTTTTAAATTATAACAGAACCATATTAGTATTTATTATGTCATATATGATTCATTTATGAATTTATACTACCAATTTAATAATAATTTCCTTGATAAATTAACATTTCGGGTAATAATCGCTTTTTTTATCGTACGTGTTTTAACTTGTTACTCTTGATTGTATCACTTAGATGAAGACTTAAATACTTCCAGAATATAAACCATGATTTATATATCATATATAAATATGTCTAATAGACATATATATGAAATGGAAAACACCCTTTATGGATATGGTAGTATGTACATACGCATAAATGTTGTTTCCATTTTCATATCGTATTGAACGGAACTAAGTGAATAAGATATATGTATGTTAATATATATATATATATATGTATGTATGTATGTATATATCCAGTAGAATTATTATTTCATATATTACATAATTATTAATGATATATATTTTATAATCGTCGTTGAATGGTGAATTTGGAAATTAATCTCATCACGCCGGGGAGATAGTAATCTGTATGTACGCACGAGCAACAATATCATTATATTGAAGAAACAATCGTATGTAATTTGACGTTATGTCATATATAACGAATCATTAACATGTTATATTTATTATTTACTTCATTTATACTCATTATTATACCCATACAAATAATGAAGTGTTTGAATAACAAACTACACCACGACATGGGGACGGTAATCTGTAAGTATGCACTTATGTTGACTTTGTCATTTATAGGATCGATAGAATAATGAATATTGTTTTAACATTTATATAATAACATAATAGTATATATATTATAGTGGAAATATTATTTTAGAATGGAGAAAACAAAGAAATAGGAAGTGGTAGAAGAAAATAACATGAAAGATGTGATGAAATATTTACCTCTTTTTCGAGTTCTTCATTTTGATTTGATGAAAAAGCCTTTGTAGGTTGGATTTATGGAAAAAGTAAGGACTCTAGGATTAAGGGAGGAATGTGGGGAGGATATTTGGGAAGGTTTGGGCCGAGAAAAATGGCATTGGCGGTGTTAAATTAAGAGAAGGGGAAGTGTACTTTTATAAGAGGGGTGAGGGGAACTTTAAGAAAAGTTGGAAATATTATTTTATAATAAAACAATTCTGGGTTTATAATTGCTCCCAAATGAAGCCATTAAAGTATAATTTGGGGATGGGTCCAAAAATTCTCAAAAATAGTTTTTATATAGGTTTGAGTCACCATATTATCATTATTGTTTAGATTTAACTCTTAGTTAAATAGTTTGAAATTTACCATGTCTCGTTGTATTTTTATATTATATGGTTAATAGACTTACTATATATATCCAACAGAACCCCATGTGGTTCATTAATGATATAAATATTATTATATAAGACTTTTTTCCAATCCATAGATTTTTAGGAATAGAATATCAATTAATAATACAATATTTGTTTAAAAAACTATTTTATGTAAATTTTGACACTATTGGGTATTTTGTTTTTTCTAAATTTATAACAACATTATTACTTCCACCAAAATTCATATAACCAACCCTATCATGTCATATCATCCTAGAAAATTAATGGAATTCATAAAAAGTTCAAAATTACATTTATTTGGATATTTATAATATCAATTATTTTAATTATTCATTAATTCATTAATTACTACATCATCGTTGTACCATAAATAAAATTAATTATTTATTGTCAAAAAATAGAAAATAAAATACCAATATATAGGAAATATTTTCAAATTTTTAATGAATAATTATAGTCTAATTTATCTTATGTATAACTCTATAATAAATTTTTTTAGTTTTTAAGCATTGATTTTAACTCTTTTAACTCTTCTATAAAAAAAATAATAAATGTCATAAACTAATCCAAGTGTACCTAAAGGATCATATTTTATTCCTAAGGATGTTTTTGATCAAATTATACTTATCCAATAGAACTAGGACATCTGTGAAAGTAATAATAATATCATTTTCACCCTTAATTACCCTATTTACCTTTAACCGCGGTAAATTAAAGTCAACAGTTACTATTCACCAAAAATTATTTTCATCTTGTTGAACCACATTTTACTTACTGAAGTTATCAGTGTCTCTTGGATTTTTGAAATTCGACTCATAGAAATGGTAAAATGATGTTTTATGAAAATTTGAAAATACTCATAGGAGGTGGGTAATAGACGATAAAAAGTTCAATAAAATATTTATATATCTAAACATATTATAAAATGAATCCAATGAATTGTATTTAACTTCTATAGGTATTATGTATCTATTTGACCTAAAATAAAATTAACTAAAATAAATAATTATTTAAATAACAAGTTGGTTTTAACCAATTACTCAGTGTTTTTTATTATTCATCAAAAATTGATTATTTTCAAAAAAATATCAAAATTTCACCCTATGCTAATTTTGATATTCTGAATTCAGAAAATAAGTCTATTTTACCAAAATAAAAACATATAAGTTTAATTTATTAATTTAAAATCAATTCCCATTGTCCAAACGAAAAACCGTGTTTTCAATAAATTATAACTTATAAATGATTAATACTTGTTTATGTTCAATTTCAAAATGAAATTATTTCCAATGTTTAACATTGGATTAAATGGTAAATATATAATCTATTTATACTTCCAAACCATTAAAATTTATAATTTTACATTAGAAATAATTTTTATTAAAAAACATGTTTTAAGATAAAATATAGTATTTTCACTATTCACCCAAATATGAATGTTATCAGAAAAACACCAAAAATTTATTAAAACTAAATTATTATGCCTCAATTCTAAAGAATAAGTTTATTTTTTCAAATTTAATATATAAAAGTTTCAAATATTGTATTTAAAAAGGGTTCACCATTAAAATGCGGTAAAATTGCATTAAAAAAATACTTCTTTTATCTGAAAAAATGAATTTGTTTTATTATTATGTCTAAGAAACTCATAATATGAATTCTAAAATTATAAGGATTATATAATGTTCAAATATTAGTTTATTCTATTGATAACCACTTTTGAACGTCTAGTTCTGTAAGTCGTAGAGTGCATGAACTCAGTGTTGTGTGCTGGAACTCGGTGTTGCGTGTAGTGCAAGTTATTGAATTACATTTAAGAAATAATGTACTATGAAATCTGTTGGTGTTACATGTAATAGACTTATATATTTTATAATATATTTATTAATATCTGTGATGGAAGTCAAGACTAAAAGTAAGTGTTTTTCTAGTCCCACATTAATTTCTGAGAGACTTATTCCATATTCACTACTCATTAATTCTATGTAGTATATATCTTACCCAATGAAATTATATATCATAAACCTACCACATTTAATTATTACTAATGTTTCCATTTATTTTACTATTTCACAGGGATTATGATTCAAATATTCCTCAAGCCGTATGGTGTTTTTTCATAATTTTCCTATTCTGAGATGTAAGTTATGTTATGCGCCTATATTCATTCATGAGTTTAATATACAACCACATTGACATGAAACATCATAGATGTATCAATACTCATGATATTTTATGATTCATTTTATGTTCATCATTCATGGTGATTATAGTTCAAGGTTACCAAAGTGGTAAAAATTTTATGTTATAATCTCAACATTTATCAGAATTGTTTATGGGCAAGTTGTTGGGACCAAGTTGAACGGATAAGGAAGTAAGAAAAGATTTATATTATAGAGTTTTGTCTTTTGTTGACAAAGAATCTAAATCCATTCACTTTGTAAAAGACTTGGAAAACTAGACGATGCTTTTCTGATTTGTATTTCACAAATATCATAAGTTTGGAGAACTTGTGATGCAAGCCTTATGAAGGAAAGGGAGTGACAAAGAAGTGTTTTTGGAAAAGTCATATTTCAAAAGAGCATTATTTAAGAAATATGGCAATGTAAATAAAGTGGAGCGCAAGCCAAGAATGGCACGCAAGTATTTGGCGCACAAGTATTGGCGCATAAGTGTGGCATGCAAGTGTGGTGTGCAAGTGGTGGCGCGCAAGTGGTGGCGCTGATGTCTAGCTCATGCAAGTCACAAAATAGAATATAAATAGATGAATCGCCTCCTCATTTTTTAAGGCTTGAGACTTAGAGAAATATTTTGAGCTCTGAGTGCGCAAGTCGAAGAAGTCTTCTACGCAAGTGTTGCCGCACAAGTCTGTCGTGTAAGTGTTGTCGTGCAAGTCTGTCGTGCAAGTCTGCCACGCAAGTCTTCCACACAAGTCTTTTCGTGCAAGTATAGGGCATTCAAGTGTTGTTGTTTCTATAAAGGAGGCGCGTAAGTGGAAGGAGGCGCACAAGTGGTAAGGAGGCATGCAAGTGTTAAGGAGGCGTGCAAGTGGAAGGAGGCACACAAACTATTTTCTCCAGGAGGTTTCTACCATCTTCTGGGTAAGAAAGTGAAGAATTGTTTTGAAATATTTGATATGGGAATAGTCATCAAGAAACACAGAATTATTTCACTGCCCTATTTGTGCTAAGAGGGAGCACAGACACTATTGGATTATTTTCAAAGTGCTACACGAGTGTAAGGGTATATCCTACTCATTTTATTCCACATCAAATGATTGTTTTCTAGTGGATTGTGTGGTGCTGGATTATTTCTGTACCATACCTAGGACTTAGCTACTCTTATTGTGTAGTGAACCTTGTAAATCTTGTGTTCCTGTGGTTGTGTGTGTTAAGGAGGGAAGAAACTCCTTAATAGGAGGCGAAGGTTGTTTCATAAAGAAGGAAACTTAAAAAGAAAAAGATATCAATGATTCACCCCATCCCCCTCTCAGTGATACTTGTATCCTAATTGGGATCATCAATTGGTTTTAGAGGGAGGTTGCCTTTGTTTATTATTTGCTGAAGTGGTGGAAGAGAAGTTGTGATGGAAAATCTTAACTGCGTGAACAGTAAGGGGATTCTGATTTTTGATGGAAAGAATTATCACATCTGGAAGGACAGAATGATGGCTTATCTTATGTCTCTTGGATATGAAGTTCTTGAAACTACAACATATGGATTTACTGCTATTTATGACAAGGTTCCTCTTACTCCTTTCGATAAGAAGAATCTTGAGAATGATGGAAGAGTAACAAAATGCGTTACTCTAATCTCTGTCCTAGAGTGAATTTTTAAGTGTGAAAGGTGTTACTACAACGAAAGGAATCTGGGACAAACTAAAGAACATCTATGAAGGAAATACAAAAGTGAAGAAGGCTAAACAAAAAATCTGGAGACTGAAGTATGCAGAATTGAAAATGGGAGAATCTGAATCTATTGGGGACTACTTTACCAGGGTAAATGACATTATCAACACTATCAGATGTCTTGGTGAAAAGATGGAGGATTCTACAGTCGTAGAAAAGATCTTAAGAATTCTTCCTGACAAATTTGATTCTAATTTTTCTTCATTAGAAGACATAGACCTTGAAGAGTTATCTCTGGATGATTTTCATAGCACTCTTATCACTTATGAAATGAGAAGGGAGAAGACTATGAAGAATAAAACCAAAGTTAATAGAGAAATTTGTTTCAAAGCTACCAAGAGAGAAATATCTAAGAAGGCTCATGAGGAAGATTATGTTGTTGGCTCTGACTTTGAAAATGAGAAATGTGAAAACTTTGATGAAATTTTATCCTTGTTTTCTAAAAATGTGAGAAGAGGTACAAGAAAATATAAAGGGAAACTTCCCTTGAAATGTTTTGAATGTGGAGCTGTTGGTCACTTTGCGGCTAATTGTCCTAAAAAGAAGAAATTTGAAGACAGTGATGAAGAAGATAGAATAACAAGAAGGTCTTGGAAGACATAGGGTGGAAAAGATACTTCTTCTGGAAGAGGTAAGGACAAAAAGTTCTTCAAATAAAAAATGAAGAAACTTGTTTTTGAAAAGTAGATAAGAAGATGATAGTGTGATTAGATCTGACCATTCATTTTTTGAGAAAGCTAGAGAGAAGACCTTTGTTGCAACTGTGAATAATGATGATTATGAGAGCAGTAGTTCTGAAGAAGAAGAAACTCAACTTGAATCCTATATGAAAGAATATTTGAGGGAATGTTTGAGAATGATAAAAAGGTTTGAGAAGGAAAACAAGAAGTTAGAAAATGAAAATTCTATAATAAACTATCAAGAAGGATTTACCGATGAGAAAATCAATATGAAAAAAGAGATTTATGATCTGAATAATTCTCTTGAGAATGTAAAGAATCACAACGATCATCTTGAAGTAAAGCTGAAGGCAAAATATGAATTGTTGGAAGTTATCCAACAAAAACTTTATAAAGCTAAAGAAATGAGTATTAGTTTCAAAATATCTACCACTGAAGTAGGTGATTGTTATTTGAAGGAGGAACCTAATAAGGATCAAAAAGGGTTTCCTTCAAAGGTTGAAAATAATTGTAAAAGTGGTTCTGAAATGAACAATACTGGGAAAGCTATGTATGTTGAAAAGACCAAAAAAATTGGGAATTTAGATGTTTCAAAGAACCCTGAGTTCAAAAATGATTCAAAACATTCTGAATCTGGAAATGTTTCCAAAATTTCTGGTTTTGATAGAAATGAAATTCAAAGCAATACTTTGATTCATAACAGAAAGGTTGGTGGCTCAGAAAAGAAAGACAAAAAGGTGGCAGAGAAATGTGTTCTCAATTCTCGTCAGTATGGATCTTTCAGAGGTAAATACTCTTTCTACGTATACTGCTGGTATTTTGGTGGATTCGGACATACTGCAAATATGTGTTGGTTCAAAAAAAACATTACTATTATTCAACAGGTTATGAAAGGTAGGGTTTGAGGGGGAGTCAATCTCTTCAAATAAAGAAGTCAGAAAAGGTGGTTGTAAAGAAACCTGAGAATGTTGGAGTAAAGATTAAAAATATTTTCCAACCCCTGGAGACTATTTTTGAAAGATGTGAACAACCTGGACATCTTGCAATAGGATGCCTTGTTTTGTTACCAGCACAACAAAATCTCATTAACAATTCTCAGAAGCCGGAGGTGAAGGAAGAAAAGGAAGCAGTAAAAGATCTTGTTGTTGAAAATGCTTTGAAAGCTATAAAAGGAGAGAGTCCATGGATTCTTGATAGTGGATGTTCATCTCATATGACTGGAGACATAAATCTTCTGAAGAATGTGAAAGACTTCAATGAAGGAATAGTGACATTTGGAAATGATGAATCTCTAAGGATCAAAGGTGTTGGATCATCCATCATTGGAAAAGAAAAGATGAAATCTAGGAAAACAATATATGTTGATGGATTGAAACATAACCTGCTTAGTGTGTCACAACTCTGTGATGAAGGAAACAAAGTTATCTTCAGAAAAGATGGATTTATTGTGAAACGTGAAAATGGTGGAAATATAGTTACGAGAGGCCAACGCAAAAAAGGGAATTTGTTTCAAGTAGGTGAAGTGTAGATCTCTTGCTACATGGGTGTAGTAGATGAAAATCAGTTATGGCATAAAAGGCTGGGAAATATGTGTTAGGGAAATATGTGAAAGTTATCAAAGAGACACAATGTCCGAGATATGCCTGATTTATCAAGAAAAAGAGATTGTTGTTGCACCATTTGTGAGAAAGGGAAGATTACAAAATCTATTCATAAGAGAGTTGAAATTCACTCAAAAAGGCCATTGGAACTCATACACTCTGATATCTGCGGACCAATGAGCAAGCAATCTACAAATGGAGATAAGTACTTCATTACTTTCATTGACGAATTTACGTGCATTACTTGTGTTATGTACATGAGACATAAGTTAGATTCTCTGAAAATGTTTAAGAGTTTTAGGAGGAAATCAGAGAAGGAATGTGAGTATTCGGTGAAGAAGTTGAGAACTGATAATGGTGGAGAGTATAAGAATGAGGAGTTTGCAAGATACCTTGACAAACAAGGAATTCGGCCTGAGTTTAGTTCACCATAAACACCTCAACAAAATCAGGTTGTTGAAAGAAAGAATCGAAGTCTCGTGGAAATGGGGAGAACTATGTTACTTGAACATAGTCTTTCTCATTATTTTTGGAGGTAAGCCATGATCACTGAAGTGCATATTCAAAACTGAGGATTCTACAGGACAATCTCAGATATGACTCTATATTAAATGTTCTATGAAAAATCTCCAAGTCTGAAACACTTGAGAGTCTTTGGGAGTCCATGCATTATAAAGAATAAAGGTGGAAACCTGGGAAAGATTGAGCAAAGAGAAGATGATGGAATTTTTCTTGGCTATGATCCAGAAAGAAGATGTTATAGTTTCCTCAATAAATAAACATGAATAATTGTTGATTCTTCAGTTGTAAAAGTTGTTGAAAATGTTGAGAAATGAAAGAGGTCATAGGTTGATGTGGAAGTTGAGCAGGATAGAGAAGTTTTTGTTAATAATTCTGATAATGTTGCAGACTGTGTTAATCCTTCTCAAGAAGAGAAATATGACTCAGAGATCTTGATTGATGATGAAGAAGTTCAAATAACTCATCCTAGATTGAGGAAGCAAGTGGAGGCTCAGAACATTATTGGAGATAAATACTAGAGGGTTCAAACAAGAAGAACAACAAATGCTATATCACATACTTCTCATTATTCTAAAATTGAACTGAATAACGTAAATGAAGCATTTGAGAATTCAGAATGGGTTCATGCTATGAACGAAGAGCTTGATTAGATAGAGAAGACCAATACTTGGGAACATGTACCCATGCCGGACAACAATAATATTATTGGCACAAAGTCGATTTTTTAGAACAAGCAGAATGAAGAAGGTGATGTAATAAGAAACAAAGCATGATTGGTTTGCAAAGGATATGCCCAAATTGAAGGCATTGGTTTTGATAAAACCTTTTCTCCAGTAATAATATTAGAAACAATCAGAATCTTTGTTTCCATTTCGGCACAACGTGGTTACAAAATATTTCAAATGGATATCAAATCCACATTCTTGAATGGTGACCTTGACGAGGAAGTTTACATTGATCAACCTTGTGGACTTGTTATTGGAAAGGATGAAAGCTATATCTGTAGAATGAAGAAGGATTTTTATGGGAAAAAACAGGCTCCAAGAGCATGGTATTTTAAATTGGATACTTTCCTGAGGAAGATAAATTTTACGAAAGGAAGAGTTGAAAGAAAAATTTACATCAAGGAGGGCCAGGAGTTTTCACTGATCGTTATTGTTTATGTTGATGACATCATATTTTCTAGGAATGATGAAAGATCATGTGAAATATTTTCTAAGGAGATGAAGAAGTTATTTGAGATGTCCATGATGGGTTAAATGAAATACTTTCCTGGGTTAAAAATCTCACAGAAAAGGAATGATATATTTCTGTCTCAAGAAAAATATGTTAAGGAACTTCTGAAGAAGTTTGGCATGGAGAATTCGAAACCAGTGTCAACACCTATCTCAGTTGGAACCATGTTGTCTCAAGATGGAGAAGGAAAGAAAGTTGATCAGATAGAGTTTCGAAAGCTAATTGGAAGTCTGTTGTATTTGACTGCCTCAAGACCCGACATTGTCTATGCTGTCACCTTATGTGAAAGATTTCAAAGTACTCCGAAAGAATCACATCTGATTGCTGAAAAAGAATTCTCAGATATGTCAAAGGCACAAAAAAATTTGGAATCAGGTATGATTGCTCAGGAAATATTGATCTATTCATGTATTCTGATACTGATTGGATAGGAAATTTTGACGATAAAAGATCCACATCTGGTGGTGTTTTCTTTCTGGGAAACAGTTGTGTTAGTTGGCATGCCAAGAAACAGAATTCAGTAACTCTTAGCACAGTTGAAGCTGAGTATGTTGCTACTACTCAGGCTGCAATTCAACTAATGGGGATGAAGACCCAGCTGGAAGATCTACTTGTTGAAGTTAAGCTACCATTGCTCTTGAGTTGTGATAATCAGAGTGCAATCAATCTTACAAGAAATCCTGAACAACATTCCCGTTCAGAACACATTGATATAATGTACCACTTCATCAAAGAGAAGGTAGAGAAGAAAGAATTAAGGTTGGCGTATGTTGCTAGATCTGAAAATGTTGATGATATCTTCACCAAACCCTTACTGAAAGAACCGTTTGCAAAATTGATGTTGAACATGGGTGTCCAACCTCCTTCTCATTAAGGTTAAGGTACATGTTTATGTCCCCTCTCTCATCATGACTTTGGATAGTGTTTTAAAGGGGAATAATTGTGTCATAAATCTATCCTTAGAGATGCATGCAAAAAAGGGGGAGTTGTGGGTAAGATATCAATCTAGCATGTATGTGTGTGAACTAGTCTAACTGTCTGTTGGAGTGGTTGTAGGAAAAAATGTTGTTTTCCAGGAAACTTGAGGAAGTTAAGAATGTTGAAGTATAATCATGAATGTTTTTCTAAAGAAGGCTGAGGAGGTACGCTCATGAGATTTCATAGTCACTGCTTTTGGACAGCATGGTTTTGGCTGCGAATCGTTCTTGTTTCCTACAATGAGTTAGCTCATGTAGGCGTAGAATTGTTGATAAGAAATCCATTGTGTAAGGTTACAAAGATCGGTGATTTATGAATCATGGTTGTAAACAAAATCCAAAGGGGAATATTTTTGGGACAAAGTTGAATGGATAAGGAAGTAAGAAAAGTTTTCTATTATAGAGTGTTGTCTTTTGTTGACAATGATGCTAAATCAATTCACTTTGTAAATGACTAGGAAAACTAGGAGATGCTTTGCTGATTTGTATTTCACAAATATCATATGTTTGGAGAACTTGTGATGCAAGCCTTAAGAAGGAAAGAGAGTGACAAAGAATTGTTTTTGGAAAAGTCATATTTTGAAAGATCATTATTTTAGAAATATGGAAAAGGAAATATAGTGGCGCGTAAGTCCGGAATGGAGCGCAAGTATTTGGCGCGCAAGTATTGGCACGCAAGTGTGGTACACAAGTGGCGGCGCGCAAGTGGTGACGCGCAAGTCTAGGTCACGGAAGTCACAAAAATTCCTATAAATAGACGACTCGCCTACTCATTTTTTAAGGCTCGAGACTTAGAGAAATATTTTGATCTCTGAGTGCGCAAGTCGAAGAAGTCTTCCGCGCAAGTGTTGCCGTGAAAGTCTGTCATGCAAGTGTTGACGCAAAAGTCTGCCGCGCAAGTATTTCGCGCAAGTTTTCCGCACAAGTCTTTTCACGCTAGTATAGGGTGCACAAGTGTTGTGGTGTCCATAAAGGAGGCGCACAATTGGGAAGGAGGCACAAAAGTGGTAAGGAGGCGCGCAAGTTGAAGGAGGCACGCAAACTGTTTTCTCCAACTAGTTTCTACCAGCTTCTGGGTAAGAAAGTGATTTTTTTTGAAGGATTTGATCTGGGAACGGTCATCAAGAAGCACAAAATTATTTCATTACCCTATTTGTGATAAGAGGAAGCACACACACTATTGGATTATTTTAAATGTGCTACACGAGTGTAAGGGTATATCCTACTCGTTGTATTCCACATCAAAGGATTGGTTTTTAGTGGATTGTCTGGTACTGGATTATTTCCATACCATACCAAGGACGTAGCTACTCTTATTGAGTAGTGAACCTTGTAAATCTTGTGTTCATGTGGTTGTGTGTGTTAAGCAGGGAAGAAACTCTTTAATAGGAGGCAAAGGTTATTTCATAAAGAAGGAAACTTAAAAAGAAAAAGATATCACAGATTCACCCCCTCCACCTCTTAGTGATACTTGGATCCTGATTGGGAACTTCACAAGTATCCATTGTTGAAATTTCATGATATACATCTCATGAATTCTAGTTTATTTTATTATAATCTAGTCATTAATGATATATTCCATTAATAATATCATTTTAACCATTTTTTAATTAAAAATATTGAAAATTTGATTTAAAAAATCCAACTTTGTTTTTTCTCTTTGGATGAAAATCAATTTTCTTACAAAACCATGTTTTCTAAAAAAAATCAAATTTTTTTATTATTTTATTTTTTCAGAAATGATATTGATAGACATATTTTAATTTTTTTGTATATTTTTAAAGGAATATTCCTTCAATTTTCCAAAACAATTCTCTTTTGTATTTCACCAAAAATGGGAAAGGATACTTCGTATTGACTTGTACTACATGAAAGAAATTTTTTGACATTTAGAAAATAATCAATCAGAAGATTCCATTATAAGTTCTCAATTTTAATTTCAAAAGATATTTTTTAATTTTTTTTGATTTATTTTTTAGAGGGGAAATGGTATATTCCCTGAGAAATTTTTTGAATAATATTTCAAAATAATTTTGTATCTAATTAACCTCTATTGGTGTTACCTATTCCTTGATGAGGATATGATCCAAGGATACAATTCATATTCATTATCTCAATGGGTTATATATTTTTTCATGATTTTTATGAATCAAGTTTCTTTTCTACTGGTTACACTATGAGTAAATTCTTATAAAATCCACATATTTTCTTGGATTATTCTATGATAAAATTATTATAAAACATGTATCTTTTCCATTGGTTATGATTTGATGAAATGTTTATGATACAAATTTCATTTCCTTGATAATGATATGATTATTGTTTATGATCTTATTCGACACATAAATATTATCTTCTTTATGAGAAGGGTGGGACCTACATCTCCTCCAATACATTAGGTAAAGATTTATATATCACATGATATAGACATGGCTAGAATGGGGAGTGATCCCGATAAAGTATGACATGGCTAGAATGGGGAGTGAACACAGAACAATAATACTTGAATAATACGAGGAATGAAGTTGGTATAGTGAAGAACTTTTTCCACTATTATGACATTGGCAGTGAGCCTTGACCAATATGGAAGTGATTTAATATGATTATGTGTTTATCAAAAATTCCATGACTTATAAATATATTATACTCACATGACCCATGTTAATTGATTATTTAATGATTGATGTCTTCTAAAATTCTAATATGTATTCCTTGACTGATGTATATGATCTTTGATATGCCGGGTATGGTTTTCAAATCTCAAGCTCATGTTCTGATACCCTTATGTTGATGGAATTTTTACGTATATCCCTTTGTTTACCATTACTGAGTATATGTGATCACCCTTTATTATGTTTCATTTCCCCTAGTAACCATGATATTCAATATGTATGATATTTCTAAGAAGGGTTCTTGTTATGAAAAACATAGTGTGGGTTTACGCAACTCAAATATGGATCAGTGTTTATGATTCCATGTATTAAAATACAACAAACTATTATCATCCTCATGCATGTGTTTATGTTATGTAATAAATATTAATTATGAATTATTTAATATTTATGTATGTTAATCCTAGTTTTCTATAGTTGGATTCAAAGGATTATTTAGTCAACCTTTTGAAATTAAGATGAGAATTCCTGAATGAGATCCCTAAGGACATGCTAATGTATAGGATTAGGGATGAGTTAATGTATTGGAAACTGTTCTTCAACTTTGTTAAATGATAGAGTTATTGGTTTCAAAAAAATTGCATCCCTATCTAGTTACTACAAGTGGATATGGATTTCCATCATAATTACACTGATGAAACAATCCAAAAACTGTATTGAGCTAGACCAGACCTGGAATTGGTCCATGATATGACCTTTACTACAAATAAGATCTAAATCAATAAGCATATATGTATCGGAAATTAAAAAACACTTTATAAACCATCATGAAGGATTAAAATATAATATGACTTTTAATGACTAAAGATAAACCTACACTCCAAAAAGAAGGGGTTTTATAGCAGTTGTTTAGTGGTGGTTCTTAAAAATGTCTCTAAATGTTTTTTTTATAATTTTTTACTTATTTTTTATTGTGTATTTTATCAACAAAATTTTAGAACCACCACTAATTTATATTTTTTATTTAAAAAATAGAAATATTTTTTTATCTGTAGTTTATGAAAACCACCCTTATTTTAATGAAAAATAATAATAAATATTAATTAAAATTAATGATTAATTATTAATATTTACTAATTTTTATTTATGCTAATTTATTTTTTTTATTTAGAATTTCCATTAATTATAATGTGTTACTAACTAATTGCATATAATTGTTAGATAAATGTAATCTGAAACAGAAATTCATTCTTGAATAAGTTAAAAATGTTAATTCACTATCAAATGACTATAACATTGATTTAGGTATCCGTTTTACCTCTACAGACAGTCAAATTAATATTTATGAAATAAAAAAACATATTATATAATAATTTGGAAATGACTATTAAAATAAAATTTATTATAGCTATAAGATAAGTTAAAAATCAAACTTCAAATTTAAATGTTCATAACATTGGCCTTGGGTTTTTGTTTGGGCTGTACAATATATCACATCGAACCATGTGGAGAGATCTATGCCCTATAGTCTTAGGTGAATCCTTAGTCACATTTTCAAAGACAGAAAATGTCCAAAAAGCCTCGGAATTCGAGTTTTTTGTTCAAATATCATGATTTTTAAAAATTTGATGAGATTTTATAATTTTTAAGAGTGTCACAATTTTAATTTTAGTTTATCTATGATTTCATTTCACTAATTTACATTTCTATTGATTTTATGGTGCTATAGTTATTGTGGTTTCCCTCTTCTATTTTTTTATTATCTACTACATATATATTTATGTACTTCTATACATTTATGTATATTCATTTATAATTTATATATATTTATAATTATCTTTTTAAAATTATAAATAATTTTAGCCATTCATGGATATTTTTAAATATTTATGAATATTTGTTGATAATTATATACATTTGTAAATATTTATACGTATTGATGTATATAAATATATTTGTATATATTATATGGCTATATACATATATATTTATTTACCTGTGTATATGTATATATATATATATATTAATATACAGTAATATGTGTGTGTGTGAGTTTATATATATTTATGTAGCATAAATGTGTATTTATATATATTTGCGTGAATTTAATTATATGATTAAATATTTAAAGATATTTGTTTCAATTTATTAATTATTAATTATTATTTAATTATATTTATTAATAAATAATAATTAAATATTTATTATTAATTTTTAATTTCTATCAATTTATTATTAATGTATCATTAATGTAATTTTTTATTTAATATATATTTATCAATTCTTTATTTATCAATGTTTTATTTGATATGTATTTATTATTTATTATATATTGATTTGTAATTATTTTATAGTTATTTATTTGTTACTACATTATTTATCATTATTAATTAATATTTAAGAATTTATTATTTATTATTCTATAATTTTTTATATATTTATTTTTAATACCTTATTAATTTAGTAATAATTTATTTTTTTGTAATATTATTATTAATTAATTTATTATTTAGTATATAGTCATTATTTATTGATCATTTATTAATTTATTATTTATTTATTATTTATAACTTAATATTTATTATTTAATAATAAATTACTATTCTTTATTATTGATTATCAATTATTGATAATTTATTAATCATTTATCTAATATTGACTTATTATTAATTATGTATTATTTATTATATATTATCATTTATTTTTATATATTATTATTTGTGATTATTTATTTATTTATTTTTAATTATATAATATTTAGTTATTATTCATAAATTTTGTATTTGTTTTTTATTTAATATTTAAAATTAATTCAGTATTTATCATTAACTATTCATCTTTTATTGATTTGTTATATATATTTTTTGTTAACAATTAATTAATAATGATCTATTATATATTATTTATTAATTATTGATTAATTTTATATTACTTACTTATTATCATTTATTATCATTTCTTATTATTTATTAGTATTTATACATTAATATCATTTATTAATATTTATTATTTATTTTATTATTATTATTTTGTGACTAATTATTAATTTATTAATTACTTACTTTTATTATATAAATATATAATTAAAATTTATTTCTAATTAATTTAATATTAATTTAATATTTGTTACATAGTTTTTAATACTTATTCATTGATTCATTTATTATTTATTATTTATCACTTATTATTTATTATAATTTATTATTCATTTAATTTTTTTCTTTTCTTTAATTTATTTATTAAATATTTATTTTTTGATAATTCATTCAATATTATATTATTACAACTATTATTAGATATACATTATTTATATAATATTGTTTATTAGTTATTGTTGATTATTTAATTATTATTCATTTAGGATTTATTTATATATTATTCATTCAATGTTTATTTATTAATTATTATTTACGTATTATTTATTTTAGAGTAATTTATTTTTTTTTTATTTTTTTATTATAATTTATTATTGACTATCAGTTATCATTTATAATTATTTATTATAAAATATTTTAAATTAACTCATTAATTAGTTAATTACTATTTATTTATTTATTTATTTTAATATTGAAATATCATTTATTTATTATGTATTTCTTATTTATTTAATAAATATTTATAATATGTTCATTATTTCTATATTATATATTATCTATTAATTTATTATTTATTTATCGAATCTTTAATATAAATTCATTATTTATTATAATTTAATTTCATTAGTTTTTAATCTTTATGTGTATAAGTATATTAAATATTGATTTATGTGTTTCAAATCACTCTCAACACATATATATATGTCATATTTATGCATGGAATGCATGAAATTCACCAAATATGCATGAATTAGTAGGATAAATAAATAAGTAATAATAATAAATTAACAATAATTAAATAATAAAGTGTAAATGTTAATTATTCATAAAAAATAACAAGTCAAAAAAATAAATACTAAATAAAAAATAAATAATAAAGTAAAATTAATAAGTATTAAATATTAATAAATATTAATAAATAAACAATTAAAATGAATAAATGAATAATAAATAATAATAATAAATTATCAAAGTAGATAATAAAATTTTAATAGAAGTAATTAATTATGTAAATAAAAACAATTCAAAATAAATATTAAAATAAACCAGCTCTAAATATTTAGCAGCAGTTTAAACAGTTGACAATTGAAATTCCATGAAATAAAAAACTACCTCACAAAAAGCTTCAAGAAATGATCCCCGACACGCAAATATGCAAATATTTTTTTAAAGGGATGCACATCATTTAGTGACGTTTCAATCCACCGTTAAATGCCAAAAAAACCACGAGGGAAAAACATTTTCTGCAGTGCTATGTTGTCATAGATTAGAGAAGGATTCCTGATTTAGACTTAATATAAGTTAATTTTTTGGATTATGTGGTTCCCTATCATGATTATTTTTTATTACACTATGATTTTTGTTTTTAGTCAATGGATGGAACCTAAAGATTCCATATTATTGTTGTGTGTGACAGGAAATGTAATTATTTTCCAAATGAGAATCCAAATGGCATGGGATATGGAATAAAAAATCACATAGCTATGCTCACACAACTTTCTCACGCTATGAATCACGCTGAACTTCCAAAAATGAAGAGGAGGGAAACGTTCAGTCGAGTCCTTCATAAGGGAAATCCCACCTTCATTTAGTTTAATTAGTGATCCACTAGTTGCAATCCAATGGATTAGTACCAGTAATATGTTATTTCCAATTATCTAGTTTCTAGAACATGAAAAATTCCTTTTGGATGTCTGGTGTATGGAAGGTGAAGTCGATCAATGTTGAACTCTTATCAATAATATGAGGGAATAAGATAAAATATACTCCTTGGATTGGTATGACTTCAAGAGCTTATTTCTTAATAATTACATTCTTCAATATCTTAGTACAAATATAAAGAATATGTTCATTGAGTTAAAAAAGGATTATGGATCTATTAGTACCCATGAGGATAATTTTACGAGACTTATCGGGTATGATTTCGGTATTATCATCCAACCTGAATGTATGGCTGATTGATTCTATAGTGGATTAAAACCAATTATTCAAAGAGAATTTTATCTAAGAGACATTAGTAGCTATGGAGATATTTTCTATGTACTGTAATGATTGAATTGAGGTCGGATTTACGTTTCAATCTCATGGTTTTGACAAGAAAAAGAAGAATATTTTCAAAATAAAATATCAAAACTATAGAGAGAATAAGTTGATATTTCTGTTTTATGGAATTTTTGGTACAAAAAGTGGATGATAATCTCAAAAGAGGACTAAAAAATGTTTTATGTGTGCAATGGAAGGTCATAAGGCATTGAATTTTTGATGTGATATGATGATGTTTTTTAAAAATGAGAATAGAGATAAATACACCTTGAATGAACCTCCACCCCTTTAGTGTTTGAAGTGTAAGGATATTGAAAATTATGATAAACAATTCCCAAAACTGAGGGTTAATAACGGTGATTGACATCATAAACCACTTATGTCGAGGGATATGGGGAAATCTTTGGCGATCACTATTTGAAACAAGGGGTGTGATAATGATTTTCTGAAAAGTACACTCACCGTCCTCTCAAAATATTCTACAGTCTTATTTGACTCCGTTTCTACAAATTCTTTCATAAATAAACAAATTTTGATGGGTATCAATATTACACCCAAATTATTAGATGTATAATTATAATTTAAAACCTATAATGGTATGATGATCGCATCTCATGTCCTTGATTTATCTCCATTTGATTCTAAAGGGAGTGTAGTTCTTAAAAATCAAGTAATTATTCCTCTGGTTGAATTTTATGACATCTTAGGAATGGATTAGATTTATCTATAAAAATACCACATCAATTTTTGAGTAATATATGTCACATTTGAGATTCCAACCGACATATTATTATCTATCAATTTGATTATAAGAATGAAAAATTCATGGATATCACATCCATTGTATGGGTCTTAATTCCCATTTAAAAGGCATGTTTATCCAAAATGGTTAAGGAGTAACTCAATATCAATGATATACCTATTTTTAGTTAATTTTTTGATTTATTTTATAATTATTTTTTATGTATTCCACTAAAATGTGATTTTTAGTTATCATTATAACTCATGCCTAGTTTAACACCACATATAATTACTTCATACAAAATTGACGTGATTGAGTTACAGGAATCAAAGAATAAACTCTACAAAAAACATGACAATTGTCTAATTCAAAAATGATTTTCATCTTGGGGAGATCTTTTTTTAATTTTTTAAAAATAAATATAGATCAATTATACTCTTCATGAATTATCAATATTTAAACAATATCACAATAAAAAACATGTACCATCTCCCCCATACTAATGACTTGTTTGATCAACTGGGTAGCACTCAATATAATGCCAATGTTATCCTTCAATCTAGATATCATCAATAGAGTACTAATAAATTTGATATTATGATGAGTACATCCCAAAAAAATTTATATACACAAGGAATATATAGTGTTTCCCTTAAGGTTTACTAATTCCCCATCTATCACCATGGATTTATTGAACATAGTCTTTACAGAATACCTTGATCTGTTTGTTGTAGTCTTTATAGATGATATTCTATTCTACTAAAGGTAAAAATAAGGACATGAATAAAACTTTAGAATTTTACGAATAACTATATGGAATTATAAACTATATGAAAAATTTATAGACTATTAATTTTCTTGTTAAACATTTTCATTTTTGGGTCACATAATCTTGAGAGGGGGTATATCGGTAGATCCATGAAAGAATGAGGCTATTGAATCGATGAAAATACCAAAAATAATGATTTAGGTCTACAATTTTCATGGTTTAGATTGATTGAATTGATTTTTTGTGGAGAATTTCAAATGAAAATATAATCATTTGACTATGAAAATTTAGAAGGGGGAAAAATTCCTCTAAAAAGATAAATGTGATGAATATTTAAACAAACTAAAGGGAAGATTTGTTTCTTTAGTTGTGTTTACATTACCCTTTAGTGGAAATGGTTTGTAATATACATTAATTCATACTAGAATCGATTGGGATGTGTTCTTATGAAAAATTACATGGTTATAGACTATGCCCCAAGAAAATTGAATATTCAAGAGCGAAATTACCCAACTCATGATTTGAAGTTAGCATAAGTAATTTTCTCATGAAATATATGGAAGAAATAACTTTTTGGTGAATATATATATATATATATATATATATCATATAAGTATGCAGTATATATTGGTGCAAAAGGAGTAGAATATGCACCAATGAAGAAGGTTAGAGATGATTATTGATTATGATAGCTAAATACATTACCACCCTGGGAAATAGAACAAGGTGACAATGTTATTAGTAGAAAGGATCATGGTATGTTATACATGATTTGGATTAAAAATGATCCTATATATTGGGATTTAAAATATATAGATATGGAAATCCGGATGGAAGGGGGAAAATTATATTTCTCAATTGAATCTTCTACCATCTATCCAAATAAATATTAAATAGGAGTTGAAGGAAGATGTAGTGCTAATACATGGTTAGAAATTTTCTTGATTTTAGCCTTTGTCATTTTAGAATCATATGGTTTGTGAACCATGTATGGGTTCTATTCATACCATATTTTAAGAAGCTCCTTTTAGATGAAGCTCATAGTTGTTCCTTTACTATTCATATGGGATGTAAGAACATGTTTCGATACCGGAAAGTGTACTTTTAGTGGGATAACCATAAGAGAGATATCATGATGTTTGTATCATGGTTCATGGTATTCCAAAATGATAAGGATAAATAATATAAGTCTATCTGGATGTTGAATCTATTACCCATAACATAATTGTAATTGGAAAAAATCACCATAGATTTTTTCATTGGACTCCCCAAAACAACTAAATGGAATAATACTATATGGGTTTCAATCAGCTACCTTACTATGTTAGTACACTTCATTTATATCATAGAATACTTCTCCCTAGATCAACTTTCTTGGATATTCATTGAGGAAGTTGTAAGGTTTCTTGGAGTACCAATTCAAATCTATTTTATTTGGAAACAAGGTTTACATCAAATTTCTTTAAAAGTATTAGTTAAGATAATGATAAATTTTTTATTTTTATAACTAAATATCATCCTTAGATAGATGGTCTATTTGAAGGAAATATTCAAACACGAGAGGACATATTGAGATCTAATTCTTTCAATTTCAGTTCTGATTGGGATCAACATCTTTCTATTTGTTGAGTTTTCTAAAAATAATATCTATCACTAATGAATTCTGATGGATCCTTCTGAATAAATCTATGGAATAAAATTTAGATATCCAACATCAAAGAATTAACATGGAGAATTAAAGCTACTAAAAACAATGATTTCTAAGGAAATGGAAGAGAAGGTTTGTCCTATTTAATATCACATCAGGGAACCTCAGCAAAAACTTTTTTCTAATAATCACTACTGTGATCTATAATTTAAAAATGTAGATAAGCTTTTTCTTAGAATTTTTCCTCGTAAGACAGTTATGAGATTCAATAAAAAAGGGAAATTACTTCCTACTTATATCTATCCCTTTAAAATTATTGATCACATCATGACCATATCATATTGTTTGGAACCTCCACCAAACATCACTAAATTCCATTATGTGTTCCATATAACTCTCTTGAGGGAATATATACCTAACCCTTCACATGTATTGAACTCATGGGTCATAACAACAGGGAAATAAATTTATTATGGGGGAAAACCACATGGGATTGTAGATAGTACTAATAAAGTTCTAAAAAACATGACCACTGACCATGTTGAAATTTTTAGAAAAAACAACAGTTTGAGGATTCTATGGAGGGCTTTTAGGATATGATGATTCAAAAGTATTATCATATTTTTTATATCCAAGTGATTAATTTCGATGGTTAAATTCATTTTAATAGGGGTATAATGTTGCACCCTGAATTTTTATGGATAATTATTTTTGAATAAAATAAATTTAATAGATGGATTATATTACATAATGTACTAATTCATACATACATTACATGAAATTTGGGGTTAGCATTCACTATACACAACACTCAGTTTCCTTTTATGACACACAACAACCAATTTTTAACAAAATCATGACATATTATTAATATAGACTTTTAAACTAAACCCGTATAACCTAGATGTTAGTCTTTTCAAAATTATTTGTAATAAATAATGGTTCAATATTAATTATAATGGGTTTACATAAAGAAATAATATTGATTAAAAAATACATAATTTTTTTAATGTCTTTATAAGATTAAAAATCTTATTTTCTAAATGTAATGATATTTATTTTATTATTGAAAATAAATAAAATTAATTTCTGACACTTCTGTAAAATTAAATTTAAAAATAATTTATTTTTTTTCAATTTGTAATATCAAAATTATCTTATAGTGATTTTTTAGTATTTTTATAAATGATTCACTATAAATTAATTGAGAAAAATATTGTGTTTTAAATAAAAAAACTATTTTGATTCATCTTATCATAATTTTAGATTGTATTTAAATTATTTATAATATTTTCTAGTCAAATTATACATCTAATAATATGAGTTTGGTTATTGGAATCAATTTCATATTTAAATTTAATATAAAAACTTCATACACTATGAATCATTTTCTCTTTAAAAACTGTCATTCTCACCACATCAATGGGATTATGTTTAAATTAATTTCTACCAATTAAATGAATTGAATGTGAAAAAATGGATATCATATTTGGAATCCCAATAATTTATATTACTTACTAATTTCATCTTAATTTATGTCCAATTTTATTAGTTAAAACAATTAAAATTATTTAAAATGATTAATGTAAAACAATTTTACATAGAGGTTAAAATTAGAATATATGGTGTAAAAATGAAAGAAAATATATCTAAAACCCATTTTATGGAAATATTTGGATAATTTACTTTATACTATATAAAATATACCATTATTTGGGAATTTTGAGAAGAAAAAATATGGATGTAATTCACTCATTCAATGAAAATTACAAGTGTGCCACACACCTCCCTTATAAATGGCCACCCACACTTTCCACTCTTCCTACCATCAAGACTAATTGGTTCATCAATTAAATTCCCAAATAACATCTCAACTTCAGTCCCCAAAAACTAGTGGTCTTATTTTGTACATAAATCCAACCATGTAATGTTTTAAGTGAAAACCTAATTATGATACATAATGAAGCAGTATCAATCGTCAACCACAATTTTTGGATTATTTCTTTCTCAAACACCATAATTTATTTTATCATGACTATATTAGATCCCAATTATATTCCATATGATTTTAGGGGTTTTACATATTTTGGATGACCTACAACCACACACACTTCCATGGAATGGCTTCCAGAATCATCATTTGTGTGTACAACTGACTGCCACCTCACGAACCAATGCTATTCAGTTTTATAGTTCAACCTATAATGGACGGAAATAATGATGGAAATACTATTTATATATGATATTTATTTTATTAATGATATTATTATTATATTTAATTGATATATCACATATACATTAATGCTTTACATTTTATTCAAATTCAATAATGTCGTTCGTCTGTATGATGGACTACTACCATGCGAAGCGATGTGATTCATTCACACATTAAATTTCATATATTAAAGAAGGGTTTAATAAAAAAAGTGATATATTATATATAAATATTATTATATATTGATAATATATTAGTTACTTTTATTTATTTAAAACTTAATAGAAAATGAAAAATAATGTTCATTCGTACGTACGACCTACCGTTTCCATGAATGGTACATTTAATTCCCCATCACTAAATTTTATGGATTAATCTAATACATATATAATGATTATATATTATATTATCATCATTAATTTAATTTTATGTGTGATTAAATCATTATCATTGTAATATGGCCATGAATAATGAGTCTAAAAATCTATTAACAAACAAAGTAGTCATTACCTGAAAAACAATTAACATATAATTGTTGATAAATGTGTAATAAAGGGTCATAATAAAATCATATATTATATGAAATATATTTATATGATTTTTTATAGATTTTTCATAAACAATAAATTTTATATAGGAATTATGAATGGGTATGATGAAAATCGAGACACACAACTAGAAATATAACTTTTCCCAATTGAATAAAATCATTGGGAAAGGCCCTGAAAATGTTGGGATAGATTATCCCAATGGTTTCATGAACAGTTGGTACCTAGGCCATTGGGATATCCATATACCAATAGTTCTTATTGGACTATTGGTATAGGGATTTTTTGATCTCAATCTTCCAACTGCTCAAGATGAACCATTGGGATAAATTGTTCCAACGGTGTAGCTGGAACCGTCAGCATAAAACTCTCTGGGAATTATGTTTTCCCAATGGTTTCTCTTGAACTATTGGGATAAATCACTAAACATTATACATAGGTATGTCGAAGATTTTGAAAATGTTGTAATAACCACCCCCCACCCACCACTCATTTTAACAGACAAATCCTGGAATCAAATGTAGGGATTCAACCTCCAACCTATAATCCCACAGTCAAACACACGATAAACACAATAATAGACAATACCTGCAATCAAATGCAGGGATTCGACTTGAAACCTAAAATCACATTGGAAAACACTCTGATAACAGATAAAACACAAAACAAATAAACTATAACCATCAATCACACACAAAAAATGAAAACATAGAAAATAAATAGCAAATAGAAATCACACAAGAAACCTAAAACCTTAAATCAAACAAAAATACACTACAAAAAAGGAAAAATCACAGAGAACCTGAAATCAAAAAGAAAAAAACAAAAACTAACTGTAAACACATAGAAAACTAATTGAAAACACAAAAAAACTCATAAAACCTCAGTGCAATCACATAAAATAATACATAAATCACAAAAAACTCACTACAATGAAACTCAAAATCTCACTACAATAAAACACAGAAAATTTTATGATATATGGAATCAACCTTAATCTTTATGAGTGTCTAAAACTTTGGATTCATATATTAAACCTTGATCCTGATGAGTGTGTAATTATTTGGATACATAGATTCAACCTTCATATATATCGAATTCCTTATGTAATACCCATTAATTTCATGATGTGAATACACATGTAGGAATTCCCATGATTTCATAGAATCATAGCAATGTACATTGAAAATATATTTACATAATATCATGTGAATTGGATGATTATAGATGATGTATCACATCCAAGGACATATAGGCCTTTACCCTTGTGCCTGATAATATTTGAGTTTTTAGGGGGAATTGGTTGTGGGCTTTCTACAATTAGATTTCTATGCGTCATTCCCACATGAATCTGTGTGTAAACATACTACATTGATATTGGATTTCCCCAATAGGATAGAGATTTGGATTTAAATTATATAATAGTTGGAACATTTTAACGACATGCTCAGAGACACTTCATCACAGGATGAGGTAGGGGTGTTCAATCACAAGTTTCACATTAGAGCCTGAGGATCAATAGTGATTTATTTATTTATATTAAATAGTTTATAAATTCATTTATTTAATAAAATCCCTTGTATAGAGACACATTTACTAGTTATGTATTTAACTATATTAGTTCTTCCCTACTACGTTGTACTCTCACAATGCTTGAGAGGTCATGAATCTTTGGTCCCCAAGAAGTATTATTTTTTTCATATATGATCAAATTGGGTAAAGGATCATTATTACATGATAATGATTGATCAGTTTATATGGTTTGGTGATTGAGATTATTTGATACTCGAGGATTGATTAGAGTCTCTTTTTTTCTTTTATATTCCTTTTTATATATAGGGCCAATCTGGTGGGAGACCAGTATGTGTTAGTTTATATGTATTTAATTTTAATTCACTTATTTATTATCATTAGGCTCAAATTTTTATATCATAGATGTTGATCGGTTTATTTTATTATATTGTTGTGAAAACTGATATGGGTTATAGTCTTCCAATGGTACGAGCCTTGAATGTCAATGTTAATCAATATCATCTAGTGTGCGGGAAGGCATGCCAAAGTTCCAGTAAGGAATCCTTGATCCAGTCACCACTCAGTGGATATGGACTAAGTTAAGGATGTCACAAATGATAAGATGACCAAGAATTATTCATGTTCTCTTAGGGTTACACCTTTCATCATGTGGATAGGGTATAAAAAAATTTGATCTAAATATGATTTAATGGTAAGATGAAGGGAGATAGAAAAATAGCTTAGTTTACGGTTTCATAACATTTACCAAAGGGAATAACCCTTAAGGTCATATACACTAGAGTGTAGGGGTGTAATTTTTAAGGTCTTGTATCAAGGAACAATGTTATAGATAGAAAATAAATAAATTTGGGGAAAATGAACATTGAATGTTTTCATAGACTAGTGAATATTAGGAACACCTCATGTATTAGTGCATAACATTTATGGTCATGGTGTTTTGACTAGAATATTTCTATAATGATTTTGATCATGTACATAAGAATAAGAAATTATATAGTGGGAAATAATTAATTATGTGAATATATTATGTCATTATAACCCATGAAAATCTAGGTGAACCTCTCACATAGATTTAGCTCATACTCGGAGAAAGGGCCATCATCTGAGAATTAGGCTGGGCAGGGTATCAACTTGAGTCTGACCAAATCCCTAAGATCTCATATGGAATGAAAATTGTGATTTTATATGGGTCCAAGACATCTCTTATATACATAACTATGTTTCATGTATAGTGGGAATCAATCCATACATATTCCTAGAGGGTAGTGTAAGGTAGTCATATATGAAACCTCACCCAAGGTCATTTGGTAAGTAGTGTGTTTTCTGACTTTAATCATCAAATTTCTTAAGGATCTCGTCAGGAACTGCTTAACTATTTCATTTCTCTTCATGTTTAATATAGAGGGAAAAGATATATATCTAAGAAATATATACCTTCTTTCCCTTAAGCATGCCCACAAGATCGGATAGGGTCCAAGGAAAGTATAAAACGACCAAGGTCCAAGAAAGGTTGAACCTGATGTCTGATGTTAGTGCAATATTCCTCATACATTTTTATCTGAAATAACTATGAACACTCATAGATTCTCCTGATATTTTTAACTATTCTTCGACAGACCTAGCTCAGATAGAGGCATCACTATATGATGGTAATCATTTATCCAGAAATTAAATATACCATCGGGTCTATATCAAATTTTACGGCCTTTGTTTATGATTGCTCCCCTTTAGGGTGGTGGTGTTCCTATAACTCTCCTTGAACATTTTGTGTTAGTGGAAGGGGCATCATTTTTGCATCAATGATGCATGGAATAGGAACACATTTATAACATCCCTTAGGTCAATGTTGAGGTGAATGATTTAGCTACTACATTAACTGAAAAATGTAAATCCTCCATAGTTAACAAAATTTATATTCATTCGACATCATTATTTATATACATTGACTAACATGCTTTATGTGATTAACTATGGAAATGTAAACTCAAGGATCAGAGATCCCAAATTATTTAGCCTCAGTATTTTTTCAATAGAATCCATCTATACATAATGATCACCAAGTGATATTAGTATGATTCCCACTCTCTCCACCCTGTTCCTGAATACATATATGTTCCTTGACTAGGCCTCGGATAAGGTTCAGAGTACCCTACATTTCAAAAACAAAATTAGGATAAATGTGTGTGGAGAGATATAAATAATGATCATGGAGGGTCCCTTTAATGAGCTTGAGGACTATTTAGACACATCAGGTATATTTTTAGAACCCTTAGCACCAGGGGTTTGAATATAAATTACTACATTCTAGGGAGAAGAAGGTGGTCACTATGAGGGAGGAGAATATGCACATTGAATTTAATCTATCAGAAGTTTATGTTTATTGTTTGGATTTAAAACATAAAAATAATTCCCTAGAAAAAATCACATTTCAATATCGGCTCTATGATGTGGTAGATAATTCTAGATAGGATGTTGCTACCAAGGTAGATGCACTATGATAGGCTATAGAGGCAGGGACTGCATCAGTTGGTTAATCACACCAATATATATCTTATCTAGTGTAAAATATAGCAGATGAAATGGAGTCTTATGAGATTATAATATCATTATATTTTATTCATAGGAATCAACTTTTATCTATGGAATCATGGTAAATATTTCACGTTAAGTATATTCCTCCCTTATTTTTAATTATCAACACAGGAAAACATTTTAATTCCATGTGCATAAATAAAGTATTATGATCCTTGTTGGACCCTTAAAAATTAACATGATTATCTTGTCAAATATTTCAAAGGGACTGATTATATATTTGTTCTTGGGGAGTCAGGGACACTATGGAAAGTAAATTAACGAAAATACATTAACATTGTATACCTATAGATATGGCATTCACAAGCTGCCTAGGTTTAGGGAAAGCTCTTTAGCGATTTTATTGAAATGAAATCACCCAATCTCTAGGTCTCTAAGTGGGTAAGATATCAATTGGGATATGAGTTTTCTAACATATGTATTGTAATTGGGATGATATGTTTATGGACTATATGATTGTTTTAATCAATTAAAAGATTCCTAAGAGGATTGGGCCTTGTAGAGATAGGTGTGGCAATTGTACCTCTAGAGTTTAACGAGGAAATACATATGAGGATGGATTGGAATCATGGTTGGTTCATAGTGTGGGATGGTCCTTCTTACTCTATAAAACGTATTATGAAAGGTTTTACACCACTTAATGATTAAAGAGTTCAACTAAGGAGGAAAAGGATGTGATGCTAGTGTGGGTATTGGGTATTGTCGGAAAGATTGGCATTATAATTCCAAGAGGCATGGTGTGATTTTTCATAGGATGGAACCTAGACAGTAGGGCTGGGTTATAATAAATGATTTTGATGAGGTTCTTGACTAGATTATTGAGAATATAATTAAGGAATGGTTGTCATTTAGATATAGGACTATAGTGTGTGGGATTTGGATTATGGTTAGTGATTAGCGGCTAGGATGTGTCCGAGGGACCCTAGTGGATTCCCATGTGGATGAGATAAGAATGTAGATGGGTTTCACATGGTGTGATTTTGTGTAATGGCACGGACCCTCCTGGACCATTACTTTTCCAAACGTGATGCTCCACCAAAATAGTGGCACCATGACGGTGGCATTGTGATGGTGACACTGGTCAGGGTGGAACCGTGACGGTGGCACCGTGAGGGTGAGACTGTGACGGTGCCACCGTGACGGTGACACCGTCAGGGTGACACCGGGAGGGTTACACCATGACGGTGGCACCGTGTACCCTCACCGAGTACCTAACTTTTCCACTCCCACAACGTATGTTTTAATGTAAAATAATTCTTTTACTCCTTTTAAAACCACTTAAAGCCCGTAATTAATTCCTGAAAATCCCAAGAAACCTCCCCGACGGGGGATATTAAATAACACATTAATATAATCATGTGTAACTACCCAACTGCATGGTCAACCCCCGACCCCCGCTCAGGCGGTTTTGCATTCTTATGTCAGCCGTCCGCGGCCCCTATAACTAAAGGGTTCACCCTAGGTTTTTTCTTTTCTCGATCACTGTCAGCAAGGTGTACTCTCGTCCAGAGGTGATGATTTTCATGCATCGGGTGAGATGCATCGTTATGCATGAAGTTCTGTGCCCGTACTAAGCATTGATAGACAAGGCAATTTTACTTCAGGCTAACCACATCGCTAGCCGTTAAGTTCCACCCCCGGCCTAAGCGTCGATCATCGATCAAAAAGTAGAGAATTTCTCCTTCACCTCTCTCTTTTGTGTATCATGCGGGGTGGGCATGTTTTTGATTCTTTAGAATTGGATAAACGAGACTCAAATAAAGTTAATGAACGAATTATATAAAGAATGAAGTGGGGTTGTGATTGTTGATGTTGTTTATTTTTTTATGATCATGGCTTACACCTTCTGAAAATCGAGGACGTTGGTGGTCGTTGTCTGTGCACTAATGAACCCCTTGTAGTGTTCTAAATGGATTTTTTTATAATTCTAAACTCCTATAAAAAGTAAATTGGTTAATCATGTATACCTACCTGAATAGATTTAAAGCACCAGGATAAACCCTTCTATGATTACCACCGGTTAAAACACACAGAAATTGAATTCATGGAGCATGTAAAATCTTTTAAATTTGAAAATACCTGCATGGGCCTGTATTTCATGATGGTAGTGGTTTGATTATTCTTCTTCCATGGGCCAGTTGCTGGAGATGTTGGAGGGGATGGGATCCCTTTTTTAATACTCTCAGTGGTTGTGAGTTTTGTGGTCGGGTGGATACCTCGTTTATATCACGAATTGGGGTGGGATCCTCTGTTGATCAATAACCTTTTGGGGGGAGGGGACACGGGGCAGTTTCCCGTGGTTGTCTTTGGTTCCAGTACTTCAGGGGATCTCACATATTCTTTTGTTGTTGTGACATTACAAGAGAATCGGGTGTGGATACTTAAATTGACGTTTGGGTGGTTTCTTTTCCTTGGTAATGCTTATGGTGTTAGTTTCCCGTTAGTGGTTAAACTTATTTTAACATTATTACTGAACATGAAATAAGAATGGGAAAAATGGGTTTTGTAGGTGAGAGTCATGACTCGGACATAGGTGTTGGTTGTGTCCTTTAGGATAGCTGAATAAAAACCTAAACTTTGTGAGTGCTTGTTACCTATACTTATATACATGTAGTTTTGGTTTCTTATTCACGACCCACCAATGTTGGGCACTTAGTGCCGAACACCACCATTTCATGGGGGAGGGTGTTTTTCCCAACACTATTATTAGTGGCTTGTTATTAGAACCTTTTTTGCTCCCATTCCCGAATAGCCCATGTATCTTTGCCTAGGCTGTGATGGCCTGAGGTCCAATATTAGACCAAGAACCTTCGGGCAGGGTAGTGTGGTGGTTGGCCAGGTGTGTGAGGCAGGTGGTTTCCCAAGTGTCTTCGGGATGAGGCCCAGGTGTCTTCGGGCACGACATTGGATATTCTAGTCCAGGTGTCTTCGGGAATGGTGGTGGTTGTTTTGACCTTGGTGTTTGCAGGTGTGGTTACATGTGACAGTTGTGGCCTAGGTGTTTGCGGGCGGGATTCGGCAGTGGGACTGCTTGTGGTTGTGGCCCAGTTGTGTCTAGACGGGTGTGGCAGTGGGACTGTGGTGAGAATGGCGGGATTGGTTCGATGCGTTGTATGTCTCAATAACCAGTGGGAAAGTGGCGTGGGGTACCCAAACATTGATGCGCTCTTATTATATATATTACTTGACTTGTGTTATTTGGGGAGTGTTCCTTGGTGATGCTTGGGTGGATAGTTTCCCTTGATAGGTGTTTGGCTTACTCCTTTTCTCACGGGACTTTAGTATGTTCCCCCACTTGTGCACGAGAGTCTTTGGTTTTCCCTACTGAGTGTACTTGTATACTCACCCTACATATATAAAACTGATTTCAGGTTTCCAGGAGGACGTTGGGGATCGCACAGGACCAAACTAGCTCGGACCTTTGGGGTAGTTTTAGTTGCTATTTTTCTTCCTTTGGTACTTACCATTGTAGTCACCTTTTGTACTTTGTGGCTTTTACTTTTGGGAACATGCATGTGGGTATGGTTTACTTTTGGCTTTACTTTTCATTTACATTGGTTTTGTTGGGTTCCATCTCCGTATCTCCTGATACTATAAAACAAAAAGGAGTAATGCCTTTCATTTGTGTGTAATTTCTATACCCTTGGTGCTAGTCGCCACTCCGGGACCAATTGAAGGCGGGCCTCGAGGGTCATTATCTCTCCTTCAACTTAAAGAAGGAAGGGCCTGGTAATGTGCTGACCCTTCCCACCTTTTGGTGAAGGGGGGTCGTGACATTTTGTGACCAAGACAATCAAGAGGTGAATAATTATATTTTTCTAGTTGGATAAAAAGATGTTCACTGAGGCATGGGATAATCCCCGAGACATAACACTAGACTATGTGACTGAGAGGATAGACTACTGTGATGGTGAGGACACTTAAGCATAGGCAGACTGGGATTCAAGAAATGTTCCAAGAATATCATATAGTATTTGAGGTCATTCTGTGGTAATTATTATATTTGGTATGATACTAATTTGAGTCTCATGGACTCTAGTGGTTTCCCTTGTGTAAGATAAATGAGTACCAAGAGGACTGAGATTTTTCACATGAACGGTGAGACATTTTGGAGATGGGGGTATAGGTATCGAGTGACTAAAACCTTGTACCTATCTGGTGTGCTATGATATGGACAAAATTCCATTATTTGAATTTCATACACATGGTGGGTGACAAATTCTAACAAGTTTAGTGATATATCTTATAGAATGGCAACACCTTGAGTGATATTGATGTGTAAGGACCCTTACAAGAATGATAATGATGTTACCATATTCTATCATGACATCTAACCCTTCCATGATTGATAAAGTAGTGGTCAAGATATTAGAATCAACTTTAATGATAAAGTTCTAGATGTACCCAACCATGAGTGATAATGGAGCATTTAGAATTAGATATTTGACCTACCATGGATAATATTGTATCATTTTAGATAATGGATTTACATAGATCATAATGTATTAAAATGGATGTTTGATAAATAATAAGGTTGGTATGTGATATATAGTGTTATGAGACACTACCTTTAGCAGTGTGGTAGATGTTGGGAGTTCAGTGATGACATATATTGAGTGATAAATATTATTATAGGGCTTGTATACATGACTCTATCCATGTAAATTATGTTCTCATTTAGTTATCATTGATACTCACTATTTAGAGTATTTTGGTATAGGATGGGTTTCATGTATCATGGTACAATGATACAAGTCATTTGTTAAAAAAAAAATATGGTTGGGCATCATGAAAACCTATTTTTTCACATGATGACCTAATACACATGGAGTCTTGGTGTCTTAGTTGGATCATCACATCTAACATAATATTTGTGCCTATTTTTATAACATTAACATTTCTCATGTATACATCAATATGTAAAAATATATCATCGTCTCTTTGTGACATTCTAATTCCATATATTTATATCACCTAGCATGATCAACTTGGTATGTATATAGATCTTATAATAGTTTTATTGATCTATGAAAATATTATGTACTGGATTAAGATAGGGTAGCTCAACAAGGATTGAAGGTGATGATATTAGGTGGTGATTGAGGTTGAAAATAGAGCCAATTGTGTATTTTTTTATTTTTTTTATTTGGGTCATATTGGTGGTAAATTAGTTGATGGGTGATTATATTTATCCAGATGGTTTATTATTATAAAATTTTGTTTTTTTCAAATGTGAATACCACTAAAATAAAGATATATATATGTGTGTGTGATCGTGATTGATATTTTCATAATCAACTATGAATGGTGTGGATCACACCAGGATTCTATATCTATATAGAAAAACGTGATGATATAATGTTGTGTATGTATATCCCCTTATCATAATGGACTCTTGAAATATATATATATATATGTATATATGTATGTATGTATGTTAGTGTGCTGGCCATTTTCATGCACAACTATGAATGCTGTGGATCACACCAGGAATCTATAATTTTATCTCTATTCTCAATGATTCCATGAAAATAACATGTTTTTAAATTAAAATAAATATAATAAATAATACTTTATGAACATTCACTGTAGTTTTCCATTAAAATCTTCATGTTTTCAATCATCATTCATGGAAAAATATTAACTATAAATCCACATAATCTGCTTATATCATGTTTAATATATACCAATAAATATATCTTAATATCTTTGCAGAATAATTCCATTTTAATTCTCCATATTTTCCATTACTTTGGAAAGATTTTTGACCTCCAACGGGATTTTTATTGCATAAAAAACCATTCAAAAATTGCTTTTATAATCATGGACCTCATGGAAAAGATATTCATTTTGGAACTGTGTTTCCAAACAATAATCCTTTAACCTTCACACCACGACATGAAACAACACTTCTTTATGCAATATTCCCTTCAAATCATCAGACACCATGACCATTTGGCCATTTTTATCCACTAAAAAATTCTGTAAACAACGAAACACCCAGATTACAAAAAAAACTCTATGAAATTACATAGGGATATCTCCAACAACTTTCTATACATCGCTATACATAGGCCGACCATTGTGAGAAAAATGCCTTTAGTAAGGGTCCCTACAAGAACTATTCTCATTGGAACATGGGATAAAATGTTTCAAAATGAATATTCAAAGGAGGAAACAATAAATCATATGAATTTTTGGTGGTATGATAAATATTATGGTTGGTAGCATCATAAGAACGACACATGTTAAAAAATGACACCCTTAGTGTTTTTAGATATACTGTCTTAGGTAAACACCTAGATGGGTTTACAAAAGACTAGAAAACACCCCAAATGGGTTTTCTAATAAGATAAGGTCATAATAGACATTGTAGAATAAATAAACTATATAATTTTCTATAACAAGGGATCTTCATAATGTTATATAGAAAGGTACAATGATGCTACATCTAAAGGGAAATGAAATAAATGAAAAAATTCATACACCCTACACAACACGTTTACTAATTGTTTAATTTCAACCTAACATGGAAATTTCATTTATAATATTCAACGGGTGAAAAGTAATGATTCATGTTCAAGGAATATGCCTACTTAGGCAGTGTCATTTGAGAGAAACATGTGTGGTAAAGCAATTTATATTTTTCAAATAAAACAAAAACTAACTAGTCACAAAACCAACACTAATAAAAGACAAATGGAAATATCATACCAAATATAAATATGATACAAATAACTATCCCTATAATTTAGTTTAGAAGACAACATATCTCAGTTGGAGGGATTTTATTATAAATTCATGGAATTTCTTAACCACACAATTCATTTAATTATATCTAATATTTATTCTAAAACTCATTCAGTACAAATAAAATGAAATAAGCCACTTGATCCACATAACTATCACAGTAGGTTTTTAAAGATAGCACACCTCAGTTGGAGGGGTGTAATGATAAAAAATGTATTTATTTATCAAATTGATCAATTATATTAAAGAAAATTTATTCAAAAAATTCAATTCAATATAATTAAGGATAATTAAGAAATAAGATAAATTAAATTTAAAGCATTATTGAATTAAAGATACTAGGAGAGGGACTCTACCTCAAGGTGGAACCATTCCATCCACTTCAGGTCTTGATGCTTTCTAACTAAAAGAGGTTTCTCCCCTACTGGGTAAATTCACCTTCACACACATAGAATGACATCTATCCTATATGCAGAAACATGCATGGCCGTGAGCAAGTGCAAGGGGTTCCTTGAACATATTCTTATATTCAAATACCAGTCTCCCCTCACCAATGTAAGAATTTATTTATGTTTATATACATGGGATCACCATGCCCCATATGTGCATAATCAATGCAATGGATGACTATATACGTAACGAGGGAACCCACATACTTATAATTATTTACCTATTCCCATGTAGGAGAGTCGACCTTGACTTGAAGACTACAAACCAATGAGAAGGTATCAAAAAAATACAAAATGATATTAAGAACCTTAAAACACATAAATACGCTACATATCCAGAGAGAAACCAACCAAAGAAATTAATGACATACCTTAATTGGTAGTGGATAACCAAATCAAATAGAACCAACATGAAAAGATCCAATTCAATACTGAACACATAATATGTATTAAAAAACACAGAAATCCCCAAATACATGAGGTGTGAGACATGTAGTAACCACATAATCGTACCTCGATTCAAAGCTAGTAGAAAAAATAAATCTCAACCCCTTATGGCCCCCCTTGAAGAATATAACTACCCTTTACCCAGAGAAAGTAGTAAAAGACCTAATTGGCCAATGTGATAATGAAAATTAAATAAAACTAAATTAATTAAAACATGTCTCTTGTGCCTATACACATAACCTCTCAACATATAAGAATAACAACTCCCCATGGGTCAAGTCATGTTTCTACAATAAAGGGGTAAACAAATCCATGTTTCAAAATGATAGTATCAAATAGTACATTCCTATTAATTAACAAGTAATCTTATAATTAATGGAATTTAATCAGTTTGGCTCAAGTTTCATAATAGTTTGGTCTTGTTCAATATAAGTCTGTTTGTGAATTTTATATTACATTTTGTTTATCTTATTTATTGTTTATATTATGTTGGAAAACATCATTCATTTGGGTCCTATTCCATCATGGAATTAATAATAATCAGTCATTTGATATTATTAATTATATCCATTAGTTTCATATCTTGAGTAAAAAATTCAAATTAATGAATTTTATCATATAAGGAAAATCATAAGAGGGGAAGGATATAAATAATTATTATTTATGAAATTAATATCTAATATTTATTTTTAATGGGAACATAAAGAACCAAAATCCAAAAATTAAATTGGGGCAAACAAAGAGGGCGGAATAGGCCAACCTTAAATGGTGGCAGATGAACCAAGATGATCCAAACTGATTGGGATTTTTTAACGCATGCAGAATCACATATAAGGTAGACCATGAAGAACAATTATACACCTTATGAACAAATATCAATGTTAGATAAGTGGAAATTATAGAATCCTATAAGAATAATATAAAGTCATTGTGATTATCAAAGATTTTTGACTACATGTGAGAACTAAAATTTTGAGATATCTTTATTGTTTACTACAACAGACTAACAAGATTTATAAAGAAATAAATTCATAATATTAATGGAGATTTTAGTTAATTGAGGGTGATAAATATTCAAAAATTATGAAGTGCTTAGATCTTTCACAAAAAACATGGAGAATGTAGAATCAACCCATGATGAACCTCCCTAGAGAACTGAGAAGAAAATTGTAACAAATCAAATTAGATTGAATATTTTATACTAAAAATAGAATCATAGTAATATAAAATAAATAATTATAATATATAGAGAGTCCTCCACTTCATCTTCTTGGAATAATGTATCCCACTGAACTAATAAGAAGAGTAGTTCTCCAATCCAATCCTAAATTTATACTGAATTTATCTATATAAAAAAATGAAATAAATATTGAAAAACAACATCAATAGAGAAAGAAAAAATATTTTCTGTAAAATATTGTGTTGCTGGAAGTTTTGGAAAATGGAAATTGATTTTTGGTATAATATATATACTCATACAAGTGGTATAAAAGACTATTAAAATGTGATCATAGTTAAAAATACGGAACAAAATTATTGTGCAAAATTAGTTTTCACATATGGGGATGAATTAATCACTTAGAATCATATTTTATTGACTTGATAATTTTTTGAATATTGAGATGTATATGGAAACTATTAGTAGGAATTTTGGAACATAGAAAAACAAAATGAGGCATTTGTTAATGAGAAGAGGGGTCCATGATTTATTAAGATGGAAAAAAGGAAAAAGTCAACCTTGGGGTGTAAACTGATGAAAAAAGAAGAAAAAGACACTCTCAGGTGGTAATTGAAGGGAGATGATCATAATAGGGTTTTATTATGGAGAATATGGTTCTATTTTAATAGGAAATTCTAAATCATAGAAAATTTAAAAATCTTTTAGTGTGTGACATGATGCTAAAAGATGTTTTTGTTGGTTCCCACTTACCATTAATGGGGATTTTCAATAAAATAAAAAATGGATTATGGATAGATTATTTAAAAATATAAATAAAGATATAAAGCGTTTATGATAGAAAATTTGAATTAAAATGGAAAATATCTAGGAAATATATTGTATAATTGGACTAGTTGTTGAAATTTCAGAGGGAGATCCAATGATATTTTCTAAGGAAAATCAAAAGCAGTTGAAGATGTTTTTTTTGAAGGTGTAACTATATCTGTCATGGAGCAATAATATGTATGAATTTGATTCCTAGTCAAAAGATTTTGATTATTTTTAAGGTAAAAGAGAAAATGTTATCATGTTTTAAATCAGTTGCAACAAATGGATCCACACCTATGAAGAAGGATGACCATGATAAGAAATAATGTTTGATCATATAGTCTAATGAGTTATAAAAAGATAAAAAATAAAATAGAAAACATTTATAGTTATGTAATAGCTCAAGTGAATATGAAATTTTTAACAATAATAAACATGTGAAGGTATATAAAACCATGTTTCCTCAATATAGAAATTTTTATAATGTGAGAAATAATAAATCACAATGAAAATCAAACACTTTTGAGATTCAAAAAAAGTGATCATGTATTGAAAACAAATCCTTAGTCAGTGTTATAACATTGAAGTTGAAAAACCAACCTTATTACTATACTTGATGATATAAAAAAACACATTAATGGAAATTTCATATTACATGCACTTCACATATATATTTTTAGGAAGGAAAATAATTTTTCAACATGAATTCTTTATATAGTTTTGTTATTAAATTGAAACACTCAACATGAAGAATATATGAAAAAACATTCTTGTTAATCACATCTCACAAAAAGTTTCAGTACCTTTAACATGAGTTAATGCCATATTTATAAGGAAATTTTCATCTAAATAACATATTATAATTTAGTAAAATATGGTTACCCATTCAACTATATGTGAATTTAAAAAGAACAATACATTTATCTATAAACCGATTTCCCTTCACATGTAACATATGCATATTAAAACAGTATGCATTAGATAAAATTATCATTTGAAAATTATAACACACCATTCACATGCCAAATACATCCACAAAGAATAAATGGTATGAATAATTAAACACATTAAATATTCTTAAAATTTTTATGATCTCACAATGATTTCACATAGAATATGATATTGTCTATTAAACTAGAAACAAATTATATACTTTTAACCTAAATTGAAATGAAATAATTTTTTAGTGTTTTCTTATATGTTAACTTCCAATTATTTATATCTAAAAAAACTACAATGATAACTATTTTTTGATTTGAGAAAACTAAAATCAATAATATATCACAAATAAATGAAAGAATTTGAATGAAAAAAATTGAATAAAAAAAGCTCAAATAATAAATTAATAAATTAACCATACTAGAAGAAGATTTGGGACTCACTACCAAAGAATACCATAATCAGAAAACTGTAGAAGGGGATTATTTCCTAGAGGGAATCCTCGACCTTGGAGGGATGCCTGACCAGAGGGGATGCTCGACCTTCTCAATCTAGGGTGATTCACATCAGGTAGGTGAATTCTTGACTTAAGGGAGATTCATGTCGGGTGTGGGAAAGAATCACATAGGAGAAGTGTGACCTCAGAGCAGATGCTTGATTGAGGACGATGAGGAGGGGAATGAGTGAGAGACGATGAGTGGGTAGTCGTGAGTGGCGAGTAGCAAGTGGCGAGGGGGAGTTGGAATGGGAGGAGGGGAAAGTGAGGGTGATGAGAGAAGCGGTGATGGGGAGTTAGGATGGGAGAGGGGGTGAAGGAGAGTTGAGATGAAGTGGGGTGGTGCTGTAGAGATGTAGATGTGGGGTGCGACATGAGAAGAAGATTAGATGGGAGGAGGTTCATGAGTGGATTCATTTTAGGTAGGTGTATCCCAATGGTTCCAATGAACAATTGGGTGATGAGGAGGTTTTTTTCAACGGTTCACTAAAATAATTTGGAAAACTATATTATATTAGTCTATCCCAATAGTTTCAAAGAACCATTAGTATAGGTTCTTTATTCCGTTGGTTTTTCCTAACCATTGGGAACGAAATGTTGTTATAAGTGGGATTTCCAATAGTGACATGAGTTATAGGCATTTCTAATCTAACATTTTATTCAGATTAAGTTATTCCAAATTCACCACTGCTTTCATTTATGTGGTTTATATAATTCTATATGACATGATATATCATGAATATACTTAATTTCCTAATAATAAATGTTTCCAATGATGTTATTCCTTTACAGGGATTACAATTAAAATGTTAGTAATGAATTAAGGGACTTTTGGTCAAAATTTTCTTTCTTTGAGGCATTTGTTATGTTATAAAACTATATTATTACATGATTTGAATATACAGATCCATTAACATGGAATATCATCAATTTTTCCAAAATCATGTTATTTTATTTAATTTTGTACTCTACCATCATGGGTTTTATGGTTCATTTTTAAAAAAGTAGAAATGATTTTATGCTACAATCTCATTGTTTAACATGATTCTTTATTATCAAGTCTCTAATGAACAATTATCATAATATACCAATTAATAATATTAATTAACTTTTATATCCTTTATTAATTAATAATATATTCACATAATGGTGTCATTTTTCATCTTTTTTTATTAAAATTTATTACTAAATTATTTTATGTAAATATGAATTTAATTCTCTCTTCCATTAAAAATTTATTTTCATTCAAAACAATGTTTTCTAAACAGGTTTTTATAATTTTTTATTAATAAATTAATATTTTAAAGTGAAATTTTAACTAATTTTGTAATTTTTATATATATTTGAAAGGAATATTTATCTAGTTTTTGAGAAAAATTCCCATTTGTCTTTTACTAGAAATTTCAGAGGAATCTAATTTTAAAAATGAATCTTATGAACAAAATTTTCTAACATTGGGAACAATCATTGATTATATGAATTCATTATATTTTTCCATTAAAATTTCAGATAAAATATTTATCAAAATGTTTTATGTTTTACATTTTTTGCAAGTGAAAAGGATACTTTCCCCAAAATTTTTTAAAATGATCTCTTAAAATTATGTTCCATGAAAGATGAAATCAGTTTTTGTTACATACTCCTTACTAAGGATATAATACAGGGATACCATTCATATTAATTTTCATAATGGTTTATCTTTTGTTTTTATTATTTTTACGAAACACATTACCCTTTCATTGGTTATACCATGAGGAAATTATTTTTAAATCCACCACTTTACACGTTTTATTCAATGATTGAATGATTATAAAACCTGTCTCTTTTCCCAAGATAATTATATGATTAAATGTTTATGATACCCATTTCATTTCATTGATTATTATATAATGAATCTTTATGATCATGTGGAACACTGAAATATTGTTTTCATTATGAGATGGGTTGGAGAAATATATTTCTCCAACGAATTGGTTAAATATTTATTTACCTCATGAGATAGTTGAAGATAGAACATAGAGTGAACACATTATAGTAAGAAAGGATAGATCATGGAGTGAACTGAGTATAGTAAGATAGGGCCATAACGAGGAACAAACATGGTATAATAATGGACTTTTTTGGCAATAATATTCTTCTAAGTGAAACTTCAAGATTTAAGAAATTATTTTCTATGATTACGTGTATGGAAAAAATTCCAAGCCTTAAAATACAATTATGCTATTATAGATCATGTTATTTTATTATATTATGATTCATGTCTTACAAATTACCAATATTTATTCCTTTACTCATTTATAAAATATTTTATATGAAGGTTATGGTTTTCAAATGTTATTATAATGTTCACATTCACTTATGTTCATGGTATAGTTACGTATATCTCATGGTTACCCGTATTGAGAATCAATGTTGACCCATTCTAAAGGTTCTTTTCCATAGGTTATAAATATTTTTATCATGTATGATAATTATATTAATGGTTCTTGTTGTGAATAATGTATGGGGGGATAATGTAACTGACTTTTGTACCATTTCTTATTTTTTAATGCTTCAAAATACACTAAGCTATTATGATATTCAAACATATGTTTATTTAATGTAATTAATATTCAAAAAAATGATTTCATATAAATTTTGGTTAGGCCTTGGATTCTATAATATCTATATCATACTCCTTAAATTTATATTCCTTATTTATATTTAAATAATTTTCCTTATCAATTAGTTCATATTAATCGTTAATATCTTTTTGGATCTTGGAATTCTCTTCAATATGTTAAATTTATAACTTCATGTATGTTTGTCATCCTTTTTCATATTTTTATTCCAATTTTCATGTTTGGATATTTTTCATCATCATTTTTTCAATAATCTCTTTAAAATACTCTCTATATGAGTTTCTTATTCTTTACCTCTATAAACACTGCATTTATAACACAGAAAAGTTTCATCATTCAACTCGATATTATATAGATTCTCATTATCATCACTGGAATTCAGAACTTCCCTTTCAAATTAACTATGAACACTTCCATCATGAATTAAGGAGACTATTATTTTGTATATTTAGAGAAAATTGAACCTTAATACTTAATACAAGTTGTTTAGTCATTATCAATCATTATAAAATATTTTCTAGGTCACTCAAATTCTTTTTCACTAATATATTTTTCTTTTATTATTGTGATGTTTATTGTAATGTTCCTAATGGTGACACAATTGAATCATTTTAAAGGAGGCTTCTATTGTACTTTATCACGCCTCCTCATATTTTTTAATTAATAGTGATATTAGATCATCAAAATTCCCATTCACCTATTATTCTATGTCATATTAGGCAAGTATATCATTTTTTATTCCTTCTAACCATTATCATTCTTATATTCCTTAAAATAAATCTATTGTGTAGTGTTATCATTATTTTTGGTAGAGAAAACACATCTTATCTAATAAGCTAACATAATATTGTTTAGGTCAGCCAGAAAGGTAAAATATTCATCTTTGTCTTCAAAATTGAAACCTTTACATAAAATATTTTTGGTATACTCTTATGTACTTTATCAATCACTATTTAGACATACCTTTTTCTCCAAAGTCCCAATATATAATACAATTACATTTAATCTGTTAAATAATTCATAAAACAATTAATTATTACTAATTCTCACATCGTTATAATTCTATTTAAATATCTATAACATTTATATATTCACCATAGCATTCCCTTCATAGATATTTTCAAGCATATCCAACCTACATTTATCATTGTTATTTATTTCACATTTATAAATTCACACATTGAGAGAAAAATTTGTAAAAAATTTCTATCATGTCCACAATTTTCAAGATTTTACTAATATATTTATTTACTAGCTTTGACATCAAAAATAGGTGTAAAACCATTAGTAGTTTCTTTTACAAAATCATATATAATAGCCAATATATATTAAAACATCATATCCTTCTAGAAATAGTATTTATTGAGATAAAATATGAAAGTACCCATATATTATACTAACACTATATTATATATTTTTTATAAATGGAATCAAGAATAGAAATACCTATTTCTAATACCTCAATAGCTATAATTATATAATGGAGAACTTCTCCATTACCAAAATAAAATCCACCCACAAGATTGCTGAAACAACTAAAAAATAGGGGAGTGGTGAGTATTTGAGTATCAATTTATTTTATGTTTTATTTTCAATATTACATTAGTACTTACTAAGATAAAAATTTATTCAAAGTTAAAAAAATATACATGATCATATAAATAAGAAAATTTGTTTTATAATGTTCACTACTCAATATGTGTACATGTTCCTTAAAAACATCTGGAAAACCCCATGATCTCCTGGTCTATTAGAAATAATTATATGGATTATATTATGATAAGGGTAAAAATGATCTTTTAATAGTACATAATATCTTAATGGTCAATGTTCATTATATAGAGTAATGATTGTGTAAAGAGTTCTACAAAAATAAGAAAATATCTTTTTGCTTTGGAGTTTAAGTATTTTTTATGTGACCAACCATTTATCTAGCACTAGATATAAGGTTCCATTGAATACCAGAGAATGTTGAATCCTAAACTGATCAATTATTTTCCTATTCCTTTAAGGTAGTTATGACTTCTTTCTTTCATGGTTTCCACCAGTGGTTATATCATGTGTTAAATAATCCATTAGTATGAAAAACTATCCTATTCCATTTCCAATAATTCTAGGTAGACGATTCCGAATGTTATCTTCTTTTGGTACCTTCCCACATCAGCTCCCTTATTTCTTATACAGAAAACCATTCTAAATAATCATAGTTGAAATAAAGAAACATCATAATCCTAAAATTCTATATTATTTCAACTTCAAAATAACATAAAATATTTTAAGGGTATTTAATTAATATTAATATATCCTCTAATATTAGCTAAACTTTGCTCTGATACCAATTGTACGATCCCAAACTGAAATATTACAAATTACTGTTTTTTGGAATTAGTATCCACTTTCCAGTAATCCCAAAGATCTTTTAGATTTATAGTTTTATAGAATTATATATAACACTATAAATATTAAACCCATACATTACAAGTGGAAACCAATACTACGTATCATTTTTCATAAAATTCACTTTTTATAAAACATTATTTATTTTTATGATTAATATTTATAATTTTATTTTTGACCACATAACTATCTCTAATATCCCTTAAAAAATATGAGATTTTAACACATGGACTGAACACACAAATCATAACAAGGGACATAAAATAAAGAGAACTCATAGTCTATAGAAAACACATTTTTTATAACATTGATTATCTTACACTAAAAAATGAATCGTAATTTAAAAAATCATTATTTTACCTTTATAAAATAAATATTTCACCATGAAAACTCATTATTATGCATAATAAGGTTAATTACGTAACATGATACATCATTTTCCAGGTCTCCCTTAAAAATGGAATAACAAATATGGTCATCGTTTATCTCTAGAGTACCCAATGCATTAGAGATTATAACATAACCAACCCTACCTGGTTTAGTATAGAACCACAAAAAATTGGTTAATAACATAACCAAACATCCATATAAATAATTCCCATGAACTATATCTCACTCATAAATCATGAAATATTTCATCATAAATACATTATTAAAGAAAATAACCATTCTATTTTGAAATCACTTATTTTAGAAATATAGATCACATAAAAATGAAATATATGAATTTGAAAATAACTATATAAAAATATAAAATAAGATTTATATAATTAATTAGTCATGATGGTGGTAAATATTGTTCATTCAATATATGAAAGAATAAATTACTTTTGAAATTTCGATTTATTTGGAAAATAAAACATTAAAAGAACTGTTTTAAAAGTAACTCTATTACCTTAAGTAAATGTTGTCATGTAAATTATTTATCATCATAAATAAAAAAATAGGTCAATTAATTCTTTCCATAAGAACCTTTTCATGTTTATTATTCATTTTATATAAATTATTTCTAGGGTTATATATAATTACATAATAACATTAGTTCACATTTGATGTTTTGATACTATTGGATACTTATGTCGAAAATGTACTAGGTATGTTTATTATAATCAAAGTGTTCATTAAAACCCTATATATAAAAAATATTAATGAAATAATTTTCAATTTTCAAAATAAATTATACTTTCAAATTCATCCATTTAATATTGTTATGAAAAATAAAATACAGTATAATCATGGAGATGGTAAGCTGTACGTGTGGATGAGCAGTGGTACCATTTATCAATGATCATTAAGAAAAAAAGGTAAATATTATTATATATTTATATAATGATTATAATATCATATATATAACAATAATATATATATATATATATATATATCATCTACACGATGTTTTGATGAAAAATAAATCACATAACCTTGTAGTTGTGGTAGCCCACATGTATTCACAAAAGATAGTATAATTTTAAACATATTTAAAGGTATGTATATAAATGATATATTATAATTTATATATATTTTTTAATATTATATATAAAAATTAATTACATCATTATAAAAAATCATGGGAGACTGTGATGGAAATCGTATTACATCGGTACGCAAGGAGGAAGTCCTTCGTACACATGAATGGTGATTTCAATTATCATTTTATGGAAGAGGAGAGAGATTTAGGTTGTTACATTAATATAAAAACATATTATTATATGGAATATTTTTTTAAATATATATTAATTTATGAAGAATGTTTAATGGAGGTGGAAGATGAAATAAAATTGAAATGCTTGATTTAAAATGATATATCTTTTATAGACAATCATTATTTCATAACATCTTAATACATTAAGGAAAGTGTTTTAAATAATACATGGAATCTATAATTAGGGTAGGAATTGTAAGAATTTATTTTGTAGGGTATTATATTAAAATAATTGATTTTTATGTGTGAATTAATGAGAATAAGAGGTTCCCTTTTATAAGAGAGGGTAGTGTCATTCATTTAATGTCATAAAATATTAAATAAAAAAAATTAATTTTCAATTCTGAAAGGAAAACAGTTAGTGACTTATAATATAAGTTTAGAAAAATGATAAATACAGTAATAAGATAAAATTATATAAGTTTTGAAAATATTTAAACCCTTATATTTTTTATTCAATCCATTTAACTATTATCCCGACAACATTTATTTTTACTCTTCGAGGGAGATTATAGTTTCTATAAAATGAAAAGGCCCAATAAATGGACCATGGATGAAATTTAAATTTTTATATTATTTAAATAGATTAATTTAATATATTAATTAATTTTATATCATTTAATAAATTATTATTTACAATAAAATATTCAAAAATTTTATTTTATAACAATTCAATAATATGAATTTAATAATATATTGATAACACATAAAATTCAAACACATTATTTTAATAAAGCACTAAAACTGAATGATAATATATAATATTAGTTTATTTGATTAATTATTTCAGAATATATTTATCATAATATTTCTAATATCATTTTTTCTAATAGTTCAATAATTGATGCATCAACATTGTGAAACAATGTAAGGTAATTGGTTCTTCCAAAAAATTACATAAAAATTAATATTAAGAGGATAAATATTTTATATCTAAAAATAATACATATATTCTATTATATATTCTATATAACACCATGTTGAAATTTCATACTTATTAAAAACAAGAGTGTGAGATGTTTGACATTTCATTAAATAAAATGTTGAAAATCTCATCCAAGTCGCCCCAAAATACTTTACTAAATTATTAAGGTAATTATATAGTTCTTTTATTTTTAATTTTATCCTTTAATTACTCGATTTACCCTTTACCATGGTAACTTCATTTACTAAGTTCACTATTCATATAGACAAAAATAAAAGGGACTTATTTACTAAACATGAAACAACATTTTCTGAATGTGGAATCAATTTTGTAAGATTAAAAATATAAATTTTAGAGAATTGTATTCTTAATTAACCATGAAAAAATTCAATGAAAATAGTTTTTAAGAATTTTTTTTAATATATAATGTTTTAATATTACATTTATATATAAATTATTTTTCAAAAACCACAATTTTATCAAATAAAAAATAATAATAAACCAATATAAATTTACAACTAATCAAAAAATAATATTACTTTTCACATAAATTTAAATAATATAATTTTTTCAATAAAGAAGGTGTTTTTTACTATTCAATTAAAAATATATTTTTTCAGGAAATTCTCCAAAATTCATTATAATATCATTTAATAAAATGAATTTTTAAATGAATCTTTAAATTTTAAGGTTTTTATTTTTTCAAGAATAATGTTTCAAATATAACCCTATATGAAAGGAGCTTAATAAAACAATTTCCATTTTGATTTTATATTTATAATGAATATAGCTATTTAATTTATGAATGAAAATAAATATGAAAAGAATATTATATCGCTTTCTAGGCTATTACAAAAGGATTACTATATCCATGATGAGCAGTGGTTTTCATTTTATGCACTCATAGTTTTACATTTATACTCATGATATAAGTCAACAATGGTTATAACCGTAAACCTATAAAAATGAATGTATTGAACTATATGAAACCATGATTCCATAGAATCAAATATTTATTTTTAAACAATGATCATGGATGAATTATAAATCCTCTACATGGGTTGATAAGATGTAATCAATATTCCTATTTCTTGATCACATACAACAAGCTTCTTCGATTCCCAAAGTAGCGTCCATGAATCTTAGTATAACAAGATATTTCATCCCTTCCTACTTATACTCATAATATTCTTATTAATTTTCATGATTTATTGGGAGATTAAAATATTTATTGATTTTAATATTTTTATTTTTTATATCATGCCTTCTAGATCCCACTTAACTAATTCATTAATTTACTATAAATTACCTAAATTTAGACAATTACTTTACTGATCAATCTTTTACACGGTTCCCATCACTGATTTTTTCTCCATAATTCATAGATTTTTTTCTCAAATGATAGATCATGTGTGTTTATTCCCATGATCCTAAAATATAATGTATTTAATGAAAAACAAGAAATAATGATATTCTATATGTACAATTTATTTCATTTTTCTATGTCTAATATAGTCTTCAACTAATTATACATCTAGTATAACAATATTCTATGAAAAAATATTCAACATCATCATTTTTGTAGGAAATAGATCCTATTTTGACCATTATACCTTTATTTAGAAGATGAAATATCACTTCATTTATAAATCATAAATATAAACATAAATTGGAATGTATATGAGAAGTCATGACGTTTATTTCTATTGATAAAAATATTCCAATTGTCATAATAAATATCCATGATTTTAAATATACTTATTCTTCAATTCAATTATTTTATTCTTCAGAAATAAATGATTTTAAACCATAAAATATTTTTTAACATTGTATTCAGAAAGCCTAATTCATAGTTACTGATGTCTCTTACACACCTCATGAATGACTTACATTCTCATATAATGACTCATGCGAAACAATTTTAACTCACACATAGATCTAAAATCACTCATACATGGCTTCAATGACATTAAAAAGACTATAAATAAATCATAAGAAGGTCCAAAATGACTTATACATTATGTTAAATTACTCATACACTAGAAAATAAGACTAATAATTAGTTTCCAAACAGCTCTTATAATGCTATTTGGGATTCATATAGATTCCCTAATAAATCATATACCTAATTGATGAGTCACGCCTTTTCCATTTTTAACCTCAAAACTAAAAAAATATAATTCACATAATTCAAAAAGGACATCCTTAAATCCACCTCCAATAGTTATCAATATCCAAAAATTAACATCAAGACACATCCAAATGATCCTTTACATTGATATAATATTAATATTCTTCAGTAATCAATGGATGCATTATTTTCACATTAGATAAATTAAATACTTTTTTATGGATGTATATCAAACTCTCCCACGCCAACTAACTTCCCACATCCATTAAATTTTGAACACAACAATTCCATAGAAAAAAATATTAGTATTTGACAATAATATATTATCACAAATCATTATATTTATAAAATATTTGACAAAAATATAAAAAATCATCCTTAAGAATGTTGAACAAAGACAATTTTTCGATTTCTTGTAAAAAAACAATGTTCCAACCCTTACTAAGTATTAGACCAAATTGAATAATTAAAAAATATTAAAGAATACATGTCTTTGAAAGGAAACATAAATTAGTCAACTTTTGGATGACATATGTAATTTCGGTCTAGAGAGAAAGATGATTTACTAAAATATAACACATTGATGTTTTATGGTACATACCATCCAAAATAAATTAAATTCATTCAATAGTATACATAGTACAAATGAACTATGATATACAATTAAATAGTAACATGACCATTGAAATAGTAACGTGACAATTACAAATAGTAATCAAACAAATAGAATAGTAACAAAACCTATGAAAGTATAAATAAAATTTATGTATCTTAGGAATGAAAATATAATATATTTATATAATGGAATAAGTAAATAAATGTATTATAAATGAAATATTATGTGTTTGTATTTTTGTGAAACATAAATTTTTATTTACTACAATATAATTATTATAATAATGTAAAAGAATGATTATTTTTATAAAATAAATTCATAAATTAATAACATATTTTAAATTTTTATAATATAATTTTATGAGGCCTTAATTTTTTTTCAATGTTTCATAAAATTTGTTATAATATTAAAATATTTAATTTTTAATAAATAATTATTTCAATTAAAAATTAAATTTATCATATTTATAAAATTATCTTCCACGAATTGAGTCCATTTATGAATTGTAAATTTTAAAGAAATGTTTACTGTTAATTTTTTGTATTTTTCTAAAACAATTGAATATTTATGAATAGTGGAATATACTAATTCATAGAATATAACATTAAAAGATAAAATCACTCTTTATTGAGTCATTTATAATTTATGATCAATAATATCATAAAACACTCATTATTTAATATATTTATTGATATGTATCAACACTATTAATATTCTCGATCCAAAAAAAAATAAACGAATGAATAAAATAATTAGAAAACACCCCCTCCTCCATTATATATACTACCCAATAACCTAATATCCTCACACCTTAAAAGCCTTCAAGATTGTCATTTTTCGTAAAAATACTCTTCCCATGACTCTCCCCAACATCCTAGTGCCTTTTTTAAGCACAAATGTCCAAATACAGTTTCCCTTAGTCGGTTCTGAAATGAGAATAATTCAAGAGGCAAAATCCTATTTCCTTTTACATTTTTTCTACTTAATTTTTTTTCTTTTATTATCTTCTTCTAACATCCACTAATAAACGTGTGATGATACCTTGAGTATATTATATATATTTCATATTTATTTTGTTAATTTAGTATCCATAAACACACTCTTTCTCTTCTCCATTTTATTCTATAAATGAAAACACAATCCGAGAGGGTTCAATTCACCACATTCATGTAGAATAATTTTTATTATTCTAATAATTCCACAAATAAGGGAAATAAAATAATTATAATTATTAAAATAGATTATAAATACAAATTATAACTTATTTAGTTTTCTATAAACATTATATACACATTAAATTAATAAATAAAACAAAAGTAGTTTGTGATGATAAAAAAAAACCAAAATGATCTAAAACATATCATTAACATTTTATCCAATGAATCATAATAATATATGAGAAAAGGATATATACAAAATTTTCATCTTATTTATGTTCATTAATAATATATAATTTAAATTCTATAAAAATATTCCTATTTTACATGATCTTTCGTACATGTATATATGTGAACCAATCATGAAAACCAGGGAAACAAACACATCTAAACAAAAAAATTGAATATTATAAATCATCAACAAGTAAATAAATGAACAAAATAAATTATAATAAATAAAATAATTGTATGATAGGTAAAATTTTTTATTATTAATGAATCAAATTTCATAATCCAAGACATTAGGTGAAATTGCAGAACACATTCAGAGATAAGGTAAGGGATTCTCTCCAAACCATCATTTTAATTTGGGTTATGGTTTCAATCTATTTACACATATTTAATTCTTAAATATTCTTATATACTCCATTTAAATTTTTTTTTATATTTTAAATATATTTACCGATATCAATTATTTTTCATTTGATGGGAACATAAATGTTTTGATGGTTTCTTTTTGAGAACTACCCGATAAGAAATCCCGATTTAAAGGAATGACCCAATTTAATACCTATTTTCAAGTAGAGCCTATAATATATTTTAATCCAAAAATATTTTAATAAAAGTAAAATTTTTATCATGAATAATTTTTTTTAATTTTTTGGTCTATGTAAATAATTTTTCCTTTTCCCTCTTTAAACACTAATTAATATTTTCCCTTAAAACACAATAAAGTAGCCCTTCTCAAATGTTTCTTGAACACTCTGTCTAAATGTTTTCACATAAAATACGCATCATTTATCAGGATATACTCATATTTTAGCGTGTAAATTTCATTGTATTATTTAATTATATTCTTTTAAGGGAACCATTATGTTTCTCCCTTTGATATGACCTTATTTACTACTTATTCCTTTTGTGTGGTGTATGTGTACATACCATTTACTTATGATCATCATTAATTTAATATTTAATTAAATATCCATATTTCATGTATCCTAGTTATGGTTACTTCCATTCCCATATAACACTTTTTACATATGGTGTTTTCTTTGAATGTTTTTTAACATGGGAAATATTGTTAAATTTGAGTTCTCCAATCAATACACACAATTTAATATGTCATACTATTAATGATTTAAATTTATTAAAAATAAATAATTTTAATTATAGTGATTGGTGGGACATGGAATTATATATCCATTAATTTATCCACTTGTCTAATGAGATAAAATAGTTGGTTAAAAAACCCTTCGTGTTTGTTTACAAACAAAATTAAATTGGTTCTTACCGATATAATTAAACTATCTTAATGGTATAATAGTTAATGTGAATGATACATGAAATAAAATGATTAATAATTTTCATCATTCAATATTCAGTTATTAACTTCTATGAGAATTCATCCATGATAAAATCTATGGTTTAATTTTCATTTTCTGTTTATTAATGGCATGTGCATTCCAGTTATTTACCTCTCCATAATGGCTAATCATTATGGATTATTCTTAACTTATTATTATTTTATAATTCAACTAAATGTAACCCTTTCTATGAATTCAATCTAAACTGTTTATTTCTTCCTTCACCATGATATAAGTGTGAAACCTTTGAATAAATTCCAAGTATGTATTTTGTTTGAAATTTTTTGTGTTTTATGTTTAATTACTAATGTAATAAGAGGAATAAGTATTTATCTAGTTTATCAAGACAATAATACTGAACAATCATTGGTGTAGTGATAAAATTTATCTGTTCTATTGTAATGAAATAAATGATGAATCTAGGATACTGGGGACTGGGTTTTCATAGTTGGTATTAGAAATGTTTAGTAGAAACCATGAGAAATTGAAGTTATGTAAACATGAGAATTATAACGACATATAGTTAATTTTATTTTCTCAATAATAATAATGATTATGAGATAGAATATTGTATTAACATATTTAGTGAGACAATATAATAGATGAAATGGAATTAAATCCCATGGAAAATGTAGGGATTTATCCCTGATAAAGTCATCATAGTTACTGTTGGAGCTAAGTAGATCATAACTATAATAATACAAAGTACTCATTCTATGAAGAATAACCACACTAAAACTATGTTGGATCATTTAATGTGGTAGTATCCCCCACATTTTAGTTGGATTACTAATAAAGTGGTAGCTGAGCAGTGGATCATGTCCCCTAAGAAGATATGTCTAGAATTGGGTTGAAATGAAAACGAAAATGTAGTAATGGAAGTATATTACTTCAAGAGAGTTTCTAGTCAATGGTGGTCATTGATCCTGATTACTAAAAATGATGATAAAATAGGGGACATGGTATATAATACCTTTAATGAAACATTATTCGACATATATTCCATTTATGAGAAATGAAATAAAATGAAGAGAAAATTCTTTATATTAATGAAAAAAGGAAGAATAATGTATCTCCAAACATGATGATTCATTCCCAAGACTATCCAGGTATTATATATATTACTTATAGAATTTAGAATATAATATTGATCATTTCATATAAGGCCTTAAGCTATGTCTCCGAATGGAAATTGATACTCAAATGTTTTTATCATATGATGAAATATTGGTAAGTGTCATAAAAATTTATATGGAATTTTATAGATCATATTTATTCAAGGGTAATCATGAGAATAAGTGGTCATATAATAACCATAGAAAAGGTTACACATCAATGAAGAAGAGGGAAACAATGAAAAACCCATTATGAAAAAATTATGGAATAAATCATCCCGGGAAATGCTTGAAAGGAATGAGATTTTTTACAAGTGTGGTGAAATGGGTCATAGATATAATGAATGAAAGTGGAATAATTAAATTAATTATTTTCAATGATTTTACTATAATGAAGTGAGGAATTATTCCAATAAATGTCCCATGAATCAAATGAATATACCATAGTATAGTCCAATGGGTGATGGAATAGATTATGCCACCACAAAAGATAAATTAGAAGTACCCAATGGTATGGTCGATAGTGTAATAATATTATATTCAAATTTAGAAAATGATTTTTTTTTAATTTTGGATCATCCTTCTCTTTTATATCTACCAAATTTTCCATGAAAATTTGATATTTAAATATTTATTTAATAAGGGAGTTATTAATAAAAACCCCGAAGGGACAAATCATTAAAAAATGTTTCTAGTAGTTACCATTATGGAATATAAATTTGATTTATTGGCAGACCATATAATCATTCTTGTGGTTCAATTTTATATAGTCCTCGGTTAGGATTGGGTTTGAAAATATTATGAGGGAATGTATTCAAAAAAGATGGAAATTTCTATTGTTTAGAACATGTTGAATTCATTATATTTGAAGAAGAAACATCATAACCTAAATATAATCTTGATCTATCCCTATTATCTCCGGTTAATGATATTATTGGGGTGGTATAGAAAAACATATATAGGTTTGAGGAATGTAATATTCAAATTGAGGATGTACTAATTTTATATGAATACATTGATTTGTTTCTTGAAGAATTACATAAATTCCCATGTAGAATGAAGTTGAGGTTTCATTCATCTAATCCCTAATTAAAGACTAATATTAAAGAATACTTATAGAATGACCACTATGGAATTAGTGGAGCTGATGAAAAAAATAGTGTCTTTTATTAATAAGGGATTTATTATAAATATTTATTCCTTTGGGAAGCCCATATTATCTTTCTTAAGAAGAAATATGGATCATTGAGGATGTCTATTGACTATATTGAAATTAATGTTATGACCATAAAGATCAAGTATCATATGCCTCGTATTGATAATTTATATGATCGAATTAATGTATCACACTTTTTTTAAATATTAAACATTTTTATTAGTATCACTAGTTGTGTGTAAAGAAGGAAGACATTATGAAGACTTATTTTTTGATGAGGTATGATAATTATGAGTTTACTGTAAAACATTTTCGATTTAATAATAAACCCTTAATTTTCACGGATCTACAGAATAGATTATTCAGGGAACATCATGATGTTTATTGTATTATTAATTGTTGATATTCTGGTGTATTCTAAAATTTTTTAAGACCTTTTTAATCACTTATAGATCATGCTTGAGACTCTAAAAAGGAATATTTATATAGAAAATTTAGTAAGTGTGAATTATGTATTTATGAAATTTATCTTCCTATAATATTGTATCTAAGGATGGAACCTCAATTGATACTTCAATAAAAATGAAAATCCATGAATGACCTACACTAATAAACCTAATCAAGGTATGTAATTTCATTGTTTTATCATGCTACTATTTGTATTTTGTTCAGAATTTTTCCAAATTGGATAAAATGTTAACCAACCTAACATGTAATGGGTTTATGTTCATATGGAAAAAATTATGGGAATAATGTTTTGATAAATTGAATTAAATATTATTCAATGCTTTGAATTTTTACTCTACCATCAAAAAATGGGGGGTTTTTATTGTACAATGATTCATGAATGAAATGACATGTTTGTTTCCCTATGAAAAATGATAATGTTATTTCATATTCATCAATATAGTTGAAGACTCCTGAATAAAATTAAACAAATCTTGATGATGAGTTTGTATCAATTATCTTTTCTCTAAATATATAGAAACACTATCTCTATGGTTAGTGGTGTGATATAAATATGGATCATAAGTGTTTGAAATACATATTTACATAGAACGATCTCAACATGAGGAAAATGTAATGGCTCAATTACCTCTAATATGATGATTTCTCAAAACACTACTAGAAAAAAAAGAAAATAATATAGTAGATGAATTAATAAAAGGATAATAGAATTTTGAATAAAATTTTATGGAGAAAGAACCTATATTCTTGGATTTAGTTTTTAAGGATTTGGGAATTGTTGAGGAATGGGTAAAAATATTCCTTTTTCAAATTATTGAAAAACTATATTGAATGGAGAAGATAAAAATATATTATTTTAATGATGATAATTTACAAAATAAAATAAGGTTGTTAGGGATTGAAGATTTTTAGACTTCATGTATGAAGATGAAATTTCAAAATTTGGAAAGAGGTTATGTATTCTATAAATACATGAGCTAAAAAGGTTACTATTAGATGATTGTCACAACTCAAAATTTTCCACACACCTAGGTGAAACCTATATGTAAAGAGATTTGAAGGAATATTTTTAGTGGGATAATATAAAGTGGAAAATTAATGATTATCTGTCAAGATGTCGAGTTTCACAACAAGTGAAGGTTGAGAGAAAATATCCAAGAGAATTCATAAAACTAAAGCTCTTCCTATGTGTAAGTGGAATGTCATTATGATGGAATTATTTACAGGACTGCCATGGAAACCAAATGGAATGATCAAATAAAGGTTATTTTTTATTGTCTTACAAAATACGCACACTTTCATGCTATAAGAGAAGATTTACCTATTGGGTACCAAGGAAGACACTTCATTAAAGAAATATTAAGACATCATAGTGAACATCTCTCAATTTTGTCTGATTGAGATCAATGTTTTAGATAAAAATCCTAGAGTATTTTTAGAAGTATTTGGATACTGATATTCACATGATTACTTCTTAACTCCCTAAAATAGAAAAACAATATGAAATTACTATTCATAAATTAGAATACATGTTGGGATTACTCTCACTTGACTATAATGGTATTTGGTATCACTATTTACCATTAGTAGAATTTATCAACAATAATAGTTATCATTATAGTTTTCAAACGGTGTTATATGAAGTATTATATGGATTGTGATTCCATACTCCATCTTGTTGGGATGATGTTTGTGGGAAGAAAATTATTTTCCCTGAACATATTGATGAGATAAGGACAACAGTAAAGACTATTCATGCTCATGTTAAAGAATCCCAATGTTGGAAAACGTTTTATGATGTTGACCAGAGAAAGGATTTTGAATTTAAAGTGGGAGATCATGTATTTCTAAAAGTAACACCATGGAAGGGTGTGATATGGTTTTTTAAGAATGGTCAAATGAAATCCAAGTACATCTGACCATTTGAAATTCTAGATCGAATTAGAGTTGTAGCATACCGATTAGAGCTACAACTTACCAAATGTATTGAGAAATCATACGGCTCAAATGGTAAAAATTTATTTAGAGAAACTAGAAAATAGAATAAGCCGTGTGGGAACCTGGTAATTTTTTTAGGAGAACCATGCTATTATATTCAGAAATAATGATTAATGAATAATATTTAGGATAAAATTTCATGAGGGAAAACTTTAACACAACAATAACTTACTACATGTATCTTTTTTAAAAATTCTGTTTGTTCAATTGTTTACATTGCATAAATGAAAAATGATATATGATTAATTAGTAACTCGACAATTGAGATTGTCAAGTGACCATTATGAATGGAAATATCAACAAATATAATAGTTACCTTAATTACTATATTATATATAATATTTATCTATATTATGAATGAAAAAATAATATATTTATATTATGGAATCTGTAAATAACATTATTAATAATGGAAAATTAATTGTTAGTATTTATGAAGAACATAAATGTTTATTTACATTTTTATAATTAATATATTAATTTAAAAGAAATTTTATTTTTTAAATATATGCTCATAAATTAATATTTTTGTATTTATTATTATATGATAATTTTGTGTGGCCATAATTAATTTTTTCATGTTTTGTAAAAATGGTTATAATAATAAAATTGATATTTTTCGTAGAAATTATGATATTAATTAAAATTTAAATTTATAATAGTTTCACATTTATTATCAATGAATTGAATCCATTTTTTAATCTACACATTGATAAATTTTTATGGTGTTTTTTAAATATATCTAAAATAGATTAATATTTGGTGAATAATGAAATACTGTAATTTATGGTATATAACATTATAAGATAAATAGACCATCTCTAGAGTCATTTATTTTTTAATAACCATAATCTATAAGTCTCAATAAAGGTTTATATATTAATTGATAAGGTACAATATTATTTATATTCTTGGGATAAACTAATAAACTACTGAATAGGATAATCAAAAAATACCCCTCTCGTCCACTATAAATACCACCATTCACGAACTCTTCTAATTACAACTTAAAAGCATTGACTTTTATCAATTTTTGGATAATGAATAATTTCATGAATATCACCCATATAAAACTACCTTTGATCCCAAAAAATAATAAATCCATTTTTTCTATAGAGGTTCTCAAGGAGAAGAATTCAAGAGGAAAAATCCTCTTTCTCTTTCCATTATTTTCATTTCAATTAGTTTTCCAACATTTTTCTCTACTCTACTCCCCTAATCCATGTTTAATAGTAAATATAGAATATTATATATGTTTTAAATTTATTATGTTAATGGAATATCAATCATCAAACCCCTAACCCCTCCCTTTTATTCTAAAAATATAAAACATCATCCTAGAGATGTCGAGTCACCACATTCAAGGATAATGATTTTTCAATTTCTAATACGAACATCTAGGCTAGATATAAAACCATTATAATGGTTAAAATAGATTATAAAATAAAAATTTCAACTCATTTAGTGTTTTTAATGAGTATATACATAAAACATTATATAATAAAACAAATTATGTTCGCTATGATCGAATAAAATATCAAAATAATAATAACGGTTATCATTAACATTTTATATAATGAATCATCATTATTTGTAGAAAAATTAAAATATAATAGAATATAATTTTTTATGTTTTTAATAACATATATTTCCATTTCAATATAACTATTCTCATTTTACATGGTCTTTTATACATGTATACGAGAAAACAAATCATAGAAACCAGGGAAACGAACAGTACTAAATGACGAAATAGAACCTTTTAACTAATAAAAAAGTCCATAAATGAACTTAATGAAATAATAAAAAATAAAATCTATTTCCAAGAGGTTCATATTTAATGTATTAATGAATCTATTTTCATTATATGTCATACCAAGTGAATGTGTATAAAACATTCAAATAAATAGTAAAGGATTCCCTCAAAACACCAATTTCTCTTTAGGATATGGTTTCTATCTCTTAAACTCATTTTCAATCATAATCATTCATTCATTAAATCCTCATAAATTATTAATTTATTTGAAAAACATATTTATCTATCTCAATTGTTCTTTATTTTATAGGTAATTACATTTTTAAGATTTTCTCTTGAATTCCTCCTTATAAGAACGCCCAATTTAAGGGAAATTCCAAATTTATTACCCATTATCAAGTGAAATTCCAAAAATATATTTTAATAAACAATTTTGGTGTATAAATTCAATATTATTTATCATTAAAAAAATATTTATTCATTTGTGGTTTTATGAAAAGAATTATGTCATTTCCCGCCTTCATGAATATTTAGTATTTCCCCTCAAACCACACTAAAGTGGCTATTTTCCAAAGTTTATTAAAAACTATTCTTACATGTCTTCAAAATAGTGTTAATTGAATTATCAAAAAATATTCCAATATTCCCTAGTGAGTATCCTGCAATTATTATTTAAATCAACTTTATTGTGGTCACTATTAAGATATACACTTTGGTTATTCCTTTTCCACGACTTATTCCTTGTGTGTGGTGTACGCATACATCCATTTTTATTATAATCACAACTAATAGAAGATTTCACTATTTATACATATTTTTTTGTGTCACTAATATTATTATTTTGTTAGCATTAAATCATTTTACATAAAATGTTTTATTTGAATGTTGTTTTAATTGGGGAAATATTGATAAACCCTTGTTTTCTACTCAATATGGATATTTTGATAAGTCACGTTGTTAATTAATTAATTTTATATTTGTAGAAGGATTTTCACTTGATATGGTGGGTGGGTTATATTATGATATATCCTCTTAATGCATCTATAGGTCTCATGAGACAAAACAGTTGGTGTCAAACCCTTAGTTTTTGTTTCCAAACAAAATCAAATGAGTTTGTGCCCACAGACATAATCCATATTGATGATATAATGGTTTATGTTACAAATATATAACATCAAATTATTAATAATTTAATTAATTTAGCATTTATTTGTTACATTGGATGAGATTTTAAATATGATTAAATCTATGGATGCATTTTCATTCTTAATTTATTAATGGAATGTGAGTATTAGTTATTAACTATGATAATAACATTTCTTTATTAATCTTGTTTAACTTATTATTGTTTTGTGTTTCATATTTATACATACCTTACTGATAATTCAAGATCACACTTTTACTTTTTTTCCTTCCATAGGTTATTAATATGAATCAATTGAATAATTTTCAAGGGAGAAAATTATTTTCCCTTTGTTCCATTGTATGATTAATTACTAATATAATTAGTCAATCATGTATGTATCTTGTTTTTCATGACAACTGAACTGATCGATCCTTGGTGATGTGATCTATTGTATATAATCCATTATATTAATTTAACCACTTACTTATGGGTACATGGTTCGAGTTTATTATAAACAACCTCATTCTATAACCATTCAAAACACATATTATACTGTTAAAAATTTTACGAGAATAATTCTACATCACTACTGATAAAATATCCTCTTAAATTAATGATTTCAATATAATAAAAGGGAGGATGATGCTCATGTTACACTTTCCACAGTGCATGATATCAAGTAACACTCCGATTTGAAGTTTTCGCTTCTCAAAAAGTCCAATGTTGAGATGATTAGTTGGAATAATAGATATATATTCCTTGAATGGAAATAATAATCATATTCATAGTGCCTTAATAACATCCTTTTCATAAAATGATATTTTATATCAATATGTTTTGATGTGGAGTTATATAATATATTTTTTTTATAAATATATTTTACTTTTATAATGGCAGTAAATGGTTAGTGGGTTTTCAACTTTATCAATTATGTACTCGTGTTCTAAATTTATCTATATCATTTGCCTAACAACTTATGATGCTACCACATATTTATATTCTATAAAATGTAAGGTAATGAATAATTTAATCTTTGAGTTATATGTAACATATTTTTTTGATAAATTCTAATGAAAATGAAATGAATTTTATATTATCAACCTATCCTAACCAATATGTATATGAAAACCCTTCAAATACAGCTGACTATTCTTTTAATACATCCAAGCATAATATTATGTATTTGAAGAAAATCATATAATTTTATTTAAAATAATATGATGTGACAATTTTGGATTATTTTTCTATCTAGAATAAATAGTAATTAAAAATAAAAAAATGTTCATGGATTCAGTGAGGTACATAAGACATTAATTTAATCTTCCTATTTTCCATTCATTTATATCTTCAACATTATCATGAATTTTCAATTTTCTTCACAAGTTAATTATTGAGGGCACGCCAATTTATTCTTATATTCCAAATCTCTTCAAACTATAAATGGGATACATTTCATAAGAATTATAAATGTATCAAGTATTTTGGTTAGTGTAGAAACCCAAAAATGGTTTCAACACCATAAGCATTTACATTTGAAATATTTTCTTTATGTGTATGGATAATTCTTCACACAATATATCCTTATTGATATAAATAATGATGTAATCATTATATACAATTAAAAATAGCGATGTGGTGTTGTAATTCATTATATACAGGTTGTTTTACACCTATACCTTTTTGTATCCCATGTTCGTAAAATATTATTTAATCTTTAAATACTATGATATTTTAGAGTATTTAAGTCCATAAATATCATTCTTCAGTTTTCATACCTTAGTTAAATAATAATATGAAATAATAACATATACCTACTCTATATAAACAACTTTATCCAGCTAACCATTTAGAAAATATAATTTTACATCCATTTGACATACTATGAATTATATATAATATGAAGCGGGAAGTAAAATTATGATAGTTTGTAGTAATGCAATTGGGGAAAAAAATTCATCAAACTCAATGCTTTCATTATTTGCATATCCTTTTCATACAAGAATGGTTTTACTTCTAGAAACATTTCCACCACAATTTTATTTGTTTTTGAACATCTATTTTGACCCAATCACATTTTTATCCCTATAATTAGGTACATGGTCCCATGTTTCATTTAAAAATTTTAATTCCGTTTCTTAGTAATTAATTGAATACATTATATATAATCAAATGATAATTATAAAATATGAGGTTAATTGGTTGATTGAAAATTTGTATGATAAGACACCATGATGTTCCACCTAGTTTGGACACCTTAATTTTGATATCAAATATTGTTTTCAACATCAACATGATTTTTAGGAATAGTTTTTATCCATTTTCAATTACAATATTTATCATCAATTTAGTTAGAATAATATTTACTTATTGAAAAAAATTTCAACATTTGATGAACATATTTGGCAGATACATATTTGAAAAAATAATTCTAAAATATTACTATAATTTAATCATTGGTTTTTTCTTCCTTTTCATTAACCATCACATCATCACTATCAATAATTATACAGTAACAATCATTGTAAAACTTATAGTAGATTAAATTTAGTTAATCACAGAGTAATTTTTATTCTTCACCTTTATCATTAAATTTACCACCATTTTTATATCTTATCTTGGTTAGTTATGAGATTCCAAACACCTAGAAGTATTTTACACTGGGATTCTTCTTGGACCACATTTCATTGGGAGTTATATTTGTTTTTCTATTAAAAGACACATTTTATAAAATATAATGAGTACATAAACCCAAAGGTGGTGTTTAATTAATTTCATTAGTACAAACACAATAGATATCTCTAAACAGGATGAATCAGTATAACAGTCTTGGGAAAGTAGATAAATACATGATTCACATATTATATAAAAAATATTAAAACACAACATAAAAAAAATTAAACCATACATATATTCATTTTTAACATTAATTTTCATATATAGAGGAATAGAAAATAGATAACCATTGAACATATATTCTCATTAAATGTTACATAAAATGTAATATATTAGGAGTAAATAATTCATAATCAATAAGGACAAGTGAATAATAAAAAAACATGGAATTCTATAAAAAAATTGATTTCAAAAAATTTACATGGATAATATAAAAATATAAATAACAATGAATATTAAATATTGATTATTAATAATGGAAATTTATAATTGTGGATATTCACAATCAAGAATTCTAAACTAAGATACCATGAATTTTATCGTGAAGTCTTATCAACCAAGACATGATTATTAATAAATGAGTAGGTGTAAACCAGATACCCACATAATATGCCATGATTACATTTTTAATAAGTCTTAACAATAAATAAATGATCTATCTATAACTTGACCCCAAAAATTTATTACACGACCAATGCATTATTCAAATTTTGAATGATCAGTATAATTCATGATGAAAATTCCGTATAAGTGGATAATTATCCATATCGTATCAGGGATACATACAAACAATATTTTACCATGATAATCAAAAACCATGAATAATAATAATAATAATGGTTTCATTAGATAATATCCCTAGTAAAATTAGTGGGTGTTTTCAAATAATAAAATACCTTTAAATGATCACTATAACATTTCTTGGGGAAAATAACCTTTCTCATTTTTACAATAATTTGAAATCATTAAATTTATATGATTTTAGGAAAACCATTTTATTTTTAAAAAAGCATGGAAATATTTAAATTATTTTTCAATTATAACAAATATAATGATAGTATGAAAATCAGTTTATATAGTGTGTTTTAAAACAATGATTTTGTTGACACCATTGGTAAAAATTCATCGTTTTAAAAACAAGAATAATATTAATTTTAAACCATTTTACAAAAAATGAGTCATGTATAAAAATAATTATAAAAAATAATTAGGGAATATATATAAATTATAAAGATATTTTAAAAAATATATTGACATTGAATAAAATTATTTGGATGGTAAACATCATAAAATTATTTTTAATGGAAATTAACTTATATATAACATATTGATTATTGAACAATAAGACAAGAACTATAATATAAACATGTAAAAAAATGAATAAAGTAAAATAGACAGGGTTTAAAATTTTATGATCAAATAATTTTCCAAATGGAATGATGAGTGTAAATAGTCCTAAAATGTAATTACATTTCAACAGAAGTCTCTTACTGCATTGGTAACATTTTAATAATAACACGTTATATGAAATAAAAATAATTACAAGAAAAAATATGATAATTAAAAAATAACATAGTATATAGAAAGTAAAAATCTATAGTATATAAAATTCATAAAATAAGAATTAAAAATAACAAAAACAATGTCCCAATGAAAAGAATTTGATAAGATAAACCCTTCCACTATTTTTTACTTGACTAGAAAGTTATTTTTACAATATATATAATAAATTTTAAATTATTATAATAATATTAAATAATCATATATATATTTCATAAAATATTTTATCCGATTATTTTTTTATCTCTCTCTAAAAAGTCATTACGATCATAATGGAACATTTTTGTTTCTAAAAATTTTAGTTCTTAAATTTTAGGGAATGTATTTTAAAACTCAAATCGTTTAATTAGAAAACAATATGAGATTACTAAAAGTTTAAATGGTATTGTCATTTTGAAATTTTACAGATCATAATTAATTATTAAATATATTGGAATTATTTTTATGATCAATATATGGAATTATAATGTATAAATTGTGTACATGCACGATGAAAGCGCAATAGAGAAGACACCAACTAGGTGGTGTTGGGAACAACCTTGTTGGTTTGTTTTATAATGAATTCTAGTTGTGTATAAGGACCATTATCTATTTAGTGGTGAAGTAATAAGAATAATATCATATAAGAGTTATTTTATCCAATTAATGGTGAAGGAATATGTTCAACATCATCAAAGAGTGGCACAATCATTTTGGTAGAAGAGCAATGGATCACCAGTGATAGATTTATAGTAGTATTGTTCTCCATGTTGTCTAAGGACTAATAGTTGGAGGTTATCTTATGTATAGTTCCCTTGAGTCCACTTTTTTGAGGGTATATTTATTATCATCAAGAAATTCAATGATTAATATAATATTCATCTTAAATGATCCATGACGACTAAAGAATATTCCCTACAAATTTAGAGGAAATAAAATGCAGTTATAATCATCATGAAAGTTACAGTTGTATCCAAAAAACCGTCTTTGATCCATGATACAAAAGAAAAGAAATGGAAGATCCCCATAATTTCCAATCATATTATTTCATCTTTCTATAATTATATTCACCAACATCATATATCAATATTTATATCATTTTTTATTCTTCATTATGAGCAAATTTGTAATGTGTTTTGTAGAGTAATATACTCTCTTCACAACACTTTTCTGAAATAGGTTCTCACTACTAAAATATTGAGGTATAGGTTACAAGACAATCAGGGAAGCACAAGATGGTTATATCAATGAATAATTGTGAGATATGGGTTTCCTTATCACTGTCAACATAATGGTACTAAAAATATAAAACTCTCAATTTGAGGTGTGGATATGTAGTGCCCCACATCGATCTATATTAAAAAAAATTAACCTTGTTTTCTCTCCCTTTATTTTATATATTTCTATATTCATCATCGATATACGAAATTTCTTAAAGTAAATACAATCATTTCCATGTTCCATAATATCTTATTGTACTTTGATATCAACATTACAAAAAATATAATTTATATTAAATAATCACATTATTGAATATTCCCTATCTCATTTTAAAATATTTTTAATTTTTTTACCTTTGATTTAAATTTTAAAAAGGAAATTTACCAAAATATTTTGATTTAATCTTAACAATAATTGGTATTTACATCACATTTTTGTCTTTCATAAATACTACCTATGTTTTAAAAATAATTATTTGATATCATTTTCAATTTTATATATCATAATCGATTCCAAAATTTGATAAATTTGTGATTTCATCTCATTATTATTTTAAATCTCTTATTTTTTATGTTATGAATTATTATTATAGAAAAAACCTATGTCAACATTTCTTCATAGTATTAGTAACCAAGTTTGGAAAATTATTATGAGTGAATATATTCAAAATAATAAACCTTGAGAAAAGTGGACTCCTAATGATGTTATATATATTAAAATTAATAGAAAATAAATGAATAATATACGTTGTGGTCTGTATTGAAATGAATTTAATCATGTTTTTTATGTAAAACATTCTATAAAATTTGGAAATTTCATGATGTCACACATGAAGGTCCAAAATATTTTAAACACACTAGATTTGATATTTATCAAAATGATTTTGAATGATTTTATATACATCAGAATTAAACCATCACTAAGATGATTATATGATTTACTAATATTTTCAAAGTTCAAATGTCTCTTAGTGATGATTTTTCTATATAAACCCTCGTTAAAAAGCCACTCTATGTTCTACCATGAAATTGTTTACTAAAAGTCACATCCATTCATGAATCCTAGGGTGTGATGAATGTGTATGTAGAAGAAGTTATCATATCCTTGTTAATGTGTGAAATTATAATGAAGTGATATTCTATAAAATATTACAATAATTTAAAATATTTAAAAAATAAAATTTAATTCAATGTTTCAAATAATTAATCATCCAGAGGTGAATTTAAAAAAAATTTCTCAACATGCAAGGAACAAGAAATGATTACTCATAAAAAATAACTGATTCAACAATGTAAGTTAAGATGTGGAACATGAAGTAACATACAATGAATGTATGAATAAAGGCCACTTCCAGTTAGAGAATCCCATCTATAAAAAGAATATTAATGAATTTAATATATTTTAGAAGGCTTTCAATGTTACAATATTGTTGTAAGGTGATGAATCCAAGACAAAACACCCTAAATAAATTCAAGTAACACATGTAACATGTACCTTAAAAAATGTTGATCAAGACAACTAGGTTAGTATCAATAATACTATTTCCCAATATTTATACTCTTCTGAAAATTAATTCCCTTCTTGTTATTATTATTAATCCTAAATTCACCTTAATTTCAAAGACCTAAAATATATTCATGATTTACTCAAATATATTATTTATCAAAATTATTGTTCATTTGATGAACTTGATAATAAATAAAATAAAATGATTAATAGAAAAGAATAACAATAGGAAGAGAAGGAATTTCTTATATGAAACAAATAATAACTATCCATTAATATTTAGGAAGTAATTATATTTATATAAACATAACACAACCATTAAATACATCAAAATATATCTTTCAGAATTCAAACACAGTGAAAATAATATAAATCAAATTATGAGATTTCATAGACATGGAAATGAATTTTTTGTAGTTTATTTTTAAAATAATAAGAGAACATCGAGGAATCCATAAAAAATACTTTTAGTAATGGTTACAGAGATTAAAAAATGTAAAAAATATTTTAAAATATTTGTTTCTCTAAATAGTGAATTTTATTGCAATAATACAAGATATTTGATACCGAAATGATATCATATTTCATCAAATATACCAAAAAATATCATTCTAAATATTATTTGATATATAAACCCTTGTTGGATAAGATTATAAGAACAAAATTTTTTTGGGAACCAAGAAATTTATGTATTTAATTTTATAGGAAACGTGTCTTTTATGAAAAACCAAAGAATCATTGTGGTGACTTGATTGTTTTTTCTCAAGAACTATGTGGGGGACTCTTTGAATTTAATCAAAATAATAAATTAGCTGGAGGTTACATTACCTTCAGATACAACTATAATGGAAATAAATGTTACATCCAAATATTTGAAAGGAAAACACAATTCCATGTCATGCTTAAATGATCTACCAAATACTATGTGACATTTATTACCTAACTATTGAACTTAATTTTTTAACTTCTGTGATTCTAATTTTGAAAATTTGACAAACACGGTTGCGATCAGTAATTTGTTTGGAGTCTGATAGGGCAAACATAATTTTTGGTGAATAGTAACATAACCTTATGAATAGTAACCTACCCTTATGAATATTAATATGACCGTTATGAATAGTAAATCATCCAATATAATAGAAAACCTTACTCGTGAATGATTAAATAAAATTTACGCATCTTATAAGTGACAATTCTATAATAGAAAAAGTATTGGTATTTTTGTAAGTCAAAAATAATTAATTATAATTAATTACATAATTTAAAAGATATTTTATTTTCTTAAAATGTGTTCTTTAATTAAGAATTCTCTGTCTTCTAGTTTTAAGATAATTTTATAAGACCTTATCTAGTGTTTGAAATCATTATAGAATCAGTTTTAATTTTAAAATGTGTATTTATCGAGTAGATTATGATTTTAATTAAAAATTAAATTAGTCATATTTTGAAAATTATTTTTGAAAATTGTAGTTTATTTTTTGATTCTACATGATGAAAAAAAATTTGGTTGATTTTTGGTGATTTTTATAAATTACTTGAATTTATTAATGAACAGTGAAATATGATAACATACAATATAAGTTGAATTCATGAATTCTAGAGTCATGGGTGATGTTCTGATGACGTAAGAACATATGTTTCAGATTTAAAAGATATAACTACTTTATTTAGTCATGTAATTCTCACTATTTCTTGTATTGTTGAATAAAAATAAATTAATGTCTATAATATTGAGACAACCCCTCTCCCCTCCACCATAAATACAATCCCTTCAAACCCTCATTTACTCACACATCTAAAGATTCAATACTTGTCTTAACTCTGAAGAAGAATCTTCCATTGAACCTCCCCCAAGTCCAAGATCATCTGATCTCATAGAAAGCCAAATCCATGGTGTCTTAAAAAGGATCTCAAGTAGAGTATTCAGGAGGCAATTTCCCTCTCTATCTTTTTTCCTTTAACTTCCTTTCAATTTCATGTTATATTCTTAATCATTGTCCAAAAGGTATATTAAATCAAGTATTATACAATTAATATATTGTTATTATACTAATGAGATATTATATTATCCAACCCCTTGCTCTACTTGTTTTTATTTTCTAAATGAAAATGTTTTTTTTGTGTGGTATTAATTTATCACCTTCAATAACGTCATGTTTGAAATTTTCTATATTTCCTTCAGATCTGGTCATGAAACCATTTTAATGGTTGAACCAGATTATTTTATACGTATTATAACCTATCTTATGTTATAGAACTATCTTATGTAAATATTACTAAATTATTAAAAGAAACAAGTTCGTTGTGGACGAAAGACCACCGAATTAACCCAAACGATCATCATTAAGATCCTATCTAATAATTCCTCAACATGGTATATAATATAATAAAATATAAGATCATTTATGCTTCCTAAATATCATTAAAAACATGGATGATTATTTTTTTTATGTTTATCCATGTTCTACAAGAACATACATTTATGAATACAAGTGAACTGCTCAAGAAAACCTTAAAAACGAACATTACCAAACATTGTTTTTAAACTGTATAACTCATACAAATGCCCATAAAATATCTTAATGAAACATTAATGTACCATAATCATGTAAAAACATTTCTTTAATTGTTAATTAATTAATCTAATGTGCTTATATAGTACATTAATGTGAAAAAATCATTCAGATACAAGGTAAGGGGAAATTCTAGTACCCAACTCTCTTCATTGGGGTTCTCCATATTTCACCCCATTATTAGTACGTTGATTACTTAAAAATAATTTTTCATCATTATCTTACCTTTTATGGGATATACATGTATTCCAATGGATTAAATGTCAAAAAAATATTTTTCAAAAGGACTCTTCTTTCGAAAACACATCATTTATTTCCCACTCAAGGTTAATGGTTATGGTATCAAGTATGTTATTCCCACATTCTTTTGGGAACATTATATTTATGAATGTGTTATTATGAGAAGAAACCCATTAAATTACATGGGTTTTATATGTTTGTATTTGATATATGTTCTATGTTTCAGGCATGATAATTATAATGTTAAGATGTGATGGGTGCACCCGTAATTATATAGCGCAATATAAATGTTTGAATGTGACTGGTGCGCCCTGAATTATACAGTGCTACAATGGATTGGGTAAACTGATAAATCTCATGAGTTAATGTGAAATAATGTGTGAAAATGATTATAGATTTCTTCACAAGTATATGTGGTAGTTTACCACTAATAAATGATGTATCATTTTCTATGCATTTCCACATTTCAAGTCTTTTATTAATGATTCCTCTCATATTCATGATCTTTTTCCAATATTGGGATTATTCTCACTCGTTGTTATATTTTTCATAACTATCCTCTTACTAGGATTTTAGTTCACTCCTTTTTTATGTATATCCTCAGGTGATTATTTGTACTATGATGTTTTCAAGGGCCAATAAGAAGCTAGAAAAGAAGGAATTAAATGAATATTTATGTTTTTATGAACTCTAATTTAATGTCTTGTTTTTCGAATCCTCCAGAACCTAAATGGGAGAAGGTCCTAAAATGTACAATATAAAATGTATTTTTCTATTATCCATTTATAAAAAAATATACATAGCATGTTTTATTACTAAATTTGGATGTGAAAGTTTGGGGAATTACCATAAATTGCGTGATGGTATCGTTAGTTTTTAAAAATTATATTAATTAAATGATTGAAACATAGTTTTATAATCAGCAGTCAATTATGGGATAATGGTTTTAATTTTGTTCTTGAAAATTATTTTTTTCTATGTTTTTAAATCAAAAAGTAATATCTTATTTAATACTTCTTGATTTTGAAATGTTGTAAAATCAATTTATAATATCTAGCTTCTAAATTGTCTAAATCATGAGTGCTGAAATTTTTGAGCCATGAATTTTGATTATATTCCTTCATCATATATTACACAGATTGTTTTCACAGTCAAACACTATCAACTATTATTAGATATACACAAACATCATTTCAATGATGACATGTTTGGTGATGCATGCCAACATGGTAAAACACGCAAATCCTCTTTTAACTCTAAAAAAAATTTCTTTTTCGACATATCTTTAATTAATTCATCTGTATTTATTCATACCATATCATATTGAATCAATTATAGGTAAAAACAATAATGTTTTTATTATTTACGATTTAAAATATTCACAAAGAATAATTTATTATCTCATAAAATTTAATATTTCAAAATTAGCATCATGTATTGTTAAAATATTGAAGAAAAATAGGTTTTAAAATAATTTCTATTCTCTTTGATCATGTAGCAGAATTTAAAAACATTGAATTTATTTATTTATGTTTATGAAATTGATATAACAATTCTTTATTTCTTGATAAACACCTCAAGAAAATAGGGTAGTAGATGGGTGAAATCAAACTCATTAATAAATAAATTAATATATATTAAATGAATTTAATTTATTAAAATATTCTTCAGCTAATACCATGAATATTACAGTTTTGTCATCAATATCATTATCATAAAAGATTTTATCAATATGTAACCTTTTGAAATTTGGAAAAATAAAAATCATTTTATAGGAGTTAATTTTTTTGAAAATGTTTTATTATGAAATCTAGTTACAATCATTGAAAATGTGATTGAACATTTCAGGAAGTTATCTTTTTTGATTTGTATAATTCCAGAAATTCTTATTGAGTAATTAAAAAAAGGTCCAAAACATTTGAACATAGAATCCATTTTTTGGGAAATTTTTCCAAAATATTATTAACAAAGGGTTTTAGAAAATTTAATTTTAAACAAATCTATTTGAACTAAATATTTTAAGATTTAAAACAACCTCATTTAAATCTATTATTTAATACATCTTAAAAATATAATGTCCGACTTATTGAAAATTTCACAAGATATTTTCTTGAATGAACATGTAATTTAGGAATGGTATTTAATTAGGTTGAACACATTGAAATTTTCTCTAACAAAAAGTGACAAAATCTCATTGATTCCTATAAATAAGAGGATTGGGTTTTACATATTCAAGATGAACAATAAAAATTCACATGAAATGATTTATGTAATCTCAAAGAAAGACCTATTTATCATCATTTCAAAGCCTCTAAATGAAATTTTAGAAATTACATAGATGATCTTGGTAATTTGGTATGAATCAAATTTCATCACGAAAATATATGTAATAATAAAGAAGAAGGAATAAACTATAGATAAACCATTAAACCAATCAATTTCTTATAATCTATTTGATTCTTATCAAAATCTACCTCTCCATATAGTTTAAATAAATTTAAAATGGATATAAAAATACCATTTTAAATCATTTTAATAAATTAAATGTTTTTATATAACATCCACTTAGTTATGATAATCATTTTTCATCTAAATCATGTTTTTTGATGAACTAATTTTTTTTAAAAAATCCATCGAGTTTTGATATGAATTAATTTATAATTTCATTATATCTAATATTTTTAAAATGAAGAAACCAAATTAACTGTTTTTTATAAAAAAAACACCATAAATGATTTTTAATTTCTCAAATTTATGTTGAGGATTGGATTTTCACATTTTCCAATGAATCTATTGAATTTTTAATTACCGATTTAATTAAAAAGTAATTTAAATGAGATTTATGGTTATGAAAAATTATTACTTAATTTTCAAAATAATCAAATAATTTATTTTATTTTTCTAAATCGTGGGAAATAAACCAATGAACTATAAATATCATTCTTTATGGACAATATAAAGGAAAATAATATACCCATTAGAACAATATGTGTGGTATCATTGTATGAAATAGATAAGATAATTGAAGGAATCCTTTATAAAAGTATGATTTGTGGTATATTTTATCTTTACATGAACTTACATGGCACCACTTAGTGATTTTATTTTCAAATTTTTTAATCAAATCTAAATGAATCTCATTTCAGGTTTGGTAAAATTGTTTTATACTATTTAAAATGTACAAAAAATTTGGATTTGTTTTAACTTAGTGGAATTTATTTTTAATTCTCCAGTTTTATTGATGAAATTTCTTGAGTATTCCAGCTATATACGAAAAGTAAAAGTGTAAATATCCACATAACTGGAAAATATATCATCTCATAAAATGAAATATTATTCTGCCCTTTCTATAGTTGAAGTAAAATACATTGTCTCTGAGAGTTTTTTATCCCAAATAATATTAGATAAATAGACTCTCTTATAATTCATGTATACATATGACCATATTCTTATTATGTTTAGAAACAATAGTTCCATCATTATTTCCCAAAATCCTAGAAAATACACTTTCTCTAAAAACATTGACCCTATAAAACATTTTGTAAGAGATGACTTTTAAATTAAGGATTTATTATTGGAATTTATCTATGCATAATGTCAAATAACTAACATTGTTTACAAATACACTTTATTATAAAAGTTTTTTTTCATTAAAGGTGATTTTGGAATGGTTTTATTGTTTTTATTCCCACATCATTATATCTAAGAAGAAAAACTATTCAAAATTCTTTTTTAAAATATTGTTTTTATTTATATTTTATTCTTTATTGGATATGATCACAACATTTCACTCATTATATTAGCTAAGATGGAGCCTTATCTATTTTAATTATAAGAATTCTATTTCTAATGTATTTATTTTTAAAATTATTTATTTAAAAATACGTTTTCTCGTATTTTTATACAAAAAATTAATATTTATTTACAAATCATTGACTTTTTACAATGTTAATACTAGTTTTTAAAATGGATTACAAAACATATATAAGAAATTATGTATAATTTCTATTTTTTTAGACAAAATATTTATTTCATCTCCCTTATTGGAAGATTAATGATGTGAAAAATTATTCTATCTAACTGTCAATCTAACCAATGATCATGGTATATCTTTTATTAAACACAAATTAAGTAAAACTATTGCAGTTTGTATTCCCATTTATTTGATATCTTTATGAAAGTGTAATGGTGAAAACCCATTCTTTTGAAAAGTGAACATGCTAGAATATGGATATAACACTTTTCCTTTTATATTATCCATCCAATAGCCTGAAGGCCTTCATTTTCATTAATTTGATAAATCTACCATTAAAGGGAAGAAGGGGAAAACCCGCACAAACATCGTGGACATAAGACCAATAAAACTCATAGGGAAAAAAAGTAAAACCAGACTAAAAACATGGATTTTTTCTTCCCTAGAATACAAATAAGAGGAAGCTCTTCACCATTGTAAGGTAGTTCTCTATGCATGTTTCCTATTAAAAGGACATGCCCAATCCGATGGAAAACACTATACCCTCTCATACAAAAAATTATGTAAAGCTACGAAAAGATGAATCACCAGATCTGGGTCCTTCTTTGAAGCATGTTCCATGTCGTCAAGTCTAGATGCACTTCCTTCCCACCATCAGTCTCAAACCATACTATAAATATCAACATTCACAACTTGAAACACCATCAAACCCGTCAAATCTTCCTCACCACATGAGTTCCCGAATCGAGACCCTGTGGCCTGTAACCTTCACTAGTCGCCAAAAACATCACAAGAAGGTAGACCAATTGACATTAGAAGCTTCCCCATACATTCATAAGAAGTCCAGCTCACATAATAGGAAGCCAAAGATATCAGGGAGGAGACAGGGAGTCTTCAGCAACATCAGTGCCACACAAAACAATCATCAGACCATGAAAACAAATACAAAACGTGCAGAATCATTGGAAACCAGGTCACCCCCACAAATCACCAAATATGATCCAAGATACATTAGATGAACACCATAAACACGCCTAACCGTGCGAGACCAATCTAAGGATCTAGATACCGTACTCCATTTCATTTCCACAAGTTCTAAGCCATGACGATACGAGCAATTATGAGTCAACGTCATAGAAGGGGATGATCTATATCAAACCGAGTGAGAAGATAGTGTTCATCCATCTTGTGAAATCCTCCAGAATGGATGAAGACCTTCAAACCCAGACGTAAACTCAGCACCTGAACCATAAAAGAAACCCACCATGTCGAGTCGTCGCCATGCCCCTCCTACATCAATACTCTAGAGGAATCCAACATGAACCGATCCCAGCTAGAGTTGGAAATGGATGCAAGGCCGAGAAAAACCCAAGAAGCTACGTAGAGGGGTGGGGAAGATGTCTCTACAAGTCCAATGTACTTTAACTCCCCTTTTTTTCCTCTTATATTAATTTTCCATTTCGTTTCCTCATTGTCTTCTCTCTACCAACTCTCTTCTAGATCTATGTTTTGTGTGTTTTCTTAAAATGCACTTTTGGTAACATACCACTCTATCTCTCTCAAATGAATTTATCAATTGAAACATAGGAATCTGAAGAAATGTTTTCAAAGTATTTTCCTATAATCACTTTTCTGAGGTTTAACTTTATTTTAAAAAAAAGATGTGGTTGTGTTTTTTATTTCTCAAGTTTTTCATTAATTTATGATAATCATAAATTGGGAGAAGTTAAATTTAGGGGGATAAGTTTCTTGAGTTCCTTAAAATTTATAGAAATTTTTTATTTTTATTTAATGTTTTGGATAAATTTATAAAAATTATTTTATTTTTATATAATTTCACTGATGGTGAGTTAATGAAATTTTGAGTTAAATGTTTTATTCTTATATATATATATATTATTTATTATATTGAGTTCTTTTGAATATCTCTATTTATCAAATTATAAATTACTTTTCTAAATCATTGACATCTTTATTTATATTTAATATATGATTTTTTAAAGTGTTTTCATGTAAAAAAGGGGATATTACCATAAAATAATCCCTATTGTGTTATAATGATCATAAAAATTCATCGTTGTTTCAAAAAAAATCATTGAGTGGTTTTCAAGTATATATTTTAAAATAAAGGTGATGTCATTGATGAACATTATGAGACTATCAAAAGGTGACATATTAATCTAGATGATATCTTGGAAATATATTAATTGTTTCCTCAAGATCATGTAATCATGATTGGGGATCAATATAAGGGTTTATATGGAATAAAGTGTGTCCATGAACAATGATGATCAATTGTAGGAAACACCACCCATTAGGATCCATGTGTGAAGAATCCCTGGTGTGGAAAAGACCCATAGAACCACCATAGATAAAGGAATATGTGAATTATTCATCATTAGTGATGCATTCTTATCAATGATGGAGAATCGACTAGCCAGTGGTGGATTTCCAAAACTAGTGTTCTCTAGGTGGTATAAAAGATACTCAGTTGTGGCTATGAGGTATCCAGTGGCATCATGACTATTATTTTTATGTTTTATTTATTTTGTGAAAAAATAATTTGATTTCGGTATTATTTAGATTTATTATACTAGAGGTAATTCAGATGCTTGATGACCCTTTTGGATGATATAAAAGGAAGTCATTAGCATTTTTGAAGAGCTACTTTTTACTAACAATGTCTCTTTGACCATTAATCCAAAATAAATTTTCTAGTAGATATCTTCAAGAGAAAAATTAAATTTCCCCATATTTTTCCTGGAACTCCTCGAACATCATATATCTATATATCTCTCAATTTGTATCAATTATTTTGAGATATTTGGATTATATTTGTAATGGGGTTTTAAAATCAAACCTCTCTCATATCCCCGGCTTATTCAAAGGGATTATAACTACTAAAAAAAGGGATATGTGACTTGACTACCATAAAATATCCATAGGGTTCTCAAAAACTATATTTGTGAGGGATGAGACTATTGATCAATGTTAATATCATGGGTATCATAATATATACCTTTCAATTCAAGGAGTACAAACATAATGGCTCACATCAAAAAATTTCTTAACACCATATAAAAATATATATTCTCTCTCTATATTTTATTCATAACATCATTCATCATCGACTAAGGTAATTTCATAAATCTAAAATTATTGTATCCATTGTTAGTTTTTTTATATACATTGGTATTTGCTTCCAAATAACAATTTTACATATCAATTAATATCTTTATCAAATTTTATATTAATAATTTGAAAATATTATAATTTAATGTTTTCAGGCTATATTTAATTTAAATGACAAAATTTATATTTACAAACCAATTTATATCTACTAGTACTAAATTTTTTTTTTCAAGACCTATTTAATAACAATTTTATATTAAAAGCGCAATTTTGGAGTGTTAACTGTTATGTCATTCAGGAATGTTTTGGTTTGGTAGTATTGGTGCATACAAAATTTTTATTGTTCCATCATCTTGAGAATTTTATTTATGATTTTAATATAATAAACAAATCTTATATTCACATTAAAAATCATTCTTAAATGGTGGAAAATATAAATTAATAACATTTCTTTATAGACATTGTCATACAAAAGTACACACTATGGATGTTATCATTTTTAATGGGTGGATGGGTATGAATTTAAAAGATATATTTGTACTTATCGAATGAAAATAATATCAAAAATAAAATATATCAAAATAAAATATATCATAATAATGATCCAATAATATTGGTGATGAAAACTGAAATACATAGCTTTGTGAGAAAGTTGTCCCTGCGTACGCCTGCACGATGATTTGATATCCCAATCGATGGAGAAAGTGATGTTTTTTAAATTGATATAATAACATATTGTTATTTGGGTTATATTTATTTTGTTATACCATCAATGATATCAATTAGTTGATGTATTTATAATAAGAAATAAAAAGAAAATAGTCGGTCAAAAGTTACACCTCTTATTCGTACAACCTCTTTAGGTTTATAACTAAATCCGTTGTATGATGGTGTTCTAAATAATCCGGGTCCTATTTGATATAGAGGGGGATTTTAGAAATTTATTTTTACCTTCACTTTATGAGGTAATACGCTCTTTTAGTGTTGATAGTATGGGAGAGGTTGTTTGTTTTAATTTATAGAGAGGTCACACTTGGAATTTTTGAGATGATTAAAATATATTAATGTCTTACATTGGATATGTGGATCCAAAATGGCTAATATTTGAATATGAGATGAGATAGGTTTGATAAATTTCTTGAAAATAGGATTTAGAGACGTTTTATTCTTTTAATCACCTATCATTATAGTTTTAACTTTTTAAACTTGTTTATATCTTACAATGGAAAATACATTTTTTCTTCCAAAGTTACTGTCTAAAATTACGAGAATGAAAGTTGCCTAATTACCAAATTTGAAATTATGATTCCAATGAAGTATTAAATTTTATAAAAATAAATTTTTATAAGAGGAATAAAGAAACTTAAAAATAATCATATAAATCCCAATGAAAAAAAAATTTCTAGAAAAAGTGCCTTTTACATATAAAAAAAATTTTATTAAAAAATTAAGTTAATTGTTGACTAAAAAGGAATGAATTGGATTATGTTAAATAAAAGAATATTTATTTTTATTTTAAATAAAAATAAAATTATGTGGAACCTTTTAAATACCTGATTTTAATAATATAACTACAAAATTTATTTTATTAAAACAAATTCATTTCATAGATTTATAAAATGTTACGAATGTATTTACAAGATAACAATAAATTTTTACTCATCATATTAATCCTTAAATATATATATTTAATATATAATAATGGTTTTTTAACCTTCATTTAATTATTATATAATTATAATTCTATAATGATAATTTTTTTTCAAATAATTAATTTTCACTACTAACAAAAAAATAATTTCATTTTGAAAAATCTCAAAAGAACACAAAAAGACCTTTTGAAATGATAAATTTAATAAAGAATTTTTTATTCAAATTAAAATTATAAAATATGAAAAATCAATTTTTAATCACATTCTTTAGTAAATTTATGGTCATTGAGTTATTGAGTATTTAAAAAGAAAAAAATATATTCAATAACTGATTCCATTGGGTTATATTCTTACCCAATTCAAATAATTTCATCCAATTAATTTATTTAATTTAACCTCATGAAATAATATAGTTATTAATTCACTTTATGTTCTTCAGGTTCCCACATTTCCTCAATTTTTTTGGATTTCTCTAAAGTACACTCACCAATCGAGTCATCTGATTCCCCAAAACATGTTCTATAGTGTCAAGTATTAAGATATTTTATTCATAGTAAAATAAATCAAGTTAAAATTATATTTCCTCATAGGTGAGAACATGAATTGGTATTTACATGTACATCCTCAACAAATAGACCTGGAATGCATCATAAACATTAATGATTCTTGGTGGAATTTTGAAATGGTATTTCACAACTCTAGTCCTTTATTGATTTTCATAGGGCCCTACGTACCTAATAATTAAATTAAACATTGTTAAAGACCTTATAACATCCTTCATTTGTGATATATTGTAAATAAATGATCTGAAATTTGAAATTTCAAATACTTCCTTTGGTTATCAATCTAATTTTTTTTCTACTTTCTGTTTTCTTGATATGAATCTATGTTGAAATAATTTAACAAATATATCATTTAAATTACCTCGGATTATAATATTCATTTAACCAAATTCATTGAAATAAGTTTGATATGAGATATTCTCCCATTAAATGTTTCAGATGGTACTATTTTAATTTAAAAATAGAATCTAATATTATATACATATTAAAAAAAGGTAAATACTAATCCTACATACCCTGAAAGAGAAGTGAGAGTAACCTCAACATGTATGCTAATTTTGGAATAGTCTATCATGACTATACATGAGTATGAAGATGATAAGTGGTTCTAATTTTTTTTATTACTTTCAACATATTCTAAATAGTTTTATAGATGTTTTTGTAAATCATGGGTCATGGTCATATACAATTGAATATGGTTCACTTTGAAACCTCACAAGTTAATTAAAATTGATCCATGCATTTTTCTAAAGAGGTAGATATTCTATTATAGAATGAATATATGAAAAAAATTTCTGATAATAAAAATAACCCATATGCAATCATTCTTCTTTGTTGTTGTAATGTCCCGATTCTGAGTGCCGACCAAAGGAGCCCCGAACCCGATTGGAAACATGAACTCATGAACATTTCCCCAAATTTCAGAGGCTGCTGACTAGTATCAAGGTCCACTGTGTGATAATTTGTAAAGAATTCCCTCATTTTTAGAGTATACACAGCAGAAACAAAATTTTAAACAATAGGGGAAGATTTCATACTATATGAAAAAAGTAAACAATAGATAGCAGATAGTAATATAAAAACTAGATAATATATAAATGATGCATGCCACATATGTTTAGGAATTCATCTGAAAAATGCTCAATTCTTGAAATACAATACAAAAACAAAATTACAAAATCAATCAAGAAAACATTTTCTACATTGCAAGCCTTATCTTGGTCCCATGCTCTCAATATTCAACACAAATCAAGTACCTAAAGAGGAAGGGTGATTTCTCTTATCCACACCTGTAATAATATAAACAGTTTGGTCCAAAAGCAAGAACCAAATAGGGTATGAAATGAATCCAAGTAGTAAACCAAAAAAATATATGTGCCTAACTGTTAGTGAATATATGTATTAGGAATAAATAATAAATGAGGAAATAAACATGGAAGTACTCAAATGTAAACAATCTAATAGTTTTCAATTACATTTATTAATATTTACCATTCAACCTTTGCAATAGGTAAAAATTTTATCTAGCATATGCTCAATATTCCTCCAATGATTAGTAACAATTGACGTCTTAGAATACCATCTAGAAAACCCTATATGTCCAAGTGAAAATTTGTGCTTAGTCTTGGAAGACTCATTACTATCATTCAATCATCCAAAAATGACCCTCTAGGACTTCTCTCATGGTCTAAAACCTATGGTCTCACATAATAAATATAAATTAAAAATGACTTCATGGGTAGATCTCATGGTCAATAACCATGGTCAACATAGAATCGAGTAAACATAAACGACCTCCTGGGTAGCTCTCTTGGTAAATACCCTTGGGTCCAGATAACATAAAATAATTATAAACAACCTCAGAGTGGCTCTCACAGTCAATACCCCTAGGTAATCATATTAGAAGTAATTCATTAATGACCTCTGGGTATGTCTCATGGTCAATAACTCCTGGTCCAATATCTACACCAAGTCTCTCATGAGACAATGCAAATAAATATTGAAAACCCTACCGTTTTCCTAGTCCTAAGCTCTCACGGTCCATTTGAAAAACAACACGCATATCTAAAAAGGAATAAAATTTAATCTATAACTACTACATGGATAACATCCACAAGCATAATATATGAAATTATTATAATCAATAAAACATTATCCTAAAAAATAAATGCAAGGAATCATGGTATGCCACAAAATATACATAGGGAAAATGGCCATAAATAATAAAACTAGAGAAACAAACCCATGAGGTGTCTCCTAAACAAGTAATATAACCTTATTCAAATGCTAAAACATCTTTTAAATTAATTAAATCACATAAGGTAGTTTATAGGGTTAATTCCCCAATCAAAAAATACCCAAAATGTGGGTATTCATCACTTTTGTCATATATAATCCAAAGACGAAAAATGAAAGGCACAAACAACCAACCTTATTGTCGTATGATCAACACTATCGAATGCAAGACCTTGAATCGGACTGGAACAATGTATATCTACAAAAACTTTTAAAAACGTTCATCATTGAATAACTGAAGAGAGTGGAGGAATCAAGAAGGGAGCCTCTTGGGGAAAATGGAACTCACCAGTGGGAATCCAACACAATGGAAGATATCTCAATCGGATCTCAGATGGAGAACCTGTAGAAACTCAAAGTTCACAGATGTCTCATTGCTATCATCTACAAAACAATGGGAGAAGAAAATTTTTATGGACCTGAGATGCAACCCTGCACTGATATATAATATAAAAAGAAAAATACCCAGTTCGTTCATTTAATATACAATCCATGTATTAGCCTCAATTGGCCTTTGCATTAAGCAATCTTCTAGGTCACCTACACGGCCATATACTTTTCCATTACAGAAATAGTATAGGGCTATATGAGGTATCTGGGTACACGATGTGTACCCAAAAGTACACGAAGAGTACCCATAAGTACATGACGTGTTATTAGAAAATTAACATTTCGTCCTTTTTCTTAAAAAAACCCAAAATTCAAGATCCATATATGAAATGAATATCTTGGTTCTTTAAAACATCCCAAATTAAATAAATTCATCCCCGAATTTCCTTTCCAAGGGTGGTTAAGAAGAAAAATCAAGCAACTCTAGAGACTATGACTGTATATCAGCCTCCCTCTCCCATGTCTCATGTTGTACATGCACATGTTTCCATAGCACCCATACCAATGGAACAAACATGCCATAACAAACCATCATTATGCGATCCAAAATCTCTATGGGGTACTCCTAAAAGGATGAATCAACCTCAAATTCAACCTCATCAGGATGAAAGTCATGAGGTTCGTCTAAAAGGTAAAACTGTAGCTGAGAAAAATGAATGACATTGTGCATATCCTAGTACCTCTGAGCTAACTGCAACCAATAGGCAAACTCCCCGACTATATCCGAAACCTCATACAGACTGATGTATCTTGGTGAATGCTTGCCTTGTCTCATAATCCTATAGTGTCCCAACCGTGGTGTGACATGTAAGAGAACATTACATCTGACCTCGAACTCCAAAGGTTATCTTCGTCGATCATCATAATATTTCTTGAGAGACTGTGCAATTATGATCCTCTTTCAAATCTACTCCACCTACTCTGTGGTCACCTGGACAACACGTGGTCCTAGTATAGTAGCATTTCATGCCTCCAGCCAATATAGGGGTTATAGACATGGCCTACTATACAAAGACTCATAATGTTCCATCTGAATTGTGGCCTGAAAATTGTTATTGATAGAATACCCCAATAGAGCTATGTGTCTCTCCAAAGAGCCCCCAAAATCGATGAAACATGCTCAAAGAATGTTCTCAAAAACCTGGATTGTGTGGTCGGACTGTCTATCTGTCTAGGGATGTTATGTTGTACTCAGAAGTATCTATGTATATAAGCCCTATGTAGTCCCTGTTAGAAAAGAGAAGTAAACCAAGCTTCCCTATCTGAAATGAAATAGTGAAGAACTCCATGAAAATTAATAATCTATCAGATACAAAACCATCCAACCTAATCAGCACTATAGATTTCATTTATTAGAATGAAATGTAACTCCTTATTGTATCTATAAAAAAAAACCTAACCCTATTTATTTCCTTCCGGCAACCTATGTAAACCTGTCATGAAAACATCGCGATATCATTTCACTTCCACGTGGGAATGGGTAACTGTTGTAAAATCACATCATGTTTCTGATGCTTTTCCATCATCTTCTTAAAGTAGAACATCTCATAAAAACCAGCTAAATCCATCTTCATTTCTAGACACTGATATTGAAGGTGTAGGTATCGATACATATTGGTAACACAAGGATGAACATCCTGAACTTAGGAATGAAAATCTTGTATCAACTCCTCATGTTCGTCTTCTAACACCCATACGTGTCAATGAAAAGGAAAGACCTCATTACCTCCCATGGTCTACCCAGGAGTATGGTCCTTAACTGACACACTCTTCCATAGATCAAAGCCTTTAGAATCTGATAGCTACCTCATTGTCAATCAATACAGTTAACTATAGGTATCAACTATAGAAGAAATAAACATCTATCCAAATCTATCATGTACCTCCAAATATATCGTAGAAAATGGATCCATAAGATGCCACTCACTACTAGCCTTCTGAACTGCCTATATCAATGTCTTCCTGCTCAACACATCATCCACTGCATTGCATTTCCCAATGATTTAGGCATGAACAAGTTGGAAAGGCTGAAGGTACGCAACCTACCTTCACTGTCTCAAATTCTAATCTTATTGAGTAAAGATATACTTGAGGCTTTTGTGGAATTTTATACCACAAAATTCCCTCCCAAAAGATAATTTCTCCAACAGTGTAAAGAATACTCCACAAAAATTAACTCAAGATAAAGAATTAGGCAATTCCTCTCATGTGGAGTCAACATCAGAGACCCATAAACAACGACTTGTTCCCCCTACATAAGCATTACTCTCAACCCAATACCCGATGCATCAAGTAAATGGTGCAGAATGTGGCCATCTATGGAAAAATATGTATTGGTGGTGATGTCATCTTCCATTTCAGCTCCTAGATGGCCGAATCAAAGGATTCTATTCACAAGTACTTAACACCCTTCTTAGCCAGGCCCATCAGTGCAGGTGCTATGCCTGAGTAGTCCTGAATAAAATCTCTGTAGTAGCCAGCCATATCGAGAAATATTTGTAACTCAAAATCATTCATTGGCTACTCCTAAGAAACTACGAGACATATATTATCATAGTCTACTGATACTCTTATCTATGAGATAACATGACCTATGAAGTGAATCTGATCCATCTAAGAGTGACATTTTTTTGAGTTTACCATATAAATTATGCTATCTCAATGTACTCAATACAATCTCAGAATGGGTGGAAAGGTCATGTTGAGTGTGAGAGTACACCATGATATCTTCCACAAAGGCTACCAGAAATGAATCCATGTAATGATGGAACAATTGGTTAATCAGTTCCATGAGAACTATCTGCACATTGGTGAAACCGAATAGTGTAACCAAATACTCTTATAGACCGTACCTGCTCAAAAAGGCATTAAGAGTTTTATCTGATGGTATGAAACACAACTGATGATAACAGAGTTTCAAGTGATTCACTAAGAATACTAGGGCTCTTCAAAGATTACTAAAAAGATCATCAATCCTTAGAAAAGGATAACGGTTCATGACCGTCAACTATTTCAACATCTGATAATAAACATAAAGCTTGATGTTATCATTTGCCTTATTTACAAAAATGAAAGGTGAACCCCAAGGAGGAGTACTATATCAGATGAACCCTTTTTCCTGCAAATCTTCTAACAACTTCTTGAGCTCCTGTAAATCTGGTGTAGCCATCCTATAAAGAGGAATGGACACTAGTGGCACTACATGAATAATCTCAATAAAGAAATATACCTATCTCTCCAAAATTTAACCTAGAAAGTATTATAGAAAAACATATTTGTTAAAATCCACCTATGGCAGATTTTCCTTCTATGATGTCCCCTAGCCATGTAGATATAAAATTTCTATATGGTTTGTAATTAATCCCACTACATGATTCTTGAGTCCAACTCTGGTCACCTAGATATCCCATTTGAGCTTTTTTATAAAATACCCGCCCACTAGTGATGTGAAACTCACCTTACAGAGATAGAAGTACCCAAAGTCATGAAAAGTGACCAACCAGTGCATTCTAAGAATGAAATTGAATCCATTAATTTCTATGAACTTGAGGTACCATAAGAAGTGAAACACAAAAACCTCATTATAGAACCCCATGAACTAATATACATTGGAGTTCATAAAATCTAAGGGATTGTCTATCATCATAAAATCCACACAAGTAAAGACATAGGGGCCAAGACTCTCTAAAATAGTAACATGTATAAAATTATGGAAATCCCATGTATGAAAAAGATATGATGCTAAAAATGTGGTAACTAGAATCGTAATACATAACATAGAGGGTCAAGGATCCTGCTCCTTATGGGTTTGATCCACTGTAAAAGTATGACCTATTCCGTGACCCAACGACCCTGCAGGAGTACACTATGTTGATCCACAATGATGTTGCTAAAAACCTGATGTATGGCTACCACGACCATAAACACCACCTCGACCTGAATGGTATTTCGAACATTAGTTCCCTAACTATGGAGAAAATGGTGGTCCTTCTCTTGAATATGGTGTCATAATTGATCAGTACTCTCGAGATTCTTCTGAGAAAAAATTTGAAAAATGATAAAGATAACTCATATTTCCACAAGATCAGCACTCAATTGGGTTTCTAGGAAACTAGGGTCTTGTGTGCCCACTCTTCCCACACTAGTAGCACCTCAACTGGTTACATGTAGATACATCCCTACAACAATAATCACCTCACAAAATGCTCCACACGGCACTTCCAGCTGGCAGTAGAAGGGGTACCTGTGTGAAATGTTGAACCGCCATGTCTCGCAGCTCCCAACTCTCTCAAATTGCACTCAGTAATCAACTATTGATTTACAATAGCAGTTACTGATGTCAGCCAAAAAAGATTCACCTATTGTCACATTTCATACCTCATACCTTCTTAAAAACACATATCTTATGATAACTTGTCACCTCCCAAAATTGGTGCGAAATGTAGAATCTTTGTGAAATGAGATAATTAATGCATCACCGAATGAGAGCCCTGCTCTAAACGCAGGAACTCTCGGTCTTGATCAGACCATTACTTCTAGAGGTAGACGTAATCATAGAAGGATCTCTGAAACTCTTCCCAAGTCATATCCTAATGATGTCCTGCCTGTAGGACAACATCCCACCATCTCTTTTCCGAATCGGGTATCATGTATGTCATGAAATTCGTGATCCACACTAGAAGCATCTTCAGATGCTCAATGATAGATATCATGGCCTCCAACCATGACTATGGATACTATTGTCTGTTATCCCTAAAAAAATTGGGGGATGATGTTGTTGGAATAATTGTGTCAACTTTTCTATAGTAGGGGTAGGATGTGATACTCCCTCGAAAGTATTCATCATGCACATAAAGAATTCAAGGATCTATGAATCAGCACCTACGTCTGGTATAACTGCTAGTGCTCAGTCAGACATGATGAGAGGATCTTATGGTAGTCCTTGATTTACCATATATGGGGTCTGATCATTTCCATATATATGGAATGCGACTGGAGGACATCTTGGTGGCATGACTCTGTAAGTTCAAGTGCAATCCTCAGTTAAAGATTATCAAAGAAAACAACATAGAAATGAAAGAATGGAATAGGTGAAATAATTAATTCAGGTTGTACTAAACAGGGTTACACTACATGTATAACTAACACACTATATGTTCCCATTAAGACCTAACACGGTAGTGTACCTCTTCAACAAATGGTCGTGTAACACCCCTACAAATGGAATGTTACACCTTTGAAACAATGTTTACTAAAATTTTCCATCCATCCTAGGTTCTTTTACATGGCTAGAACTACATAGTTCTCTCCTGGGTAACACTATATGGTGTGTTCACCATAGACATGGAATGTACCAGTTTTTTTCCATCCACCTATGTCGTTAGTCACACTGCTGAAAACATGGTTTATTACTTCATGGAATGAATAAATGACACACGACATGTACTTAATAATTCTATCCACCCATTTCATTAGTCTCACAGCAGGATATACAGTCCTTCACAACATAGTGTGTACAATCTAGACACGTCATGTTCTACCAAAAATTCGCCAACCCCATCTCTCTGCTTACACAACTAGTCATAGGGTCAAATATTAGATGTTGAGTACATACAGTACACAGTGTGTACTTAAGAAATGTAGTTTCTTATAGAATAGAAGAACACATAGAATGTGTTCATAACATCACACACCATGTTGTCTTGGTTTTTGGATAGTAAGACTCTGAAAATTCTCTAAATCCCATAAAGAAATTTCTATGGTATGAAAAATTCATACCCATGAGAGTCCATAATCCCCATGAATCAAAGTTTTTCATCTTTATTCATGGAATATCATAACAGAATTAAATTAATGCTCAAACATTACCCACCAAATTATCATACAAAAGGGAGCATAACACCTTAGGGACCAAAACAAAAAATCTATCCAAATGAAAATTTTAAATTTACAAATACCCTTTCAAAATTGCATGTATTCATTCACAACATCTATTATAACATAATGAATATTTTGCACGACATCAATCACAACAACATGAAATTAGTAATGAACCCTAAATGGAATAACATGAATGCATGACGTGCGATCTATAGAAAGATCCTATATGATGCATGAGATGGAATAATATCATCTCATATGGTTTCAAAAGAAATAAAACCACAATGATATGAGTCCTAACAGTAAAAAACTAGTGAATCACCCAATGGTGATATCAAATCAACTATAATAGTTTCATAACTACAAAATTACAATATTCGAGGTAACATGGGTTTTTTGAGTACAAGGTATAGCTACTCCTGTGAAATGATTATTACTAAGTACCTGTTTATTCATATTTCAGTTTATAGGCTCCAAATAGAAAAGTAATGTAAAAAAGAAAACGACTTTTATACTACTTTGTATTGTCCCAATTCTAGGTGCCACCCAAAGGTGCTTAAGACCCAGTTGGTCACATGACATCAATCTCATTTCCCTAAACACTTCAGGCTACCAACTAGAGGCAAGGGATACATTATGATAATAGATAAACTATTACCTCATTTGTAGAGTACACATAGCAGAAACAAAATATTAAATAATTGTAGAAATAATAATACAATACAACAAAAGTAAACATTAGGAGACTGTTAGTAATATATCAACTAGAGCATACATATATTATGCATGACACATATGTTAAGGAAAGAATCCAAGCAATTAAAAATTATTGAAATAAAATCTTAAAACCAAAGAAAAAAGGAAAAAAGTAATCCCCACCATCATTGCAAGCCTTAGATTTGGCACATGCGCTCCATCTACCACAGAAATCATGTACCTGACGAAGATGTGTGATTTCCCTATTATATACCTGCAACCATATAATCTTTTTAGGTCCAAAAGAATGACCCAAACTGGGTGTGAGATGAATCCTAGTTGGCAATCACCAAGATATCTGTGCCTAACTGTCAGAGAATATATATAGTAGGAGAAAATCCATAAATGAAACAATAAACTAGAATGTACTCCAAATTAAACAATCATATAGTTTTTAGTTAAATTTATTTATATTTACCATTTATCCTTTGAAATATGTAAAATTGGGATCTTTCCAAAACTCTATATCCTCCAGGTAATAGTAAAATCAGACGTGTCAGAAGACTATCTAAACAACCAAGTAATACCGAGTCCAAACTTATTCATTGCTGAGGTAGATGTGTCCCAATAATTCAGTCATCCATAAACGTCCCGCTGGTAGAGCTATCATAGTATAATCACTATGGTCTCACATATTAATGATCAATTATAAATGACCTCCTGGGTAGCCCTCATGGTCTATACCCCAAGGTATGCGAAGCATTAAAGTATTATAAAAGATCACTGGGTAACTCTGTCGGTCAATACCCACCGAGTCAACATATCATAAATAATTCATAAAATTCATCATGGTAGCTCTCACAGTTAATAAACCCCGGGTTAATATCTACATTAATAATTTCATGGTCTTGTTAAAATAAACATAGAAACCCCCATAGATTTCCTATTCCAAGGTTCTCATAGTTCATTGAAAAAACCGCATGCATATGAAACAAGGTAGCATAAGTAATACATGACTAATTCGTGGATAAAATCAATAAGCATATAACATGAAATTAATATAATCAATAAAAAACCATCCTAAACAAATCATGGCTTAGAAACAAGGTACCCCTCATATCCAACCTTGGAGAAACAACCATAAAAAGTCAAACATGGGAAACACACCCATGGGGTGTCCTGTAAACAAAGAATCTACCTTTATGATAATTTTACAACAAATTTTCAATCAATTAATACATAATAGGTTATAAATATCGTTAATTTACCATGTTAAGTATATATAATCCAAATATGAACAATAGAAATCACAAACCACCTACCATGATGTCGTATAATCAACACACATGACTTCCAACTGTTGAATTGGCTTAGAATGATTAATATTCAAAAGGGTAAAAAAATTCATCCTTGAATAACTCACAATAGTGGAAGAATTGGGAAGGGAGGCTCTAAGGGAAAAGAGAACTCACCTATGGGAATATAATGTAACTGATTAAATCTTAATCGGAGCTCAGATGGAGAACTATGAGGTTCTCAAAGACAACAGTCGTCTTGTTTCTCTCCTACATGAAAAAGAGGGAGAAAAATATGGGTGTTTACATGAGAAGTGACCCCACACCGATATATTAGAAAAAAAAGTACAAAGAGTTTTCATTTAATTTACATGTAATTTATTAGCCTCAACCATCAACTGCATTAGGTGGTATCCCAAGTCACCATCACAGCCCTGTATTTGGCTGTTACACAGCTAGTATACTACTGTATACGGTACCCAGGAACACAGTGTGTACCCAAAAGTACAAAATCTGTTCATAGAAAATTCCAATTTCATGTTTTTCCTAAAAAAACCCTGAAATCATGATCCATACATGAAATGAAGATCTAGGTTCTTACATATGTCATTTGAAAACTAATTATGAAATCTATACTAATATCATCGAATTTACACATACGAACTTGTATATATTTTTTGAACCATTATGATTTTTTCACTTAGCCCTTTACTTGACGAAAAATATGTAATCATTATACATAATCTAAAATTTACTATGTCATATTATATCTCTTAAATACTCATTAAGACCAATATATTTTTTTACTATGTGGGTGTATGGGGAAATATTAGCTTTTATATACATCACATAATTTACTTTTTAGCTTAAGAAATGATGGAACACAAAATATAATTATAAATATTAATACACCCGATAAACATTTGAAGTCAAGTAACTTCCCATCATTCATGGATTTTATTTTCTTTATTATTTTCTTTCCCACAAAGTTGACATTTTTTATCTAATAATGTTACGTTGGAAACCATTTGGAAAAGATGTTCTGTTCCTACATCCTTAACCATTAACATATCAAATTTTAAAAAATAAATGAAAAAATATTCATTTTTAATGATAATGTTTGTAAATACTCAGTGATTTGTTTCAATTAATGAATCATACACATTATTTTCTTCCGAAGAGAGGTTGTGTATTTTGAAATCATAATACTTGGGTAATTCTAGCCATCTCTTTTTCCACATATCGTGTCCCTTCCAGAAGAATACTTATTTCAAATATTTATGATATGTATGGATTTTAAATTTTTTTCATGATAATAACTCATATATATATATTTGGATAATTCCATTCATTAATCATTATCCACCTTGATTATATGACAACAAGTATATCATTTTGTTAAAGGAAACATCACCATCCCTTCTTTGATTTATCAATATTTATCAAAAATTTATCCATTATTAAAAGAAAAGTTAGTACCATTGAATTAAATATTATCATATTAAATTCACGAATAATTTATTTAAATTCTTATTACAATATATAATTAACCTCCTTTTATCTCAACTTTGTTAATGGGTTAGCTGATCATGTGTTTTTTTGAATAATTGTTTTATATTAACATGATCATCCAAAGAAACTACATACCTAAGTCAAATTCATTAACATTTACCATTTACAGGCCTCCTAATATTTGAATGATCAATGGATATTCCATCCATATAGATAATATTGAATAGAAATGAAAATTAATGAAGCCAAAACTAACATTTTCTAAATTTTCCATTTAACTCATTTTCTATAAAATTATTAAGATTGGTTATTAGATAACTCTTATGATCATTATAGATTTAAGTGTATATCATGATATTTTAAATAAATACTCTAATTAAATTGTCAATATAATCATTGAATACTTCATGTCTGTGAAATAGAAAATAGAGGGAATATTAGTTAATACGAATTATAAATTGAAAATATGCATACCTCATTTTAAAATTCTTATTTTCATTATCTTCCTTTTTTACTCATATATGATCATTACTAGAGTGAGGACCAACCAATACAAAATACTATGATACTTGTATTTGATTAATAAATTCATTAATATAGGCTAGATTAGTCCTTTTCATTATGTTAATGGAATTTATTTACATATAATGGATGCACAACCCCATTGTCCCATCCTTTTAAAAAAATAGGGGATCTCCATAAAGATCAAGTAGATTATTTAAAACCCATATCACAAAACACCAATAAATTTTTCTTTAGTAGTACAAAATCCACAGTGACAATCCAGTATGGAGAATTAGATATATGTTTTGTACATGGGCTCAGTGAAATAAAAAATTAAACTCCAAACTCAAATGAATTTCTAGATGTTATTTTAGAGAAATTCATTTTATTCCATCATATTAGGTAAATCCTGTATTATTGGGATACATTTCACATTAATTGGGTGTATTATATCTTCTTTAATATGATTTTATATGTGTAGAGATACTTGAGGTTGATCCAGAGATGATTTAGATAATATAGATTCCCCTCAAATGACATGTGAATACACATATCCATCATGAATTGTAGAATCTTTATTAAAATAATATGTTTTTGAATTTAATATCAAATCGAATATATATCCATGATTATATCATTTTCAACCATATAAATAATAGTCAATTTTTTTATGTCAATGTGTCATAATTAGAACAGACTGACACATCAATGTTATAATATAATTTCTACTTTGAGTATTGTTTAAAAACACCCATATTATGATTCTAGTCATATATAAAATTTTAATGGAAATCATTAATGTTATAAAAGTGATAAAAGATATATAATTAAAATATTCAAAAGAAAAATTTTAGGTTATTTTTAAAGTACCGGAAACTATATTATTTTTGAATTTCATCCTTAGGTGTTGTAATCACAAGAGCGTGGACATATCCTTATGAACATTTTTTTGGAGGTTACATTGATTATTGGGACATTGGTTTCAATAGTTACATATATCCTTACAAATAATGCACTAAATGATATTTTTTGTTTATTTTACTTTCATTCAAGAGCATTATAACCATTTCTCTACACTTGAAAAAAAAATTTACAATTAAGAAAAGACCTGAGTATTAATTTATATAATTATCACATATTGGAAAGAAATCTATCCTTTTCTTATGGTTTTATATATCTCCTTTTTGGGACCAATAAACCTAAAAATTCCATGATTTACATTAAATATATAAAAAACTATGAAAACCCATTCTATATTTTGATTATACCTATTACTATATTATTATTAAATTAAGGAATTTTATAAATTAAAACCCCTCTAAGACTCAAAAGAAAACCATCATTGAAGTAGTAAATATTTATTTTTTTTAAATATTTTTGTGTTCCATGAAATTTGTAAATAATATTATTATGTTAGCCTCATACTCTATAACACATTTTGTTCATTCTACTATATTTTATGGATCTTCATCTCAATTTTAGTTAATTGAACTTGAGGAATTTACTTATAAAAGAATATCAATATAAAATTTCTCTATTTAAGAAATTCTATTTCATTAACCTATATAGTATTTCAGATAAATTATCACCATTTATCTATATCTAATTTTTAATAATACACTACATGAATAAATATTTCACTCTCATTTCATCCCAAGAAAAAATAATGTATTTTGATGGATTTAATCCATTATTCCACTAACAATAAATTAGTAGTTTCACTAAAAGATTATTACTACTATTGCATGCAGTGTTCTAATAAAGGTAATTCACACTATGAAACAATTGTTTTATCTATATGTGAAAGGTTATTCATCAAAACCTGAGCCAACCTCACTAACATGGCTATGATCTTCTGAGTTCTAACACCAGGTGTTTTAGCTCGATTAGTATGGAAATCAGTATATTGACTACAAGTTTTGTTTATATTCCATTAACAATGAACCATCTCTAAAAAATATCACACACTACTTTATGTAATAATCATCATGAATATTTATCCATAATATAAAATTTATATAATCATAAAAGTTATAAAATACTGTGATATATTATCATAATAGTGTTATTAAATACATTTTTCTAAGATATAGTTCCAAAGGTTCCACCAAATATTTCTCTGAAACTAACTATTACACCGCAACTCTAGAAACTGATATCTAGTGTTTACGTTATTATAAAGGTTGAAAATTCAAAGGATCTCACTACACTAGATCAATTAGTTTAGAAGTATTAGAAAAGTAGATTTATACATTATTCCCATATTATACTATAAATATTAAAAAAATATAATAAAAACATTATTAAAACCTTAAAATATTTAATAATAACCTTCTTCATTTCATAGAGAATGGATAAAAATAAAGGGTGAGGTCGGATTCTAAATAAGATTGACATAAAATGGAATCTATCATGAGTAATTAAGTATCAATCAAATTTGTCAGTGTCGATAATCAGAATACATTCTATTCAATAAAAAAAATGAGTTCAATGAAACTTTATAGACAATATCAATAAAGTAATAACAAAGATAATGGAAGTTTCAATGTTAAAAAAGGAAGTGTATTATTCTCTAAATTCATGTTAATGGTCTCTCACCCAAGATATCATTAATATTACGATAAAGTCCCCCAAATTGTGATATCATTGTTAATAAATGTGTAGTGGAAAACATGATACAAATATAATATTGTAGGCCAAATATTTTTCCTCATGATACCTCTTTAGAAATAGATGTGCAATCTATAACTGGGACCCACATTCCCTTTCACATCTTATATGTTCCTCATATTTTGAACAATCAATATAATTCATTCCCACAATTCCTTATTCTTATTATTTGTACTGAATCAAAAACATCAGACATAAATTTTTAATCATAGAAATTAATATATATATCTATAAACAATAAATATTTTATAATTGTATCATATTCCCAATAACATCAATGTGGGTTTTCATAAATGAAAATTAAAAAAAAGGCCAACAAAAATTTTATTATGAGAATGACCATTTTATGTTTCAAATCACCTTAACATGTAAAATTGATCGTAATATTAGGTAAAAAATTTATTTTAAGATAACCACTTAATCATGTAAATTATTAATCAAAGAAATGATAATTCATGATGATTTTAATGTATATTAATATTGTGTTTGTTAAAATAAATATTAAGTTCAAAACTATTGTAAAAATTAAATCATTTACAAAACGAGGAGGATATGACTTGGAAGAATATTTATATTGATTAAAAAATGAAGAAAAATAATATTAATAAATATATGAAGAATAGTAAAATAAATTAATGATTTTTTTGAGGAAATATGGGAACAAAAGTAAATGTGTTCGAAAACAAATTAAAAAAATTATCTTTAAAATTAAGTCCCAAACACGTGACTCTTTTATTGATTATTTACTCAATAATAGAAAAATGGAACATAAACATGTGAACCCCAATTTAAATTGTAAAAAATAAAATATTTTTGGAGGAAATAATTTTTAATATTCTATTTTCTAAATGGAAATTTGAAATTGAATAATCCCTATATAAAATGTGATTTTAACAGAAAACCATTACCATTTTGGAAGCTTTTGAATCATATAAAATTTAATCACAAAAATTGATTTGTGACATTATATATCATGATGTAACACTGATTCATGAAATAAACCATCAATAGGGGTTTTATATACATTTCAAAAAAGGATATTTGTGCATAATATAAAAATATATCCCAAAGAAGAAACTTTTACATGATAAACCCTTACCTCATGATTGACATGACTCATATGTGATTTTATACTCCCTTATAATAAATTAAAATCTATAAAATTTCATTACAAAGAAAAATACATATTTATAATATCATTTATGACCCCTTTACAAAATCTCATCACCAATTAGTTAACAATATCTTTTTAAATTCATCAGTTTTTTATGTCAACTATTTCATTTGTCATGTTAGTTTTTTGTTTTTTAGTTTCAATAATTAGATATTTATTATTTCTAAATCATATACAGAGATTAAATAAATAATTATTCATAATATATATTCATTATATACATATTTAAAATCATTTATTAAATTTAGACAAGAAAAATGTATGACATTGAGTTGGTAGTCCACATGAATGCACGAGATATGTAATCTATATTTTAGTAGTAGAAAGATAAAAAGGTAAATAAAATATTATATATTTTAAATAATAATTATTTAAAAAATATAATAAAAAACTATATCCAACATAACAATCATCCATGAATGGTAGTGATGAAAAATTAAATTCATCGCTTCGTTAAGTGGGAGTTCCCATGTATGCACAAACAATACATTAATTTTTCTATTTAATGGAGAAGTAGATAAAAAATGGACTCAAAATAAATATAATAAAATGTAATTATGATAGATAAAATGATGTTATAATATCATTTTGATAATAATATAAATAAATGATGTATAATATAAAATAAAAATACAATACCTGGTTAAGAGATATAGCTCTTCTTCGACCAGCATCTTTTGGTTTATACCTGAATCTATAAAAGGATAACATTATGATAAAACCAAGACCACTAAGAAATAGTTAGGGATGGTATTTCCGGATTTTTCTAGGTATTTATTTAAATGAGAGGAAGTTTAAGTATGAATAAGATAGTTGAGGTGGTGTCTTTATTAACTTATGGGGATGACACAACAATAATTTTTTTACGGATTAAAATATATTGTTGTCTCACTAAAGAAAAAAGGCCCCATAATGGATAATCATGTAATAATAGATGTTATTGGTATGAAATATTACCATAAATTAGTATTTATATAGGTTTTATATTCATTTATCGATTATTATTTTTTTACCAACCGCTTTAAACCCTTTAAACTCTTATAGTGGTAACATATTTTCCCCGACGATTCAATTCACAATATTAAAAAATGAAACTTCTCTAATTAAAAAAAATTAAATTATTATTCCAAATATGGATTCCTTTTTATCTTTTTTAATTACTATAATAGGAATAAAATAATTAAAGAAAATTTATAACATGGTGAAAATTGATTTTATAGGAAAATAAATTTCCAAATAAAAAAATAATTTTCAAAAAAAAATTATAATGTTTTTTCCAAGGGAATTGATTGAATTATGTTAAATAAAATGAGACTATTTTTAAAAACAATAAATATGAATGTAACTTTATATATTACTAAATAATAGAGAATAACTAAAATACTTTTAATTTTGTTAAACAACCCTATATAGATTTCTAAAATGATAGAAATATATTTTTCACTCAAAATTATATTCATATATGTATTATAATTATTTCATAATATATATTTGGTATATAATATTTTTAATAAACATATATGTTATTATAATATCATTATAAATTCTTGAATGTGACATTTTTCAAAAATATGTATTATTCATCATTCAACTAAAAAAACTATATCAAAAAATTAATAAAAATACATCCTAAGGTTATTTTTGTATATAGAATTAAAAAATAATTTTATATTCTTCAAATAATATTTATAAAACTTTATAATATATTTTTTGATCACACTATTTATTAATGACATGTTCATTATGTTAGTTTTATTATAGAATGGAAAATATAATATATCTGAATCTTGGGAATTACATGTTAGTAGTTGAAATTTTCTATATCCTAAAATACCTTATGTTTTGATGATCTGTAATAAATTTTAAATCCATTTCTACTAGAATCATGTTCTTTCTCTTAACTACCCCATTATTATATACAGTATATTGGGAATTGAACTAATTATTTGTTCCTGATTTGTAATCATTTTCAGATATTTTTTTAATATCATATTCAGAACCAATGTAAGATCATTATTATTTTCAAGAAACCCCTATCTATTTTTTTACTACTATATATATTTTAAATATTTCAATGTCTTAAATCCTTAGAAACATGAATATAATAAGTATTAGTCTTGTGAAATAATCAATGATGGTGTTGTAAAAGATTTGTCCTCTTACTGATTTATTTTTTATAGGTCCCTAAAGAACTTATTATATTTACTCTAATGGTGTTTTTGTTTAAATGTTACATTCCATATGAGTTTTAAACACAATATTTATTTTTTTAAACATTTTATAGATAGTGGAAGATTAACCTTTAAAAAAGGATACAGTTCTCAAAAATTATTCTCTTAGTAATTTATTCATATTATTTTAGCAATTATTTTTAACAATATATAAAATATTTAACTTCTACATATAGTATCAATTAGAAATCTGACTTTGCATCAATAGTTTGAAACATATCATCTAGTGTTCATAAACCATTTTAATAATTTACCAATCCTTCAACATCATGAATAAAAATACATTTCTTAAGATTATGATTTTACTTCCATAATCACATGTTGGGATACACATAAGATATTATACATTAGTCTATAAAAAACAAAACATTTTTAAGGATGGTATCTTTTTTATCGATACATACTATTCCGACTCCCTTTATTTCTAGTAATGTAACTTTGTAAATGGTTAATAACCCTCCATCATATATTTCAATATTTATCATATTGTTTAAATTACCTTCCATATGAGAAGAAAAAACTCTTTCCAAGAACCATGTATTATTTAGACTATATTATTTAAATGAAACCTCAAACACATTAAACTGTTTCTTATATTGGATCAGAATTTTCATGTTTAGAAAATGTGTATGAATAATTAATTGTGATGGTATAAATGAAACACATATATTTGATTTGGTTCATTCTTGATCACATCTTCTACACACCAATTAAAAATGGAAAAAAATATTATTCTGTTCAAATTTATCCTTAGGAATGATATATTTTTGACTAGTTCACTTATTTTGTTGTTGTCCTCTCCTTTTTCATACTATCATATCTTTCCCAGTAATGTAAAATTATAAAAAAAAATAATTCTTGTGGAAAACACAACACAATTATTTTAGTAACCATAAATTCTTATCCTTATAAATAATAGTTTTATAAAATAGGTTTTCCTAGATATATTCTTATTACACATTTGAGATACTTCAATCCATTGATTTTTTGATATTTTATGTTGATATTTTTTATTAGTATTGGTATCACATTTTCAATACGTTCAATTCCATATCTTTAAAGAATATTATTTTAAAAATGTTTTCTAATTAATCATGACGTATATCTATCATCATATTTTTCATAAATAATGTTATTATTTTGAAGTGGAACCTCAATAGGAATCACATCAAAACATAAAATTTCATAAACAATAGTAGTTACTAAAACCACTTTTGTAGAATAGACACTTTTCATCTATTTAATGTTGAAATTATTTGCATCCAACCATTCTATAGTATCCCAGAGATGATGTGTGCTTCATTATAATGTAATATGATACAAGCTATCAATATCCTAAATAGTAGATAAAGGATGGGAAGCATCATAAACCTAAATAGTTGGAAAGGGAGAAAGGATGGGAATTTTCAATGATGATGACTAAAATAGAATCTCCCAATAATGTAGTGATAGGTATATTCATTCTGATCTCAATGATAGAAAGTACATTTTTTGATAGTGGTACGCATAATTTAGTTACTTAATTGTTGTTTTGAAGGAATATAGAATCAATATTTAATCTTCTTTAAGCATAGTTCTTAGGAAAGAATATTGGGGGATTATCATTGAGTCACAAGTGTATAGAAAATAAATTATTAACATTAGAATGTACAATAAAATCACAAATATGTGAGTCATTCTCATGGTGTAATTAAACTCTATTCAAGTCATGGTTGGGCTCTACAAGTGTAATTATAAGATCAACTGTAGGAGAAAGGAAATTTTTTGTAGACTTGAATGGAAAACCTTGATTTATTTTCAATGTTGAGATATCCCAACCTATTATTTATCTAAAATCAACTCCCATAGTCTTATTTATAGATTTGATAAATGAAGAGGGAATATGAATTGAAAATATATAGTTATAAAATATCACTAGGATTTAGGAATTAATTGACGTGTTTACTAAAGAGTTACATATACCTCCACTATAATGAGAGGTATAGTTCTCTATTGTACTCATACCCACCTCAAATATGATATTGAAGAACCTGTATAGAATTAAAAATATGTATTTATAGGTATTAATGAAAATACATCACCATCTTTTTTAGAAGATATTTTTCTGACCATGTGTGTTTCTATGGGGATAACAAATTCACTTTTTCAAGAAGAAGGATGGATCAATTCGACAATGAATTGATGATAGAGAACATAATTGGATCATAGTGAAGAAAAAGTACCATCTCCCATAGATTTATGATTTGTTTGACCAACTTCAGGGAGATCAATTACTCTACATGAATGACTCTTAATATTACTATCATCAATTGAGGATTATGAAATAATATATTCCAAAAACTTCATTTTGAACAATATATGGGAATTATGAGTTATTTGAGATTCCCTTCCTCTTGAAAAATATTCCTTCAATGTTAATAGTTTATATTAATAAATTTTTTATGGTCTACATTGATAAATTCATTGTAGTTTTTATTGATGATATTTTGATATATGAAAAATTTATAAAGATCATGAGGATTATCTAAAGGATATATTGAAAAATTTATGGAAGGATAATCTATATGGAAAATTCAGTAAATTTGATTTATAGTTGAAAAAAGTTCCATTATTGTAGAATATTATAACAAATAATGGAATCTCAGTTGAACCTTAAATCCAAATGGTTATACAAGAGTTTTTTTATCCGATAATAGTAGGTGAGATTCATAGTTTTCTTGGTTTAACTGGATATTATTAGAGGTTTTCAAAAAACATTTTATTAAATTTCAATCACATAACTATGAAAAATTGAAAAGGATCTATGTTCATATGAATATAGGAGTATAAATAATTCTTCAATGAACTAATGAAGAAATTTGAAATTTTTCCTTTTTAACTATAAACTCTATTAGAGAAAATATTTTCATCTGTAATAATGTATCTCAAAAAGACATTGGGTTCATCTTCATGATGAATGAAAAGGTGATCACTTATGAATCTTGAAAGAAACTCCTAATGAGAATAATTATCCTATATATGACCTATTTTTAGCTACAATCATTTTTTCTCTGAAGATATGGAGGCACTATATTTATTTTCAGAAATGTGATACATACTAAATACACATGACTTTGACATATATGTTCTAGAAAAAACGAATTAAACATGAGATAGGGGAGATGGTTTGAAATCCAAAATTACTATTACTATTCATTTCATTTTAATACTATAAGATAAATCATTGTTACTGATGAATTATGTTACAAATAACCAGTGGTGATGGAAATGTTGATGATTTAAGGAGATCCATTGATCAAAGACCTAGTAAGGTGGGATATGGTAATCATAGGGGATGGTACATGCTCAAAATTATCACAAATGATTTCTCAAAAATCCTCACTAGGGAAGATCAAGAGATATCAAAGAGAATATCCATTGATATAAAATAATCAATGGGATATGAAGAATATGAATATTCTTGAGTTCAACATTAATCACTAAGGTGTAATAAAATATCATACAAGGTTGTGTTGTTCTATCCTGTAGATAATGAAGGAGATGATGGATGATGATCATAGCTCTGAATTGTCTATAAATTATGGAAACAATAAAATATATATGTAACTTAATGATAATTATTTTTGAGTTAATATTAAAATATATATTTTAGACTACACTGAAATGTGATGAATGTATCAAAATGTGAAGTTAGAGTGACAACTTCCTAGAGATGTATTAAACCACTACCAATATCAACATAGATTTTGGATAATATTAATGCGGACATAATTATTGTTCTCCCAAGGATATACAAAATATATAATGTGATATAAGTTATTGTGGATTTACTCACCAATAATTTCTAAAAAATTGTTATTCAGTAATATATTTATCTTTACCAAAATTTCAGGATCTACCAAAAAGAAAGTGGTAAGGCTATTTGGGTTCCATTTTATAACATTTTCATGATGATATAGGGTTCATGCCTAAATTTTAAAGAAGTATTAAACATGATCTGAATACAGATGTTCTTTTTAGTACATCCTATCTCCCATAACTAATGGCCAACTGAAAGGATCATTCAGATAGTCGATGACATGAAGAGAACATTGTCAATGGAATTTAATGGTGGATGGAATCAACACCACCAATTTAATGAGTTCTCGAAAAAAATATATTCCGCTTGTATATTCAAATGGTTCTATATGAATCTCTATATGGAAATCTATATATAACTCTCACTTGTTAGGATAATGTTGGTGAGATGAAGCTATATAGGTCTGATCTTGTGCAAGAGATGATAGAAATTGTTTATTCCAGCCAGAAATATTTAAAAGATACTCTGAGTCAGTTGAATATATATTATAAAAACTGTTAAAGTGTCTAAGATATTGATGTTAGATACATTGATTTACAATAGATATATCCATGGATAGGAGTCATTTGACATGGAAGGAAAGTGAGGCTTATCCTTTAGTTTATTGGTACCTTTGAAATTCTTTAACACAAAGGACAAGTAGCCCATTAGCAAGACTATCCATAATATTTAACTCATGTTCATGATGTATTTCATGAATACATATTGGGTAAGTACAAAAGAGAACCCTCACAGGTACTCAATATGTATGTCGTACAACTAGAACATGACCTATCTTATGAGGTGAAAAATATTAAAGATATTAGACCATATAGAGAGAGATCTATTAAATAAGACAGCTCACCTTGTGAATGTGTTTTGGAGGAACAATATATATGAATAATAGAAAAGGGAACTAGAGTATGAAATGAAGACAATGTACCCTCACATATTATCAACTGGTTATATGAGTTGAAATTTTGAGGATGAAATTTCTAAAGGGGTAGGAATGTAATAGTCTAAACATTTTTTTATCATATTTGATTCTTGAGGAAATGTGTGTTATATTTTATAATATTATTTCCGTGAAAATTATTATAGAATAATCAAAACCTTATCTCATTAATAAACACCATTAAATCATTAATTTATGATACCAATTTAAATTCCAATCATTACAATTTGACAAAAAAATATAAAATAGTACCAATATATTGGTGAAAATTGGATTAGACCAATCTCATAGAATAATCTCCCTCAAAAAAAATTCTAAATAAATAAAATTAATATTACTAAACTAATCATCATATTATGAAATTGAAAATATATTCTTAAGTGTAATTTTAGTTAATTATGAGTAAAATAATGAAGCTGAATTTATTGGAAGGAGTGTGAAAATTGGAATAGTTATATGACTATTGGTCTATTTAAAAATTTGGAATTATACCCTTTTGTAATTATTTTTCATAAATATATAGTGTTTATAAGTAGTATTGAAAAGGAAAATTTAAGTAGAAAAGTGAAATGATTGCCTCAATCAATAGAGTCAAGACATTTGAATCCCATTAGTCAAAACTTGTAGGGGAGGTTGCATCACTGGGGTTCTCCCTTGATGAACCCCAATGTGGTCTTCAATTAGTGAGGCTATAATAACATCTCTTATGGGTGAAGTTCATGTTAGAAACGATTATCCATTATTCGATGTTAGTCGAGCCACTACATGATACAACGACCAGCCCACACCTTACCCTTAGGGGAACACTTGTGTAATAAGGGTTTATATGCCTAGAAAATAATTAATTAATGTGTAATTACACTTTAATAAATAAAATATTTATTGTATCCATTCCCTTTTTAATATTAGTTTTTTTTTGTAAAATATATTTTTAAATAAGAAAATTTTGATAAATTGATTATTAGATGAAAATAAAACCTAAATGCGTTTTTTAGAAAATATTTTCTATTTTATTATATACTATGTTATTCAGAAAAATAATTTTTTAAATGAAATAACAATTTAAAACAAAATTATTTAAATAAAAATTTTAAAATAAATATATAATGTAGATGTAATTTTTTTTAACAGTAAAAAATTTAACTCTATCCTAAAACAACTATTTGTTCAATATAAATTATTTTTATATAGGAATTTAAAAATTATCAAATTTATAACATTTATAATAAAATAAATATTATATTTGAAATTAACACATTAAAATATAGTTATTGTAAATTTTTTACATCATTCAAAAATACTTTATTTTTAATTAAATAGAAAAAATACAGTTTTGGGTTTTTGAAATGTTTTGTGAAATAATATTTATTTCATAATGAATTAATAATTAATTAACTATAATATATGACTTCAATATGATATTTTAGGAAAATTAATTATTTTAATATATTTTAATCAATTTAAAATCCTACAAGTGACCCTCCAAAGTGAAAATTGAAAAATTTATTTTAAGAACATTATCTTGTAGAAATCATAATTTTGAATGAAAAAAGATGTATTAAAAATGGGTTTCAATTATAATATATTAAAATATCACAAAATATTATTCAAATTTAAAATACCATTATAAATAAACTATGGATAAGCTAATAGTATTTATTTTCCAAAACGAATATTTCTATAGACAATATTGAGAAATTATTAAGTAATTCCTAAAATTTTATAAAAATATCCACCCATTTCAGTTATCTCTATAACTCTCTGAGATTTTTTCATATAGATATTTTTAATTAATTTTATATTTTTAATTTTCTTTATTTCATGAAACACTAAATATAGCTCATGTTATATGAAAGCACAAAGATACACTTTATAAACATAACATGGTTGATTTTTCTATATAAAAAATACATTGATACATTATGGTACATGAAACACTATGTTTTTCTTTTATAACTCAAAATCCTGAGTTCCTTTTATAACATGTGTTATATGTAAGGCCTAGTTTTAAAAACTTACAATGTACTATTAATAATATTGTTAAAATATTTTTATAGGTTTAATCTAGATGATAGAATGGATGTTTGGAATAAGATTAATTAAATTCTAAAAATATTAGTTATTCATGTGTTTAAAATGGATATTTTGGTTTTAAATTAGCTATAATGAATGTGATAACTGTTTGAGAATGAATAAATTCATTTTTATAGAAAACTATTTTTCTTTGTAAAGACACCATTTTATCTCAATAAATTAAAAAATACACTATTGATTAATATTTATAATATTTATATATATAATAACTATATATCTTTTACACTAATTCAATAGGTTTTATTGGAATAATATAAGAATGAATATATTTTTACGAATAAAAAGATGTATTTTTCTAAAAGGTAATTATATATACTTTTAATTATGAAGCCATTTGAATTGTAATTTGTCAATATTTTATAATTTTTTTGAATATATAAACATAATTTTTTGAATGTGGGTTATCTGAATTTATTTGGTTGAATTTTTGGTATTTTCAGTGAAGTTTCCATTTTTAATGATTAGTGAAAAACACTAAATTGTATTTGAAAATGGTGTTTTTTCTAATTTATTTAAACGGGTAAATTTTATTTTAAATAATTTTATTTTATATTTTGATCAAGGATAAATTAATTAATCCAATTATAGAAATTTTAACCAATTTCACATTGAAATTCATTAAAAAATCATTCCGTACTCTTGAACATTTTCACATTAAAACCCCATCATCTCATCTGATCCACATGAATAATTTTAAATTAATTTATTCCTCTTTTGGGATTATAATTTTGAAAAAAAGATTCCATATTTGTAATCATGACAATTTATTAGGTATAATAGGGGTAAATTATTTTTATACTAATATGATTAGGGAATGAAATTAAAATTAATTACAGTGATTTTTGAAAAAACGAGCTGAATTAAAGAATAAAAATGTAAAATAAGTTGAAATGATGACCTTAAACCAGTGTAAAAATTATTTTATGGAAATATTTAGACAACTAGACCTCAATTTAGATATGAGATCCAATTATTAACCCTTGGGGTACAAGTAAAACGTGGTTATAACAAATTTCTTTTTTAGAATACCCAATGTGTCATTTCTCGCAATTATAAAAGGCCTCATCTCATTGCCACATATTCACACCTATCAAGAAATTTTTCCTTCAATGTCCTAAAAAAATATAGTCCAAATCTACTAGACATATACTTTTTAGTTAAAACACCTAATGGAATGATTACTGAGTCACAATTCAAGGATTTATCTTTAGTTGATGCTTGTGGGAATGCTATTCCTAAAAAACTCAACACTGTAGAGATGTTTTTCTTCAAAGATCATCATACATGTCAATGTAACATAATAAACTAGGTTAACTACCTATTTTTGTTCAGTATATATCATGATATATAAATCATTACCCAACACATTGAAAGACGATACACGTGTCACCCTTCATATAATGAAAATCATACGTATGTGTTCCATAAGATCATAAAACATTAACCATTACATAAAAAATGAAATGATATGGGTATCATAAAAATTTCAAAATAACTGAACATTTTAAACTAAAACATGTTTCAAAATAATTCCATTATTTCATCATACAATAACCAACAGAAATATATGGGTTTCAAAATCATTTTATTAGGGTATAACCAATAGAAGAGAAAAAGTTTCTGTAAATATATTGTCATCATAATCATAAATCTTCTACATAAATAATAATAGTGGTATACTTGGATAATATACCATGTAAATCATAATTATTTTCAAGGGATTTTATCCTAATTTGATAATGATTTTAATAGATCACTTGGAATAATTATAAAGTAAAATTTCCATTAATTGAACATTATATTTTTTAAAATACTGATTCATAAAATATTTTTTAAATCCATTTAATTTAAAAAACCACCAAACAATTATGAAGGAGGATTTGAATAAAATAATTTTCATGATTATAGGAAATTCCATTCATGTTGTAAACATTAAATTAATGATTATTTTCATATTTTCAGTAAAATTCATATGGCCAATTTTCTCAAAATGGCACGATGACTCATTTTGAATGATTTTATAAAAATAAAAATATTATTATAAATGTATTTAAAAAATAATCTTCGTAAATAGAAAAATTAAATCACTTTTAGAATACATTATTTTGGAAGAAAAATAGTTTTTCAACCAAAGACTGAAATATTGATGATTTTTCTTATGAAATCCTTTTAATATATTGAGTACATAATGGGAGGAAATGAAGAAAATAAATGTATTCTCATAAATTACCATAATATGTGATATTTTATGAGTTTATTGAGAGTTTGATAATATGATTTTATCGTAGAATCATATTCATAAATATTTCATGATAACCAATGAGATTGTAAATTAAAAAATTTACCAAATTGGTTATATTGAATTTTATGCACCATGAAGGAATAATTGAAAAGAAAACAAAAAATATCTCTTAATTAAATATTTTCATGATATTACATGTCATGAGGTATTTATATATCCATCATAAAATATTATAGGTTCATAATATAACATATTTTTCAAGGATGGTGAATTTAGAAAAAAACTCTCTTACCTTAAGTCTCGACATAAGTCATAAAATATTAAAATATTTTATAATAAATATATGTTTAATATAAAGATATAACATCAATAACTTAAATATATATATACCATACCATATATTATTTTCTGATAACCTTTTATTTCCTGTTTATGAAAAATTTCATGCTAATGTCACCTTCCTAGAAATAACAGTTTTTTCATGTATGTTCAATTTTTTTTATAGGGTAATCATATATTTTTTCATTTTTATATCAAATAAAGAATATTAAAAATTATATAAATTTCGTATAAATTCAGTATATATATCATTTTTCCAATCCAAAATATCAAGTGATAGAAATTGAAATGAAATGTTAATTGGGATAATAATCCATATAAACACACAATTGTAGTTCCATTATATAGAATGATTAAATAGAATAATGGTAAATAACATATTAAAAATCCAGAATATTTTTTTATTCCATATATATCACATAATTTTTTCAATCCCATCATATTACCTTCCATGTAATGAGTGAAAAAATAACATTTCTATGTATGGTAGTAGTCCTCTATAGACATGAGAAATTTTATGATATTAACTTAGAATGAAAATTATTATGGTATATGTGATATAATAAAACAATTATACTAATTACATAAATATCATATATAAAAACATTATATATCCTTATATATATCCATGAGAGTTTTGATGGAAAGAAGATAACATCAGTTCGTGAGGGGGCAGTTCGTCACACACATGAATGTTGTTTTTTTATATAATTTTACAGAATATGAGATAGTTGTTAGTAATGATAATTAAAAATATTAGTGCACGGAATATACTTATTTTTTTATATATTCATGGATTAATTATAATTGAAATACGTGATGGGGGAAATAAAATAAAAAAATTGGTCAGTAGAATTACCTATTCTTTAAATAATGGCTTTTAGGGCATGGATGAACCAATGTTTTTAGAAGTGTGAAGAAGAGAAGAGCCTGGTAGCCTTTTATAAGTGAGCTTACTCGCACACTTGTAATATTTTGAAATAAAAATCTTGTAACCATATTTTAATCATTTCAAATGGATCCAAAAGGTATGATTATATATCATTGAATATATATGTAATAAAAATGGGCTTAAAAATGTGTGGTGGGCCTATTTTGAGTCATTTTTTTCATTTCTCTTTTTAGATTAACCTGTAGAGTAATTCAATTTTTCCCTAAATCACATATAATAATATTTACTATTTTTATAATTAATTATGGTAAAATAATAGGTACATATAAATATATAATATATATTATTCTGATATAAAATTTGGAATATATATTTTGAAATGCTATTCACATCTGTGGAAAAGTTATTCTAAAATTAATCTTGCAGATGCTATGAGAAAGTGGTTATTTCAAGAGAAAATGCTCAAAAGTTAAAAAGTTTTTATATCAACATTAAATATGAAAATGATTATAAAAACTAAAATTGGATTAAATTATATATTATTTATATAATTTTACATTTTAACACATTTTATATTAAAAAACATTATATATTCATTAATTGAAAATCCACTATTCTATTAAAACTATTATTTTGCATTATTCACTAAAAGTTTAAACATTTTAGAAAAATAAAAAAAATTTACCCTAAGATATTTTTAAAGTGATAATTTCAAAAATGTTAATTACTTAATTAAATTAAATTTTAAAATATTCATAAATTAGTTTCAGTAATGTTCACAAAAAAAAATAGTTTTTTTAGAAAATAGTAGTTTCAAATCATATAAATTATTTTTAAAAAAATTGAGTTCTTTTTTATCAATATGTTTACATTTCATAAAATCAATATACATAATATTTAAAAACTATTTATTACTATTTATATTTCTGTGATATATATGTTGGTTGTAATGATCACATTAAAATATTAATAATAATAATAATACTTGTTTTTTTTAAAACACACTCTTTTTTGTAGTGAAAGCTATCATAGAAATTTGATTTATTCAAAACAAATAAAAAATTATAAATAAATGAGTTGGTTAAAATAATACAATATTGTATGTTTTTATATATAATAAGAATTATAATAATAAGAATAAGGGTTTTATGTGTTCCAGGTTGTATAAATTGAAGAGATATATTGTAGTCTCTGTAAGATAGAAAGGAATGAAGAATAAGTGGACCTGATACCATGTAACACATATACAATTGAAATTCATTTTTGTGAAAAATAATAAGTTTTTATGAACAAATATGAATATATGTAAGGAAGAGGCAATATTAAATACATTATTTTTTGCATGTTGTAGAATATGATGAAGGTATAGTTGATCAAATAAGCTTTGTGATATTCAATAGAGGTCACATATGTAGTGGAATTTATTACAGTTAAAAATAATCTAAATAAGAAGAATATTTAATATAGGTGTATAATAAATATCATTAAGTATTTATAGTTATATATGTAATTCTCCAGTCTAGTGAATCATTATTATTTTTACTATCACCACTCATAATGTTTTGGGTACCAAACTTGGGTTCTTGATTTTTTCTTAGACAAACCACTAAAATTGTTACCTCATTATTCTGTAGAATCTGTTTACTAGTCACCACCAAACACAAAATGTTTTATCTTATCTTATTTCACAAGTTATATTCTAAAAAATCAATAATTATCTCTTACTCTCTTTCATATAAATGAATACGTTAAAAAATAGAGAATAATAGAATAAAGATCATAAAATTTCTAAGAGGTGACATTATAATAATTAACAATTCTTATAAAAAATCCAAAACACTAATGTACCCCCTCTTAGTGTTGAGTATATACTGAAGTGATCCAAACATTTTTTAAATAGATAGGTTTAATGTTAATAAATAATATAGTATATGAGTATAAATTAGAAGTTATTTTCACAATATATCCAAAAGAGTTTTGGATATGGGATAATTAAAAAATGTACATATATTTACAATGTAAAGTATTGACATAGTTAAAATTAAAAATGAAACTTCACATGATATTGAAAAATATTTTTTTGGGTTTGAATGTAAAGAGAAATTAAAAGACCAACATTTAAATAATATAACAATGTTACCTCAAATTTATCCTAAATGAGTTTATGATGTGTCTGTAAGTAATAATGTAAATTGTTACACTAATTTCCAATAGACCTAATGTTAATTTTTTTTAAAAGAGTTTCAATGATAATTTTTAATATATCATTATTTAAAAGAATATAATATAAGTTATTAACATAAAAATAAATTGTTTTTCTGGAATTAATGAGTTTCAATATATCCAAGGAGTTAAATATTAGGATTATGATAACTAAATATATTTTTTATTAAAATTTATTAATTTATAGATGTGACTAATTGAATAGTTTAGTGAGTGGGAGTTATAGTTAGTCAGACAGGGATGTGAAAAAAATTTCACATAGATGTAATGAGTTACCAAATCCACTAATAGTGTAGAAAACATTATGTAGCTTGGATAGTTTATCATATATCATATGCTAGATAGGTGATTATATAGGGGTTTTAAATTATAATAGTAAGAGTTTGTGAATATAAATTGTATCATATAATAGGAAATCGTTATTGTATTATTCATTTTCATTTTATTCATATATGTATGCATTGATATGGATTTCATGAAATGTGCGGATAATTGATCTCTCAATGTATGAAAATGATTTTTCCTTAACCAGTTATTTTAATTGTTTATTATAGGATGTGATTGAATTTATAGATAAGCATGGTCAAGATTCTTGTCTAGAGATACCGAATATTATCATTAGTGACAAATATTGTTTATGTGTATTGGACAACCAATTATGTATATAGAAATGAGTGTCATACACATTGTATCTTGTACACTATGGGTGTACAGATCCAATTTTAATTCCCTACTACATGATATTTTCAAGATACCTAGAATTATAATTTTCACACATTGATACCCTTTTTATACTTGCATTACGTATTATCCAATCAAGAGGTGGTTGTGAAAGTAATTGATCATATCATTAGTTAGAGCTCAACTATGATGGTACTTTTCTTTTTTGTATAGTGAATATATATTTTTTCATATTATTGAGATATAGTAAGGAGTGTTTGGACACACATAGATAGTTCATATAATTCATATATCTATTCTATTTTAGGGACATGTGATATTCTAATTCATAATGGTAAATGACATGGGATGTATTCATAAAACTGGTATAAGTATACATGGAATATTAAGAACATACAGGTTCCCTATATTTAAATGAAAAACTATGAGTTATATGGTCACTCGATTTTTTGAAAAATTTAGAATTTGATAATGTAGAGAATGTATAGTAGCATGTGATGAAAATGTGGGAACATGTATACAAATATATTAGTTTTATGGAGAACACATCAAATCTGTTTGGTAGCTTCAGTATAATTGATTATTTTCTAGGTCCCCCTATTTACAAACATTTATTGACTTGAATATTAATATTTATTTTACACTATAAAAAGGTCAATGGAATAACACGTTGGGATTGATTGGATGGGGATTGATTTTATCCTTGATAGGTAGTCTGAATGTTTTTTATAGTCTAATCCAAAAGGATTCGAGATAAAATTGAAAAGGAATTATATATAGTGTTGATTATAACATTTCTAATGTATTTTGGAAGATATTAAAATGTTTTTGTTATATAATTTTAATATGTTAACAAATACAATACGATATGATGTGAACTTTTATATAAGTCTCTTTGGATTTAGTGCATGTGGGGGATTGAAGGTGATATTCCCTAAATCCTAATTAAATGTGATGCATGGAAATTTATTATATTATGATATATGGATATCATAAAGTGTACCATTTTATATTATATCATTATTAATAGAGGGAAATTTTACAAGGTTCCACTACCCATGCCAGATATAGTTTATGAATTTATAAATCATATTGAATATAACACTCCACAGTCTATAATCATTTATTTAGTAGAATACTAATTTTTATCATTAAAGGAAATTTATAATGATGGATCTATTAAATTATGATTTTTAAAAGATGAATCACATAGGATATGCATTCATGAGATGGAATCATGAATCTTTGATACAATTACTCCTATATTATAATGCAAGAGTTAATGAATATACACCCGAGGACCATCATCTAGAACTATTTAAAGGAGAATACTATAATTATATGGTGTATAGAATATTGAAAGATCCATAAATAATATTTCCTCATCCCATAGATGTTTTATCCCACCACCTTTACAAATGATGAACAAAAGTGTCTTGGTGTGTAATTTCTCAACATGGATTCCACTAAATCATTTCTGCATTCCATTTTCCATATTGTAACAAGTGTTCTTATCCATACTCTAGAGACTACAAATTAACAATGACTGTCTAGGTCATGTATGTGGAGATACTATTCCCTTAATTTAGTGTAAATAATAGTTGAAATAACCAGATATCATCCAAATTAATAAATAATTAATGTGTTGAACTTGTAAATAACCAAAATAGAATCATACTCTAATAATAAATTAAATTAAATTAAATACCATAAAAAAGTGTCATATATACAAGAATCATCACCCACTAGGCTGACCATTCAATAACGAGTACATAAAAGAAATAGAAATTAATGTACATGGTTCTAATAAAAACTCGAATCCAAACCAATTACCTGTTATTAAATAACTTGTCGAGTTACCCTAGCCTGGTCACAAGAATATGAATGAGTTCCTATACTCGATCATAGAGCCCTATTCCATAGACAAATCAATTATGTAATTTTTTGTCAACATAAACCGTAGACATAAGTCCTTCATACACCCATGGTGCCTTTACAGGGGTGAGTAATGATCATATTATTCCACCCCAATGATGAAATGATAAATATTTTTTCTTAAGTGCATTCTCATCCTAGACGAGACACAACTGAAACGGTAAATAAAAAAAATCATGTGAAACCAGATACAATCTTTAGGTCTATGATCCTCGAAAACTAAAAAAGTCCCAATCAGGTTTATTTATATTTTAATGTGAATATAGATTCCCATATACACACACACATAAATATGTATATAGATGAGAAAGTGAAAGGGAATTGATATTGATGATGTTCCAATAAAGAAATGTATAATTTAATCGATCACTATTTCTATAATATTGATTTATAATTCCAGCTTTGTCTAGCCCTGAAAATGTCTCCGAGCAAGATATGTGACCACATGGGGATACATATAGTTTCCTTAGGTTCACCCATAGAGGCCTATAATCACAATAATCAAACATTCCATGCTGTATATAACAATCATGTAGATGGAACATTATTTTAAACAAATAAATTGCACCACAGTTATGTAAACATGGTGTCCATATATACTGATAAAATAAATTAACGTAATTTCATTTTCCATATATGTCCTTACAAAGAAATCCTATATGGGAATCCAATTATCACTAATGTATTTTATAAAATCATCCCTCCAACCAGTCCATACAAGGAATTATTTCTGGGAACTGATATATCTGTTAAGAAATACAAAAACTCATCCAGCTTATGATCCCATACATGGCATTCAATATTACGAATCGAATTATCACTCAAAGAAAAAATATAATTCATGTAACATTTGAGCCCATCCAGAGAGTCCATTTATAGAACCTCAGTATCGCTCATTATAAATTTGATATCAATCATCCTATTAGGAAATATAAGTAACTACACACACAAAATCCAATTTTCTATCAAGGAATACATATATCACCTCATTCATCTATGAGACTATCCAAGGAATTCTATGTAAGAAACCCGAATATCCCTCATGGAATATATATAATAAAAACAAGCCTATGATCTCATCCAAAACAATTATGTGGAAGGAATTTGAGTATCACACAACCCATATATGTAACCTCATTCATCATATGACCCCGTCCAAGGAATTCGTTGTAAGGAACAAATGTTTTTTTCAAGGAAAGAACCCATGATATACCTATTGGCATCTTGAATAAATTATACATCACATCCGGCTCTTCAAACAGACCTTAGGAAACCCCCTTGGAAGTCATTGATACATTAGTAGTAAACAAGTTAAAATATATAATAAAAGAGTGTGGGTGTTCGAATGCCTAAACCCACCACATCATTTTTATCTACTTTGGATTACATGTTCAATATAGATTTTTAGGTGACACCTGCTTCCATATCTACCCACAACCAACATCACACTAGATTAGTGTGTGTCAAACAATGGGGAACTAACTGGGTTATCCATGACATGACATTGTAGAGGTATCCCACAATGGATCCTCGTGTTATACACAAAAGAAAAAAATCCTACTTAGGATCCTCAGTAGCATATGTAACACAATTAATCCTACATAGTATCCACTGACAATAAGTAAATAGAAGCTTCTTAGATGGGATACTTGGGATTTTACATAGGAAAGGTTTTTCTACAAAGGACCTTCAATAATAGTGTTTGTAGATAGAGGCATACATCATGGTATCCTTTGAAAGAATTAAAAGTTAAACTAATAGTAATATTTTTTCCCTAGGTCAAAATATAAGAGAAGAAATACAATATAATAACCGTAAAAAAATTATAAAGATAAGGAATCTGACCTAGTTTAATCTAGGTCAAAATGTTAGAAGATTCATCCTAGAGGTGATCTTTAGGAACAACAAAACTTATAGCCACCAAGGCTATAAGGTCACATCTCAAAAATGAGACATACTCAAGGATGTGTTATGTATTAAACAGTAAAGAGTTATATCTCATAGATCACCTCATATCAAATGGTATCACTCTTAAGAGATATCAAGATTCGATTACTTGAGAAATAACATCTCCATTTTCAAAAAATAATGAAATTCCACCATGAGTCCTACAATAACCTAAAGGGGTACCATTACTATCTACATGAAAAAATGTTCAAAATGAACTACTAATGCGTCTAACTATGACTATAGAGTGAAAAGATACCAAAAACCATCAAAAGGGTCTTAAGGGGGTTGTTCACGACACGTATAACTAGTAAAAAAAATAAAATCCTAGAACTCCACCTGGGCATGTATGTTAGTATGGTATGGTATGTACAAACCCATGTATATAATTTTTAGAAATTTTACCTGATAGATATTATACATTGGGTACCTTCTTATGTACATCACATGGTCAGGCCATTTATATATCTTGGTCATGTACTTCCACATAATGTTAACCCAAAAAGATATCGAGCTATGTACTCTACCCAGCCATGTGCCCCAACACCAGATGTCTCGCTAGATACTCACCTACATGTTCAAGAACTATTATGTAGAGTTAAAACCCAATATAATACATGTACTTCTAAAATATCTTCTTCTATTAAAGTGATTAACAAATGGTGTGTGGGCCTAAACTACGTCATGTGTAATCTTGGTTTCGAAATTGGAAACCACCATATTAGGCCACAACCCAAATTTTCTCCACAAATGTTATAGATTGATCATAATTGGGTCCTATGTATTAAAAATAGGGGTTCGAAAATTCAAAACAATGAATTTAACATTATTTATGAAAAAATATAAAAAAATATAAATTTGGGTGGATTTGGGAAAATCTTCACATGTTTCTATGAACCACAGCTACCACACAATGATCTAACTCCTCCCAATAAACATGGTCACACCTCCCTTAATATGCATATCTATATTTCTATATACCTATCTATTTATCTCTCCATCAAATGATGTAATTATTTTATATTTTTTTGAATATGTTAGAAAACATTTCAGTTATTAGAAATGAAATTGGAAGAACAAAAGGAAGAAAAATAAATGAAAAAGAAAAAAATTACCTTACATGACCCAAACACCCAACCATAGTTTATGTATTGTATAGGAAAAAACTATGGTTTCAAATTAAATTGTAGACAAAAAATACCAATCTGATACACTATTTCCCCCACCACTGCCTTCATCCCCCCATGGCGGATATACTATGAATTCTTCCAGCATTCTCTATTTCATGTTTTTAGCTCTCCCTCCTACTATGGTTTTAAGCTCGGATTCCATGGCGCTTCGGTTCACGATCCTCAGGCATAATACTAGTTTGCGAAGAGGTTGCTTTGTTCACTGGCTCACTCTTTAGAGCGTTCGTGGGATCACGGTTTCTGGTGGCGCGACATAGTCGAGGTTTGTCGGAGCATGTGGTTTGTTGTCATGATATGATGGATTTAATTCCCTGAAGGTTCATGGTGGTCATCTCTAGTAGGACTATTGGCGGTGACGAGATATGACTGGTTGATCTTCGCATCCAGGATTGGGGATGGGTTTTCTCTCTCAGAATTTTTTCTTCTTTCTCAATATTGGATTCTCCTATTACTGTCTTTGGATTTCTGCATCTTTCTGTTGGTTTTCTTTGGATGAATATTCTCTGAGAATCTCATTGTTTTGTGTTGCGCAACGGATTGGAAATACTCATTCGGCTTGATTCTAGTTTTCTTTGGATTTTTTCATTCCGAGATGTTTACTGATTCTGTTTCATTTAGGGTAACTCCCCATAATCTTTTATCTTTTTGTGTTCTTCCTCGATGGTGGTTCATGATCTACGGCAGTGGTTTCATTCCCTATTGTTGATCGTTGGTGGCATGAATATGTGCCAGTGGTGATAGTGGCATGATCGTGTTGATTATGATGTTGTGAAGTATGTGACAAGATGGTGCTGAGTTCATTTGGAGATGAGGACGGTGGGGCGACAATTTATTTGTTTTCTTCGTTCATCAATTTGCTGGTGATTCTGTTCTGTGGTACTGATAAAGGCCGGCAGTTCCTCTGGCTGACGGCCGGTGGAGTTCATGACAACGGTGCTTGGAGATGGGATGATGGTGAAGGGATAGTGCATTAGGTGACGCGATGATGTTTTTTACTATGCAGATGTGACTTGGAAAGCCTGTCCTCGGTCCATGCAGTGGATCTCGTGACCTTCAAGGTGACGATTTGGTTGGATCTGAGGATCACTTTATTTAGAATTACTAGATCTTGTTTTGTTAAATTTAGAATTTTGAATATGAAAATTTTAAATTTTTAATCATGATGTATGGTAACCACTACCATAAAGTGGCTATTAGAAAATTAAATAAAATATATTTGAGAAAATACATTAAAATTTAATTAATTATATATTCAATATTAAATTTTCTATCAAAATTATAATAGTTCAGAATTATAATAAACTTCTTTATAGTTGTAGACACCCTATTATTGTGACTAATATTGTAGATATAAAAATTTTGAAAGATAATATACTCTGTTAAAATGGCCATTTTATCCTGTACGTGCATCTGTTGGGAAAAAAATAAAATTTATACTCAAAACTTCCAGTCTAAAAATGCAAGGGATGGTACAACCTCCCCACTATAAACCTTATTATCCTTTAGTCTCCAATATGGTAATACTATCATCAATGATATCATTTTATGAATATATTCTTGTATTCTATCTCGAATATCTAATGAAAAGACTCATAGAATACACAACATTCTCTTATATTGGGAATATTTTAAATATGACTAATAAGGTACTCCCCATTATAAAGGTAACCTTATATTCATCTCAAAACCTAATTATGAGCTCAATGGACCTCCAAAAATGTTTTATTTAAATATGAATTTATGATCCCCACCCATAAATGAAACATGGTTCACTCCCCACCATATGGATTACCATATACCACTCAAGTGAAATTTTAACAGATTACATCACCGACCATGAAATATATTTATGAAAAAGAATTTTTCACCATGTACATCCAACGCTCCCTCTGCATTATCATGAATATGACAATATTGATAATGAAAATAAATTAATATGATAAAAATAAGAATCCACTGAGAGGCATGTATATCTTTCTCTGAGAAAGGATCACATCAAAATATTCTATATATTCCTTTATCCAACTCTTAACACTACATCACCTGATAATGGGTGTCAAGGTACAAACATGGTCAACTGAATTATAGTACATGATTAATTCATGATATTTCTTCTTCCATAGGTGGAAATTATTAATTTTACCCATAAATCCAAGGAAACCATTTCTATAATTTTTTTGAAGCATTAGTCCTCGAATCATACTTAGCCACTCACCGCTTAATGATTTAAATTTTACTACAAGAAATAAACATGTACCTTAGTCACATAGATCACCCTTCAATGAAAATTATACTAATAAAACAAAGATAACCATGATGCATGACATTTTATTTTGAGAAATCTAGAAGGTCTCTCATAAATCCACTTAAAAAATGATCACATTACTAGTTGTAAAATTTATTCAATGACGACCCACCACATGAAATTATTTTAACTAAAATGATTAAATCTACAACTACCAATCCACTAGGCCTAGAACCTGATCATTTTATCTATTTTAATACATACCAAATACTAATGAAACATATCTGATTTTATGAAAAACTATTGATATCGATATGTCTATATTAAAAACATAAGTACAAACCCTGTTTCATTCTCAAATGAGCATATAACCTTGCTCCCTACCCAAGATGGAATCCATAGGCCTAGGGAAACCCCAATATAAGATTTGTCTTGATAAATAAATAATTTTTATTAAATGGGAAATATTCAAAACTAAGTTCCTATAGGTCTTCTACTTTACACTACTAATCATGTTTGATAAATGGATCACATGATCTGGCCACCGAGGTGAAAAGATCAAACATCTATAAGGATGATAAAGATAAAACTAACCTATGAGAGTCAAAAATATCTAGAATATTCTTAAAAAAGACATTATCCTCTCCAATAATTCTCATAAGGAGCTTTTCTATCAGCTTAACCATATCAATTCAGAAGTGATACTGAACTGACACTCACCAGGCATCCAAAAACGATAATGCCCCCACAAGGACCAGTTCACTAATAAATTTCCTTCTCCCATTAGTATCATACTCAGAGATATGAGTAGATTACTATTATAGAATTCACTAAATTACATTGTTGTACTATGAGGTCCAATTTTACAACCACTTAATCATATTAATGATCTATGTCACACAACACATATGATATAGTTAATTAAAATTTCATACTAGAAAATAGTGTAAAACAATATATATGTTGTTAGTGTCGAATTAAATAATAAAACATATTTAAAAAAACCATATGAGTGGTTTAAAGCTAGTAAATAATTTTCTCTATTAACCGAATAGCATCACTACACTGCCCATGCATGATGAATTAGTCATCATCCTCAACACTAAACACCTCACTGCAGATATACATATACTTCCATAAAAAGGAATAAATATTAATATTAGCCTAATTGAGAAGAATTAAACCAAAAAAAATTAAATGAAACCATAATTTAGGTTCTCTTTGAAACATTAAATTGATTTTCACTAATTTTAGTAAAATAAAACAATAGAAGGCCTATAACATTTGAATCTTAATTGCCAAATATGACACATGAGATGTCTAATTCCATTTCTAGATAAGACTAAAAATTAAACCTTGGAATATTGTTGAAATAAAATGGTATCAAAATATATAAAAAAATTTTATATCCACATAACTTGTATGACACTCATGGAAAGAAATATATTCAACTGCAGTATCATCGAACTTAACAAAAACACCATATCCCTAGTAACTAGTAAATCATATAATTTTTTTTTCAACGCACCGGTCCAATATCCATCACAGGATTTAACATATTCCTAATAAAACATTATACTATATCCTTAATAGTAGTAAAATATGAAATAAACTCATGGGATTCCACATTTTAATTTACCCAATCAAATTCCATGTAAATGTTTCTTTAATATTGTTTTCCAAGAGGCCTCAAGAGAACCTCTCTATATGATAGAGAATTACAACTAACAATAAGGGACTACAATGTGTATTTAGAGATTCTATTCTGTAATATAAGAGTAAAAATAGTGAAAAGAACTATATATCATCAAAGTAAATAATAAAATTGAGTTTGGAAATAGTAAATAACTGAGATAAAAACAATATCTAAAAATAATTCAAATCTTAAAATTGCGAACATTCATGTTATACATAAAACACTAACCACCCACTAGGACGACCATATATACAGATGTATTTTATAGAGACTGAAATAAAAGTGAATGGATCCACTAATAACTCCAATATATAACACATACCCCATCTATAAGACACTATATTGATTCCCCATTCCAATAATAAGAGTCTAAATGAGAATCTCTTCTTGACCATTCACCAAGGGCCCCATCCCTATGCATATTTCAATATTTTTACAATAAAAAAATCAGACGTTGGGTCTGCATAGGCAATGAGGGTCACGTATAGGGGTGGGAAATAATCTTAGAAGTCCACCCCCAAAATAAAAAAATTAGTAATTATAGAATAGTCATTCAATATGTTAAGCCTATCCAAGAAATAACTGAATTGATAATGAAAAAACAATTGAAACCACATTCAGTCTCTAGATCCATGACCCTGATCAAATAGGAAATGGTCCATAATGTATATTTATATTTATATGTTTATATATTTTTCCTTACATATACAAAAAAATATGAATATACTTGAGTATGTCTAATGGAAATTGAATTAGATATAGTACCACAGAAGACATGTATAATAAATTCGATCATGGGGTCTATAATCTAAATTAATAATACTAATTTTGGACTCCTATAGAGATATATCTACCCATGAAACACCATCATCCAAGGATGCATGTCCTAGAACTAGGATCAAACGTAAATTATACTAATAGAAATAATAATGGATCCCATATAATGATGGAGAATAATTTCCATGGAACATTAATTTATACCAATAAATAGAGACACAGGGTATGTAAACAAGGATTCCTTATATTCTAATAAAAATCTTTAATGTAATATAATTTTACATATGAGTCTATCTAATGAAATCCAACATTGAAATATAAGTATCACTCAAGGTGTAAATAGAACCATCAAACCTTTGAGTCCAAACAAGGAAATGTTAAATGAGAATCCAAATATCACACATGGTGTCAAATCTCATTTATCCTAGGATCCCATCCATGCAATTCCTTATTAGTAATCTACTTAATGATGATGTAATAATGTAATAAATGAATATTATAAGTACCTAAAATTCATTCCCCATAAGAAACATGAGTATCAATCATGGTATATATGAGATCTATCGACTTATGAGCCCAGTCAAGGAATTCAACATTAGGAATCAGAGTACTATACATGGAACATATAAAACATCATTCATCCCATGATACCATCCAAGGAACTACGTCTATGTAACCTCAGTATCTATCATGGTGTATATATAATATCATTCATCCTATGATCCCATACAATGAATTCTTCATAAGGATGCCGAGTATCGCTCAGGGAATATATTTACTGTCATTTAGCCTATAATCATGTCCATGGAATTACACACAAGGAACCCGAGTATTTCTCAAGGCCATATCTCATGATGTATGTATAAAAATATCTATCAAACACAACATGGAATCAAGATAATTATATATATAATATAATGAACATATGGAAATTATCGCAACATTATTACTAATTTTGTGAAAACCATGAATGAATGAGTAATGGTGGATGAACTCCTAAACCAACAAAAACTACCATAGTAGCTGGGATTAGATGTTCTAAATGTGTTATATGGTGTCACCCTATACCATATATACCCATAAACCACATATCCCTATTTATAGGTCATTCAAACAGTAGAGAAATGATTGGGTCCCCTAATCGTAGCACATGAGTGATATCTGACTTTGGATCATCAACAACTACACCTAAGAAAAGTATCTTACTTAGGATACATAGTAGTGATGGTACAAGACCGAATACAACTTGGGGACCCATAATGGTATTAAAACAATGTTATATAACATGGGACCCTCATGATGGAAAAAATGAAATGGAAACCTATGTGGGACCCAAATAAATAGTATTTGTAGGAAGATGAATCCTACATGGGATCTTCAGAAAGTGTAAAAAATATAGAGGGGTCCTATAAGGGATTAAAAATAAAATAATGTAATAAAATGAATCCCATTTGTGTACATCACAAAAATTAATCAGATAGAGGAATCTTATATAAGATCCTACAGGTCAAAATATAAGTAGTGGTATCCTACATGGCATCCTCGGGAACAACTAATCTCAAGGATTTCTAGGCAAGTGGGGCTCATGTCACAAGGGGGACATTGGGTAAATTCTGGTCGAAGAGAAAAAAAGTTCCATTATTGATATATCTAGTCTCCCCTCATATCAATGGATATCAATCTTAGGAGAAAGGTGGATTTGATTACTGGGGCAAGGATATCTTCATTTGGGCAAAACCTGCAATTCCATCTAGGAGTCCTCAAATAACATTAAGGGTACATACATTAATGTATATGATAAAAATGATCAAAATATATTAAAAATGAGTTAAATTATGTCTTCGGGGCCGATGTATATGATATACACTCAAATGGGTATCATCCAGATAGTACACATGATGTATACATTGTACAAAACATATAATCTCAATGCCCCACTTGGGGTTGTACTTCATCGAATCATGGGAGGCATAAACCCATGAAAATGATATCTAAAACATGTACATGGAATGTACCCTACAGAGGGTACTTACCTATGGACCTCACAAGGCCTAGCCATATACATATCCACACATGTACTTCTATATATTGTGTGACCCACACTATGTCTAGCCGTGTACTCTACATATCCATGTTCCCAACCCATGTTTTATATCATGGAAATACTCCACTTGGATAAGACTCAGTACATGACATGTATTCCCAATACATTTAGTGTACTTCAAGAATATCATATTCTCCTAATATAAAGGACACATTGTGTGTGTTCTGAAACTACACATTGTGCAATCTAAGATTCTGAATGGAAAACCACCAAATTATCTTGAAAACCCATATGTTCTCTCAAACGATATAGATCAAACATAAATGGATATTAATAAATTTTTAATTTTTTTAAAAAATTGATAATGTTGAATTTATGAGAATTTAAATAAGAATCTTAAAGAAACCTACCTTTTGGATGAATTTGTCAATGATTCACTGATTTCTACACTCCAATACTGTCACACGATGATCTGACTCTGATTTAGCTCTATAGTGATACCTACTATTTCCTTCCCTCTCAATCTATATATCTATCTCTCTCTATCCATTTATCTCTCAACCCATTGGGGGTGCATGTAAAAATCTAGAGCATAAATAGGAAAAATGAAAAAAAAATACGATTATGAAAAAGTGAACATAAAGAAATAAGGGCAAGAGCCTGGCCAAAAAACCAAACAAGAGTTCATACCCCTCATTAGAAACACGCCCACTTATGTGGTAAATGGTGGAGGCCAACTATAATTTTTATTATATGATCAAAATATATAATAGAAAAAACAACTGGGAATACATTAATATTTAAATAATTATTTATTTAATTTTAAGCAAACAAAAAAAATCCAACAACATTGAATTCAATCAAACTTCATTCCTAGAGTAAAAAACCTATTTTGGGACAAATGTTGTGCTATGAATAATTATCTAAGAATATTTACTAGGGGAATAAGACAATTTTATCCCTCATAAGAATTTGAGATCACAAATTCAATTTTTTAATCAAAATTTTCACTCTGAAAAAACATGGTTTATTACATGGATGGTGGAGGATCCTATATATATGATGAGTGACTAGGTAAACAATGAATTTATATAATAATTTGATTTATTTTTGATTCCTCATGGTCCTATTCAGAAAGTCCAAACAACTGTGATGTAGTGGAAACAATGGAATAAGATACACAGTTACCACATTCATCATTTATAGTACACATGGTTTCATTTATTCATACTTGGTCATTGTTTCTATGGGACTATTTATTAGCTCAATGATATTTAAAATGTTTTTTAACATAAATTTAATCCTATTAGTAAATATATCTCCATTCAATATAAGAAATTATATATATTACTCTTATTATTAAGGGGTGATGGAAGTACTGATCTAAGTAGGTTGTGGATCTTCCTCTCTACCCATATTCACCAATATAATTCAATCAATGGTGGTCAAGACACTCACAATGAATAATTGAAGAGAACACCAGATATTTTATTCTTTACCTTCAATATCCTAAATAGTTTATTAAGGATTGATATATTGTGATTTAGAATATGATATGTGTATATTATTAATTTTATCAATATCACAATCTCTTCTAGATTGGAAGGGTTTGTCTAATATAGACATCAACATGTGAATAAAATAAATAGTATCTTAACCCAACTATCATATTACATGGTTCATTTCAATCCAATAAATGAGACCTTTTCATATTGACCAAATATCCATCAAATAAACATTCATGTATAGGTTCTCAAGGGGAATTATTAATCTATATGGGTTCCATGGAGGAGTTTTCCAAAATTGGTAGAGGATTATTAATGAAAGAATCCTCTAAATACTTTAATTAGAAGAAATTGATATGAGGGTTTATGTCACACACTATTCGACAATTTTAATTCCCAAATATGGAGATAAATTCTAGTTTTTTATGGGAATGATAAATTCTTCACCGAGATCAATCCATGAAATTACATGTGAGATTTTGAGGCCATTGGGAGAGATAATAATTATAGAGTAATTTACCATCATTTATTTAACATAAATATTTTAATAACCTATGTACATATATTGAGATTCAATAAACTCAAAAGGGTATATCTCACTGTGAAGAACCTCCACTTTCCCATCAATATAGTGTTTTAGGCACTGAAGTTATGATAATGGAACTCCTTCCAACATGTAGATTAATGCACTTCCCAAATGAATATTGAAATTAATGACATATATAACCTCTATGTACTCACTTTTTTTAATATGATATCCAGTATTAGGTTCTTATCATAATAATACCATTTAGAATCTACACACACTTGTCATATTCTAGAACTATCGTGTTATAGGGTGGAAATTCGACTACCCGATATCCTATACATAGATCGGTAAAAATTAATATGTGGTTGATCTAAAAACTATTATCAATTATAGATGAAAGGATATTGATATCTTTAATATTACTATATACATTCCAAATCCTGAATTACCCTTTTATGGTAGTATTATAGTCTTATTCTATAATATAAATTAACATATCTCACTTGGTGGAGTGAGTCTTTATGATAAATACATTTCATGTACTGAATTCAACATCATACTCTTTAAGAATTGAAATAACCTCAAAAGGGATTACATATGTTCCTTTTAATAAATAAGTGAATCCATTATATAAAACCAATATTGGATCATATTGTGATTATTTAAAATTAAATACATTGGGGTGAAGGTGCTATACATCATTCCATGAGTTTACAATCAAATTTGAGACACTATTGGAAAAGCTAAATTGACCTAAAATCATTCTCATGTTTATAAATAGGGGATATCAGATATTCAATATGTCATATTTGGTAGATCTCTCTATGCCTTGGTCTTGAATAAATTCATTTATTCCAAATAATCAATCTACAATATTTGGTTTAATGGTCCCAATATAATTTTGGATATTCCATTAGATTGCATTGAGTCACCATATATCATGTATCAACTACATGTAAATTTCAATTAGATTAATTCTCTATAATTTTTTTATTTCAGGTTGACATTTCTCAGCTAATGCAACCAAATCCCCAATTAGCGAAGGGGAATTTAAATACATATGATTCTACCACAATAATGATTGGGTATTTCAAGTTGATTTAATAAATGTATATGTGTTGTTAATATTATATTGATACATTTTATGTTTTGTTAGATGTTTCCCATAATATTAATGATGGGGATAATAAATTCAAATTATTTTGGACTGGATTAGGTACATGAGATAACTATTCTTCTTATTACAAAATTCATCGATACAGTTAACATTAACCATTGGAAGATTATGATGATAATTATTTCTTATCAACAGTCAAAGGGAGAGAAAGGGTCACTTATATTGGATTTATTTTACCCTAATGAATACATATTTTTGATTGACTTATAAAATGAGTCCATAAAGATAAAACATTCATGGATATAAATCAATGTTTTTAATGATGAATTTGATTGGGGATTTGACTACATAAAACACTAGAGTGAAGATGTTTTAATAAATATGATGTTGAGGATCTATTTTAATAGAGATAATTTACCCAATCGAATGAAGTGGAAAAAATAAATAATACATATAAAATAATGAGATGGTTAATTTTAAGAGGTTTTGGATGTTCTATAGACCATCGCATAGAAGGTAAGGTAGATCACCACCATGGTGAATGAATTAAATTTCTACATAGAAAATAAAGAACCAAATTATATTCCATAGTTATTATGATATAATCTGATATATGTTTCCAATTGAATATATTTATTTTAATTAGTACAATGATTTTTTTGAGTGAGATGTCAGAGTTCATTTATATGTGTAATAACCCCTAATTTATTGTTCTTCTGATCAAAGTTTTGTATTAAAAATTCAGTAATGAGTGTATTCTCCATGGATCATTCCATTCATGTGTAAAAAAATTTAACAAATAAAATCACATAACTTATTTTTTCTTATGTTTTTCAAAATCATAAAGGAATAGTGTATGGATTAGAAAACCATAGGGATATAATCATTGAATGTTGACATATTTGATAAATGTTTTATTTTTAATAAACATGATTCACTACTATATGATGTAATATTTCCATATTAGGACATGACATGTTGTATACATGTAACGTTTTTAGGGGATTATTTTACTCTTTTGAAACTATATAAAATTCCATTCAATGATAAAATAATTAAAATCATTGATTAAGAAATACATTATAGAAAAATCAAATGAATAAATACTTATGATATCTAGGAATTTTTGTACATATCATTGTGAGTAATAGAGTTTCCATTAAAATGAAATTTTGGTTCATTATAGAAATATTTTTCCTATATCCTGATACATAAACCAATGAAATAAATTCTATTAGTGGAGAACCATCTCATTCTCTATTAATCAATTTCATGACTTGAATATAATTAATTTCAATGAGGGAGAAGTTATTGAACATCTAAAAAGAAAATCGAATTTAAATTTATAGATTTTTAAAATTATGGTGGAAAAGATTGTTTACATGAATATGTTCATGATTGAATAACTTTTTATATATTTTTAACTAGGTTAATTTAAATTTTTTTAATATTATTTCAATAGGGAAGAATTTGATATATATGGAAATTGAGGAAAACCAAGAAATTTAAAAAAAATTATTTCATTATTTTACATGAATAATCATTTTATTTTTATATATTTTTATAGACTATAGAACTAATTGTTTAGTGTCTTAGAAGATTAGAAAAACCTAGGAATATTTCTCCATAATAGAATCATACAGAACACCCTTCTAGAGTTATTATTGGTTATAAGAATCTTTAGAAAACAATTAATGAACACATAACCATGGAATGATCTAGAAAGAACAGTAATGGAAAAACTAATTAATATGTAATAATGGTTTTGTTCAGAAGTATAAGGGGAAAAATGACCAGGGATAAATATCTTCTAAAAATAACAACAAAGTCTAAAATTTGTCCACGATACATTATTAAGAGGCATGTAATCTCAAAATAGAAAATATATACAATTTAATAATGATATGAGGACATAACGTAATAAACATAAAATATTGGATCATAATAACATGTATTTTGTTATTTTATCTCAGGGAAATAAAGAATAAAAGTATACTATGACACTAACACAACAAATGAAATCTTACAATAGGGGAGTGAGAATCATTTCTTATTACTAATAAGGCAGTGGAGTTGGAATCACTAAATAATTCCCATTGTGGAATAGAAATCACATCCAGATTCCTATAAACATAGTGGAACATGCATTATTACCCAATTCATATAACATAGCGGTGAATGTATATCTTCCAGATTACTATACTGATGTGATCATCAAAAATAAATTCCCATGATTATCTCATGGGATATAAATCCTTAATATATTCATTAGCATGAGATATAGGACACCAAATTTAATCATCCATTCATTATTATTCCACTAGAAAATACTATTTAATCACATCATAAATAACCAATGGAATGAAATATAGTTCGAAAATAATTTCTAGCTGATATCACCAAAATTAACCTTATGAATATAAATTGATGATACCCCAATCTGAATCACCCAAATATATTATTTCAAACAAATATATATAATGTTATTAATTAAAAATAATTTTTATGAAAATAAAAAATCTATAGATAAAGGGTAAATTATTTTGGAATCACAAATGAATTTTTAGTAAGCATTTTTTTCTATAATAGATGATGTTAGAGTAATTTTAAAAGTCAACATTGAAATGGTAACTTTTTTGAGAAATTGATAAAACATTATTTTAAAAATAAATATTCTAATGAAATATCAATAACGAATCCTTGAAAAGACATAATGATTTCAAAAATCTGAAGTGAGTTATATTTTGAAAATGTTAACCATTTTAATAAATAATCAATAATTGCGCATTAAAAAGGAAAAGAGGATTAAAAAAGGTGATGTGAATGATTTGGAAAAAAATACTCATGAAAAAAACATACTCATGAAAAAAAATATCAATAATAGATCATTGATATTACATAATTGTTGTTAAATTAAATTTATAATGGAAGATAAAACATTTTATTTTGAAAGTATTGAATTCATTTTTTATATACCTTTTTAAAACATAAATTATATGAAGAGTACTAAAACATTTTTTTGGAACGTGTAAAATAGGAATATAAAGGCCACATGATATAAAACATAATTTTATCTCCAAATGTAATAGATAACACTAGTTTTAATGTAAAAATTGTACTACAAATGGAATCCATCATTAAAGAAGATGATAATTACTCACAATAACAATATTATTGTACTAGGAATGGAATTCGATGATGTGGAATATATGAATAAAAAGATTTATTTTACCCTAATAGATTGATAAAATACCACATAATGAAATATTATGATGGAATAAAACAATCATAGAAGAAATAATTTCTAGAAGAAATATTAAAACTCTACGAATAGGGTTGGGTAAAAAAACCATTACTCATTTGGTATATATTGAATGGAAATATTATTAATGAATGATTATTATATGGAAATTCAATCCCAATAAATTAAAGGAATATAGAAATATGAATTTGTTAACAAATAAGATTACTATATAAAGGATGTCATAGTGGACAATAATAAATATGTATCATGAAATTATATTTGGGAGTAGAATATCCCTTACCATAATTATTGACATCCACTAAAGGACATGAATAATATATATATATATAATAAATATATTAATCACATATATTTGAAAAGTATATAGATATATAAACTTTTATAGATATTATTTGTAATAATTATCGAGATTATTATTGTTAGTTCTCATCCATTTTCTATATCTGGTGTAAATAATATGGATTATTTTGAACTCATTTCTCAATAGAATTTATACTATACATTCATGTCTTAAATTAAATCATTAAAATAAAATTAATTGTTCTATAATTTCACTTTCAAGATATTTTATTATTTTTAGTTTTATTTAGTGATAATATTATTCATTGTTCTTGTAGATGAAATTAGTTATAAACATGTTTTAGTGATGCATTAAAAACACTTGATGATATCTGTATTTGAGTATTTATTATAAATGTGAATATTACAAAAAATAATTTCAATTATTTTTTTATCATTATATTATATCATGTTTAGTATAGTTCTCATTTTCATTTATTAAATTACTTTATAGAATTATTCAATTAGGTGGTTAAATCGACCTAAACTGGAACATGAAATAATTAATGGATAATTATTATTATGAATGTTGTTTGTTTTGGGATAATATAATTAATATATAATTAAAAACGTATTTTTTATACATTTTTTTGAATTGTATTTGAAATTATTCTAATAAGAAATAATAAAAGTAGATGAAAAATTAGAAACATTAGTTTGTGGAGCTAGTAGTATGATAACGTACGATTAACCATTTCATTGCTCAAGGAAAGAGTGTGAAAGATGGTGGATTATTATTTTAATCATAATAATAACAATTATATTTTATATTTTATATTCTCCTTAATTTTCAGCATTATAATCATTGAATACAATTATTAATAAAAAAATGGAAGTTGTCACTTCTTGTAGCTGGTAGTCCCCACAAATGACAACTATGGATTTCAATTTTCATAACAAAAAAGGGGAATGGTGGTTAATATTTTTTCCTAAGAATAAATAAATAAATTATAAAAATTATAATGATTTCATTTTATATTAATTAGGGAATTATAATTTACAAATTAATATATAAAGGAAAATAATTTCAGAAAAATGAGTTGGTATGTTAAAGGATTGAGTTTTCCCATGAAAGAATCTAATGAAATTTATAGGTTATTATAATAAATAAGGACCCATATAAAAAAATAAGTAAATGGGAATTCTAGTGAAAAATTATTATATTTTATGGGGGAAAATAATTTATTTATTTTTCCTAAAGGGGTAATGAGAGGCCCCAATTATAAGTGATTATAATTATTTTTTATATATTTTTACTAAGTTTGAAGAGGTATTATCTTTCACTTGTAATATGGAATAAATAAATGTAAAATAATGGATTTGGTGATTATATATGGTCAATAAGAATTCCTAAATGTTTTTATCTATGTTTAATTTCCATTACAATTAAAAATTAAAATTTTATCTTTTGTGGATTTATTGTTCTTAATCATTTTGACATAGGCAATTTACTTTTAATGAATAAAAATTTAATGTCCCTTATTAATAAATTACTAACATTAGTTAAAAATATAATATTCAATTCATTAGATAAATTTTCAATTTTTAAGAAAAACTGTCTTTAACATTAGAAAATTAAATGCGTAAAAACTGTATTTTTGAAAAATTGTATTAATATGCTTAAAAATAATGTGTAGGATAAAATAAAAATCTATATGGATTTATTTATTTAAATTATATGATTATTATAAATAATTATTTGGATATATATAAGCTAAAAATTTAATTTTAGTAAAAAAATATATAGTTAAAGCAAAAAAGTAAATATAGTTTCTTTTATTGGAAAATATTACTTATGTTATTAAAGATAGGTTTTCATAAGTAATAACAGTATTTAAAATTATATTGAGATATTCCATTTTAAATATATGATAATTAAAAATGTTAAATAGTATTATAGGTGACACATAATTCATGGTATAGTCATAAATTCATTGATTTTAGTAAAAATTGTAATTTTAACTATTAACAAAAAATCAACTATTTTAGAAAAAATATGAAAATTAATACTTTGATAATATTTATCTTATATGTTTAAAAATTATATTATATATGTATATATAATTAAATATCTAAAATTTATTGTTTTATATATTGTTATAAAATAAAAAATATAATGAATACTTGATTTATAAAAAAATATATAATTTTTAACATTAGGAGTTCTTTATATTATTGTATACAAATTTATAATTTAATAAAAATTAATATATTAGTTAATAAAATTTGATATCATATATTATCATAATATTAGTTTTAATATGTTTTAAATAAATTTTTACCAATTCAAATTGTTTTTTGAGAAAGAGTAATAACATTTTTAATATTAAATAATATTAATTATTTATCCCAGGAAAGTAATAAATTTTAATTGATGAAATCATTTTTATGTACTAGTTGTTTTATTTATTATATAATTTTTTTAATAATTTTCATGTAAAATTTCGTGACATATTTTAGTTCAGTTTATCATACGGAGAATGATATTGAACAATGTATTTAATTAATGAAAAGTACATTCTAAAATAACAATGTGTCATAGAAATGAATACCATAAAAAACTATTAGTGGATGATAATACATATTAAAAATATGTATATGACATTATTTTTTCATCCCCATAATATATAAATATGGAAAATAATTTTATAGATAAATCTACAAGTCATATATTTTGGATGTAGAAACATTTGGCATCTCTCCACCAAATTCCAAGAGAAGATCCATGACGAAGAGGTGGATGATATATATGAATCATCAATAAAATTATAAAATGTTTTAAATGAAAAAATAAGTTTCAATGAAGAATTTCAATATATATAATTTCTTAATCTTAAAAAAAACATGTTGATATAGATGAATAAAGAACAAATATAATTGATGACTATAATGATTGGAATGAATAATCTATAATAAATGTCATTAATGAACATTAAATCAATGATGTTACTAATAATGATGAGGACGTAGGTGTTTTTGATTATAATGGAGGAAATAGAGTCCATTTGATATCTAATTCAGGTATAAGGAGAATAAGACAAAAATTGTTTTATGTGACTCAAATCTATATATACAAAAAAAAGTAATACATAGATCGGTTGTGGAAAACTGTTAATACACATCTCAAACCTGTTTTTCATGGGTTGTCAGATTGAGACAATGCCTTTAACCCCCATACCCATACGAACCCAATGGCCCAAATTTGGGTCAGATTTCATGGCCTCAATAGGTATTTTTTGTATCCCAAAATCTAGAATGAAATTTTTTTCTTTTACTATATTGACACATAAGATCAATCAGAAGACCCAAAATCCTAAATTAGACTAATTTTTACAAGTTATAGTAGAAGTTAATCTTGAATCAGAACTAACTAATACAATATTTAATACTTCTAATGACTAAAATACTACAGTTATGATTGAGTATGAGGGAAGACCCCATTTTTGTGATATATGCATGATTATTGGGCATACAATTTCAAATTTTTGGGAGGTTATGAAATAGGTTGTTTAACCAATATTGAATGAATGGAAATAAGTGATAAAATATAATATTTAAAAGGCTCCCATTTCTAAAATACCTAAAATATATTTGGATAAGAATGAAGTATGGGTATGGAAAATAGATAAGTCTGTTCCCTTGGAGACCATTTTAGGAAAATCTTGGAATGAAAATACAAAGGAAGAGGATAATACCAACAATGATCATGATATCCTTAAATAATTAGAGTCTCTTGTGATGGATGTTATTCACACTAAATAAGAACCTATATCTATGAATATCGAGACCTGTAAGACATATATTAATTCCTCCAAGCATTTTTATTTTCATCGTACTTTTAATACTTCATAATCAGAGAATAAATGATGAAATTGCAAGGTTTATCCATCTATTATCTCCCTGGAATGAACTAAAGGTAATAAGGTTAAAAAATCTACTACCTATGAATTGATATCATGTCCCCCTCTGGGTTTGGGTAGTGACACTCAATAATAATGATTCAAAAAACCTACCTCATGTCATTTCTGATATGTTGCTAAACATATCACTTAGGTTTCTGCAAGGAATAATGATACCAACCACCTTTTTATCTTAGAAAAAGTTGAATAGCATGTAGATCCTACAAGAAACAATTCAGGTACCTCAATTCCTTTATCATTCATTATACATATTATTGTAATTACCCATAATATTGATGATACTATGTTATCTTCAGGCATTGAAAACATAATTACTGTTAATAATGAGGATCCTTGGAATGTTTTGATTAGTATCCATATGATTACACCAATCAATCCATGAATGCAAGTACTATTATTATCCCTTCTCCTTATATTAAAAGTAATAAGGTTAAAAACTCTAGCCCAAACATGTCCCAAACTATCAAAAGGTCATCAAGGAAAAATGGATCTGGAGGTAAGACAAAGGAGAGTTATAACTCAAAAAATTGTAATAAATGAAGATCCTTTTATGGAATTTTCAATGTATTAATAACCGTAACACCTTTATTATATTAAAAATAATGATTAAAAATCAGTATCCATTGATTTTTTCGGTTGTTGAACCCAAGATAATATTATCCTCTAAATTACTGCATCTTTATCGGTTTGGATATACATTTATATGTGCGAGTAAAAATAGATCAATTGTCGAACTCTTTTTATTTTTATGTTACCATTTTTTAAAAAAAGATAATCTCTGTTATGTATCTAAGAAAATATTTACCTACGATTTTAGTCTAGATAGAACTCATTTATTCTATTCATTTATTTTTGCAAAGACCAAACACTATGATTATAGGTCTCTCTAGACAAATCATTCCTATTTGGGGAATAACATACCCAAGCCATGGTTTATCATTAAGGACTATAATGTTATCCTTTCATCATTTTAGAATATGGGATCTTACCACTCTTCTATATCTATAAGAGAACTTAAGACTACCATTGTAGATAACAATATTATTGAAATTAATCTTACTGAGGCCAAATTTGCATGGTAAAAGGTAAATTATAATAGGGTGGTAGCAAGAAAATTGGATATAGAATTCAAAAAATATCACTCTTTTGAGAAATGGGTCACCATTTTCATCACCACTCTTCTAATGATTCGATGAAATCACTATCTTATTGTTTCCATTATTTCTATCAATACCATGAAACCCCCTATACCCTCCATATTTAACAATTCATGGTTCTTAAACCCTCAATGTTTTAATATCATTAACAACATTTTTTTCTCTACGAATTAATGAAATGATTCCTTTTCCTATTCTATTAAATTAAAATATCTTAAATTAATTCTAAAGGTTAGTGACATTCCAAATCTAAACCAATAGAAAATGTGTCGCCGCTTCATGAGAATGAACATCATCAGCTTTATAACAACAATACAATATCTTACTTCACTACAAATAAGAATCATGAAATTAATATTTATGTGAAACTCGACTCTCTCTTAATAATTAAGGATAAAATTTGTAAACTATCATTCAAAATAAAATGGTTATATGATGGTGAAAAAATCCTATGTTCTATATCTCTCATTAAAGAACTAGAGAATCATACTCACCTTTATCCTCTCTCAAAAATGGGTAAAATCATCTAGATTATGTGGATGATATTTCAAATAATTTCCAACCCTATTTTGAATCATCCTTTATTGTATCTATCATCAATAAGGATCTCTTACATGATGTCATTCTCGTAGTTGTCAATGATGAAGATAAATCATTTCTTTTAAGAATTCATATTTATCATGAAATTAAAAACATTGTTTTAGCTTGCATCCTGACACTTCACCCGGTCCAAATGTATTTAATAATGGGTTATAAAAGTTGAATATAGATTTCAATCAAGATGATGTATGTAAACATATCAAATCCTTCTTTTCTAGTGGCATTCTACATCATGGGATGAATACACAATTGCTTTATTTGATTCCCAAAGATGATAAGGGCTCTGAGATTCATATTTTCAGTCCCATTGATCTTACTAATACCATATGTAAAATCATCAGTAATATTATTACAAATAAGATTATACCATTACTGAACAAATTATCTCAGGGAATAAATTTTCATTCATCATGGGGAGATCCATTAAGGAATGTATTTTTCTTGCTTCTGAATGCACTAATACATTAAAAAACTCTAACATAATTGGTAATATATCCATAAAACATGATATTAAAAATTATTTTGATTCCATGGAATAGTTATTTATCATAAATGTTATTCAAGGATTTGGATTCAATAAGTCCTTTATAACTACAATTCACACCCAGTTCAACATAGCTTCCATATTTATCCTTGTCGTTGTTTTTCCCAGAGGTTACATCAAAAGCACCAAAGGTGTCAGAAAAGGTTATTCCTTTTCTTCCATAGTTTTTTATATTATGGAAGACTATTTAGTTATATTACTCACACGCCTTGTGTATTAGAGTAAACCTAACACCATTCATGCTTCGAGGAATGTGAATGCTCCCCATGAATATATTATATACAGAGGACATAATTATGTTCTTACAAGGTCATAAAATAAATATTTGAACCCTCAAAAGTCCTCTCTCTCAATAAAATGATGTTTATGGTCATGTTAATGGATGGAATAAATCATCTATCTTCTTTGGGAAACGTTTTTTGGATAATAGAAAATGTAGTATTATCAATGAATTTGGTATTAACAAATAATAATTTTATTTAACTTATCTTGGTGTCCCCATATTTTGGTGCATACAGAAATCTAGATAATTCTCTAACATTATTGATCATGTTATAAATCATCTCTCTTCAAGGAATTGAAATACATTATCTATGATAGGTAGAATTGTCCTTGTCAAGTTTGTCATTATATCCAAAATGGTCTACTGTAGGATGGATTATAATTGGCTTGTCTGTCTAAAATAAATAAATATTTCAATCAATTTTTTTTGGATTGTTAGGACTATAGATATGAAATTTTTTTCTATACCATTGTATACATGTTGAAAACTATTGGATAATAGGGGAATTGGCATTAAAAATCAAAATCATTTTATTGAGTCCCTTCAAGACAAACTCACTTGGAAACTGATCTACAATGGATTTCCTTCTATTTTTTTCATAAAAAATAGGATTATTGATATGTTTATTAATGAAAACATGAACTTTATATACTCTTAAAATTGTAATTCCATTAAATAAGTGTATGCCATTATAATGACCAACCCTTGATGGATAGTTTCTAGGAACTCATCCTTGAACTTATGGTTGGATAACCAGACTAGTTCTTATCAAATATTAATGATCACTACTAAGAAAAATCATGAAATTATTAATAATTATATAGTGGTTCTTTCTAATTATCAAATTTATAGTATCCCTGACAATTTTGTTATTGTCATTGAAAACTATACTTTTTATGCTATAGATTATTTTCTAATTAGGGACCATCACAAAATGGTATGCCGGATAAAAAAAATTTATAAAACTATTTTCATAATTATGGAAATGAATTTAGCTGGATAAAAAAATTTGATATTACATGGATACATCCTTCAATATTGACTCTTATTTGGTGTATTTATTACCACATGGTTCCCACCATTACATGTATTCAAACTTTTGGGATCTACATTTCCTCAAAATGTATTCTCTATAATCAAAAAAGAGAAGATTCTAACAATCTATTTATTTCTTATGCCACTACATTTTCCATTTGGAACAATATTTTAGACATCATTGACTCTAGATGGTTTATTTTTGACTCCTTTAATGCTCAGTTAAAGCACTGTATATGTATGATTAAATATCAAAAAGATAACGAACATATTTCTTTTTACAGTTTTTGAGATTCCTCATGTGATATGAATTGATATAAATAAAATTCTTCACAATAATTTTGCAATCAGCCTTAATGCTGTCGGATGTAGATCCTCATTTTTTTCGTGATGCTACATTGATTATGAAGAGATATTGTAAAAATAGAGTGATAAACATTATGATTATGGGGCATCTATGGGATGATGTCGTTATTTAATCCACAATGCTATTTGGATGTTTTTTGAAAACTTATATTCTATGACTGGATAAATTTTAAGGTGGATGGCACCTCTAAAGTCAATCTGAGCCCTGTAGGATGTAACGCTATATTTAGGGATCATCTAGGAAAAATCCTCTAGTGCTTCTTTGGAAATTATAGTATATCCTCATCTATGGAGGATAAAATAATGAGTGTGAGCCATGCTATTTAATTCACTATGCATCATGTTTGGAACAACATATGTACTAAATGTGATTTGACTACCATAGTGAATGCTATTTAAATTGGTTTGATTTATCTGGCATGGTCAGTTCCTACATGTTGGATGGATTGTCTTGGTTCACCCTATGATATCAAATATATTACTACTTATTTCTGTCATGAAGAAAATATGGTTGTGGATAGAATCACAAAAGGAGGGTTATGTTAGGATATTACATGGCAGGACGATCTTCTAGATGATTCACTCCCCCATTATGAGAAATATTGTTATATGATCTCTTATTTTAGACACATGTAATCTCTTTTTTGGATAATAAATTATTATCTGGTCTTTTTTCGAAGGAACCACTTTCTTCAAAAAAATATGGGAAGGAATGATATTTAATATTTCTGTAAGGATAATGATATAAACTAGGAATGGATGTTAAATAGTTAATACACATCCCAAGTTATTTGAAATTATAAAACATTAAATAAAATATAATATAAAAATAAAGTTTTCCTATGACTAATTAGTAAAGAGAAAAAATCATTAGCTTAGGGAAGTCCATAATTAATGAAAATAATGTATGGATGATAAATGTCTTGATTGTGGAATGTTGTTTCAAAACAATTTAAGAACCTAAAATGTTTTTATCAAATTTTTCCCTTAATAAAAAGTTTATGACTAATTATTTAAATTTTATTATTCATGGAAATTGATTATAAACATTATCAAGTAAATAATCTTAAAAATATAATCATAATTTATTTATTATAAATATTTTTTAAACCACAGGATAATATTATACAACACTATTAGGATTATTATTATTTATTAGATCTAAATTTTCTTATAACAATAAGAAATAAATATATCAGCTTGAATTTTACAAAAAACATCAAAAATAAAATAATCATGATATAAATTAAAACTAATAAAATCCATATAATTGAAAATTTATACAATATATGTAGAAGGAAAAAATATATTTCATATATGTTTAATTGATAGGATGATATATGTTTTTTTTCTTATTATATATCAATCATAATATGACAAGGTTTCAATAATACAAGTAATATGGCCAATCGAATTGTATTGTTATCATAACGAACACATACTTTTGTAAAAACCATTTTTAAGTATTTAAATAATAGTTTTATTTCTAAAAGTTATAAGTGTGTTATAGAAAAATAGATATTAAATTTGGAAACATCATGTAGAAAGTTTGTAATAATTAAATTCTATTAATGATTGATGTCATTCAATCATTAATTGAATATCATGATACATTTTATGTACATTGTGAACTATACATGTGTATTATGATTTGAAAGTAATGAAATAACATTTTTGGTCATTATAATTTTTTAATATACGTATTATTTTCTGAAAATTAAACCAATTCAAAATATGTTAATAACCTTCTAAATCATAAAGTGAATTTTAAGAGAAAAAAAGTATTTTTTTATAAAAAAATTATTTTTTAATATATATATTTTAATTAATTAAAAATATTTTCATTTATCATTGGATGGATAAAATGGAAATAAAATATTTTTATAAAAATATTTTTTATTACATACCAAAACAAATTTTTAATGACTTTTTTTTAATTTTTAAATAAAAATATATTTAGGATGATAATTCCAAAATCTTGATCAATAGTTACCTGTTTATTGTCAATTTGTCACTATACATGCACCCCCCATTTACCTAATGTTATTCACTCAAAAAAATTATTGAATTTTTCCAATCCAATAATATCACTTTTCTCTCTTTTCCAAACTACTATAAATTAGAACTATACAAACGGAATTATTCCACCGTTTTGGAATACATTTGGTATTGGATATTTGTACCAATGGTTTTGGAAAAATCATTGGTACATGTAACATAGAAAGACCCTACACCAATATGTTTTCTAAAACTATTGGTATAGTTACTTTGGGGACACCATATAATAAGGATTTTGGAAACATTGTTGTTATAGGTCACCTATACAGAACTATACCGATGGTTTTGGATAAAACCGTTGGTATAGGTTACGTATATGAAACATTCCCAATAATGTTGGCTAAAAACACTGGTATTGGTCCATTTTAGAGACTCTATACCAGTGATTTTAGAAATATACGTTTTTATATGTCCACACTATGCCAAAAGTATTCCAAAACCATTGGTATAACACAATAAATCAAGGTACATATACAAACAGTTCACAAAACTATTTGTATTGGTCTATAACAAAAATTTGAGACACATTTGTATATGGAATTTATAATTTATTTATTATATTATAAGAAAACAATAAATACTTTATATTTTAAAATAACTATGAATACACACACAGATATATATATATATATATAGATGAAATTATGTTCAGTAAATTCAACATATTCTAGTGGTTCGGTCTTTGCATTATAATTGGGAGGTACAAGGATTGATACCAAGTTAAGGTTTTTTACATTACATATTCTAATGTTTTTGTACAGCCATTGTTATAGTTTTTTCATATGAGATATAACAACAATTTTGTAAAACCTTTAGAATATGTCTACACAATCAATTTCTCAAAAAATGTTGGTATAAGTCAATACCGACTCCATAACAACCAATTTCCCTCCAAACTATCGAAATAGGATATAACAATGGTCCAAAACCATTGGTATGGATCTCTTTTCTAGTTATGAAAGGTTATAATGTTTTCTATGGGAATTCCATTCCATTCTTAAGAGTGCATCAAGTAGGATAAGAGAACCTTTACCCTTTATCACTTCACACATAATTCGATGACCTTTGTATGATTCATTTTAATATTTAATTTCTCATAAAATTATTTTTTAAATTCATTTATTATATTTAACATTTGAGTTATTATTACCATATATTTTATATTATATTTACATCTACTAGAAAAACAACTATTGACCTACAATACTTCTATGTCATTATATAGGGAGGCTAAATCAGGTTTTTTGAAAAAGATTAATTAATGGTTAATATTTCAGGTTGGGTTCATGATATCTATGGCTTCATAATGAATGATCCGAAGTTACTTTATTCCCCCATAAATAAAACTTTTTATATTTATTATATTTTTTCTTATTCTATAGTTATATAGTTGATTAATACCATTAAAATACTTTTCATATGGTCCTTTATAATCACATAGATTAATAAAATTACTATTTTCATATTTTTATATTCTTTATTACATATTATTCCAAATTTAAATTTATGTGTATTCATTAAGATATCTATATGATTCAATTTATTGAAGAAAACTATAAACATGTATTCATATTTCCCTTTTCATTTTGGAAATTTTTCATAATCCAATCTATATTAAACAATCATTTCATTTTCTTTTTAACAATATTCCACGTGAATAAAATATATTTCTTTATAAAATAATGTTTTATAGGGGAATCAACCTTAAAAATATATTCCATGATTTATTAAAATATATTATATAGTAGTATATACACATGGTGATATTCTTTTGAAAATAAATTTTACAATAAGGTATTATTCATGATAATGTTTTTATAATGAGATAAGAACTCATTATTATCATCATTATTATAATGGTTTATTTATTAGAGTTTAATATTATCTATATGATTTAATCCTATGACATGTATTTCTATAAAACATACCCCCTCGTTTGCATAATCATTGATGACCACAACTTATTACTCCCATAAGATAAATGATTCATTTGGAAAAATAATTTTTTGTAAATTAATTCAATTAAAAATAATTCACCAGTCCTATTATGTGATGTGAAGTTATGAAATTATATATCCTTCAATGAATTAGGAAATAAATTATGTATGGAGATACTATATATCGATTATATTTAATAACACATAACAATGGAGGGAAACCTCCTCAAAAAAATTCATTTATGATATTACCATATTGGTGGGAATTGTTTTCTTATTATGTCTCATGAACACATGTTTATGATGCACACATGTTTATGATGCCCAATTATCATGAATTACTTATTAACAAATATTACATATTAAATGATGATTCCAACTATTTCAATATGATAACTTCTTTCATCATGATATCTAATATTTTATGATGATAAATTATATTACATGATTGTATGTTATGAGAACTATTGATTACTTAGGTTTCATGATGATTAATCCATTATTTATGATTCATTCTCCCTGATTATGAATTTATTAGTTATATTTTCCCACATCTTTTTTGAACATAGGATTCATTATTATTAATAAATTAAATTATAATAATACCCTTACTAAGTGTCTGACCCACCCATTTAATTTCTTTTAAAATCTCAAATAATGAAAGACTTTTTTTAAGGTATAAAAATTATGGATAATAGTAATTTATAAAATATTAATAAATAATAATTATTGTAATATATTCCCACATAAGATCTTTTTTTTTCTCAATTCACTAATTTTGTTATTATGATAATTTTAATTGTGTTAAATTTTAATTTATTGAGGGAAATAATGAAATTTTATAGTGAAAAACTATACATTATATGTAAGGGTTTAATAATTTTTATCAGCTCTTGGTTTAATAGTTTTATATAGTTTGGAAGGAAAATATTATATAGGTATCACCTAGTTTTATTAGCAGATCTTGGGTATAAATATTTTTAACATATATGGTTAATATTTTCACTCTGTTTTTTGTTTAGTTTAATTGTAAACTCATTTTAACTAATTTTTATAAAATATTATGATAGATAAATGAATAATATTATTGAATTATAATGTTAATGATGCTATAGACAATGGTTAATGATATAAATATAATAACTTTCAACCAAATGGCATGGGTGGAGGGGTAAAAAATATTATCGGGAAACTATAATAAAATAAAAAATTATAATCAATAACTCTATAAAGATTTAGTGTCTCCACATTATTATATTATTTCCCTTCAGAGATCAATCAATCGATGTGGTAGTAATCACCACCATTTAGTGGGACTGTAGATCCACTAATGGATAAAAGGAGGATATCAACTCCAATGAAAAATTTAATTGTGAAAAAATATTCATAATAGTTATTTTTTTTGAAATTAATGCATAGTTATTAATATAAAATATATTAGTGGTGTATTATTATAAATAATATAATGATTTATGAAGAGATTTATTCTATTCCATACAAAAAAATAAAGAATATATATCTTTATATAATTTATCTTTCACTATAAAATTCACCATAAAGTGGAAGTTTAAATAAATATGTAAAATTAGAATGGATAAATTTTTTTACATTAAGATAATTATAAATGGTTAATAATATATTACATAGATTTTATCCTTGATTTTGAGTGTAAAATAGATATATTTAACAGTGAACTATAGAAGATTCATTATAAATATCCGTCTGTTTAGGAGTTCAAAATAAATGTATGTTTTCTTTATTATGATACAAAATATAGAATGTTTTTTTATAAATTTTAATAGTCTTGATGTTTATTTTATAATAAGAAGAAATTTGAATATCTATAAAAGAAATAAATTATTAAAACTTAATAAAAGATGAATCTAAAATATTTTATTTTTTAGATGTGTGAAAAAACACACCAATGATTGTTTAGTAGGGAATGTGAGATGGTATATATATAGAATAATTGGTCACTGTGATCAAAAATTTTGATATGGAAATTATAATGGGAAGATCAAATATGTATTAATGAATTTATGTGGATGAAATGATAATTTTTCAACATCCTAAATCGATGGTTTGGTGTTTTGGTTATATTAAATAAGGGAATTTTACTAATTAATTCACTAAGAAATGTAAACATGAAAAAAAATAAAGATTCTAAATAACCAATTACTTGAGATTAGGACAATGAAAATAAAATAACTAGCACCGAACCTGTACATTTTCTCGACCCAATTATTTATTTAGAAATTAAAATATGGACCCTCATAATTTAATGTCAATAAAACCATTTTACACTTCCAATGTAGAATATGAAAAAACACTATAATTAATATTTTCTTATACAAAAAACCAAAAGTAAATAAATATAAACATTGAAATATATGAATTAAATAGTGATAGGTATATTCAAATTTAATTTTCATTATACACTAATATTCATTGAACTACTTGTTAAGATCTAGAGTTAAACTATCTCTAATATATATAGTGGTGTATTAATCTCTTGTATCAAATGTTTCTTGATCAAATTCATGTTATAAATGTTTATAAAAATAATTTTACATGTTAAATGTGATACAAAATTCATTTCCTAAGATGATATATAATTGGAAATACTTCAAATGAACATGAATTTTGGTAAAATAGGTTCTATATATGAGTTAATGCACTAACGAATCTATTGGTAGGAATGGGGTTGAAAATGGTTTATCTAATATTATGTCTCCTTAAAACATATATTTCTACTAAAAATATTGGATTTATGTTCAAAAAGGGTAGGAATAGAAACATTATTTTTCAAAATTTAATGACAAATACATTTTTATAACTACCTTAACATCATATTGTTTATTGATAAAACTACTATCTGAACAATAAATTGATTTATTTGTCCAGTGAATATATTTTATGAACTAAAAAGGGATATTTTAGTCCATATAATAGACAAAATGAATGTTCTCATTTAGTTTTTGATATTTAAATTACTAAATATTTCTGAACTATCAAAAATAACATTCAATATTGTATTTAGTACTATATATTTAAATTACAGTACTACTATGTGAACTGCAAACTTTTTTTAAATAAAAATTAACATGAATTTTAAAAAATCATCCTAATGGACTAAACAACCCATTTAAGGAATAATGACTCGGTTACATTAATGTACTAAAAATGAACATGCATTTTATAAAAACCATCCCAATGGACTAAACAACCCATTTTGGGAATAATGACTCAGTTACATGAATGTAATAAAAATGAACATGATTTGTTTTTACACAAAGTGTGCATCATCTATTGTTTGGAAACAATAGTTTTTGGTCACACATAGGTTGTTTATAAGTTTATTGGTCCCACATAAGCTGTACAAAAATAAACAAGTTACTTCTAGGTCTGCTAATTATACCAACGTTAACCTATTTTTTCATCATTTACTTAAATATAAAATTTTAAAACCTAAAATAGAAAATATCATGTGTTGATACTAATATTTTATTGATTAAATTTAATTGTTGGTATTATATCCCAATGTCCACCTTTAGTTCCTAAAATTATTTAAACCTTGTCTTAATATTGATAATGTTATAGATTTGGCACACCAACAATAGTTGAAACAACCATAATATGAAAATATATCTATTCAAAAAATAGATGATTATTAACATTAAAGGAAGAGAAGAATAAATTGAAATAAAAGAATTTAAAGTGAGTGAGTTAGAATCCAATGTGTGTTGATTAGTATATCTATGAATTTCCAAAGATGGGAAAAAATTAAAACATAATATATATGTATATATGGGTATTCATACTAATTACATAAATGAAATAGATCATAAATATTTTATGGGTGATGGATTTAAAAATCAAATACAAACTATCTTCTTATCATTGACAAGAAATACATCAAATACAATTGGATTTGAACATGAATAAATAAGTACCTAAAATTGAATCTCCATGATTAAGTAAAAATATAAACATACAAAAGGCCTCTTAAAACATGAATTTTTTTTCACTTATACATATAACATGCATTATGGAATATGAATTCTAAATTCATGTGTCTTTCCAGAACAAGTATTTACAGACCCAATAACATCTTATAACTCAGCCAAAAAAAACCAAAAATAATAATAATTGCACAAAAATGCAATTTGATAATATATATATATATATAATTATTAAATAAATATTCTTTAAATATTTTTTGACATATAATCTTAATAGTAAATAAATACACAAAGAATATAGTTATGGGAATTATAATTTTATGAAATTTTTATTTTATACATAAAGTAATGTAATATTTTTTCACAAAACTAGAAATTTTATATATGGGTGTCCAAAACTATATCCGATATAATATTAATTATATTATATAGTTTTAAAGGAAAATTATATAATTTTATCTCTTGGTTTTATGGATATATTTTTTGTATAACTTGTATTCATATATATGGTCAATATTTTCCCTCTATTTTTGTTGACTATAACTATGATATCAGGTTAATTAATGTTTCTAAAATTTGTTTATAGAGAAATTAATAAGATGTGGGGATAAAAATTATAATAATTCTTGTTATAGTGGGTAAATTAAATATTATAATAATTTTAATCCAAATCTAATGGGTTTAGGTGTTATAAATATTTTTTATAATCATTAAACAAATTAAAAAATATAAACATTAATTGTATTTTTTTTAAATTATCGTGTCATAGTGTCATTTTATTTTTAAAGAAAATACCTCATTTTTTCTTGGTATAGGGAGACCAATTACATATCCTGAAGGCCCAGTGCCAAGGGTCTTTAATACAAGTCATGAAAGCCAATTTTTTGGCCTAAAGGTCCCCTTAGTGAATAGTATTGATACAGTGCCCAGAGCAGCTACAATTCCTGCAACAGTTCCTCCACCAATACAGTGTCATTACTATTATTGTACTACTACAATGTCTTGATACAACAATACTATAGTACATCAAAATTCATCCCATTCTAGATTCGATCGGGGGTCTTTTGGATGCCAAGTAGGAGCCTTTACTACTTGGGTATAAGTTCATTGGTGAATAATAGCTACATATAGATGGAGTGACTTCACATTAATATATCATGTACCATAAGTTATCAATCAATTCCTAAGATAGTAATCTCCTACATTTAGTGGGTCCATGGATCCTCAAATGGCATAAAGGTGGATATCCTCTCTAAAGTATATTTTAATTATGGTGAAATACTCATAACAGTAAAATGTTGTTCTGGTAATGTGTAGTTTAAAATATGAAATTGATTAGGGTGTATTCTTATAAATAAGAGAATGAATAATGAAGAGATAAAATCATTTCCACAAATAATATTCAGGAAGATATTTCTTTAAAGAAATTTCCATTCACAATAAAATTTAAAATTAATTGGTAGTTTATATTGTTATGTATGATTATAATGGATAAATTTTTTTACATGAAGTTAACTGTAATGGTTTCGGAAGACATTCCTTATGGTTCATCATTAATCATGACAGTAAAATTGATAGATTTAATACTGATCTATAGATGATTGATTGTAAATATCATCCAATTTAGGAGTTTAAACCAAATTTATTGACTCATTGATGTGATATGAAAGAAAAAATAGAGTTTTAAAAATATAAATAGTATTAAGTAGTATCTAATAATTATAATAAAGAATAATATCTGTATTATAATTAAATTAATATAGAGGATGAAAGGAAGCATATCAAACATTTTAAATTTCTTATGTGTGAAAAATTACACCCATGAATGTTTAATATGGAATGTGAGTTTCTTTTTATATGGAAGAACTAGTCACTGCGATCAATAATTTAGACATTGAATGAATAATTGGAAATCAATTAGTAATTCATGAATTTAAGAGGAGGAAATGAATTTTTTTAAAAATACTAAATCAATTCTGTGGTCTTTTTGTTGTAATGAAGATGTTAAATATTCTAATAAATGTGCTAAGAATCGTAAACATGATAAAAATCAACATCTCTAATATCAAATTCCTTGAGTTCATGATAATATTTATAACATTATGTTTATTGATTTAGTTCAACCTAATGTTGTTCTAATAGGGATTATAATTATTTGTTTCATAAATGAACATGTTATATTAAATTTTGGATCACATAATTCATTTATATATTGAAAATTAAGGGTGCACATGAATTATTAACATTATAGTATATAGGATTATATATTTTTTAGTACTCAAAATGTTATCTCTATTACTACTCTGATATTATGTTTATACCATATCACTTTTTATGGGAATGTATTTAGGAAAAACATAGGGTTATCCAAAAAAAAAGAATTTTTTATTATTCAATGAATTTATTTACGATCCACTTTTATGGAAAATATTAATTTTCATTTGAAACTAGTTATATTCAACTCCATCATTCTACCCAGATTTGTTTGTAAATATAATGGTAATAATGAAAATACTTCATTAAAATCATCATATGATATTAAAATATTTTTTGTACAATATCTAAATGAATTACTTACACAATTAATAAAGGGAACATATGAATCAATTATAGAGGATATATCCATTATGTAGGATTTATAGATGTATTTATAGTGGATTTTTCAAGACATCCCATAGAAATATATTTTCAAGTAATACATTTATACTATCCTTGAATCTAAACACATATTAATTTTATCAAATAAAATTAAACCATTTGTGATGGAGGAACTAAAAAAAATTAAAATATCTTTTAGAAAATATATTCATTCATTCAAATGTATTAAATATTGGTTCTAGTGTTTCTTTTATTTTGTATAATGATGGTAAACTCAGATTATGTATTTATTGTAGATACCTCAATAACATCATAGTTAAAAAAACTATACTATTAAATATGGATTTTTCTGATAACTTCATAGTTCTCAATATTTTCTAATGATTTATAAAATATTTTTATAAAATAAATTAATTTTATGGAAGGAAGATAATCTAAAAAATATTTAAAACATGTCATGGTCTATGTAATTTTATGTTAATTATTTTTAGACTGATTATTGAATTTTTTTTATTTATGAATTTATATAATATGGTAATTGAATATTTCTTTATAGTATTTTATTAGACTATATATTATATATTCTTATATATTATGAAAACCAATAAGAACTATTAGATTATCTATGGTTTTTTTAAACACTATGAATGAAGAGCATTTACTAAAAATATAAAAAAATTTAATTATGATTTTGTTAGAGTAATTTTTAGGCTATTTTTTCATCGGTGAATGGATTTAAGATGATAAATTAATGAATACAGTAATTAATGAAATTCACATATAAATAATTGAGTAATTTTGTTTAGTTTCCATTTCATTGTTTGGTATTATCTTGTATTTTGTGAAATTTTTATTATTATCTCACCCACTAACCTAGGAATTGTGAAAGGTGGTTATATTTGAATAGACCAAGGAGTAAGAGGAATTTTTTCAAGAAATCTAGTTGTTGTTAGATAGTACACATATGAATACCATTACTATTATTATAGAGGGATTTAATTTTTATATTTTTTCTTGAAGGAAGGGTATTGGTTTTTTCAAATATAAAATAATAAAATGACAACATATAAATTCTAGATGTTATATATTCCTTAATAAATTTCCCTACTCATGGAAGAGTGCTAGAAAAAAATTATATTTTCATTTAGGATATGATGTTATTAATTATAGTGATAAGTGTGATATATATACTAACCATAATAGTGTAAAATATATTTTTCAATAAAAATATTTAACACATGGTTGTCCTGATTTTCAAAAAAATGAAGTATTTTAATTTCCCTATCCATTATAATCACCAAATGATGAAATTGGTGGCTAATATCTAATATAGAAATGTTTAGGGTTCTCTATATTCAATGAGAATCAAATATGATTGATTGATTAGTGATTGGGTTAAGAGAAAAAGGGTAATCATATGTGAATTAATGATTTCATCGATTACTTATTTAGTGAATCAAACATCATTAATATAGACTATTGGGAAAAATAATAGTGTGACATTGTGTTCTAGATGAAAATTAATGTTTTTTTAGAAGAAAAGTGTACTGAATTCATCATCGATAAGTGGACACACTTTAAATTTAGAAAAAGGGTTTGTTTTCCATCAATGTAAGTGTTAAAGAAATAATTACAATATAAAACCATATATCAACCTTCTTTATATATCATTATAGAATTAATATGATTACGGGTCTTTGAAAAAACATATTATGGAGAAAATGTGATGCAAGAGGTAAATAATTATACATCAAATGTCCAGAGTGTTAGAATTTAAATGTTGATAAGAGGACACCCATGGATAAAATGAAACCATTTCAAACGATAATATTAATGTTGGATAATATTTTGATATATTTTACTATGATACTTCCATATATATTAATGATAAAAATTATATAAGGTCTGTAGTTTACTTATTGATATAGTCAACAAATTTTATTATTTGTTGAAATTATTTATTCCCTAACACTCCCTTGAAAATATTTTTATGGAAGATTTAGAGGCTATATTTTCACCACTCTGTATTTTATCTAATCATTGTTAATGTTTCACATTCTACTTATGGATGAGTATTCAATAGATTTTCGGTATATGAAAATATATTAATAAAAACTATCACCATCTAACTTGTAGAAAATATGTAAAGTAAATCTAGAAGTTGGATAATCTATTAAAAACATTCTCTGTAAATTTCTATGTAAATAGGGATCAATACCTTTATGGGATAGAATTATCATAAAATAATAACTACATATAGAGTATCTAAATGACACCCTATGTGTATCTAAATTCAAATAAATTTATAAATCGATATTGATGGGATGAATCCTATGAGATATAATTCGTAAGTGTGGAGTTAATTTATTATATAATAGATAATTTGATTCATATTTCCAAACATATAAAATCATATTATAATAAATATGAGAGTTTATTATGATTTTGAATTCAATGATATAGTGTCTTTAAATATATATTCTTAGTAAAATGAAATGATATTAAAAAATAATGGAAATATAATCCATGATATATTAGTCCCTCTGAGATATTAAATCAACTTTGAGCTTTGTAATATTTTTGGGATGTTCCACCCATCCTCTGAAACTTTTAGGATTTTTTATGTTACATTTATTTATAAATATAATTTAGAACCGACACATATACATAGTGTTGAAGGAGTTAAACTAGTTCACATTCCAACAGAAATGGAAGGTTGAATAGATATTCTTGATTAGATTCATCATGGGATGAAGAATATGATTGACTTATCGATGAAATTATTATAGAGAAATAAAAATTTCTAGAATAAAATGTGGGTGCTAGAAGATCTAATTAAGAAATCTCAGCCATTGTTTTTTAATATTTGGGGATTGTTAAAATATCATTAGTGAAATTTCATTAAGTGTATATAATGTATAAATTAAAAATTTATTTGTCACATAACATCCAAAATACATGATTCATGATTAAATTCCAATTTTATTTATGAATCATAAAAAAATTATAATAATTAATTAGTATAAAAATAATCATTATACAATGATCATTATTTCATCATGACATTAAAAAGTAAAATTAAAAGGTAAATATTTTTACATGATTTCGAAGAAAAAGGGAAGAAAATAATTATTCATATATAACATATCTACAAGAAATAATTTTCTAAAAATATTTTAGGAAATGAAAAAACACATATTATAAGAATGGTTTAATGGAAAAATAATATCACCATATAATATAAAATTTGAAGCATAATGATATAATGAAATATATATATAGGAATTTATAGGTTGTATCCAATGTTGTATTAGTATTTTTTCATTACATAGTGGTTGGATAAAATGTATCATTTTTACGAAATATTTACATGTAAGTGCATCGTTTCGTTGTATCCAAAAACTAGTGGGTAACTTGGTCATCTATAGTGGGACTAGTGTTAGATTACAAGTGGTTTTAGTTAGATGCAAAAAAAAAGAAATTAATGCATGGAGGATTTGTATTGACAATGAGGATAAGTGGAAAAGATTAAAAAACAAACCATGGGATGATAACAGAGGAGATCACATTCACTGAGTGTGGTTTCAACTTTTTGGGGAAGTGGAATTGAATCTGATTATTTATGTTATTCATGAAACTTTTATGAGAAAATAAGACTTCCTTCATATATATTCACATTAATGGTGATATCCATGACTGACTAATGAATGTGTAGGCCCTCATAAGGTTTCAAAACAATTATTAACTAATAGAAATGAGGTTTATATTCCATGGTTTTTGTGTTTCTACTTCCTATCAAAGGGTGGAATTTATCTCAATTTTGTTAGGTCCTTTCTAGTGTAATTTTTAATCAAACATATTAAAGTTTTCATAATAAAATTCATTCTTTATTTTGATGAAAATGACTTTAATCATGTTATTTGTGTTGCTTTAATAATTTTATTTACCCATTAGTGGAAACTATATAGATGTATTGTATAGATACTAAATAGTTATGTGGTTTTATACATTGTCTTAATCAATCACACTGACTGAGTTTCAATTCTCTAACCATAAATAGTTTTTGAGAATAGGAAGTAAAATTACACATCGTGAAATCATAGATGAAATGTATAAAAATTGAAATTAAAAACAAATATGGAAATTTAACATTAAGAACATCCCATTATATACAAAATCATATATAGAATTATTAATAATTGAAATAACGGTTTAGTAATCATAGGAATAATTTTGTTAAACATTATAAGGTTATGCTGTGATTTTATATCATTGTATCTCTCTATTAATATCCTATTAGCTTGGGATTATTCTCTTTAAGCCTAGAATTTTTAGAAAATTTTCTCCATTAGAACAAATCCATTAACGTAGTTCTATTTTTTAAATAGTAATTTTAATATCTGTTGTCTAATGGTATTCTCGATCACTGACACATGGTAATTGAAATTAAAGATTATTCAATGTGGGTAGTGATCTTCTTTATCAATTTATTTTTTACACTCCATGGTCTCATTATCTTAACTATCTATCATATTTATCAACAGCCAGTTTTCAATTTAGGTTTGTGCCCATTTTGGAAATGTAATTTTGTATATGGAATATATAATTGTTCCCTAGGTATTTCATGAGTGTCACAAGGAAAGAATTTTTCATCAAAAATAGATCTCCAACCCACATAACAAACATAAAATTATTCCTATATGGTCTTATTATCTATTTTGTAATCTCATTGGAAGTATCATGATGGTCTTCAACTATAATTTAGTATCTCGAATGGTTACATGAATTAGAAAAGAAACATTATATATATTGACACATTTATCAACATTACTTGATAAATATAGTATGTGATGGATTTGTGGTACAATGTTTATACTGGTAATTAATGAGTTGAATTTTTAGAAGGTTTTGGAGTACTAAAGCTTCTTGTGTTTTCCATTAATGCTACATTAGGATTACTCTGACTATGTTTCTATGAAATTTGAATTTCCTCTAATAAAGAGCACAAATAAATTTATTATGTTAAAGAGTATTAAAATTATTCATTTGGGATATATGGTATATTTGATGTAAAATAGTATCCCACTCATTTTCAATGGGCATTTTTTTTGGATGACATCTTCCTGAGGGATAGAGTAGACTAAGTTACACCCTAGACAAGTTCATATGATGTGGTTGTAGACATGTTATCTAGGAGATTATTCCTTATGATATAATGTGTATATCAATGTATTTTTGATGTTATATATTCCCACTTACATTATTGAAACATAAACATTGATATTATTAGTCTTATCAAATATGGCCATATCTCATTAATTTATTAAGACACAATCTAATTTATTACTCATTTATAAATATCCTGTAACAGAAAATCATTTTATCACTCAAATTTACCTTATTAGATAAATTTTCACAGTATTAATATAACTTTTTAAAAAAATCCTAAAAACTATACTACTTTTCATATTATGATAAAAACCGAAATAAAAGTTTGGAAAAACTATCTAAAAATTGAAAAAAAAATTAAAACCACACCCACCATCATCAATGCTAAATTATCCTAATAAAATTTCACACAATAGAAATATTTCACTTCTTTGAAAGTTGAACTAAATGTATATTGAAATTTCAATGTATTTTTAATAATGTGAAATTATTTTAATAATGGTTCTATCAATAAATATTCCTAAATCCATATCAATCATGTTCTTTTTCCATTATTCCAATTCAAACATCCTTGATTTATCTTATAAATTTTTTTCTAAGAATTCATATACACTTTCATCTATTAAGAATAAAAATACCCTTAACACACATCTCCTTTTATAATTAGGTACATTTAATATGAATTTCACTCATTCAATGTGTAATGATAATCTACAACTAACCCAACCAAATAAGATGCATCCCTAGATACCAATTATAATTTGTATGAAATGTACGTTGTGTTGGGTACCCAACTCTTTAATTTCACTTGAATATTATTTATTATTTTGATTATTCATTGAAAAAAACTCTATCTCATTATCTATGGAAATATAATGCATTTACCAAATTAATAATTTTACTATAGTTCAAATAAATTAATAAAAAATTATTTATGTTTGATCCATGGAGTGTTAATTTTTCATAAAAAGGAATGCATCTAATATTGATTTCTATAATACGATGTATTTTTTCCATATTTCATAACATCATAAAATATATTAAATTAATTATAATTCCCCTTTTTCCCTAAATGAGTACCTTGTTTTTTGGGTTGGTTATAACTCCTAGAGAGTGAAATGTTTTTCTGACGATAGAGGATGATTAGTGGGAATAAAATGGTTCGACAGTAGCTATGTAGTCTGTCCCATTTAATTAGTAAATGGCGTGGAATTGGAGAATGACTTCACGTTGAGTTAAAATTTTTCATCATTTATAGAAACTACAAATGGTTCTCACATCCATAACAGGGTGTTAAACTAGTTTATGAAGGTATGTGGTGAATTGGGTAATTCGAACCAACTATTATTCAAAACTAACATTAGATGAGAGGATGAGAGGTTGGAATCAACACTCCCTTTTTTGGAGAATTTTTCATAATGTAAAATCTATTATATATTTAATATAAGATCATGAATCTCTTAAAAATATCAATATTGGTCCGGTTACCCTAACAAAATGATCATGTGTAAAATGTTTCGCCTTTTATGGGGTGTGGGGTTATTTATGAGTCAATCTGTATGTATCCAAGCTTCAACATCCATTCACCATTAATGGGTAGTTGCTTATATTTTGAGGTAGTATATAATTTACATCCATACAGGTATGATATTTTGAGGATGAGATGGAAACATTATCAGGTGTCCTACATATCATGTTTATGATGTGAATAAAAACTCACATAGTTTACTGAAATATAACACAATTTTTAATGGAAATATCTGAGTGGGTACCTGGGAATATAATATTGATATTTATCCTCAGGTTGGCATTCCACATATCCTACTTATGATAATAATTAGTTACATCATAGTCCACCACTCCCTCCTGACTTTCCTTGAGTTTAATGACCTTTTATGGGGTTGGTCATATCATGCAACTTATTGGGGATTACAAACTGAGGTTTCCCCATTTAGGTAATATTCATGATTCTAACTATTTTATCATTTCTTGTCCCTAATCCCATGTGATTCATGATCGGTTTGAGAAATAAAGTATATCAAGTGATCGGTCTCATTATACATGTATGTGGGACAAACAAACCAGGGAAACACTTATGGATTGTTTCATGTGAAGCGGAATACTATAATGTTGGTTGTTATTTGATCATAGGGTATTCAAAGGTTTTCTATATTTCTTATTTTTATAGGAATAAGTGTTCTCAAAGACAATTCATAGTTATTCCCTAATATTTTCGTGGGAAAAATTTTTCATATCCCAGGATTTTTAGATGAAATATTCATATTTACCACTTAAAATATTATAATTATACTCCAGAAATTCATTTGGTATCTATATGAATTGTTTGAGGATGTCTAGACATGTCTATGGAATCTTGTGAACATGTGTAAAGACAACATCGGAATGAAACTGACTTGTCTGAGGGATGTCACATGGTCTTAATGGAATGTCTAGAGAGAATTTCATGATAACAGATTCCGTGTTTGGTGTTTGTCACATGACATTTAATATATTTTTGGAGGACATCATTTAAATTTTATTACATTTTTATCAAACATCACATGATCTAGATGAATTTTTTAGATGACATTTTATAATCAAGACTGACTTGTCTGGAGGTTTTCTTATAACCTGGATAACCTGTCTGGAGGTCTTCTCATTTACTAGATGAGATTTCTTGGTGATACTACATAACAAGGGTGACATGTGTGGAGGATAAACCAAGATTTTTCTAGAAGGCCCTGACAACTTTGAATGACTTGGGTTCTAATAATGGATGTTGTCAAATGACATGCTTGACATATCCAAAGGACATCACATGATTCAAATGGAATGTTAAGAGTGTTTCGTATTTCATAAATGAAATATCCTAGGGTTTTCACCTGATATAGATAAGTTATAAAATTAATATGAGGTTTTGTATATCCATATTCAAAAATGATTCCTACCTTTTCAATCCATTATCCTTTCCTTTATTTCATATGTACTTCTTGTTTTTTCAAGTTTTTGCTTAATAGGGGATTCACAAGACCCTTTAAACTTACAGGACCTCCTTCACATAGTCCAGAGGACATGTCATTAATCCTCCATGTGACCAATAGATTTATAACAGTAATCAAATATCCTTTTTTTATGATCTCTTAGGTAATTTCGTAGATTTTACAAAGTGAGATACCTTTGTGGTAAAATGTTATATCACTATGATATGTTTTCTCCAATTCTCTCATGTAGAAGTCACCCATTATTTCTATTTTTTATATTAGGTTTATTAATAGAACACACCACTAAATATATAATCATCCTTTCATGTCTCATATCTCTAAAATAGGAGATTCAATCAGTGGTGGGATATTTTTATCGAACATTTTGAATGATGTAGTTTTGGGTTTACCATGGAACTGTATGATGCCAAAGAATATAAGAATATTCCACAATATCCATATTTATTAGACCCCTAATCATCAAATAGAATCCTCGTAACCACATTGAAATGTCAATTCACTTTCATAAATCTAGGTTTAAATCTCTACGAGTCTTCACGAGATCATGATGCCCGTGGAAAAGTTGTCGGCTGATAAAAGATGGCCTCTCTAGATTATTTCTCTAGATAAATGTAGTCGATCAAGTGGGGATAATTGATATTAGGATAATATGTATAATATAATATTCCAGATAAATGGTTATCTCCGAAGATATATAAACCCCTTGGGATAAAGATCATAAAGTCTTCCCTTTTCAAGAAGATTACAGCTGTCATATTTTTTATTTCCTTCTTTATTTTACAAGGGCAGGAGATCTCACAAAATCATTATTGTTCTTTGGGAAAATCACTATCATTTTCTAAGATGAATCATGTGATAAATAGTTTATCACATGATGTCACGTGATATTTTATATTTAAAACAACTCGTGTAGTGTAGGGATCCATAGTGAAATTTTATATTAGAATAAATGTGTCCAATGTCCATCAAATGAAAAAGGTGACATGCCAACATGCTTTTTGCTGACATGGTCAATATGAAAACATGGGATCAATGGGGTGTTAAAAGTCACATGAGTAAATCACATGAACATTGACAAAACACTCCACCACATGAGGATTTTGTATTTCTCCACCATTATTTTATAATAGGTTTCTGGATGATTATGTAGAATCCATCATTTTACAAGTAGCATAATATAATGGAATTAATTTTAATGCCTCAGAATTTATTAGAACATTTCAGGATTACCTCAATTGAAGGGTATGGCTCATAAACGAGTATTCACATGATCATAATTCGATCATATTCTATATGTGATCATTTTCCATGAATTTTGATGGTCGTATGACAACATTCCATCTGAAGGTTATGTGGATTTCATTATTCAACCTCAGTTCCTTTTTTGTTATTTGAGAAAATAATTCTCATACTTAGAGTATTTATTGACTTCTATATTTATTGATTCCCATTTTGGGGGAATCAATAAATTCCCTCATTAGGAGGGATGTCCATAGTGACAAGTACTCAGTTTTGAGGAATTTAAATGCCCACCTGATTGTTTGGGTATACCACCACTGGTGTCTCGGGTAATGTATATCCTATTTAGAGACCTTTTTTATTCTGTATAGTTCCTAGTAAATTGGGTGTGAAGGAGTGGACCATTCCTCTATAAACTCAACATCTCTTGATCACTCATGATTTCTCCCATCACATGATTCCTTCACATGACCACATCGTAAGTTCCCATTCACAAGATCTCTCCATGAGAACATATAACAATATATATTAAAAATATATGACAAAAAACTATTTTTAGATATTATATAGATTATCTATTAATCAATTATTTATAGTTTCAAGAACCTTAATTAATGTCCCTGAATATATGGCTATCTTGTGAGTTTCACATTATCTACTTTCTTGGTCGTGTGACCATTAGATCATTGTGTGGTTTACATGACTATATCTGGGTCAAATGATCATCAGTCTCAAAATAGATTATGTTTTTAGAAGATAGTTTACAAGTTATGCTATTTTGAAGGCCTCCAGGGTTCACGTGTTTCATGATACTTTTATTAGGATATGTGATCATGAATTCTATAATGGTTTACGAGATTCACATGTTTATACTATAGTCTTTCATATACTTTGAAATGATTTCTCACTAATATTATTTGTTATCCTTTGTTTTGTTCTGATGGATTCATATTCTCATGATAGTTCTCATAAGTATTCGAAGAATGATGACATAGTAATGGGGGAGTGTTTGTATGACATTGTTGTAATTGTGGATTCCAATTGTCATGATAATTTCATTACAACACATAATTTTCTAACAAACATGATGGGAGTGAAACTAATGGAATATCCCCTATTTCACATCATGTGCACTCATGGTTTTGGTTATATAAATGAAACTTCCTTTATTCTTCTAAAATCACAAATCGTGCCTCCCACATGGATCGTAGAAACCTGTAATACAATATGGGAACGTATCTCCCATAATGGCCATTTCATTACTATAGAGAAACACACTGATTGGAATATTATCAAATTTATTCCCATAGACTTTCAGATGAACCCTCTTCAACATTGTTGAGACATCTACACATACCACTAGATAATGAAGGAATTTCCCACAAATCATAGGTTCATTTTGTTAGCTATTTTTTTCTTTCAGTCACAATGGAGTTCATAATGGATTGGGATATGACATTCAGTGTTGATTGTATAGCCTATAATATTTTCATGGAGATAAAAAAGAATTGGTTATACATGCCATCGTGACCATGAAATCCTTTTTAATCTATAAAAAGGGCTTGATGGTGGACTTGGTCTATCGTTGGTGTCCATATACAAACACATTCCACTTTATTCATGGTGAGGTGGGTATGATCCTCTAGGGTGTAGAGTAAATTTGTGGTACACCAATATCGGAAGAGATGTTTAATGAATTCTCCCCCACCCACAAGGTTTAACATGGAGAGGACCCCTCCACATTCGCAATAATCGATCTATTTAGTTTAAAAGTACCTTAAATAGGACCAACTTTTTAGGGATGTTACCATATTCTAGAAATGTGTGAGATCCTTCATTAATAATGTCTGTTCTGATTTGGACTCCCAGAAACCAATGGATTTTCCCAAAAAGGAATCATGAAGTTATGAGGAAACATATTGTACCATAGTTGAATAATGATAATTTCTCAATAGCACGAGGAAGGTTTTTCTAGATGTTGACCAGAAAATTCATCTTTCATGATTTTATCCAATGTACCAAAGTTGTTACATGCACCCCAAAAATGTAAAGGGTGGAGTCAGTGTCTACACCATTATGATGGAGACCTCGATGGATGAATGGAAGTGAAATAGGTTATACATTACCATGATGGAAAAATTATATCACCTCATAGACCACAAATATAGGGGATGATCTCAACACACAATATTTATCACCCATTATGTGTTATAGGGTTGGATAGGGGTTCTTCATGTAGGCTATGCGCCCATAAGAATCTTGAAAATCACTAACATATGTTTCAAAACATTTTTTCAGGGCATCAGTTGGGTAAGGCATGTCGTACTACCATATTGGGAGAACAATGACTTCCAATTTTGTTAGGATTGATTCTCCTTCAAACCATATTAAATTATTGTCCCTGGTTATACTGTTGAAAAAAGTGGGGGTATCCTTGAGGCCTAAGCTCAAATGTTGCAACATCATGAGGGAGGTTTATCTTCCCATATTGTTTGTATCCATATTTGTGAATATAATTAACCTAGTAAATTTATCTGTTAGTAATGGTATATTCATTGGATATGTCATCCCACTATTAAAATTCGATTGAAGAACCATCAGATGGTGGCTTTCCAGTTGTGGATGATGTTTAACAAGGATGAGACTCATGTCCGGGTAGACATCCATAACAACAACACTGATATCATTTTCCATAAAATTTGATATTATTTTTTATCTATTCATATACACATTAGAGATTATCCACATTAGTATGAAATGATATATGATTAGAACAGACTATCAAATCCAATCAAAGGCCTAGAAAGATTCATGTTCCATGAGTGAAAACAACCATAGTAATACTGCATAAGAATGTGTAAAATCTACTATTAGTATTATTTAAAATATAATCTTTAATTCATAAGGATTCAACATGTGTGGTTCCTATCAGTGAATCCATTATGAAAAGATTATTTCTGGTATCATTTCAATAATGGTTAAATTAGATAATATTGAACTCAGAGGCTATTCATTGGGGAATAATACAATAAGTAGAGTTACCTTATAAATGATTCACTAATGTTAACACTCTTGTAGGTTTCATATTCAATTAATGACCTATTTATGTCAATGATTCCCTTCAACAACTTGAAATTTTTTTGGAAATCAGGATGTTTGTGTCCCACTATTATCCTTTTATAAGGAAAGTGGCTTTTTGTGGCACACTGGAGGTTATTATGGATGATAAATGTTATCAAATTATTATGGTAGTGGTAAAACGGATCTTTCTACAATATTCTAAAGGTTATCGTTCTATTCAAACTGTAAAAACATATTTTAATTTCATTTTGACATGTTAATAATATGTAGAAGATTTGAATTTCCTTCTCTCTGTTGTATATTCTCATAGTGGAATGGTTATTGGAGTTGAAAAGAGTGGTGATTGGGGTCTAGTGATAATAGTTCCTCAGGTCAACTTGATCAGATGAGGGTGAACATTACCATCTTGGGAGAAACTCCACCAACATCAACAATTTATGGGTTTCCATCCTTAACACCTTTGGTGCTAGAACGTTTTGGAGACCATTACTTGGAGGGGAAAGGAAAAAAATGACACCAAACTATCATAGCCTTCTACCCCAAAAATAATCATTTAATTATGGATTTTTACTATTTAATTAATTTGAGATATTCTATTAGATTATCCTTTTTTTCAAAAATGATTAGGTCCCCATTATGTCCATTAGAAATAGCATAAATATACTCCACTAGAAGTAGGTGAGCATTATATTGATTCAATTGAACCTCCAATACTGCACTCATCTAGTTAAGTACTATATTGGGATGAACTATTGTATCAATTAAAATAGTGTATTATATTTATATTCCAATGGTCATGTTATTAAATCCAGTATAAGAGAACACAATTACAAAGGAAACTAATGTCGACAATGATTTTATTACCAAATTAGCTTTTTTGGAGGCACATGTTTTTCTAGGAGGGAAATTATATACATATAGATCACTTTATTTGATGTCTTTTGAAATTTATTTCACTCTTTTAGCCCATTAAGTTGGTAAGAAATGTATGAATTCATAGAAAGAACAAGTGGTCCCACTAAGCCACTTGTCGTGAGATGGTGGTGTGTATTCAGTAGAGGATAGAGTGGGGGTTTCAAACATTTCCATTAATGAAATAATGAATGGTACATATCCAATATTGGCAATATATTGTAGTCATAAGATTATTGTAGACCCCAGAAAACGCATCCCCAAAATTTTCCAAATCTTCCATAAATGATCCAAGATCGTAGTCCATTTCTCAAGCTTCGATTTGGTAGGTCGTAGGGACCGAATGGAGTTACAGAATATGAGTTATGGACATTTGAAGTTGGGGTGGAAATCTGGTTCGCGAAACCTATTCGCGATTCCCCCTCCGTGATCGCGGAGCGCCGCCGCGAAGTAATGAGGCGAGAGGCTCCGCGAACCTGTTTGACATTCGCGATGTGCCGCGAAGACCCCTCGCGAAGCACCCGAGCATCGCGGTCCTGCGAAGCTCCGGAGGCGGTAACTCTCCACGAACGAATTTGACGTTCGCGAGCGTGCCGCGAAGCACCTGAGGCATTGCGGGAGTTCTGCTTGGCGGCGCCCCTTGCCTATAAATACCCAGCTCACCCCCCTTCTCTAGACACATGGCCACGGCCACTTTTCCCCTTGGGCGACTGAGTGGAGCTCCGCATTGCGGCTCCGCGAGGCCATGCTCCGTGAGTAGCTTCCTTTGCGTTGCTACTCCACGAGTCGAGGCTCTGTGAGTCCATGCTCCGCAAGCCAATGCTCCGAGATGCTGCTCCGCGAGACCAAGCTTCGCGAGAGCCCTTTTCTCCACAAGAGGCCTTTTCTCCACGAGAGTCCTTTGCTCCATGAGAGCCCTTTGATTCGCGAGACCCCTTTTCTCTGCGAGAGACCATTGTTTCGCGAGGCCATGCTACGCGATGCTACTTCGTGAAGACCTATACTTTGCGGGGATCCTACCTTCGCGCCCACCGGTTGATACCGAGGGGCCTGCGCCCCCGCACCCCCGCTCACGGTCACTGCCGAGCTGCGGTCCCGGCCCTTCTGGGCTGGTCCCTTCGCAACCGGCACAGACCCCCATGAAAAATGGAGAATCGCACCGCCAAATTTTCAGGCCGGGATGTCGGGATTTTCCATTGCGCCCTTATGCGCTCCCACCTTCAACCTATGGAATACCATGATTTGATACACTCCTCCACACACCATGAAACAGCTTGAGTTGATGTATTCCTCTTGGTTTGTTTCCTATGTCGTGAGTTGAGGTTCTCATCATCATTTCCCCGAGTACCTTGAGTTGAACCATTCCTCAGGCAACTCCTCCAAATCCAATCACTTGGATCCTATCCCAGGATGAACCAGAAAGGGCCTCCCTTGCGTAAGTCCCAAACACCAACCATTTCTAGGCACCTTCTTCCTAACCGTCCTTTCTACAAGACTCTAAACTGTAGTAATCCTTATCTAACAAAGGATAGGAGGCCCCTGGCTCCAAGCAAGAGATCCCTTATGCTCCTAGCATGAGATTCTAATAGTCCTACCTACAAGACTCTAAAATGCAGTATTCTCCCTATCTAACAAATGATAGGATGCCTCTTGTTCCAAACATGATATGCATTATGCTCTAAGTGTAAGATGCTCAATGCCATGACTATAGTGGCATGATTCCAACGCCCCTTGGCATTATCCCTCTTGTGCACCAGTGCATAGGTGAAGGCCTCAATTCATCAGTGAGTTGGGATGCACTCATGGCCAGACATGAGGAAGACATTACAGGCAGCATCCTTGCGTAAGCCCCATTCACCATTGCTGCTCCATAGCGACACCCGGGCAACATCCTTTCATAAGCCCCATTCACCATTACCGCTCCATCCCGGCATCCAGGCAGCATCTTTGAGTAAGCCCCATTCACCATTGCCGCTCCAAAGCGGAACCTGGGCAGCATCCTTGCGTAATCCCCATTCACCATTTTCGCTCCATACCAGCACCCTGGCAGCTTCCTTGCATAAGCCCCATCCACCATTGTCGCTCCTTAGCGGCACACTGGGAAGCATCCTTGCGTAAGCCCCATTCATCATTTCCGCTCCATAGCGACACCCGGGAAGCATCCTTGCGTAAGCCCCATTCACCATTGCCACTCCATACTGGCATCCGGGCAGCATCCTTGCGTAATCCCCATTCACCATTGCCGCTCCATAGCGGCACCCGGGCAGCATCCTTGCGTAAGCCCCATTCACCATTACCGCTCCATAGCGGCACCCGGGAATCTTCCTTGCGTAAGCCCCATCCATAATTGCCGCTCCTTAGCGGCACACCGGGCAGAATCCTTGCGTAAGCCCCATTCACCATTGCCGCTCCATAGCAGCACTCGGGCAGCATCCTTGCGTAAGCCCCATTCACAATTGCTGCTCCATAGAGGCACCCGGGCAGCTTCCTCGCATAAGCCCCATCCACTATTGTGATCCCATCCAGTGGTAATCCATTGTGATCCTTATCCAGTGGTAAGCCGTTGTGACTCAATGCAACGGTAAGCCATTAAAACCAACCAATCGGTGATAAGCCGTCATCAGAAGAACTACGCAGACTTTGATTCCCTACCACAGGGATACGTAAGAAGCCTCCATGAGGCTCAAACCCAAAACTATCATCATCCTTTTCCTTGGGCCTCCATCATTCAGTAAGTCCTAGCACCATGGGCTGCCTAACACATAAGCCCCTCATCGGTTCTCACAGACGCACCCTTCGCGACGTGATCGGCAGGTCCCTGCAGCCTCTTGTTTCTCACACCGAGCATGACTCACATGGGCTTAGATTTGGCATTGGCCATGATGCCCTCATCCAGCATGACGTTAAACGGCATGCCCTCCTCCAGCATGACGTTAAACTGCATGCCCTCGTCCAGCATGACGTTAAACTGCATGCCCTCGTCCAGCATGACGTTAAACTGCGTTCCCTTGTCCAGCATGACGTTAAACTGCATGCCCTCGTCCAGTATGATGTTAAACTGCATGCCCTCATCCAGCATGGCGTTAAACTACATGCCCCCGTTCATCATGACGTTAAACTGCATGCCCTCGTCCAGCATGACATCAAACTGCATGCCCTCGTCCAGCATGATGTTAAACTGCATGCCCTCATCCAGCATGACGTTAAATTGTATTCCCCCGTCCATCATGACATTAAACTGCACACCCATTTGAACTACGAGGTCTTTGATCCATGTCCAGGCATGGTACGTAGGAAGCCTCCACGAGGTTCAAGCCTACCCATCATTTCTTTACGTTGGGTCCCATCCTCGTCCAGCATGACGTTAAACTGCATTCCGGTCTTACGGAAAGCTGTTGTGACTCACCCAACCTAAACTACGAGGATTGTAATCCGTGTCAAGGCATGGTACGTAGAAAGCCTCCCTGTGGTTCAAGCCCAACATTCATTGGCCCAGACCGTCTCCTTGTCGGTGTGCCAAGCCCCCTCCCATTTTCAATTTGAACTACGAGGTCATTGATCCATGTCAAGGCATGGTATGTAGGAAGCCTCCACGAGGTTCAAGCCCACATATTATCCAATTCACGTTGAGTTCTACCTTCATACAACATGACGTTGAACTGTATTCCAGTCCGATGACAAGCCGTTGTGACCCCCGGAACTATGAGGACTCTGATCCATGTCAAGGAATGGTACGTAGGAAGCCTCCACGAGGTTCAAGCCCATATCTCATCGGACCAAGGTCCCTCATTTACATTGGTTCGCCGACACCCACCGCCATCCCGAACTACGAGGACTTTGATCCATGTCAAGGCATGGTACGTAGGAAGCCTCCACAAGGTTCAATCCCACCACCCGCCGTTTATTCATGTCAGGGTTCACTACCATCCCGCATGACATTAAACTGTATTCAATCAACCTTCCGAACTACGAGGACTTTGATCCATGTCAAGAAATGGTACGTAGGAAGCCTCCCGAAGGTTCAAGCCCACCACTAGTGGACCCTCGGGGTCACATTCACTTCGGTTCACCGATGACACCCTCCAAACTATGAGGACTTTGATCCATGTCAAGGCATGGTATGTAGGAAGCCTCCCCGAGGTTCAAGCCCATCTCTCATTGGACCAAGGTCCACCTTCACGTCGGTTCGCTGACAACACCCATCGGACCAAGGTCCACCTTCACGTAGGTTCGCTGAAGACACCCATCGGACCAAGGTCCACCTTCACATCGATTCGCTGACGACACCCATCGGACCAAGGTCCACCTTCACGTCGGTTCGCTGACGACACCCATCGGTTCAAGGTTCACCTTCACGTCGGTTCGCTGATGAAACCCATCGGACCAAGGTCCACCTTCACGTCGGTTAACTGACGACACCCATCAGACCACGGTCCACCTTCACGTCGGTTAGCTGACGACACCCATCAGACCAAGTTTCACCTTCACGTCGGTTCACCGGCACCATCCCAAACTACGTGGACATTGATTCCCTGCCACAGGGATACGTAGGAAGCCTCTACAAGGCTCAAGGACAACTTCACTGTTGCCCCTGCGATGGTCCCATTTCATTCCCCCTCTACTTCATTCATCCATCCCTCACTTATCCTGATTTTCACCCAGGCCGCCACATCCCGATAGGATCATTCCATCCACCTCTTCGCTGCTCCTAGCAGCGCATGGGCCGCTTTCCACGTGTAAGCCCCAGCATACATCCAGGTCGTTGAACTCTGTGTACACCCCGATTCATCGCCCCTTCAAACTACGTGGGTTTTGATCCCTTTCCTTTGCACAGGGTATGTAGAAAACCACCAAGAGGTTCAATCCCAACCAATGGTAATGTACCCCATCCTGGGGGGCACTTCCCCTGATCTGCCCTCAGTGGTGTTCAGATCATCCATTACGGTGTGACATCTCTCCTCTATGGGGAACACCACCATCGATCTGTCTCTATGGGACATTATGATCACCATTATTTTGTCTCCTCAAGACATTAAACTCACGGCCTAGCTCATGATAAACATGAGATTCCTGAGGAAAACCTCAGACGGAATGCCATTGGCGTAACCATCTTCGCAAGACGTTAAACATGCTGCATACCCTGTGTTTAACATGGGAAGCTGAGGAAAACCTCAGATACATGCCCCGGGTTATGCACCCTTGAAATGCCCTCTCATGAAGAAGAATACAGGTTCCCTAATGTCCATGCACCCAGTGATTCCCTGACATGCCTGATGTTGTCATCTACTCTGACCGAAGGTCACTACCATGTCAAGACCCTATGGAAAGTCTTGACGGAAGTAGTGTAATTAACCGGCATCCATGAAGATATGGCACCAGGAATGAGATTCACGAACAACGTATTTAATCTATGAGGGAGACCCAGACTAGGTGACGAGTTCCGAGGAGGAATCCACGGAAGGAAGAACCGACATCCCATCATCCTGTTTCGATCCAGGAGTAGACGTACCTAAACAAGGATTGAATGCTGCCCGCCTTTGGAAAGCGAGAATGCGGTGCAACAGGCAGTGTGTCCCCCACAGACGGATGCGCGCACCCCGACGAAAGCGTCGTAAACAATTATTTAATACCATCTATCCTATGAGTGATAATCCATTGTTCATGTTTTTGTAGTTCTGTCTCCCAAGAGATCAGTGTTTCCAATCCCTTCTTCCCTTGGAATTCTTCCATCTGTTTAAAAAAAAATATAAAGGTAATCTCCCTACCAAATTCATTGAATGTAGTGAACATGAATCCCTCTCTTAGTGAAATAGTTCAGAAATATATTTATCTTTCTTAGATGGGTTCGGGCCATGGTTCAGAGACTTTTTCACATTAATAGTTGATATTGCATAATGTCTGGAGAGAGACTTATAACATGATTTTAGAGGCCCCTATGGAAGGAATTAATGACCAAATAAGTTATATTTGGTTCATCATCACCACCCATGGTTATGAGGGTTGTTATTATATCTCCATTCATGACCAGTGGAAGGATGTAATCTCTATGAGGGAGCAAAATAGGGACATCGTATTATGGTTTTTAGAAGCTAAGGGTTTATCTTTAGTAAATAAAATTTGGGATGAGTACCTAAAAAAATAATCTGAGCAAACAATTGTGGTGACAACTCATCATGATGTGGTTAGTTCTATACTAGTTGAAATACGACATTTATTATCTAAAATTAGATATCTTCATTAAAAGATATCTCAATTTTTTCATGAAATTTAAATATAATAGAAAATTGAAATAGAGTAGTAGGGGCTTCATGATAATGAAGAATAGGCTATACATGATGTAGTTTCATAGGATGTCAAGTCATAGCAGATCACTATGGTAGAAATTGAATCTGTTGATCGATTTTTACAATGAATTACCCCAGGATAAAAATAATTCCATGATCAAGGATCATAATTAGTTCATGATATAATGGGATTTTAGTTATGTAAACCTGGTTTAAAATGTGTATTCATAGGAGTTAATCTAGTATATGGATATTACTCCAACTGTATGATATGAATGAACATTTCATCTAAACATTATATGTTATTATTTTGTTTTCTATTATTCATGATGTTCATGATATTTCTTTGAACTAATATTTTATAGACCCACAATGATACCCATTATTTATATAATATCAGGTAATCCTTAATGACTAGATGTGAATGTTTAAATCATGATATATTTTTCATTATAAAATAAAATTTTTTCACCCAAAAATATGATTCCAAATTGATGAGGCTAATCTAATTGTATTTAGATTAACTAAATCAAAAGGATAATTTGGGTAAAAGACTTTTTCTATAAGAATAATGCTTTAATTTGTCTAAATTTAGTGGTCTTAAAAACCATAGAATTATTTCTTATAGTAAGAAATAATGATCCTCACAAGACACATATTTTTATTTTATTTTAAATTGTGAATTTTTTTTCATAATATTCATAATGGGGAATTCATTGCAGTCATGGACTAATCTTTTGATCAGTCCACCCTCTAATAGTTTTTATCTTAATTAGTTGTGTGCATTTTACATTTTTATGAGTACTCTATATTTCCTAGAGAATTAAATCTTAAATTCCAATTTTTAGGGACTAGAACATTTCATAGGATATCCTTATTGGGTATACAACATGGAAATAATTGTATCATTTTAAGTTGGTTATATTGACTACATTCAAACTAGACGATTATATGGATTTAGTTTAGGGTCTTCTAGCTTGTCTGTCTATTTTTTTAGTTTAGAGTCTCCCATCTCATAGAACTTATTACTGTAATTTAGGGATTTATTTCCTAGACTATTATGTAATTAGTTGATGGGATTTTATATTGGGAATTCTTTTGTTGTATTTTAGCGTCTCTTATCTCATAACTTATGATGTAGTAGTGTTTGGTCTTTTAACTCAAAACTTTTAGTGGTTTTATCTCAGACCATCCTTAGTTTTATTTTAGGGTAATTAATTTAGGAAAATTTATTATTATAGCTGAGTTTATATTATCTCAGACCGTATTATGTTTTTGTACATGATCTTTTTTCTCAGCCCTTCTTTGTATTATTTTAAATAATTTTAGCTGGGATCTTATATTACTATAATTTAGGGAATTCTTGTGCAGACCTAATGTTAATGGTAGTGAAGGATGGATATATATATAGGGTTTCATGGCCCTACATCATTGATGTAACTCTAATGAATGAGTGTTCAGGAAGGGCTATGTCACCCTATATTCTTAGTTGATATTATGAAGAATGAATGTTCATGAATGGTTCTAACACCCTTCACTCTTATAGAAATCATGGGGAATAATTTTCAAGATGGTACATGTCACCCTGAATCGTTACCTTATAGGGTGTTATTAGATAATAAAATATTATGTAATCCATGTCCACCAAAATACATAGAATATCGGTTGAGTAATTCATAACCAAAAATATTGAATTAGGGTATATTGAATGCGGAACACAAGATAGGAAAGTCCCAAAAACCCTAAGGGGTTGAGTTTTACCACAATGTTACTAGGGTTAATGGGGATTAGAGTTACTTACTTATAAGAAGGATATATATCTAGTTGGTAGGTCGAAGAACATTATACATGATTCCATATGGCTTAAATGAAAATTCAATTAGAGGTGATATCCAGTCATTTATATCAGATATGAAATATTTTGGAATAATATAACATCGTGACAATGAATTATGGTATAAGGAAAAAATATATCTGAAAAGGATTCTAGAACCCTATGGAATATTTGATTTTGTTTTGGGAGGACTAGGCCCGATAACATGTTTTTTTGAGTCATGTGGTGTAGACCATCAAAATATTCATGAATGTTGTGTCGCATACCAACTTTGGTAAAGGAAAAAATACATGATGACATAAAGACAAGGTTGTCAAACTAGTTGAATATTTTGGTTATTGTGAATTTAAATCAGTGCTATAGTTATTTTGTTATGAGTGTGATATAGAAAAATCATATTGGGGATGACCTAGAACACCAAAGATTCTACGTTATTCAATGGTGATGTTGGCGCCCACGAGGATCAGGATTTCCCCTTTTCAAGATAATGATTCATTTTTTTGATGGACGAGAGATCATATATACGATACAAAATAATAGATGCACAAAAAAATAAAGTGTCCCTTGAAGCTATGTATCATCTTCCAAGGGACATGGAAGCATCTTGAATTAGTGGTGATAAAGAGATTATTTTTGATTTTTGGAAGACCAAATATATATGAAGTGTTCATGAAGCATAAAATTTGAATTTCCTCGTAGTGAAAATATTTACACTGTAAGGGGATGTGAAAAAATTACTCTAACGTTTTTTAGACTTGGGGTCCTAGTGATCATGGGTCAACATTTAATTGGCCCACATGGTGGGACATATATGATTAATTACCCATTCACTTATTCTCTATGTATTCCCTAAAGTCTAGAGAAAAATAATTATGATGTTGAGAAATTAATTTTTCTCAGGTTTCCATCTATGGATTTATAGCCTCAAAAGTATTATGTCTGTTTTTCTAGTAGTTTAGGGTCCTACAATTTGGTTCATGAAAGGATAATGGTTCATGTCATAATTCATTGTCCAAATTTCATCTAGTTTATGATCATGATTCACATGAAGGTATTATGAATGAAATATTGAATAATAGCCTAATAAGAATACCTTGGGTCAAGATTACTCTAACACCATTCTGAGTGGGAGATTCAAGTCCTTTAAATAATATCATGGTTTTCATAGGTTATGATTAATGATATGGGAATATCATGATATGGAAGGCCCAAAACACCATCAATTAATGAGTTTTTCATGGGGACTTCAGGATCATAATGACTAGAAATACCCCCTTATAAGGCCATGATGTATTTGTTTTTTTTTAAACATTATGAATTGATATCATTTCAAGAACAGAAATATCTTTTCTTTTCCATGTGAAATTAGTTTGTAGAAGAAACCAAATGAGTTCAAGGCATGAAGTGTGAATTATAGGATTATGGGATTAAAACATAAAGGAATCACCCCATTCTTGGGTGGATGGGGGGCTAAGATCTTGGATTAAATAAATAAAAAAAGAGTATGGGTGGTGGTCATTAAATGTTAACATCAAGCAGTGGGGATATATCTATCATGCAGTATAATTTCATTCGACAAGGGAATTTTCCATGATTTTTAATTCCATATGGTTAGGGCATTCATTTCCAAGATGTTTAATGTCATATGGAAAGGATGCAAGAATTGATTATAAATTTTGTTGATATTAATTTGGGGAAACATTGTTCTGGTTTGGAAGTTTAGATGTAGGAACCATATTTTAACCATGGACAGGCTTATTGTTGGGTAGAAATATATTGGTTCCCATATTATAATGATATATCACACATGAATGTAAGATTTAGGTATGTCTAAATCATGTGTTGGATGAATGATATTATAGGACCAACCCTCATTAAAATGATGTATATGTGAGGTTTAAGTACCATTCAATGTGAATAACATTTTTTATGTTCTTTAACAACATTTTTCTAGGATAATCAGTATGTAATTCCTACCAATATATAGTTAGGTACGTATTATTATCACTTTATATTTTGAAGATGATCCAAATAATAATTTTTTGGGCATCACTATGTGTCTATTATTAGTTGGCATCATGCCTCGCATAGTCCATTCAAGAAATATCTGGGTGTATATTTATACCATACGCAGAAATCAGGGTGTTTTGTGATTTATTATTGTGGTTATACCCAATACTAGGGATTCTTGAATTACTATGTTTCATATTATAACTAGAATCAAGACACATGTAGTTCCTGAATGGGAAACTCTATATGAAGATATGACCTTTAAAATGAGTGGGGTGGGAGAATTATTACACTTGATTATTGTATTAAGGCCTAATATTTGAGATCTAAGAGTCAATACATATCTCATGACAATGGGAACCAATCCACAACTAGTTCGTGAATGGGAAACAGTCAACATAGGGATGAACCTTTACACAAAGGGTGAATTTTCTATTTGATTGATGTAGTATGACACTTCATTTGAAATCCATGTGAAAATATAAATGATTTGATTACATGATTCAACCCACAAGAAGTTATTTAATATGAATCTCTATAAGTAAGACTATCCCATACATAGAGGGGGATGTGAGTATTTCTCCCATTGATTGTAGAATCCGATCCCACGATTAGAGATATGGGCATTATTACATGTCTTTTGATGATCAAAATCAAGAAATATATAGTTATTGAATAGGAAAATATCTTTTTCGGTCTTATCCATATGCATTGGGGGGTATTTTATCCATTGATTATTTTATCTAGAACTAGTATGAGATATCATTGTATAACTATTTATACTATAATGATAGGAATCAAGTCAAATGTAGTTCTGTAATGAGAAAATATCAATCTAGATATGACCAATATGTTGAGGGGGGTATTATTCCCACAGATTATTATAGATGGACCTATAATTTGAGATCCAAGACTCACAATATTTCATGTGATGTTTGGAACCATGAAACACATTTCTATTGAATGAAAACTATTTATGTAGGCCTAAACCATACATAGTGGTGGGAATTATTCTTGTTGATTGTTATAGATATACCCATGAATGGGTATCTTTGTATTAATATATATATTTTGATTTAATTAACCAAGATAAATATAGTTATTGTGAATCCATGATGTTTATCATTTTGTGGAAAGTAACTAGTTTGATGACATGAGAAATAAAAATTGAGGTTAGACTATGAATATGGATCTTAATGTCACTACAATCCTCCAATGGAAAGAATAAAGTAACGCATAGTTGATGGAAGGAGTTGTGGTGGGAGAAAAAAATAATGATAGTGGTCCTCTCAAGTTTGGTCCATTGAAGTGTGTAGTTTTATTTTATGTAAGAGACGATAACAATGCAGTTTAATGTTATACGGTGAGGACTATTGTTGTAACTTTTTATGGACTTGTATCCATGACCATGATAAAACTATCTCAAATTGACATGTCTCAATCATGTAAGAAATCTCTTATGAAAGTTCCTAACCCATATAACAAATGATCTTTGAGGGAAAGAAGGAATGACAATAGTTTATCTTAAAAAAGGAGGTGATTATTGGAATGGATATAGGAATTTTTTATCATGTGATTGCTGGTCTAATATATTGGATGTAGTTAACCCTACATATCTCATTGTAATGAAAATCAAGAAGTAAATAGTTTTGGAAAATTGTGCAATTAAGTGTCATGCATCAAAGAAATCAACCATGTAGTTTAACATCTTTTGGCATAAACATCATCTTTGATGTTTATCATCATGTAGTAAGACAATTGTTACCAGATCTAAAATAGATGTCCTGATAATTGTTGTATAGTCTTATGTATGCTAATCAAAATGAATATATTTTTGATAGACCAAGGATTTTGTATATTGGTGTTCCTTCATATCCTATGATGGTAGGAATCAAACCACATGAATTTCATGGATAGAGAATTCCATATGTGGATCTGACTAATATGTAGGAAAAAAGTCACTTCAATTATTTTTTGATCATATCAAGATCATGCCTGGTGAAAAATTGATGATACGATGCTTCCCATATAGTTTTATTTCATACGATAAGGATATATCATTTATTTTAACATCATGTGACTAGGATGAGATACATTGTGTAGTTTAAATTCATTCATTTAATACCTCTTCCATAAATTTTAACATCACGAGGTAAGAAGTTTTTTTCATTCTGACATCATAATACTAGAATGAATTCCGTAGTGTTTAATTTATTGTGTTCAAGAAATCTTTATAGAATTTAAACATCATGTGTTCAAGATGTTAGAGGCTTCGATGTTGGATATGTAATGTATTTATTAATAAAACTCACACTATTAGGGGTGTGGAATGTTCCCCATCCATGGTGAATAACATGTATGCTTGAATATGATAGACCTTATATACCATATAATTCACATCCCATTTGGGTTCAATATTTGAAGGTTTCAATAATGGAATTAATGGGGCTTTGAGATCCAATAAAAACTATATATAAATGAATGAATTGTGGAGAACCGTTTTATTAAAGGCTTAGTCTATCTCATTATTATGGACATTGATGTTAGGCAGTGTACACAACCTTATAACATTGAGCATGTCCAATTCATCGAATAGCATTTAAGAATTCTATTTATCTAAGATTTTTTCACAAATAGATATTCAATATGTTGGAAACTGGACATCTATGGAAGAAAATTCCTTGGTTATTTACACAAATGAATATGGAGTTTTGTTTAGTAGAATGAATTTTTGTATGTTAAGACCCTAATGATTAGGGTGTTTTGTTCAACTCAAAAACCATAGACATATTTACCATATTTTAGAGTATGTTTTAATGTGTTTTAAAGTGAAAATATCTTTTCATTTTTTACTGAATTGTAGTGGAATTAATGGTTGGACTCCACGTTGTACTCCTAGTATAAATACATCTACAAAAAAAATATATGTTGGTTATTTTCTCCTGAAATATTGGGTAAGGGAAACTAAATTTTGTGAGGATATTGGGCTTCACATATTCTTTTTCCTGATATCCTTGAGGGGTATAACCTCAGACCATTTTGGAATGATGTTGTTTGTAGTAAGGTATTACTTAAACTACATAGCTGTGGCGGGGGGATAGTAACCCACAACATCATTCCCTATATGTTAAATGACTTGGAATATTTTTTTATATATTGAAATTTTGGTTTCTAGTGGAAAACCTTTACATGAGTTTGGAATTCATGAAATTTACTTGTGAATTATGTATTGTCCAGTATAATTGTCTTCTTATAGTATTATGGATAACTAATTTCAAGGGAGAGTATGGTCTTAGACTAATGGGTATTGAATTTTCTTGCATGGTATTCTTCTAATACAGTGTGAATCTCATTTTTTTTGTTTTTATATGAGTTGGATTTCACCAAACACATTCTTGTGGAGAGGTACTTTCTCATTTGGAACTCAACAAAGGGTGATGTTCACTACTCGATGAAGAATTTATTGCCTTATATATTAGTGTATTGGGAGAGTCCCATCATAGACTAAAATAATAATTAGATACATCGTTCATAGGTTGGATATCTAATCATCATGATATGGGTGGTTTTAATCAGATCCATTTTTCCCATGTCACAAATGATAATCGATGATACTATCATTTGGTATATCATGTTTAAGACCACATTATCCTATGAATGGTTGGATAGAACTATGACTACATTATCTAATGCACTGGGATGAGCATTATGTGATTATGGTACATGATGCAATGTTGGTTCAACGGGGGAATATTCCATTATTATTATGATATACCCAGTGATGTTGTAAAATTATTCTTTCTTGATTGAATTTTTTCCACTGATCTTTTTTATAACTATATTGGAATATAATTTGATGTTTAGGTAGGCTATTGGTAGCTATCTAGATAGCTGCAAGCTAGTGATGAGGTTTTGGTATTCAGCCTCATTATTCATGGATCCATTGTATTGTGAGAAAGATTTGGGAAAATTGATTTGTATGGAGAAAACATTTTATCCCTAGACCAACCTGATTGAGAGTGTTATGTTCCAAGAATTTACTAATAAGAGATCACGAGGAACCATAAAATTACATATCTCATGTTTGGGGAGTTTCATGGAATGTTTAATCCTAAATATCGAGAAGTTCTATGTCCACTTTTATACTCTCTAGGGTCGGATATTCCATAATGAAATCAACTAGGGCCACCCCTTTCACTTCCATCTTTAACATGAGTAGGATGTCATAATGGTACAAAATAATTGTCTATCAGGACAAATATCCTATCAACATAAGTCATCTATGGAATTACATGAGTGTATTGATATAAGTTAACTAGTAGAATTCATTCTGGTTCTTGTAATGACTTACCTTTTTCACCTAAAAGATGATTGTGAGGTAGTTCTTCTCGACATTATAATATCTATTCTCCAGTCCAAGTATCATTACACTATGGTAGTAGAGACTATTCTCTGTCCCAGAATTATTTTTATATTGGTGGAGAGTTCTAAGTGATCATTCTACTACGGCTACAAATATTCTAAGTGGATTTAATTCCACTGTTTACTTCACGATTAGTGGTTATAGTAGGTACAAATTGAGACTCAAAAAAAAATTTGTAGTCCTCATCTCATTGGTAGGTGAATGACATCTTCATTATATCGGGGAAGTGGAGATAGTTTTTGACTAGTTTCGTTACAAAATATATATTTATGTGAGGTACCCTTGGATCCACCTATGTAATTAGAGATCTTGTGGTGGTGAAATTGGTAGAATTTATTTTTTATTTTCAAGGTCAACCTCGATGTAAAGGTGGGGTATCACAAACCAAAGTAATTTTCTAGAAGTCTCACCAAAATTGAATTTCTATAGATTCATCTTCAAAATATATAGCCACAACTTTTCAATGATTGTTTCATGATCCATGAGGTGACCACATCGCTCTTGGTACTTGGATAACAGGTTATCAATGTACTAATATTTTATTTTTTAAAATAATGTGTTAAATATATGATACATGAAAAATTACTAAGTATCACCAACGTCCACTAACAAAAAGGGAATGAACTGATAGTAAAATACCCTAATAGTAATTTGATCATGGTGGTTTCCTTTTCATTAGAAGATTTTTTTTGATTGTACCCACTATACTTATCCCTGAAGGAAAGGGCATTAAATCCTATAGTTTCATCGATCATGATTTCTATGATTGGAAATAAGAAATCATCCTTTGGTCCATATTGATTATGATTTTTGAAATCGATACATAACCTTATATTCCAATTATTTATATTGAAAATGATGATTTTGGGGAACCATTTTTGGTAACTCACATCCAAGAAAAATAAGGATTCTTCATTTTCTCAAAAATGATTCTATGTATGTAGTGTGAGAGGGGTGAATCCACCTAACTACCTACATGTAACCTTGATGGTCCTTTGGTATTCTTATATAGTGTGTAGCCATATCAATATTCAGTTTGGGGATTTTTATATAGTTCTAATTGAATATATATCAATGTGGCCTAAAAAATTCAATGTACATATCATTCCCAATGAGAGATATGGCAGCACAAATCAATGTATGGAAAAAGTATTATTCTTTTCCTAGATTCACCTATATGATATCATCGATGGAGGAAGATTCACCTTAATTGAATATATGATGTGTGTTATTAAGGTAACCCTCTAAAAATTTAACCTCAATGTATTGGAAAAATTTTAATACATTCTAGGTAACCCAAGGTAATCTCTATCACTATGGAGATGAGAGAGGTAATTAGAAAAAAATTCCACTGCCAAAGTAATTACATAGAGATTTGGTAGCTAATTATTAATATATCACATTGTCACTGAGGATAGAAGGACTTTGGAAATTTTGAATTAAATCTATTTTCTCAATCAGATTTATGGGTAGCACATAGTTTCTTTTGAGAATAGTCCACTGATTTCACAAGGGTAGACTAAAATCCATTTGGGGTTACAACAATCATATTTTCATAAACACTTGTTTATTTTACCTATGTTTTCTAAAATCATGACTCATCGTATATTTCTTCCCAAGACAAGAGGGGGGTAGTGTCACCATGTATTATAAAAACCTTTACATCTATGAGTTTTTAAAAAAAGGATTAAATGTTTGTTGTACCACCATATGGATTTGTAGCCAAGCATTTTTCAAGTAGGAAATTATATTCATAGTCTTGATTGAAAATTAGGAACATAGTATTGGATATGAGAACCAAATCCTATTATTTGATCTTGATCATCTTATGATGATTTAATCTCATTTATCATACCCTTGAATGGTTTGGTTTGGAGGAGATAAATCCCCTATGCTATATCCAAAAACATTAAAGGGTTTGAATCAATATGAGGTTAATCCTAGAACTATTTTAAATTAAAATCTTTTAGATGTTGAAATTTTTATGTCTTCTTTAATCATTTAGGGATCTAATATGTCCCTAGATGACCACCTCATGATCCGAATCTATGAATGATATGGTGACATTTCATTCTAAAGGCATAGTCTCCACTCAGTAATACTCAGCTATAGAGAATTCAATATCAAACACATGTGGGTTCCAAAGGGATTAAATGAGTGAACCTTTGAATTATATTGAAATATGGAGAACATCCAAGACTGAGAGTAGGAATAGGATAATCATAAATTGTTTCAATCTACCATATTTTGGATCTAGAGGTCGACACATCCAAAGGTAGGGTTTCTCTTTATTGTGTGTCTCATGAGTGAAGGTATTGGAGGTAGATAGGCCAGAGGTTCTATAGAGACTGAGGGGGCATCTAATTCTAGTTTCATAGGTCGCATCACCCATTACCTTTTCCTTCGATGATATGTCAATCAATTAGAATATAGATGTAATTGTAAGCTAATTGGGTGTAGAAACCCACTAGATGTTTCATGGACACCTCTGTGGATCATTTGGGTTTTTTTGGAATTCTTGTCCATGGGTATCAACTATATATATGATCTCTTTGGGGATGTAAGACATATACTTTCTCTTACCACACCTACATTATCACCTGTATATTTAAATCATCCTCCAACAGTGTCATGCTCCCTGATAAGGTATGGGGAACAGAAAGTCATAGACATATTCATTATTGAAGAATGGGTCAGTCATGTGTGTTATAATAATAGAATCATATATGATATCTTCATATGATAAGGGTTCATTTTTTATGGCTCCCCCTATACCTCAAAATTTTTTATGGAATAATTCTTTATTATTAATAGATTTCATAGGAGAGGAATAATAATCTTACTCTTTTGTATCTTCCTGTAACTGATGGTTACATCAACCATTAGGAGGGATATTATATATCCCCTATCTATGAAATATAACAACAATGGGGTAGCGATGCTATTATCTTAGGGTATAATGAGATTGGTCTACTATCATTCTAGTCATTGAATTGTAGAACTTCTATCCATGCCTAACCAGAGTTTTTTTAATCACCCTATTCTATATATTGGGTGTTGATTACATAAGAACCTTTTGATGGGCAATTTTACAGAATCACATATCTGGAATTGAACATCTTTTAGAGTATAACATTGAAGCGGAAGAAATCATAGATTTTATGAAGCCAAAATCTATATAAAGGGATGTAGTCATGATGACCATTGAGGTTGACCTTGTTCGGTTTTATGGGCTTTGGAATCTTTAGTATGTTATCTTCCATGGACTCAATGAAATTTCCACAGACCTCATAATTTAGAAAGTAGTAGGTTTTATTCATTTTTTCATCAAATATTAGGTCACATTGATCAATTTTTTCATCTAGGAAAGGGAAAATTTTCTATTACTAACCCTCAATGGGATATTTTGGAATTATTGAGACCTGCCTATGTGCTTACATAGTCACTTTTATAGTTTTTAGGGTAATAATTATAGTTTATTACATAATTAAACCTTTCCATCTTACTGAGGGTATGGTCTGATATTTAGCCTAGGTCTATAAGATGGAATCTTTAAAATGTTGTTCCATTTATGAAAATTCATTGAATCTTCTTGGATATTTAATTTGGATATGTGGTGAAAGCATCACATTTTGGTGATTTTTGTTACATGGATACAGAAATATCTCTAGTGAGAGAGGAATGAAAAGTAAATAGGTTAATCCATTCCATCAGGATATACATTTATATATACTATCATTTTCAAATTACTTGTAGATGGTTAGGTAAATAATTTTCATTTTACTAGCATTGAGATAATTTGATAAAGGAATTTATGATTAAGGACTTACCTTCCTAAAATAGATCTTTTTGGTAGGCTGTAGTAACACAAATGGTTATCCCTATCAGAGTCTGAAAAAACCACCTCATCTAGGTCACATTCTATGGATATGATGTCACGACCCGCCCTTGGGGCCCGTGCCGTGACTACCCCAAGCCCGCCTTTCATAGGCCAGGGGCTGGCGACTAGCACCAAGGCGTAGATCCCAATAAAAAGGGAAGGCATTGCCTTTGAAAAGTAAACAAGCACCACAGAGTAAGAAAGAGGAAAAGTAAACGCTAAGTAAAAACTATACAAACTATGCTGAAAGTAAAAGGGGCCAAAAATAACAGCCCAACAGTAAAGTACAACTGAAAGGAAAAACAGAAACTAAAAAGGGAAAACTGCAGCGTCGAGCCGTCCACTGGAAGTCCCACCTGAAGGGTGGGTACAGATAGCCACCACTGCTCCTCGGGTCCACCTGACCGCTCCAAGTACGTCCCGCCCAGTGGTCCACCTCCATGTACCGTCCTGCTCCACACTCCTCCACCACGATCAACGTTGTCCGTCATCTGCAACCAACACAACGTAGTGCGGGCAAAGCCCGTGTAGGGGTGAGTATAAGCTACTCAGTAGGGACCCCGAGACCCCCGAAGGTCTCCCGAAATCCACAAAGGATAATCCACAAAAGAAAGATACAAACACGAAGTAACATCTAACATGGATTAGGTATATTCCCATACATATACCTAAATCAAAAATTTCCCGTTCGGCTCCAACGTCCGAGCCCAAGCACAACCCAGTCCACACAGGAAAGAAAAACGTATACCCACACAGGATAGAACAACACAATCCACAAAGGAGAGTAAACAGTAAATCCACGTAGGACAGCTCAACACAATCCACAAAGGAGAGTAAACAGTAAGTCCACACAGGATAGCTCAACACAATCCACAAAGGAGAGAAACACAAGATTCAGCTCACACAGGTATACTTCTTCGGATGACGATAAAGATGATCACTGATCCATCTAAGTCGTTAGACCCACGAAGGATCGATAGGTAACTAACCCCCGCAATGACCCACATAGGATTGGACCCACACAGGATCGAGCCCACAAGGGACCGGGCCCACTCAGGACCTGTAGGTGCTGGCTCACACAGAACCGCTGAGCGCTGACCCACACAGGATCGGACCCACATAGGATCGGGCCCGCACAGGACCGGGCCCACGCAGGACCTGTAGGCGCTGGCTCACACAGAATCGCTGAGCGCTGACCCACACAGGATCGGACCCACACAGGATCGGGCCCACATAGGACCGGAAGCACTGATCCACGCAGGATCGCTGAGTGCAGTAGTCGTCGCAGTCCACTGAGGATCTCTGCACAGTCGTCACTGCAGTCCACTGTGGATCTCTGCACAGTCGTCGTCGGAGTCCACGGAGGATCTCTGCACAGTCATCGCCGCAGTCTACTAAGGATCTCTGCACGGTCGTTATAACGACCCATACTTTACATACATTGTTAATACTTCAAAATTGAAGCACACTTATTACAACATATGACAAAACCACAAAGGACCGTATATGTATAGTGTCTTTAAAAACTGGGAAACATAAACAACTGGTTCATAAATCTTCTACAGTGTCTCCCATTTATTTCATCATATCTAGGGTCCCTTTTAGCATATTCTACTTAATATCCATCTTCCTGGCCTGGGGAAAAGAAAACATAAAAGGGTGAGCTCAAATGCTCAGCAAGGGAAAATAAAGGAAATAAAAATCATATCATATCTTTATGAAAATTAAAAACCTGCAAAAGAGATCATAATATCTTAACATGGAAGAAATCATAGAAGTGAAAATGAGATCCCCATAATCATAACATAAAACTTGAACCTTTGTGGCATGCACACATAATCATGGAAAATCATTTCTTGTTAGTCATGACTCATTGCCAAGACTATCTTAGTGGACAAAGTCCCTTTCTGAACCGAGTTCACTCCTCGTTTCAGTCCTGTATCACTGAACCGAAATAACCTTCCGTTCCAGCCATGTCTATCTCATGAGATATAAAATCATTACCCAATGCATTGGAGGGAGATATAGGTCCCACCCATATTATAATGAATCCTTTCTTATGTGTTCCACGTAATCATAAAACATACATCATCGCATAACACATGTAACAAAAATGGGATTCTTGAAACATCATGACATCATAAATCAATTCATATAAGATAAAGGAATTCATAAACATAATTCCATCACAACATAGTCAAATAAATGTAAAAATATGGATAGAAACAGAACTCTTTATTATCTTAGATGGAAAATAATTTTGATAAAACACTTGAATTGAATTCTTGAGGAAAATATCCTTTCTTCTTCAAAATCAATTTCTTTTCACAAAACATCATGCAATTTTAAAATAAAGAGATTTTATTGAAAATAGTCATGAAATATTTTAGAGGAAGCTTCATGAAAATAAGGCTTTATAAAACAGTAGAAATCCGTTCGTGCCGTATAAGTTAAAAAAAAACATTCTTCGTACTTTTGTCGGAAAAGTCAAAAAGTACCTCGTACGAAAAACGACAAAAGATTCCTTTCATACGTATTACTAAAAACTCACCGAAGGGTAAAAATGGATTTAAACAATTTTAGGTGGATGGAAATAATATTACATATTGATAAAACATGGATGTGGATGATAAAATGCACCCCAGTAAATACTTACGAATAAACAATCTCGGATAAAAATGAGATTGTGATATTTACCTTACCTTAGGTCCGATTTGCTTTGTTCGTGTCCGAAGCTCCTGTATAATGGTTTAAATAATGTTATTGACTTATTCCAGAATCATACATATTGATATGAGATCATATATGGTCATATTATTAGCTTCTTGTTAGTAATATTTCATTGTTACTTGTTACTCGGGTCTTTATAACTTTTTGTTCTTATGCGTGTTTTGTCGAATAAATTCTTATTATTATCTTTAGGTTATAGATAATTCATTTCCAGAATGGTATTAGTGTAGTATATACCATATTCATTCATTCAATTCATTTATATAATCATTATGAAATGAAGATCATGTAGAACGAGTCGCATCACATCGTGGAGACGGTATTCCGTACGTACGCACGAGTGATGATATCGTTCCTATGATCGTGGAATTGTATTGGAGTATATATATATTATTTAAGTATCAATATTACTTCATAATAATCATATATAGTTACTCATTACACCATTATACCCATCCTTGTAAGGTGATGGTGGAAAATAGATTACACCACGGCGTGGAGACGGTATTCCGTACGTACGCACGCGCGGTGATTTCATTTTTCCGTAGGATGGATAGAAGGTGAATTAGGGTTGTTTCATATTTATAATAACATATCAGTATGTAAGTAATACTGATGTTATTACTTTATCATGAAACAACTAAAGAAGAAGAAGTTGAAGAAGAAAGAAATTGAAAAGATCGGTAATGGTTATTACCTCTTCTTTGAAATGCCTCGTTGAATCCTTCACTTAGGGAACTAAGATTGGTCTTTGAAGAAGACCAGGACCTCTAGGATTATTCTAGGGAAGTGGAGAAGGGAAAATGGCAGGGGTTGGCCGAGCATGAGTGCTCAAATTGGTGTGAGGAGGAGGGGGAGGAGGTGCCCTTTTATAAGGGAGGAGAGGGGCACCTTAGGAATATCTCAAAATATTATTTTATATTAAAGTCAAAATCGGTTTATAATGGTTCCAAAGGGTCTTATTTCGAAGCTAAAGTGGGGATGGGTCGAAATCCTATCAACCAATAGGATTTAGACAAGTTTAGGGTATTATTTTAACCATATCAATTAGATAAAACTCTAAGTTAATTAATTTAACTTTTACCGTGTCTTTTTGTTTTCTTTCACTATATGGTTAATACACTTACTATAACATGCCAAACGAACCCCAAATTATTTATTATTAATATATATATCCTTATCTAAGTCATTTGGCCGAACCTTAGATTTTTAGGAATAAAATAACAATTAATAATATAATATTTTATTTAAAAACTATTTTGGGTCAATTTTGACACTATTTGATATATGATTTTTTTGAAAGTCATAACAGAATTATATGTTCGAAACAAGTTGATTAAATAAACACTAATATATCATAGTAACCTATAAAATTAGTGGAATTCATAAAAAGTCTTAAATTACATTTATTTTGGTATTTATATTATCAATTTTGTCAATATTTCATTAATAAGATAATTACCGCATCATCTTTGTGTCATAAATAAATTAAATTATTTGATGTCTAAAAATTACAAATAAAATACCATCATGTAGGAAATCTTTTTAGCTTTCTAATGAATATTTACAATCTAATTTATCTTATGTATAACCCCATATTAAAAATGATTTACTTATTAAACTTTGATTTTAACTATTTTAACCCTTCTTTAAATAAATTAATAATAAATGTCCTAATCTAATCCAAGTGGGCCTAAATGGTCATATTTTATTCCTAAGTTTGTTTTTGGTCGAATTACACTTTTCCAATAGAATTAGGACATGTGTTAGGGTAATATTAATATCATATTTACCCTTAGTTACCCTATTTACTATTAACCGCGGTAAAAAAAGAAAAAAGTTACTATTCACCAAAAAATTATTTTCATCTCATTGAACCACATTTTAGTCCTTGATATTAACCGTGTCTCTCGGATTTTCGAAATTCCATTCACAGAAGCGGTAAAATTAAGTTTTATGCAAAATTCAGTTTTTAACCTACCACTTAGTGGTTTCACTATTCATCAAAAATTGAAAGTTTTCAGAAAAATACCAAAATTTCACCCTAGGCTAATTTCGATATTCTGAGTCCAAAAATGAAGTCCATTTTGAAAAATAAAATTTATAAAATTTCAAAAAGTGGTTATTACTATTCATAACGGCTAGTTTTAATAGCATATTGTTGTTTAGTGAAACTCGGTATTGCGTACGACGCAAGCTATCGAGGAAGGTCGCGATTGCGTGTAAAGCAAGCCAAGCAAGTGTTGTGTAGAAAAAGATTCCTTTGATGATTTATATAACATAAAAGTCTCGGGTGTTACATTCTACCCCCCTTAAAAAGAATTTCTCCCTCGAAATTCGTCACTTTGCCACAAACAAATGAGGATACTTCTCCCTCATCATATCCTCAAGCTCCCATGTAGCTTCTTCAAGTTGGTGGTTTCTCCATAAAACCTTCACCAAGCGAGTGGTCTTGTTTCGTAGGACTTTTTCGCTACGATCCAGAATCTCTATCGGCTGTTCTTCATAAGAAAGATCATGCTCCAGCGGTACAACTTCTGAGCTGAGTACATGTGAAGGATCTGGTATGTACTTTCTCAGGAGAGATACATGGAACACATCGTGAACTTGAGAGAGATTCGGTGGAAGCGCCAATCGGTAAGCTACCTTCCAAACACGATTCAATATTTCGAAAGGACCGATATATCTAGGGCTCAACTTCCCCTTTTTTCCAAATCTCATAACCCTCTTCCAGGGAGATATTTGTAAGAACACTTTATCACCCACTTCAAACTCTAGGTCTTTTCTTCGGTTGTCGGCATAACTTTTCTGTCGACTCTGAGCTGCTCTTATGTGTTGTTGAATAGATCTGACCTTTTCTGCCATTTCATCAACGAGATCAGGTCCTAATAGCTTTCTTTCCCCAAATTCATCCCAGCAAGTTGGAGTCCTGCATTTCTTTCCATAGAGAGCTTCATAAGGAGCCATCTGAATACTGGAGTGAAAGCTATTATTATAAGAAAATTCTACCAAAGGTAGGTGTTGATCCCAACCGCCTTTGAAATCCATAGAGCAAGCTCTCAACATATCTTCTAGGGTTTGAATTGTTCTCTCAGACTGACCGTCTGTCTGGGGATGATAAGCAGTGCTGAAACTCAACTCTGTATCCAGAGTATGCTGAAGACTTCGCCAGAACTTCGAGGTAAATCTCGGATCTCGATCAGATATAATATAAAGTGGTACTCCATGCAATCTTACCACTTCCTTTACATATATCCTGGCAAGCTGATCTAGAGATAAATCCTCTCTAATAGGAATGAAGTGTGCAGACTTTGTAAGACGATCAACTATGACCCAGATAGCATTATTGCCTTTGGATGTTTTAGGAAGTCCTGTGACAAAGTCCATAGTGATGTTTTCCCATTTCCATTCGGGTATGGGTAATGGTTGTAACATCCCCTTAGACTTCTGTCTCTCAGATTTAACTTGTTGACAAACCAAGCATCGAGAGACATATTCAGCAACATCTCTTTTCATGCCATCCCACCAGAAGTACTCTTTCAGGTCCCTATACATCTTCGTGCTTCCAGGATGAATAGAGAATGAAGAACTATGAGCCTCATCCAGCAGCTCTTTCTTTAATTCGGGGATGGGAGGAACGCAAACCCGATTCCTGAACTTTATTATCCCATCACAATCAAGGTTGAATTCAGGAACATTTCTCACCTTCTTTTGTAACTCGACATCTTCCTTCTGTGCCTCTTTAATCTTCACATGTATAGATGGTTGAACATTCATTTGAGAAAGATACGATTTTTCCCCTTCCATTATAATTCCAAGATCCATCCTTTGTAAATCCATAAATATTGGATCTTTTGTGATCCACATCATGGATAAACTAGCATGGTCTTGTCGACTTAATGCATCTGCCACCTTGTTTGCTTTCCCAGGGTGGTAATGGATTGAGCAGTCATAATCCTTAATCAGCTCCAACCATCTTCATTGACGCATATTCAACTCCTTTTGTGTGAAAATATACTTTAAACTTTTATGATCAGTATAAATATCACACCTTTCACCATAAAGGTAATGCCTCCAAATCTTTAATGCAAAGATTACCGCAGCCAACTCCAAATCATGTGTTGGGTAATTTTGATCATGGATTTTCAACTGTCGTGAGGCATAAGCTATCACCATATCATTTTGCATAAGAACACACCCCAATCCCTTCTTGGATGCATCACTGTAGATCACAAACCTTTCTCCACTACAAGGCAGTGTGAGCACAGGTGCACTGGATAACCTTCTTTTCAACTCCTTGAAATTCTCTTCACATTCCTCTGTCCAGATAAACTTAACTCCTTTCTGAGTCAACTTGGTGAGTGGATTAGATAATCGTGAAAAATCTTTTACAAAACGTCGATAATATCCAGCCAAACCAAGAAAACTTCGGATCTCAGTTACTGTTGTTGGTCTTGACCATCTTTCGATAACCTCTGTTTTTGCTGGATCCACAGATATCCCCTCTTTTGAGATTATATGACCCAAAAATGCAACTTTTTGAAGCCAAAATTCACACTTGGTAAATTTGGCATAAAGCTTCTCTTTTCTCAGGGTCTTCAATATAATTCTCAATTGATCTTCATGCTCTTCCTTGCTCTTTGAATAGACAAGAATATCGTCTATAAAGACTACCACAAATTGATCAAGATAGTCTCTAAAGACTCTATTCATTAGATCCATGAAGATAGCAGGGGCATTAGTAAGACCAAATGGCATCACTATAAATTCATAGTGTCCATACCTTATACGGAAAGCCGTCTTTGGTATATCCTCCCTTTTGACCCTTAATTGATGATACCCTGAACGAAGATCAATCTTGGAAAAGTATTGAGCTCCGCGTAGTTGGTCAAATAAGTCATCAATGCGTGGGAGAGGATATTTGTTCTTGATAGTGATCTTGTTAAGTTCTCGATAATCAACGCAAAGTCTCATTGATCCATCTTTCTTCTTAACAAATAGAACAGGTGCTCCCCAAGGTGACGCACTAGGGCGTATGAATACCTTATCAAGATTCTCTTGGAGTTGCTTCTTCAATTCCTGCAACTCAATTGGGGCCATTCTATAAGGTGTCTTTGAAATAGGCAAAGCACCCGGTACGAGTTCTATTGAAAACTCAACTTCACGATTTGGTGGAAGACCCGGTAATTCCTCCGGAAAGACATCATCAAACTCCCGTACAATGGGCATATTCTTAATCGTGAGTTTCTCACCAACTATTTGAGATAAATAACCTTCATTTAGTGGAATCAATACCCATAAGATGGAAGAAATTTCCACTGGAAGGTTATGTTAATCCTTGCATTGATAGACGATCGTAGGTTGATCTGGAATATGAAATGTGACTTCCCTTCTTTGGCAATTGATATGAGCTCCATGTAGAGAAAGCCAATCCATGCCAAGAATCACATCAAATTCCACTAATGGAAGGATCACAAGATTTGCAGGAAGCACTTTCCCACAAACTTCGATCGGAGAAGAATTATAAACTTTTGATGTGACTGTTGTTCCATTAGGTGTTGTCACAGCTAACTCAACATCTAATTGTTGAGGTAATACGGTGATACCCTTAGAAAATTCTTTAGAAATAAAAGAGTGGGTGGATCCAGAATCAAATAAAACATTTGCTACTTTAGAGTGGATGGTAAGTGTACCTTTCACCACATCGTTATCGTACTCCACATCGCTGATAGAAATTGCATGTGACTTTCCTTTGTCTTTAGCCTTAAGAGTTTGTTGACGTCGACCATCATCATCAACCCTTGGATTTGGGCATTGATTGGCATAATGCCCCATCTCCTTGCACTTGAAACATTGAAGTGTAGTAGGTTCATTCTGTGTATCCCTTCCTTTGTTTGCATCATTAGACATCTTCTTCCCATTATCACGGCATTCAAATGCCCGATGACCTTCCTTTCAACATTTAAAACATTTACTTGTCCCTTTAAGACAACTCCCTCCATGTTTCTTTCCACACTTTGAGCATAAGGGAAAGTTAATCTTCTTTTCAGTGTGCTCTTTAGATTTTTCTTTGAATTCCATCTTCCTCTTCTTATCAAACCCATGTGACTGATGGGTTACTCCAATCTCCATCTCGACTTTGAGAGCACATCGAACGATTTCCTCGTAGCTATTGAAGTCCCTTATGGCTAACGCCCTTCGAAGACTTGGTTTTAAGCCACTAAAGAATCGATCGATCTTACTCTCAGGTTGGATAATAATACCAGAAGCGTACCTTGCAAGTCTTGTAAAATTTGCTTCATAGGTACTAACAGATTCATCATCCCTTTGCTTCAGTTCAAGGAATTCTTTCTCCATCTTTGTTCGGAGAATACGAGGGAAGTATTTATTGAAAAATAAGTTCTTGAACTCGTCCCATTCTATAGACTCAATTTCATCCCTTTGCCTCGTATTCTTAACAAGATTCCACCATTGATCCGCATCTCCTTCCAAACGATACACTGCTAGGATGACTTTATCATGCTCAGAACATTGAAGAACTGAAAATATCTTTTCAGTAGTACTAATCCATTGTTTAGCAACTAATGGATCAGTAGACCCGCTGAAAGATGGAGGACGCTGCCTCATGAAGGATTCAACAGAATGTTGCTCCCTCCTTTGTTCGTTTGGAAATCCTGCATGATTCATAGCTTGAGAAAGTTGTGTGAGCATGGCTACAAGATTTTTCATTCCAGCTCCCATATCGTTTGGTTGCTCAGGGGGACAATCATTACATTGCCCATCGCATTCCGCATTAACACGGTTCCTTCGGGTTCCATCCATTGACTAAAACCAAGAAGAATAGTGTGAGCAACACTAATTATAATAGGAAACCACATAATTCAAGAATAAAATTTTCATGCTTAAGGTCTTATCCTAGGTTATTCAATGCCATTTCTAAAACACTAAGATTGTGTTCTATGCTTAGACTTATCCTTAGGGTTCTTACTAAGGCTTTCACATCCTAGTTTCCAAAGGTTGACTATACCTTTCCTCTGATACCAACTATAACGAACCATACTTTACATACATTGTTAATACTTCAAAATTGAAGCACACTTATTACAACATATGACAAAACCACAAAGGACTGTATAGGTATAGTGTCTTTAGAAACTGGGAAACACAAACAACTGGTTCATAAATCTTCTACAGTGTCTCCCATTTATTTCATCATATCTAGGGTCCCTTTTAGCATATTCTACTTAATATCCATCTTCCTGGCCTGGGGAAAATAAAACATAAAAGGGTGAGCTCAAATGCTTAGCAAGGTCAAATAAAGGAAATAAAAATCATATCATATCTTTATGAAAATTAAAACCTGCAAAATAGATCATAATATCTTAACATGGAATAAATCATAGAAGTGAAAATGAGATCCCCATAATCATAACATAAAACTTGAAACTTTGTGGCATGCACACATAATCATGGAAAATCATTTCCTGTTAGTCATGACTCATTACCAAGACTATCTTAGTGGACAAAGTCCCTTTCTGAACCGAGTTCACTCCTCGTTTCAGTCCTGTATCACTGAACCGAAATAACCTTCCGTTCCAGCCATGTCTATCTCATGAGATATAAAATCATTACCCAATGCATTGGAGGGAGATATAGGTCCCACCCATCTTATAATGAATCCTTTCTTATGTGTGCCACATAATCATAAAACATACATCATCGCATAACACATGTAACAAAAATGGGATTCTTGAAACATCATGACATCATAAATCAATTCATATAAGATAAAGGAATTCATAAACATAATTCCATCACAACATAGTCAAATCAATGTAAAAATATGGATAGAAACAGAACTCTTTATTATCTTAGATGGAAAATAATTTTGATAAAACACTTGAATTGAATTCTTGAGGAAAATATCCTTTCTTCTTCAAAATCAATTTCTTTTCACAAAACATCATGCAATTTTAAAAGAAAGAGATTTTATTGAAAATAGTCATGAAATCTTTTAGAGGAAGCTTCATGAAAATAAGGCTTTATAAAACAGTAGAAATCCGTTCGTGCCGTATAAGTTAAAAAAACATTCTTCTTACTTTTGTCGGAAAAGTCAAAAAGTACCTCGTACGAAAAACGACAAAAGATTCTTTTCATACATATTACTATAAACTCACCGAAGGGTAAAAATGGATTTAAACAATTTTAGGTGGATGGAAATAATATTACATATTGATAAAACATGGATGTGGATGATAAAATGCACCCCAGTAAATACTTACGAATAAACAATCTCGGATAAAAATGAGATTGTGATATTTCCCTTACCTTAGGTCCGATTTGCTTTGTTCGTGTCCGAAGCTCCTGTATAATGGCTTAAATAATGTTATTGACTTATTCCAGAATCATACATATTGATATGAGATCATATATGGTCATATTATTAGCTTCTTGTTAGTAATATTTCATTGTTACTTGTTACTCGGGTCTTTATAATTTTTTGTTCTTATGCGTGTTTTGTCGAATAAATTCTTATTCTTATCTTTAGGTTATAGATAATTCATTTCCAGAATGGTATTAGTGTAGTATATACCATATTCATTCATTCAATTCATTTATATAATCATTATGAAATGAAGATCATGTAGAACGAGTCGCATCACATCGTGGAGACGGTATTCCGTACGTACGCACGAGTGATGATATCGTTCCTATGATCGTGGAATTGTATTGGAGTATATATATATTATTTCAGTATCAATATTACTTCATAATAATCATATATAGTTACTCATTACACCATTATACCCATCCTTGTAAGGTGATGGTGGAAAATAGATTACACCACGACGTGGAGACGGTATTCCGTACGTACGCACGCGCGGTGATTTCATTTTTCCGTAGGATGGATAGAAGGTGAATTAGGGTTGTTTCATATTTATAATAACATATCAGTATGTAAGTAATACTGATGTTATTACTTTATCATGAAACAACTAAAGAAGAAGAAGTTGAAGAAGAAAAAAATTGAACAGATCGGTAATGGTTATTACCTCTTCTTTGAAACGCCTCTTTGAATCCTTCACTTAGGGAACTAAGATTGATCATTGAAGAAGACCAGGACCTCTAGGATTATTCTAGGGAAGTGGAGAAGGGAAAATGTCAGGGGTTGGCCGAGCTTGAGTGCTCAAATTGGTGTGAGGAGGAGGGGGAGGAGGTGCCCTTTTATAAGGGAGGAGAGGGGCACCTTAGGAATATCTCAAAATATTATTTTATATTAAAGTCAAAATCGGTTTATAATGGTTCCAAAGGGTCTTATTTCGAAGCTAAAGTGGGGATGAGTCGAAATCCTATCAACCAATAGGATTTAGACAAGTTTAGGGTATTATTTTAACCTTATCAATTAGATTTAACTCTAAGTTAATTAATTTAACTTTTACCGTGTCTTTTTGTTATCTTTCACTATATCTTTAATACACTTACTATAACATGCCAAACGAACCCCAAATTATTTATTATTAATATATATATCCTTATCTAAGTCATTTGGCCGAACCTTAGATTTTTAGGAATAAAATAACAATTAATAATATAATATTTGATTTAAAAACTATTTTGTGTCAATTTTGACACTATTTGATATATGATTTTTTTGAAAGTCATAACAGAATTATATGTTCGAAACAAGTTGATTAAATCAACACTAATATATCATAGTAACCTAGAAAATTAGTGGAATTCATAAAAAGTCTTAAATTACATTTATTTTGGTATTTATATTATCAATTTTGTCAATATTTCATTAATAAGATAATTACTGCATCATCTTTGTGTCATAAATAAATTAAATTATTTGATGTCTAAAAATTACAAATAAAATACCATCATGTAGGAAATCTTTTTAGCTTTCTAATTAATATTTACAATCGAATTTATCATATGTATAACCCCATATTAAAAATGATTTACTTATTAAACTTTGATTTTAACTATTTTAACCCTTCTTTAAATAAATTAATAATAAATGTCCTAATCTAATCCAAGTGGGCCTAAATAGTCATATTTTATTCCTAAGTTTGTTTTTGGTCGAATTACACTTTTCCAATAGAATTAGGACATGTGTTAGGGTAATATTAATATCATATTTACCCTTAGTTACCCTATTTACTATTAACCGCGGTAAAAAAAGTAAAAAGTTACTATTCACCAAAAAATTATTTTCATCTCATTGAACCACATTTTAGTCCTTGATATTAACCGTGTCTCTCGGATTTTCGAAATTCCATTCACAGAAGCGGTAAAATTAAGTTTTATGCAAAATTCAGTTTTTAACCTACCACTTAGTGGTTTCACTATTCATCAAAAATTGAAAGTTTTCAGAAAAATACCAAAATTTCACCCTAGGCTAATTTCGATATTCTGAGTCCAAAAATGAAGTCCATTTTGAAAAATAAAATTTATAAAATTTCAAAAAGTGGTTATTACTATTCATAACGGCTAGTTTTAATAGCATATTGTTGTTTAGTGAAACTCGGTATTGCGTACGACGCAAGCTATCGAGGAAGGTCGCGATTGCGTGTAAAGCAAGCCAAGCAAGTGTTGTGTAGAAAAAGATTCCTTTGATGATTTATATAACATAAAAGTCTCGGGTGTTACAGTCGTCGCTGTCGAGGAAGCAGTCGCAGCCAGCCTAGGGTCCCGCACATAGCAAGCTCATTCGGGAGGGTCCGCTCCACGAGCCGAGAGGATGGTACATCAACTGAAACAAAGTCCGAAGTTGATGTATCCAAAAGTTCTGTATCGCTAACAGGAACTCAACGTCGTTGACGGCACGTCGATCGGACGCCCGGTCTGAGAGTTATTGGCTTTTTTGTCCAAGGGGCCCGGTTGGTTTTTAAGGCAAAACCAACCCGAACGTACTCCACCTGCGTCCAAACCTCGGGTGGAGTATGCCAAAAGATCCGTCTCACAAAGAGGAACTCAACAAAGCTGACGGGACGTCAATCGGACGTCCGTAGCTCATGATATCAGCGTTTCCGCTCCGAGGGCCCGGTTGGTTTCGTGTACGAACCAACCCGACCGTACTCAAAGTTTTCCGAAACCTTGAGTGCGATATACTGAAACGACCGTCTCGATCCAAGGATCGTGTTGCCGCTAACGGCGGGTCGTTTGGAGGCCCGTAGCTCAAGATACGGCCATTTGAAGGAAGATCATCCGAAGACGGGGGGTACGGGCCCGGGGCGACCCGACCCGACCCCCCCGGGAGTCGGCCGAACCGGGTCGAACCGACCCAGTCCTACCCAGTCCGGTCCGGCCCGGGCACGGCCTGGCCGGTCGGACCGCCCTGGCCCGGTTCGGCCGAGCGGCCGAACGGCCGAGGCGCGCGGGGCGCCGCCCCCGCGGCCTGGTGGTGCCGCGGCCCCCCGCGTGGGGCCGCGCTGAGTCGGGATGCGACTTCAGCTACGTCCGAAGGCAGCGGACCCGCGCGGTCGCGGGTCCGCGGGTGCCGCCGCAGCCGCGGTGGCATGTCCGGCGGCGCGTCGGGGCGCCGCCGCTCCCCGCAGGCGGCGCCGCCGCGCCGCCGGCGTGTTCCGCGGGCCACCGGGATCGCTCTAGTGGTCCGACTCTCTTCCCGTCTGCGCCATTGCTCCTCCCGAGACTCGTTCTTCACTGCAAGATCGTCAAACATCTGTTGCGGCACTTTCCTCCGTCGCCCGTCAAATCCGCACAAACGAAGTACGGTGGAGGGTCGTCGGGCCGTGTTCGTTTGGCCCGCACCCTCCGCGTTAGATATAAACAACGGAAGAATTTTTTTTCCACATAGGAAACAACAATTTTAATAAAATCAAAATTGTTCACAATCAGGTTCTTTAACTTATTTAAAGAAACATTAAGGGGAATAAAAGGGGTAATTCCCAAAATAAATCCCTACCTCGTTGATCGTCGTGCGCGGGCGTTCTTCGCGGAAAAGCTCGTCACGGAAGAGGGGGATCGTCGCGTCGTCGCGGGAGGGCGTCGCGTCGTCACGGAATCCGGAGTTGAGTCGGCGAGATCAACGGACCAAGAACAACAGATTTAAATTATAAATAATTAAATCTGTGTTTCGTTTAAAACCAAAAAGAACCTTTAGAGGAAACCCGAAATCACTCACCTCAAATGGTTGGTGATCGGAGATCGGGGCGGGGAACAACGTCTTGGACAGGAGCGTCGTCGATTTCCGGGTTCGGCGTTCTTCGTGTTCTTCGCGTTCTTTGCGTTCTTCGCAAGGGAGAAGAAGATACAAGGGTCCTCTCAAATCTTCTCAATGCGCAAAAATAACCAGAGGTCGTGCGTTGGCATTACATTATTATTATACCAACGAATTTGAAAACTGGTTAAGAAACGATTGAATTCATTCGTTGAATTAATTCAACGAATGAAACAGCCCATTTAAATCACGAAATAAACCGCCCAATCAAATGGTCTGTTAATATTTTATGAATCGCGTCAGTTGACTTTCATAAAGACGGGTTTTCACGGGTGCGTTTCATAGCGGAAAGAAACGGCGGGGCTCGTGCGGGCCCCACCTCACAAATATCTTACCAAGGGGGTAGGATATTTCTGGATAGTATCCTATCCGGTTTAACTCAGTTCAAGACGCCTTTAAGTGGCATCAAGTGGCTTCCAAGTGGCTTAAGCGAAATAAAATAAAGTTTTCGCAAAATTATTTTATTTCTTAACTTTAAGCCCGAAAATTAAAAACCACACCCGAGCAAACGCAACTCCAGAAGAGGCGTTTCTAAGCGAATACCGGCGCTGTGATTTCATCGGAGCCCTCAGAATTCGATTCGGGGAACCGGTTAAAATGTTAGAAAAAGCCGCTCGTCCGTTCACTGAACGTACCCGAGCCAAACTTCGGAAAATGATTCCGGGCACACCGGGCCTCGGAATCAGGTTCCATCAGAGACTGCGCTCTTGTAAAATTCCAAAGAAAATTAAGAAAAAAATTTCCTTGAAATTTACGGGTCTTTACATTACTCCCACCTCAAGGCTTTACATCCCCGTAATGATACATCAAAAACTAGGGAACAAATGTGGGTACTGAGCACGCATCTGAGCCTCTCGCTCCCAAGTGCTCTCCTGGAGGTTCCCGTTCTGCCATCTGATGTGCACAAGAGGAATCGATCTCCCACATAGGACCCGCTCCTGTCGATCCTCTATCTCCACTGGGACGTCCGCAAAAGTCGTCCCATCATCCACGTCTAGCTCCCCATAGTCAATGATGTGCGTCGGGTTGTGCATGTCTCTCCTCAGCTAGGATACGTGGAAGACGTCATGCACCCGGTGCAACTGAGGTGGTAGAGCCAGGCGATAAGCCACCTCGCCAATCCTGCTGAGGACCTATAAATACCCAATGAAGCATGGAGACAACTTGCCGCCTCGGCCAAATCTCCGCAAACCACATCGAGATGAGACACGCAAGAAGACGTGGTCGCCATCCTCAAACTCTAGTGGCCTCCGCTTCCTGTCAGCATATGACTTCTGCCGGCTCTGTGCTGTCCTCATCCGCTTCTGGATGACCTGGACCTTCTCTGTCCTGGCCAGGATCATCTCTGGTCCCACTAGTGCTGACTCCCCAGGGTCTGTCCAGCACAAAGGAGATCTGCAAGGCCTGCCATACAACACCTCGTAGGGTGCCATCCCGATGGTGGAGTGGTAGCTGTTGTTGTACGCGAACTCCACGATGGGTAGGTGGTCCTCCCAGCTGCGACCAAAGTCGAGGACACATGCACAGAGCATGTACTCGAGGGTATAAATGGTCCTCTCCGTCTGACCATCCGTCTGAGGCTCAAAGGCGGTGCTCAGACGTAGCCACGTCCCGAACGCCTCCTGCAACCCCTTCCAAAGCCGGGAAGTAAAGCGAGCGTCCCGATCGGAGACGATAGTCGATGGCACACCCTGAAGTCGTACAATCTCCTGAACGTAAAGACGCCCCATGCTCTCCACTGAGCCCTGCTCTCGGATGGGTAAGAAATGTGCCGACTTGGTGAGTCGGTCAAAAATCACCCAAATGGAGTCGTGACCTCTGGAAGTGCGTGGAATTCCAGTCACAAAGTCCATAGATATCCCGTCCCACTTCCACTCCGGGACCTCCAAGGGCTGTACCATGCCTGCTGGTACCTGATGCTCTGCCTTCACCTGCTGGCAGGTGAGGCATCGTGAAACGAACTCTGCCACAACCTTCTTCATGCCCGCCAGTGCTGTCGTCTGATATCCTGGTACATCTTTGCCACTCCAGGATGTACCGCCAAAGGAGAAGTGTGAAACTCTCTCATCACCTCCTCTCGTAAAGCGACTGGTACCAAGGTACGTCCTCTGAAACGGACATCGTGCTCTGCTCCAAGGGAGAAACCATCAAGTGCCTGTCCCGAGGATATCTGTGCACGCCGTGTCTCACAGTCAGCGTCCCCACGCTGTGCCTCTCTGACCCGATGTAGAAGTGGAGGAGTGACTGTGAGAGACTGAAGGAAGGCTGCTCCGTCTCTATCCACGAAGGATATCTTCAAGGCGGCTAGCTGCTCTGTTGCCTCCTCAAGTAGTTGGATTCCCGTCCTCCTGCTGAGGGCATCAGCTACCACGTTCCCCTTCCCAGGAGTATAGACTATCTCAAAGTCATAGTCCTGGCGGAACTCGAGCCATCGCCTCTGTCTCATGTTCAGGTCCTTCTGAGAGAATATGTACCTGAGACTTTCGTGGTCAGAAAAGACTGTAAAGCGCTCGCCCATCAGATAGTGTCGCCATGTCTTCAGGGAGAAGACCACTACTGCCAACTCCAAGTCATGGGTAGCGTAGTTCTGCTCATGCGGCCTCAACTGACGTGATCCATAGGAAATCACGGCCCGCTACTACATCAGGACACACCCGAGTCCGGTCCCTGATGCATCGCAGTAGACTACGTATCCAACTCCCTCCTCAGGCAACCTCAAGATAGGTGCGCTGGTCAACCTCTACCTCAGCTCCTGGAAGCTCTGTTGACATCTGTCTGACCACACGAATGGTTTCCCCTTCTTCGCCAACGCTGAGAGTGGGGCCACAAATCTGGAGAAGTCCGGCACAAATCTTTGATAGTATCCGGCTAGGACCAAGAATCTCCACACCTCTGTCACGCTCTTGGGTGGCTCCCAAGCTAGCACTGCCTCGATTTTCGTGGGATCCACTGCCACTCCCGCCTCAGAAATGACGTGCCCCAAGAAGTGGACCTCACGTAACCAGAACTGGAACTTCGAGAGCTTTCCATAAAGCTGGTTCTCTCGGAGTGTGTCTAGTACAACACGCAAGTGGTAGGTGTGCTCCTCCTCGGTGGTCGAGTACACGAAGATGTCGTCGATAAAGACTATGAAAAATCGATCGAGGTATGGCTGGAAGATCCTGTTCATGAGGCTCATTAACACTGCTGGAGCGTTGGTCACGGCGAAAGTCATAACCAAGAACTCATAGTGGCCACACCGACATCTGAAGGTCATCTTCTGCACATACTCGTCTCGAACTCTGAGCTGATGATAGCCTGACCTGAGGTCTATCTTCGAGAACCACCGTGCTCCCTTGAGCTGATCGAAGAGGTCATCAATCCTGGGTAGCGGATACATGTTCCTCACTGTCACCTGGTTCAGGCGAAGATAATAGACACACAGTCGCATGCTCCCGTCTGCCTTCTTGGCGAACAATATCGGGGAAGCCCAGGGTGAAACACTGGGTCGGATGAACCCCTTTCCCTGTAAGTCCTCCAACTGTACCCGCAGCTCTTGAAGCTCAGCGGGGGCCATCTGATATGCTGGAGTGGATATCGGGGCTGTCCCGTGGTATAGGTCAATATAAAAGTCTACCTCTCTGCGAGGAGGTAGTCCTGGAACGTCGTCGGGAATGACGTCCGTGTACTAATCCACCACTTCAAGAAAACTGGGACTCCGCACGTCAACTGCTCCCAAGATGAGGCTAGCCAACTGATTAGTGATGGGCTGACCTCTCCTCTGCGTGAGTCCATCCTGTGCTGCTAAGGCTCCCTTCTCGCCGGTGAAGGTGAACCTTCTCCCGTCGGTGCGCACACATCGCACCTTGCGCCTAATGTAGTCAATATGAGCATGGACCGTAGATAACCAATCCATGCCCAAGATGATGTCGTAAGGCCTCGACGCCGCTACAAGAAGATCCCAGCCGATGCTCTCGCCTCCTAGAGTAAGCTCACACTGTCGGCACCAGTGTGTAACCATCGAGTCTGCTCCCATAGGAGTATCTAGACGTATGGATCGAGCCAACGGCTCCGTCAGAATCTCCGAGCTCTGAACAAGGGCAGTGGCGATGAAAGAGTGACTCACTCCTGTGTCTATCAGAACTGCAACAAGGGTGGAATAGACACAGATCATACCTCGAATCATCTCTGGCGCACCGTGGTCATAGGCCTCCGCTTCCTAGAGCTGTGCCTATCTCTGCCCGCCGACTCTCTGAGATCGGGGCGGGCCTCCTGGTGGTGGTGGTGGCAGAGTCTCAAAGCGTCGCCCACCACCTGCTGCTCGGCCAGCTCCTCTGCCTCGTCCGCCTCCTCCCTGCGGACCGCCACGGTCGACCCTCTGTCTCTGCTTGGGTGGTCCCTCCACAGTCTGCTGCCCCTCGGTACGACAGTTCGGGCAGTCATGAGCCGTGTGGCCCTACCCGCCGCACTCGTAGAACTGTCTGCCTCTCGGAAGGCTGGCTCCGCGCTGTGTGCCCCGCACTGCTGAGCCAGTGTCCCGGGGTCATCTGCCGGAAGGCCTGGTCTTCCTGGAACCCTGAGTCATCCGTCGGCTACCTGCTACCGAAGACTCCGCTATCTGCCACCCTGCGGTAGGTCTCGCTGTGGACTCAGCCAGGAATCTCTCGATCAGGAGGGCTCGCTCCAGTACTCCTTCCTGGGTCGGGATGCTGAGGGAGATCAGCGATGCCCTGATCTCGTGTCTCAATCCCTGCTCGAAGGTCTGGGCCTGGAATAAGTGGTTCTGTACCATGTCTGTCGAGTAGAGAGAAAGGTCGGTGAACCTCGCCGTGTACTGGGCGACCGTCAAGCTGCCCTGCCGCAGCTGAAGAAGCTCCTGGATGCGCACCGCATAGAGGGTGGCCGGGACGAACAATGAGCGGAAGAGGCTCTCGAAGTCCATCCAGATAAGGGAGGCCTCATCGTGTACCTGGAGCATCAGGCTCCACCATCGCCCTGCTGCTGCGTGCAGTAGGCTCGCCGCGAGGATCACCATGAGGTCTGCTGGTGTCCTCACTAGCCTGAAAACTCGGACGACCGCCTCCAGCCAGTCCTCGGATGCCTGGGGGTCCGACTCCCCACGGAACCTGGGTGGTCGCTGGCGCTAGAACTTGTGTAGAGATTCGAGGCGTCGTGCGTCATCAGCTGCCAGTGCTGGAAGCATCGGGGGTTCGGCGGGTAAAGGTATCGCCGGTGCCTCTACTGTCAACGAGCCCTGTACCGAGGCCTCGTCGCTCGGCGGGCTGTCATCGCGCTGTACTCTAGGAACCCTAGCTGGCTGCTGTCGTCGTGCCATCCTGAAAAGGAAACAATCCATCCACGGTCAGAACAGTATGCCTGGTGAGCTGACACAAGTAATCACGAAGAAAACTTGAAACACACATGCAATCAATGTTTTCATGCATTAAGTCGGAAATCAGAAGTCAGGGTCCTGGTGTATGGATACGTTGGCCTCCGCACCAACACTGGACTCCCTGGACTGATAACCACACATAATACGCTAAACACTATTGCTTAACATAGAAGAAAGATCAGAGTCTACGGTAGAACCGACCACCTCTGATACCAATTTGTCACAACCCGCCCTCGGGGCCCGTGTCGTGACTACCCCAAGCCCGCCTTCCATAGGCCAGGGGCTGGCGACTAGCACCAAGGCGTAGATTCCAACAAAAATGGAAGGCATTGCCTTTCAAATGTAAACAAGCACCACAGTGTAAGCAAGAGGAAAAGTAAACACTAAGTAAAAACTGTACAAGCTGTGCTGAAAGTAAAAGGGGCCAGAAATATAAGCCCAATAGTAAAGTACAACTGAAAGGAAAAACAGCAACTGAAAAGGGAAAACTGCAGCGTCGAGCTGTCCTCTGGAAGTCCCACATGAAGGGTAGTTACAGATAGCCTCCACTGCTCCTGGGGTCCACCTGACCGCTCCGAGTACGTCCCGCCCAGTGGTCCACCTCCAGGTACCGTCCTGCTCCGCACGCCTCCACCACGATCAGCGCTGTCCGTCGTCTGCAACCAACACAACGTAGTGCGGGCAAAGCCGGTTCAGGGGTGAGTATAAGCAACTTAGTTGGGACCCCGATACCCCCCATGGTCTCCCGAAGTCCACAAAGGATAATCCACTAAGGAAGGATACAAACACGAAGTAACATCTTACATGGCTTAGGTATATGCCCATACATATACCTAAGTCATTAATTTCCCGTTCGGCTCCAACGTCCGAGCCCAAGCACAACCCAGTCCACACATGAAAGCAAAACATATACCCACACAGGATAGAACAACACAATCCACAAAGGAGAGTAAACAGTAAATCCACGCAGGATAGCTCAACACAATCCACAAAGGAGAGTAAACAGTAAGTCCACACAGGATAGCTCAACACAATCCACAAAGGAGAGAAACACAAGATTCACCTCACACAGGTATACTTCTTCGGATGACGATAAAGATGATCACTGATCCATCTATGTCGTCGGAACCACGAAGGATCGATAGGTAACTAACCCCCGCAATGACCTACACAGGATCGGACCCACAAAGGATCGGGCTCACAGAGGACCGGGCCCACGCAGGACCTGTAGGCGCTGGCTCACACAGAACCACTGAGCGCTGACCCACACAGGATCGGACCCACACAGGATTGGGCCCACACAGGACCGGGCCCACGCAGGACCTGTAGGCGCTGGCTCACACAGAACCGATGAGCGCTGACCCACACAGGATCGGACCCACACAGGATCGGGCCCACACAGGACCGGAAGCACTGATCCACGCAGGATCGCTGAGTGCAGTAGTCGTCGCAGTCCACTGAGGATCTCTGCACAGTCATCGCCGCAGTCCACTGAGGATCTCTGCATGGTCGTCGTCGGAGTCCACGGAGGATCTCTGCACAGTCCTCGCCGCAGTCCACAAAGGATCTCTGCACGGTCGTCGCTGTCGAAGAAGCAGTCGCATCCAGCCTAGGGTTCCGCACACAGCAAGCTCGTTCGGGAGGGTCCGCTCCACGAGCCGAGAGGCTGATACATCAACTGACACAAAGTCCGAAGTTTATTTATCCAAAAGTTCCGTATCGCTAACAGGAACTCAACGTCGCAGACGGTGCGTCGATCGGACGCCCGGTCTGAGAGTTATTGGCTTTTTCGTCCCAGGGGCCCGATTGATTTTTAAGGCAAAACCAACCCGACCGTACTCCAACTGCGTCCAAACCTCGGGTGGAGTATGCCAAAAGATCCGTCTCACAAAGAGGAACTCAACAAAGCTGACGGCACGTCCGTAGCTCAAGATATGAGCGTTTCCGCTCCGAGGGCCCGGTTGGTTTCGTGTATGAACCAACCCGACCGTACTCAAATTATTCCGAAACCTTGAGTGCGATATACCGAAACGACCGTCTCGATCCAAGGATCGTGTTGCCGCTGACGGCGGGTCGTTTGGAGGCCCGTAGCTCAAGATACGGCCATTTGAACGAAGACCGTCCGAAGACGGGGGGTATGGGCCCGGGCCGACCCGGCCCGACCCCCCTGGGAGTCGGCCGAACCGGGAGGACCCGACCCGGTCCGGTACGGCCCGGGCACGGCCCGGCCGGTCGGACCGGCCTGGCCCGGTTCGGCCGAGCGGTCGAACGGCTGAGGCGCGCAGGGTGCCGCCCTCGCGGCCATGTGGTGCCGCGGCCCCCCGCGTGGGGCCGCGCTGAGTCGGGACGCGGCTTCAGCCGCGTCCGAAGGCAGCGGACCCACGCGGCCGCGGGTCCGCGGGTGCCGCCGCAGCCGCGGCGGCCTGTCCGGCGGGGCACCGGGGCACCACCGCTCCCGGCTGCCGGCGCCGCTGCGCCGGCGACCCGCGCCGCCGGCGTATTCCGCGGGCCACCGGAATCGCTCTGGTGGTCCGATTCTCTTCCCTTCTGCGCCATTGCTCCTCCCGGGACTCGTTCTTCACTGCGGGATCGTCAAACATCCGTTGCGGCACTTTCCGCCATCGCCCATCAAATCAGCACAAACGAAGAACGACGGAGGGTCGCCGGGCCGTGTTCGTTTGGCCGGCACCCTCCGCGTTAGATAAAAACAACGGAATAATTTTTATTCCACACAGGAAATTTTTTTTTAAATAAAATCAAAATTGTTCGTAATCCGGTTCTTTAACTTCTTTAAAGAAACATTGACGGGAATAAAAGGGGTAATTCCCAAAATAAATCCCTACCTCGTTGATCATCGTGCGGGGGCGTTCTTCACGGAAAAGCTCGTCGCGGAATAGGGGGATCTTCGCGTCATCGCGGGAAGGCATCGCGTCGTCGCGGAATCCGACGTTGAGTCGGTGAGCTCAACGAACCAAGAACAACAGATTAAAATTATAAATAATTAAATCTGTGTTTCGTTTAAAACCAAAATGAACCTTTAGAAGAAACCCGAAATCACTCACCTCAAATGGTTGGTGATCGGAGATCGGGGCGGGGAAGAACGTCTCGGACGAGAGCGTCGTCGATTTCCAGGTTCGGCATTCTTCGCGTTCTTTGCATTCTTCGCGTTCTTCGCGTTCCTCGCAAGGGAGAAGACGATACAAGGGTCCTCTCAAATCTTCTCAATGCGAAACAATAACCAGAGGTCGTGCGTTGGCCTTACATTATTATTACGCCAACAAATTTGAAAACTGGTTAAGAAACGATTGAATTAATTCGTTGAATTAATTCAATGAAAAAAACAGCCCATTTAATTCCCGAAATAAACCGCCCAATTAAATGGTCTGTTAAGATTTTAAGAAACGCGTCAGTTGACATTCATAAAGACGGGTTTTCGCTGGTGCGTTTCTTAGCGGAAAGAAACGGCGGGGCTCGTGCGGGCCCCACCTCACAAATATCCTACCAAGGGGGTAGGATATTTCTGGATAGCATCCTATCTGGTTTAACTCAGTTCAAGCCGCCTTTATGTGGCTTCAAATGGCTTCCATGTGGCTTAAGTGAAATAAAATAATGTTGTTGCAAAATTATTTTATTTCTCAACTTTAAGACCGAAAATTAAAAACCACACCTGAGCAAACACAACTCCATAAGAGGCGTTTCTAAGCGAATACCGGCACTGCGATTTCATCGGAGCCCTCAGAATTCGATTCCGGGCACCAGTTCAAATGTTAGAAAAACCTGCTCATCCGTTCACTGAACGTACCCGAGCCAAACTTCGGAAAATGATTCCGGGCACACCGGGCCTCGGAATCAGGTGCCGTCAGAGACTACGCTCTTGTAAAATTCCAAAGAAAATTAAGAAAAAAATTTCCTTGAAATTTACGGGTCTTTACATATGAATGGAATATCATAACACCACATCAAGACCCTAATTATGTGAGTTTCATATCCCATCCATTAAAAGGTGGAGGAGGAAGGATTGATGAAATTGGGTTATGTCAAGGTTTCATCCAATAATTTGTCAAAATGGTTTTATTATACTATACAGGTTCATGTCCCCTTTACATGGATTCCATTTGAGCATCCAGGGGCTCAATGGTGTTGAGTAGTTTTGGAGGACCAACTATTTAGGCAGTTTCCCATTTACATTGACCAAATGGGGTTTCTTTTTGTGGTCCAATATTCCTCTCTGGAAATTTCTCAATCCATAATAAGATTAAATAATGACTCTAGAGGGGGAGGATTTGTCACTATAATAGAGAGAGGTCATGATATTCCTTGAATTAATATATTTTATAGATTTAATAACTAGATCTGGATCTAATCTGATGATTATATATTTCTATTTCAAGTTGATCAACTATTTCTTGATTTATGGGACGATGAAATATATCAAATCATGAAAATGATACATAGTGGGAATGTTTCTTTTTAGTAGCTCCTCTTTATGTTGTCTGACATTTTTTTATCTCATTCTCAAATATTACCAACATATTATCAATGGAAGTAGATTCAGATGTTTTGGGTGCCGAGTGGTTTATGAACACTTATTTCCAATTATCTTGCATAGTGTTCCCATATATAGGTGAAAAATCAATATTTGGTGGTGATAGATTCTGGATAATCCTTTGGTTCAACGTATGTGCAACCTATGTTGGTGTATCTAAATCACACTCATCTCGTGTTATGTTTTTGTATTGAATCCATATGTATTTTTGCCTTGATATACATAATTTTCTTCAATAATGATGAAAACCATTAAATTGAAATATCAAGACATGTTATTTATCCCATTACACACATTGATATAGGGTGATTTTTAAATCCTTTCATCATGGCCATTTTTCAATCTAAAATCCAAATTATAACCTTTTTCCGACCACCACTGCAAGGATTAATTTCCTTCTTCATCCATTTATGTTGTCTCATCTTGGGAGTAGTCACCCTGGAAGAGTTTCTAGGCATGATTTTGTAAAATTCGTCAAATAGAAAATGTTAGTCTTACTGTGGTAGTAATGATTGAATGATCTCCATAATTTCATACCTCCCAACCTATAGAAGATTAATACCATCAACCGGAATGATAATTCATGAAATTCCCCTTCTCTGTGGGCTGAGGACTATTTCAAGAATGAATTGGATTTTTAATCCATTATATTGGGATTTGATGAATCTATTTATGTATTTAATGACTCCTTGGATAGAAATTGGGTTTTAAATTTGGATTTTCCTATTGGATATGATTAATCTATAACTTCCTTTTATTTCTCTAGGACCCCTATTGAGGTGTGATTAAAATTATGATGATGATTGAGAAAAAAATAAATACATCCCTATTGGATGGGGATTACTTGTTTCTACTACCAATATATCCTAAATTTTCTTAGGGAATGATAATTCTAGGGGTGGAATTGGAGTTAAATATTCCCCCAGGAATGTGAGCTAGGATTTCTACCAGACATCTTCAATTGCATCTACAATTGTGTCCTCTTTTATTTGGTTCAACTATGGTTCTGTATGAATTGCATTCAATGAGATCTCACATAATGGGAGTCATTTTCTATATGAATTTTTTTGTTGGACACACCTTCATCCTCCATTTAGTAAATTAATTCTCTTTGTTTTGAGGTTCCATGTTCATAGTTCTATTAGTAGCCCTCTCCATCTATTTGAGATGTACTATCATCATTAATGTGGGGGAATTACATTGTAGTGTCAAGCTGGATTTTACATTTCTAGGTCCCTTGATAAATCAAATGTTTATGAAATTACAGGATGGAAAATCTAGGGAGTCATGATTTTCTTGTGGTGTGATGAAATGAAATTTTCTATAAATTCCCCACCCTCGAATATGGTTAAATGAGAATTATTTGGTTGTTAATTGTTGATGAGTTTTGATGTAATAGAGGAGTGTTTGTTATATAATTTCACTGTTTTGATCATGTTTATGGTCACAAAACCAAAAGATAACATGTAGGTCCTACATAAAATAGAGTTTATTGAGATTCTGAAGGCCTCCCTCATATCATAGATAAGGGAGGTGTATAGCCATAAATAACTGATGAGTTTTTCAAATATTTTTGAAAAGATAAGGCATCCACTCCTTCTATAGGTATCTTTGGATCCCATTTCCTTAAGTGATGAGCGTATAAAACATGGTAGGGAGTTTTTTTATATCTAACTCCATATATCAATTTTATCTTCCTCTTCATCAAATAACTCACATGCACCATCTCATAACAGATAATTTGCTTCTACGGGTCTGATACTGACTCTGGAGAAGGTTTGTTGGTAGTTAATGGGGAACTATATTTGGTTGATCCTAGGATTTTATGAACCCTTTCTATATTATGATATATGTGTTTTAAGAACATATATATATATATATCTTTATTTATAGGAGAATGTAGTGTTTCCTTCTCTGAGGGATACTTCACAATGGGGAGGTTTACCAAAAACTTATTTCAGGAGTAGAGTTCATGTGAGCCATTTCCACACTACCATGAGGAGTAAAATTATTTTAATAGTCACCTTATACATAAATTGAAGAGTCAACATATCCTTGAGGTGTTCTAGGTATGTGTTGAAAAACCTCATAGAGACCGGTTTTGAGAACAATATGGAAATGATCTTATTTTGTGTTGTTTCTAGAATATGATGATCTGCCTGTTATGTTTTAAAGAGACATAAACCTTGTGTATGATGGATAATAGAATATTTTTTAACCATATTGTTCATTGAGAATATGATCCCACATCAGATAAAATGTTGGGTTATGTTATTGATATTTTATGTTGTTTATAGATGTATGAACATACATTTGGGAGGTTTCAACAATATTTTGTAATTCTTCATTTAATATGGGTTATTATCCTCATAAAAATTTGAATTACCCACCAAAATATGGAAAAAGACACCAAAATGGGGATATGATATATGATCCTCCACATGTATTGCCTATAAAAATGCTAGTGTAGTCTTTCGTCAGTTAATGTAGCGATTTTATCCTGACATCCATGAGCTACTGGAATATGCCAAATAGCTTCATTGAAAATATTATGATCCTATCTTGTTTCTTATGTTTCTCTCCCTTGTTGGGTCTTAGATCTAGAGGAGTTATGTGTCTGATCTCACTACTTTTGAATATGCCAAAGGTCATTTTCTACAATGAAATGATCATTTCTTGAGGCATGTGCTACTCTCACTAGATGATCCCATGTTGGAATGGATGTATGAGCCCAGTTCGGTGCTGTTGGAGAATTAAACTAGTATTTCTCAAAAATAAAATGTTCTTGTCATGAGGCATGTTCCACTGTCACTATGTGATCCCCAATTTGAAATAGAATATGAGCCCGTACCAGTGCTTTTGGGGTATGTCATCTGAATTTTTTGTCATGAATTTTCCATTATACCAATACATGTTCCTCTCTCACTTGGAGAGACATAGTTGGAATGAGGATATTAGACTCATTTAGTTCCTTGTCCCTTACCAAAATATTATGACAATCATACAGGATGGAAATAAAATTGAGTGATTTCATTAATAAAATCACTTGTTTATACTGATTAGATTGTTGTGCTACCCTGGCTATAAGGATAAAAATTTGTGACTATCCATGTATATATACTAGTGCGGGAATATGATGGTGGAGTTATTCACATGTCTATATAATGAAATGAAATTTTAAAAAAGTGTGATAATGAGTATAGTATTTCACATTTTATGTCCCAAATATGTTATACCATATGTCATCAATAAAAGAGGGGATATAAACCAACTCCTTTCCTCCTTGTACCATTAGAATATGCTGATGGGATTTTTTAACAATGGAATGTATATGTTCCTCCCTCATACTTCCTATACAAATATGCCAACATAAATAATCTTTTTTGTAAGGGATATGAGGATCTCCACTAGTTACCACCAGAAAATGATATTGATCATCTTTAGTGGAAGCTGGAATATGAGCCCACTTCTAGTTTTCAAAGGCTTTCCCCACCTGATGTATCTTCCTTAGTTCCTGTGCTTGAGCACCATAGGTAGAAATGTGTCTAGTGGTTGCCTCAATAGGTGAATAAGGGGAACCAGTGAGATGGAAAGGATGACAGAGGTTGAAAGAATCCATCATTGGAGGCTCTTTAACTAGAATGGAGCGATAGATGAATCCTTGATCCACCATCACAAGATACCGATGTTGGTTTTTTGGTACTTCAGAGATAAGCCTCTAAAGTGATTGTTAGTGGAAACATGTGCCACTAGTTTTACTAAATCTATTTCTAGATGAAAAAGAATCATCAGCTTCAGTGTTTGGAGAACCATGTGTGCATCCTCATGGGTCATAATTGTACCATGTTAATGGTATTAAAAAACATTTTGTGTTTTCCACCCGACGTTTAAGGTGTCGGTAAGGTGAGGTATTTTTAAAACATAATGGGGTTTCATACATGGATTAATTTATTGAATAATGACGAGATGAAGATATGATATCATATTAGATTGTTGTTTGTGAGAGAAGTATCTATAGTCACAAAGTAAATAAGGAAAAATTCATCCATTAGTTCATAATCATTGGAAATATACTGACTTAATTAGATATCCATAGGTAATAGAATTAAGCATTACTATTTCTACGGTAGCCAATATACTCACATAGTCATTTCACATAGTGGATGTACATACATTATGAGGAACCCTATTTTATGGGATTGAACAACATGCATGAAATTTTTATTTTCACAGGTGGAACATAATGAAATTCCTTAAAGCATCATCAAATGATCATTTTTATAGTTTTGGAGAATCTATCATTTTTAACATTTTTATTTCTTAGAATTATATAACATGTGGTTTTTACTGATGGTTGATTTTGGGTGTGGGGGGGGGGGGGTTAATGCCTTATGAAATCATTCACATCGGGTTCACCATTTTATCCAAAAAGGTGTCAAATGGTTGGAAAATTTGGTTTGATTGTATCTAGGAACTGTATCCATTTTAACCCATGATGGGGGTGGCATAACTGGATGAAATCTCCTCAAGTTCAACATTTTCATATTTTATAGAAACACTTAATGGTTTCCAATTATAAATATGTTATATAAATTCATTCCAAATGAAGGAGGTAAATATGGGTGTCAGATCGCACAATGATTAGGAAGTCACATTGGTAAGAGGATGGGAGGTTGATCTCATCAACCACTTTTGGGAGTAATTGTTGCGTACAATGGGAGTCTCTTAAATATTTATGATATGTTCTCAAATATCATCATAATCTTAATGTGGGACATGATTCCCTAACAAAATGATCTTGTATTCAATTGTTTCATTTGTAAAGGGTATATTGATCCATTCAACATTATATATTTGAGATTATTCATCCCATATACATTAATGGGTTGCTAATTATATTTTGAAGGAATATAACTAGGAACTCTAGTATTTACTACCATTCGTTGAAGAAACTAATATATGGAGTTTGGTAGTTTTCCTTGATTAGGTTTCGATGCATCTTTTTTATAATATGATTCAAAACCAACATTGATTTGAAAAAACTGTAGTTTGAAATCATGAAGAAAGGACATAAACAAGGGGCAGTTTGGAACTAGATATTGAGATCTCTCATTTGGGAGACATCCTATGTATTCTAGTGTTGATAAGAATCAATTTAATCATATTTCAATCACTCCCTTAAGACATTCTCTAAGGGGGAAGTCCTTATAAGGGGCTACGAATATCATTCTAGTAATATAGAAGTATGCCCGGAGGCTTCCCGATATCGGGAAGATTCACGTTACCAACGATATTATTATTTAATGTCCCTATGAAAATGTTAGCAATGATTAATGTGAGAAATTTTGGATATCAAGTGATATATATCACTGCATATAGATATAGGACTTATACACTAGTGTGGAACTTATGGGGTTATTCATGTGGATTTAGGGACTTATGATAGTATTATACATATCCTAGTTAGGGAAGGTATTATTGTCATATTATTTTAGTTTAATTATAAATAACATGGTGGATGTGAGATAATGATAAGCCCATGATATTTTTCATCCCAAGGGATAGAAAATATATTTTATTGATGGGCTTATGCCGAAGTGGGTTCTCATTGGTGCTCAATCGATATGAAGGTGTATTACATATAATGTTTGGAAAGGAATCGTAGTTCTCAAAGACCAATTTACTTATCAATACAATATTTGTTGATTAGAAATGATAATCCCTTGAGGGATTAGATCCTATGTGTTATAATATATTATATTGGGGGATTATGAAAAAGTTGGTGCCCATTGGAGATTAGGCTTTAGGAAGGCATCCTAGGTATCCTCTTTAGATAGGAATCATATTTATCATAGTTTAGTAGTGGGTATGGCTGAATATTTCAACTAGAAAAGATTATCATGTCTTAGGATGTTTACATAGCATGTCTTGATTATAATATTTATATATCCTGACTATCTAACTAACATCCCATGGTTGTCTATATTTAATGTATGTGGGTTTTTGGATATTTATTTTTTTCCGAGAGGACATGTCAATGAAAAATGAGATAATTTGGATGACTTGATTGGGGGATTTATATTAATATTTATGGCTTGGATTAAGGATAGATCCTGATGAAGGTTGAAAATACATGATGGTTTTTCATGAATTGGCTAAAATTTCTGGAGGGAATTACTTGATCTAGATGACTTATCCGGAGAACATAAAATGATATGGATTAAATATCTAGAGGACATTAAATAATTATAATTGACATGTTGAGATGGTATCGTATATTCTAGATAATATGCATAGAGTGTGTCACATGATTTGTAAGACATGTCTTGACGCTACCTCTTATCTTGTGTGACATGTCTGGAGAACATCACAAGATTTGGATAGAAGGCTTGAAGGAATTTTCATACATGAGTGGAATATCTGAAGGGTGTCACATAAATTGGATTACATGTCAAAGGGATGTCTCATGATGTAAATTTCAGGTTGAAAGATTTTTTCAAGAAATGAGGAACATGTATAGGTTATTTAAAATGATCTTCATCGGTCATTCGAAGTAGATGATGATTAAAATATCAATTTTCTCATAATCCCATACATTTTTAGTCATTGTTAATGTTTTTATTTCATATTTTCCAAAAGGTTTGTAAAATATTAACCTGTTTTAGGTTTTGTGTGACCTAGTAAACTTTTTAGACCACCTTCACACAAACTAGATAAAAAACTAGATGCCATTCATGCCATCTATAGTGTGATCCCACAAGGAACAAATCCATTCCACATGATCCCATTGGTCAATACATCTATTTCAACTAGAAGAATTATATTGAGATAGTGTGAAATTCTAGTCCATGAATTCTTGTCATACTCTCTTACATATTGGTCACCGTCATGTGTGGTTTTATCATTATGAGGGAAGAGATTTTATCCCTTTCTGTTCTAGTTACTCACCAACTTTCATGGAGTGTATCTAGAAATTATAATCTGGAGTTGGTGGACGTATTTTTTAATCATATGGCTTGCCTGATCTTTAATTGGGTCATCCAGGGTGTTGTAAGATGATAAAGTCCATATCAATGATCCACCATTTCCATATTTATTGGATTCCTGTTGATAAAAGGGACTTCACTAAACTATGTTGATATGTCCAAGATCATTCAAATTGTCACGATGATATATCATAGAGTCTTCACGAGTTCAATAATCTCAAATAAAGAATTTTTCAAGATCACATATGACCTCTCTAGGATCTTTTATATGACAATGGTGGAATTTCAAGTGGGACTTTGAGATATCATGGTGATTTTTCTAGGATTCCCTATATGACCAGGAGAGATTTCACTAAATGTATAACCCCCCTTTTCATGAATATTAGTGTAAATCCCCTTTTTGAGATTCTTCCATTTTTTACCCTATAATTTCTATCCTTATTTTATAAGGGTAGGATATATCATGGTGGCCTGGAAGCTTTCATTGGGATAATGATTCCAATTATATGTGATGAATCAAATGATCAATGATGGGTCAGAAGATGAAGTGTAATTATCTACAAAGAGAAACCATCAACATTTATGTAAATCCATTGTAGAATTGTATAATTGTACAAACAATTAGAAGGTCTATCACATGAAAAAAGAGATAGAAAAAAATTCTTTTTTTGTGAAAAGGTCGACATTATTCCTGGGGATCTGTGTCATCTTTCAAATCACGTGATTACATTTCATGAATGTAATCATAATAAATTTTTACTAATTTTTCATCATATCATTTCCTTCATTTTATAAGAGGGGCCATGATGATTTCCAGGCATTCATAAAGTTAAAAATCACATGATTTTGATAAAATAATTGGGAAGCGTCCACATTGATATGTTATTGTGATGAATTCACGATAAGAACAAGAGGGTCTATCAATGGGGATTCAAATGATCATAAATAGATCATACATTGGGCATGATTATATTACCTAAACTTTCAAAGTTCACAATATCATGTGACATTTACCAGGATATGTGATCAATGTAATTAAGATGCCCTCCTTTCTCTTGTTTTACATAGAAAATAATACATGTGGTTTAAGAATTTATTCTACTCTAGATATGAAGATTTCCATTTGAAAAGAAGAAAAATTGAAAATAATTCCACTTTCTATATTATTATGAAACGAAATATTATACCTTCACCCTAATGCATGGTTCATATTATATAATAATTATTCACATATGTATGTATGTACAATAATTGATCTAACATTATAATATAAATAGAATTATTGGAAATGTTTTAATTCTCCCCTTCCCAGATCATCCCTTAATTTAATGTAATTCTTTACTTTTTTCTATTTACATTATTTCTTCGTAAAATATAAAAAAAATTAGTAAATTAGTTGAATGAAATTTAAATTACTTAAATTTAATAAAATTTATGTAAGAATTGAAAAATCCCATTTATTGGTTTAAATTCCCATAATAAAATTGGTTTTATTAAAAATTGGTAACATCAATATCTTAATATCCCTAGTTTGATGGGGGAGGGGTGGCTTCCTATTCGGGAAGCAATATATATTGGAAACCTTTTAAAATAACGGTAATAAAATTTCTCTTTTAATCAATAGATCCCTCTAAAAGCATGAAAACCATTAAAACACTATAATTCACCCTTAGATCACCATATGTCCAATGAAACTCAAAAGTTGATCCAACTCCTCTTTAGTGAGGGAGAAAATTTTCTAGAATTCATCATATAGGAGTCATATTTATGTCATATATGGTATTCATAGAAATTGAAACCTCAATAATTAATTCTGCTTCCTCAAACACATCTTATCTGAAATCCAAATTCATTGGTACCTTATGATTTTATCATTATAACCCATTAAAATTTCATTTATCTGATCACCAATGTCTGATTTTCCTATTCTTCTACTTTCTATTTCTCCAACAAAAAGTCAATATATTCCCCATTCATGGATTGGATGATTTGGGAAATTTTTTCAATTTATCTTCTCCTATTTCTTCGTTGTCTATTTCTATATCCAATATATCCCTTATATCTTTATAGAAATTGTAACAAAACACCTTATTTTATTCAACTTCTTGTGGGGGTCCCACTGTCTTAAAAATATACAACACTAAATAATTTGTGCAATATTTCCCCATATGTTAGATGTTGTCTCCAGTTGATTACACTACTAGAACCATTCATTTTACTATAAAAAGTAATTAAAATTATTAAATTAAATTCGGTTAAATAAATAAATAAATAGTAAATACCATCAACATTATTATCCAATAGTATTTTAAAATTAAATAATTATTATTTTTTGGGTATTGATGGTTTTATAATATTTGAAATTTATTTATTCCTTATTTTTTTAATTGTCCACTCCAACTCTATTAAAATAAATTTCATGTCCCTAATAAAAATACTATGACATCTTTGATTAAAATGAGTCATTCTAAAGACACTTTTCTTTATAAGAGAATATAATCATCAATTAAGAAAATAGTAAATGAATAGGATATATCTAAAGGGATAAAATTTGGATTATAAGTTCACATTGTTAAAGGTTAAAAAAAATAGTAAAATGTGGGGATGATTATGTTATTCTAAGGATACATGATAACTTGTAATGAAAATTCCTAGAATTGAGATCAACTATAGTGAGAGTAGATTTCATGTATAATAAAAGATGACATCGGATTTGTCAACCTATGTTTCCAAACTATTCATGAAATTTTTATGTACAATCATCATGCCTATATAAATATGGTATATTAAGTTGATAAGAAAGACTTTGTAATGAATAATTAAAATCCCAATACATTTCATAAAAATCCCCAATTATGATAAATGATAATTTATTGGGTGTTTTTTGTTTCTAGTTCTTATCAATGTGTAAAATTTAGATCGGGTTTTTAGTCCCTGACAAGAATGGTTTTCAATAATAAGTATGTAGAGAGTCTCTCCCTTGCACTTTCATTACAAATATGACAATAATCTTTATTATATTCTCAATTTAGGATCATCTCTTTTATATACAACATAATAACTATAAAATACCTTACCGTAGTATTTATTTACACAATGGTTACTTGAGATTACACTTCTTCCCCATTTTCACACTCACTAGTCATTTATCCATTGTGTATAAATTTTATTTAAGAATAAGAAAGTGAATAATAGAAAAAGAAATAAAAAAATTCAACATACAAAAATTCAATTAAAAACCAATGAATATATTTAAAATTAAAATTGATACTAGGGAATAAATAATATATGGAATGGAGAAAAACGAATAGAATAGATACATGATAATGTTAATAACTATCGAAAACTCCCATTATACAAGATGTTTTCTAACATGTTCTATTTAATATAATAAAATCCTATTTAACTTGGATTAATTCCCCCTCAGTAGCCCCTAATAGGTATACATTATAATTGAACCATTTATTTTACTCCTCTTATGATTTAGCACCATATTATAATTGGATATTATTATGACTATATCTCTTGTACTTGTGGATCAATTCCACATGTTAATTCATATGAACGATATAACACCCCAGGTCTAAACTACTCGATTCCATTACTAAAACAGATTCCTTACATTTTAGCTTTAATACCAACAATATGTTCTTAGACATAACTATACCATTTCATCAATATATAAAAAAAATAATTAATTAAATATATTCAAATGACCATTTAGGTGTATAGATTATGAGAAATATGGGAAAATAATTACTAAAATAACCCACATTATTTGTATTAATTGGAAAATTTTACCTATATATATAATTACTTAGTCAAAAAATTATATTCAATATATCTTATAAGTTTCCCACACAAGCTATCATGTTAAAAATCGCACATGTAATACATTTCTTTATCTTTTGGGGAAATTGAACTAAAATAATGATGAGTTTAAATACTCAATAAGGGACAATCATACAACTAATGAAATCATGGAATATAAATGGATTAAATATTATACCTGGAATAATTAATAATCATAATTACATAGTCAGTAGAAACTAAGAGAATAAAAAATTAAAATATATTAGTGAAAATAAATATTTCATGTGGAAAATAATAACTGAATTCATAATGTCAGGTATCATGATCTAACCTTCAAGGACTAATTGAATATTTAATTATATCCATCGTTATTTTATTCAAGTGAATATTATTTATGTTAAGACCATATTCAAGACATCATGTTGAGTTGTGTAGACATAACACAAATACCCAATCATGTGGTATCATGAGACCTATCGATGCATCACATGGATATATATTTTTTAGGCCAACCCTGGACATTTATATGTCCCATTTATTAACTATAAAAGATAATTTGTAAAAAATAAAATATCTAAATTTTTTATAATACTCTATATTTTAATAATAATATATATAATTCAAATAATTCTCCCCATGTTAATAAAATGTGTAATATTATCATAACCTGTCTCGATAAATATGGATGACATTTAAATTATTATTATTTATTTTCTGAGTAATAAATAAACAAATATATCATAATACCAAGTATATAGTTTTTCAATAGTTCCCTAATCAATAAAGATTATAAATTTAGAAAGATGAATACCTAAATATAAAACCATATTCAGTAATGATATATATTTATGTTAAAATTTTCATCTATCAATTGATGTATGATATATAGGTGAACACCCCTTCAATAAATGGAATATAAAAAAGTGTATTCAGAATGAAAATGTATTGGTAAAAAATTGAAACCAATTTATGGTGGAGGTTTATGAAAGATAGAGGTAGTCAATTATCATATATTTTATAGAATACAATACTACATAAGTGATATTTAGAAATAAGGTGGATGTTTGTAAATGAATATATACATAGTGTAATAAAAAACCACAAAATATATTAACATATATGGAAAAAATACTTGCAAATAAATTCCTAAAACAATATCACATGAGATAATAAAAATAATAATAATATTATAAAACATGGCTTTAATCTTTTATATATATACATATTAGAGGATAAATCAGGTAAAATAAATATCATGAGTGTAAATTAATTTGAAAAGTAAAATGAAAATAAAGGTGAACACTTTTAAGAGATTATAGAAAACATTGTTAACATTAATGTACAATATAAATATACATGAAAAAACTGAAAGTATTTTTTAAAAAATAAATAGTGAATGATTTAATAAAATTCATTTTAAAATGAATATGTATTAATGTAATATGGAAATAAATGAAAACTTTTATACGGGGAATATTTATCCAAAAATTTTACATTTTATTTTGAATGGAAAGGAACATTTGTTATACATTGAAAATTTCATTATTGAAAACCATAATTGAAATTAATTTTTGATAACACATAATATTATAAATGTGTAATTTAAAATACGATATAGTGAAATACTAGCCTAGGAGAAGCCAATCTTGGACGAATAATGTTGAAGAAAAAACTACCAAACTCAAATAATTCAATTTATGTAATCAATATCCCTTACAAGAGACATTGACTATGAATAATGAAATATTTGAAAAGGAATTTATGTGTTAAAAATATAAATAGTTATAGGATACCACATGAAGCAATCAAAAAAAATAATTTACCAAACATATAGGAAATAATTTCAATTGAATAATAATAAGTCAATATAAGAAAATCTAGTTACTAAAAACTCTTATGATTGGGATAATGTTTGAGTGAAAATTCATTTGAATAATCGAACATGATTTTTCTTATTATATCCCATGAATGAAAAGGGAATAATGTATATTTTTTTAATGGTATATTATTCTATAAAACACTATACTCTGAAATCATGGTGTATAACATTTAACATTTATCAAATAATTAGAATTGCAACCAAGGAATCACTATCAATGGTAGTAAATTTCAATTAAACCCACTTAAAGGAAATTATGTAAAATGAACCATTAAATACCTTCAATAATGATAATACTATTATAAAAAATATATAAGAGGAATTAGATACACCATTTCAATGATTACATGATGTATAATGGGAAGTATATCCTAATGAAATGTAAATATAGCCAATATACCCTTACTTATTATCTTGACATTCATGAACATATTCTAAAAGTATATATATATATCAAAAATTGATATATTTCTCAATTAATTAATAAACATTATCATATCAATTTTCATTTATACTCTCTATATATTTTCATTCTCTATATAAATTCTATTTATATTTTTGCCTATTTTCAAACATCATATGTTTATAGTTTGATAATTTGAAATAATATTTTTAAAAAGTTTTGATATTGAATATTTCTATAAATTTAATCACTAAATTAAAATTTCAGGTTCTTCTATTGATTTATCATGATATCTCTTAAATTATAATTCCATTCCATTGCTATTTTCTATAACTAATGATGATAAAACTCACGATGATTGTGTTTTGATAATTTTTAAAGGACAAATGGGGTTTTCTTAATTGATGGGTTTAATAATAAATATTATATTATATAAAAAATAATAAAAATATTTAAATAATTATAAAATATTATACCATTACATCATTTTCCAAATTCACTAATGATATAGATTTATAGAATTGAGTATATTGGTGGTTAAGTTGTCCCAAACTTGGACATTCCATTTTTATTGGAGAATTATATAATGGTCTATTTATAATATCATCATACAAGAAGTATAACAATATTATATATCATTTAGTAATGATATATATCCTAATTTTTTGGATGTATAATTATAGTTATTAGATATTAAAATATTACATGTAATGAATTGAAATTTTTTTATCTTATTATTCCTTATTTAATTGATTGAATTTACAATGATCATTCATTGATCATATCATTAACATGTTCTCAAATTTTTCATTATAGAACATTAATGATGTCATAAATATCATAATTATCTATTTAACCCACTCAAATGACTATACATGTAATGACATGGTGAATATAATAATATAAATATATCATTCCATGTAGGAGGTAGTCAACACGTATACATGGATGGGGATTTATTTTAAATAAAATATGAAAATTTAATTATATGTGTTATCAAATAAGAATTTGAAATAAATATTACATATAATTCTTATATAAATTAAATTCCATATTATTACTATCCTTGTAATGGGGTGATTTAAAATGAAACATGTTACGTCATAGAGGTTGAAGTTAAAACAATGCACCAATTTTGATTTCAATTTAATTAATAGAAAGGTTTTGTTAATAATTCTACCATAATTTTAATAATATTACATTTTAGTGACTATAGTGATTTTTTATTTTTAATATGTTGTAATTTATGTTTAATAATAATAATTCACAATAAATTAATTAAAATGAGACATGGGAAGTTATTAATTTATCACAATTCATGGATTAAATTCATTACAAAAAGGTTAATACATTGAGGGATTGTATTTTTAGAGAACCATAAAATCCATAAAGATGATATTTTTTAGTTTTTTGGGATTTTTATGGGATGCACTAAGTTGGTGGTGATGTGGGGGGAAGTGGGGAGATGAGTGGCCCTTTCATAAGTGAAAAAGTGATGAAACTTTTATAAATAACAAAAAGAATTAAATATTATGATGTCTTTATTAATGAATATTAATCCAAAATTGGTAGGTAATGGACATTTTAAGAGTTTATTTAGATTTATGAATAAAAAATACATTCCCAAACATGTATTGGACAGGTTTTTAAATAATTATTGTTAGATATTTTTTACTTTTACCATTTCATAGTTTACTTTCGTAACATCTTTTTTAATGTATATTATCATTTTTCCAAAAAATAAACTGGCCCTTTTAAAATAATTTGGACATAATGGAATAAAATTTCATTTCCATTTTATATAAATCATATTTTAAAAGTGGAAAAATTAAATTTAAAATAATAAATATATAATTTATTAAAATCAATTTATTTTAAAAAACCATAATTATCTTCTTATTTAATTTATATAGTTTTGTAAACTAGAGTGAATATTTTTATATTTATAATTTCATATATAAAATATTTTTTTTTGAAATGGTTTCCGAAAAATCTATGAAATAGTTATATACTAATAGTATCATTACATCACGGTATTGGTAAAAAAGATATACTCCTACTTTAAAAATAAAATCAATCCATTCAAAAATAATCATAAAAAGTATACATAAAAACGGGTTAATATTTTAAACCATAAAAACATTGAAATTTCAAAATTTAATGTTTAAAATTTAAATAAATATCTTTTAAATAAATGTGTATGATATAATAAATACTATTTTTATTGGTAAAAATACTCTTTAAAAAACAATCTATTCATCTTATATCGCATCATTTACTAATAATGATAACCAATCACAATTATTAATATATATTAACATATATTAATAATAACATTATTAGGATAAAAATGATGTACCAAAAAAGAATTTTTTTAAAAAAATATAATGAAAATATTAATTTTTTGTCATTTTAGCTGTACCAATTGAACTAAATTTCTATTAGAAGTAATAATTATTTTCCTCCCTAAATATTTTATAAATTTGTTACTCATATTCAATCCATCCAATTAAATGAATTTTTAAATTGTTATACATAATTATTTCCAATTTTTCATAATATATTGTTGTTCATTTTATGTCAGCTTTTTCATGTGGGAAAATCAATCAAACACATTGACATATTTAATGATAGTCCTATATTAAAATAAATTCATTTTATGTTCTCCACAATTAAATAAATTGAATCCTCAAAATTTTAATTATCCCCTAAGGATTATGATATGAGAGGATATTATTAAGATATATATCTGTTAGGATATTACTTGTAATATGATATTTAAATTACTCTCTTCGGAATGATTAAGCTATATATCCTTCCTCAAATGACATTAAAATTTCATAAAATCATATACATAGTTATGTTTATACACTAATCATAAATTATGTACTGTATTATATTTATAAAACGAGATGAATATCTAAGAAGATTAATGATAATGAAAGAAAATATTATTCAAAAAATGAACAATATAATTATCTCCAAAATGTTATTATTTAACAGTTTATAATGGTTCACACTTGTCAATATATATCATAATAGAAAAACGATATTAACTTCACTAAAATTTCATGGGTTAATTATTATATTAATAAATAATAAATTCAATGTCTATCAATTCTATCTAACTAACTTTTTAAAATCAATCGGATATTTATTACATCAATGCAATGCATAATTTAAACATTTTATTTATCCACGGACAAATCATTTTTATCATATAGTTATAAAAAATATAACCTTGACATAAAATCAATGTCTAATGTTAATGATATCGTTTTATATGTGTTTTCAAAAAATTAATATAGAAGTATGAATGATAAATCCTTATATGTTTCACATATTCCTTATAACATTTATAGTATGATTTAATATCATCGATAATTTTAATTCACAAATGAAAATTCATATGAGTTTCAACACATAATATTTATTAAAATATGAATTTTAATACCTTATGACTGAATTGGAAACACCCATTTTCTATAAAAATTGATTTATTTTAATATTCTCAATTATTCATGTGTCATTCATTTTTGGGTATAAGACATGTGATATCTAAACACATGCATTTTTTAAATTCAACATTACAAACATAATTCAAAAAAAAAAACAAAACAAGGTTTTTTTTACTTCTAAAATATGAATATGAAACAAAAAATATGAATATGTCCTCCCAAATGATGATTTCATTACTAAAATATAATACATTCAGTTTATCCTATGACTCCCTATTTTCAATCAACTATTTTCTATAACAACTATTCAATTAGGATCACTATGTCAATGAGTTAAAATCATACATGGATCCATTATAATATTTCATAAATATATTGTTTTTAACAATGTAATATTCCATAGGCTATTCAAACAAATTTTATAGTTAAGACTTTTTTTCAGGAAACATGTACTATTTTAGTCATACCCAATCCAACATTATTTGGGTTATTTCACCAAGTTACATGTATACTATATCCCAAATACATTTTTGTATAAAAAATACATTTGTTCAAGGGGAACCACACAATATAATCATTATAAAAAAATTATAGTGTTATCTTATACATTGATTTATCCCTGTGAATTATACATGGGGGATTTCACAAAAGTCCTCGTTTTTTAATCAAAATTTTTTTACCTTAACAATCATATGAGGTTATCTATTTTATATTATATCCTACTATAATTTTTTCCTCATTTGACAATTATAACTTGGAAATTATCCTCAATCAATATCATCTTAATGTCTAAAGTTATCTAGAACACAATTTGATACCAACTGTAGCACCCAAAGCTCACACACTAAGATTTTGTTCCTAAAATAAAAAATTTACATTATTGTTTATAAAAAAATTAGATTCCTAGGAATAACTATACCATAATAACATGGCTAAAAGAAATTTTTATTTAATTAAATTATCAACACCGTTTAGGTTTTTCAATTTTATGAATTAAGATAAAACATTAACTATAAAAACCAAATATTTTGGAATCAATTAAATATTTTTAAAATTATATATTAAACTACACAATCCATAATGAGTCATAAACATCTAAAAAAATTGTGAAAAAATATATCATGTTAGATACTTCATGTGTAATACTTTTATTCATCATCCAACAGAATGTAATATAATTAATGGGTGACATAAAATTCAGTGTAACATAATCATATACCATTGAGGCAGTCATGACATAAACCTTGAATAAATATTATAATAAGAATAAGGAATCCCCAATAATTCTATAATCTCGTAAATATGATAGAATACTATATCCATGGATTGAAATGAAAATAAATATATCCCATGGATTTCAATTACTATGTTCCTGGTTTTGAAATGTATATTGTTTGAACACTTGTTCGTACAATAAAGGTCTCAAAAAATTAATCATTACTTCTAGCAAGGCCATATGCAACACATCATTATTTTCATAAAGTCTACGGTTAAGAATTATTTTTGAATTATGTTGTCATACATGTAAATCCTTAATATGATTATCTTATGAGACCTTACAATTTATAGAGGGGTTATATAAAATTCTATTCCCACTCATAACTTGATTATTCTCGATTCATTAAACCCATGAAAGAATGAGTAAAAAATAGACAACTTTTTAAATTTTCATCTATATTGGAATACCAATATATTTAATTCAAATAATTTTCCCCATTTTAAATAAATTATAACCTAATCGTAATTCACCTAGAGAATTAAGGTGGATAATAAAATACTATTTTATCCAAATTCACAAGTAATCGTTAAACTTCTGTATCATAAAATATTATGTGGAATTTCAATAGTTTCCCAAAAAATAAATGTTACAACATTTTATGTTAGAATACCTCATGTTAAAATCATATGGATAAAAAAATTAATAATTAAATTATTTACAAAGTCAATAAATGTATAAAATCTAGGTAGACACATTTTAATCAAATGAATTGAAAACATGATTTTAAAAAAAGAAAATATAATTGAAGAAAAGTTTTATTTATTCAAAATTAATTGACAGAAAATAGAATGGATGTGAAGGATCATAACATTGATATAAAGTTATATTTCTTAATCAACATAGAGAAATAAAGTGTAAAATTCAAATAAATGTATCCCTATTATAATAAATGTAACATGTATTTATTTTGATATAGATCATAAATATACTTGAAAAAGAAATATTTTAATGATATCACACATAAAGATATCAATAATAGAGTTGTTTGATACCATAAGTTCAATATCAAAAATTATAAATATGTATTTTTAATAGATTATAACAAATTTAACATAAATCCCATTAGTTTAAATCCTTTTGTACTTGAAAAGAAAATTGGATGTGATTTTTGTTATGTAATTTTTTAAAATATATTTTAACATTGAAAATTATACATTTCTCTTTTAAATATAACTATCAATCAGGTGAAGGTTAATATTTTGAGATTTTTTAATGTTAAAAATAATTGATAATAATTGATACTTGAGAATGAAATAATTTTTTTCTACAGAAAAATCGGATCTCTAGATAAAACATTTGATAATGGAAGGAAATGAACTTGTATAATTCTTTGAAAATACCTTTAATGAAAACCCACAATGTAAAAAAATTTGTTTTAGAATGTCATTTCACTAAACTGAAATAAATAATACCTTATATTAAAATATTGGGGTTTGAGAAACAATACATGAAATATAATGTTTCAAGATAAAACATTATAAATGAATGAAATGAAATTTGACATATCAATATCCATTATGGGAAACATATCAAAAAAAAATGAAATATTAGGAAAGGTTTTATTTAGTGAAAATGTATACTATGAGAGAATACCACAAAATATAATCATATTTCAAAATTTATCCAAATAATATGAAATTATCACTATATAATGATCATATATTAGTGAACAACAAATGTGTTGCAAAATATAACAACTATGTTAACAGTTGATTCAATATTAATTTTCATAAAATAAAATGGTTTGAAATAATAAATCCCATGAATTATAATGAAATCATTTATATGAAATTAATGAGATCATATTCAATAGGACATTATAAAAATTAAACTTGGTTTATAACATGTAACATTTCTCAAAGAATCATAATTGAGACAAAGAAAATAATTACAACCATAAAAAAATATAATTCTAAACCCCTTGAAGAATATTATATTAATTGAAATGTTAATGAAATTAAATTGGTATTACTAAAACAGCTAGTATTATCATTCTCTTATTGGATTTATATATTTGGAAAAAATTATTTTATGTAGTATTTATTCAGAAGAAAAAGATGATTAATTGATGTAAATATATATTGATATAAATACTTGTTTAACATTAATTGTTAAATAAAGTATGCAAAAAAGGAAAATAACATATTGTATTTGAATGAGTAATTTTCCTAATAAAAACAATAATTATTATATTTATAATTTTATTTACATATTAAATTTTAATATTTTATAATTAAAAATATAAAAAATTGAAAACTATTTTTTGATTAATCATAGATAAATTTTTTTGAGTTTAGATTTTTTTTAAACATTTATTTTATATTTAATAGTGGAATATATACTATTAATACAAACTCCATGATTTAACAAAATTACTATAATGTAACTATGTCAAAAATATTTTGGAAACATTTTTATAAACAAAATATTTATATTATATGTCAAATTTTAATTCTAAAAGTATTTATTCTTCTTTAGAAACCGATATTAAATATTTTAGAATATATTTAATATTTTTCTCTAGATACTATTTTCAATCCATTTTAAATTTATTATATTAAAATTAATTTATACCACTTATTAAAATGGAATGAAATAAAATTCATTTAAATTTTTTATTTACCAGGAACCAATTATTCAAAATGGTACCTGTTACTTTTGGGAATGAAGGATATGTTATTATAGGTACAAACTAGTTACCATCGAAAAATATAAAATGCTAAATGTGAAAATTATAATTGTAATGGGTTGAAATAGTGTTTAAAACTTGTTTATGAATATGTTTATAGGGTCTAAATGTACCTTATATCTTTACAATTAAATTATTTTTAAATTTGTGTTCTAATTTTCTTTAAATTTAATTCAAAATATCGATATGTTTTAATTATTTTAAAAAATGTCAACCCATTTGACTTATAAAGGTAACGGTAATCTCCCCACTTACCCTTATTACAAAAAATATTATATAGGCCCAGAATATTACTAAAACCCTATTAAACATTCATATACACATTCAGGAGTACTTTTTTTTCAAACAATAACACCCCTTAATGGATTAACACCCTTTGTAGAGGATATAATCCAAATGTGATCTATAAATTTATAGCATCCAATTTATCATTTAATTTTCATTATTTTAAAGTTTTATTCACAAAATACTATTAAAATATCACATAATGATTAAATAAGTGTAATTAATATACACTAAATTTTTTATAATAATTTTATAATCAATAATCACCTTTTCCTTTCTATTAATAAGAATGAAATCATCATTCATGTGTTGTGTAAACTAATACCTCAATGACCCATGAATCATTTTTATTCATTAGTATATATGGATAGTATAGATACAAAATTTAATGTATAATTATTTTACATATTAAATGATATAGATTCAAAAAATATAAAATATATTCATATGATTTCCAATTCAATGGAAAATTAAATCACCAATCATGTGCATTTATGGACTACCGCCTCCAGGGAATGATTGATTTAAATTTTTATTTTCATCATTTCATTATATGGTTTGTGGTGGGAATTGGTTTTATAGACAAATATTATTTTTATGATATCATGAATATTCTAATATGATATATTAAATAACTTATTAACAGTATGATCAATAAAAAATCATCATTAATTCAATCATTTAAAATAAACATACCAAGGGGAAAAAATTTATTCTTATTTTTTTAATTTTTTCACAGTTATTAAATATTATTATTTATCATTCCAATTATAATATATAAAATTAATAACCACTAAATACAAATTTTTTTATCTATTATAATGAAAAAAAACCACATGATCATCTATTGATCATGTTCTCTTAAGATTTAAGTTAATATAACAACCATTATGAACAATGTAATAAATTTAACCATCAGGGTTTGTAAACATATAATAATGTTTTCCAAATATACAATTATGAACATATAATAGTCATACTAGTGATTTTAGTTATACGAATTGAATTTCATTAATAATAAAAGTATCATTTTTTACTTTATTAGAATATTTTATATATTAATTACTTATATTAATTCATCTTAATTAGACAACTAGGTTATAAAAATAATATATAAATATGTAATATTTTGTCTATATATCTCATGATTTCATTTAGGTTATGTGTTGTGTGTGGGGAAACCTATTGAAGACGTTTAATTATTTAATGGTAATCATATATTATAATCTCATGGTGTTATAAAATATCACACCTATTAGATAATTGAATTTATACTTCATTAACATCATATGCTACCTCTATGATCTAATTATTCTACCACTCTCTAGAGACTTTAAATCTATAAATTTTAATTTATTTTTATTCCTAAATAAGATAGGATGTTTATTATAGGGAATATTTTTTTCGCTCCATTGGTATTTCATGTGTTCATTATCAAAAGTGTTAAATGAACTACATGATTTGTGGGAACCCAATGGGGTGAGTGAATCATTGACTTCAATTATTTTTTATGTTTCAATGGAAAAATAATTATCCCCTGCTAAATTTAATAATCAATATATTTTCTACAGAATGAAACAATCACAATTAACTGGATCATCATATTTCTTTAATAATGACTATTAAAAATAAGAATAAAATCATTTTATTGAAATCATTCTCTCATGTTCATAAAATAAAATTGTTTTATAATGAGTAATAAAAATTAATATGGGTAATAATGGAAATAATGTAACATAGTAATCTCATGACTGTGTAATGTTATCTCACAAAGAAGAAAAAGTACAATTTCTTTCACCAATATAGTAGTCTATAATATTATAAGACATTGGTTTAGTTTTCATTTTATACTTATTATATTTTCTATTTATCTTCTTCTAATACATGAAAAACAACAAGTAATATCATTTTCAAATTTTTCTTATATGAATATTTTAAATTTATGTTCAATCAGAATATTACACAAAAACAATAAATCAATTTATTTTAAAGTACATTTTTAAATTTAAATTAAAACAGTTATCTTGGTAAACTATTGTCAACATCAACAATATATTTTAAATAAATTGGGATGTTTAAGATATCAAATTCACCAATGACTTGATTCAATATTTTAGATATCCCAAATGAGTATCCATTGAGTAAAAAATTAAGACACATTATCAATTCCACTCAAAACTGGAAACTCATCAAATTTAGGATTCATCTATTATCATCATACCATGATGTATGCCATTTTTAAAACATTTAAAAGACCCTATATTTTACCATTATATGATATATTACATTAGAGTAAAAAAATTCTAAAATACGTTTATGAACAGACACAGTATTATCACATTTTTCTGCGCTCCATTTCATATATAAAACATCTCATGACACCATGACATGTACCATTGTGCATTGATCTAATTTTGAAATTTATAAATCCATTAGTCCATTTTACACAATAGGAACAAAACTTCTCAATATTTTTTAGGGAATCATATAATAATCCCCATGAACTCACCAGAAGTTATCCTTATCTATTTTGATTCAATGGAAACAATCTAATATTTTTATAATAAAGTATTATAAGAATCAAAGATATCATTCTTATAAATCACCCTTGTATTTGAATATTCCAAAATTCCATAGAATAATGTGTCAATCACCGCGGTATCAACCATTTAATGTTAAACAATCTCTATTTTTTTTTGAAAACTTATAAACTAAGATTCCCACTGAAACAACAATTACATCAATTATATCCATATTTACCTATTATGTTGTGTTACTCATTTGACTATGGTATGAAAAAATCAGTTACCTCGAAAATGTATTATTAAAATGGACATGTGAAAGGGTAATTTCATTATTCTTCTAAGACTGTCTCTATATCCATTTCATTAATCAGCATGATATGGTGATGTCAATAAGAACAAAACAATCTTCAAGAAAGACTATTAAAACTCATAATATTTTTCAGGTTATTTCAGTTATTCAAAATCCATAGAATGGACTTTGACAAAAAATTAATCATCATGAAAAACTATAGATTGAAGATGAAAATTGTGATTAAAACAACAAAATAGAAAAACGCACCCACAACACCCCTTACCCATTTCACATATTTTATATGTGTGATAAATAAATTCCAAAACATATCTCAGTATAAATAATCTTACATTTTTTATTTTTTAACTACAAAGCAACATAAAATACTTAAAAAAAGTGAAACTTATAACTAATTAATAATTAAACAACTCTATAACCATTAAGGATTAATTATTGTATAAATAAGGATTCAAAATAATATAATCATGTTTCTGTCAATAGTGACTTACATTTACTTCTTCTGCTCCTCAAATTCTTGAATATATTTACAAAACATTAGACTCAACTCTTACTTTTATTAACATTTAAAATATATTCATTAAATCCATTATTACACCCATGATGTCATTTTTGATGGATATAACTTTTTAATTAATTGATTATATTAAATGGTTAATAGATTTAATTAATATTAGTCTTTTAATTTTCATAATCCTTTAGAATCAGTAGAATTATTTGTTTTTTGTTTTATAGTTCATGACATGAAAAAAGGCCAAGACATTACTTCTATATCCACAACATTTAGAACCCCACAACCAGAGGGATTGTTCCTTATATCAGGGGGCTACACCATCGGTCACCCCTTCCTACATTTCATAATGGTAACACCGATAACCTTTAGATAGGCCATGAGGCCATTGTATAGTTTGTATGACTATGATTTTGAGTACCCCCCATTCCCACACTATGTAAATGTAATTTTGGTTACCCGTACATATAAAACCCCTATTATAAGGGTACAAATCAATGGGTGAGGTTTTTTTGTAGCCTATGAGTTTATTCCAGAATGCCTAATTCTACTAGGTGCACCACAATGTAGTCCAATAAGGTACACCGAGCATGTATGTGAGTCAAGGACCCTAACACATTAAATATTAGGTATCCACCATAGTGTAACCCCATTTGATATGAAGTATTTTTTAAAAAATGGAAATCATGTTGTGGTTACTAGTACTACACAATAGTGTACCTATATCTATATTTAATTTTTTTATATCACTATTTTACCCCTTTATCATATTAAAGTCCCTAAATTTTTTTCTCACACACTCAGTCTTCATCTACACATATGCATGAAGTGGCCTCCCCAATAAATTTTTCTATGATCATTAGGCGGATTTTACATAAATTATTCTGAAAATCATGATACATGTTTCTCCTGTTCCTTCCTACCATCTTTTTCATCTTTCCATCATTGATTTCTCTCTTCTCTAAGGTCTTGGAGCCCTTGAGTTCATCCTAGATAAATTGTTTTGAAGGATATTTTATTTTTATGGTTTTATAACCCATCTAGTTTCCCTATTTCCATATCATAATTTTTTAATCTTATAAATGTTGTATCCACATGTTTTTGAGGGTTTGTATATGTTAAATCTTGTGGGTTCCTTATAAAACCATTATTTTATGTGACAAATATGATTGCTCTAATTTTAAATGGTGTTTTAAATTATTCTATACTACTTGTTTTAGTAATAATGGATGATTATCTATGGTATGGTTTATTTAAATTCATTTCCATGATTTTAGAAGAAAATTGATTTCAATAGATTTTTTTGAAAATGAAAAATTGAATTGTATTATGGTGTATTAATGAAAATAATTTTTAAAATTGAATGTAACATATTTATAGTGGGGGTGTCTCATTAGTACCCAAGTATCTATGAGAGTTTGGATAGTGTTATATATCCTTTTTTGATCATTCTACACTATCTAAACACATTAAGTACGGATGCATGTCCTAGTTCCCTGAAAATGAATAACCACACTATTAAGTCAAATGAATGTATTCATTACTGGTTGATTGGACGAGGTGTTGTTGGATGGAGGATACAATACTATTAAGAAAGGCATGAAATCCATAATTTTTTATTTCCACACATGGATCAAGAATTATTTCACAAGATTATATGAGGATGTAGGGTTCCTAAAACCAAAGATAATATATGTTTATCATATGTTCCATGATTATGGAATATTTATTTTTATGGAATTTATTTTTATTTCATCGTAATTAAGGGATGTTACTAGTTTACTTAACCTTATAATTTAAATTTTATGTTCTTATAATATATTTCAAACTAACTTACTTGTTTTTATCAAATAAGGGTTACCCATGATACTCTAGGTCTGATCCTACTAGGCTATTGATAATCACAACCTATATATAGAGAGTTAGTATATACAGTCCCCATTTGATAGGTTCTAGATATGAAAAGGCGTTTCATGAATCCAGAAATTATTGTTGCTACAATTTTTATAGTTGTGGTGGGGACTTGGTGGGGACTTGACCATTGTTTCACATAGAGATGGATAGTCATAATTTTTAATTTTTTACGTTGATTCAATTTTTTTTATCCCCAACACAACATCTGTCATGACTATATTTTTTTCTTATATATATGTGACAGTACTTATTTATTCTAATTTTATGATGATGTGTTTGATTTTTCATGTGGTTTAGCATTTTATTTATGTCTATTTATTTGATTTATATTAAAATTGTCTACATTTATTATAAATATAGAAATTAGTGTTATGTAATGGTCATGTTGAGATCATGGAACTTATTTATTTTATAACTACACTTGGAGAAACCATTCCCAATGGATGTTATCAATTATAAAGGACTATTTTACAGTATAGGGGGATTAATGATACCCTTAAGGAATTATCATGGGCTAGGTAGGGTTCCTGGTTTCGGGGTGGATTATTTTGGATCTTGAATAATAAAATCATTTCCCCTATAATTTATTTATATTACCAGGTATTCTAGGTTACCACGTTATAGATTCTTTAGGGATTTAATGAAATGTGAAGATAAGATTTTTTCAATTACTTTTTCTACAAAGTTAGTAGTTTCATGATAATTTACGAAAAACGATATTGGTATTTTGTATGCTTTTACCCTTCCACTAGGGATGGATGTGCGAGATAAAAACCTTGAAAAATGGATTTGTACCATGGATGGGTGACATTGTTCATGATTCAATGATGATCATGGGTTTAATTATTTAATAAATAATAATTACATTGTTGAAAGTTTTATTATTTGGTTAATGGGTTCCTTATTATACAAATATATAGTTTTATTCACCCTTAATAAAAACCATGGAACACAAAATAGACATAGGTGGATAATTTTTCATTGGAGAATCCCACCTAGAACAAAATATTCTTGAAACTATGGTTCAAATTGACCATAAATTAGACCATTAATAATATCAAACATCCACTCATGCTAAAAAATATGGTTCATTCCTATAGAAGGATTGAGCTGAGAAATTACTCCATTATAATCCAATATCAATCTAAGTATGTGTGATCCTAATAAGGCCAAATAATCGATGGAAAAGATCTAGAAGAATTTCATGTTTCTTGAGACCCTAAACACCATTATGTAATTATGGTATTAATTTATTCTTGAATGACTCATCTAGTAATGGAATGATTTTAACGTTAAAATAATGACAAATTTAAAACTTAAATGGAAGGATATTAATAAGATTATCATCCAAACGTTTTATCCTGACCATATGGATTTGGCCATGTTATGCTAATTTTTATTCTCCTAAGGAAAGGTTATATTTATGTAATATATAATCTAATTGAGTTGGATTATTTATTTTCCTATATTTCTAGTATTTAATGGTAGGTTGAGGGATCACAAGTTTGAGATGGGTCTTCGACATGGTATTTTATTGAATGAACTTCTCTTGAAGAACCCCATATATGTTGAGATTTTGGATCTAGACATAGTGGTAGATATTGACCATGTATCAATTTTAAGAATTTATGTTGAACCTCATATTACTGTTGGGAGTCATAGAAGTCTCATTTACAAGTAGTATAAGTGTCACCTAATGGAAATGATAAGTTGGTATGGATCCAAGATCGTGTCGTAGTTTATAACATAAATCGTTTTAGGTGTTGGATCACATCACATTTATAAGTGTGGTATTTCTGGGAATATAATGTCATCATCCAAATGTACTTATAAGGATTTATATTTTTCAGGACTTCTAGGCTCTTAATAGAGTTTTATTAAATTGAATTCCTCTCCCAAAATCAGTGTAGACATATTACAACCTATTTAATATACTTGAAATTAGTATGACTCTGAGGTAGTAGGAATCCATCCATAGGGGTATAGAGGTCTAAATAGAACATATTACAGTTAGATTTAGATAATAAAATAACATATGTCTAGAAACCGGTCTCAAAAACATATTGTTACTAGTTAGTGGCATGTATTACAACCAGCTCATTAGGAGTTTGATACATGTATGATGATATTGAATAGTACTAAAACTATTTTATTATTAATGGTTTAATATTTATTTGATATCATTCATTCTCACATGTCTATTGTTTCACATTTTTTTGAGTGATTAAACATCTGTATAACGTCATTTCATATGTGATTAATATTTTATCCCCTTGGGAAAAGGGTGGATAAATGATTCTAAATATTGTGAGAAATTGTCTCTATAACATAAATGGATTGAGAGTGGGACTACCTGATTAATGTGATTTATTCAATTAATATTTTTATCTGTATGGATTGTATGTTTATCATCATGGTTTATGTGGATTTGTATAAGTGAATTGGAACCTTTAATACCCTTGATGGGATTTATTATGATTTCAAGGGGATTTGGATCCACGATGGAGTTAGGAAATACCACCCATTCCTATAATGGGGTAGTCAGAATTTTTAGATAGAATCTGTCTTAAATTAGGCCAATAAATAGAATCAAGGAGTTGAAATTTCATTAATATTATGGGAGTTCCTAGAATAATTCCTAGATTACTTCTTGGGATTACCCCAAGAGTGGGAGATCAATTTCTCAATTAAATTGTTTCCCAGAACTCAAAATATTCTAAATCACTCTAATAATATTTCAATCACATATCCAATGAGTTAATGATCTAGATTGGTGAACTATAAGTTAATGTCATTATACACTCATTTTTACATTAGTGGGATGTTTTAGTTGACTTCATTATGAATTAATATGAGTCAGTACAATAGTATATGGATTAAAAAAACTAAATTCAGAAATTGTTAGAAGAAAAATCATTTTAGAGGTATTAATGAATTATTTAAACAATAGAAATGGGTGAGGTGGTTTTCAAAAATTTATCTCCATTTAGGACACCAAAGGCTATAATTTAAGGTATTTGATGTTATCAAGATTACATTTATGATAAGCTATAGTATGTTTGTTAACATTGTAATTTTTTCATGTTTTAATAAATCCCAACAATATTTATTGAATTAATGAAAGGAATATCCCATTGATACCTAGATTCCATTATGTTGGTATTTATGTGTTACTTTTTGATTTATTCTATGTTTTAGGAGTAACACAATCATTATTTGAGTACTGTCATTGGCTCCTCACATGTTCATCTCCACTATAAAAAGATATTAAAAGAATTATTTTTGATTATATAATCCATATTATTGGTATATAGAGAGTTAAAAAAAGGAGATTCAATTTAACTAAATTAAAAATATAAATTTTATAAATTTTATAAATTTTATAAATTTTGAAGATGTAATAAATTTCTTCATGATGAAGATAATTTTTGGTGTAATAGATAATTATTGATTATTTAGGAGATATTTCCCTTAATTAACATCTCCCCTAACATCTGTCACCCAAAAGTAGGGGTTTTTATGGACCTTGAAATGTTAGAAAGTATTTGTTGACAAAATGTGGATGTTGAATTAATCACGTATCCAGATAATTGTATCTGATAAACAAGGACATATGGTGTATTTTGACGTATCATGTTCTGGATTAGGTTTTTTTCATTTGTAGGGGGGCCATATGGTGGAACATTTTTCTCTCCATCTTTAAAAACCTGAGATGAATTACCCAACCCATGGCATCGATTTAGTTGATGTTATGTATTCATTAAGGTGTAAGAAATACTGTATATTTGGGGAAATGTTCAGGAACTATTATATTTATAAAATATTTTTTTTATCAATTATCATAAGGATATAAATCTTAAAAAATACTTGTGTATTAGATATCCTCATGAATTTTACATTATTGTGACCAAAACGCAAGGGAAAATGAGCATGGACACTAATTCTCTTAGTTGAACATTTACTTCTAATATTATGAAGTATTGAAGTTAATAATGGACCATAATGATACATTATTTGGGTTCATATAAGGGTTATGGTTGAAAGAGAATATGTTTTCCTAAAAAATGTTTTGCAGACACCTTCCATCCGTGGGATAATTCATCTAGAGTAGCCATGATTTTATGAGTTCCACTATATCATGAGTTTTAAATATGTTTGGAGTCTAATGTTGACTAGTCTCTATCTCTTGTAAAAATATTCTATATTAACAATTGGAATGAATGCCTTTCATAAAAGAGGGTGATTATGATTCATGATATCATTATTATTAGTGGGATGTACAAATTCGAAAAGATAGGATATATTTTGATATAAAGAACTAATTTTGGTGGTTGGGTATGATATATTATATCATATATTTCATGTCACGTTTCTATACATGATAGAAAGTAAAATTGAATATTTCAAATCTCTCCAAGATCGTTCATTATCTTCCCATAACTACCTAGAAGTAGTTTACATTGCCTTTGATATCATATTTGGATTGCATAATATAAATGGGTAAAACAATTCAATCCATTCCTGATCAACAAACTGAACAAATAATTTGTTTTCTATTAGAGACACCAAGATGGTGGAAGAGAACAACTTTTTGTATATTCATGATATCAAAAGGTTACATATTTTTCCATTTATGACCATCGTAGTTGGATACCTATTATTCACCTATCCATTTGAGAAGATCCATTGTGTGGCTATGGGATCTAATGTTTGACTAATAAAAAATCATTATCACTAGAAAGATGATTAGATGTTGTGGAAGATCTATATTATAGAGAATATGATCTCAACATTCATTTTTAATATTAGGTATTATTATGATAGAAATATGAGACATGTATAGTATATCTATAATAAAATTTATTGGTTATTAAATAGGATGGCCATGATCAAGGCACTATAAGGTTGAACTCTTTGGTATCTCCTCAATTAGACCACGAAAATTGATACATACTTGTTAGGGCTAGGTATTTTTTAATATATGAACTAAACGATTCATACATTTGGATGAACTTAGTGAACACTCAGAGTAACCACATGTCCTAAAAAAATCACCAACATTTTCCTCTACAATTTACATTGTGTGATAATATTTTCTTGAACTTTCTACTATATTTTGTAATTTTTTTATTAGGATGTTGGGAAATGTTTCTTTGATGTATGTGGGAAACATATAGATTTTTGAGATGATAAAAATGTAGCATATATGTTAGATTTTCCCACAAAATTGATATTAATATAAAATGTGTTTTAGGAATATTATCTCATGATGTATCACCCCAACCCTTCAAATGATTTCAATTAAGAAGTGGTGATGTTAGAAACTGATTTTCATATGATTGAGTAGGGCATTCATCTTATGCATTCCCGTGATATGGTTGTATGAGTGATTTATATTTCGACAATTCATTTCTTTTGGTAGCATAAATATGATTCAAATGAAACATGGGGGTGGGATTCTTACCTGAAAAAGTTTTGGCCTCATTTATTAGTAAATGAAGTATCAGATTGAATTTTTGAGGAATGAATGTGATATGGTGGGGAGAATTAGGACACCCATTGTGCCTCTATTTAGGAATGAAAATATATTTTTTATAAATTTTTATTTTATGTTAAGATTATTTTATTTCTTCTTGTCCATTATATTTTAGAATCTTTTAGAATATACAGATATCACATTTTTTAGAGTCTATAGTTACTAAACTTGTAGTAATCTACAAATGACCATTGTAACCATGTAATAGTCTAACACATTTCCATAGGGGCTACATCATAGCTAGGGGGAATTCCATAGAGCCCCCCAAATCCAACCCAATACATAATTAACACTAGTTACCATTAGGAACTATAAGAGGTTATGACGTGGTATATATAACCATGATGGGGAGTACTCACCTTTATATTTCAGGTAAAGGTTACAATGATCAACCATACGTAGTGAATCAACTGAATAAGCATACACACTATAAGGAACGATTATGTTATATAATAGGTGGTTGAACTACGAGTACTGGTTCTATATGGTACCCCATGACACAATTTAGGAGGATATTCCAAAGAATCATGTGTTTCACATGGTTGGGGACCCTACATTATAAGGATTCCCTGAAACAAAAACAAGGGGATAGACTATAACAGCTTCCACTAAGGGTAAAAATTTCATGTCCATTAGGGATACAACATGGTTTATGAATGCGTCAATTTTTTTAATTTTTTTTCTAATTTATGAATTTTTCAAATTAATTTTTCTTAAGACTTATTTCTATCCCATTCTTGACATGCGGTTCTCCGATAAGATTTAGTGTCCATACCCATTCTATTATTATGTAATAATATATTTTTATTTTACCTAGTAACATTTAATAATCATCATGTATTTTTTTCCTCATCCATCGTCATAAACCTTTATTTCACTTTTTTTTAATTTTTCTCTTTTCTATGGTCTTGTTGACCAAGGATATTAGATAGAAAAATTCTATTGGGTGATTTTTTGTGTTTATAGTTCATTCATGAAACTCATTGTATTTTATTTCCATATTATAAGAATTTCTATCATATGTGATTCATTTTAATTAGTTTTTAAGGTTTTGGATTATATAAATGTGGACAGTTTCATGTTTACCACTTGAATTATTAGAAAATTATGATTTGTATAATTTATTAAAGGATTTTTAAATTAATCTATTAAATATATGGTAGTTTTAAAGCCCAGTTATATATTATATGAATTTTGTAAAAAAATTCTGTTGTTTTTAGAGGAAATGTGATTTTAAATTCATATTCAAAAAATAAAAAATAGAATTGGATATTGGTGTAATTAGGTATGACACTTTGAATATAGAATGTGACTTATTTAAAATAGGGATGAAACATGGGAACTTAAGTATCTATGGGGGGAATAATGTACTGTATCCCTTCTTTATAAAAACTAACTTACTACACTTAGGTGTCAAGGATTATGAACATTGTTCCATAGACAAGTATCACCGCATCACTAGGAAAATACATGAACTCATCTATGGTTGATTGGAAGCAGAGATATTGGATAAAAACACCACATCACATGGTCAATGATTGAAATCCATATATGTTTTAATGCACAATTGGTGTGAAAATTAGACTACAAGATTGTATAAGGGCCTAGGGAGACCATTCCATAAATGAATTAGGAATCTCCCATGTTTCATGATTTGGGATTATTAATATTCATGGAATTTATTTATTATTTACACACTATTAATTCATTTTACTAGATATTTTAATTTTAAATGTGAATGATTAATTTATTATAATTTATTTAAAATTATAATTTTTATGTTTACCAAAATTAGGATTCTTATGCATCATATAGATTAATCCAAAAAGGCTAGTGTTTATAAAATTCAACAAACACCTAATGGGTTTATATGGATCCTGGTTTGACTATTTCCCATTATAGAAATGTTTCACACGATCATTGTGGGTACTCTTATTAGATGATATGTAGTTAGTGGTAGTGATAAAATAGGGACATAACCCTCTTGTCACATGGATATTGGTTGCCATATTTTTTTGGTTGGGAAAGACCTATTTATATTAAAAATATAGAATATATCCATTAATTTTTTACAACAATAGATATGCAACTATACAATTTATTAATATCATTTAGATTGATGTTTATGTGCTCACTATGAGATTTTATATTTGAATTCCATAATTGTATTTTATTTATATTGACTATGGTCACATATAATTTGGATAATGCCTATCCATGTTATGAAAATGCCATATGGAGTATGTGGCACAAAATTGTTTGATGATTATATAATAAATCACCATCCCAATCAAAAATTTACAATGAACATGCACTAGTATCGAGGATATGGGGATTCTTAATTCCCTTTGGACATTATCTCAGACCAGCTCATGTTCTGAGTTTAGTGGTGGATTGGGATGAGCATTGTCAACTATAAATAATAAGGAAATACATTCACGCTCCATAAATCTTGTTATATTAGATTAAAACTCAAAAAACTAACACACTATTATTTTAAACTAAAAATTTACCCCACTTAATAACACTCTCTGAAAATAAACCCCTTAAATAAGAGTTTTATTTCACATTAGCCTAAGTATATACCATTTTTATTCGCACATATAATTTCATCCCCATTTGAAAAAAAATATTAATACAAAAAAGATTAATCATGATGATATTTAATATATCATTCTTTATATTTGAATATAATATCTAAAGAACATGTGAGAGAGTGGGCATATCCACCATCCCTTAGCCTTGATAAGAATCAGGCTGAACACCCATCATTGAATTTAATACTACAAATGAATCATATGGTAGTGTTATATTGAACATATCTTCAATATTATCCATTGGTTGAATAAATTACATCTACAAAACATTATTATCAATAATATTATCGACGAAGTGATTCAAAATACAAATTTTATTTGACAAAAATATGGAACATATTTCTGAGATAAATTGATATCACAATGGTTATCATAGACAACAAGTATTAGTAACTTCACTTCTACCATATAACCTTCCAATTATATCAACATCCGTAAATATTGGTCTATCTCTTATGTGGTAACTATATATTCTACATTAGAATTACCTAGGGATACCAAGAATTATTTCATTTAATTCAAATATTTAAAAAATTCATAAAATAGAAACTCCTATCAATATTGTCATTAAATAATCTATATTTTCAGTCCAATCCATATCGATATATCAATATAGATTATGGTTCATAGTACTCTCTAATTTAAATCAATAATACAAAATACAATTATTATACATTAGAATTTGATTCTAAAAAATGAAATATTTCTCTTTTATTGATCATTGAAACATGGCTCAAAATTTAATGACATATACAATGTACATACTAGAAAATATCAAGCATAATTTTTTATGAACATATTTAATGACATATAATTTTTAAATATTGTCTTTATATTTTATTATTCATACTAAAATTTGTTTTCAAAGTATCTTCAAATATTCCATGCTAAAATACATTATATATTACAAAGTGTACATATCTTGTAAAATAATGATACAAACATCCTATTTAAAAAACTTTAAGACCAAAAATTATATCATATTTCCAAATGTATTCAACTAAAATAAGATAATAAAAAAGAAATAAAATTCTTGAAAAACTACTTAAAAACATTTCTAAACACAAAATTTCATCTAAAATGTCAATTGCAATGAGTTATACCTCTTAATCTTCTTTAGCATATTTTTTTGTATAAACTTTCTTCAATGAACACTAACAACTTTAATATATTATCTAACAATGAGTACCATGATCATGAGTCATATATTAACCTATATAGATATGTATATATCTATAATAAATATCATTAATCTTTACATTGAAATTAAAATATGGGTTTATCAATGCAAACATGCTCTTCAAGCCCCTAATTATGGAAGGAATAATAGACACCCATTTGAATGATATAGTAGTACCCTTAAGCTCAAAAAAATTCTCTAATGGGGTCTAGAATTGAAAAATATATGAAAGGATCATCAAAATTAATTCATTAAATTTTTCAGTTCCATTTACACAAAATTATATCCTTATCTATAACAATATCACATACATCATTCAAAATGTTTAGAAACACCCAATTTTATCCAACTAAATATTGGGTTTCATGATTTTTAAACAATAAATATGTTTACCATTTTTAAATAAAATTACATTCCACATTTATAATGTTTATCCACATTTGATTATCTAGTTCCTCTTTAACATATATTGGTTAAAAATCATAAAATTGCGAGGATTGTGTTTCTATCCATGATAGTCTTCTAGTCAAAACCTGTTTTCATTCTCCGCCGATGATATTCTAGTACCTTCACCTATGTTCATAGTAATGGATGATATGAAAGAGGTTTCTATTTATCAAATGAAATAGATTAATCAGGATCTTTAGTATGTACTTCTTCTAAAATCACACTATTTTAATAATCCTCACCCATCTTATAAAAAATATAATATTCACATCCTGAACATTCATAATGATGTATATTTTATTTAATTTATTTTTTTAAAACATATAATTAGTAGTTTAAACATTATTCATTGTACATTACTATATAAATGACACCCTCTTATATTGAAAGTTTAATCTTGGAAAATTCTATCAACAATTCTCTATTGATACAACTCAATATTTTATTCTTTTTTAGATAAAATAATATATGAAAACACCCTTAAATATTTAAAACATTATGAGCTATTATAATACATTTCATACATTAAAATACATACATTTGGCCTACATAAAGAAATATTTTGAATTTGAAAACCTGAACCAATATATAATCTCTAGAAATATTGGGAAGTATCATGCTCAATCAACATTTTTTGATCCATCTCTATAACAATTTTGTTCTTCTATTAAAAAATAATTTCTTTTAGGTACTATACAATACACTGAGATCTTGTTCAATACCATAGTAATAAATTTATTCCTCAAATATCACATTAGTATATTTTTTATTAATATATATCCAAATAATTTTTAATTATAGACTACACTTTTCTTTAATACCCCTAAAAGTCTTTTAAATTTTTAAGTCTTATAGAGTATGATTTATAAAAATAATAAAGGTCATATCCATCAAGTCATAAATAAGGGAAATAAATGGTAATTTATGCATATTAATTATTACCACATAGGTCCACATGTGTCTGACTAAATGAGCTCCAATAGACGAGATGTTTTAATCTCAGTAGTCCTAAGTGTATAATTAATAATCACTACCTTTTATCATATAGTCTACAACCTGTTTCTCTCTCTCTATTATATAGGCATTTAAAAGTGACCCTATAATTAGCTAATATTTTCTGTGTTCATTTTTCCAATATGATAAATCCATAAATTCTATAATTGGTTTTATTCTTTCAAGATTAATTAATAAGAAATTTTTTCATCACTTACAAAAACAAATATACCCCTTTTTTCAAACATCATATCATTAAACATCCATATTTTAGCCTCTTAACCATGAACCCATATTTATATAAAATCAAATCATTATACTCATAACATAGTTAAGATATAATTAATAAATTATGTTTCATCCCCCAACACATAATGTGTTCATAGACTCCTGCATTTTAATAACTACTAATAAGACTTTTTTGATTTTAAATAACCCATAATTTCTAATAATCAAAAAAACATCCATGAACATTTAGAAAATCTTCGAAATTATTAATAATCAATCCATGTGTGATGATCATACACTCTCTTAAATCCATTGTAATTCACTATTCGTTTCATTAATTAATATTTTATTTACTAAATTCTTTTGATTTACTTTTTTTCTCATACTTATGAGTATTTTGGGAGTTAAAAGTAAAACTCAACTGGGATAATAGGATAGTGATAAAGTCTTTTTAAATGTTCCTTGACTATACAAATCTTCTATAAACCACTACTAAATATTAAATATTATTCTAAAACATTATTCTAATTTTTTCCGAAATTATCGTATATAAGTTTACTATTTGAATGGGCTACCCCATTGAAGTCTTTCTATTTAGTATTATTAGATTATGAGAATGTTTATAATTAAAAAAATTATTTTTTCCATGTTCCCTAATACTATTCATTTTAATAAAAAACCAATGAATTTATTTTTATCCTTTAAAATAGATTTATTTATATATATTGAATGAGATTTTATTCTATACTTTTCTCATACAATTTTGTTACTTTATATAAAATTTTTTGGATTACAAATATTTATTCCTTTCTCTAGGATTATTAATACAATTTTTTGATTAACTATTTCTATTATTTATTACCCTTATACTATTGTTCCTAGAATATAGAATTTTCTATGTGTACTAATGATTGATAATATGCATGTTTTTATTCACCTATGAAATCAACATATACATATAAAAGAATTACAATAACATTATCACCTTTACTATATGGTAATTACTAGTAAATTTGAGTATCATCATTTTATGAATATTCAACATTAATCTTGTCCTTATTCTATGAGATTTCCATAAATTTCTTGAATTTAGTTTTCAATGTTTGATTTATAGTCACTCAATTTTGTTTTCATAATTAATCCAATTAAATTAGTTCATTTAATTCTAATAATACTTATCTTTAACCCCTTATTCCATTCAACATTTTAAAATCCTTTCTTCAGCTAGAAAATGTTTTAGTTGATCAATCTCTTTTATGAGACATGACTCTTTATCTGCAAAATTAGAATATTTATTTCTTAGTGATTAATTATACATGTTACTGTTTTTTATATCCTTATCAGAATATAATACTATTTAATGGAATTACTTTGGATATCAATTCAATATAAAATCCAATTCTATTTTTTCCACCTTTAAAACATCACTAATTTCCAAACATTTGAAGTATATGTCTTTAACATTATTAATTAATATTTTCTTTTTAATCATAACAAGAATTCTCAAATTCATAATCATTATTTATACTCTTATTATCTTCAATATTTGATAAGAATAATATATTTTATTTATAAAAATTCATAACCTTATATTTCAAATTTAACATTGATTTATTAGATTTATAATTTTATTAATTGTGTAAGTAAAAGTAATCTGATACTCATATTTCGCAACTCATTATTATTTCTTCTTTATAAATTTTTTTAAATATTTATAGTAGCTTCATAACTAAATCATTTCAGTGGTATATTTCTAGGAAAATATCAATTTTCATTTTCAATAACTATAATAGCCAATTGAATTTTTTTAAAAAAATAAATTTAACAAATTCATTATAAAATTATTTATATTCTCTAAATAGTTATTTTATTTTATTATAATATTTAAATTATTTAATGGAAATTCCCTTTTCCACCTTTTATACTTAATGTAATCTGTGATCTGTATGTGATTTTTAAAAATAATATAATTTAATTCATCTCAATAAAGTGTACTAAAATAAAAATATTTATGTTATTGGATTTTCACAACAATCATGTCTATTAGAATTCATAATATATTCCCAAAGACCACTATATCATACAAATTTTTACTATAGTAACAAACAATAAATAAAATGTTATTAAATTGAGTATATAATCAGAATGTATTTAATTTATTAAATAATTTGGTAATTATTATTACATTTTAAAACCTATTGTAAATCATGATTAAATATTTCATTATCTTTAAAGAAAACTTCTAATTTATCAAATATTCTCTTTTCTTTCATTATCCCCTATACCATGACGAACTCATTCCCTAATAAGGTTTTTCGGATAGAATTTGAGCATGAACATATTTATCCTCATTTTATCTCTAAACGATTCTCTTCTGAAAAAATTTGTAATGGCGAATAAAACCATGTTTTCTATCTTTCAGTACATAAAACTAAATTGATAATAAGTACAACACAATCCCATTATTTGATATATTATAATTTTACCCATCACATGTTCGAATCCCCATTCTATTTAGTATGATAATATTATCCATATATATTATTTAAATGATTAAATATCAAAAAATAGAGGAACTGCTACCCTTAAATCATTAAATAACTGATCACATTCTAGAAGAAATATTAAAACATTGATGCTAGTTGAGTGATGGTGGGATCATTTCAAGGATTTTAGAAGAGTAAATAAATTTAGGGAAACACCAGTCATTCATTAAATATGGGAGGATATTTAGAATGACACTACAAAGAATCATAATTTATCCTAGCTTTGTCCAAAGTAAAAAATGTTATGATTGGAAATGAAGCGGTACATGAAAACGCAACCCCTGAGGGAAACTCATACCTTTTTTAAGGATGATTTCTTATATAGAATCTTGAATGTGAATGAAACTAAGGGTTTTACTACTGTACCTTTTAAGAGAATGACATATAAGGACTATTAAAGCACTCCTTGGATGGTTTCTACCCGATCTTCATCCAAATTTTCAAAAAAGGCTAATGGAACAATCCATATGATCTTTGATATAGGTATGTCCCAGTCTGAGTGGGAATCATCTATAGAATCTAAGTATGGAAATGACATGTCTTTTTATGATCTCTGATTTTTTTAGATGTGGGAGAACCCCTTTTTGACCCTACTAACATCTATTTAACTTCTTATTTCCTTTTAATAATTTTCTATAAGGTTTTATTTTAGAAACAATGGTTTGGTATAGTATATTCTTTACCAGTTCTATTCATAGAAAACTAATGAAATTTTATAAATTTAATGTATCATAATTATTATCTGAAATAATATTTTTTTCATCCTTTTATGTGAACTTTGAAAAAATATAAACACTATCACATCATTCACCAAACATTTCATATAGTGAATCTTGTAAATTAAAATTCTTACTTAAGAAATCATTTAGTTATTTCCTTTCTATGTTGTATTCTCCATTGTACCATGGCATGTAAAAACCACTTACCTCTAACAATGAAATTTAAATATTCGAATATCCTAAGTGTCCAAATTGATTCTTCTCACAATAAAGTTTAAACAACCATTTCAGGCATGGCCATCACAAGGAGATGTCACTAGAATCTAAAAAAACATCAAACAGATCTCTTCAAACACAATATTCATATATGTTTATATAATCATTTCAAACACATAAAAGGAACATCATCTCAAATTAATCATCATTAAAAACTTGAGTCTAAAAATTATTTCTGAGTTCACTACACTAGGAAACAATTTAACTTTATATATTTATTCACCTATTTAATTCTCACCTCCTAAACATTGTCTCAATGTTATCTATAAAACAACCCTTGGTCACAAAAAGTAATTATCATCATTGATAGATATCATGTTCATCGAAGTAGCATGAAGCCCTTTCAATCCTGTTTTTTCTCCCCTTTTGAATTTTTTTGAATGATTTAAGAGGTTTTAAAAACTCAATTCAATGACTTGATAGGGTGGACGTATTAGGATCACAACATTTTATATGTTGGCACTCTATATAGATTTAATCGATGACTTATATTTCAGTAGATTTTTGGGAAAACACTGTAATTTACAATATGTTTGGTTTATAATGGAAATGTATTGTATTTTTAGAACCTCCAACATTATCCCTTAATGATATGATATCAATCTTAAGAATATTTCTATATAAAATTTATTATACCTAAAAAAGTAACATAATTTTAATTACAATAGTGGAGATTTGTAGTTCAATTTTATACTCAATGATATATTGGATGTGTGACATTTTCATTGGGATTTTAACTTTTTATTTTTTAGGGGAGTAATCCATCTCAGGGATGGAATAAATGATGTTGACACTATGATACTTTATTAACATATAGAAGAGAACAAAATTTTCAAGGTGAAGATTTATTTCGATCCATCTCATATAATGTTTTCTCCATATATTTGTCTATGTTCACTGAGCATATTTTTATAAAATTCCATAATATATGCATTTAATGATATTTTTTATCTCACTGATTTTAATTAAGACCGAAATATAAATAAGTAGTTATCTATAAACCTAAATTAAAAGAGGATAATTGTATCCATAAAATTAGTCGTATTATATTATGTTCAAAAATGATTCTAAAAAATTCTTAAAAATAAAGCAGAATAAAAAAATTTCCCCAAAATAAAATAAAATTTAATTTAAAAAAAATATTGAAATAAAAAAAAATCCAATCACTTAGCTATTGGAACTACATAAGGTAGTCAATAGAAAAGTAATATAGTCATTCTAATAGTAATGTTACAATTATATATAAATAAATATACACCGAAACTATTTCTTACATATTTATTTAATAATATAATTTATCATAGTTATTGATCCATTTAATAACAATTTTTATCATATTGTAAATAAACATTGTAAAATTAGGTAGTTGTGATGTTTTTGTAATTTTTGGAGACAGATTAATTTGGGTGTTTTATTATAATATGATATACATGTACAATATATTTTATATGTGAATTTTTATATGAAATTATGTAATAACTTGTTTTAAAAATCACAAATTATTGGTATATTTATTATTGGTGAAAAAAGTATATGAAAATATATTACCTATAAAGATAATGTGAATATTAAAAAATTTATACATATTTTGTTCTAAAAAAAACAAATTTTTATTCCATATATTGTAATCATCATTTAAATGAGTTCATTTAGTGATAGAGGGATTCAAAATTAAGGAAATATAATTTATCATCAATTATTATTAAGAACATATTGTTTGAAAATCATTTCCTATTTTTCAAATAATAATATTTTAATATTCATATTCCAAACTCCCAATAATAAATTAAATTTATATATTATAATTCTCAGTGTAAATAACACCCGATTAATTTTATTCTATTCACACCAAGATTGTTCTTTAAGAAATATCCCTTATTATACTATTGGGGGGGGGGTTCAATTTTGTGATATAGATAAATTGGGGGTATTCATTTTGTATCCTTGGACTATTTTTTAATAAACACCTTATATTTAAATTTTCAAGTGATTATATAAAAAATACTCTAGTTCTTTCCAAATTTTAGTCACCTATTGATATCACACAATCATATATAATAAAACATGGGAATCACACGATTCACCAACCTGACATGACCGACCCGCCCTTGGGGTATCACGATTACCATTTAACATCACCCAACTATGATTTTATTTTAAAAAATTTAACTTTTGAGTTTGGGGAAGTCTGTCAATGTCCTGGCATTAACCCACAAATACTTCACCTATTCTAGAAATGTAAATGAGTTTTAACCCATGTCCCCACCTATAATATGCCTTTGGTAAATGAATAGAATCAAGGATTTATGACCACTTAAATGTTTGTAATTGAAAGTTGAATATAAAAAATCACATCATAATAAAATTAATTCAAATAATAACCCCATAATAATTAATATATAATAAAGAAAAAAGATATTAGAAGATAAAAAATATGAAATATTTTCAAAAATTCAATGGTAAATCCAATAACACCTATATACATAAAATGTGGTATAATGAAAAATACCAACACCAAAATGTCCACCATTTTCATAGATAAGGTTTTCCAAAACCAATATCAAAATTATTTAGAATATAAAAAAAATATATTATGTTAGGCTGATGATAAAGCAATCCTTCTAATATATTCATGAAAAATGTGAACAATAAAATACTATTAAATATCATCACTCAAAATCAAGCATGTAATCTCTGTCAATCCAATCCCTAAAATCCTTCCCAAACCTCATTTTAAGAAATTATATAACATCTACAAAACAAATCCTCCCTAAATTTATAATTATGAACTAAGTAGTTTTTTACATAGAATAAAATACTATACATTATCCCTGATATTTTCCACTCATGGGGGTATTACTATAATAATTAATTTGTGGTTGTCTATCCTCCAATAAAAAACTCCCACTATTATCGAGTATCTTCCCTTAAATACTCTCCCTACCATAACCCACATCTAATGAAATAAATTTGAGAGTAATCAGTCTACACACTAAGACTCTTGTTGTAACCAATAATCTAAAAATAGAGTCTCTCCCCCACATAAATGGTTACATCACTACCCTGCATAAAATATTACCCTCTCTTAACCATCATCACCATGTATGAAAAATGGATTTAAACCCCCACCATCTATGTTTTGTCCCTTCTTGGTCGACCATATACACAAATATCCTAGGGAAATATTATGATCATTTAGATATTCAACCCTCTCTACTCATTAAACATAAAACTATATCCCAGATGGATAATTACCATATCTATAATATTTCACATTGTCTGGGAATTCATAAATTCCACAACATCTTTAATATCGATCTTAAATAGGGAAACCAATTTCAATATAATAATCCCCCACTATAGCCTTTCATAATTAAGTAATTATATCAAAACAAAAAAATATATTATTCTTTGAGCTTATAAGGTATTTATAACTCACACAACTATCAATATGTTAACAAGTTCCACTATACAATCCATGAAAAAATTAGATGGATGAATTTGTTATAATACCCCAAAATAAATACATAATTACCCTATAATCATACGATATAGATCATATGGACATATAAAATACCCCTTTAGTTCACTTTAAAGGTATAACTTCTCTATAATATGGAACAACCTTCATGATACCATGTATGGACCATGACTAACTCATGACCTCATTTTAATAGGGTATTTAATAACATAGAGAAGAAATTATAAAAAAAATGTAATGACCCTCATACCAAATTAGAAAGGAACATTCAACATTTATTAAAACTTGTGAGCTCACAACTAATTAATTTTAGAAAACATATATTTATCATTCAATCACAAACACCAGTAAAAATTATTATGAAAAACACAAAAACAAACAATTTTATTATCATAACATCCCAATCATTAAAAATTGTCACTATAATTTTTCATAACATTAAACTACACCATTAAACCATAAAATTAAAATAAAAAAACAATTATTACAATCATAAAATGTATTTTAAGTTCAATTATCAAAAGTATTATATTTTATTTTCCCACAAATAATAATCCATATAAATAGTATTGGTTATTTAAAATAATCAGATAAAGAAAAATTCTATTTTATTCAATTTTTAGTTTAACTATTATAATCATTATATTGGATTTCAATATATTAGTTACCCATCACATAATAAAAAATGATGATAAATTCTCATAAAATAATAATTGATTGAATAATGAGTCCCGAACCCAAATGATGATTTTTAATACACAACCATCACCAACCATTCATCGATTCCCATTTACTATCCAACAATCTCTTGATAAGTTATCAAATATACACTTTAATTACAAGATAACACTTTTACGACTCTTCTATTAAAACCCAACATCAATTAATAATTGTAACACTAGTAATGTCAATAATTAGTAAAACTATTCACACCACACTACCTATAATATTTACCATATCAATGTTACCAAAAAAAATAAAAAATAAAAATTCCATAAATACATTCTCATAAAAGTAATCCAAATAAATAAATTAATACATATATAAACAATATAACTTCACCAAATGCAGATATTTGTAGAAATTCCAACCACTAAATAAAATTACCACAACTACTCCAATTAGAAAACATCATATCAGGAATTCATTGGAATAATAAAAAATTTATTACGATACCAATTTTAGTTTTCCATTTTTTCCTTCATAGTCAAAGATAATAATACAATTAAAAAATCTATAATCATATTAAACAAAATTTTTGAGTCTCTACATTACATTTATAGTTAAGAAAATTCATTACCAAAAATATTAATCCATAATAAAATTATATAATATTGGGTGGTGAATTGTAGTAAAAAATATAACTATCAATTTTTATCCACCTTAATATGTAAGTATATTAGATATTCTATCTTATGATCAAATAAATATTTATCCAAATATATGTCACAACCCGTCCCTAGGGGCCCGTATCGGTACTACCCCAAACCCGCCTTCCATATGCCAGGGGCTGGTGACTAGAAACAATGGTGTAAATCCTTAAACTGGGAAGGCATTGCCTTTATAACTGTAAACAAAAAAATTAGAGTACCCAAATGGAAGAAAAAAACTGTGTAAAACAATAAAAAAGAAGTGCTGGAAATTAGAAGGGGACAGAAATACAATCCCAACAGGAAAGTACAAGTACAACTAAAAGCATGTACACCTGAAGAAAAGTAATGCAGCTTCTGGGTCATCCTTCGGGGATCCAACCTGAAGGGTAAGTAAAGAAGAATTCCTTAGCACTCCACATCCATCTGTCTCCTCTGTGTACTGTCACACTGAGTTGTCCACCTCCAGGTATCATCCAATCCTACTACTCTCTGCCTCAGTCAGTATTGAATGTCATCTACAACCAACACAATGAGGTGCGGGCATAGCCTATGCATGGATGAGTATAACGATACTCAGTAGGGACCTCGAGACCCTCAAGGTCACAAAATCCAGCAAGGAAAAACCAAATAGTATGAAATCAAAAGATAACAATTACCTAGGTATATGACCATCCATATACCTAAGTTATCTTGTAAGACATCTCAATCATGAGGAAAACACTAACACCATTGACATAGCTCTAACATGGATTTTAATTTATGTGAACCTTCAGCTCCTGGAGAACTCCTCGTCTATCGAGTACAGTGGGCCTACCGTGTCACACATAGCCACCTCCCACTAACTTAGACTGCTAAGATACTCCTCTTATCTAGTACTGTGGATCTATTGTTCTCACATAGAGGTGCTCCCCACTGTGGGTCTGCTACGCTCACACATAGGCACTCCCCTGGTAGCCTGTTGAGGTACTCCATCTGTCGAGTACCATGGGTCTACTATGCTCACACAGAGGCGCTCCCCATCATGGGTCTGTCGGGATTACATAGAGGTGCTCTCCAATGGGATAGTCAAATCACTACGAGTTGAATCGGTTAGAAGTTGTTTTGTCTCATAGAGCTACTAGGTTCCTGAACAAATTCCTGCTTGTCTCTGAAAGATATACTACACATGCTATTGGTATATACACCAACTATCACTAAGTCACATGTAGAAGTATATCAATGGTCCGCCATGTCATAGGGGTCTCAACTCAATAGACGTCCCATCAATTGAACACCCAGTCTATTAGTTATCAGTTGTTTGGTCCAGAGGGGCCAATTGGATTTGTGTAAGATCAAACCTGACCGTATCTCAACTATACACTGAACTCCAGTGGGGTATTCTCAAGGGGACGGCTTCGCTCCAAAAAACTAGCACCACTGACGGTTCATCAAACGATCTTCCTCTACCAAAGATATGTCCCAAGAAGGTAATGGGTTAATAATGGGCCCGGTTCCAGTCCAACCCAGTCGGACCGACTGGCCCAACCCAATCTGGGGCGACCCGGTCTCAGTCAACATTGTCAGACTTGCTGCGTCTGACCTAGAACGTTTGGCGGGTCATCCCATTTAGGTTTTGGCCTGGTTTGTTGGGCCCGGACCGGTAGACTACAAGGTTGGTTCATCCCGGAGTTATCCATATAGGCGGATCATCCCAAAGGCCGGGGGTGGTTCGGCTAGCGCCGTGAGGGGCGCTACCCGGGCGACTCGTCCCGAGAGGTCGGGCAGGTCGGGAGACCAGCAGGCCGGCCATGCAGAGCACGTTCTGGCTGAGGGTGTGACAAAGAGGGCGCGGTAGGGTCCGGGCAGGCCACGGGGGCACCGGGAAAGCGGTGGGGGCGCCAAGTGGGCTGCGGCAGGGGCATGTCATGTCACGAGGGCACCGGTAGGCCACAGGGTAGGGCGTGAGGGCTGTGGGCAGCCGGGCCGCTCGCCGGGCAGGGTGCCGGGAGGCCGCGGGAAGGCGGGATTCACGCTGGGTAGGGCGCAGGGAGGCCGCGGGTAGGCAGGCTGGGTGCTGCTCAGGCCGGCAGTGCTCGATTGGAAGCATCGGTTCACCGTAGGGGCGGCTCGATTCACAGAGGTCGCGGGTAGCACAGCCTTCATCATTGACACCTTCGTCATCATCGCCTCATCACCATGATGAGGTTCATCATAAACTAGATCAGCAGAGGGGTCGCGCCATGTTGGTTTGGCCCACACCCTCCACGTTTTTGTTTGTAAGAATCGGCTCATCAAGAAGTAAGAGGATGATTTTCATTTGTTATTTTCAATCTCCGCAAAGTTTCCATTCCAACCAAAGGCGAGAAAATGAGAAAGGATATTACTTGAAGTAAACCCACTACCTTTTATTCGTCAATTAAAATTTTCCATTCTTTGACAGTGTTCCAGAAAGGAGATGAAGTAGTCCATTGTTCACTGCATTCGTCACACACTCCCAATCCCGAGCTGCGTCGTCCATGGAAGACACTCAACATCGGTAGGATATGAGGGAGGAAGTAGAAGATGGTTGTTGGTGTTCTTCATTCTCCTTTGGAAGATGAGGTTCCTCATTCTTCATTGGGAGCTTTTCTCCCTAGCAATCCTCTTCCTCCCTTCCACCAAAATGAATCATGAAAACAAAAATAATATATTTGTCATCTATTATTCTGGTGGCATAGAATTTAAAAATGGAGAATAAATTAATTGGCTCCATCAATTAAATGTGGAGGATTGGAATAATAAATTATGTATTGTCCAATTAATTAAAAAGGAGGTCGTGGAACCATAAATGGTAGAGGAGGTCAATGGACTCCCCCTCATTAATGAGGGGAGTTGATAGGTTTTCCAACCACCCATTAATTGGGGGGTTTTAGTCTCGTATGGTCCCCAAGTCGTAACCTCTCACGGGAGGTTATGTTCAGGTGGGCCCCACCACCATAACCTCTTATGAGAGGTTAGGGTGTGGCGGCCCCACCTCCAACTCCCAAGTTGTGGTTTTAACCAAAAAACACTCACATGGTAGCTTAAAATAAAATAATGTGTTGAACACTTTATTTAATTATTTTTTTATAAAAAGCCAAAAACTAACTTTTATTCTCGACCATCTGCCGTCAAAGTGAAAGTCTTCTTAAGAGAATACCAGCGCTATGAGTTCAACGGTGCCCATGGATTTCAGTTCTGGGCACCAGTTCAAAAGTTATAAAATCCCACCCATACGTTTACTAAACATACCCAAACAAATATTCAGAAATTGATTTCAGGCACACGGGGCCTCAGAATCAAGCTCTATAAATTTTCATAGACTCGTAAAAATACCATGTATTTACGAAAAAAAATTACACGGAATTTTCGAATCTTTAAATTCCCCCCTCATTAGGGCTCTACTTCCAAGTAAGCTACAACTCGAACTATGGGAACAAATGGGTGTACTGAGCACGCATCTGAGTCTCCTGCTCCGATATGCTCTCATGGAGGTTCCCATGCTGCCAGCGTACACGCACCAGAGGTATCGACTATCCACATTGGACCCGCTCCTTTCGATCCTCAATCTCCACTGGGACCTCCATAAAAGTATCCCCATCATCGATGTCCTGCTCTCCATGGTCTATGATGTGGGAAGGGTCATGCACGTCTCTCCTCAACTAAGATATGTGGAAGACGTTGTGCACCCGGTGCAACTGAGGTGGAAGAGCTAAGAGGTAAGCCACCTCACCTACTCTGCAGAGGACTTGGAAAGGGCTAATGAACCTTGGAGATAACTTGATACCTCATCCAAATATCTGTAGACCTCGTCAAGATGAGACCTATATAAAGATGTGGTCGCCATCCACAAACTCCAGAGGTCTCCTCCTCTTATCAGCATATGAGTTCTGTCTGCTATTTTTAGTCTTCATCTTCTCCTAGATGATCTATAACTTCTCTGTAGTAGCTCATACCATCTCTGGTCCCACTAGTGTTGGCTCCCCAGGGTCAGTCCAACACAAGGGTGATCTGCAAGGTTTCCCGTAAAAGGTCTCAAAAGTACCATCTCTATGGTGGAGTGATAGTTATTATTGTATGAAAACACCCCCAAAGGAAAGTGATCCTCTAATCTACAACTGAAGTCAAGGACACATGCACGTAGCATTTCCTCAATGGTATGAATGGTCTGCTCAGTCTGACAATTTGTCTGAGGATGAAAGGTGGGGCTCAGGCGAAGCTATGTCCCAAAAGCTCCCTCAAACCGCTTCCAAAGAAGGCATGTAAACCATGCATCATGGTCAGAGACAATATAGGAAGTTCCTCAATGAAAACTCACAATATCTAGCACATAGAGGCATCCCAAGCTCTATACTAAACCTTTCTCTTTGTTCGGTAGGAATTGGGATGACTTGGTGAGTCGGTTGACGATCACCCAAATCGAGTCGTGACCCCTGGATGTACATGGAAGACCCGTCATGAAGCCCATGGATATTCCATCCCACTTCCACTCTGGGACCTTGAAAGGATGAACCAATCATGGTGGTTCCTCGTGCTCTGCCTTAAATTGTTGAAAAGTGAGGCACTGTGAGACAAACTCTGCTACTACCTTCTTCATACCTAGCCATCATTGTTGTCATCGAAGGTCCTGGTACATCTTTTCCACTCCTGGATGTACCGATAGAGGGGATGTGTGTAACTACCTCAACACCTCCTCATGAAGTGCCACGAGTACCAAGGTATGTCCTCTGAAGAGGATGAAGTGCTCCACACCTAAAGAAAATCCATCAGGTTCCGGCCCTATGGATATCCGAGCACGTCACATCTTGTAGTCAACGTCTCCACATTGTGCCTCCCTGACTCGCTGAAGAAGTGGGGGAGTGACTGTAAGAGACTGTAGAAAGGATACTCTACATATATCCAAAAAGGATATCTGTAAAGCAACCAGCTACTCTGTCTTCTCTCCATGAATTTGTATAACAGTCCTCCTGCTGAGTGCATCTGAAACAACGTTCTCGTTCCCAGGAGTATAGATTGTCACGAAGTTGTAGTCCTGGAGGAACTCAAGCCAACGTCTCTATCTCTTGTTCAGGTCCTTATGAGAGAAGATATATGTGATACTATTGTGATCAAAGTACATGGTAAAAGACTCACCCATCAGATAGTACCTCCACATCTTAAAAGAAAATACCACTGCTGCTAACTCCAGGTCATGGGTATCGTAATTTTGCTCGTGTTGTCTCAGCTGCCGAGAATTAGAATAAATCATTACTCCCTCCAACATCAGGACACACCCATGTCATGTCCTTGATGTATCACATTAAAATATGTACTTTACACCCTCCTATGGAATCCTCAAGATCGGGGCAGTAGTTAGCCTCTACCTCAGCTCTTGAAAGATCTGCTAGAATCATTCCGACCACACTAATGGTTGCCCCTTCAACGTCAAGGATGATAATGATGCTGCAACTCTCGAGAAGTCTGGTATGAACCTCCAATAGTATCCAGCCAAACCCAGGAAACTTTATACCTCTGTCACACTCTAGGGTGGCTCCCAAGCAAGTACCACCTCAATATTCACTGGATCCACTACAACTCCAGCCTTTGAGATGACGTGTCCCAATATGTGAACCTCTCAACTCCAAAACTAGAACTTCAAGAGATTACCATAAAGTGGGTGCTCTCAGAGTGTGTCCAGTACTACCGACAATTGGTAGGCATGCTTCTCTTTAGTAATCTAGTAGATCATAATTTCGTCGATGAAGACTACGACAAAGCAATCGAGGTAAGGATGGAATATCCTATTCAAGAGACTCATGAACACTTTTGGAGCATTGGTTACACCGAAGGGAATAAATAATAACTCATAGTGGCCATATTGACACTTGTAGGTCATCATCTGAACATCCTCATCTCTAACTATGATCTAATGATAGACTAATTTGAGGTCTATCTTAGGGAATAATTGTGCCCACTTCAGTTGGTCAAATACGCCGTAAATCATCATAAGTGAGTACTTGTACATTACGGCCACCTAGTTTAGGATACAATCATTGAGATAGAGCCTCAAGTTTTCATCCACCTTCTTGGTGAATAGAATCAGGGCTGCCTAGGGAGAAACAATGAGTCGTATGAATCCCTTCCCCTACAAGTCCTCTAGCTGTACCCTCGGCTTGCGAATCTCAGCGGGAGCCATCCGATATGCTGGAGTAGATATCATTGTTTTCTAGGGGTAGAGGTCAATGTAGAGGTCCACCTCTGTATGAGGAGGTAGGCCTGGAACATCGTCAGAGAAAACATCCGCATAATGGTACACCACTATAGGATAAGATGGACTCTCCACATCAACTGCTCTAGGGGTATGGCAAGCCAACTGGTGAGTGATCAGTTGCACCCCACTCCATGTAAGTCTGTCATGTGCTCCAAGGGCTCTCATCACACCGGTGAAGGTAATCCTAGTCCCATCTATGAGGAAACATGACACTCTTCACCTAATACAGTCACTCTGAGGATAAAGTGTCGATAACTAGTCCATACCCATGATGATGTCATAAGGCCTCAACGCCACTACTAGAAGATCCAAGTTGATGCTCTCGCCTACTAGAGTAAACTCGCACTGCTGACACCAATGTGTAATCATCGAGTCTGCTCTCGCAGGAGTCTCTAGATGTATGGATCAATCCAATGACTTTTTCAGAATCTCTAAGCTCCGAATGAGGGCAATGGAAATGAATGAGTGACTAGAACCTATGTCTATAAGAAATGCAACTAAGGTGGAGTTGACACAGACCATACCTCGAATCATCTCTGTAGAACCATGGGCATATGATTCAGGGTCATTATCTATAGGTTCTCACTGGACTATTCCCCAAATTTCATGGTCATTATCTATATGGTTTTACATATTCATTGTTGTTATTGTTGATGTGACACACATGTAGTGGTGTTTTGGTCAACACTAGTTTATTACTTTTTTAATAATTATCCTTTTAGTATGGATCCAAAATGGGTAAAACTGGGGATAGTGGAGATTGGATTAGTATATAACAACATTGTAAGGTTTTTTATAAACTCATTTAATAATTTAATATTTTCAATCATAAATCATTATCATTATGAATATATGGTAATGATGCATTGGTGGACTTCTATTGAGTTTATACTCACACACCACATGTGAATATTTTTGTGCATCATGACTTTATGACTAGGGGATCAATGGTGGGAAAGGGACCTAAAACATGTCTATGAGGATATTGGAGATACCATATGGATATAGAAAATTTAATTTTTTTACATGACTATCATATTATTTTAATGATATAAAACATTATAGTTATGCATTCATGTATCGAAATGTTTAATATCTTGGAAAATTTTGTATCATATATTAATTATACATAATAAATCACACACAATTCATCATAAGAATTATTCTTTATTGTTCTAATGGAAAATTTTCTCATATATACTTATATGCACATAAGGATGTACATCAAAGAAAGATGAGAGCTAACATCTGAAATAGATGAGTAATAATAGACACAAATCATTATAACATGGGAGAAAATAATAATAAAAGACAATATATAAAAATATCATAATAATCATAATAAAAAGGGATAAACTGATAATCAAATAGAATGTCAAAATGCATATTAATGAAACATCATGTCATATTGGTAACGTTCCACACATGGTTGTGAACATATCTTTTATCATGTTCATGTATAACATATGTGAATAATCATAAAAACATCATTACTAACATGATATCACTTTATTCAATAATAATTAATATTACAGATTGAGATAAATCACATTAATGAATCCACTATAGGGTCATTAAATTATATTAATTATTATCACATATAATATTCACATTATTGTGTGTGCCAACTAGAATGTATAAGAATTGTAGTTATAAAATATCCTAGTGAATGGAATTGTTTTAATAAGAATTTTTGAATAATTATTTCTTGAATAATATTGGGATTCCTAAATTAATAAAAGAGATAATATTTAGAAAAAGAATAATTATATTTGATTTTAGGTCAAATCAAAAAAAGGGAAAACATAATTTTTTGAAAGAAGAATCCCTTTTGGAAATCCTTATATTTGGATTATAACCCATGGTTGTAAAATTTATATCCCTAAATTGAAAGGGAATAATATTTAATGGATATTTATAAAATATTATAGGAATATCCATACAAAAACCTTATGTGTAATATGGATAACCCAAAGCGAGGGAGTTGGGTTCAAAAATTACCTTATATTAAATATGGTCTTATTTAAATCCATTTAAACCAATTAAATAATAAATATTGGATTATTAAAATAATTCAAGAAGATAATTAGGTGTAATTGTTCCATTACATATGCATTTGTATTATTGGAATATCATATATAATAGTCCTTATTAAATCTGAGTTTTTTAAATATCTTTTTCATTAAATTTTCTTGTTTTGATTCGGTGTATCAATTTTTGATAGTTCCTTGATAAATTAGCAGAGTTAATTCAAATTGAATAAAAAATATATTTATAGATTTTCTATAATAAATAATTTATTTTAACCAAACATAGGTTTGGTGATAACAAAATTATTAGAGATGTCCTCATTTTCTATTAAACGACCATCGAAGGGCCAATGTTGAAAGTGTTAGAACGGGATGTTTGAAATATATTTATATAATATTTATGACACTTAAATAATGTTAAAACAATTAATATAATTTTATCATACATCATAATTAATTTTATTTGATTTAGTTTTGAAATTTATATGAAAAAAATAATAGAAGAAAAAATAGAGAAGTTTTAAAAAAATATACCTTTTCAATGATATAGCTTCTATTGTACACCAAAAACACTCTATTGTTTTTTAGTTAGACTACTATAAAACATTCCTAAGAACTATGTGGGGCTTGATAAGGATTATTTGGGAAGAGGAATTGGTTTTTTAAATGAAGGGGAGTGGTTTTTCATGGGGAGGGAGAGTGGTTATTTATACATTAAAAATTGGGGTATCTTTAGAATAAAATTATAAATAACATATTCTATCAAAGGTAAAACATGTAATAGTGAATATCTGAAAATATAAATTGCATATAAATATAATATAATGGTTTACGTAATTTAATACCCTTTATAATTTGAATCAAATTTTATTATTAAAAATAATTCTGGATAAAACATTTATTTTATTGTAAAAGTATTATGTTTTGGTTTTAGAAAATAATTGTTATATTTGGAAATTATGATTATTATTTTTAATGAATCGCTTAAGAAATTAAATATATTTTCTATAAATCATGATATAGAAATGATTAGGTCATTATTTATTAATGAATTATGAAATATGAGATACCGCGGTTATGAGAAATATTGCATTTTTAATATTCACCTGAATATTGAAGTATATCAGGAAATCACCAAAAATGATAATTGGAAAATTTATGATGTATTGATTTTAAAATATATACCCATTTTATCCATATAATATATAATATATAAAAATTAATTTTTTAATATAATAGTTATGTTTTTTAATGAAAAACTTTCAAATAGAGTTTATTAAAAATGAGAAAATATTTTTTTGAGTTTTTAATTATTATATATATTTTTTAATATTATAATAATAACATTTAATTATATTTCTTATGAATAATATCATTTATATTATATGTTTTTTGAGGTTAAATTACTATTCTAGTTGTCCAATAACTATTTTAAATGGTCATGTTTCTATTCAAAATGGCCAAGTTACTGTTAGAATGATCAAATAACTATTCCAATGGCAACATTAACTCCATTATATACAAAATAAATCTTTTTGTAAATATTCAATAAAATTATTCCTAATGTTATATATTTTAAATTATAATATATTGATTAGTTTACTAATATATAGTATCATTTCACTAGTATTAGCCTTTGGGGTAATGATTATATAAGATTGGGTTGATCCATATTTTCCAATTTTAGGTTATCTATTTCATATATTTTTTCAAATTGTATTGTATTTAACATTAATTGGTTTTATAACTATCTAATATAACAATATTCATTAATGATATAATTTATTGATGCTTTCTATTTTTTATGAGTGTTTATAATACCTATATAATATAATAAAAATCATATTTATTTTTGAATATATTGGTACATTACAATGTTTACCCACATATAAATTTTCCTTGAAATTTATACTCAAATTGACATTTTGGAATATGTGACTGTACTTATTTTTAATTTTTCCCTCTGGTTCCTATGTTTCATATTCATAATTATAGTTCCTCCATAACCCATTGATATGATGAGGTATCTTATTACATAGAAAATTTTATATCTGGCACATGATCTTCACTGGCTACTCATTATACAAGAGGACATTATCTAGTTGTACCACCTACAAATACAGTTCAAGTGAGGGGTCCAGTAACTACTTGATCAGGAGAGATACGTGGAACACGTAATGAAAATGATGCGCATTTGGTGGATGTGTAAGATGATATTTTGTTGAAACAACTTGAATCTCTTACATAGTGTTATTGAATGGAATAAATTGTATCCAAGTTCAAAATATAGGTTATTTTGAAGCATGTCAGCATAGATATTTTTTGAATATGAGTAGTATTTTTTAATTATTTAATGGAATGAATCTTATCTATAATATTTTTCAGAAGATCTAATTTAGGTAGCTTTGATATGCAAAATGTACCCCAACAAGTAGTAGTTCTCCATCACATTCCAAATATTTCTTTGAAAAGATCCATATGAGTGTTTTTGTGGACATTATATTTGATTGATAACTCAACTAATGTGAGATGTTGATCTCATCCTCCTTTTAATTTCATTGACTAGTATCAAAAAATTTCATTGAATGTTTGAGTACTCTTATATGGTTAACCTTAAATTTAGAGATTATATAATATGTGGAAATTCAATTATATATTCAAAATATATAGTAGTGTTATCTAGAATTTATATGATAACCTTGGATGTTAATTGGAGAAGGTAAAGATTAGAAACCCATGCAGCCTCCCCACATCTTTCACCTATATCTAAGCATGTCGAGAAGGCAATAAATATTCCATAATACCGATAGTGTGGGAAGTCATTGTGAGTCAATATATATATATATATATTTTAAACACTTATAACCACTAAATATGTCACATTTCTACCCATAAAAATAGTGCCTCAAAGTCATCAATGGGTAAATCATAGTTTCTGATTCTAGTTCATTTTATTGTTAGCTTTTCTCAGGGATATTTAACAATTGTGTGGTATAGGCTATCACATGGTAATTTTCTATGATCACCCAACACAAACCTTTGTGTGAAGCATCACTCTATATCCCAAAAGATTCTCCCCTATATGGATGTGTGTGTAAATTAATAGATAATAGAATCTTCATGAGATTCTTAAATAATTACTCAAATTGTTCTATCAGTTAATACTTTACCCCTGTATATGTTATCGTTGTTAGTGGGCTATAAGATCATCATAATTTTCTATCAAAAAACATAGAGTTCTAGTCTAAGTCACGAAATTGTATATTTTCCTAGTTGTATTGTGTTTGGGACATTCCTCAATATATATTTTCATTGAATTGTCCATATAAATTCCCTCACTTTTCTTCATGTTCCCCATGAATGTGACTTGTTACATATAAAATTCATACATCTAGAACATTACATACGTTTTAACCATCCTTAATTTCACCAACACAATGCTTATATTCTTGTCATCTTCCTCGTTGATCATAGAGTGAATGAAAAAAAAGTACTGAATATTTTCAAGGTAATCTTTAAAGTCAATAATAATCAAATTAATGATGATATCAAGGTCATTAGTAAGTCTTAAGGAATCCGTATGATTTCATAATGTCCATAACTTTTACGTATTGTATCCTTTTGTATATCTTCCTTACTCACCATAAGATAATGATATCCATAATGCAGATCATCCTTTGATATGTACATAGCTCTTATTAGATGACTGAAAATGCCGTCAATTAGTGGAAGGGGATAATTATTCTCTAGGGTGACCTTGTTAAGATCCTGATAACCAATAAAAAGTTGCATTGATCCATCCTTCTTCTAAAAAAAATGAATTAGAACACCCAAAGATGATGCACTAGGTTGTGTGAACCCTTTATCCAAATGCACTTACAACAACTTCTCTAGCTCCTTAAATTCAACCAGGGCCTTCCTATAGGGGAATTTATATTTAGGAGTGGATTTAGTTGTACGTTCTATTAAAAAATCTACCATATATATGGGGTATGTATGGGGTGTTCTTTAAGAAATATGTTAGTGTATTCAATCAGAATGGGTAATTCATCTATGTCCATAACATCTTTTAAATCAACAATATTATCATGGTACTCTTCTTCCCAGGGTTTTGACACACACATTACTGAGGGATTTTCTTAAGGATATTCAAGATCATTAGTGTATTTGTAGGAGAGCATGGAATTTCTTGTAATTTGATAATATACATCCTTTTCCAAAAGGATGATTTATCCTTTATATAATGGGAGTCATTCCTTTTCTAGAAAACGAGTTCAACTCATAGGATTCAATGATCACTATAAAATATGTTTTTATAGACATTTTTACTAAAAAGAATCTTCTCTTAAATCCCAAAAGTCTAGAAAACATGTAGGATATAAAATAATGTTTTAAAGTAGAATAAAATTAAGAATTTTTTAATTATTATTGAATATGATTTGGTACATGAGAAAAATAATTTTCACAATCTACATGAGCAACATGGATGGAATAATATTTTAATTCTTATTTTGTATTTGGCGGTTGCTGGAACTGATTACCCTCAGGGACCAGTTGTTTCGTTCATTGGCCTGTATAGTTCCCTTGCACTCAAATGTTGACATATTGAACCATGGGTGTTTCATTAATTGAAGAATTTTTTCTTTCCATTATATTTGAAAAATTACTCATGTGTCCTCAACATTCATGTGATTGGTGGCCTTCTATCGCACCCTAATGAATTTACCCGTAACTTTTACATAATTACTATGATGTTTCTTCCCACATTTTTTACATGAGGGTAGTTGTATCGTCATTCATCTTTTGTCTTTTTTCCCACCACCATCAATAATTTTTTTTTCAGATCCTCATGTCCAATGGACAAATCATCTTACTTTCCCATGAAAATGAGGGTATATGAAAAACATCCCAGTAACACCCAAATTCTCATATAGATACATCCTTATGATGGTTCGGTTTTAAACCACTAAAGAATATATCTGTTTTTATATTATTATTAATAAAAAATACGATGGTGTATCTTTCAAGAATGATTAATTTTTACATGTATGTCCGGGCAGATTAACCTTCCTTCTTCTTTATCTCTATAAATTCTCTTTCAACATTTATTCAAAGATTTTGATAAAAAAATACTTATTAAAAACTAATTTATTAATTTCTACTCTCTCCATCTCTTCCACTTCATCCGACTACATTATTTTCTTTATCAATGGTTAATTTCGATCGAAATCTTAATGAAATTAATATTTTTGTATATTACTTTGTAATATTTTTTGGATAATTTTGGTAGATGGTTGATGTGATAACATGACATTACTAGGGCCAATAAGCCAAGAATTAATTTTTGAAATATGTTAAATATATTTATCTTCAAGAATGAATTGTTTCCCTAAAAAATTATAATATATATTAAATAGATTCTATTCTTAGAAATAAGGGCCCACAGTTGAGCTTAAAGTATGAGCTTTACCCTTGGATGGACCAGAACATTATCAGAAATTTGGAAATTGGTTTATAGCTATAAGGAGAAAAAATATCTATTATTTTATTATGATATTTAGTGACCTTGTTCTATTATATATTTATGAATTTTTATTACTAGTTATCAGGGTTGTCTAAATTAACCTAATAATTGAGATAACACTTTATAGAGAGACTTAGTGAATGGTGAAAATTTATTGAGGATTGTTTATGCCAATGAAATTCAAGGATTTTCTAGATACAATTATGTAGATTCATTTTTCAGTAGCAATTGACCCACCTTAAGGTAGGATGTTGTTTTATTTGGATTTATCCCCATTTATTTATTCCTATGATGAACATGAACCAATAAACTGTTGAATTGTTTCTTGGATCATGGATATTTTTGGTATGCAATAGATATTATCTGGGTGTTTGGAATTATTGGTTGATTATATTATATATCCCCATTTTTTGATCTAATAGAAAGGAATTTATTTGAACCAAAATAGTTTTTTAGCACCATTCATCCTATTTTGCAGTGTTTTTATTTGATCCCTCTTTCTCTATTAATTATAGGAAGTTCATTCACCACATGGTTAAAAAAATACCCTGTATTTGATCATTGTGTAACATATCTCTATGGAAAAAGATCAATACCACTATTATGAGACATGATCAAGTATATGATTGAGGTGAGATGATGATGTAGTATGATCAAAGATAGATCAGGAGAGATCTTAGGTTCATATTCACCCAAATTCAATGGAATGTTTTTGGACAATGTGTGAGTAAGATTGAAAAAGGAATTCAAAGGACGAAACACGATGATCAGTAATGGAAAGGGTCATCCAGCACCGAATTTTTAATTTTTTTTTTGTGACACACGCATTAGAGATGGAGTGGAAAACAACAGAGGAATAATATCATGGATTATATTGTTTTATGCATCAAGTGGAATATAATCATGAATTACATTTTGTGAAAGACACCCCTATGTGGCCTATTGGTTTTGGTTCAGATATGAGTATTACATGACTTGTGAATTGATCACACACTGTGTGGAACACACTTTAATGCTTAGTGTATACCATAGAGGTACACAGAAATGTATATGACCATCCATAAATAGAAATATATTTCCACACATGGGAACTTATAGGGTTACACAGTCTCGAAAAATCATTGTTATAGTTTTCCATGTACTATTACACGTGATGTACTTAATCTAGGATGGCTTGGAAACCTTTTCCCATTCATCTAATACTTGTTTCTTAATTTTATGTTCTACTGATAAATTCCTATAGTGTTTTAGAGTCATGTAAATGGATTAATATTGTGATCTCATATGAAGAACTATAGTCTAGGATAGAGTTGATTGAATCCCTCTATGATACCCAACATGAGATCCTCTATCACAATAATTACCCTATCAAGGGTTCATGGAATCATCCTGAAAAAATACACTGACATCTATGCCCTACAAAATGGGTCAATCCTAATTTGGTTGTTGGTATTCCTTGTGTCCTTGGGATTGATCCTGATCCATTTACCATTCTCTTCATACTTCCAGTATGTACTACCATTATAGATAACCGATGAGTGTGAAAAATCATATGGACGCCATTAGTGCTATCTAACTCATGGAGTGTGTTCACCAAGAGGAGTGTTATTTCAAACCATTGATAAAGAATCCTATGATGCAAATATGGTTCTGATAAAACTTGAGACTTTGTGTCTACATTGAGTATACATGGATGTATTTGTTACATATTCTATTTAATTATACCCTTAACGAGATTTTTATTATTCTTTACACTATATGTTTAGTGATTATGAGGGATCTAAATGTGTATTTCTACACGCACAGCTACATGGGATTTTCATGTAAGTGTAATTTCATTTGGAGATGATTGACATCTTTATAGTTTCTTAGAGAATCATGACCCAGAGGAGTATAGTGAGATAGATGGACCCATGTTTGTAACTGTGATTACTTTGGTAGCAGTCCCCACCAACTCTAAAGGTTGTATTATATTTATTTTGTTTATTATGGGATTGTATTTATACCTTATTATTTCAAGTACCTATTGCTGTACTGTAATGGTGATATTTTAAATATATTAAATCATGGTTATCAATTGTTTTATATACCATAATTGTATCAACATAGATATGTTTTTATGTGTATTGGTTCTTTTGGATAAATCATCCCATGCATGTGATATTCCTACTCGATGATGGTCTCTGGAACCAAGACTTTTGGACGTGGGCTTGGGTTATCATGGAATAGTCTCAGTTGGTATGGGTTGTGATAGGGTCTTATTAGAGAATTAGTTTATACAATAGGTCCTGAGTTTTTTATATTTTTTTAGAGAGACAACATTATGTTTTTAATATACAGTTCTCAGGATAGGGACATCAGTGATGGTGTGGTAACAAACATATACATACACTCAAACTCTGAAAACGTTCTTATTGGCATGCTAAATTTAGACACTTTTTATAGGGAAATATTTCTTACATGAACCATATATCAATTATTCTGGGTTTCAATGTTATTTTTATGTAATCTCTCGACATATACTAATTGACAATGGGGTATGTTGTCTATTTTTGGATTCATGCATAATAGTTTCCACCAAGAATTCATTATCATGATCACAAGGATTTTTTTGAGTGATATGGCATATATAGAGGTACCAATTTAGAATTTTTTTTACCTCATAGTGTTTCTCCATTCATTCTACCATCTTTTGAGTAGATGATGGTTCTGAAAATACTGGGGGATGAGGTGCATAGGATGAGCACACTTCATGAGATTTTGAGATAACAACCCCCAATTATCAAGGGAATCCCTTCCAATATGCATCTGTGGATTATCTTGTGGATGTGATGCGACTGTTTATATTTTTAGGGCACATAAAAACTAGATGGTGTTTTAGGAAGCAATCCTTCTCCATGGATCTATAAGATTGTGGGGGAGCTTAGTGACACAGTCATATGGTGAGGATAATATAGTACAGTTTGAACTCAATTTCCTTTTTAGGGATTTTTTATCTTAAAAAACATTGAGTATTGTGTGAATCCAAGAGCATATACACCTTTATTAGTGTAGTGCGACTACATCTGAGTATTCATAAAGGTTCACTAATATATCCTCATACTAAATGTGTATGGTGTGTGATCTATTCATTCGTACATAGAACATTGAAAAATGACTAAAACGATACATCTAAGACAATATGATACCCCTTTTATTTCATTTCTATGTGGGGGTTATAGAATGTTCTTTGGTAGTCATGAGCTATTTGACCGAGAAGACATAGATGGATGGTTCTAGTAGGGGGAAAATATGATTATAGACATCAGTGATAGGTATTATATAATAGATTCCATGATTGGACACATGATATTTTTAGGAGAAGATCTTATGATTTATTTTTTTGTGTTTTATGGATCAAAATAAGGATCTAGTCCAATGAGGGAGCGACAGTGATACTCTTATAATAGTTTGGGACATCTTGAACCAAAATTTCCAACACATCATAATTCTGATAGAGAGATAGTATATGGGTCTCTATGGATTATGTATAAAAAGGAGTAGGTAGTATCACAAGTCTATGGGTGTGGTATAGGATGTGGGAGATCAGATATATGTGGTAGATTTTTTTTATTTTTCCACCACCACCCATATGTAGTCTGTGGCAATATTAGAGAGATGTGGGATAGGGGTTTAGGAAGTAGAAACTATTTGAGTATTATGAACCAAAGGATCCTAGGATGATATGAGGTATGATATCCATCTTTAATACATTAAATTTATTTTAATTAGACAAATTTATGAGTCAATACAATCCACTTCTCTGCTTATAGAACTAGATATTCTGAATGTTCCCTTGGCTAATCCAATTATCTTTGAGACACTTACTCAGTGTGAGCCAGTGATCACACACTACTATCAATGACACGACATGAATTTTTAATTGATGAGTTTCTTTAGAATACATTTATTTCAGTAATTATTCCATATGATTTCATCACAGTTATAGATTAGATATCAAAATTTCATTTAAAGATATAATTTTTTTGGATGATTTACTACATTGGTAGTGCTGGAACAAGGATTTATATTGTGGGTAAAAATGAAATCAATCAAGGGAAGGATATACATAGGCATAGGAGGGTTAATCTTATTACTTATTAGTAATATATCATGACCCTTATGTTTTTTATTCTATGATTTTATCATTTGTATCAGTGCAGGAGTAGTACAATGACATATTTCCTGAGGATGTTACAATATTACCACCACACTATGAAAAGGAATTATGCAAGGATATACACTATGGGAATCTGTTGATATTTATACTAGTGAAATTGATTTCTTCCATAGAGCTATGAGATATTAGTGTAAAATTGGAGTTATTTAATATGAAGATATTTATAAGGTCCACTATTTAACATTATGCATCCCCATTATTGTTTTCTCAGTAGAAAATGTAGTAGTTGACTTGAAAATGGTTGAGGTAGTTATAGTTTGGGATCCACTCAAGAGAATGGTATATGTACAAAGATTCCTTGGGATATAAGGAGGATATTTGTTGTTTATACCTAATTTCTCTAAGAAATCATATCCCCTTACTACTTTGACTCAAAAGGGGAAACCATTCAATCATAGGTGATAAGGCCTTCTATGATACTAGGTAGAGATTGAAGAAGTTCACCCATCATGAGCTATCCATAGGATGGTGTCATGTATGTAGTGTTACAAGATACATCGAGGACATAGCTGTGTTTTTTTGACGATGAGGCAAGTAGTGATTGTTAATGGTTGATTTCAATTGAGTCAAATGAGACAAACAACACAACCTACAATCGTGAGATAGAAATAATATGCTTTTCACTAAGGATATGGTGACACTACATGAGGAGAGAGTGGTTTATCATCTATTATTATAAAAAGATTCTAATTTATATTTTATCTTATAAGGATCACCACATGATACATAGGTTATGGATAAATTTTATCCAGGATTTGGATTTCATGGTTTTATATACATCTAGGATGTGGAACATTGTACTGGATGCGCTTAGTCGGGGATATTTTTCTTAGTTACGAGGCAAGAAGACGATGTAGTTGGCCTCATTATAGGTATAAAATGTGTTTGGTTATGGAGAATATTAACACCATTAGACGGCTATTACTTCTCATGTATTATAGTTATTTTTGGCGGGACAACCTTGAGATACAGACTGTGAGATCGTATTTACTCAGACATCCATAGGACAATCTACTGATGGATTTTATGATGGTGGGAAGCATATCATTCATTAAAAAATGATTGTACCAGTGATGTTGTGGGAGACGTTTTGATGGTGTTTCATAAATTTATGTTGGAGGTACATTCATGTGTGGAAGTGATGTACCAGAACCTCTGATGTTATTTTTGGTGGCTAAGGAATATAAATGTGTGGTAGATTGACTCTCTTGATTCCATATTTTTTAACTAGTGAAGGCTATGAACACGGTTCCAATAATCTTAATATCAACACCTTGATGTCATGGAGTGTATGTGGTATGGGATATCCATGGTCTTTATGATGGGGTATCGACATACATCCAGGGTACATGATCCCATCTGGGTGATCAGAGACTATAACATCCCAAACATTTTGAATGATAATTGATTCCAGAAAATGTATGTAATATTACACTCAACAAAATTATATCTATTTAATAATTATGTGAGTATAAATTGAATTTTGTCCATCATGTTGTGAATATTATATAACTATTTGTCTATTTGACCATGTGAAACTCATATCAATAATTTGAACATTATAATTACTGTTTATAAGAAATATTTATACAAAGTAAAGATATTACGGAAAGAAGAGTCAATGGCCTCAACCTGTAGAGTATTTCCATTTGAAGCCCATTTTTTTAAAACATGGTATGGAGGATTAATAACTAGGATATTCCCCTAAACTGGACCATGATGACATTCAACATGTGAGTCTTGAATGAAATCTCATACGGGATAAGTTCATATATGTGGAAATTACCCCTCTATCGATGGTAGATGAGGCACCCCATGAAAAAAACACCATCAAAAACATTACTCTTAGGGTGTAATTAGTTATAATAAGGGGTTACGTATCCAGAACATAGTGTGTAATTCCTTTGTATAAATAAAAATATCATTTCATTAATTATTTTTTAGAATAGTTTTTTTAATAAAATTGAGTTGGAATATAATAAATTTATTTAATTGTTAGAAATTTTATTTTCTATAAACGAAATAACAAATATGAAAAATTAAGATATTGTGAATAATCCTTATTTTCATGAAATATTATGTTTAAATCAATCTTATTTCATTTTCAATGATAAAATAATTTTATTTTATTAATGGTTAGAAATTTTACTATGCATTTTTGATCTACTATTATTTTTATTAAATAAGGAATATTGTATTTAATATATAAATTTATCATACATAGGGATTTAAGATGGTAATTTTTTTTGAAATAATCACATCAAAATTAAGATAGGGGTAATTTATGAGAATGTTCTAGAACATATTTTTCTTATGTGAATAATAAAAATACATTTTTGAGTTTTCAGTAAGTTTAATGAATTCGTAATGAGGTAATAAGTAATATAAAATAATTATATAATATGTCTTTAAAGATATAATTATATGTGTCCCAAGTGTCCAATACCATGGTAGAATACAATGGTCAAGCCTGCGGTTTTTCATTTACCACTACCTAGTTGTCCAATGTCTTCATTTTGAAATTAAGTCAAATCCCCCTCATTTTCTATAAATACCCCACAATTTATTTGTATCTATTAAATACTAATTAATTACCCACAAGACTCAGATTGTATTGCATCCCAATGAGTCATACCAAGGTGTCCTAAATCATCCATGGTTCTGATCCCCCTAATATAGTTACAATAATCAATGTGAGGGAAATATCTCGTTCTCTTTTAATTTCATGTTCCCCTTTTATGTGGTATGTCATTCAAATTTCCATACAATTTTATTATATCAATTTTATTCTATCCATTTAATAAATTAATGGTATATTATTAATGCTTGACCCATTTCCCTTTCTTTTTTATGTTTTCTAAAACCTTATTTCATACATGTTATGCTGCTAGATTTTCTTCTATAAACTTATATCCATTTCACAAGAAATTCTTTTATTTTAAAATTTTTAATACCCAAACCAATTTATTTTCTATGATTATTCAACAAGATATAAAAACTATCTATTTTATTATGGTATTAGTTTACCTGAAACTCACCTTACTTTTTTTAGGGTTAAATATGAAATAAAGATATTGTCATTAAGCAATTTCTTACAACATCATGATTTTGATAGGAAACCCGTTTATTTTATTCTCCCTATGTTATTTATGAAATATCTTATTATTATATATGTTTCTCAAAATAATTATGAAATTTTAAGGTTGAACCATTACAGAACACCAATTAATTCGGTAATGTATTTAATCTCTGAAGATGATATGTTTTACGATACCTTGGTGCATCACCATTGTAATTTTTATGACACATAAGTGATAAACCTTGGTGATTTTATTATGAATTAATCAATTAAATGTTGTATCCACATATACATTTTGTGGTTAGTGTTATTTTTTCTATGATATGTATCCATTTTATTTTCTCAGGAATTTATGATATTCATAATGTTCTTATATATAATTCTTATGATCACTTGTAAACAGTATTCCTTACTTTCCCTTACTGGGCCTTATACTCACCATTTCCTTTGATGTAAGTACCTAGGTCATGAGGTGTAGTAAATATAATTAATATGAATTAGTTATTAATTATTTAAATTGGATTAGAATATTTTTTTCTTTTTTCATGTATTATTCACCTTTTTTACATGAAACAAAATAATAAAAGATCATACCTTTGTAAAACATCTAGAAATGTTCGGTAATAAAAATAGGGATTATATATAGAAAAACTACCCAAGTTATCCCACTTACTAGCTACTGAATAGTATAGTTCAGTATAGATCATGGGACACATCTATGTTCAGGAACTAGTATGGATCTCTTAAGATCCCTCAATGATAATTTCTATCTATGATGCTCACTTGACAACTCAATTTTCGAATGGACTAGAGAATGACTATGGGACTCAGCAGTGTATTATCACACCAATTCACCCCCAGACTGATGGACAAACTAAGAAAACATTTATTTATTAGGGGATAAGTTACAAGTGTATATGTTTGTCTTTGGATGGTGTTAGGAGGATGAACTCTCAATGGTATAGTTTTTGTACAACAACATATTCCATTCAACCATTAGTATAGAACAAGATTACTTTTATGAGAGAATTTTTAGGTCACCCCTATATTGGATAGATCCCATAGAGTAATCTATAATGGACTTAGAGTTGGTGCGAGCTAGTATAGATATTGTGAAGATCCTCCAGGAGCATATGATGATTGCAATAATTCATCATAAGTCATTTGCAGACTAATGGTGGAGGCATTTGGAGTACAATGAGGTAGATAATATATTTGTGATGGTATCACCCTTAAGTGAATTGTAGAGATTTTGTGGTGAAAAATTGTCTATGAGATTCATTATCCCTTTGAAGATATTATGTAGAGTTGGAGAGGTGGCGTATGACTAAGAATTACAACCGTAGATAGAATAGAAACCTGATGTCTTCCACTTTTTGATGCTAATGAGTTACATGGATGACAAATAAAATGTTATCTACTGGGGTGAGATAGAAATTAAGGATATATATACTTTATAAGAGTACCTAATACATCTTTTGGATTATAATGAGGAGATCCTCTATGTGCGACTGATTCATTTAGTGTGTGACAAGTGGTAGCATGAGAATGTTAATTAAAGAACATGGGTGTGGGAGATCATGATTCACTAATAATATTCCACATCTCTCTGTGTATAATTTTTATTTTGAATTCAATAATGAAAATCCTTTTATATGGGAGAATCTATTTAATCTTATTATTCCAAATACAACTTTTTAATATTTTATGCATTTTTTACAGTTATAGGAACCAAGACATCGTGAGAATCCAACGGGCAATGAAATAGGAATATGTTTTCTAAATATATTTTATATATTTAATATAACATGTACTTTTTTTCCTAAAAATTTATAAAAATACATAAACAAAGACTTGGAATATAAATATAAATCAGTCCTTGTGCTTAGAGTGTAGGATTTACCATAGGTGGGAAATAAATATTTTCAGCATTGATTGTTTGGTTAAGATTAACAATGGGTGTAAATAATAAAATAAATTATTAAATTTATCTATATCACATATTGAAATAGGGACTTATTATTTTCTCTGTTAATGAAATCTTGAGACCAATTCTCATGGATAGATAAATAACCTTGATAATTGAGAGAGTGAGTTGGAGAGAGAGCCTTGGTGAAAAACAACGACCAAATGAAGATCATTTGTGCCATTAAAATTCAAGGACCCCACAAGTGAAAAGGCATGAATTCATTCTACATAATTGACCAATACACATTGTCGTAGTAAATTTTTTTTGGATTTAACTCTATTGGTTTAAAACTATGAAAAAAATAGAATAAACAATCAATGGAATTGATTTGTGAATCATGTATATTGTCCATATGGGATATATATTATATATTATTTTGAATTTCTTTGTTTATGATATTACATATCATCTCTATTAATTACAAAAAAATCATGAGAAAATAAACCTTGGATAGTGTATGTTCCTCATGTTTTCCACTTGTGCATTTCATCCCATGATATTTATTCATGATATGAAATTTTTGTAGCATTTGGTTTGTTGAAATAACTAATATGAGATTGTTCCATGACCATTGTCCAACGTAATGAATCGATACCACATGTATCGACACATGATCACTGATGTAATTGAGGTGAAATGATGATATAGTATGATTAGAGATTAATTGGGATACATTAATGGTTTATGTCCATATCAGTTCATCATCATGGATATAGAAGATTTTTGTGGATGATTTCCAGACACCATTAAAGGCCAGAACATATTTATTAGTGCAAAAAAGGGTTGAAAGCACTTGGATTCATGTTTTCCATAAATATGGGATGCGAAAATACAGAAGATCATAACACATGATAAGAAACCTAATATTTTTTAAAATTACAGGTTACAAGACATGTAATACATATTTACATGCCTTGTGAGCCCCCATATATAGAACAATGGGTTTGGAAATGATATATGTATCAAACAATATATGACTTATTCAAATTCCATTAGACCATTTATTTATATCTCAGTATGTACCTATTTAGTACATAGACACAGACTCAACCATACATCCATAGATACAACCATCCATACATGGATATTGTCAGTAGTAAGAAGGCTCAGAAACATTATACACTCTTACACAGACACAAGAATATGATTTCATACATGTGAAGGAATCAATGCCTAATGGAAACACCTTCTACTACATGGAAAAGTCGTGTACTCTTTTGAATATGGATTAGGGCCCTTTTTTCATCAGATTATAAATGTTTATTTAGAGTAAAATTACTTGATCTATTAGATGAGGGTTTTTTATGGAGTCACATTGTATGAATTGGATGGTGATCCCTATGAAGAAATCAAGTATTAGATATTATGATGTTAATACCTCTATGATGTGTAGAGTGTGATCCTCTATCATCATTATAGTGACCTAATTTTTTCATTACATATTTATTATATATATTTTTAATATAAAAAACATAGTAAGGGTAAAATATAAGATCCAATGATTTATTATCTTTGGTAAATTAGGATCAAACATCATTTTTATATGATAAAAATGAAACATTATATAATTACTAATTTTCAATCCTCTTTGTAGCTCTCCCATTATAATAGTGTAAGTAATCACTTAAGGACATACACCAATGAAAGGGGAGAGCTAAATTCTCAGTAATGGGAGTTATACGATGGGGTGAATAAAGGACATGAATAAAAATTACATGGGTGGTCATGATCATATAAAAAGCATAGAATCTCCATCATAATCATGAGGTGAAAATTATATTAAGGAATATAACATGGAAGAAACATTAAATGAAACATAATGTCCTCGTAGTTAAATACCTCACATAGTTTTGAATAACACAAGCAACATGTTCACATATATCATATGTGTATAAATCATAACATCCTCATTTTGAACACATACAGAATCATGATCACACAATGAGAGAATAATATCTAAAGATAAATCAAAACACCAAATTCGTTGGAGGGATATATAATTTCAGGACCACTTGTCACTTCCGAAATTCTTATAATCATGAATTACAAATAGAACATTTAACACCCATAATTATGAATTTGATGTAAGGTATAAAATTTTTAAAATTAGAATTTAATAAATAATTTTTTTAAATAATATTTTTGGTTCCCAAAATTAATAAGTGAGATCATTCATGGACATAAGTCATCATTATTCATGGGTGGAAAAGATATTTTTCAAGAGGTATAAAATATGATGATTTGGAAACTGACGTCCTATTGAAAAAAGGATTTCATAGAAATTTTTTTAAATGGTAGTAAAATTTATATCCTTAAAATAAATAGGTAAAATAAATTTTAATTAAATTATATAATTATTCATAGTGTTTAATAAATTATTACCCAATTAAGGGATTTTTTTTGGAAAATAACGAAACATAATACCCCAAAATATCTTATCTGTTTCATTCCAGATGAATAATAAAAATAGGATTATTAAAAGTTATTAAAAGAAGTGAATTATGATTATTAAATAAACTAATTATCCATTATACATATTAGATTATATCTCATATCATTATTTTTCAAATATGAATGGTTTGGATATCCTTTGTTTCATTTAATGATCTCTATTTGTTTCGATTTCACAATTTTCATTGATATAACATTAAATGTAATTGTAATTAACTCCATAAAAATAGAATACAACTAATTAAGTTATTATATATTTTATTTGACTCATATTATCTATAAATGAATGTGTTTGTAATAATTAACTTTGGAATATATGATTAGGTTGTTAAACAACCTTTAAATGGAAAATATCAAAATAGTATGAATGAAAATATTTAAAATTACTTAGGATAGAAATATTAAAGATAGAGTACGATTAAAAAATAAAATATTTTTAATACAATGTATAATTATTTTTATAATATTTTTATTGAATGTGGAAGCATAAAAAATAAAGATAGGTAGAAAACGAGAGAATATTTTATCAAAACACACTCTCTCCTCAGTGTTTCTTCTCTTGTACGAAACTAAAAGTCAGTTGATGTTTGGAGTTTTACTATATTATAAATTCTCCAAGGATTACATGGGTCATTATAGGAAGGATTTTTATAGATGATAGGATTTCAAATATGGGGGATGAGTCATTTTCCAAGTATATTATATGTGGTTATTTATACTTGAGGAGTGAGATATTTTCATTTTAAAATATTCAATAAAATATTAAATCCAAAGAAAGCCATGTAACAGTAATTTTATTACAATATAAATCACATATAAATAAAATATTATTGTTTTATTACATTAAATCTGTATATCATTATAAGTCAATATGTCTTTTAAAAGGAAATTTTAGATAAATATATATTTTATATTAAATGCTAACATTTAATTTTAGGTATTGTAAAGTCATTTTTAGTTTTGAGAATTTTGTATATTATATTTTATTGAAAAATTTATGAAATTAAATATATCACACCTAAAACAGAAGTTATAGATATTATTTAATAACTATAATAACACAACTGATATAATTTATGATATACTGATTATGAGAAAAATTGTACTTTTTTCATGTCAACATAAAATTTACGTATTTAAAAAAATTACCAAAACATCACCCTATGTAAATGTAAATGTTATAATCTCAAAAATTAAAGTTATTTTATTAAAATAAAATTTTGTCTTAGGTAATTGTAATTCTTAATATAATTTTGTTTACCAAATACTTTAAAATAAAATTTAATAAAAATCAACTTATATTTTCATTGGTGTTTTAATCATGATATTTATTTTTTGGAATTTTATATTATTATTTATTTAAAATAATCATGATAAATATTATTTAAACTTCATGTTATTATTTTGAGGCTAAATTTCTAATCCAATGGGCATGTTACTATTCCCAACATGCAAGATAATTTTCCAATGGTCACATTAACATTACAAGAATCACATTACCTCCGTAAAATACTGTTTAATTTATTAACATAACATTTACTGAAATTCCTTCAAATGATAAATATTTTCGATTCTAATGATACTAATTGTTTATATAAAATATTCTATCATTTCTATTGTGTTTTCCATGGGGGTGATGATTTTAGAATATTGGGAAAATCTATATTTTCCCATATCATATTTTATATTAAATATTTTTTTTCCAATGGTAATGTTTAAAATATCAATTGTATTGATAGAAGAAAAATGTAATGATCTTTATTAATGAGATAATTGTTTGTTGGTTTCCCTTTTATAATATAATATAATATAATATAACACATGGTTTTTCATCAAACAAATATTATTAATAAAAACTCTTTTATTACATTCTCCCCCCTAGAAATTAAATACCTAAAATTCCAAATCATATTCTGATTTCAAAATAGACTATGGTATATTTGTCTCATTGTTTCATTTGGTTCCCAGGTTTTCCCTTTATATATATATTTTTTCAAAACAATTTGACAAGGTGAATTATCTTGTGGAATATATCTTTGAATCTATGGTCAATAATATTAATAGTTTTCTCCTCATAATATAGGTTATTATATATTTATAAGACATTTGGATTTAGTACACATGTGGGAAAATTATGTACTTTGTCTGGAGAGACAGATATAACACATAATGAACATGATAAAAATTTGGTTGGAGTGAAAGGTTATAGGAAACTTCTCCTACATGATCAAAGATATCAAACATGAAAATATACCATGGGTTAAGATTTTCCTTCTTTCTAAACTGACTTTTTCTCTTCTATTTTGATATTTGAAGGAAAAATTTTTCTTCCATATTGAACACCAAGTCCCTTTGATGGTTGTCAGAATGGATTTTTGTATTATTCCATGATTCTATAATATATATATATATATATTTATTTATTTATGGATCAAAAAACCTTTTTCATAACTTGTAGAAGACCTGTTGCAAGTAGATTCCATTCTGCATCATCATCATAAAAAGTAAGAGTTCCAAATTCTTACTGATACTGATATTTATATGGATCCAGTTGAATAATTTAGAAGAAGATTTTATTATATGAGAACTAAACTAATAGTCAATTTTTATCCCATCATCCTTTAATGTCCTTCTAATTAGATCTTTCAATATCCTTGGGTTTCTGGATAGTTCATTTAGATGGTCCATCTGATTAGGTGGGTAGGTTATAATAAAATTCAATTTAGTAATAAAATCATATTGATGACATCTCTATAATTATAGTTAAAACTGTGGATATCAATCAAATATGATCAAAAGTGGAACCCCAAGAAGCCCGTATACATACATTTTATATATCATTGTATGTTATTCAATCAATTAATCATCATAAATAACAAAAAAGTGGTAGTTTTTGTGAGTTAATCAACATAATACATTTTAATTTCTTCCATTGAATGTCTTTAGGAGACCAGTGTCAAATTATATTGTGTTTTTCTCCCATTTCCTTATGGGTATGTGAAATGGTTGCATCATACCCTCATATTTTTGTATCTTTGACCATACTTACTGATATACAATGAATATTTAGTTATGCTCAAAGATATCCTTATTCAAGTTGTCTGACCAAAAGTTCTCTTAATGATCAGGTTATATCTTGGTGATTCTAAGATGTATTGAGAAAGATGACTATTTTCATTTTCTAAATACATATTTATTTACAATTGGTGATATAGTAACACAATTTATTGTTTGAAATATATGAAATTTTCCTCATCAATATAGAACTCATGTAGCTTTAATTCCATTAAATATTTAACATTCTTTTGAGGATCTAAATGTTCTCTCTGTGCCTCTTTGATATTCTATTAGACAGATGACTCTAGATTCATTTGGAAAAGGTAAAATGTATTACCTATTTGTATCATTTTAAAATACATCCTATTTATATCCATGATTATAGTGTCTTTCTCATTCCACATCATGGATAGAGTGAAAGGAACATTTCTACTAAGAACATCAGCTACCTTATTCAACATTAATGGATGTCAGTGAGAAGAGTAATTAAATTCATTAATCAGCACTAAAAATCCTTATTGACACCTATTTATATCCTTTTATGTGAATATATATTTTAGAAATAATATATATATATATATATATATCAAACGTTTCACCAGATAGGTATTTTTCACAATATTTTGAGTGTAAATAATAGATAACCACTCATGATCATATTTCAATTAAATATTCTTGTAGATCATCAATTGTTTTGAGGAACAGGATATCATTTTATCAGATTTGAATGAGTACATAACTGAATCCCTTCCTTGAAGAATCACTAAATATAAATAAACTCTTTCAGTTTTTGGTACTGTGAGTACATTCACTATGATTATATTCTTATTTAGATCATTATAGCATTCCTAAAATTACTTTCTCGAGTAAAATTATACCCATTACCATGTTTATATAGTTACCAGTATAGAAAATCATTATAATTTCCTCAAAAAATTTAGTTGTACCCAGATAATCCATGAAAATTATATATTTTAGTGCCACTAGTAGTTTTTATCCATTCCCCATTTGGTTTAGTTTTTGAAGAGTTAATAGGAATTCACTTACTTTTGATCACTTGACCCTGGAAAGAAACAATCTGATTCCAAAAGACACACATTTTAAAATTAGTAGACATTATATACATAATTAATGACTCTAGATTTATAATTTAATGATATTTATGTTCCTAAATTCTCATGAATTAGATGAGAATATCATCGATAAATAATGTCAATGTTTTTTTGAGATAATCCCTAAAGATATCATTAATCAAATCTATAAATATTATAGGGGAATTATTATTAAAAAATAGAATCACTCTGAACTCATAGTGTCTATACATTGTTTTTATGGTTGTATTTTGAATATATTCCTTCTTTACATTTGATTAAAAATATCTAGAATGAAGATATAACTTTGAGAAAAACTGATCCCCTTGATGTTGATCGAAAAATTAATCCATCCTTGGTATAGGATACTTTTTCTTTATAGTGGTCTTGTTGACATCATAAAATTTGAAACACAGTCACATTGGTCCATCTTTCTTCTTGAAAAAGAGAACTAGCACACCCATGGTGATCTAATAGGGAGTATGAAACCTTTTTTGAAATTCTATTTCAGCTATTTATTTAACTCATCTAGTTCAATCAGGGATATCCTGTAGGGGAATTTTCAGATAGAAGTGGTATCATGTATATGTTTTGTTGAGAACTCAACCACATGATCTGAGGAATTACAAGTAACACTTTGGGAAATAAATCATTTTATTCCCTCATAATTTTAATTTACTCAAGGTTTGTAGTTCTCTTAACCTCCACAATTTATAAAATTTATTCTTCTTTAATGGGTATCATCACAAACCCCGTTTTGGTATTTTTCAATGGAGATGTGTGATCTTTTTTACATATGTACATGAGAATGGGAAGCTCTAGAATATATAAATATATTTCCTTTTCCTGATATTTTTGGTTATCTATATATAATGATATCTAGTACATGCCTAGTATAATGTCAAATTCTACCATGGTAAGTATTATAAGAGTCACATGAAATTTATTTCCAAAGATTCTAACAGGAAATGATTTAAAAAAATGGTTTTAAATTATTTCAACACTATATTTTTTTATTAATATCTCTACTATATATTATAACAGCGAGATTAAATAATTATTGAAAATATGTTATATATGAATTAATTCATTAAACAAGATTCAAATAAAACTAATTCCATTATTGAATGAATTGTAAGTGAACTATGTATGGCAAAATATTCGGGTTCCCCTTCAACATTAGTGGTGGAATAATAATTCCAATATTAAATAGAATTTGGTGGGTCCTAACACTAATTACCCTGAAGGACCCATGGGTTACTGCACTATCGTTCAATGTACCACTTCTCCATACAATTAAACCATTGAACCATTCATGGTTAATTCCCATATTCTTCCAAATTGGATTCCCTCTTTCTGTATCATCAACATTCATGAAATATTTGGCCTTCTCTCCAACACTTTTATCATTTCACTATACATTTTATGTAGTTACTATGATAATTGTTCACCATTTTTTTGATATCTGGTTCATTGAGCCTTCATACCTTCTTTTTAATAACATCATTCATCTTGAACTTCTATATTTAATTTATTATCTCAATATCAATGGTAAGATTATCCAAACATAATATATAATTTTATTTCACATCGAAAAACATCTTCATATGTCCCAAATTCTTTAATTGATATATCGTAATGGAGTTCTGGTTTAAAGACATTAAACAATGTATCGATTTTTCTACATTTTTTTATAAAAAACTAATTCTTATCTCAAAGTCTTATAAAAGTATCCTAAAAATAACTGATTGATTCTCCATCACATTTCATAATCTCTAAGACCTCTCTCTCATCATTTTTGAAATTGATTATTGGAAATAATTTTTAATAATTTTTTTTAAAATTCATCCAAGTATATTTCTTCTATTCAATCATTCAAATTATTATTGTTTATCAACATCAAATATTGACCATCATCACCCTCAAAATGATATAATTATGGAGTATAATTCTTCTTCTTGGAACAATATTGAATATAATATCTTTCTATATTGAGTTAAAGAACTATATCATAATAAAGGGATCTAAATATTTACCAATTATAAGTGGTAGTTAACATATATTGTATTTGATAAGAAATTTCTCATTCTTTTTTGAAGGTATAAATTCAACATTGTTCAAGTTGTTATTAATTTTATAAGAGATATAGAGAATTATATTTATAATATTTTGACATCTACCTTCAATTTCAGTTGGAATTTCAGTAGTGTAATCTTTTCATTTCACAAAAAAGTGATGTTTCCCAAGTTTATCCTAGTTCACACAACTTTCAAAAATAGATATTTTTTGAACCAACCTAAGTTAACATGGAATGAATAATTAATTTATTCATATGTTCAATTTTATTTCATTTTCACATATTAGGGGATCCATATTATTATCCTTTTAAAAAAATGATACTTATAATATTGGGTATTTCAATACTATTATATCATTAAATGAACTAATTACATAAGCTATATAACATTCATAATGGGATATAATTGGGTTTGTGATTAACCAAAGAATATTCTTATAATAGTGTCAAGCCAGGTGTCAACAAGGCCTATTCTCATTCCCCCATTCTCGATTGATTTTGTGTCAATATGTTTTTTTCGGGGTTGTCACCCCTTAGAAAACTTTTCTAAAGACGCATCCAATGATAGTATCCAGACATGGATTTCTTTTCTCAAAAACCAAACACTATTATCCTTTTCCAAAACATAGAATATATGTAAATACATTTAATTATCTGTAGTATTTTCCACTAATTTTTTATAATCCTAATTTCCAAATTAATAAAATGATGTTATGATACAAAATATAGAGACCAAATTCTTTCTTTAGATAACTATAACATTATTTTCAAGATAACCTACATAATAGTGATTAATAATGTAACACCCCAAATTTTGGGTTATATATAATAATGATACTATGGATTTACTTTTTTTAATGTCCCTTTAACCAAACAAAAAATTTAAAGGACAAACATAAGGCTCTTTATTTAATTAATAACAGTGTAGTGTTTACAATACACTAAGTTGAGAAGAGTAAACATACTAACCAAAAATACATATTAAAAACCCTATTAGAACTACTAGAAGACCCCCGGTCACCACAATGAGGCATGTTATGTAAAATAGTTCCTTCAAGTAAACTAAAGCAGAAAACATCACCACTGTGATCATAAAAACCATGCTGAACATCAACAAAATGGGAAGCACCATCCTCTTCCTTTTTAGTTTTAGGACACCGTAAGGTTTGGTTTTAGAGGACACTTTTTTCAACCATTTTTCTAGTGACCATTGGAATCCAACGATTATAACTATATCCATTGGACCTTGTTAGGTAAATTGAACTTATTTAAATATTATTTAGTTTCCAAATAATTGAGTGATGATTAAGGATATAATCAAACCATATTTTATGAACTCTAAAAGGATATAGTTTAAAAATTCATTTCATCATTATGTGATTTTAAAAAGTATTAATAAATTCGAACCTCTTTTCGAATATTTCAAATACAATGTAACGATTTTCATTACTTAAATAATGTCATAAACTATGTTAAAATTTCATCAAATTAAATTTTGTTTTGATTAAATTTAGTTTTCTATTATACTAGCACAAAATTTGTCATATAGGTTTATTAAAATATTTTAATAACTTTTTCATATAAAAGGTTTAGTGTTTATAATTTTAGAAATACTTTTAACTAGGAGATAGTTTAGTTTGTATTCATTAATGATTATCAATATAAATTGTATATAGTTTTAATGAATAGTTTGTTTCATCTTCTATAAATATTTTTGTAGTGTAGCATTAAAAAAAATTTGGCCCACTAGGGCCAACCCTTTTGGCTAGGGCCAAGGGAGGAAGCTCACACAAAGTGTCTGATCTGGAATGTCAGCACCAATCCAAGTTCGGTCGAAGCTCGGGCAGGGGTTCCCCGAAGGATGCTCAGGAGTAAGAAGGCGCATAAGCGCACCAGGGTGGGTGTGAGGAAATAGCGGGTTCTAGCTAGGCTGAGGCATGTGGGTGGGAGCCTGTGTATAGCGGATCTTTCCTAGGTGTTGTCTGTTTTCTAAGCACTCATTGGGTGGTTTGAGGTTATAAGGGAGGTGAAAACTGCGCTCCGTTTCGATGTGGGAGGCATTTTTCAGGTGAAATACGATCTGGACCATTAGATCGTGTCACGCACGATCTATGCTACTTGTTTTCTTTTAAAAAACATGTATGTGTCTTAGCACTTGGATCAACAATGGGATTGATTTGGGCCGTCCATTTTTCCCTGGTGTTTTCACTAGCCACATCGTCTTTTTGATCCACTCATGGGTAACACCAGTATCCCGACTCCATTTTTCTTACTGCACCTAAGACCACCGGGGACCCCCATGTATCCTATTTTTCTTCATGCACAACACCCCCATTGAATAAAATGCATGTAGGTATGTTTTTCATGGAAGGTGGACTGTGAGATTTTCGTATATAAATAATTGATACCTCTCGTTTCTTCTCCGCTATTCAAGTCTCCAGCTAACCCCGGCCAATCTCCCTCAATTCCTCTTTCTCTGAGTTTTAAAGGTGATTGTTTAGTTTTTCCTTGTAATGCTTCTTCGGGAGTACACACACTTATATTTTTATAAATAATATACTTATAACCTTACAGTTCAGTCCAAAATTTCTTCAACATTGATCATAGGCCTTTGGGTTCTCTTGCACTCAAATGGAATAAAGAACGAGAGGATAATACCTTCCCTCATTTTATTGTTTTTAAAATACATATATACATTTTGTTAGTTGTATATATATCAGCTATATGTTTGAATGGGCATGGCCTTTCTACTTTGATTATATGTATGAAGTTTTTTTCTAAAAGTTCCTACATCGCACATGTTCACATTTGCATGTTTTCCAAAACATTAAATATCAATATATTTGGAAAATGCTATATATTTGTTCAGGTTTTGGGTGTTCAAATGGTGTAATGGACGTAAAGAGTATTATAAATTAGTTCATGGGGTTGATTCAAATATATCCATATATATATATATATATATATGTTCCTAAAAATTTGTATTTAAAATATCTCTATGGGTTAGTTGAGACTCCTCTTATAACCTAACCTAAATCCTTAAGTTTTGTAATTTCAGTATATTTATAATTTATTAAATTTTTATAAAACCTTAAGACAAGCTATATATTTATATATGTACATATTTTGCCATGAGTACTTCAGTTATACATATATATATGGGAAATGTTATGTGTGTTTGGTTTTAATAGAATTATATGGGCAGATTTTATCAACAAAAAAAAATCAGGACTAAAGACATTACCTAACCTATATAATACCTTGTTAACTTATACCTTTTAGGGGTTAATGAACATGGATGTGCCACTCCTCTAGTATGAATTCTGTTATTTAAAAATATCGTGTATGTTGCATGAACCTTTATTATACCCATTATGAGGTCTTTACGCATTAATTCTCGAGTTTGGGTGCAGTGTTGAAACATAATAAATAGGATGTGAAAGAAAACCTACATCCATATTTAAGAGTAAATTGTTTGTTTTCCCATGTTTTTAGTGATTTTTCTTATGAAGATGATTCATGATTTCTATCATGGACATTTTTGTTGTTAGCAAGGGCTTATCAATATTTAATGTTTTATAATATTCAAGCTCAAAACCCTACTTGAGATTTTTGGTTCACCTTTGTAATTAATTGGGTGACAAAATTTTAGAATCTCAATAACAAAATTTCATGAATAAATTCTAGTTTTTTTTCTTTCATTACCTTAGATTTCAATGTATGTTCCATAATATCCTTTTCTTTTTTACATTTAATAATGGTCATATGGTTGTTAGAAATGTTTTTAATCATCTAAATGCTTCTCTCGCTTATAAGATATGTAATTCAACAAGTATGACCAACTATGAATGAATTATTAAAGATTAATTGGGACATCTTGAATATACAACCCTGTTTAATTAAAGTATTTATTTATGTGGCTCACATTAAAGTAAATACATATTAAGGGTGCACCCTTATAGCGCTCAAATGAATTGCGTAAAGAATTAATCTCTAGAGATGACATATTTTACGATACCTTGGTGAATAACCTTTTTAATTTTTATGACACCTTAGGGATAGAACTTTTTTATATGTTCATGAATGTCTAAATGAAATGTTGAAGCCACATATCCAAGTCATGTTATAAGTTCTTTTCAAGATGATATACATATTATTTCACTACTCATGTCCTTATGTTTTTATCATGTTCATATTGATGTCACAAGTAAATGTTTTCGGCATGATTAATGTAAAATAGTGACCAACATTTGAAATTTAAGTTATTTCTTTCATGCGCAACTATTATTAAGTATTACTCTTAATAGTTTAATTTTTACTTAAACATTCATACGTCATACTTGTTCATGATATCCTTTACTTCCCTTTTATTAAATGTTTTAATTGATTCGTGTATTCATAGAAAATCATAGTTGAGCACTTTTATGTTATGTTACATGTGTTACTTTTTTCTATAATAAAATTTTATTTGGATAAGTTTTTATAGAATGTTTTCAAAAGTTTCATTGGTTTATTTTAAACCCATGACTCGGCATTCTTATGCTCAACCTACATTTTGAATTTAATGTTTTCATTTAACAACTTCTATTAGATGAAACATTTCTGAAGTTACCAGTTTCCCAAGGCCCAAATCAAACTTGATACTTTGTATGGGACGTGATGTGTGTTTATCAGTGTATGTTTCTGTTTTAAAATGACACAACATGTTCAGAAGGAATGGACTCCTGGTTTTCTGGGGTTGGGTCCTCACAGTTGGTATTAGAGGGTTCGGTTTGCATAATTCTAGAAACACTGAATTGAAAAAAAGAAAAATATACTTCAACATTCCTAAAAATGAGTTTCCTTAAATTTCAAATTGAAAAAGTAGGCACTAATCTTCTGTCTCTCCCCACTAAGGCCCAAGAGACCATTGTGTCTTTAGCTCGCCAAGTTAATTTTCATAACTATTCCCATATCTGCATGACATGCAAAAACCATTACAACGTGTCAAACTCACTACAGGTGCTTCAGCTACAACGAGGGTAAGGATTGGATTACCTCCTTATTATGATGACACAATTTACCTAGTATGTACATTAGGGAAGTTACCATGAGGGAATTTTCTGAGTGTTCATGACAATTGAGGAATTTGGCTATATGGCCCTCGAAACGTTTCAAGAAATTGCTGTTGCCAGTGACCTCTGAGCGGCATATCTTTGTCAAAATCATGAACTAAGGCTTTCGGGGCTAGTTGTTGGACTTCAGAATGTTAGAAGATAAGTCCACCCGACTTTCTGGCAGGAAACATGTATATTTTGATGTCTCCCAACTTCATACCCCACATGCAATACTCAAGAGACATCACAGGTTCCCCAATGAGTCTAACCCTCAATGCTCAGCCTGTGTTTGCTTTGAGGAGATATGGAGTTTTTCTTCTCTGTGTGGAGATCGTGTAGTAGGTAATTAGGGGAAACAAAAGCACTTATTTTTAGTAATAAACTTATGTTTATTAAAATATTGTCCTTCCCATTCCTGTCTTTTCTTTTTTAATACTTCTGGATGGATTCCAAGTGATTGAACTCTAATCATAAAAATCCAGATGAATGGAAAAACCATCATGTTATCTCTTCCTACTGAGATACTGAAGAATATTGCAATCAAAACCTCTGAAGATGATTATCGTCCCTTCGCAAACCTGTGAGGAACATGCAATAAATTGTTTGAGGTGACAAACGGTCCTGAGATTCTCCACTCCTGTCAAGGGAATTCTTTCATATACTACCTTATAGGCTCAACAAAATTGGCCGAGTTTAAGCGGAGTGGAAAATACCATGAACGAATCTTATTATGTTTCACCCTAGGATAAAACTACATAGCAAGAGTAAAATTTCAAGAGGTTGATTTAGAGGGAAATGTTTGGGTGACCTATATGAACCAACTCCTCAGCATTAGCATGTACGACAACGTCTATAACTTAGATGTTCTCGAGCGAGACTTAATTTGGAGAGTTCTTCATATGTTGGTCCATATGGAAATTTCAAAACTTTGTACCGTTCGAGCCTCCCTCTAGAAGCCTGAGTGTTCGGTGCATGAGTCCAACCCCATCTGCCCGAAGTGTATCGGGATCAGAGAACTAGAGGAGTTGAGCTTCAATTTGGGTGTTCCACTGAACGCACTAAAAGAACCTCTACGAAGGGGGTTATTGTGTGGACCTCGAAGAACCATTATGGTTTTATGAAATAAATTTCGAGGATGCAATTCTCTAAAGGAGTGAATAATGTAACCCCCCAAATTTTGGGTATCATATAATGATGACACTATGCATTTACTATTGTTAAATTCTTTTATCCAAATAAATATTTAATGGAAAAACATAATTCTCTTTATTTAATTAGGAACACTATAGTGTTTACAATACACTGATATGAGAAGAGTAAACATACTAACCAAAAATACCTATTAAAAACCCTATTAGAATAACTAGAATACCAAGAATCACCATAATGAGGCCCAGTAAGTAAAAGAGATCCTTCGAGCCAACTAAAGAAAATAACATCACCACTGTGATAATAAAAACCATGCTGAGCATCAACATAATGGGTAGCAACATCTTCTTCCTTTTGTGTTTTAGGACACCGTATGGTTTGGATTTATAGGAAACTTTTTCGACCATTTCTCAAGTGACCATTGGAAGACAATGGTCATAATTATATCCATTGGACCTTGTTATGATAATTGAACTTAATTTAATATTTATTAGTTTCCAAATAATTGAGTTATGATTAAGGTTATAATTAAACCATCGTTTATGACCTCTAAAAGGATAAGTTTTAAAACATCATTTCACTCATAAGTGATTTTGAAAAATATTAATAAATTCAAAACAAATTTCAAATATTGCAAATACAATGTAACGATTTTCATTAATTAAATAATTTAATAAACTATGTTTAAATTTATTCTAATAAAATTATTTTTTTTATTAAATTACATTTTCTATTATACTAGCACAAAAGTTATCATATAGGTTTAATAAAATATTTTGATAACTTATTCCTATAAAAAGGTTTAGTGTTTATAATTTTAGAAATACATTTTAGTAGTACATAGTTTAGTTTGTATTCATTAATATTTATGAATATAAATTCTATATAGTTTTAATGAATGGATTGTTTCCTCTTCCATAAAATATGTTTTTAGTGAATTTTTTTTTAAAAAAATTGGCCCACTAGGTCTAGCCCTTTTGTCTAGGGCTAAGAGAGGAAGCTCACACGAAGTTGCTGAGCCTGACCCTCATCCCCAATCCATGGTCGGCCTGAGCTCAGGCTGGGGTTCCCTAAAGGGTGCTCGAAGGCGAGCATGTGCATAGGCGTACCAGTGCGGGCGTGAGGCCATGGAGGGGTCTGGGTATGCCGAGGCTTGCGGGTGGGAGCCCATGTATAGGGCCCCCTTCGTGGGTGATTTTTGTTTTCTTAGCACTTGTTGGGAAGCCCGAGGTTATAAGGGAGGCAAATATTGCTTTCTGTTTCGATTTGGGAAGCATTTTTTCCGGCGAAACGTGATCTGGACAGTTGGATCACATCGATTATGATCTAAGCCGCCCATTTCCTTTAAAAACACAGACATTTATCAACCCTCGGATCGACGAAGGGATCGATCTGAACCGAACATTTTTCCCGAGTTTTTCCCCTAGCCATGTCGTCTTCTTCCTCTGCGCAAGGGTTACACCAGTAACCCTACTCCATATTTATTGCAGCACCTATGAACATCGGGGACCCCATGTCTCCTCTTTTTCTTCATGCATGACACTCCCATTGAATGCAATAAAAGTGGGCACATTTTGTGTCGAAGGTGGTGTGTGATATTTTTGTATATAAATAATCAAGACCTCTCTGTTATCCTTCCCCATTTAAGTCTCTAGAAAACCCCATCCAATATCCCTCGAGTCCTCTATCTCTGATGTTTAAAGGTGAGGGTTTAGTTTTTCCTTGTCTTTATTCTTCTAAAGTATATACACATATATTTTCATAATGTATATACTTATAACCATACGGTTCAGTCTAAGCATTCTTCAACGTTGAGCCTAGTCCGGGTACTCTTTCACTCAAATGGAATAAAGAATGAGAGGATTATACCTTGCCTCATTTAATTTTTTTGAAAATACATATATACTTTTGGTTATATGTATATAAGTCAGTTATATGTATGAATGGGAATGGAATTTCTACTTTAGTTGTTTCTATGAAGTATATGTATAAAATTCCCTATGTCTCACATGTTCAAATATGCATGTTTTCAAATATATTATATACAAATATATTTGGAAAATGTTATATATTTGTTCTGTTTTTGGGTGTTCAAATGGTGTAATGGATGTAATGAGTATTATGAATTGGTTCACGGTGTTTATTTATATATATCTATACATATATATATATATATATATATGTGTTCATAAAACCTTGTATTTTAAATATCTCTACGGGTTAGTTGAGAAACCACTTATAACCGAACCTAAATCCTTAAATTTTGTAATTTCTATATATTTATAATTTATTAAATGTTTATCAAACCATAATACATGCTATATATTTATATATGTACATATTTGGTCATTATTACTTCATATATATATATATGTGTGAAATTTTATGTGTGTTTGGTTTTAATAGAATTATTTGGGAAAATTTTATGAACAAAAAATTTCATGACTAAAGACATTACCTACCCTATATAATACCTTGTTAACTTATACATTTTAGGGGGTTAATGCACATGGATATGCCACTACTATAGTATTAATGAATTTATATACATATACCTTGTATGCTACATGAACCATTATTATACCCATTCTGAGGTCTTTACACATTATGTCTCCAGTTTGGGTGGATCGTTGAAACATAGTAAATATGATGTAAAACAAAACATACATCCCCATTTAAGTGTAAATTATTTGGTTTCCCATGTTTTAAGTGATGTTTCTTATAATGATGATTCATGCTTTCTATCATGGACATTTTTGTTGTATGCAAGGGATTATCAATATTGAATGTTTTAGCATATTCATGCTCAAAACCCTAACTAAGATTTTTTGTTCACCGTTATAATTAATTGAATGATAAAATATTAGAATTTCAATAACAAACGTGCATAAATAAAATCTAGTTTTCTGTTCTTTCAATACCTTATATGTCAATTTATGTACCATAATATCCCTTTCATCTTTCCTTTTAATAACAATCATATGATTGTTAGTGTGGTTTTTAATCATCTAGATGATTTTCTCACTTATAATAAATTTAATTCAACTACTATGACCATCTATGAATGAATTATTCAAGATGGTATGGGACATCCTGAATATACAACCCTGTTTATGTAAAGTATTGATTTATGTGGCTCAAATGAAATTAAAGACATATTAAGGGTGCGCCCTGATAGTGCTCCAATGCATTGGGTAAGGAATTAATCTCTAGAGATAACAAGTTTTATGACACCTTGGTGAGTAACCTTTGTAATTTTTATGACTCCATGGTGATGGACCTTGGTTATATGTTTATGAATTTATAAATGAAATATTTAAGCCATAGATCCAAGTCATGTCACAAGTTCTTTCCAAGATGATATGCCTATTCTTTCACTACTCATGTCCTTAGGTTTTTATCATGTTTATATTGATGTAACATGTAAAAGTATGGGGCATTATTCATGTAAAATAGCGACTAACATATGAAATTGAAGTTATTTCCTTCACGCACAACTATGATTAATTATTACTCTTAACGGTTTAATTTGTGATTAATCATTCATACGTCATACTTGTTCAGGATATCCTTTACTAAACATTTTTTAAAATGTTTTAATTGATACATGTACTCCTAGAAAATCATAGTTGAGCACTTTTCTGTTATGTTATGTGTTATAGATTTCTATTAGATAATGTTCTTTGGATAAGTTTTTAATGAATGTTTTCAAAAGTTTCATTGGTTTATTTTAAACCCCTTACTGGGCATTCTTATACTCACCCTATGTTTTGAATTTAAAGTTTTCATGTAACAACTTCTATCAAATGAAAAATTTTTGAAGTTACCAGTTTCCCAGAGCCCGAATTGAACTTGATCCTCTGTATGGGACGTGATGTGTGTTTATCAGTGCATGTTTCTGTTTTAAAATGACATGTCATGTTTTTAAGGCACCGACTCCTGGTTTTCTTAGGTCGGGTCCCCAAAAATATAGAATCCAATAGTTTATTTCATTGGGTAAATTTTGATAAAAAAACTCAATATATTAATACTAACTTTTTTTAATTCTTTCTTCTCTATCCCATTATTTTACCCCTCATTGTCCTTAGTATAAGTAATAACATGATGATATACATCAGGGAATTTGGTGATCATAAGTCCTAATAAAGGAAGGTATAACTTCTAAAGAAGAAAGGACCTGAATCAAAAGTACATTGTTCAGAAGAATCATATAATAATCATAGTATCATTATTATAATAATAATGGGATCATTTGATAAATTCATGTAATGTTGTATTTGTAAAAAATTAAACATCATGTCTTAGTGGTCAAATACCATGCATATTTGGGAACCAAGCTAACACCAAGTTCACAAATAATATATATGGGTAAATAATAAAAATATCATTATGGACAAAGAATTTATCATTTCCCCAAATAAAAAAAATAATCTCAAGAGGCACATCACATCACTTAATGAATTGGAGTGATATATAACTATGGGGAAACCTGTCATATCAAAAAAAATATAATCATTCCTGCGACATAGAATGTATAAAATTCAATGTTATGAAAAAACCCACGGAAGAGAGTAGAATTCATAAGGAATTAATAAATAATAAATAAATTAATAAATTTTTTGGATTATAAATGAATAATGGAATTTATACATAGACATAAAACTCTATTATTCTTAAGTGGACATGAGTTATTTTAGGAGGAGTAAATTATGATTTTTTTTAAATTTATGCCACATGGAAAGATGATTTTCTTTGAATTTTTTTATATGGTTAGAATATTCATATTTCTAAAAACTAGAAATTAAATATTATGTATATAATATGAAAATTAATTCTTTTTATGATAAGATAACCAAATGAAATCAATTATACTAGATTATCCCATTATCCTAAATCCCACTTTATTTTATCTCTTTTCTACCTCTGGAATCATAGACATATGTTAATTAAAACATTGTTATAAAAGTAAGATATGTAAATATTTTTCACTAATCTATCCATTATAATTATTGGATTATATTTTATATCAATATTTTTGAAACAATAAATTTTTTAGTGATCTTGTTTTAATAAAATTATCTAATTTTGTTTCAATACAACTATTTTCATTAGAATTCATTTATATATACGTATAATTAACTCTATAATCATATAACCTCAAAAATAAAATTTTTATTTATTATAAATACTTTCTAATATCGATCCATTAAGGTTCTTATAATCATTTACACAGCAATTTATTCATAAGTGGTGACCGGAACTTTGATGGGACACTGTTAAAAAACATGAAATGAAATTTTTAAATTTATATATTTGATTAATATGAAACTTCAAGTACGTTAACAAAATTATTATAATGTTTTAATACATTAGAATTATTTTAATAGGATTTTAATTTGAAATTGGTTAATAAAAAGATTCATAATATGAAAAATATTGAAGAGTTTATTGAAACATACTCTTTCCACAGTGTAGCTTCTCATGCATAACACTAAAGATCACGTCATTTTTTATGTTGGATTTATCAGTAAATTCACTAAGGATTAGATGTGTCTTGATATTACATATTTTGGATTCATTTAGTATTTAAAAATTGATGGATCAGTGGTTTTCATATTTTAGGGAGTGTGGTTATTTGTACTTGCTGAGAGGTGTATTTTTTGAATAAAATATTTTAAAGAACTCTATACCCTTGATATAATTATAATAGTTAATTTATGACAATATAAATTATATACAAATATAATATAATGTTTTTAAAAATTTTAAAACATTTATATTTCATATTCACATAATTTAATAAAATGAAACATGGAATGAAATAAATGTTCTAAATTTATGGGATCATATTTAAGTTTTTATTTTCAAATTTTCTTTTTAGTTTTGGAAATTATTTTTTTATATTTCATTGAGTCATTTATATAATTAAATATATAATTTCACCAACAAATGTTAAATAAATTATTATTTCATTATTCCATCATTAATGATGTAATTTATGATATACTACTTACGATAAAAACAATATTTTTACAAATCCCCTAAAAATTGAGGTGTTTTAGAAAATTACCTAAAAACCACCCTAAAAAAATTACAACATGTTGATTTCAAGGAAGAATATTATATTATATAAATAATTTAATATCATAGTAATTTTAAAAATAAAATTGAAAAACTATGATTTTTAATAAATACATTAAAATATAGTTTATTATAAATCAATTTATATATTTTTTTTAAAAAAATTATATTTTTTCAACATTATAATATATTTATTTAATTAAATAAATCATGATAGATAACATTAATATTGAAATTTAATTTTTTGAGGTCAAATTACTCTTCCGACCTTTATATTATTATTTCAAATGGTCAGGTTACTATTCTAACAGTCACATTACTATTCTATAGGTCACATTACAATCTATAAATAACAATCAATTAATTTAATAAATATTAAATAAAATTTCTCCCAAGGTTATTTATTTTAACTATATAATATTTATAGTTCTTTAATAATATATTGTATCAATTATCGGGTGTTAGTCATGGGGAGATGATTCTAGCAGTTTGAGGCTATCAATATATTCCCATTTTAGTTTTTCTATTTTACATTTTTTAAATACATAATTTTATTATTTTAATATTTTTGGACGATAACTAATTTAAAGATCATTTTTAATTAGGTGAAATCTTATAGGGTTTTGGTATAATACTATATTATATAACATAACACAAATTTATTCAAATTAAAAATTATTAATAAACATTGGGTCATTAGAATCATAATTTCCCTACGTGGGGTTCTTGGAATTATGGTGACCAAAACATAGAATGCATTAATCCAAAAATTAGCAAGTTATTATCGATTAGGTTTTCTCGTATTCAACATAGAATTTGGGGTGAACATGTGTATTTTTTTCTTCCAACTTCTATCTTTTACTTGTTATAGGCATATACAAATAGTATGAAATCATGGATGGATAACATTTGTTATATCGTTATCTTGTGGTGTGATATCATAGGTGAGTGATTTATGTAACCTTAGAGCATGGGTCCTGAACTATAAATATAGTTTCAATCATACATGAGATTGTGAGTCTACTATGATTATATCTGGATGTTCTCATTATATATGTCATTGAAAAATACCTGTCATAATCTGGCTATTATTCTAGGTTTTATATGCTTAAATATTTTAGTTTGTGATACTAGGTTTTGTTATACTCAACCATGCATTGTATCTCCCCCCATGCATCTTTTCTTATGCAGATGATTTAAATTTTGATGGGGTACTAGAGGGAGTAAGACCAAGTGGATATTAGTGAGTCATATATACTGGGGTGTGTTTATGTGGATATTTTAATAACATTCCTCACCAACTCTAAATATCAAATGTTGTTTTATTCCCTTACAGTGTGCATTTATTTGTACCTTTTTCCTTTCCATTACATATTTTTTATTCTAATGATGATATTTTAGATGTATGCGTGCAGGGTTATCAATTTTGTTACATTTCATCATTATATGAGAATAAATATATTTTCACATGTATATGTACATTAGGTTAGGGCCTCCCATGTGCATGTTTTTCTTACATGGATCTAGTTTATAGACCACGGACTATTAGAGGTGGTATTGTGGAGTCGTAGCACAATGTTTATTGGGATAGTTCATGATAGGATTCTCCATATAAATGATATATAGATACTGTTACATACTCATTCTATAACCAATTGAGCATATAAATGGTCTTCTCTATTGAGATAACCTATTATTCCATGAAGTGTGGATTGGGATAACAACTAAATATTGGTTTTCATTTATATATAAGAGACTCAATGGCTAGTGTATCATTCTTGGGTGAAGTTGGTTGATACATATGGTTTTGTTTATTATTCATAGCCTGAGAAAATTGGGTACGAAATTCCATGATTTTTTGAACTCCACCGACCAAGTAATTAGGGATTTAATTCCGAAAATAATTGAATTTTGTCTCACACAGTTTTATGACTTGGTTTCTCCAAGTTCCTAGGATTTTTAAAGTAAAAAATCATTGAAATAACAAAATTCAATATGTCATGAATAAATAATTTATTCTTTTGTGAAAAGAACTATAAATCCATATCTTATGGGATTTATATATTTATTCTTTTTATAAAAAATCATCATGGATGTTTATAAATAATTATAATTATCCTAAGGGTTTCCACAAATGTTTCATAATTACAAAATTAACTAAATCGTAAATGTGATCGAAACAAAAGTGAAACTACTTTTTCTTACATAACAATTTTTGTATTTTAATAAGATAAAATAGTAGTTTTATATTGAAGGATATAATGGTTTATTATCATAGGATGATATGGATCATACAACAATTATACAAAATAAATCACAAAATTTTATCTTAAGACTGTTTCTTTAGCCTTTTAAAATATCACAATCTCATTAGTAGATGAATTCAACCTAAAATATACTTCAAAGAATGGGGTGATCTAAATCCCCAATTAAGTGATGAATTAGGGAAATGAATCAATATTAAATGGATACAAATAATAATAACCATCATAACCTAAGCATATGAACATCATCATCATCATGAAGAAAACATTTTACAAAAGCATAGAATGTGGGGATACATGAAACTGAATCATCACGTCATAGTGGTGAAATACCATATAGAGTTATGAACAAATATAGACATATATTAATGCATAATATATGTGCATAATTAAAAAATTATCATTGAGAACAAAAACAAAATCCGGTTCACACATAAAACACATTATCTCATAGGGTAAATCACATTACCTAATGATTTAGTGGGATATATAATTACACACCCACCCGTCATATCATGATATTCACAATATCATGGATACCACATAGAAAGTATAACAATCACAATCATGAAATAAAAATGGAAATTAATGTATTTAATATGGATCTAATAAATAATATTTTCATGAATAGGAATTGAATTATAAAATGAATAAGGGAATAAATATTTAGAATAGATAGAATCATTCTTGAATCAAGAAAAAACAACTCAAGGGTAGTAAAAGATGTGTTTTTTAATGAATAATTCAATTTAGAAAATATTGGTATTTGTAATATAAGTCATGGAGGTAAAATTTATATCCTTGAATAATAATTAATTAATAGTGAAAATATATTTAAGTAGAATTAGAGTATTATACACAATAAAATCATATATAAATAAAATTGAAAACCATAATAAATGGAGTTGAGTTCAAGAATCCCTTTACCATAAATCCTGTTTTATTTCTTTGTTTTTAAACCTCATGAATAATATATAAAATATTATTAAAAAATATTTCTCAAAGTGACTTACAATAATTTTTTCCACTATTTATAAATTACAATTATTGGATTCTAATTTATGGTAATCTTTGTTAAATGTGAAATTTTTTGATATCATGTCATCATTATATTATCAGGTTTTGTTTTGGTGTCCTGATTTTATTAAGGTAAATTATACAATAGTAGAAATAATTAGATAATATAAAATATATATATTTACCTTTGTACATCATTAATAATTATATTTTAACTATCCATGTGTTTGATGATAATATAAATATTGGAAACATCTTCAATGGTGAATAACTAGCCATTGTAGTGATATTGTCGTGAGAGCAAGAACGTGATGTTATTGGGTTATATATAATATAATTATGATAAATTTTTTATATTAAATTAATTCATATAACTTTATGATACAACCATATTATTTTATATGATATAATTTTGAAATGAATTTGGTTAAATAAAGAGGATAAAAATAGAAGAGTTGACATAATTATACAATTTCCATAGTGTAGCTTCTCTTGTACGACACTAAAAAATCCATTGATGTTTGGACTTGGTTTACTCAAGAACATCCATATGTACTATAGGGGAATTGAGTGGTATGATTTGGGATGTGAATATTCTTTGGAATGAAAAGGATGAGTTATTTTCCAAGGGGGGGAGATGGGTTATTTACACTATAGGATTTGGGGTATTTTGGGAATGAAATTTTAAATAAATCCTTATATCAAATGTGACACATATAAATGTGATTTTTTTTAATTATATGTAATGTATAAATACAATTTAATGGGGTTAAAAGATTAAATCCACTTTTAATTTTAATTCACATAGTTTATTAAAAAGGAATGTGAAATGGGAAAGGATGTTATTTTTACATTACAATTTTTACATTTATTTTTGGAAAATTATGTTTTTTATATTTTAAAATATTATTAATTAAATAAAGTATTTTTTGGGAATTATGATGATATAAAATTTATAAGGTCATTATTACTTCAAGAATGATGTAATTTAATAGACACCATTTATGAAAAAACCAACATTTTTACTATTCAGCTGAAAATTGATGTAATTTAGAAATTTTCAAAAAAAAATTACCCTAAGAAAATTTATTCATTGTTATTTGAAAAATGATATTAATTTTAACCATATTTATTTAGGAAATATTTCATATAAATTTTTAATAAAAAAAATATTTTTTCTGTGAAATACTTTCAAAAATAAATTATTAAAAATGTGTCAATATTTTCATTTAATTCATTTATCATTGTATTTATTTTTTAAAATTATAATATTTATATTTACTTATATGATTCTTGAAAAATATTATTTATATGATATTTTCTTATTTTTTCTTTAAAAGAATATTCCAATATTAGTGTTACTATTTCAATGATCACATTATTATTCCAATGGTCACATTATAACCTATATATTCAACTTAATTATTTCACTCAATATTCAATAAAATTACTATTAAGGATATAAATTTATATTTTCTATTATTTTGATTGGTTTACATCAATTTTTGATTGATTACTATAGTGTTGGTTAGAAGGGACATGATTCTAAAGGATTGGGGAGATCCATATTTTCAATTTTTTCTTTATTATTTTATATTTTTTCCCAATTTAAATGTTCCTATTTTTTATTTGTTTTATATTTTAGTAATGTAAAAATATTAATTTATTTAATAATGTTTTATTTTTTTCACTATGTATTATATATATATATTCATTATATAATATAATATCTAACACATTTATTTTTGAAAATATTGTAAATAAAAATTTCTAGTTCATTATAATGAACATAATATTGGGAAATAATATGGATAGATAAAAATTAAATTTTATTTATGTATTCCACCAGTTGTACAATTATTAAATATGGACCTTTCTCATTTGGTATTCTTTTATCATTAATCTGTGACTTGGAATGAAATATATTGCGTAATTTATTTAGATTATTTATACTGTGTTTTCCTGTGGATAATGTTTATGTTTTACTATTATGTGATTGAAGTGATTACTGACGTTATAGTATCGCCTTGTTATATTATATCTTCTCTTATATAAGACAAGGTCTTCTATATTTGGAGGAACATATGAGGATATGAGGCACTTCAACATAGAATAGGTGATTCATGTCATGGAGTTAGAGAATGATATCAAAGGAACACAATTTTCATTTCTTTTGGGGTAATGATAAGAATGATATAATTTATTTGAAATTCGATGATGGAGTTAATAAGTTTCAGACTAGCTAACATGTAATCTATGTTATTAATAAATGGATTTTTTCCTTTTTTTAGGATTTTAGGTTGTTCTTGAATTATAAAAATACATATAGGATCAAATACCATATATATATAGTAGTTTTTTTCATCACAATAGTTTTAAATAAAATTACTCATTATTTAATTGTTGATATATATGTATTATCTATTTAATAAAATATTTATATATTATGGTTTTAGGATATATCAGATATTGAAATATATTAATTTACCATGATAATTTTTATAGATTATATTCATGTATGTGGAAATTTTAATGTTACATAAGACTAGGATTAAGTATTGGGTTAAACTAGGTGGGATATATTTTATGTTTGGGCATCTTGTAGGATATTTATTTTAATAGGAATTAGTTATGTTTTCCTTTTAACTACTTATATATGTTGATACTAGTGTTTAAAATGATCTGTTGGAATTTCAATAAATACCACCTTAGAGACAAATGAAAAAAGTAGTTTTTGATGTAATATAGAATACCCCCGTAAATAGGGGATGTCTCAGTTATACTACCATGTTCTCTTGATAATTTTCTTGGACTAACACCAGTGGATCTGGTATAAGGGAAATATCATATTGGAGTAATCGTCTTAGTAACTATTTATAGTAGAGGATATTTCAAGGCTATGGTAGACCGTGTTTATCGAATTAATCACTCCAATAATCCATCCAAAAAGGAAACTAAAGTCCCATAGGATGACATATAATGGATAAAAATCATATAGGGGTATTTGATTTAATTGATAATGTAGAGGACCTTTATGTGAGTCTTTCTTAATAATCTCGAGACCCATTAGGTGGTGGTGGATGTCATGAATTAGATAGGTAAATGAGAATCTCTGACTTGAATTACCACAAATGATCTTTTCATTTATAAGATCATTCTAATTATTTGTATGAATCACCATACACAAATATTAATAGATATTTAGTAGGGATCTACAATGGGGTCTTCTAACATGACATTTTTAAATTAGTTACTTCATTTTGATCCTCTATTGGCTTGGAATTGCATGTAGAAGTCCATAAAGTTCATTAGGGGCATTCATTTGAAGATGAGACACCATGTTATAAATTTATACCTAATGAAATTAAAATGATTCCATATCAAGGTCGATTTAATTTAGATATATCTAGAGGAATACATGATTTCTGATCAAATTTTGGACATTAGTGATATTACAAGTGATTCGGCTGATAGTATCAATATGAAGGTGGAGGATTCACACTTGAGTAGTTGTAGAATGAAATAGTAGAAAAGGATCTATTTAAAAAATTAATGTAGAAATAGGTCCTTTGTGTTTCCACTATGAAAAATGTGGGTGTTATTGAGTGTTCTCTCAATGTCCCTAGATCTAGTGTAATTGGTTTGAAAATATAGAGCATACTTATCTATTAAATGTGAGGTTGTAAAAAAATTTCACATGTGGTTTAGAATAGATGTTAGCTGTGACTAGGGGAAAAGTATTTGATTATTAATTGGGCATGATTTTTTTATTATATAATGTTTTAGTTGGATTGGGAGAGGGCTCATTAACTATTTGAGTTATGGTCCAAATTACATCAAAAACATCTTCTTAATTATTTTATATTGGTTCCTCATATTCATTTAAATCTATTCATTCAATTTATAATATAGATATAATGATTATGTTCTCTATTATGATATTTAATATCACCGCACCCCTGTGAATGGTTGTTGATCATCTATTAAGGTTTTCCAATTTTTCATTCATTTTTTTTGAACTATGAATTTTTTGTGGACTTAAAAATCTTATAGATGATTAGTTTTGATTTGATATTCTGAATGGAGTACTTAAATCATTACAAATATCTCATCCACTGATATTAGAGACATGTTACATTTCACACACATAGAGGAGAGTTGTATGTGTTGACCAATTGGTGGTATATCATAGAATGCTGTTGGGATGATACATAAATTATATTAGAGAAAACATGACAAAATAAGAAAACCTAACTCGTATAGTGGAATATAAAATACCCAACTATACCATTTTTCTAATGATGAATCACTATCAGAATCATTTTTCAAATTATTTCTTACCAATTCCTTTAGAAAGTGAAATTGTGTTTGAGATTTATCTATTTTAATTGAGCGTAATTAATATCAATACCACGTTATTGAATAGAAAAAGAAATAGTTTTGAGATGTTAATTTAGATATGGAGAAATTTTGGTTAGGGGTTTTCTCTAATTGAGCACATTGACATAGAGTCATTTTGTGTTTTTCAACAAAAGTAATGAAGTAGTCTATAGATTTGTGGGTACTACAGGAATCTAAATCATCTAATATTGTAATATTAGTACCCTTTGACAATGTCTAATGGTATTTTTGACCAATTATGTGGTGTCTAGTTGGATTCCAAGAACTATGTCTTTTAGACTATTCTTATCGATAGGTCAATGAAGAGGATATTAACATGATAATATTTTGGAGGAAGTATAGAACCAATGAGTTTTTTTATTGGATTCTCTGTCAAAGGAATCTGTATTAGTGTTTATTTATTTTTAGATAGGATTTTTCATCTATATATTTTCTCCATCATTATTATATTAATTTCTGAATCCTGATAAATTCTCAGACTTCAAATATTTATTCTAGATACAATGATATTTTATTCAGAAGAATTTTAGTGAATTGTAATTATGAAAAAAATTTATATGTGTCACTTATAGATTCAAATCTATGAATGCATGGGAAGGAATAATCCAAGACAAGTATTTTAATATATCATTAGAATGTAGAGGCAGTGATGTCTTAGGAACATCTGAGTAATGTGATTGAGATCATGATATTATTTGTGATTTTATGGTACTATTGATATTTTATCCTATAATTATCCAATTTGATTGTATTAATGAAATATTTCACTAACTGTTATAATGTTTGAGTGGTATAATAAGTGTGAGAAGTCCTTCAAATAGCTAAATATAATATTTATGAGAACCCTAGTTTTGAATCTTTTGTATAATGGGATTGATACGTTGTGTATTATGAAGCCTTAGGTGTAGGGTTGGATGATAATTTTGTAGAATATTGATCAGGAGTTTACATAGAAAACACATCATATTTAACCAAATGATTGTTATTATTTAATTAATGACATAGAAATTTTACATGTGGTTTATTTTGTGAAGTATTGGTAGAATGATATCTTTTATGAGATGTCTTTTTTAATCTAAATGCACTATAAGAGTTATGATATATCGTCTCTTAAATGGACCTTGCTATAGAGTAATGTTATTGGGTGGTTTATCATAAGACATTAATCATTGATGTGGCTGATAATCCATGAAATTGTAATATAATTTCATATTCTCTTAGTATGGAATCATCATATACACATGATTTTAGAGTGAGAACATCATTGGATGAATTTTATCTGATGAATTTTATGGGAAACTGTCTAGTAGATACTTTATAAGATTATGGAGAACACTCAATATCAACCTTTACTAATCAAATCTTGTGTTTTGGACAATTTGAAAGTGATCCATGATGATGTCCTTAAGTGTGTGGTGATCAAGGAATGATTGGCAGGGGATGATTATATTCCAAGGGTTTCCTTAGAAAATGATAACATGATCTATATCCATGGGAGATAAGTTGTAATAGCTTCCTTGAGGGAGGTGCGGATGATAGGCACTCATGCCTCATAATGGGTGATGAATAATGGGTCTATGATCATATTATATGTCATTTGACCAGAATTTTTTGGCTAGGTATTAAGAGGGATGTTTTTAGTTTTTTTTCACAATGGCATACCATCTATAGGGAAAATTATTAAAATCACAATACCAGTGGTCTACATCATCCACTTATAATGGATATATAGAAGAGGGATGTTATATTGACTGGCTTTATTGAAGGTTAATGAAGGAAAGTGAGTATTTGTGATACTATTTGGATGATATTAAATCCATTAATGATGGTTTCAGAGTTGATTTCAATTTTAGATATTTTATCAATGGATAATCTTTGAAGGAAGTAAATATAAGATATTTTATTAGATTATTATTTTCCCATGAACACATTATTTGGTATAGATGTGAACATCAAATTTCATTTTTAGGTCTTTCATTATACTTTTAGAAATTCAGTGATGTTGATTATAACATATTATCCCAGACTAATGGATAGTTTGGGAGGATGATCTAGATATTCAAGGATATGATATTGGAATGAAATCTAGATTTAGGTTCTTCTTGGTAAGATATACTACCCATGGTTAAATTCATGTAAAACAATAATTTTCTATATTTTATTTATGTGGAACCATTTGTCTCTCTCTTTAGATGGTCATTTGATTCAATGTTATTTTGGAAAATTGCAAGGAAGGCAGTTGTTGTGGGGATGAATACGGGGAAAGAGACATCTAAGAGAGAGTAGTTGATATGAATGTATTAAGGAAATAATCATTATAGAAAATGATCATATTCTAATAAGAGGAGGATCCCTTATAATTTTCAATGTGAAGTCATTTATTCTTATGGGTGACTCCTCGATAATGGAATCAATCATTTTACATGAATGTTAAGGTAACTCCAATACTGATTGGGTTGTTCAAGATTTATGAGAATTTCAAACATGTAGCTAATAATTTAGATTTTATATCGGGTCATCAATGTTTATATGATATATTTAATGTCACTCCAATTTAGGGGTATATTATTGATCTTGCACATGGGAGAGACTGTGATGATTTTAATGCAAATATTAATGCATCTTTCAAGGAAATGTTGTTGGGAATCATAGAACCAAGTGAGAAGGTGTTACAAGGGATGAAAGTGTAACTAGTTTAGATCTTGTGGGATATTTGATGAATCCTAGTGGAATCATGAGAGTGTATATCAGATATATATAGATAGTATCCAATGTTTTCTAAGTAAGATGTTTAGATATTTTTTTGAGGAGGAGAAGGATTTTGTGGGGGTTAGATTAATGACCTTCAATTTTTAATGTAAATATTTAGCTAATTTCATCCATTATTCAATATGTTTTAACTATGATGTTTTTGGAATGTGTTTTGGTGGTGTCTAATAGATTTTGGTTGTTTTAGTGTACTTCAAGTGGGTTAATTGTTTTATCATAGTGATAGGAAACTCTATGGTTCTCCCCAAGAAATCAAGCAACTTATTATTTGAATAGTAGTGGGGGAGCAAGGTTGTCACCTGGGAAATTCTAACTATGTGACATTACCCAAAAACCATATATCACATTATATATAAAAAATCATGGTGAGTGCATTTTCTTCCATGAAATGGGGAAAATCCATTATGGTCCCAAAAAGATGTAGAAATATTCTCCTAATGGGTGCATGGTTTGACAAATCGCGATACCAAATTTTGCGTGGATGAAAAAATGAGACAATAATCAAAATTAATGGACATAAAAAACCTAAATAGGACAATTATTCTTTTAAAATACATATCTATCGAATATAGAAACTCCACATGATTCCTTCAATGATTTCCTCAAATTTTGAGTTTGATTTTGGTGGATCCAAGTTTGTTTGTTATGAATAATAATGGTATGAGGATAAAGAACTAAGGTTCTATTTAGTAATTCTTGATCTACCTAATTTTCCAAGATGATATTCATAGATCCTATATTTCATGGTAAGATATATATATTCTTATTCCATTTACGATTTATTTCTTAAATTGTTTATATAATTGTGGAATAAAAAGTGCACTAGTGGAAACTCCTATGATAAATTGAAAATAATGAATTTTTGGTGAATATTCGGAGGCATGTTGGTGTAACAATTTTAAATAAGTTTTAGATTCATCATGCATATATTTTTAGAACCACTTTATTAATTAATTATGATCAGATATCAATGTTAATGACTTGTTCATTACATCTATTAGTCATGAAACATGGTGTGAGTTATTATTCATTGGAGAATTATAGATTTGGACATTAATAAGATTTAGAAAATTTGTTTCCTTTCATTTAGAGGCCATGATGATTTTTCTATGTAATGCCTATATTTTAATAACCTGTTATGTGTGATTTATATCCATTTGAGGATTCATAATAGTATAAAATGAAATATGAACCACCATGTCATGTTTATCCTATAGGGGTAGCATGTTGAAATGAAATAGTTATGGATTCAAATCAGAACACACGGAAAGGGATTGATGGAAATATGTATTTACCCATGGAATTGCTAAGAAAAAAAATGAAAATTTGGTTTGACACAAGGTTGAAACACTATAAAATGACCATGTTGTCAGGCCTATAATTCTAACTTGGCTTGAAGAATATGTGGCCCGACATGAGACCCATTAGCCTTTGTGTTGGTATCTTCCATTATCCTTACCATTTCAATGAGATACATGTAGTGTCCTTGTGGTCACCTACATTTCATGAATTGTATAATAAAATTAATTTTTATGTAGAGCAAAAGAAGGTATATCTAGGGATTATTATAGCTTGGTTCGTGTATGACCTCTCATTACATATTTGTTTGTTACATGTGTACTTACTTATTGTGATTTCATATAACCTTATGAATGTGTAATTAGGGTATGGATTCCTTGGTGGTGTCCTAATGTGTTTTTATTTATAGAACACATGTGTATCATGACATGTGTGTGTTTGAATAGTCTTCAGAACTATGGATTTTGTAAAGTGAAAGGGATCGATAAAAGGTTATTGAAGGGATTGAATATGGGATTTAGAGGCCTTTTTTGGTAAAGATATAGATGATTATTTTTAAACATTATTCTATTTATTCGTCCATTTTAACATTTTTTTTGTTTTAACCAGGAAAATTGGATTTTCCAGTGATCATTATATAGCAAATTTAGTTGAAAAACATTGTAGCCTTTATATATAATTTTTTTCTACTTATTTTTATTGTTATTATATTTATGTACCATTTTCCTATGATCATAGGGATTATGGAGGGCATAGTCTCCCATGTTCATTTATTCCTTCACCGCTAGTTGGAAGCATATTTCTACAGGGGAAGTGTTTATAGTTCTATGTGGTACTACAAAAGACTAGGTGATTCGAGTATGTTCGTTATGGTATACTGAACCCATGTATTTTCACCCTAGTGAATATTTAAATGTTTTTTTTTCTAATACTATAAAAGGCAAGTAATCTAATATCACTAGTGGAGAATCTTGCTTTTATCTTCTCGGGATAATGGTTGAGGATTTTAGAGGTTCATATTGATTGTTTAGAGGGATTACAAATCTATGTTACTACATCCTGATGTATTTTAGTTATTTATGTGTTTCTTCTTCCTATTTATACATATACTCTGATATTGTTTTTTTATTCATTTTTCAGTTGTATTTTATTCATTTCATGAATTAGAGAGTTATGGTTTTTTTGTTTTTTGTAAAAAATTTTAGGTTTTGAAAGTAAAATGGGAAATCATTCATAATTATTTAGTAACTCATTGTAATTGATTCCCACCATTTGTGTATATGGGATGTCACTAGAGGTTAGTGGAACCTCATTTAAATCAAAGATAATGGTATGGTTTGGGATATTAAACTAAGGAATAAAATATTTATACTCTAATAAAAATATTTTTACAAAACAAACATGTTAATCTAATGTGAAATTTGGTTGAATAAACCAAATAAAACGAATCTTTTCTTCAAATACATGTAATCCTTGGATATCAAAATCATCCAATTGTGATTATGCCTTCATTTTACAATAATAACTTGATAAACATGACTAGAGAAGGAAACATCTTTCTATCCCCAAAATAAATCAACCAGAATGGATTAGAAAAAACTCTATCTTCCTATCCTAGGAATCACTATATCTCAATGATTATAATGAGAAATAATTTAATAGGAATGTCTATGATATTTAAAATTAATAAGTCACATAAAATAAGATCTCAAAAAATAGCTAGGAGAAAAATATTAGATTAATCAAATGAAGTCTCATTAATAAGAAGATTGAAAATATCAACATGTATAGTGGAATAAAAAAACTTGATGTTTTTTCACAATATCCTCAATAATGTATCCATATTTAGATATCATAATGTAACCAACTCCAATAACTGAATTCTATAAATATCATCTTTAGATGAAATGAAATCTGAATAAAAAACTACATCTTCTAATGGGGTTACCATTCTATTCATATTTTATTGATATTTTTTGCTTATAAAACACCATAACATGTGGAGTATATAATATTTTTTGGAACATTAAATCTCTAAATATTCATTAATCAAGATAAATTTTTCGAAATAAATTTACCAAAAAATATTTATTCACAATAAAATCTACCTCAACAAAACATTATGTTAAATAAAGTTCATGTTATTTTAATTTTAATTTAAAAAATTATGAAAAATACTTTTTGAATCAAAAATCTTATAATTCTAAAAATCAAGAAACAAATGATAAAAATTTAGAAATTAATTAATTTTAAATGAAAACATAATTTTCTATTTTATGAAATTAAATTGATATCATTTAGTCATAAGATTAAAAAAACTAATTGATTATAACAAGTAATGTAATACATGTTTCCTTCATTGTTAAATCCCTCAAAGTATAAATAAATTAATAAATTTTATCCGTGTGAATTAATGAAAATTTATTTCTACACCTTTATGAATATAAGTGAAACATAGAAAATCCATAAGTTTCTCTAAAAAAACATACAAAAATTTTTATCATTATAAAATTTATAGAAATGTGAATCTCACCCCCCCCCCCCCCGCAAATAAACATATTTTTGTAAATTTGTTATTACTTTATTATCTTCAATGATAAGATAAAATAATGGAACAGCCACAATACTAGATTGATTATTAGAAAAATTATTCAAATTTCTAATACAATATACCCATTTAGTATACATTTATCGACTATTAATAGTTTATTAATTCACAAGGGTAATAAAGAATAATGAAATTAATAAAATAATAGTTCATCATAGAAAATATATTGACATTATAAGCATTATATTATAATTCATATAAAATACATTCATCATTTCAATATGGTTATAAAAAATATAAAATTAGAACTCCTTATCTTTAATATTATTGAAGAAAAAAAATCTATTGATAGGAAATTCAGTTGATTTTAACAAATGTGTTGATTTAAAATGTCACTCATCCACCAATTTACATTTTTATTTTTTAGATGATGGAATTATCTCTTATAATATTAAAAGAACAACAACTATACATGAAACACAAGTCCCACATTCTTGTACATATCATCTTTTCCTAAAAAATAAGAATATATTCTTGGAACATAAATTTTCTTAGTCCTAGAAACATTAAAAAATAATTATTTAGACACACAATGTTATATAACAATTTAATATTGAATAGTTTCAAAATCCTAAAAAATTAAATATTTATGAAAACCAAAACATTGATCTTTATTTAGAGAACAATGAATTTTTATGTGACCTACTATTTTCCATTTATTAAAAAAATTATCACTTTTGATAGAAAATGACGTATTAAAAAATTAAAACATTTATCATTAGATGATATTGATTGTATATGTTTTTTTAAATCATATCAAAAGATCTATTACCATATATAATATTAATAAAATGTTTCTAGAAGACTCTGTCTTGATATTTTATGTTAACAATTAATATGTGTTCACAATAATTTGAACTATAAAATAATTTTACCTCTAATATCGGTTTACATTCTAATATTTCAGAAGTGGGTTTTAAAAGTAAACATTTCTGCTTTAGAATGGATAATTTATCCCATTCACAATTAATTTTCAACCATTTGATTTATTCTTTCATGATTTTTGTTAATATATCCTTTTACTCATATTTATAAAAATCATCATCATCCAATGATGAATCATCATTACCATTTTCTAATGAATATAAATAATCAGTATATATTAAATATGGAAAATTTAAATTACATATACAATTTTGGATAGGTTCTAATGTTGACATTTCCATGGGACTATTTTTAACCTTATGAATATTTTCTGATAATCCAATAATTTTCTAATTAACTTGATTTTTTCCAATTAGTAAGTATAAGTATTATCTCCCCATATTCACTATGAGTGTGTGACATCATAAAACACTTCATTAAATTAATAATTTATTTTATTTATCTCTTATTCAATCTTTGAAAATGAAGACATATTTATAACCTTATGTCATTCATAATACATAACATTAAATTATTTGTTTTTTTCTTACATAACCCTTATATATTTTTTATGACCATATAATAAGTTATTATGTTCTATAATTATAATAATTATCCATGAAATGTGAGAAAAATAATTCTCATTGTCATAATAATCATTGTGATCAAAATGATTCATACTTTTCATCTAATATGTATTTGAAATATTATCACAAACATTAACAACACCATAACTAATAAAATCATATTATGGCATCAAAGCTAACCCACTCTTACGATTCACGTTATAAATGAATATATTAAATAGATTATCATATTATGTAATAGTTACAATCAAATTAGTATTTTTTTACTTCATAAAGAGTTTGGTGTAATTTATAGTTTCACATTTAGATTCTCATTCCTTCAAAAGTATATCTACTATTTTATCATCCTGCTAATCATATAATAATTCCTTCTCTCTAAGTGACTAAAATATGTTAAAAAATATTTTAAATATTTAGTGAATTTCATGTACTTATTCTATATATAGAAAATAAAAATATTAAATTTATGTATCAATATAAATCATCAAGTTTGAATAAATTTGGATGTTCCAAAACGAGTTATCTATATCTTCTTCAAAATACCATGTTTAGCTTTACATAACAATATTTTAATATATATATTTCATCTAATAGATTAAAATACTGAAATATGAATATTTATTTTTAATTTATAATCTATTGTTTCATTATGAGAAAATATAAAAATTTCCTTCTTAATAATTTTATAATTTATAGTAATCAATATGAAATTATATTTGAAAATACTGACAAAAATATGTCTTCTGATTATAAAAATATTAAAAATCATCTCCCTCAATTATTATTGGTTGTCTAGTGTTTAAATCTTTTAACACACTAATAGTTTTCCTATAATATTAAAAACGGTCAGTATTTTCTATACTACAAACAAGTAAAATGAATAATAAAACTAATATTGATATGATAAAGAGTAATATTTGAAAAAAGAAATCATCCCCAAAACTAAATATAATTTTGATCATATACCTAGTTCTTTTCTAAGAATAAAATTCTCTAAAACTAAATTATGGTTGAATTGTAGTGTATACATTAGTAAATATTTACATCAACCACAAGGTGTATATTTGCAAGAAATTTAATATTCATGTTATGTTATTAATTATTTGATTATAAAATTATAAAACGGATTGAAATTAAATCATTCAAAAGTGAAAAAAAATTGATTAAATAATTAACCATAATGTAAATTTAACATGTTTTTGTAAATTTTTAATATTCTAAATATGTATGAAAACAATGGAAAACAAGTGTACTAGATAGTTTAGAAAAGTTCATAGAGTAAGGATTAAAATTCCTAAATTCTATAATGGATATTTCTAATAAACAAAGATATTAATATAACATGAATAGAGGATTAATAAACCATCTCAAACGTTTTCTGTACATCAATTGTATGATTTAATTGTTTAAAAACTCATCTTAATATGTTACTATTTTTATAACCTTGGAATCCATCAATATAGTTGATTACAAAAAGCTTACTCTTCATATCCCAAAATTCTCTCAACAACACTTGATTAGAAAAATAATTATCTTTCCTTATCTCAAAACCCTAAAAAATAATGATTATAATCCAAATGATTGAAATTTAAAATATTAGGAGTATTAAAATGAAACCTTACACAATAAAATAGTAAAAAATATTACAATGGTCAGAATCAACCTATATACAAGATATTGCATATCTTTAAAATGAACTAATGACTTCATATTTCCCAATGTATGTTTTCATGGTCCAAGAAGTAAAAAAGCTATTTATAAAATATTTTTAAAAAACTCCACCATTGGAAATCACCATACACCACATTCAGTTGCAATGAAATTGAAAAAAGTTTTCATATGATGAATATTAAAATATCAACATTTTTATGATATTACTATGAAACACTAAAAAATACGACATCAGATGAACATAATCTTACATGACTGATATGTTATATGATGTTTAATGATGGTACTCAATCTATCAGAAATTAATTTTCAAAAAATTCATTATTCACAATAAAAAATAAAATAAAACATCGATTTTTATCATGTTTTTATCATGTAAATAATAATTTTAAAAAATCATAAAATGATGCATTGAATCAAATATAATCTCGTTACCTAAAACATTATTAGAGGGAAATTTTCATAAAAAAATTAAATATCATAATTTTAAAATAATATATGATATTGTACCAATATATACTATTGATTTTCCAATGTTCTATCTTATTCATCAACATACTTTCAATGAACCCACATTACGGGAATAAATCACGCGTAGGGGTCATTATCTCACTGATCATAAATTTCTATTAGATTCTGAAAAAGATACATTATCCATGATATGAATATCACCAAAAACACAACCATTAATAGGATAATCATAAAAAAATTTAACTTGGGTAAAATTGAATATGTGTTCAACCATCATTTGAAATTTAGATAATTATAACTAACAATATACCTCTCCAACTCACATCGAAACATCAATAATAGTAATAAATATTTGAGAAATAATATTTTTTACTAAACCATCATTTCCCATACCATGTAAGAAATTGTATAAACACATGATATTAAATAACAAAGATCCATTGATATACACCTCCAATCCAAATCTATTTTTTTGATGAATTTTAAGTGATTTTACAACCACAAATAATTCAAAATTGTTTTTTCTTACACTTCAAAATATATATCCAAAATATACATTCCACAGTAATCTTTGGACAGTGGAATTCTGAAAGACACAATCACACATAAATTTATAATAATGTGTCATACAAATCGAATAATAATAAATATTATAATAAAAAAATAAATAAATTGAATACAATCTAAATATAGGATTCAGGTTATCAACATAACCACCAATATTTTAATCACTAATTTTATTTTCCAATTAGAATGTGGGTTAAATTTTAATCTAGGAAATAACTAGATTTATAATACATTTTCAAATGCTTTCAATATTTATAACGTAATCCAAGACTGATGATTTGATACCATATTCCATGGAACTCAATATAGATTCAACACTTCCATCACATATAGCATCCAAAAACATTCAACTAATATTGAATCTTAAATCAATAATAAATTATCATAAATTAAAATTTTATCCATGATAACCAAAATTTACAAAAATACACAGAGATAATTAAGATATTAAATAAAAATCCATGGATATTATCTTTCACTTCCAATGGGGGAACTATTATGTTTGAAACAAACATGATGATACTTTATGTCCAACATTCACTTGTTGGCTTGAAATTTAAATATATATGAATCCACAAACTAGAATAGTTAACCAAATATGCCAATAAAACATCATTAAATGATGTTAAATCATAAAATACTATGATATATCACCAAATAGGTACTATATAATACACACATAACCATATATCACATACATTGAGAAAGATATATCCTTTTTTATAATGACACTAGATATTATTTACTTTATCCACCTATATATTACACTTCCATGAACTATCTAATCTCTCTTTACCTTCCCCTAGAAGTATCCAAATTTAGACCCATCTTACAATCACACCATTGAAGATTACATGACCATATGATAATGATATTAAATATCATAAATATCTATAATCTCAATATATTAAGATCAATGGAACCATATGGATTTTAATTTCTCACTCACAAGGTGAGAAAAATTACCATATGTCTTTTAACTCAATGTAGGATGAAATTACCCTAGGTTTGGGTATATATTATCACAATATCGTAATCTTGAAGAAATGACACTTATATCTTATGTCATAAATCAAATATCTGATTAAAAGTATCAATCAAAATTAATTAAATTTTTATAAACCATAATGCATTCATCAAGAATAGAATTTTAATAATGTTAATGTTAAAGGAATGATAATAAATTTTCCAAATAACAATATGTATATTTATTATTAAGTGTAAATAATTATTTATAATACTAATTAATTATTACAATTTACATTATCATGAAAAATAATCCCCTAAATGAGTTCTGTCATAGTATAACTCATTACAATCATATTCCATTGGAAAACAAATAATTATATCCCTTTTTCTCTTCTCTCCAGTCATTAAAAAATTGTTTGAAATTAATATTTAAAAATAAATACATTCCCTTTCATATATATAGAAATTAATAGTGGTAAAAATAATATAAACCAGTTACAACAATCAAATAAGAATAAAAAAATCATAATTGTTTTTTTACTTTAGATAGAATATTTGACATGGTCAATGAAATAACTTCCTTTATGTTCCTTGGACACACTGCTACACCATTAGTTGAAATAAAATGTGTTATATAATAAAATCATATGCATAAAATCAATACTTATAGATGTTCAAATTATAATATATGTTACCTAGGATACTCTAACTCCATCCTGACATGATCTTCAAAATAATCATTTCTCTTAATAAAAAAAAAATCAATAATCCATAAAAAATGTAATGTGATAATTTTAAATAACAATATTAATCGTAATTAAAAAAATAGTTAGTGAATTTTTATCTCTATGGAGAATCACTATAAATTTTAAATGTTTATAATTAAATTGATTTGTTTTTTAAGATATCATCATATTTGAACCTCATATGGTTATTTCTATACCATAAAGCTACATAAGAAAACTATCTCACAATTTTATTCTAGATAATACATAATACTTTTGATGAATAAGATAACGATTAAAAAATAACCCTAGGTTCAACCTACAGATATTTAAATATTTCCTCAAGAATTTATTTTACTTCTATGAAAATAATACTGAAGTGTTCCATGTTGAATTGTTATGTAGAATTAAATATCGCTACAGAAATTCATATTTAGAACTCTTTATCTCATAAAGTATCCTGGAACAATATAATAAGTTTGAATGTTAATAATTGAAACACCTTGGTATTAATCTATCTCAATAATCTCCAAACAACACCCCTTTGGAAGCCTTGTTTGACCTCCCAATGATTTATTAAAATGTTATGGCATTTGAATCCTCTCTATTAAAAATTTAAAAACATACAATATACAATGTTAAATAAATAGATTAATAAAACAAGTTTCAATTAAAAGGAATCATTATAGTAAAAAATTCACATACATTGAAAAACTATTAGTCATTCCCCCTCTTAAACATCTATATCATATACTTTACCTCTCCCAATTACTCCTCCCCCCATGTGAATCCTACCAATTAAATATTTCTGGATAACACTTTATACCATATAATGTATTGTTACTCCATGATGTTAACTCTTAAAACTACTCTATTAAGGCTATTTTAATCAGTATATATCAAATATAAGATACATATTTTGTTTTTCAAGGATGATGAAAATACTAATATGGGAGTTCCATCAACTATCATAGACTACTCAAGAATTCCTTGGAGAGTTTTAATGTATTTTCATAGAGACTAATGATGGCCTATTAAAACAAAAGGTAAATGTTAAATTACATGTTTTCCACTATATTACAATATATAAAAAAACACTAAATAAATGAAATAATACGGATAGGTATGTACTACAATTTTGTTTTACCCATCATTGATTCCGAAATTAACAAAATCAATATATAATTATTGATTTTGATTTACTTTTCTAAAAAATATTCATGAAATATTGGGTCATTGTAAAACAATTATTTATAATCTTATAGATTTAGAATATCTATATAGTAATATTTTTTGAATGTATCACTGACCACCTATATATATCCTATAGTGTTATATTTTTAATTTAAAAAATACCACTTTTATGGGTTATGTGACAACAATAAAAAATGGAATTTTCCCAAAATAGTGTAGAAATTACTCACCCAATTAATAAAAAATCTCGCATACACAATAAATAAAAACACCCAACACTAATTAAAATTTAAAACATTCAAATTTCTAAAGTTAATTCTCAAGATAACTAGATCACCCTCAAGCCTAGAACTAACCTAATGACTACACATTGACATAATATATACCATCATAATTGAATCATCCACATAATAAGTTATGAAATTATGGGAATAATATAATACATTACTAAACCTCACAAAAAACTCCAAAATAGTGGAACTACACTATAGGATTTCCAAAAACACACACTATCACTCAAATATTGGAGTATTAGATAACAATAATTTAACGAATATCAATTTATACTATGTAAATTGAAGAGTGGACATGTTATTAAACCCTAATATAATAATCAATCACTAACACACTTATTCCTGTAGAAAACACACTATAATGGAACTCAATTCTCATATTCCATTTGAATCAACTAAAATGAAATCACTAAGACTGAAAAATAGTTCTTGTTAACCTAAAAATATACAATAAATTTATATTATTTTAACATCAACTCCATTAAATCTATCAATACCATATTCCATTTCTCTTTAACCTCTACGTATACCCACTAATTCACAACCATTTGTTATTTCTAATGATCACCTTGCTAAACCTGATGATGAAATCATATAATTTACATAACTATAGGTGGATCAACTAAATTAAAGAAGGACATATATATGAGTAATTTTTGACAATATCATCTCATATTTTAAACGCACATGAAACATCACCCAAAATATTTAACATATAATCATAATGTCTTTGTAAAATTAATGATACATCAATCCAAACATATAATGATGCCTTATCATAATTATACTCTTTTTGATAAACCTAATTTTAATATTCTTTTTTTTATGAATTACATTATTAATTTAACTTTATACCAACTTATTCAATATTTTTCATAAGTTTTATTAGAATACATATTTAATATAAATATTAACATGTTGAAATATGTTGAAGAGGTATATCAGAAAACAAAACAAAATGAAATATACTATTTCATGATTATTTTTCAATATAGAGATGAAATTGCATTGAAATTATTATAATATGGTGAATAATTAATGCCCTGCAACAACTATACATGATTTAGTTTAGTAGAGTTATGGATAAACCAATTTTTCATTGATATGATAACTATTAAGCCATGATTATCATGTACCATTTTATTTAAGGTGGAAAAAAATATCCAACTATAATTCTGAAGAATGAATGGAATCATTACACAAAATAAACTACATAGTAATACAAATAGAATTATACTCTCACCAAATAATGAAAAATAAAATTATAAATTGGAGATATACATGCTAGATAAGAGTTAATCCCATATATATTTAGATATTAATATATTCTTATGACTCAAATATAGTAATTAAAACCTATGATAATAATATTTATATTTTAAAATTGAATTTTATGAGTAGATGATACAAAAAAATTTTGAGATGTGTGGAGATACAGTCATTAAAATTTTTTTTATTATAAAATAAAATTATAAATTGGAGATATACATGCTAGATAAGAGTCAATCCCATATATATTTAGATATTAATATATTCTTATGACTCAAATATAGTAATTAAAACCTATGATAAGAATATTTATATTTTAAAATTGAATTTTATGAGTATATGATACAAAAAAAATTTGAGATGTGTGGAGATACAGTCATTAAATGTTTTTTTTATTTTAAATAATTATTCATTAAATATTATTCAATTTTGAAATTTATAATTTTAATAGAGTATTTTGAAAAAGTTTATTTTCCACCGAGATCTCAGAAAATTACAATTTCAATTTGGGATAATTTTAAGATCCATTTAAGAGTAGCTATTTTTTATGAGGAGAGTTAGAAGTCGATATATTCTTATGATATTAATTGCTCAGTGCATTATCATAAAATCTTATAAATTACACAATTAATATTTATGTTCTATAAATATTTAGATTTTATAAAGGAAAAAATTTAATATAACATTTAGATATTAAACCATGAAATCTGCGTATATTTTTTAGGATAAATTGAATATATTTTGGGCGAATAAAAATGATGATAACTTGATCCATTTTTAGAGAAACATTAGTGCAAAACATGTTCCCCAGTTATCCTTCTTGGATTTCATATTTGATATATGTTATAAAAATTTTCATGACTATATTACTAGGCCTGAGCCTCTATAGCCTTTATTTATAATATATGAATGTGTTAGGTATGATTAAAAACATTCAACACCCTATATATTTCCACTTAAAAAAGGGTATATAATCCCTATATGTATATCATATCTGATGTGTTGCTCTTCCTCTATATTTATGTATCATCATATTTGTTTTATCAATATTGGATGAAATTATTTAAAAATAATAATTAATGTTTGGTTATGATTTCCTAAAATATTTATTCAACCCCCTCTTAGTTCTCAAAAATATTTCCCTGTGTCCTATTATTTTATATCAAATTACGGGTTTCTGTCAATGGTTGATTATCTAATTGGATATTGAGTAGTGATACAATATACTCTTATGGATCTTGTGTTTTATCTTAATTACTTATATGTTATTAATTAAGTAATTATATTGTGTATAAAAATTTGATCAATAACCTAGGGTTATAATTGTAGATGGAATAGTATTTCACATTTATAATGATGGGATGGTTACATATCTTTTATCACATGGGTTGGATGTTTATGACATTAACCATAATGGTAATAGTTTTCCAATAGTTTTATTGTCATTTAATGTTTAGTATATTATGATTATTGTATCCAAATACAAGGCCTTAAATATATCAACCTCTTCTCAATCAAAGAGTGAATGCTATTTGTATGTGTTCTAATATATGTAATTACAAGTGGGTACTATTTTATGAAATTTATTAAAGATATAATGAGGTAAGTGATTCAATATTAAGAACATCCAATGGATAATTTGAGGACATTTGAAAAGAAATATATTAATTTAATAATATATTCTTTATTCTGGTGTATAAAATTTTCAATAGAGTTCAGTGTTTTGGAGAACATCAATAAGAATTTACTATGATAAATAAAAAATTGTGATTTTCATTATATGACTTAAACTTTATAGTTTTTTCATTATAATATGTAGACATGGATTATTTTACTGTTGAAAACTATACAAAAACATGACAATCTATACGATAAAAATGTGCTTATTCTCAAATAAGAAAAAAAAGTGTATAACCATAAAAGCCAAAAATGGAATAAATATTCTTGATACATAGAGGTTTAATTATGATAAATTATATTTCATATAAGATAAAATGAAATATTAAAATTTTACTTGAAATTTTGTTAATTTCATTAAAAGTTGAAATTGTGAGAATAATGGAACACTTCCTTTTGAATTTTGTAAATATTTAAAATTTATGTAATTTTCAGATTTTAACCCCAATAAAAGTGAAGAATATTCAAATAATGATAAATCAAAAATATCAAACTGGGGAAACAAGGTTGAAAGTGGTCAAATAAGGGGAAAATTATTTAAAAAAATCAAAATTTCAAAACATCAAATTAGATTATTTTCCACAAAAATAAAAATAAAAAAAATGTAATAAATGTTTTTAAAGGGAGAATGAAATTGTTGAATATAATGGTTATAATGATACTATACCTTAAACTAGGAATTTAAAAATAAAAATTCATTTTTAAAAGAGGATAACAAATTTATATATATATAAAAGAATTCAAATGTAAATTTTAACTGATAGTTTACTAAAAGGAAAATTAAATCCATGAGCAAGATAAATAAACATTCAAGGAATATTATAAATCCAACCAGAATATAACTAAAACCTAAATATCTATGATGAAACTCTTAAGGAAGTTTAGTTATAATGAAATATTATCAATCACATTATGCTAATTTGTGAATGAGATAAGATAGTTGAAATAAATACCACAAATTTTGATACCATGAATAAATGGAAAAAATCCATTAAAGAAAAATTTAATATTTTTAATTATTATACATTTTATTTTAATTCATAATGATTTTAATCATATTAAATATGTGTATTTCATATTGATTATTCCAATAGAGATTATGTTTTTATGTGATTTGATAAATATAAAATATTCTAGCTAATAAATTATATTAGTTTGGAAATGTTTCTGAATATGAAAATGAATAATTTAAAATATATATTGAGAAGTTAAAAATACTATATGAATATATAACTCTTTATATAACCTAATAAAATGGTGTTCTCTAAATGAAGAACCATAGACTGGTTTATATTGGAAGAACCATTGTACTATATCATGACACATAAAAATTCATTTACAAGAAAGCCATAAAATTGGATATATAAATTTTTAATAAATTTTTTATTTCTTAAAAATCAATGAATACATATTTTAAGAAATATTTTTCTAATTATTTACAAATTTAATATGATTATGGTGTGAGAAAACCCATGTTACAAAATCAGTAAATTAAGGCACTTAAATTAATTTAATGAGGATTCCAATAAATTTTTATTTTTTGCATCTAAAAATTTTAGAAAAAATTTATCGTATTAATAAAATAGATTTACCATGATGATGGTGTTCCAATAATTTTTTTATTTCATTTAATGCAGATGACAATAAATATTTATTTTTTGAATAAACATTTTGGATAAATTTTTATTTATCGTATTACATTAGATTCATAAATGATCATGTTATATTATAAATCTAAATTCCATTATAAGAGGAAATTAAATGATGTCAGGGTAAAGTGGATGGATAAAATATATAATATGTCTCTATACTGTTTTAGTTGAAAATAACTTTTCTTGAAATTGGGAATGGACAATAATGACACTTGATGTTATAAATACACTGAAATAATGTGGAGCCTAATGGTATAATTGAAAATATTAAAATAATTTTTTAAATATGAATTAATTTCATAAATAAAAATTGTATTAATTTTCATATACATGTGGATCAAAAAAGTGGTCATGTGGATTTCAAATAAGATTATTAGATTATATCCTTTGAGTAATAGTTAAAGAGAATCAATATGATTTAAAAAATAGAGTTACATAGATATCCTAAAGGTAAAAATATGAGAGAGATACAATGGTATTTTAAAAATATAATCAATGTTATGTGATAAGAAACATAGAATAAATACTCATCTTATTTTTAATAGTTAATAAAAAATTTAGGGAATTAACTGTGATATGAATTCTTTTCTTATCAAAAGGATAAAATTGTTTTTTATTTTTCTTAATTTAAAAGTTTATATGTAATATAAAATTTCCAAATAGTTGATAAATAATAATGTTTTATTGGAGAGACTGAGAAAGATGTATATTTAGAACAAATAAATGTATTTATTCTTGATGGTTATAGTTCACAAGAATATAATCTCAAAACAAATTATAGATATCCTCATATTGGGATGACCATTGCAGTCCTACGCCTTTAAAATTTATAAAATTCTAAACAAATAACATGTTTAACATCAAGGTTGTATCTCATGGATGATCAAGAAAAATAGGTAATCATTGGTTATCACCTTATTATAATTTCATTATTTTTATATAAGGAATGAAATATAAAAAAAAGGAGTGATTCAACAAGAAAAGTCAAGTAAAAATACATTTAATGGAAGTGAATATGATGTTAGAGAGAAGGTGTGGTTTAACCATAATAGATCATAAATATTATTCCATCATTATTATCAAATTAAAAATATCTTAACCCCATTATCCTCAATGGTCCATTTTCAACATGAAAAAATCAACAAATATTATCCACGAGAGTAATGTCTGATATACATTGTACATTACCTCCATTATTCCATGGATAATTAGACTTCACATGCGAGGTGTGTAGATATAAATTTATCCCAATCAAACAAAAACACTCATGAGGTTTACTATATATAGATTGAATCCAAATCATAAATTAGATTATATATCCACATTAATAGACCATTAAATCTCTAATAACCTAATTTATTAATTATATTTGATGATGATGGGATCATTTGATGTTACACTTGATTATAGATAGAAATAAATAAATATTAATGGTTTCTAAATATCACCTTCCCCCATTCATCAAAACTTTTTTTCCTCAAATTGATAGATAAAAATCATAAAGTAATTGAAATTATTATTAAAAGAATATATAATTACATGGTGACCTCCAATAGATTAGAAATAGTGGGTTTACCTCCTATATATGTATAAGAGGAAAACGTGGGAGAGATCTGAAGTCAATGAAATAAAAATAAAAATTAAAAAATAAATTTAAATGATCTTAGTTACCCCTATATAATACTCATGGGTTTGGAACCGTTATTCTCAATACCATGTTTAAATTATATAACAATAAAAAAATGTTGGTATTCTAGGATCCCTACAACGATGGAATAGAATCATTATATTTATTCATGAAAATTTATTGAAAGTCCTTGAGTTCAATTTCCTCTCAACTAAGCCTTGATCGATTGTGGGTTTCAGTACACATGGCCTCTTCATTATATACTCCTCAAATGTAATTTGTGGAGATTTGTTTTTTCTCCATTTCCATTTTTTAGTTGAGTATAAAAATTCATTAGTGGTCACTTAAAAATAATTTATACCTTGTGGAAGACTCATAACATTTACTCAATAACCCTAAAACACTTACATGGGTTGATTATTCTAATTTATCATAAAAAACTATAAAAAATTAATTATATTTATAATTAATATTATGGGGTTTTTTATCAATCATATATAAAAACATGTTTGTTTTATTTAATCAAATGTGAGTGAAATTTATACCAACATACTTATTTTATCTTTTTGTTATTCTGAATCAAATCGAAATTAATCTTACAAAAAAAATATAATTTTTACATTTACACCAACATAACCCATAACTATTCTAATGAATCCATTGAATATTTCCATATAATCATACATAAATAGCATTTAATTCTATGTAGTCAATATAATCCCACCATTTTCCTGAAAAAAGAAAAAATTTGTATACAACTAGAATAAAATGTAATATTATGTCATGCATCTCACTGCTTATTTGTAAATTTAAAGAAAACTATTCTAATAAATTGAAATGGGGTTATAAATACATATCCCAGTTAACTTTATATCTAACCATACAAACCTGAATGAAATCATTGTTTTAAAAGATACTATATTTATTATTCACCAACATCATATGAAAAATTATTCTTCTAAATGGATCATCATTATTAGTTAAAATAAAATATATTAAAATATGCAATTAAACTTGTAAATGTTTATATTTTTTCAATTATGTTTCTAAATTATTGAATTATTGAAAATAAAATATTTTTTCAATAAAATTAATGATAAAGGGGGTGTTTATATATTTATTTTCATATGAAAAATAAAAAAAATTTTAATCCCCTATCAAAAATTTCTTTTTGTACACATTGGGTAATTTATTAATGTATTTAAATTTGGAAATTATAATTCCATGTAAAATTTATTTTCCCTGAGAATTTCCTTTGTCAATGGATGTATTTCTTAGTAATAAGGACAAATTTATTGATAATAATGATTTTATAGATATGTGTATCAGAGAAAAACAAAGAATTGAGTTGATGCACCCAAGAATATTATTATAGGAACAATTATTAGAATCATTAAAATATATAAAAACTCAGAAAAACTAATATTTAGATAAAGGAATTATTATGTTTGATATATTAGGGATATGAAATGATGTTTGAAATACAACCTTATATATTGAACGAATGGTGTGATAATGATAAATTTAATTTTTTTTAAATTTAAGACATATACGATTGAAAATTATAAAATATAATTGGGAAATCCATATTTGAGTTAAAATAATTTTAATTTGAGTTTTAAGTTGGGTTTTTTACATTTTAATTTTATTCTACATTTCAACATCATCATTTTAGATTTGAAATTAAATGGTATGAAATTTCTAATTGGTATTTCAAGATATGTGTCAATCCTAACTCATTGGATGAGCCACCCTAAACACTAGGATCTCATATGAGTTGCTAATAAAACATTATATGAGTAATTGTAATAGATGTATTTTTTAATTTTGAAAAATGGTTTTCAAAATCAACTTCTTTTAAGAGGATTTTTCTCATATACATTGACATCTATGAGTTCAGGAAGAGTCCTTATCCTATGGTTTTATGGAAAAGAAATTGAAACATCATAAGATTATTTTACTCTTATGATGTTGTGGTATGATAGATTAAAATGAATTTATTTCCCACATAGGTTTTCTACTAGATAATTCTCGATCAAATCTTATAAAGACTTCTAGTAAAGGGTCAACCACAGAAAATACAATGAATCTTGAGAGATGTTTCTTTTCAACACTTTAAGGAATATCATTGGGGATACTGTGATAAACCACTATGGGGGTGGTTTGATAAAAATTAATGAAAGAAGTCCCTATGTGATTTAAAGATGGTGTATGGATCATTCCATGTATGTAATAAGAAGATATCTTAGATAAAAACTTTTGTGGGGATTAATTTTAATGGAACTTTTCAATAATATATTTTCATTCATAGAATGAATGATACGATACTATAACACACCTTCATATATAATGAGATTTATAGAGTGATCCATGATAATGCCTCATGTATGTCATATTGGAAATTGAAAGAAACTTTATAAGATCTACCATAATATTATTGTGAATTAATCAGAATAATAAAGTATGTCTTATGATAATTTTTTTACTGAAACACGGATATTAATTAAGAATTTGTGATACTTCTAGAAGGTTATGTAATCTCATAGAAGAAAAATGAAATATAGTTTTCAGACTAGGATGAATGAACTTCAAGATCATACGAAAAAGATTTGGACACAAATTTTATAGGTGAGTGCATTGGAAGGAAATAATGAGGATAACATTATGAAATAATAATTGTTCAGGTCATATTTTTTATCAATAGATGAACATAATTATAATAAATATAGCAAAAAATATATTCAAAGATAGGAATTTTAATAAATAAATTGTTCAATTCAAAATAGATAATGAAATGGTTTTTATGAATGACTCTATAAGATAATAAATAATTATTTTAAAATATTTGATATTGAGGAGATGGAATCATTTTTTTTCATATTTTATGAAATTGAATCCTAGAGGCTTCATCAAGACTTATATTAAATTCTTGATTTAGTTTTTTATGATTTTTAAGCATGCTGAAATATTAGTTAAATTATTAATAATGTTGACTAATTTTAAACGGGAAATAACATAAATAAAATAATATATATATATATGAGAAGAGATGGAATGTACAGAAAAATTTAGTCATCCCTTAACATATATATAACTAAAAAAACCATGAAAAAGATGAATAACAGTGCTAATACAATTAAATATATGTATAACCTACAATAATGATAAATCATCAAATTAAAAGAAGAAAAATAAAGTGTAAATATTTTTACATTTATTTATATAAAAAGATAAACAAATAACATTTCAAAGGAATGGAAACATTGTAAAGAATAATGGACTGATATTGAAACTATTTTCATAATCTTTGTCTCTATAACCATTTATAAAATGAATCCATTGTGAATAATATAATTTTTCTTAAGAGATTAAACTAAATTAATGCACATTAATTCTTTCAAATAATATTCTAGTAATTAAATACGTATTTTTGGAGGAAGGATATCACAATCATGTTTGAGTTTAAATCTAAATAATAATTTTGTGGATTTATTTAAATTTTAAAGAGGTTTTTTGAATATATGGGTTTCCATTTTAAACAATTCCATAATTTCTCGTAGAGGATGAATAAATACAAGGATGTAGGTTCTATTTCATTACATGAGGAGGAACAAAAAAACTCTTATTCATGGATATTCTAAAATAAAGTGTTGGAAAAATATAAAAATATTAAGATGATAACATCCATTTGTCTATTTTAATTAACCATCCATTTTTAATTATTTATCTTGTTGATATATCAAAACCAAATTTTATCAAGGAGTAGGCTTTCATGGGAAAATGTATAAAGTTTTTATGATACTATGTTCTTGTTAAATTCGGTATTATACAGAGAGATAATTGGACAAGGTATAATTATTGATCCATATTTGAGACCACTGATAATCATTTTAGTGTTAGTATGGAAAAATGAAGTGAATTTATTAACAAATTAAAATTTAGGTACACATATTCACCCCCATCATATTTTCCCTACACGACCAATGAGATCATTAAATGGGGTAAAATTAAACCAATTATTTGATGATTAGATCTATTTTTCTGTTCATGTTAATTTGAATAGACTTGTATTAACAGTGAATTTGAATAACATTTCTAAGAGAACATGATGAATAATCTAGTGATAATTAATATTAAAAAAAATGATATATTACCTCAAACCCATGAGATTCATCAAAACAATGAAGGAAAAGAAGAACAAACATTTAACAAAAAGGGATCGATGAATTTTATGAGAAATCGAATATAGAAGTTTATCTAAAAAATGTTCAAAAAAATATCATTTTATTTATTTTGAAAATAGATACCCAATCCTTTAACATATATTATTACAATATTTTTAACATTAAAATACATTAATTAAAACCTACATATCATGAGGTTTAGAGTCTTTAAGAGTCTTGGTACATACAAGAACAAAAGAAACAAAAAAATAACATCTAAAATTTTTCTATACATTGTCACGACCCTTCTTAGTGGGGCCTGCACTGCGACTCCCCATTCCCGCCTCCAACAGGCTAGGGGATGGTGACTAGCACCGAGTAGGTGTATTACTAACACCGGAGGCATTGCCTAAGTACATGTACACACACACACATGTCCAAGGCCACAAAATTTGAAATGAAAAAAAACCACTATGGAACAAAATGAATACACACACTAAACCCAACCAACAGAGTACGACAGAAAGCAAAGTACTGAAAGTAAACTGCGCTAGAATACAAGCCCACCAAAACAACAGTTTTAAAAATAAAAAGTCCAACCTGTAAACACAAAAGTTATTGGGACTGTTGCTCATAGCTATAAAAACGCCTCGGCCTGTAGGGAACTCAGAAAACTCTGTCATGTCTTGTTCCACCCTGGACACTGTCAAAAGGTTGCTCATCTGCACACGACATGACATGTGCGGGCAAAGACGTGCAGGGTTGAGTATAAAAATACACAGTAAAGGACCCTGAAAACCAAAATGTATTACACAAAGCAAAGGTATAGTCAACTATGCACATTATATGTCTATAGAACATATAACAAGAGAAACACAAACCAGATATACTCAAAACCCAGACCCACGGTCTAGAGAAAAGTTGCACAGCTGCATACCCCCATTAGGGATACAATTCAAAGATCCCACGAAGCTCTCGTTCCATGAGAACACACTCCATGAGTCTTATAGCTCTGATGATGTTCGTCTGAGAAGTATTGTTCGTCGGGAAACGTCGCAAGAGGCAGTTAAACTCATTAAGGGAGACACACACTTGAGTGGGAAGATTATAATAGATAGAAGCACTCATTACGGGAGACACACTTCTGAGTGGGAAATATCACGACTCACAGATGAGGATCACTGTCAGGGCCATGGTAGATTCTGCGACTCATCCAGAATTCACCTGCTAGGTAGAGTATCAATGCCCAGTAGAGTTTGTCATGTTGATGCCTGACTCTACCTGGGGATAAGAATGGATAGAAGATCTCGAAAAAGGTCTCTCTCATGGATGCATGCCTGTATCACAGAAAGTCATACTGAAGGGATCATACTCATGTAGAAGGAAACGTTGCTTGACCTTTATGTGAATGAGAAGAAGGGGCACTAACCCAAATGAAACATATCAAATATACTATAGACAAGAGGAACATGCCATTTTCCAAAAAGTACACGGTGTGTAGAAAAGTTACATGCCGTTTTGTCTAACCCCAAGTACTGCCCATGCACAATGGCCCATGTCATAAGGCTGGTCATGTAGAAAAGTTAGTACACAACGTGTAGTATTGTGTACACGCCTGTTTGAGCGACTGGGGTCGGCTCCATGTACACTGGCCATGTTCCCCTACACGGTCTTCAACCCATGAACTCTAACCCATGTAATCGGTACATGGGGTGACTTGCGTTACTATCCCATCCTGGTCATGTGATGTAGTACATAGTAGTGTACTCCACCGTGTGTTCCTATACCCTGGATGCACACCGTGTCCCACGTAGCCACCTCTGCCATACTGTACATGTCGTGTTCTGAAGCCATGTAGATCATCCCATGTCCGTTTACTTACCAAAATACATGCCATGCTTCATGGATAGTCCAACACACTGTGTGACCAGTGTTACATGCCGCGTGATTCCTTTATGACCCCCGAAACCCTAGCCGCTGTTGTCAGTACTACACGGCGTGTTCATTGGAATTACACGACGTGTATTCGAGAAATTTCAAAAAATGCGGACCTCCATCATCATGCCTACGGTGATGCTCCATTCCTCGATCTGGTGATCCAATCACCATTAAACACCCAGGTTTTCGTCTCCCCAGCACCACAAGGCTGCCTCCGTTATTTTAGGACCTTCGATTGGCTCTGAAAACATGTTTTGATCTTCCCGCGTGAAGAACGCTCGAAGAACAACCTATTTCTATCGAATCTGATTCGTCAGCCGTCATGTCCCTCGAACCTTCGTTTGGTCATTGTGATGTTAGATATCCTATTTTTGATCATTTCATCACATGATGGGTGCCCAACGATCCATTGTTCATCATCCCATGAAGAACGCGCGAAAGGAATGGGGGAAGGAAAACCAATTGAACTAATTTGGGGAACGAACCTCAGCCATTTTTCATCATGATATTGATCATCTCCCATTAATAGGATTAAACAGAGATAAAATCAACAAAAATAGTCAACATGGATTAATTTTCCATAATCATCACAAAGAAACCCCTCCCGTAAGAATGTAAGAATCCATGGATAAACTTGTTCATGGTTGATCTGTGTTCATCGTTTTAAATACAAAATGGGGAAAGGGAGATAAAATAACAAACCCTACCTAAACTGGGATAGATCATTGATGAAGGTTCCTTGCTACCATCGTCATCAAGATCCTCCATCTGCAATGGTGCATTGATTCTAAATTTCGCTCTGCTGTCGTCTGTCGCAAAGAGTTTGCTCCAGCACTCCACGGATTGTCCCGATTTTTCTCTTGATCATCACCAATGAGAAAAATTCAATTATCCAAATAAAAATGGAAAATTATTTGACAACCCATTATGTTTCGGAATTAATGAGGTAGTGTTGCTATTTCTGAGTCATTATTACAGGACTTTAATTAAATAACCAGATTCCTCGTGGCCGCGCTGCATTGGATATTTTAAAAAAGATTTAATATAAACTTTGCAATTTTATTTTATTTTATTTCACATAAAAAGTCCAAAAAATTAACTTTTTACGTTGACCCGTGCCGATCGACTTTAGGCTTGTTCTTAGGTAAGTTCATCTTCTCGGACGCAACGGTGCCCTCAGATTTTTAATCTGGGCATCCGTTTGGAAACTTTCAAAGCCTCGCACAAGTAACGACTCACTTAACATAAAAAATGATCAAACCACCATTACATTCTCATTGTGACTTGGAAAAATGTGTCATTTTTGGACCCAGCCTTGAAATAATCCCTTATAATATTTAAAAATAATACTAGGAAAAAATTTGAGACACTACAATATCCCCACATTGGGGCTTTCAATCCCCAAAAATCCAGAACAAGAATAATCAAAAAGAGTTGGGTACTAGGCATGGATCTAAGCCTCCCTCTCCCACATGCTCTCCTGAATATTCATGTGCTACCACAGGACATGCACCAAGGGAATCGATCGCCCACCGAGGATCATCATGATGATCCTCAATCTCCACCGTGTACTCAGCAAACCTCACTCCATCATCGATTTCAAGCTCTCCCTATTCGAAGACGTGCGATGGGTCATACACATACCTCTTCAGCTGTGACACGTGGAAGACATCATGTACCCGATGAAACTGTGGTGGTAGAGCTAGGAGGTACGCCACTTTGCCAACTCTTCACAGTATCTAGAAAGGTCCGATGAACCTCGGAGATAGCTTTCCACCCCGTCCAAATATCTGTAATTCTAATTGAGTTGAGACCCAAAGAAAGATGTGGTCTCCCACTTCGAACACCAGAGGTCTCTTCCATCTAGTAGCATAGGACTTATGCCAGCTCTATGATGTCTTCATCCACTCCTAGATGATTTGCACCATCTCAGTGGTATCTCACAGCAACTCTGGACCCATGAGTGCCGACTCTCTAGGGTCAATCCGGCAAAGCGGTGATAGGCAGGGTCTCTCATACAAGGCCTCAAACAGTGCCATACCAATGGTGGAGTGGTAGCTATTGTTGTACACAAACTCCACCAGTGGTAGGAGGTCCTCCCAACTGTGACCAACGTCCAAGACACAGGCTTTCAACATATCCTCTAAAACCTGAATAGTCCTCTCTATCTGACCATCTATATATGGATGAAACGCTGTCCTCAAGCATAGCTAAGTCCTAAAAGCCTCATAAATACCTTCCAAAACCAGGATGTGAAACGGGCATCTCATTCCATGACTATTGTCGATGGGACACCATGAATCCGAACTATCTCGTTCACATAGAGGCATCTCAAGTTCTTTATGGAAATCTGCTTCCATATAGCTAGGAAGTGGGATGACTTGGTTAGTCATTCAACGATCACCCAGATGGAATCATTCCCCATGTACATCTGTTGTAATCCTATGATGAATTCCATCGATATTCCATCCGATTTCTAATATTGAACATCTAGGGGTGGGATAATCCCACTAGAACCTGGTGCTTATCCTTCACTAGCTGGAATGTGAGGCATCAGGAAATGAACTCTACTACTTCCTTATTCATTCCTGACCCCCAGAACTATCATCGGAGATCCTGGTATATCATTTCCACTGTAGGATGTACTGCCAAGGGTGATGTATGAAACTCCCTCAAGGCCTCCTCCTACAATGCCAGCGGTACAACAGTGCGTCCTCTGAAAATAATTATGTCCTCTCCACCATATGAATATCTATCAGGATCATGTTCGGTGGATAACTGAGCCCATAAAGCCTCACAGTCCATATCCCCAATATGTGCTTCCCTAACTTGTTTTAACAGTGGAGGTGTGACAACCATCGATGTCAGGTAGGATGCATCTTCTTTGTCCATGAAGGACAAACAAAATGTGGTTAACTACCCTATCACCTCACTCAACAGCTGTGAGCTCGACCTTCTGATCAGAGAATCTTCCACCTTAATCCCCATCCAAGGAGTATAAATGATCTAAAAATCATAGTCATAGAGGAACTCTAGCCAACGCCTCTATCTCAGATTCATATCTTTTTGTGAAAAGATGTACATGTGGATCTTGTGGTCAGATTAGATGATAAATCACTCACCCATAAAGTAGTGTCGCCACATCTTCGATGCGAAGACTACCATAGCCAACATGAGATCATGGGTTTCATAGTTCTTCTCAAGTGGACCGAGCGGGCATGAAGCATAAGCTATCACTTCCTGCCTCTGCATTAGGACACAACCTAGCTCAGGCCCTGATGCATCATAGAAAAATATGTACTCGACACCATCCTCTGGAAATCTCAAGACTTGGTCCCTCATCATACTCTAACTCAACAACTCAAAATCCCACTGGAACTTCTCTGTCTATACGAAGGTCTTCCCCATCTTTCTCAAGGCTTTCATCGGTGCTAATTTCTGAGAGAAGTCATGAACGAATATCTGGTAATATCATGCAAACCCGAGTATGATATGCATCTCCTTCACGCTCTGAGGTGGCTCCCAGGATAACATAGCATCCACCTTTTCTGGGTCTACAGCTAATCCATCTATGATATGAAATGTCCCAGGAAGTGGACCACCTGAATCTAGAACAGGCACATTGAGAGATTTCCATAAAGTTGGTTCTCCTGATGTATGTCTAGAACCATCAGTAGGTGTCTCAAATTCTCCTCTTCAGACACTGAGTACACAAGGATGTCGTTGATGAAGACCACTATGAACATGTCCAAGTACAGCTAGAAAATCTGGTTCATCAATCCCATGAACACTTCGAGGGAATTCGTCATGCCGAAAGGCATCACCAAGTACTCATAATGACCACCGCAGCATATGAATGTCGTCTTCGGTATATCCACATTTCGTACTCATAACTGGTGATATCCTGATCGAAGTTCAACCTTAGAAAACCATTGTTCCCCTCTCAGCATATCGAAGAGATCATCGATTCTCAAAAGTGGATACTTATTCTTCATTATCCCTTGGTTAATGCACCGGAAATCCATGTACAGTCTTAGGATCCCTTCTGCCTTCTTGGAAAACAAGACTAGGTCTGCACAGAGTGAGATGCAAGATCTTACAAAACCCTTACTCTGTAATTCCTCCAACTTCACCCTTAGCTCAGGATTCTCTCCTGGAGCCATCCGATATGCTGATGGGGAAATCGGTCTGGTCCCGGGGTGTATGTCAAAGTAGAAGTCGATTTCTATGTGGTTAGGTAACCCTGAAACATCTTCGGGAAAGACGTCCTCATCCTCTTCCACTTCTCCTAGGAACTGGGAGCTCACAACATCTATTGCTCCGAGGTAAAGGCTATCCAACTCATGAGTTTTTGGCTACACCATCCTATGCATGATCCCATTTTGGGCTACCGGGGTCTCCTTTTCTCTAACAAAGTAATACATCGTCCCATCACGGTGGACACACCACACTCTTTTCCTAAAACAATCAATCTGGGTACGGACCGAAGATAACCAATCCATTCCAAGAATGACATCGTAAGGCCTCGACGCTACCACCATGTGGTTCCAACTGAAACTCTCACCTCCAACAGTAAGATCACACTGTCTACAAAGGTGTGTGATCATCAAGTCTCCTCTCGTAGATGTCTCCAAGTGTAAGGATTGAGTCATCAGTTTAACCAGAATCTCGAGGTTTTGTACAAGACATGGGGCAATGAAGGAATGTCTGGAACATGAATTTATAAGTACAACAACTAAGGTATAAAAGACACAGATCATACCCTGAATCATACTTGGAGTCCCTGGTTCATACGCCTTGATAGCATACATCTGTCCCTAACCCTATCCCCCAGCTCCATGAGCCTGGTGCGGACTTCCTGGGGGTGGTGGTGGAAGTAAGTCAAAGCGTCTACCACCACCCATAGATCTCCCTGCTCCTCTTCCACATCCCATGCATAGCAGTTCTGTCTTCTCCACACTCTGCCTCATCCTCGGTGGTACATCCACCACTTCCCTATCAGAAGCTCGATGAGTTGGGAAATCTCTAACAAGATATCCCCTTCCGCCACACGTGTAGCATCACTTCTCCCTAGACTAAATCTATCTAGAATGAGAGACCTAGACTATCGATCTGCTATCCTAAGTCCTCCTATGATGTTACCCATGTCCAAATCCCTATGATTGACACTGGAACCCTACTGCTAGTGTCGCTGCACTTGATTGCCTTCCGCAAACTATCGTCGGCTGTCTCTACTCTTCCAGGAAGCTCTCAATCACCAAGGCCCACTCGAGCACTCTAGCATACGTTGAAATGCATAGAGTCACAACACTATCTCACATATCCCATTGTAGACCTCACTCAATGGTCCGAGCTCTAAAGTACTAATCCCTGACCATATACATCGAGTACAGGGAGATAGTGGTGAACCTCGATGATTAGTCGGTTACTGTTATACTACCTTGCTAGTGCTAAAGACACTCCTAGATACACACAACTCTCTACGTAACCAGAGAGAACTCTTACCTGAAGAGTCTCTCAAACTCCATCAATGAAATAGTCTTCTCATCGTGAGTTTGTGTGGTAAGACTCAACCATAGTCCCGCCGAACCCTGAAGAAGGCTTGCTCCTAGGATCACTATCTGGTCTGCTGGTGTCCTCACTAGATGGAAAACTCTGGCCACCACCTCAATCCATTCCTCAGCCGCCTAAGTGTCAAGCTTACCTCAGAACTGGAGCGGTCTCTGTCTCTGGAACTCATGGAGCTCGCTAAGCCTGTGACCCTTGTTGGTCGGTACTAAAGGTACCACGGTCTACTCCACATGTGGTGGCATAGCAGGTGCACCACCTAGTTGCAACACCTGGGGAACTAGTCGCTGTATCGAAGCCTCATCACTGATATGGTCATCCTCATGATCATGCTGCTGAATCCTATAGGGTATGTGTCGCAGAGGAATCTTGTAAGGAAACAATATGTACCATGGTGAGTGAGTATATCTAGAAAGTTGAGACAAAGGATATGGAAAACAAAAAACAATCTTATTTGATTAATGTACCTTTGTTTTATTTCCCCTCAACAAGTGTTTTGATGCACTGAGTAGAAAATCAGTTTATCAGAGTCCTGGTTTAAGAATTAGTCGGCCACCACACCAACACTGGAGTCTCTGGCCTGAAAGCTAGACTCGAAACACATAACATTGTTTCCCCAAACCAATCTCATAGACTATTGGTCGTAAGGTTGAACCGACCACCTCTGATTCCACTCTATCATGACCTGTCCTAGTGGGACTCGCGCTGTGACTCCCCAAGCCTACCTCCAATAGGCCAGGGGTAGGTGACTAGCTCCAAGTAGGCATATTTTATTCATGGGAGGCATTTCCTAAGTACCTCTACACACTCACACATCTCCATGGCCATAAACCCTAAAATGAAAAAAACCACTAAGGATAAAAATATGCATGCATACACTAAACCCAACCAATAGAGTATGACGGAAAGAAAAATACTGAAAGTAAAAAGGCCAGAATACAAGCCCACAAAAACAAGAGTCTGAAATCTGTAAAGTCCAACCTGTAAACCCAAAAGGTATTGGGGATGCTGCTTGTAGACATAGGGATGCCTAGGCCTATAGGGAACTCAGAAAACTCGGTCCTGTCCTGGTCCACCCTAGACTCTGTCGAAAGGTTGTGCATCTGCACAAGACACGACACGTGTAGGCAAAGCACATGCAGGGGTGATTATTACAATACTCATTAGAGGACCCTGAAAATCAAAAATTATCACACAAATTAATGTTACATTCAGTTTTTCATAGTTTATATCTACATAACATATAGCAAGAGAAACACAAACCAGATATACTAAAAACCCAGACCCCTAATCTAGAGACATGTTGCACAACCGCATACACCCATTAGGGATTCTGTTCGAAGATTCCACAAAGCACTCGATCTAGGAGAACACACTCCACAAGTATTATAGCTCTGATGATGTCCATCTGTGAAGTATTTCTCATTGGGAAAAGTCACGATAGGCAGTTACACTCATTAGGGGAGACACACTCCTGGGTGGTAATATTCAGATAGATAGAATCACTCATTATGGGAGACACCCACTTAAGTGGGAAAGATCACAATACATAGATGAGGATCAATGCCAGGGCCATGGTGAATACCGCAACTCATCTAGAATTTACCTACTAGGTAGAGGATCAACGCCCGGTACAGTTGGTCACGTTGATGCCTGACTCTACCTATGGTCAATAATGGACAGAGGATCTCGATCTGGGCCTCTCGGATGGATGCCTAACTCTATCAAGTATAGTTCTACTGAAGTGATCATACTCATATAGATGGAAATGATTCATGACCTTCAGGTGAATGAGAAAAATGGGAACTAACCCAAACAAAACATTTCCAAGATACGTTGGACAAGAGGACCATACCATTTTCCAAAAAAGTGCATGACGTGTAGAAAAGTTACACACCTTGTCGTCTAACCCAGGGTAATTCCCATAAAAACGGCATGTGTTGTAAGGCTGGTCATGTAGAGATGTTAGTACACAGTGTGTCGTGCTGTATACACACCGTGTTCGAGCGACTGGGGTTGGCTCCATGTACGTTGTCCATGTGCCCATACACGGTCTTCCTCTTTTGTACTCTAACCCTTGTAATCGGTACACAGGGTGACACACGTTACTAGAACCACCTAGCCGTGTGATTGAGTATAGGGTCATGTACTCCACCCCGTGTCTGTGTACCCCCTGGATACACATCAATTCCCGTGTAGCCACCTCTACCATGTTTTATACGCCTTGTTCTGAAGTTGTGTAGATCATACTTTGTTAGTGAACTTCCCAAAATACACGTCGAGCATCGGGGGAAGTCTAACACACCGTGTGACGATGGTCACAAACTGTTTGATTCCTCTCTTCCCCCAAAACCCTAGCCACCTTCATCATTACTACATGGCGTGTTCATAGGAAGTACACTCCGTGTGTTTTGGAGATTTCCAAAAATGAGGACCACCATCGTCGCACCTTCGGTGATGCTATGTTCATCGATCCGGTTATACGATCACCATGGAACACTAATTTTTTGGTTGCCCTGACACCATGAGGCTACCTCCATTATTTTCAAACCTCTTATCGGCTCCAAAAACATGTTTTGATCTTCCTGTGTGAAGAACGCTTGAAGAAAGAACTCATCCAATACGAGCTGATTCATCATCCGTCATTGTCGTCACACCTCCATAGGGTCGTTGCGATGACGTATCTCCAGTTTGGGATCATTGTGTCTCACGTCAGGTGTGCAATGATCCATTTTTCATCCCCCAAGAATAACATGAAGAATGCGCAAGAAGGAAAGTGGTAAGGAAAACAAATAGAGAAAATTTGAGGAAACAACTTCCACCACCGTTCATCACGACATTGATCTGCTCTTGTTAATAGGATTAAACAGAGAAGAAATAAACAATAATAATCAACATAGATTAATTCCCCATAAACATCCCAAAGAAAACCCTCCTGTAAGAATTTATGAATACACAGATAAACTTGTTTGTGGTTGATCTGTGTTCTTCATTTTAAATTCAAAATAGGAATGAGAGATGAAATAACAATCCCTACCTCAACTAGGATCAATCAATGGTGAAGGGTTCATGATACCATAGTCATCGAGATCCTCTAACTTTTTTGGCGCAATGATTCACAACATCGATCTTCCATTGTTCGCCGCTGAGAGTTTTCTCCAATGCTCCACAGATTCTCCAGAGATTTCTCTCGATTGTCACCAACGAGGAAAAATTGATTATCCAAATAAAAAGGGAAACATATTTGACATCCCATTATGATGTGAAATTAATGAGCCAGAGTTTCTATTTCTGAGTCATTATGACATGACTTTAATTAATGAAATTGGCACCCCGTTGTCCCGCTACATCGGTGATTTACACAATGAAATTAAATAAACGTTGCAAATTTATTTATTTTCTATATTACTTAACACATCCGAAAAATTAACTTTCCCCACGACCTGCACCGGTTGAGGTTAGGCTCGTTCATATGTAAGTTCATCGTTCCAGATGCAACAGTTCCCTCAGATATTTAATCCATGCATCTGTTTGGAAATAGCCACAATCACGCTCAAGTGCTGACTCACATAACCTAAAAAAAGTTCCAACCACCATTCCATGCTCACTGGGCCTTGAAATGATGTGTTGTTTCCTCACCCGGTCTCGAAATAATCCCATATAATATTTAAAAATAATACATGAAAAAATATAAGACACTACATACGTCGTGTTCTCATATATATCATTTGTATCCTATAACCAAATATGATAAAATGTGGAATATATAAATAAATGTGGTGATAGAAATCCTCCAGTAAAAGAAAATGCATGATAATGAATCATAACGTGTTAGTAAATTGTATAACATGATATCATAAAACAAAAGTTCTATAAGTAATCACACAGAATCATAACATAAAAAACAATGAATCATAAGAGCATAGTTTCACAGAAAATGTGACACTAACATATAACTTGACACAAAAAAGAGTGAAGTATTACATACTAGACCATATCACATGGTAGAATATTTTCAATAATGGATTGGGTTTACTCCACAATATCATCCCTGAAATATTTTGATACTAAATATTTACATCATTTATCATATTCCTACTTAGGAACACACATAATAACATATTCAAGATTACAAGCACCACAAAATTAAATCAATCACAAGTAATAAAAATTAAAATTATCCATCGAAGGAAAACAATTTGTGTTATGACTCGACAATCCTTGGGCCATGAACCTAATCATCTGATGCCAAGGGTCTCCTATAATACCTTGGTTATCTTCCTAGCACACCATAAGCTATTACCCACAAAGGGATCTTATTAGACTAATGACTACCCTCATGGGAGAACACATAATTTTCATTGTGTTTTTTCATCACTCACACACACCTTTGGAAACATCATTAGAAGGCCACCCATCATGATCACTACTGCAAGTAATAAATTCATAACTATAGAGTTCTAAGAACATGTTCTCCAGAATATAAATTATAAACACTAAAATGGTTAATACAATTTAGCTTTTTAATTTTAACTTTTCTATGGGGGTTACAATCCACAAAAATTTAAATCCCAACACCCTCATTGTGGAAGAAAAACAAAAAACATAGGTAGTGAAATTTCTCTTCTGGTTGGATATTTCCTTTGATACAATTTTTCACAACTCGACATTCCTAGGGACATGATCATAGTCATCTAAACTCATGGGTATTCTATAATACATTGGATTACATCCATGTACACCATGTGATATTACCCACCAGGGTCACCTATCAGACTAATGTTCATCCCTACATGCCAGCACATATTCATTCGATGTGTTTTGTTTTCACAAACACAAAACCTAGGAAAACACCCCAAAATGATACCCATTATGATCAATACTCTTGGAAAAACATACATAACTATGGATTTATAATCATGCATGGTCTCAAAAATAATGTTGTGCCTTTTTGTCATGGATAGAAACATTTATCCTTTAATGTCGTACTATTCAAGGGTGTTACAGGTTGAATAATCATGAATCATATCATAATTATACAATATTTAATATATGTTTCATTTTAGAAAAGAACATAAGGAATGCATTGCCCCATACAATGATGGTAGAATAAGAAACCAATACATGAGAGAGACATATATAATGAATTTATAATCATTAAAATCATTCAATAGAGATATTGAGGGAGTATTTTAGATTGAGTGGTCATAGAACAAAGGAAGGTGTTGTGAAATGATATCCCAAACACCTGTAAGGAAAGAATTTAAAATTAGATTAATATAAATCCTATTTTAAACCCTTATTGTAGAAACTTATAACAATTGGAAATAGGTTTTCTTGTTGAATAAAACATTAATTATTATAATGAAAGTCAAATAACAAAATATTTTTAGGGTGGAGGGATAAGTATGTTATGACGGTAAATGATAAAATATAATATTCCTTTTTATTTTTTTAAAATCAAAACATATGATATATTATACGTAAATAGTTTTCTTAAATTTAAATTAATAATAAATGTTACATAAAATTTTATTTATAATTAATGTATATCCATATACATACAGCCATAAAATATATATCAAAACAATAATGTGGAATTAAAACATTCTAAAAATAAATATAATAATATTATAAAATTTTAATGGTAAATTGTACCTTACAAAAAACAATAAAATGGTTCATTTTGAAAACATTTTAATGGAAATAAAATATTATAAAAAATGACTTTTGGAAACCATTTATGATTAAATAATAATGTTACTGAAATATTTAAAATAAAATGGGTAATGAGAAAAACATTTAATGGGAACATTAAATTTAATTTTTTCTAAAAGTCCCTAACCAGTTTGGTAACTTTTAAATCATAAACCACATGAAGGAGTTACATGAATAAAACATTATAAATAATTAAAATTATGAAGGTAATGATATAACATTTCAAACATGTTGTGTAATCACCATAATAAATAACATGTCGTAAATATGATATAGGTCTCCCCGAAATAAATGTGTGACTATAAATCCCTTACCTAAATTCCAAACATGTTAGGAATTTATTTTATCTCATGTAAAATAAACATATATCAATTATTTATTTTCTTCAAAACGTTTTCTAGGATTGATACTTTATAAATATACAATTTTAAACATTTATTTTAATGAAACTTTTAATTACAAAATCAGTTATGTCCTTATCAAGTGTTTAGGAGACATTAAATTAAGAATCTCAAAATGACATTTACATCACGATCGTGGTCCCAGGGGTAACCATTCCATCAACTCTATAATATAATCTTCAAATTATAATTATTTTTACTTAAAATTATTATTTTACTAATAAATATGATTTATTTTCATGAAAAAGGAACTATGCCCCAATCATGGAGATAATAGGATGTATGTACGCATGTGTAAAATTTCTATTTTTTAATGGTCATGATGGAAATAAGGAGTTTGTTATGATATATTTCCATAATGGTAATTATATCGTAAGTATATTATAATATCTTCAAATACACCATCATATACCCTTCACGTGATCCTATAATAAATAGATAATCTCAATACATTGTAATGTGGTACTCCACCACAAACATGATCGAAATTATCATTTCACAAAGGATGAGGAAATAAGAATAAATATTATATATTAAGTTTCAATAATAATTAATATTTCAAGATTATTATATGAAAAAATCAATTCCATAATCATAAAAACATGTGATAGGTGATGATGGAAATGGATTTATATACGTTCATGAGATGGTAATCCATATTACACATGAATAACAATTTCATGACCAATTAAATGTAAGATAATATGAATTTAGGATTTGATATTAACATAATAAAATAATCATATAATAGAGATAATTAATATATTATATAATAATTTTTTTATAATATCTTTTGGAGGTGGATAAAGAAACAAACCCCAGCAATAAATTATATAACTTCTTTGGAAATCCCCTATAGGATTATATGTAAATCCTTTTAAGATATAACTGTGGATAAAAAATGTATCTAATAAATTATTATAGTTTTTAGAAATGTATTTATGTATGACTTGTCCAAACTAAAATGAAGTTGAAATTAGTAAATAAGAGGATAGAAGTATCCATTTTATAAGGGAGATGGACTCGCCTTATGGTATATACATAAAACAATTCAAAAATGGGATGACACACTAAATACATGTGACTAAAAATGGATAATATATAGAGTGAAGGGGTTATTTGGAAGAGATAAATATATGAACATAGAATTGAGACATTTTAGTTATTACACCTTTAAAGGTTATACACTTTTACTGTCTTAGTTTTTCTTAATTGTAAATTTTAATACTACATTTAGTATCCATCTTAAACAAAAATTAACATAATAAAAGTACTTAATATTAATTAATCTAATTAAAAATATTAAATATAGTATTTATATTGAAATAATAGATTTAGAATAATAAAATTTGAAATTAAAACAGCAATATGGGTCAAAAAATGGTTTTTCAAGAAATCCATTTTCATGAAGAAAAACATATAATATTAACACTATTAATAAATATAATAATTATATGAATTTAAATTTAATTAAATATATATAATATATTTGAATTATGTTTAATTATTTAATTATTAATGTTTGTTTTAATTTATTACAAAGGATAAAGTTTATCCACTTAAATCTAGTTTGAAGAAAACCGCATTTTAAGCATGAAAATAAATAAATACCTAAATCATGAAACAAAGAAATTAAATGTAAAATAATTGTATCATTATAAATCAAAAGTTTCATATGTAAAATCAATTAAAAATAAAACATATAACAGTACTTTTAAATTAAATCATTTTTTTAAAATTAATGTTTTTTTTTGAAAAATAATGACTTTATCAATATTAACTGAAAAACAAATAAATTCAAAAAAATAACCAAATTTCATAAAGGGATAAATTTATATATATTTTTTAAATATTTTTTTTATTTTTTGAGATAAAATATCTAAAATTTATAGAAATTAATTATAATAATTCCTCAAAAAATAATTTAAAAATAATTTTTTTGGAATCATATTTTTTAGAAATAAAAATGATTTTTTAAAAAATTTAGCACTTCTTAAAAAAATATATAAATAAATTTTAATTGAATATGATATTTATATATATTTTAAAATTTTATATCATACCTACCAATTTAATGTGTTCATTATATCTTTTATGTTTGAATAAAAATATTTAAATAGTATATCATAGTTCACGTAAAATCAATATTATGGGTTATACACACTATTCGAAATAGAGTTCATTTATAATATCATTGTATTAAATTATAAACCATTAAAATTTATATCCTCTCAAATTGAAATTATACTCAATAAAATGGGGTTTGATATTCCCATGTTATTTGTTCAAAAACCAAAATGAAAATTGTGTTTATAAAAATTCTTCTTTAAAAGAGGTAATATGATATACAGAGTTTATATTAAATAAAAAAACTATGTTTCCACATAGGGAGAACATTTGAAGAATTTGGAATCATGTATTTTAAAATAAGAACCATTTAAGAGATAATTTTAAATATTTCATTAAAGAAATATGAGACCAACTATTAAAAAAATGAATAAAAGTTTTATTTCAAGATCATATACTCAATATAGAGGGATCCCATTATAATAAAGATTATGAACATAAATAAATATACATAAATGAATATTATAACTTCATAAATTAATAATTTTTTCAAAATAATATCATATATTTCTTCAAATTGTGAGTATTTAAGAAGAAATTTCTATGCTTGAATAACTACAATTAACTTCTAATAGATCACATTATTACATTAAAGGATATAATGATATTACTATTATCATTAGACATTAAAAAAATCATACAATTATTATAAAAACACATTATAATTACAAAAATATATACATCTTCATATTAATAACTGTTTTCGATGTTCAAAACAAATCATTCCCGTACCAAATAACCATACATCCCAAAAAACCTCAGAATTGAAGAATTTGATATTTTTTCAAACATAACATTTCTAGTTAAATACTATGTTATAACTAAGAGTTTTGTATACCTCAACCCCATAAAAAATATCCCAAAATATTATAAATCACCCCATTATCCTAAAAAATAATAAATATTTATCCAAAAATATGTTTCCCATAAAAACCTAATAATTTTCCATCAAGTCACTTGAGTAAAAAAACAATGTAACACTAAATAAGATATCACATAGGATATTTATTGGCACTAAAACCATTTCACTCCTAGTTTCTGGTTTTATGCCCTACATAAATTTTTTTTGAGACAAGTTGTCTCTCATCTTGAAGATTTTCCATTTATTAAACTATAGAAAAAAGTGGTAATAATGGTCAAAATTATCCTTTTTTCTATAACCATATAAATAATATGATATAGACATTAAAAAATATAATTAGTCATAAATTAATTATATAAACTAATATTTTATATTAACCTCAATCATTTAAGAAAAATAAATTAATTTTTTTACTACAACTTCATAAAAAACAAGAATAGATTAAATATTGTCATTAACTCAATATTGTTTTTTCTATAAAATATTATATAACCAAGAAATCACCTTTCTAGTTATTTTGTAATATTCAACTTTTGTTTATAATATTTAAACAAAAACTATTAATGAATAATCGTTATATGTTTCATGATTATATTATGTAGAATACCCATGAAAAAACACTTCAACAACTTGATTATAAGTTACAACACGTAAACAGTTAAATCATTCATCATAAATGATTATCATAACATATGAACCATTGAATTTATGTATGGATTAGAGAATGGAATCAGATAATGAAAAATTTCCCTAAATATAGGACATTTTACTACTTGTGGTTCCTTTAGATGATCGTTATTTCTATAGGAATTTTCTACTAGAAACAACAATTTTCATTGGAAAATAGCTACATTATGACATATTCTTCCATACATAAATCCTTTTATAAATCTGTTTATGAATTTTCCATGGTTCCTCTTCCCACATTTCTTACTAATAGTAAATTTGATCATCTTTTCAATATAATCATAATAAAATGATCATCAATGAGATTCCATAATTCTACCCTTTGATGTTTTTCTATATTGAACCATGTTATAGTTGTTAATCATAATTATAGATAGCTTATTTGTTATGATCAAAATATGTCTATCTTTGATTCTCATCAGGTTAGACTTCTAATTATTGAAATCATTATATATCTTAGTGAATTTGTTGATGGAATAATTTTTCTTACGTCACTTAATTTACTAAAAATAACAAAATAAACATGATAATAATGAATTTACATACAAAATGGGAAACATATAAACCTAAAGGGAAAATATAAATAAAAGTAATATATTTACTCATTAGGTTTTATAATTAAATCTATATTATCCATTGATTAATTTCTGACTCAGATTTCTAACCAATTTTTTTAACTCCTTTATTATGGTTTATAAAGAGATTTTCTAATTTTTAATGAATATCCCCATAGATTGTTCAAATAGTTGTAAATGAAGGCCGATTCTCATGCACTAGGACATGATTGAGTCCATATTAACGCACAATTTTCATAGTTATTAAAACTAGTAAAAAATATTCCAAATATATATATCCATGTGTAGTATACATGAAGGGGTGTATTTTTTTGAAACAAAATACTCCATAATTCAATGAAATATAGGGATGTTTTCCTTTATCCAGTTGTACCCCTAAAGATATCACTAGATTCATATATTCATAATCCCCCAAAATAACTAGATTATTCTTTGAAACAATATTTAGGGACCCAATACTTCAACTAATATTATTACATTGTCATTATCATAAAAATCCATTTATATCAACATGAAGATCATGAGGCCCGGTTTTTTTAGAATTTAATTTACATTATGCATAAAAAGGAACCTGAAAAAACATGATTTTATTCTCCTAAGTGAGACCAAAAATCTATTTGAGCTCCTAATACCACATAGGATAACCTCAGGGATATATAAAATAAAGTTGTGAAATAAAAGGCTCATAAGGGGAAAACATGATAAGTTAAAAAAATGAGAGTGTAAATGCAATTAAATTATGCCATGATAGATATGGAAGATGATTATTCACATTTTTTACAACATAAACTACATTACATAATAATACCATGTAATATTAGAAAATGTGGAACAAACATAAAACATTTCACAAAGATATGTAAAGGACAATTTTCTAGACAATATCACATAGTGGAAATTATACCATAATGGTTCAGGGTTACTCATTAATCCTATACATGAATCATCATGATACTAATGATTTACACAATCGATAAGAGTTCAATCTGGTGTACTCATTTAATAATATTAATGATTTAGTGGTCCGCAATAATTAAAACAATTGTATGTAATTTAATTAATAATTATTCATGGAAAAAAGGGGATTCAAATTCCTGTCTCATATCATATTCAAAGGAAATATCATACCTCAGGAACATGAGAAACGTACTAAGGTAAGCATTACACTACAAATGTAATGGATAATAATATTTGAGTTTATGTGAGAGAAATATATAGAAAATTTTTAATAATACCATAATAGTAAATAGACAAATAACAAGATATATATTAAAATAATTTAAATTAAATAGAATTTTATAGATATACCTTAAAATTGAAATCAATAAATTTCAATATATCATCATATCCAACCCATTTATAAATCGTTAGAAAATAATTAGATTGAGGGAAAAAAATTCATCCTTGAATAAAACTGGTAATCTAATAAATAGATTTATATATCTAATAATAATTATGTAATTATGAAAATTAATTGTTACTGTATATGTTAAAATATATCATTTCTTTTTTATTCATTTTTATAGAATGTGAAAACATTCCATTTAAAATATTTAAATAATTTATTTTCGACATCCATTGAAAAAATTAAAAGAATATAAATAAAATTTCCAATTAATTTCATTTTAATAAATATAAATATACTCAAAAAATTATATTAAAATATTGATATTAGAGAGGAATATTTATAAAATAAATCATTAAAATAATATAAATGAGGATTTTAAGTAATGTGTCTCTGAGAAAACACCATAAAAATATCCAGTATAAAAAATTGGTTTGAAATTAAAATATGTTCCAAAACTACATTAGGAGACAATTTATACATAAATCATAATACTATTATGACATTTAAAAGAACATAAAAATGAGAAAAATAGTTTTAAAAGTGGATATCTATTAAAAGAATCATTGTTACTACATTAAAAACTTTTGAATTATATCCCCCATGATATAGTTACGTCAAAAGGAAATATACATGTCATGAATATAAAGAGGCTTATTATATAACATTTAAAATGTGTAAAATATTCACCACATAAAATAATAGGCGGAAAATATGGCGTATGTCTCTACAAAATTAATGTGAGACTAAAAGGCCATTTCATCAAGTGCAGAATAATCATGTATAACCATTCCCTCATCTATAATTAACAAATATTAATTATATTTTTATAATATTTTCTATGATCAATATGTCATAAAAAAGTATTTTCTTTAATTATTTTTATGTAATATATGATTACTTCAGTTATGTCCACATCAGGTATTTTAAGGACATTGAGTTTAAATATTTAAAATAATATTTGTGTGTTGAACATAGTCAATAGGATAATCATTAAATCCCCTATAAAATACTGATCATGAAATAATTTTTTTAGACATAAATAATAATTTTTAAAATAACCTTTTAATATTGGTATTTCAAATGATATATGTCACAATCTTCGAGAAGATCTTCCATACAAATTCTTATGTACCATTTATATTTTTTAATGATTATTATAGAAATAAGGTAAGTGTTAGTTTAACCTTAAAAAATATATAGTAATATCATATTTTTCTTTTAAAATATTACATATTCAATACATTTGATGTGGTTAAAAAACAACTCACATCAGTTCGCGAGGTAGTAGACCATTGTACACCCGAACAACATTATAAATTTTCATTTCATGGTATGTTAAGAATGTATTTGATAAATTCTATTTCTTTTACTATAATTAATTAATTAATATTATATATAAATATGAAACACATCATCCTAGATATTTTTTTAGGTGATGATGGAAAATTAATTACATTTGATCAAGAGGCGGATGTCTTTTATACCAACAAATGATCATTTTGATTACAATATGATGGATGTAGATTATGAAATTAAATTATTAATATATAACTGTATGGGATATATCTATTATATTATATCATAATGTTTTAATAAAATTTTATAAAGGTGGAAGGGGAAAAACAAAATGATTGGTGAGGAACGATACCTCGTTTCAGACTACCTCTTTCAAAATGTACTAATTGCCTTCCATGATTTGAATTATGATAAAATAAATCCTCTAGATTTGGTTAGGGAACTAATTTAAGAACCTTTTTAGGGAATATAAAACAATATTTTTATATATGAAATTTATAGGATAGAATTTTCTCTTATTTAAGAATGTGGGAGTGAAATTTGTTTAATTTTTAAAATATATTAAATAATTAGACATCATAGTCAATCCATATACCTCCAAAATTGAGAATGAATGTATTTATGGGGTTATATTTTTAATTAGAAACCATATAATTAAAAAAAATTAAACATCTTACTTCATTTACCTCAAAGGTTACTGCCTTTTATCATTCTATTTTTTAACCTGAGTAATTATTTATTACAGCATTAATTATTATTTATATCACGAAATTAAGATAAACATATTAAATAATAAAAATTATTATTAAAATTAAATAAAAATATATTCTTTTTATAATATATAACTCTTATAAATTGAATAATTTATTTTATAAAGTAATCCCACAAATCGTGTTAAAATATTTTTCTTCATGAAATTCATTTTTTAAGAGATAGATGATAATATATTAGATCTATGAATTTAAATAAGAATAATATTAATATTACTTTAAAATAAATATATCTTCACTATATTCATCTTAATTATATTATTCATGAATATGGCACATTTTTATTTTTTATATTGTATGAACATTGTGCACTTGAATCTGATTTGTAGAAAATGGGGTTTTATGCATAGAAATAAGCATATTGAAAAATTACAAAAACTAGTGATTAAAAAAGAAAAGATTTATATTATTATAACTAAAATAGTTTATATCTCATAGTAATATAAAATTAAAACTACAATGAGAATTTTTAATTATGTTATCCAATTGATAAAAGATACACTAATTGAAAAATCAATAATTTTCATTATTTAATAAAAATGAAATTAATTTAGAAAAAAGTAAACATATCACCCTAATATTGTTTTGGAGTTATAATTTCATAAATTCCATTAATTTTATAAAATTATAATTATAAATTTTTTATAAATCAATTATAATATTTTCAAATGAATAACTATTAAATCATTTTGGAAGGAAACATATTTTTAATATAATGAAAAGATTTTTTAATAAGGTTAGTGCATATTTATTTATAAATTTTCAATAAATGTATATTTATTTGGACCATAATTTATAAATTTTTTAATGTTATTCATACTATCTAATTTAATTTTAAGTATAATTTGAAGTATTTGAATGATAATATTTTAAAAAATCATTTGTTATCATTTAAACACAATTTTTTGTTGGTGTACACTTTAACAAACATAGTGTTATTTTTAAAAATAATTGTGTTACAATAATTGTGGTTAAAAATAGAGTGATAAATTTAAAAATCTAATTGGAAACAATTAAAATTGAGAGAATAGATATTCAAAGAATGTTTGAGGTAATGTTATCATATATATATATATATATATATATATGAATTTATCAAGGAAATCAATGATGGAAAATATAGTTATTTGAGAAGGTCAATGACATGGAAGAATAATTGGATATAAAATTTTAAATATTTAACTCTATAACTTTACACATTGATTAAAATTAGGGGTAATTATAACATCATTAAAAAAATAATTCTAACATACAAAAATCCTTGAAAATTTCAATATGTGATAAATTAGATATTGAGATAAATATTATAAAAACTATTAATGAATAGGGTAAAAATCCAAATTCAAGAATTTATGTTATAATTTACTATCATAAAGTGGATGATAGTAATTTAAAATAATATTTAATTTTATTTATAGTGAAAGTTATTATTCATAGATATAATATTTTGATTCTCAGAGGATATTATGAACAAAGTGTGATATTTCGTGAATATTAGAATAACACACTTAATATGATGTTTTATGAATTTAAGGTCCATTGGACAATATAGAAAGGATACATGTTGAGTATTAAAAACTTGCAATATAGTTAGTTGTTTTTATATGTATTTTCAAGGGTGAATCTTAGGTTGAAAGGCTTCTAACAAGAAAAAACATATATTTGGAATCATTTAATGTACATTCTATAGTATACGCTAAAAAGAGAAAACTCCCATCTCAAAAATAAATTTGATAATAAATCTAATTTATTTAATGATGTATTTAATATTCCTAAATTAGTATAAATATAGTATAAACAATAATATTAGAATCATTCCATTATTTAAATGGTGGATTATAGGATTTATGAAAGTTTCGGTTCCACCAATGTTTTAAAAGTACATTATATTAATGAAAAAAACAAGAAGTTAGGTATTGATAACATGACATATAAATAAAAATATCCTCATTATTAGTGAATTATTGGTGTTGTATCAATTTTTGAAACAATTCATAAGAACAATGGTATTAAATTCCAATTTTTGAAGTTTATGGATTCATATTTTAATGGAATGAATGTATGAGATGATGAAAAATAAAAATATTAAAAAAACAACATGCCTATACAAAATAGATGTTAATATCCTAAAAATATCAATTAAATTTAATATTCAAGTGGTTATAGGAGTGGTAAATTTAAATATGATAAATTTAAAAAATAAAATAAAACAGAAGATTATAGAAGGTGACATAAAAAATAAATCCCCCATTAGGAAGATCTGAAATAAATGGATATGAAATGAACAGTTCAAATAATTTAATGATGAATAATGGTTATATTTCAGTAGGATAAAAATTCCAAAATAATATTATTCTAAAAAATACTTGAGAGACCAAGAAGTGTACCACACATTATACTATTAGCTTCTTGTTCTATGAAAGTATAAGTTATACATTGAAAAAATATAACCAATATATTCATATAATATTTAATATTGGTAAGAATAATCATAATGGTAGATCAATCTAAGAGAAAATAATGTATTTTATTTTAGGAAATCCACTTTAGGAATTGATGTGGAAAATAAAAAATATATAACTTTATACATATATAATGTCTGGTAGAATTGGAAGTATAATAAATAAAAGTTGACGTTATACGAAAAATAATGAAATCTCTATAAAGTAGTTGAATTTCTTGGGTGGTTTTGGAAAAATAGAAACACAATAGTTCTAGAAGATCTATGTGTGAGGTGTGATGGGGATAAAAATATTACTCAATAATTCTGTCATAACCCGTCCTCAGGGCCCGTGCCGTGACTACCGCAAGCCCGCCTTCCATAAGCCAGGGGCAGGCGACTAGAACCAAAGGTGTAAATCTCGATAAAATAGAAGGTATTGCCTTTATTAAAGAAACAAATCACCACAGAGTACACATGCTGAAGTAAACACTAAGTAAAACTGAATACACAAGTAAGTGCTGGAAAGTAAATTGGAAAGTACACAAACTCTACTGGAAGTGCAGTACAATTGAAAAGAAAGTAAAAAAACTAAAAAGTAAAGTAATAACCACGAAGTCATCCTTTGGAACTCACACCTGAACGGTGTGTAGAGATAGTCTCATCAGCTCCTCAAGTACGGTCATCCTCACCGTGTACGTCCCGCTTGATAGTCCACCTACGTGTACCCTCCCACTCCTCAAGCCTCATCTACGATCAGCGATGTACGTCGTCTGCAACCAACACAACGTAGTGTGGGAGTAGCCCGTGCAGGGGTGAGTATACGATACTTCGTAGGGACCTCAAGATCCACAGAGGTCTCCAGAAATACACAAAGGATAAACCAAAAAGGAAAGATATGATTACAAGTATCAACCAAAAGTACTTAGGTATATGCCCATACATATAACTAAGTCATCAATTCCAGTTCTGCTCCAACTCATGAACTCATGTACAACCCAGTCCACACAAGAAATTATAACTCAATACACATAGGAAAGTATGTCCCAATCCACACAGGAAAGAAAGTCAATCATATCAAAGATATATATTGATAGTCAAGACTCATCTCACACAGGTATACTATTCATGAAGAGGGGTGGAGATGATTGATGTAGCCTCTGAATCATCTCCTCTGCTGAACCCACATAGGATCCAAGTATAGATGTCATCATTGCTGAACCCATGTAGGATCCAAGTATAGTAAATGTCGCTGCTGAACCCATGTAGGATCCATGTACAGTTGTCGTCGCTGCCGAACCCACGGAGGATCCATGTACAGTCATCCTCGCTGCGGAACCCACATAGGATCCAAGTATAGTCGTCATCATCGTCGCCGTCACAGCCAAATCTAGGGTTCCCACAGACAGCACGCTCGATTCCGGGAGGGTTTGCTCCACGAGACAAGGGGTCGATACATAAACTATCATGATTCCCATTGTTGATGTATCACAAAGTTCAATTTCGTCAAAAACAACTCCACAAGACAGACATCGTGTAAATCGGACGCCCGGTCTGAGAGTTATTGGCTTTTTCATCCCAGGGGCCCAGTTGGTTTTTAAGACAAAACCAACCCGACCGTACCCCAGCTTCGTCCAAATATCAAGTGTAGTAATCCAAAAGAACATTCTCATGAAGAGTAATCCAACAAAGTTGGCGGCACGTCAATCAGACGTCTGGAGCTCGAGTTTTAAGTGTCTCTGCTCCGAGGGCCTGGTTGGTTTCATGTTCGAACCAACCCATCCATACCCAAATTCCTACTAAACCTTGAGTGTAATATACCTAAATGACCGTCACGATCCAAGGATCCCAGCGCAACTGACAATGCGTCAATCGGAGGTCTGTAGCCCACACTATGGGCGTTTGAACAAAACTTCCCGGAAATAGGTGGTTTGGGCCTAGTCCGACTCGGCCCAATTCAACCTAGGTCGGCCCGAACCAGGGAGACCTGACCCAGGTTCGGGTCTAGCCCAGTTGGGCGAAGCCCAGCCCAGATGGCGTGGCGTGGCCTAGTTTGCGTGGTTGGCCCGACCCGTGTGGGCGGTGGATCGGCTCTCAACCGAGCAGGACGCGGAGGGGGGGGGGGGGGCTGTGCCCTTATATTGAGGAAACGGCGGACCCGTGGGGTCCACCCTAGCTGAGTTGGCTGGGGGTTTCAAACCCCCGGACTTCCTGGAAACGACCAACCATTATGGCTGACCAGTGTGCCACACGGGACCCACAGGGGGGTCTCACCTCATTGAGCGTCGGCAGCCGGCTTGGCAGGTTGCCTCCTGTTGAACTGTCACGTCCATAGGCCTTGGATTTTCCCCGGCCGGTGCAGAAAGATGGCACCGTGCCCCTCCGCCGCACCCCATTCCAGCCGCGGCCTCCCTCGGGTCCTCCGGTGCGGCCCGACGGTTCCGCACACCGCGGCTGCGGCCCGCTCCGGCCGCGGTTCCTTCGGCCTCGCCGGCGCCGCGCACCTCCTCTGCGGCCTGCTCTAGCTGTGGTTCTCTTGTTCCCTCATGGTGCAACGGAACCGCGCCGTCTTCGCCACAACGTTCCATGAAGACCATGAAGAAAATGGGAGGATGATCGGCCATGTTTGTGCGGTCTGACCTCCTCCTGTTATAACGATAACAAGTGTTTGTAATTTTACATCATGAAGATGATGAATAATATTTGATCGATGAAAAACCCATACCTCAACAACGATGAGAAAAGTTGGCATCGCGGTTGATGAAATCATGTGGTGAGGTTTTGATGATGGTGATGGCGTGCGTCCAAGGAGGGGACAACGTCTCACACTGGCTGCAGAGAGGGGAAAGAACATCACGTCGTCTCTCCTTGGTGTCTGCATTTTTTGTCGAAGTCTTGGCATTCATCAACGAGGAAGATAATGTTCATCAGAAATAAATCAAGAGCTCTCTCCCCTTTTCATCCCACCACAAAAGCCAACCAAAATAAATTAAGTCTTGCCTTATTTTATTTACTCAAGTCAAAATTTCAATTTTTTAATTTCAACACATAACTCACATCATTAATTTAACTTGAGTTGTCATGTATAAAGATGAGAGAGGGAACAATCACAAATTAAGGGGAAGTTGCCAACATAAAGGGGGTTAAGGGAGTTAATGTAATTTGAAGGGGTGGGGCTCATGTGGGCCCCACCTCACATATATCCTATCAAGAAAAGTTAGGATTTAGTGGGTCCCACCCCAACTCCCACACATAGGATTAAACCACTTGGAAGTAGAAAATAAAATTTTACCGAAATTTTATTTTCTTCAAATTTAATCCTCAAATTTTTAAAAAATTCTCCCAAGAAAACGCACCTCTAGTAAAGGTCTTCTTATGAAATTACTAGCACTGTGGTTTAATTGGTGCCCTCAGATTTCGATTCCAAGCACCGGTTCAAATGATAGAAAACTCGCTCGTTCGTTCACTGAACGTACCTGAGCTAATCTTCAAAAATTGATTTCGGGCACACCGGGCCTCTCAATCAGGTGTTGTCTGAAACTGTGTACTCATAAAATCCCAAAGAAATTATGAAAAACTTTTCCATGAAATTTACATCTTTTAACATTACTCCCACCTCAAAGTTTTAATCACCGTAAAGTTACATCACAAATTAGGGAAACAAATAAGGGTACTCAGCACACATCTGAGCCTCCTGCTCCCCTGTGCTCTCCAGGAGGATCCAGTTCTGCCACCTGATGCACACTAGAGGAATCGACCATCCACATAGGACCAGCTCCTGTCGATCCTAGATCTCCACCGAGACCTCCGCAAAAGTTTTCCCATCATAGATATCTATCTCCCTATGATTAATGATATGCATCAGATCTTGCACATATCTCCTCAGTTGAGATAGTTGGAAGACGTCGTGCACCCGGTGCAACTGAGGTAGAAGATCCAGGCAATAATCCACCATGAATATCCTTCTGAGAACTGGGAATGGTGCAATTAAGTGCATAGATAACTTGCCGCCCCGGCCAAATCTCCGTAATCCACATCGAGATGAGACCCGTAAAAAAACATGGTCGCCATCCTCGAACTCTAGTGGTCTCTGCCTCCTATCATCATAGGACTTCTGTCGGGTCTAAGCTTTCCTCATCCACTCCTGGATGACCTGTACCTTCTTTGTTGTGGCCTGGACCATCTCTAGTCCTACGAGTGCTGACTCCCCAGGGTCAGTCCGGCACTGAGGTGTTCTGCAGGGTCGGCCGTACAATGTCTCTTATGGTGCCATCTCGTTGGTGGAGTGGTGGATGTTGCTGTACGCAAACTCCACAAAGGGTAGGTGATCCTCCCAGCTGAGACCAAAGTCTAGGACACATGCACAGAGCATTTCCTCAAGAGTTTGAATGGTCCTCTCCGTCTGGCCATCCGTCTGTGGGTGAAAAGCGGTGCTCAGGCGTAGCTGCATCCTAAATGCCTCCTGCAACCCCTTCCAAAGCTGGGAAGTAAAGCAAGCATCTCGATCGAAGATGATAGATGATGGCACACCCTAAATCCATACGATCTCCTGAACATAAAGGTGTCCCAAACACTCCACTGAGCCCTGGTATCAGATAGGTAGAAAGTTGGCCGACTTGGTTAATCAGTCTACAATCACCCAAATGGAGTCGTGTCCACTCGAAGTACGTGGAATCCCAGTCACAAAATCCATTGATATCCCATCCCACTTCCACTTAGGTTCCTCCAAGGGTTGTACCAAGCTTGTTGGTACCTAGTGCTCTGCCATCACCTGCTTGTAGGGGAGGAATTGTTAAATGAACTCTGCGACAACCATCTTTATACAAGACCATCGGTGCTGTCATCTAAGATCCTACAATATCTTCACTACTCTTGGATATACCGCCAAAGGGGAAGTGTGAAACTCTCTTCTCACCTCCTCCTGTAATGCACCTGGTACCATGGTATGTTCTCTAAAAAGGATGATGTGCTCTCCTACTATAGAAAATCCATCAGGTGCCTGTTCTGTTGAAATCTGTGCACACCACGTCTCACAGTCAATGTCCCCACGTTGTGCCTCTCCGACCCACTGAATAAGTGGTGGAGTGACTGTGAGCGACTATATAAAGGCTACCCCATCTCTATCCATGAAGGATATCTGCAACACGGCTAGCTGCTCCGTCACCTCTCCAAGTAGTTGGATGCCCGTTCTCCTACTAAGAGCATCAGCTACTAAGTTCCCCTTTCCATGATTATAGACTATCTCAAAGTCATTTTCCTGGAGGAACTCAAGACATCACCACTGTCTCAGGTTCAGGTGCTTCTGTGAGAAGATGTACCTGAAACTCTGGTAGTCATAGTAGACTATAAAGTGCTCACCCATCAGATAGTTCCACCATATCTTTAGAGCAAAGACCACTACTGCTAAGTCCAGGTCATGGGTAGCGTAGTTCTACACATGCTACCTCAAATGTCGTGATACATAAGTGATCACTGCCTGCTCCTGCATCAGGATACAATCGATTCGGGTCCCTGATGCATCGGAGTAAACTGCGTACCATATGCCCTCCTCCAGTAGCCTTAAGATGGGTGCACTGGTCAATCTTTGTCTCAACACCTAGAAGCTATTCTAACATCTATCCGACCACACGAATGGTTTCCCCTTCATCATCAAATCTGGGAGGGGTAATGCAACTCTGTAGAAGTATGGCACAAATCTTTGATAGTACCCAGCCAGACCAAGGAAACATCACACCTCCATCACGCTCCTGGGTGTCTCCCAAGCTAGTACTGCCTCGATCTTCGTAGGATCCACCACAACTCCCACCTCAGAGATGACGTGCCCCAATAAGTTGACCTCTAGAATCCCGAACTGACACTTAGAGAGCTTACAATAAAGCTGGTGCGCTCAGAGTGTATCTAGTACAACATGCAAGTGGTAGGCATGCTCCTCAGTAGACGAGTAAATCAATATGTCGTCGATGAAGACTATGAAAAATCGATCGAGGTAAGGCTGGAAGATCATATTCATGAGACTCATGAACACTGTTGGAGCATTGGTTACGCTAAAATGCATAACCAAGAACTCACAGTGGCCATACTGACATCTGATGGTCGTCTTCTCCACATCCTCATCTCTAACTTTGAGCTGATGATAGCCCGACCTGAGGTCTATCTTCGAAAACCATCATGCTCCGTTAAGCTAATCGAAGAGTTCATCAATCGTCAGAAGCAGATACTTCTTCTTTATAGTCACCTGGTTCAGGAGAAACTAATCGACACAAAGTCGCAAGCTCTCGTCCGCCTTCTTGGCGAACAAAATCGGGGAAGCCCAGGGTGAAACACTGGGTCGGATGAACCCCTTGCCCTGCAAGTCCTCCATCTATACCCGCATCTCACGAAGCTCAACGGGAGCCATCCGATATGATGGGGTAGATATTAGTGTTGTCCCGGGATGCATGTCGATATAGAAGACTACCTCTCTACGAGAAGGTAGTCCTGGAACATCGTTAAGAAAAACGCCTGCATATTGATCCACCACAAAAGGGAAACTCAGACTCCACACGTAAACTGATCCTAGGATGAGGCTAGCCAACTGTTGAGGGATCGGTTGTCCTCCCCTCTACGTGAGTCCGTCCTTTGCTAAAAAGGATCCATTCTCATCGGTAAATGTGAACCTGATACCATCATTGTGGACACACCGCACCTTGCACCTAAAACAGTCGATCTGAGCATGGACTATAGATAACCAATCCATTCCCAAGATGACGCCGTAAGGCCTGGATTCCGCTACAAGAAGATCACAGCCAAATCTCATGCCTCTTAGAGTAATCTCACACTGCCGGAACTAGTGCGTAATCATCGAGTATGCTCCAGTAGGAGTCTCTATTTGTAAGGGTCGAGCCAATGGCTCCGTCGGAATCTTTGAGCTCTGAACAAGGGCAGCAGAAGTGAAAGAATGACTCGCTCTTGTGTCTATAAGAACTGCAGCAACGGTGGAGTAGACACAGATAGTACCTCAAATCATCTTAGGTGCACTGTGGTCATAGGCCTCCACTGCCTGAAGCTGAGACTGCCTCTATCCGCCAACTCCCTATAGTCGGGGTGGACCTCCTGGTGGTGGTGGTAGAGACTCAAAACATCATCCACCACCTGCCGCTCGGCCAGCTACTCTACCTCATCTGTCGAATCCCAGTGGACCACCATGGTCGAACCTTTGCCTCTGCCTGGGTAGTCCCTCAATGGCCTAATTCTCCTCTACATGGTAGGTCAGCCAGTCACGAGCCATGCGGCCCTGCCCACAGCATGCATAGCACTATTTGCCTCTCGTATGACTAGCTCTGCTGTGTGTGCCCCGCACCACCAAGCCAGTGTCCCGAGGTCGCCTACCTGAAGGTCTAGTCCGCTTGGACCCCTGTGACATTCGCCGACTACCTATTGCAATAGAATCTGCTATGTGCCGCCCTACGGTAGGTCTTGCTACTAGTGTAGGCTTAGAAAGGAATCTCTCCACAAGAAGGGCTCTCTCCAGTACTCCTTCCGGCGTCGTTATGCCGAGGGAGATCATTGATTCCCTGATATCATGCCTCATTCCCTGCCCGAAGGTCCGATCCCTGATTAATGGGTCTCGTACCATGTCCGTGGAGTAGCGCGAGAAATCGGTAAATATCACCGAGTACTGGGCTACTGTCTTGCTGCCCTATCGTAGTTTTAGTATCTCCTGAATGCACATCGCCCGGAGGGTGGCTGGAAAAAACTATGAAATGAAGAGGTTCTTGAACTCTGTCCAAAGAAGAGATGCCTCATTGTGAACCAGGAGCATCAGGATCCACCATCTACCTGCTGCTACATGCAAGAGACTAGCTGCAAGGATCACGATGAGGTCAGCTGATGTCCCTACTAATCTAAAAACTCGAACAACAGCCTCCAGCCAATCCTCGGTTGTCTGAGGATTCATCTCCCCGTGGAACCTGGGCAGTCTCTGACACTGAAACTCATACAGTGCACTCAGGCGATGTGCACTCTCAGCTGCTGGGGCTGGTGCCATCAGTGGTTCGGCGAGTAGAGGTACCACAAGTGCCTCCGCTGTAATGGTGCCCTACACCAAGGCCTCTTCGCTCGGTGGGATTCCATATCGCATAAAGCTCGGAACCCAAGCTGGCTACCATCATGGGGCCATCCTAAAAATAAACAGGTGTGCCACGATCAATACAGTATACCTGGTGAGCTGACACAAGTAATCACAAATAAAACTTTGAAACAGACATGAAATCAATGTTTTCGTTCACTAAGTCAGAAAATAAGAAGTTAGGTTCCTGGTGTATGGATATGTAGACCGCCGCATCGACACTAGTATCCCTGGGCTGATAACCACACTCAATACCCTTAACATCATTGCTTCACATAGAAGAAATATCAGAGTCCTTAGTAATGCGGTCGAACAGAACTCCTTTATACCAATTTGTCACGATCCGTCCATGGGGCCTGTGTCGTGACTACCCGAAGCCCGCCTTCCATAGGCCAGGGGCTGGAGACTAGCACCAAAGGCGTAAATCCCAATAAAATGGAAGGAATTGCCTTTATTAAAGAAAACAATCAGCACATAGTATGCAAACTGAAGTAAACACTATGTAAATTGAATACACATGTAAGTGCTGGAAAGTGAATGGGATAGTATACAAACCCAGCTGGAAGTGTAGTACAACTGAAATGAATGTACAACAACTGAAAAGTAAAGCTGAAACCAAGAATTCATCCTCCAGAACTCCCACCTGAAGGTTGTGTACATACAGTCTCCTCAGATCCTCGAGTCAGATCGTCCTCTCCATGTACGTCCCACCTGATTGTCCACCTCTGTGTTCTGTCCCGCTTCTCAAGCCTCAACTACGATCAGTGTTGTCTGTCCTCTGCAACCAACACAACGTAGTGGGGGCATAGCCCATGCAGGGGTGAGTATACGATACTCAATAGGGACCCAGAGACTCCCGAAGGTCTCCCAGAATCCAAAAAGGATAAACCCAAAAGGTAATATACGATTACAAGTATCAACCGACACTACTTGGGTATATGCCTATACATATAGCAAAGTCATCAATTCCGGTTATGCTCCAACTCACGGGCTCAAGTACAACCCAGTCCACACAGGAAAGTATAACTCAATCCACACATGAATATACGTCCCAATCCACACAGGAATGAAAGTCAATCATATTGAAGATATAGATTGAAATTCAGGACTCAACTCACACACGAATACCATTTACAAAGTGGGGTGTAGATGTTTGATGTAGCCTCTGAATCATCTCCTCTGCCGAATCAACGTAGGATCAAAGTATAGATGTCATCACTTCCGAACCCACGTAGGAGCCAAGTACAGTAATGATCGCTTCTGAACCCATGTAGGATCCAAGTACAGTCGTCATCGCTGCAGAACCCATGGATGATCCAAATACAGTCCTCCTCGCTGCCGAACCCATGTAGGATCCAACTACAGTTGTCATCGTCGCCGTAATCACAGACAGCTCTAGGGTTACCGCACACAGCATGCTTGATTCCAGGAGAGTCTACTCCACAAGCCAATGGGTCGATACATCAACTATCCCGAAGTCCAGATTTGATGTATCACAATGTTCCGTTTAATCGGAATCAACTCAACGCGATTGACGGCACGTCAATCGGACTCCCGGTTTGAGAGTTATTGACTTTTTCATCCCCGGGGCCCGGTTGGTTTCTAAGAAAAAACCAACCTGACCATACTCCAGTTACATACAAATCCCAAAACGAGTAATCCAAAATAACCTTCTCACTAAGAGGAATCCAACAAAGTCGATGGCACATCAATCAGACGTCCAGAGCTCGAGTTATAATCAATTCTGCTCCGAGGGCCCGGTTGGTTTCGTGTTCGAACCAACATGGCCATACCCAAAGTTCTCCGAATCCTTGAAATTTATATACTGAAAGGACCTTCTCAGTCCAAGTATCCCAACACAACTGACGGTTCATCGATCTGAGGTATGTAGCCCTTGCTATGGGCGTTTTAACGAAAATGCCCGGAAATAGGGGATTTGGGCCCGATCCGACACGGCCCAATACCCCCTGTGTGGGCCCGAATCGGGTCGACCCGATCTGGGTCCTAATCCGACCCAGTTGGGCGTGGCCCGACGCAGCACGACCAATGTGGCCTGGCCTGGCACTGGCGGCCCGGCTGGCACGGTGCTGGCGGCCCAGCCCGGCGCGGCTGGCCCAGCCTGGCGCAGGTGGCCCACCCCACGTGGCTGGCAGCTCGGCTCTCAGCGGAGCGGGATGCGAAGGGGGGAGGGGGATCTGCCCCCCTGATTGAGGAAACGGCAGACCCATGGGGTCCGCCCTAGCTGAGCTGTTCGGGGGTTTCAAACCCCCGGTCTTCCTGGAAACGGCCGACCATTATGGCCCGCCGATGTGCCACACGGGACCTGGGGTCTACCGCCTCCTTGAGTGTCGGCGGCCGGCTTGGGCGGACGCCTCCTGTTGAACCGCCACGGCCATAGGGCGCATCTTTTCACTTACTAGTGCGGCGCGACGGTGCTGCACCCTAGCGTCGCATCCCACTCTGGCCGCGGCTTCCATCAGGTCCTCTGGTGTGGAACGATGGCACCACGCACCGCCGATGTGGCCTGCTCCAGCCGCGGTTCCTTCGTCTTCACCGCAGCGGCGCGACGGTGTCACACACCTCCACCGCGGCCCGCTCCAGCCACATTTCTCTTGTTCCCGCACGGTGCAACTGCACTGTGTCGTCATCGCCACAATGATCCACGAAGACCAAGAAAAAAGGGGAGGAGGATCGGCCGTGTTTGTGCGGTCCGTCCTCCTCCCGTTATAATGATAACACGCAGTCTTAATTTTAAATCACGAAGATGACGAACAAAACATTATCGAAGAAAACCCCTACCTCATCAACGATGAACAAAGTCGGCGTCGCGGTTGACGACGTCACGTGGTGAGGTTTTGATGACAGCATTGTCGTACGTCCAAGGAGGGGACGACGTCTCACACCGGCTGCAAAGAGGGGAATGAACGACACGTCGTCTATCCTTGGTGTCAGCGTTCTACATCGAAGTCTTGGTGTTCTTCAAAGAAGAAGATGAAGTTCATCAGAAATATCTCAAGAGCTCTCTCCCCTTTTCTTCCCACAACAAAATCCAACCAAATTAAAATAAGGCTTTGCCTTATTTTATTTACTCATGTCAACATTCCAATTTTTAAATTTTAACACATAACTCAATTCATTGATTTAACTTGAGTTGTAATGTTTAAAGAGGAAAGATGGAAGAGTCAAAAATTATTGGAAAGTTTCCAACTTAATGGGGGATTAAAGGATTTTAATGAATTTGAAGGGGTGGGGCTCGTGTGGTCCCCACCACACAAATATCCTAACAAGAGGAGTTAGTATTTAGTGGATCCCACCCCAACACCCACACATAGGAACAATCCACTTTGAAGTAGAAAATAAAATTGTATCGAAATTTTCTTTTCGTCACATTTAATCCTCAAAATTTTAACAACTCCTCTTGAGAAAATGCACATCCTGTAAAGGTCGTCTTAAGCAATTACCAATGTTGTGGTTTCAACAGTGCCCTTGGATTTCAATTCCGAGAAACTGTTCAAAAGAAAGAAAAAGCCGCTCGTTTTTTCACTGAATGTACCCGAGCTAAAATTCAAAAATTGATTCCGGGCACACCGGGTCTTGGAATCAGGTGCCGTAAAAAACTGTGTACTCGTAAAATCCCAAAGAAATTAGGAAAAAATTTTCCTAGAAATTTAGGAGTCTTTACATATTCATAAAAATGCTACATAAAAATTTGAATCAACAAAAACAATTCATATTTCAATATGTGATTTATTTAGCATTATTGATAAGAAAATAAAAGCAAAACACCAAATGAAAAAGTTGATTTGATGAATTTGATGTAGCTTAAAGTAAGGTCTTATATATAATATAGATTCTAACCATGAATATTAATGAAACACGATTTAAAAAATTTGTTTTATTATTTTTCATATGTAGGGATTGAGAATTCCACCATATCACCATAATTTTTTTATTAACTTTTCTTTATTTAAATGCATATAAATATAGGGTAAGAATATTCTTAGGGGATAAAAAAGGTGATTTTAATCTATAAGAAACATATAAATAAAATAAAGTGGTATCCATCATGTAATTTTCTAACAATTAATATCTTGATGTTTATCTAGTGAAAAGATTTACCTTGATTTGAAAATTATTGAGTGTCTCATTGTGAGAGATACTAGTGTAATAGACATTAATAAGCTTCCATGATATACTAATATCATGAAAATATAAATATTAAGATGGTTTATAGAAAATGGTTAATTAAAAATGTATTATTTTATATTCAAACATCCTTTGTTAGAATAACCGAATCCAAACATATTGGGGAATTTTTTTAATATTTTATTTCATGAAATTGAGTATATTAAGAATATTTTTTTATTTATCAAATTAAAACATGTTAGTTGTGTTTTAAAGCTTTTTATCTATATGATTTAGTTATAGTAGTATCGGTAGTTAAACTTCCAATAAAAAAGTGGAATATATATCTCTTAGAGTCTGAAATCATGTGAACCATATCACATGAGTAGAATTTATGGAATGGTTGGAATACCTTGATTAAAAAATATTATTTTATACATTATGTTTACCCAAAAGGAATGTGTGTTTACTATCAGAAGGCTTCTAGATACTAAAATATGTAGTATCACTCCTTCTATCAATTTATTCAATATAAAAAATAATTAAATGTTGTAGGAGAATTTGATTGAAGAAATCTGAGGTCTAACCCCTATAATATTTTTTTAAATATTGTTAATATGTGTTATATGAAAATAAATTTAAATGAACACATATTGAATAAAACCTATAATAAAAATTTGAAAAAAATAGATTGTGGAAGATTAATGATAAAATATAACAGGTATTATTTGCTTTCAAGAAGTATAGATGTCTTTAAGAGAATGGTAGTTTCAATATTTATTAATGATAATGACGTGGGTGTGAGTTGATTTAATTAAGAATATGATTGAGAATGATTTTTTTTAGAATATTTATTGCTCCCCAATGTTACAAAAAGTAATTAAAATTGTATGATTGGTATTATTATGTGGAACATATTATAGATATCAAATGAGGTTTGGATTATAACCATATGGATACGATGTAATGTGAGATACTCTTATTTTTTTAATGTTGATACAAAATGAATTTAAATGATAAGAATAAAATATAAAATTAAAGGCACATTCCATGCCCAATATATGAATTTTACAATTAGAGGCTGTGATATTTAGAAAAGAAATTTCATTATTTAAAAATTATTAATTCATTGTTTGAGACATCCTAAACACTCTAACTATGTAAGAGTGGTCGAAGAAACTTTCTATTATTAATTTCAATAGGGGGATTCATGAATATGGATAATGTTAATTTAATTTTTTTACTTTATAATATACATTTTATCATGCGATTGGAGTGTTAATAATTTAATAAGAGGACATCTTCTTTGATTTTCTTTAAAAATAATGAAAAATGATAGTTATAATTTACTATTATGATGTGGCTTTATGATATTTTATAAAGGAAATAAAATTTTCTATCTATAGAAAATAATTAGAGATATCTTGACTACAACCAATGATGATTGATGGGGCATAATCAATTATAATAATTCCACAATGTTAAAAGTGATAGTGTGGGATAGAATTGGAAAAGTGATAATTGGGTGGGAATAATATAAATCATCATTTGAGGTTCTAGGAGACATCCCAAAATCCCAAAAAAAATTATAAGAATCTCAAGATAATCTTGAAGAAGATTATCATGAATTAACCAAAAGTAGTAAGAAAAACTTACACCATGATATATCCTTGAATCATGTAAGAATAGGAAATTAGTTATTATGTTAATATAAGATAAAATAATATCACAAGAATAAAAAGTGACATGTAGTGGTCCTCGAGAGTCATAATATAATCATGATGGTATATGAGAATATAAGAATACTAATTATGAAGTTGAGTTCTATGGAAGGAAACCGTGGGGAATGGATTTTTTTAAAATGAAGTGTTTATGTAATATTAATGTTTATGAGATAGAATTAATGATAATACGTATCTTAAAATATGATTTGTGTTTGTTATGAACCATTGAATAATGGTTAATTTCACAAAGTTGAATTCATTTGATTTTATTCATGTGTATACATACTACTATGGAATAATTTTAAAATGGTGGATTTTGGGGAGACATTATCATGGTATTTTTTTTATGACATGAATGTAGAAACCCCAATTCATTATGGAGGCTTAGATAAATTTCTTGAAATAGTTTTGAATTTGATCTATATATTCAAAATTCTCATTGGTGTATCTAATGATATTTTAATTATTTAAATGTGAAAAAAATATTTATGACCATGGTGAAACATTATATGCATGAGATGATCTAATATATATATAAAAAAAGGTATATCCTCTAACATATGAAAATAAAATAATACCAATGAAAATAATAATAAGAAGTGATTAAACGAATCAAAATTGTTACAACCAAGTAGAAATTTTAATCATTAAAGAATAAGATGAAAAAAGAAAATCCATTAACCTATGATCAACCTATAAGACATAATAGCAATTAAAAAAATAACATGAATAGTAAATTGCGGAGTATAAGTTATTGAATTTTAATCCATTTTAATAAACCAAAAAGATAGACCATTGTTTAAAAATAATACATTAAAATCAATTTCAACATTGTTTTTGAGGTGAATAAATACAAAAAAAATGATTGAATTATTTTTTATATTCTTATATAATTCAATGATATATTCTATGAGGATGGAGGTCTCATTCATGTTATTATTGTTACATCCAATGTAGAGATGTAATATATTTTATGGTGTTTAATAATATTATTTTGGGATAGGTGGTTTTAGTATTAAAAATTTTGTCAATTCCAATGAGATATTCATGAATGTCTTAGAGGTAGTTTCTATCATTTAACACCAAGAAGAACATCATCCTTATCATTATTGAAAACTATATAACATTGTATCTTAAAATTATCAAAATTAATTGATAAATACCACCCTTATTTAGTTTTAATCACTTTCACATTTTTAATGGTTACTACATGTCTTGAAACTCAATCTAGCCCATATTAGGAGTACCCTTTAGATACCAAACCATTTAAATATATGTGTTCTAAGTTATTATAATATTCAAATCTCCTAAATAGATAATTTGAGTAGAATTATTCGTTGATATATACTTCTAAGAGGATACAAAGTTTTCAAATTTATAATATGAAAATTTAATTAAATTAATATCTCGGTAAATGTTGAGTACACTAATTCTCGTCCCTATCCACATCCCTATGAAACCAATGGGTAATGGAACCTAGTATTTTATGATAAGACATTTCAATATAAGGAATAAACAATATTATACTTATTATTATATAATCGATATTCACTAATTCTCATTCCATCCAATTAAATTTCATTCAAAAAAATTCCCTCAAATTCACAATTTCACATAACTTCTTGAAGATACTACTAACATAATTCATAGATGAATGATTACAATATTATCCACAAACATCAATATAATGCTTGAATATCTATAGGATTAAAAAAATTCATTCTTCCCCACAAATTTATAGTGTTTCTCTTTCAAACTCAAAACATTTTCTTGTTATTGGGGTGATGGTGGGTGGGTATTGAAATTTAAAAACCAAATTTAAATGATGAATTTTGAATCCTAAAAAATCATTATTTAAATAAAGATAAAATCAATGGATGTAAATAAATCAATCCCATTTTATATGATACACCTTACTAAAACATATATTTTTATAATTTAGGTTTATATACCAATAAATATTTTCAATCATTATGTTTTTTAATGTTTTTTATTTTTTTATACAATTGCTTCTCTCACTGCAACTTTATTTATTTCAATAATTAGTAGGAATTAATTACATAAATGAATATATTTGACCAAACCTACCATAAAATGATGTCACCTATAATCACATTTCAAAAAAATAATATATCCTCATAATAATCTAATGAAATAACTCACCCCAACTTTTTCTAAATGATAGCCATGAATAATTTATATGATTATGGTGGGTGTTGATACAGAGACTATAATTTGTAAAACTAAATTGTAGTTTAGGGAATCTAGTTAGATTAAAATGATTCCAAATTCTGTGGAAGGAATAAGAATTGTGATATTTAAAAAATTATATTATATTGGTTCTCCAATCGTGTTGACAAATTTCCTCAATTTTAGAAAAAAAATTGAAATTCAAAATTTGAAAGTTACCATTATCATGGAATGGAATATATTCCCTAAAAAATAAATAATTTCAATAAGCTATAAAAGTGGTTTATAAATATATTAAGACTATAGAATTTTAAAATTGAATGATAATTCGATGAATTTTTGTACATATCCATTGAAAGTCAAAATTGTGATAAAACATAAACCATGTAAAGATAATTTATATTAAAGATTATATAAGGTTAAGAAATCTAAAATCATACTCATCCATAAACTTTAATTTATAATCATATAATATTTGGAATTCCAAGAAGCATAATATTTTATATTTTAAAATTTTATAAACTCCTAAAAAAAAAAATTGAAAATAAACATATAGATGGATAAAATAGATACATTTCCCAAATAAATAAACTTATCAAACATCTTATAATCTCATCAATGATCAGAGACACTGATACAAAAATGTACTGACAAAAAGATACTATACATGATTGTATCCCAATATAAGCCATGATTTTTTTACGTATTCAATATCAATTTTTAATAATACTTAAATAAAAAATATTATGATTTTTTTAAAATTAATTTAAACAAAATATAAAGAAATTGAATGAAGAACTTAGGTTAAACCCCCTAATAGGTTCTCTATTTTTACAATATTTCCCTAGAGAGTTGTAGTTATTTATGAAATAATTGATGAAGGATGTGTCTTCTGTCATTTTCAATGACACATTATATTATTCATTGTTTTCTTCTCAATTTATTGGTTTCTAAGTAATACTTAGGTGATGAAATTTTTGTTCTCACACTCATCAATAAAAAATATAATGATTTGTTGTTATGATGGTAGGTAGGTTTTTTGCTTCTTGTAATAATAAGGAGTTATAATATCCATTAACGTCCATTTTCAACACTTTGATGTGATTCATATTACTGGTGTCGAGTGATGTGTTTTTTTAGGTATTATGTCTCAGAAACAACTCCCAAAAATAATATTGGTGGATTACCAAACCCGCTACTTCAAAATTCCTTATACATATAAAAATTATCTAATGGATTCTTCTTCCAAATCATATTGGGTCTGGATTATTTGAATTGAATCTATAATTTTATAATAATGGAAATTGGTAGAAAATATAGTTTTAATGATGTTAAAAAATATTATCATAATTTTACCCTTAATATTTTTAGCTTCATGTTCCTTTTCATTATGAAATTATATTTAGTAAAATAAATTTAGTGGGTTAGTATGTGGGATGTATTCATCAAGATACTTCATGATCATCCCATATTAAACATCACAATATGTTTGAATGAATTTAATCATTTTAATACCATGAACGTTAGGGTATGTATGTTTATCTTTGATGTATTCTTCCAATATTATAAGTATCCAATGTTTATTTCATTTGACCTCATTATACATCTATATTTATATATATATATATCATGTGGAACTCAAAAAGGAATTTTTATTATTATTACACTCACTACATTTTTCTTAATCTCCAATTTTTCAAGGGAAGATCAAGTTACCTTTATAATAAAAATAGAAAATTATAATATAATATATAATAAACTATTTTTAATTTTAAATAGGATGGGTTATAATGAATTAATAAAATATAAAAACTAAAATAATAAATTGCATAGTGAAAACTATAAAACATGGTTACTTAATTCTAAATAACAACAAAATTGTATAGAGTATTTTAATAGTCCTATATAATTTTGAATTCATATATATTGGAAAAAACATGGGGGTAAATTTTGGATTGACTCTATTGGTTTCTCTAAAAACATATTGATTCATTGAGATCACATTTTTTTAATTTTTTATTTTTATATAAGAGAAAGCGATATAAATATGTGTTGTTTTGTTATGAAAATATAATAGTTAAAATTTGTGAAATAAAAATAATTATTATTTTATAGAGAAGATAATTATATTCCGTCACCAATAACCATTTCTATTCTATCGTTATTGTAAAATGAATGGAATTTATTTTTATTTATCCTAAATAGACTATTTTAACCCAGTCCAACAATGATGTTCTTATTCCAGAGAAGAGTGCATTTACTTTACTACACATTACCATCTTTTTTATGATATCTTTTTAAACATAAAAACATGAAAATATGATTCCCAATGATAAATTATTTATATAAAATAAATGAAACAATAAAACTTTATGAATTTTATTTGATTACAGTATTAGAGAATTAGTGGAAAATGCTTACATGAACATCATTATTTATTCCATGGAATACAAATATTTCCCAAAAAAATGAACTTTTCAAATGTTGCAAAAAATTTATTAAATTCTAAAACATCATAATTGAATATTTGACTTCATAATCGTTATTACACATCTATAATCGTAGTAAGAAAATTTGAAAATAGGTGATTAGATAATAAATATTATTAAGGGATATAAAAGTATTAAAAAATACATTATAACATATGAATAACATCAATACCAAATATTTTTTCCCTTTTAATAACTAAATTTGAGAACATAAAATCAAACAATCACTCCTGAAAATTACATTTTATTGAAGAAAAGAATTGAAACACATAGTATGTACAGAATCCCATGAAGAAGTATTTGGAGAAAAGTTTAACACAAGAAAATATTTTTTCTCAAAATCAAACATTAAACATTTAAAATACCAATAAAATTCATTTGATAATGACCTCATTAACGTATAAAATGAAAAAAAGTACTTTCATTTAAACTCAATCCAACCAAATAAAATTTATATAGGCATATTTTAATTTCATAGTCAATAATAATGTGAAATTTAATTCGTTCCATAATGGATTAAAATATTGGTAATTCCAACATCATTTATCTAGAGAGTGAATCATTATCCATTTCAATATCAAGATATATTCATAAGATACACGTCCTCATCTATAACGTGAAAACCACTTAATATTAATAGAAATAGTATTTAACAAAATTATTTTATAATAAAACTCATTAAAATCATACATTTGAACACATAATCTCAAATTCTATTTACATAACACTTAAAATTAATATCAAACCCCATTATGGTTTTTAAAACATCTATTTCATTATAGATATTTGTATAAATCAATGATAATAAAAAATAAACTAAAATTAATGTAAAACATAAAGAATAATCATAGTAATGAAATATTATATTGATGGAGGAAAATATTGATCATCAAGAAAGAATTTAAAATGATATTTCTTTTTCAAAATTTGGAATTGAATATTAAATAAACAATACTGAAAATAAAAAAATGGATTTTATTAATTATATTATAATGATAGTAAATAGCAATATAAAATTTCCATATTCAATGATATATGTATGTTTAATTAAATTTATAATAAATATAATGGAACACATTCCCTGAAGAGAAATATTTTTGTGGAAAATATTATATATGAATGTTAATTTTTTAAAATACAAAACCCTTACCTCAAGTATAGAACAACCTTATACTAATTCTAGATTCCTACATAATATAATTATAACAATTATTTAAATGATTTAAAACCATTTTAATTTTAATTTATTTATTATATTATATTTCATTTCATTTACTACAATGTTTAATTTATATTTAATATTTTTATTATTTATATCAGTGATTTTATTAAATTAATGGTTCATAACTTTAGAAATTAATATGGTAAAATATTATTATAAGAGTTCATATTATACATGTTCTTTAAGATACAAAAGATTCCGACTAAAATATGATTTTGAAATGAAACACATAATTTATCAAAAAATAAAAACTCACAATTGATAATTTTACATGAATATTATTCCTACATATACTTCAAAACTATAAAAATTATTTAAAATCATTATATTAGAATATAATACATAGGTATGGGTTTAAAAGTAATAGAAAACACATTTGACCATTGAAAATCATGGAAGCCCATTAAAATGTTTATAGTTTTTATTATGTAATTACTTCTCATAAAAACATATTATCATAGATAAAAACACCCTTATCAAAGTGAAAAATATTGAAATATATTACAATCATATAACAATATGACTGTGTTTTGGGAAATCCTATATAGTTGAGAAAAATATTTTCCGTGAAAAAAACATTAATCATTAATATATCATATAATTTATGTTAATCAGGAAATTATTTATATATCTCATTAAATTAAAACTATTTCATTATGACTCTTATCAAATAACAGAGAAACATTACCACCATCTTGGAATAATATATCCGACACCCATGTTCACTCGTATTCATATTTAATGGAATAAGATATAAATAATTTTGAATTATTTTTTTAGAAATAAATTGGTACTCAATACATTGGAGAGATATATCATGGGGTCACCCATTATTACCTATAATGTGCAAGGATCATATTTTTTAAAATAGAATATCTTTTTACTTTTTCCAAAAAGGACTTATTAAAAACGTAATATTGAACCAGTAATCGAATATATGTTTCATTTTAAAAATAATTTATAAGAAAAACTTATTTACGTATTTAGTAAAATAAATTTGAAAGGATATATTTTTATGTCATAAAATGTGAATACAAATTAAAATAAAAAACAATGAAAATATAATGATTTATATTAGTAAATAAATACAATGATGATGGAGGGAAAAATCAATCTTTAAGAAAACATTTGAAAATAAATTCATTCCAAACTATCATAATGAATAAAATAATACGAATATAGAAAACTGGAAATGATATTTCACTCATTATTTTGAAAGGAAAATCAATGAAATTAGAAAATGGCCTCATGAATCCATATAATTAATGTAAAATATATATATAATAAAATGATAATGAATATGAAGATGGAGAGGAATGTGTTTACAATATAGCTTAAATATATTTAATGTCATGAATTAAAATAACAACCCCTTTCCATGAATCCCAACATACCTAGATCATATTCTATTGTTTTGAATAAAAACTTATATATACACTTTCAGTATATATATAAATATCAAATCATTTTAGATGAAATTTTTTTATATAACATTATAATCCCTTCCAGAATCATTAAAGGATAGTTTAATTATATATTATATTCATAAACATATCATTTATATACATTCTTTGATATCACTCAAATTGTTTTACCACTTTCCACCCTTTTAAACATTATCTACATAAAATTTTATTAAAACCCATGGAAAAGACACTATAAAAAGGGTGATCTTAGATTCCAAATATGGGTAATCATTAGAGATATTAATCAATGATCATATAAGATAAGAAGATATGAAAAATATTATTAGATCATGACATATCAAGAAATATTCATACGTAATCTGCAATAATCATAATCCTAATTCAGGGCATAAATAATTATCATTTCAATAGTCTATAATAATATATTTGATAAACATTAATAAATAAATCAATAATCATATGTTCAATTTATAAATAAGTGGTTCCATAAAAAGGTATAGAAAATGTATCAGATTCTATGGTTAAATAATTAAACCATGAAATCATTATTAATTAGAAATTTCCAGCACTATCACATAATGAATCGATATTATAAACATGTTCCATTAGTGGATGAAAAACATAAATTTGTTTTCCATAGTTGGTCAGAAACATTGACTTTTGTCCCATGTTGGATCATGAAAATCAACTTATTTCCCTCAGTAATCTTAAATGATATAAATCAACACCCTGTTAATTAGTGAGGGATTTAATTATGGACCGATAATTCTTTTACCAAAGGACATGTATATCAATTCCATAGGATCATAATAAAAATGCATACCATCATATCATAAAACAAGAAAATAATAAATATTTCATTAAATTTACATAATTTCATCATATTATAAGCCATGGAAAATAACGGGGATTTGTAAACATCTCATCAACATACTTCTAAAATTTTTATAGAATGTATAAAGTTGGTATTATATGATCATACTATGGAAAAAAATAATAAACATCAAAGTATGATATCTTATATGAAAATTCATTTAAAATAATTTGTAAAATATTTCTGGTGGAAAATAACCTCTTCACATTAAAATAAATTACTTAAATGATAAAATTTCTAAAACAGTAAGAAAAAAGTTTTTTTCAAATAAAATTGATATTTTTTTAATTAAATTTAAAATCATTGAGAGTCCATGATGGATGGAAATTTCATTCTTTTTAAATATGATGAAACAACATATTACTTTCTCAATTTTTTAAAATGTCACAAAGTACATCATTACGAAAGTGATAAGAATACTCATTTTAATTGTTTTAGAAAAAAAATGTTATGAATGAAAAATTATTTTCATTTGAAGAGAGATATATAATGTTGTTTTACTTAAAAGAATTCATGCGGTTTTTTGAGATGATAAAGTGAAGAAAATTAATATAAAAGGTGTATTCTATAGAAATTACCATAGGAGAAGAAAAATGATCTTGATTTATTAAATAAGAATGATATAATTTCTCTAATTTCAATCCTGGCATAGACAATCATGAATTTAATGTTATCGAAACAAAATTCCATCACCTTGAGTCTTTTATTTCTACATACATGTTTGAACCTCGTCTTTATCAAGAGGCCTATATTAGGTTACTTATTAAGGGAACCTACATTTTTTTAAATACCATCACCACTACATCATGGTTACAAAATTTGAGAATTTAAATGGATTGTAGTTTGTTATGTTAGAGGGCTTAATGTGATGTAATAATAGGAAGGGAGGGGTTTCCTTCTTTAAGGGTGGGAGATGAAAAACATTTAATTTCCTAAACATTCAATGATAATAAATTTAATATATGATAAAATGATACAAAATGGCCAAAAATATGATGAAAAAGAGGCTAGGGTAGAAATAATATCATGCAAATAAATTTAGATATGTTTTTCTATCATTTAAATACAAATCTATTTGATTTACCCATTTATTAACCACATTAAAACGTAAATTTTGTATTACATTTTCCAATATTAAAGCGTTAAAAATTTTACAAGTGAGAATCATAGATAAACCATAGTTTATATGATAAACTATATTCCATTTACTTGATAAAATATAATTGTTTATATGTTTTTAATCATTTTATAAAATGGTTTTTATTATATAGTCTAATTAATTTCAATTTTGGAACTCTTCACTTAATTTACATTAACGACATCAAATAAATATTGAATTAAAATATCATACCTTTAATAATTATTATTATATTATATATATCTAGAAAAATAATGGATACTAATATCTCACTCAAAGTATATAACTTTAAATATTTTTAAATTTTTTTTTTAATTTTTTTTGTTGAAGAAAAATATATTATAAAGACAATACCCTATCCATTTAACTTAACATTATCATTATTAAAATCTATAAATAAATTACCACAATGATAAAAATATTCAGTATATGAATATAAAATTTAGAAATAAACTTATATCCTTTTTATCATAATTTATAATTTTTAGATATATTAAAGTCAAGGGAGTGACATTATAAATTTATTTTTTCATCAAATTTATATAAATATTAAAATAATAGGAATATCGAAAATGTGAACATTTATTTGAGAATTTATTGGATATGGCTAAACTCCAATCATCTAATATGATAAAGATAAGTGTTTGAGAAATTTTAATGCTTTATCACATTGTTTTAACCCAATTTTAACCATTTTACCCTTATAGAGGTGGGAAAATTAACTATGGTCACTATTCATATTAACCAAAAATAAAAGGAACATACTAAAAAAAACTACATTTTATTAGTTGGGAATATGGATTCATTTTTTAGGATTCTATTTCTGAAATTTTACTTAATTAATTTTAAAATAAGTGCACAAAGCATGATAAAACATGATTTTTATAAATAAAATAAATTTTAAACATAAAAATGTAATTAATATTATACCATGATTTAAAATAATATAATAATTTTATAAAATTTTTATCAATTTATTATATATAAATTTTATTAAAATGATTCAATAATATAGGTCAATTATATTTATTAAGATAGAAACAACATTACACAAAAATAATATGTTTTTCAAAACCTCATATTAACATTCAAATGATTTTTATATACATTTGTAATCAATTGATAACCAAAGAATTTATATTATGTAGAAATTTTTTATAATTTTGTCAGTATCATTCATACACTATAATTTATTTTCAATGTTATAATGTAATTATATATAAAACAATTCAATTAAACTAATAGTTATTCTTTTCACATGCTATCAAAATATTTATATTTGAATATAAATAGATATGATAAAATCATGGTAGTTGATATTATACCCCCCAAAAAATAAATTTCACAATCAAAATTCTGTTACATTGGTTTAAAAATATTAGTAAATGTCTATTTCATCAAATCGTTATGTTCCTATATAGCTTCTTCTTTTTTACAATCTCTCTACAAAACATTGACCCAATGATTGGTCTTGTTTCATAGAGAATCCTCTCTATAATCTAAAATCTACAATGTTTCTACCTCATAAGGTAGATATTCACAATGTAAATAGACATTAGATTTTTTGTAATTGTTAAGGATCTGGTATGTTCTTCCTCATAAGATAATCATGAAACACAACGTGAAGTTTATAGAGATTCAGTGGAAGCACTATGAGATATGCTACCATCCCTACTCAATTAGGAGAATTAATGTGGAAAATATAACTACGGATAACATTTTATTTTTTAGAATATAATATCAAAATTTAATGGATAAATTTATATAAATATTTTTTCAAAAACATTGATGTTTATATTGGAACTATTATTGTTAGAAAAAACATTTCTATCAATTTAGAGCTGTCTTTAAGTTCTATTGAATGGATTTTACCTTCTAATTCATTTATTTTTCTAGATTGGGTCTTAATATCATTCACTCTATAACCAAATCCTAGAACATTGGATATTTTTACATCTTTTAATAGAGGTTTTAATAAGGAGAAATAAAAATTCTCATGAAATGAAATTATTGTATAAAAAATGTTCAATTAGAATTAGTTCATCCTACCCACATTTGAAATAAATAAAACCAATCATTAACATATAGTATAGGGTTTCAATGGTTCTGTTAGATTGACCATATTTATTAGGATGATAAAAAGTATATCATCAAGATGTTATATCTAGTGCCCATTAAAGATATCACCAAAACAACAAGGTGAAACATGTATATCATTAATATATAATAAAATATGGTATCAATGAATTATCATCGAATCATTAATGTTTAACATATAATTTTGATCAATAGATACACATTATCTGATTGTAATAAATATTGATGAATATTAATGTTGATCGATAACAACATAAATAATAATACACCCACAAAAAGTTTTAGGGAGTCTGAAGATGAAATCCTTATTAATGTTTTCTTATTTCTATTCTGGAATGGTAATTCTTATATCATAAACATAGAATTATATCCCTCATCCTTAATCTTTTGATATAACATGTACTAAGATACATTATTTTCTTTGTCAATTTCTAGGATGTTCCAACAAGAAAATTATTTCATATCATTTTAAATCATTTTAATATCAGGATGAATTGAAAATGTTGAATTATATGTGTTATCCAATATAGCCTTTTTCAATTCTAGTTTTATGAGAGAAAAAAACACGATTTATGAACATTTTCATAGCTTCATAATCAAGTTAAAACTCACAAACATTTATCACCTTATTATGTTTTTACACATCTTTCTTATATGCCTCTCTAATATTAACATGGATATATGGTTGGAGACTAATTTGAGATGATTAATATTTATCTTCTTCCTGAAATATCCCTAGATGATTCATATGAAAATCCAAAAATATTGGATCAATTTTCAACCTCATCATATATAAGTTAGCACGACCATTTCAACTCACAGTATCTACAAACATGTTTTCATTCCCAGGGTTGTAAAGTATTAGAATGAAAAAGTCTTTAAGAAGATCCCTCTTTCTTCCATGACACATATTCATATTTTTATTTTGGGAAAATATAGTTCAATAATTTTTTATTTGTATATATGTAACACATTTCACTATAATAAAAATTTCACTATATCTTTAATGCAAATATTAATACTTTCATCTCCAAAAATAATGGGTCTAGAAATTGTGATCATTTCCTTCAATTGGCATGAATAAAATTCTATGACCATATAATTACATGTAACCAACCAAACATAAAAATAGAACAACAATTTATTCAATATATTATGTGGGAAATAACACTAATCTTAAATAACCCACAAGTTAGATTTCATTACATTTTATATCTTTGATAGATTGTTAACCATGTAAACCCAAGTCTAAATGAATTGTAATATAGAATGATGTTATAAAATGGACATTAAATTGGGTGGTATGAATATTACTAATGAAACAATCAATATAATTTCTATATATTGATAATATATGAAAAATCCATTAAAGGTAAAATAAATGATTTCTAAAAAATATTTTTTTTTCAAAATAACTATTTTGTTACTATTTTCACATGAAAAATAAAAATCATATTTAATAATTTTCGAAAATTTAATCATTAAAATTTATTTTATTTTTTAAATGTAAATATCAAAATTATCATAGGTTTAATATTCATAATTTTCTTAAAATGTTATATTTTTTGATGAATATTGAAAATTATTTATTTGTTTCAAAATCTACCACTTCATTTAAATTAATAACAAAGATAACATATTTTTTGAATTGTATTTAATATAAAGAATGTTTAATTATTTAACAATTTCAGAATACTAGGTCTATGTAATCAATTAGAAATTGAATTTGGATATTAAAACTGTATATACTTATGTGAATTTTCTCTTTGAAAAAATCATTCTTTGCCACATCTATGGGTATAATTTAAAATTTGATTATTCGATATTTTTTAATTTAATTTGAAAAAAATGTATTAGATATTTTTAATAATTATAATTTATATATTCTAATATTTTTAACATAATTTAATATCATATTGAACATTTAATTCAATAAAATCTAATTAACCTGTTTAAGTAGAAAACTAATTTATCTAGAGGATAAACTATAAAGATTAATGTAAAAAATTGAATGATAAAATTGTGAAAATATAATTTTATGAAAATAATTATACCTTAATAGCTCTGTGGTTATGGAAGAAAAAATTTTGTAGGAATTTTCAATGATAAATACAAGTGTGAAATTGAATCACTTCCAAAATTCCATGTGTCTCCTCTTCCTAACATATAAAAAGACACCACCTCTATTCCATCGAAACAATTAAAGGTTGACTTTAACGATGTATTAGATAGATTTATATTATACTTATGATATTTTTTTATTATTACAGTATTTTAATATCATATTTAATTTTTTACTTTCATGTTGATTTAAAATACAACCATGTTGCTCCTATATGTAGGAAACTACCAACTCCCAAATTAATGTGATTCTTTTTTTCACTTCATACTTAATTGAAATGTATTAATGTAAAAATTATTTATTATATGTGATATATATGACATTATATGGATGTTTAAGGATTAATATATCACAAAAATTCTAATCCATTCCCTCATTAATGGAATGATATCATCAATCAAGTGTTTTTATGAGTTGCCATCTCCACAAATTGATGTGATTCTTTTTCCATTTCAACCGTTAAATAATGAGTAAAAATAGTATACGATGAGTAAATATTATATTTATTACACTGATATAGTTATGGATATTATGAAACAATATAATATGTGTAAAAAGTATAAATTTCAAGAAAAAACATGCTTAAAATGAAAATTTAAACTCAAAACTATGAAAATAATGAAATATTTTAATCAAATAATTAAAAAATATAATAATTGGATCATATATGATATTATGAATATCAATATTTTTACATAATAGATTAATATGTTGTATAAAATAATTATACATTTTATTAAATCAATTTAAAAAAACAAAGAGTGATGTAATGGACTTCGTCTCAATTCCCCAACATTATAGAGTATAGTAATGTTTTGGAGGTAATTTATTTTATATAGTGTAAATAATTCACAATTTTAAAATAATATCCTGATAATTTAATTATTCATGGTATTTTATAATTTAATTTTAATTATTTCATCTAATAGATCTTGGAAATGAAATTCCAATGTGGTAAAGAATTTTATAACGTAATTTATTTTTATTAGTTATATTAACTCGTCCCTGTCTTTGAAATTCTATGATTATGTGTGTAATATGTTTTGAAAATATTATGGTTTAGTAAAACAATTATATGTGGATTTAAATTTCATTCCCATAATTTATTCCTGTCTTAATAATCACTTGAATGTTATAGTCTTTGCAAAGGTTTATTTCACAGTCATATCTTAATCAGGATAGTTTATAATAAAATTTTCATTGACGAAAAATATTTTATAATTTTTTAATAAAACCATTTTTATTATCCTAGAGTTATTTATGATTTTTTCATCTAATAGAACAATTTTAGAGTCATTGGCACTTAAAATTATTGAGAAAATATTTTAAGAAAAAAATGCTTTACTATTATTTTCGGTTAAAAATATTATTTCATTAAAAAACCTTTTCTAAATATATTAAAAAAAATTAATTTTAATAAAATTATTTATTATGGTCAATTCTATCTATGTTTTAAATTTTATAAAATTATTTTAAATGAATATTCATTTTCTTCTAAAAAACTCAATTCGGAATTTACTAAAATGTGAAATGTATATTTCTTAACTTATTCAGATTTTAGATAATTTTACGACATCATGACCCGCTAGTTTTGTAATGATTATTTTAAAGCATCTTACATTACTTAGAAAAATATTATCAATGTTTTTGGTGAAAATTTTGTTTTATAAACTAATTTTTAAAATAAAAAGTATATTTTCCTCAATTGTGATTTAAATGATATTTTCTTGTTAATTCTATATTGAAAAAAACAAATATTCTTTTTACATATTATCCACTGAGGATTTGTTTTATTATTATAATAATTATTATTTATATTTATGTTTTATAATCATTTTTAACAAGTAATGTATTGAAATTCACATTCTTCATTCATTTTGTAGCCATTATATTACCTTATTAATAACCACTTTCCTATGATCATTGGAAATTAAATTCCCCTCTATATATACATAATATTTATCCTGGATGTATATATATTTTAAATCATAGATCATTTATACATTTTGTGTTATATATTTAATGATATAATATTGACTAAGAAAATACTGATAAATCTATATTTTCTTGCTCAATATTGATATTTTTTGATAAGGAATAATTTTTCTAAATTAAACGGATTACTTGATATATAAAGAATCTTATAAACATAAGGATATTGGTCTGTATTTTTAATAGATATCACCTAAATTCATCATTAGTTTCGTGATATGAATTTGTTTTCCATCATTAGATAAATGTGTTTTTGGTGTACACTTACCCCTTTGTTTTGAATCGCCTTGTTAAGTGTCCTAATAGAATAGGTATCATGTATCTTAAGATCATGAAATCCAATAATTATTCATTTCATTTATTGAGAATTGAGTCTTTCTAATCCATGTATTTTTTATAATAAAATTATCTATGGATTATATTCATTCATAGTTTTTTTATTAATGGGATATGTGTTTTCAGTAATTTAAATTATCAAATTTATTATGCCCTATGTAGTTGTAATAGTCATACTAGTGATTAAATGGATTTATTTTTTAGGTATTTACCTTTACATATTTAGTTTTATAGTCATAATATTTTAATTTTATGTGTGTTCAATTATTTTCCATTCCAATTTTATTTTTCTCATTGATTCATTATATATTCTGTTGTATAAAACCATTACAGCGAATTTGAGATCTCTATTATATTTTTCTACTTCCAACAATCTATATTGCATACAACAAATTATACAAGAGAATTTTATAGTGAGAATATCAATGTTATCAAAACCATTAATTTTTCATTTTTTTATTCAAATTTGATATTGAAATCATGTATGTATCTAGATTACCAAGACTATAAACATATTAATTCCTTGGGATGTGATTCCATATATGATAGGGCAATGTAATACAATAAGTCATTGGATTTGTGTCATTAGATTTGGGGACATTACAATTATATTCAGATAAATTTTAGTAGATTCCTTTTGAACAAGACCAGGAAATCATTGAATAGGGATCATGACCCTATAATAGTCTTTGAGGATAAATACATAAGAACAACCAATAGTTTTCATAAGGTAGAGTTTATGTGGTTTTTCCTAGAAATTAATCATTATACTGATACTTAATTTGAACATGGTAGAAGAAAAGATGAACCTAAGGCTAATAACATTGAAAACGGTATAATGGGATTGACTTGATCATATCATAGTGTTTGAAAATGAGACTAACTATTCACATGGTTAGACAATTTTGGGGGATATATTTAAGAAAATTCAAATTTTGTATATAACACATTATGAATGATCTGAATTAATAAAAAAAAATGATGACTACTCTGTATGTCTCCGGTTGGTTCATGGGGCTTCCATTTGTCATCATTCTATGCATGAGAGACACATTGGGGTGTAAGAGATCATAGTTCCGGATCCTGCTCTTGGTGTACAAGTTCTGCAAAAACCTGTTAGCATGCCTCCTCCTGGACTGAAGGTCAGCGAGGTGTTCAGTTGGCTGAAGTGTAATCTATATTTTTCCACTATGTGTGGTGATCCTATAGTGGTTTCAACGGGTAGTCCTTCAGGTGGAAATGAGAATGCAGGTGATGATGCTTTGAAAAATCGGGACTTGGTGGTAGGACCTACTAAGTAGTTCTTGGCCGAAGGAGGTATTGGTGGGCGAGGATGGGTAGCAGTTCAACTAGCTAGAGGTCAGTCTACCTCATCCTTAACCGAGGCAGTTAATATTTTAAGGGGTGTCCATAGAATTGGCCATATTTCCAAACCTGGATGTGCGGTTTCTCATGCTATTTTTAGGGCACTAACGGGGTCATAGACTCCTAATGTTCATGATCTACTGGCTCTAGTGGCCCCTTTTCACAAGTCATCAAATCCGACTAAGGTGCATAATCGGTTCTCGTTGTTGGATAAGGCAGTGAAAGAAAATGAAGATCTCGAAGGATGGATTACAGTCATTCCTAGGTGGAAATGCAAGCAGGCCTAGAGTATACACTTAGAAGAGGAGGAATTGAGTGACCAAGATGGGGCCGCAAGAGAACAAGAGGGGGTCTCTCAGAGTAGTGCAGACTATGATCAAGTTGCACTGGCTCAATCCGGTTCAAGGAAAGGGAAACATGGAAACCTTCTACCTAGAATCCTTTTGGCTCCCAATGGTGGAAAGAAGTCAAGACCTCAGATAGATTATTCAGGCACTCTATAGACTATAGTTACCATATCGGCAAGCAAGGCCAATTGCAATTTCTTGGAGGCTATTCCAGGGGTTCCTTTCTTGAACAAGGAAGGGGTATCAGTTTCAGTTAAGACCCCTACGCAGACTAATTTAGAGGTTGGACCGTCTTCTACGCACGGATCTGAAAATCATTAAATTGTATTGGTCGATCCTTTGGTTATCCGGAAGGGAGAGCCTTCATCAGTAGAAGGGGAGGATTCCGCAGTTGAAAAAACTCATGGGTCCTCCTCATGTCCTCTAAAGAAGATATGGTAGAGGGGGTTCTCTTCATTCAGGGCTCAAAGGATGATATAGAAAGGATAAATGGAAGACCATTTCACGTGGGTGTAAGCAAGGAGCACGCCGCTTAGATCGACAAACAACACATAATATTTACCAGAGGCTTCAATGAAAGGAAGATTACCGTGGAGGAGTTCTTACAAATTTAGGACAAGTTTGCCTCTCATTTCCAAGTAATCATTATCGAAGAGCTGGGTAAAACGTAAGCGACCTGTCCTGGAAATTATTCAGGGCAGTCGCATCCAATATTTTCATGTTGGTCTCCTATAGTTCATTTTTCTACTTTTGTTCTTGATGTGCTGTTGTCTTGCTGGTTTACCACATTTTTCCATAAAAGTGGGTCTTAATAAAAAAATTAACTTGGATGGATGGGATAAAGAATAAATTTAAAAGGAAAAAATGAGGACTATTATTGAATGAAAAAATTCCAATCATTGGGATCCATCTGTTTTTTATTTTCTTAAATGTGGAAAACCTACTATTTTTTTTGACTCAATGTCATCTTCTAATGGTTAACTCATTGGGCTTGTAAGGAACTATGTTCAAATAAAATGGATTATGTATTTTTTTAGGATCTAATAATTGAATTGTTGAATATTTCTGTCAAATTTTTTTGTTTTTTATTATAATTATAAATCATCTTTGTGTTATGTACAATTTATGTTGCATATATGTATTTATTAACAATGGAGTTATGGATTCTATAATTGATTTTTTTTTCAGGGACGATCATAAGTTGAATGTCTTCAAACAAAATTAAAAATATTTTTATTGTTAATATAACATAATTATATATATATCTGGAAAAAATTCCAATACAAGGCATTGGTTAAGTATCTGAAACATTTATTGGACCAGGAATTCCTTTACATTTTTATGACATAATATTAATGTAATTAGTAATATTTTCAGTTTATCTCATCTTTGATGTTTTAGTAACAATGGTTCATAACAATTTGTGTCCATTATAGTAATTATATTAACATAGTAATGGAAAACGTAAGACCTACTTTTTAGGAGACAACATGTTTTGTTCGCACAAGTAATAGGGATTGAAACCACAACTGAAGTATTTTAAGGGTTTTTAACCTACCAATAGACTACATGATCTCCTGGTAAATATTTCATTGTTTTTAGTTAATTGATTTTATAACTATACATTAATTATGAACAAGTGGTGTTACTATTATGGTTTATGTATTAAATATTATATTCTTTAACTTGGGCTAGATATATATTTTTTGGAATATATTTAGAGACTTATGAAAATAATTTTCACTATTACATGTATATTATGGATTAGTAAAAGTGAAATTTAATTATTGAATAATAAAAACTTAATTTTTGGATATTAATTTAATATTGTAAGTGATGAATTGGATGTTGGTCAAAGCATAACCAAAGAATTAAATTGAGATTATGAAATTGAAACTTATCAAGTAACTATATATCCCTGTATTCATAGAATATAAAATAATTCCACATCATTATGATGATGAACTTCAAAAAAATCCCCTATGTATACATTCATATAAAAAGAATAAAATATTATTTTAATTCATAACATATTAAGGGTTTTTAGGTCATTGGAACTCCACATATCATTCAATGTGTGGTGATGAGTGACCACTATCAATATCTATAACTAACAATTATTTTATTCTCTATCCATATATTCAAATTACACAAATGTTATGTTATTTTTAAGCTCAGTTATGTGTACACAAATGATAACTTTTTTACATCCCTTTTACTATTATTTATCGGATTGTTTATGCCTTTTTTACGATGTAGTTTTCTAAAAAAAATTATTTTCAAATAGAAAAACTTTTATTTCTGATCGCAAGATCAAATAATCTTGATTCAATTAATTTATGATTGGAAGAATATAATAATAAAAACTCCACAATGATTATAATTTTATTTCAGAGCATATGGGACTTGCAACCCCAATATTTAGCAATCCAAAAATTATATTTTGTTAAATATAATCTCTTTGATAAATTTTGGAACATCCAACCCTATGTATATATGAATTTTAATATTGTATATATTTAAAAACATGTCATTAATTTAGTAGGATTAATATGTAATAACTAAATTATGAATATTATTATCGTATATTATTTTGAAATAAAATAAGAATAATTTAATATAAAATGAAATGATTTTTGAAAAAATACATTATTCTATAAGACAGTTTACTCAAAGTTGGTGTAGATAATTCAAAATTTTTCATGTTTTAATATTTTAGAACATATATTTGGTAAAATTAAATTCATTCCTAAAATCATAATATCATATTTATAATAGTTTTAACTTTTAAAATTTATCTAATTTTGTTCATTTTCCTATGAACAATTGAAAAATACAGATTATTATTGAAAAAAGCACATTCATTTAAATAATTATCATGGTTAATATAATTTTTAATTGGATTTAAATTAAAATTAGTTCATTTATATAAATTGATGAATAGTTTATTTAATAAAAAAATTCATAATGAGATTGGATATTGAAATTTTATATACATGTGAGATGTTTCTCTTAGATCACACGTTTTTTCATTATAAAAGTGGGAATAATTTCAAATTAGATTATTCCACATATGTGAATTTTATTTAAAAAATGGATTAAATAATTTTATTATGTTTAATTGATATTATCTAATATTTAGAATTATTTTTTTACCCATAGGAATATTAAACACAATAAAAACATATATAAATTATAATGGTAAAACATGATTTATCCAGGGGTTAAACTATGATTATAATGGTTTAAAGACAACAACAAATTCTCTAAAACTCAATGATTAATGAACAAAACTAGGATTCCATCCATTTATTTAGTTAAACCATTTTTAGATATGTTGAGAAGGGAATTCCTGATCCCCATGGGCTAGAAACCAATGATTGGGTATCAACAATACACATTGGGAATGATTTCACCCATTTCATTAATAATAAAACAACAATAAAAAGAATCCCAATATCCAATAACAACAACCAAATGAGGTTCCAAAAGTTTTAGATCAAGAGTTTTAAAAAATTTAACAAAATAAAAAGTATTACAATAGAATTTGAGAAAAACATTATCCCAAAAATGATCATGCAATAAGAGGGCATTCAACCTCAATAATCCCCCTCCAACACCTATAGTAAGTGGAACATAGGAAACCTAATCCACCATCACAACCATAATACATCTAGACTATCCCTATGTTATATATAAAAATGTCTACATACAGCCAAAGGTGCATATAGGGCGTAATCCAAATCATAGTAGGATGCCACCCAATGTAAGATTAAATTATATAACTTTAAAATAAAAATCAACAAGCACATTTCCATAAGAATATTTAAAACATTTCCGAGGAATTTTTTAAAGGAATATGTTCTCCTGAAACACAATATAAGTAAATCGTTTTTCCAAAAATACTCTATCCTAAATAAATAAATACAAGGACTTCCATATACCAACTATTAACACCACATCATATGAGTTTAATGTCACAAGAGATCACAATGAGAAATCCCTATAGGAAACTATAATAAGTTGGCCTATGTGGCCCTTATACCTCTAGGATAAAAATAATCAAACTAAACTACCAAAAATGTTCTCTTACAGGTGTCACTAGACATGAGTATGTCCAATATTATTATAGTAGTCTTTATATCATAATCAAAAACTAATAGTGTTCCTATGAATGGGACACAATATAGGAGTCATTACAATGTTATTGCGGTCTCTGATCATATCACATGTTTAGTTGGCCTTGAGGCGTTAATATTTTTAGAAGAATTTAATCTGGGTCCACTTCTGAATCAACTAGCAAACTAGTTCTACTTTTCCATCCTAGATACCCAGTATTCAGTTTTTTTCCCATATTCCATTTCTGATATCACATAAAACATAACTTTCACACACACACATACTAATAATTATAATCACATAGGGAAAATTACTATTTAACATTTTCACATTGATCCAGCAACCAAAATCCTCATGTAAACAACCATTTTCCCTAGAAAACATCTTTATATTTCACATACACCCCCAAAAACATTTGTAAATTCTTTTCACACAAGCTTCAAAATTTTTTGAAACCCATTGGGACACAAAAAAAGGAGAACCCATATGATATCCAACTATTTCGTATAGAAAACTCCTTTAAAATTCATTCTCATGTCAAACCCATTTTATATCATTCTTCACATTTCATTCACAATTTAAAGACATAATTATGGTTTAAAATAATGAATCCAACATGGAAAAAACCTCATTATTATGATTAAAATACACTTCCAGCACCTTAACATTTTTAAAACTCTTTGAAAACACATTTTGAACCTTTCACGCATGGAATAAAACATATTAAAGAAACACCACAATGAAGAAAAACTGAATCATGAGAACATTACTTTATAAAACCCATTTTTATTATATTTTCTTCTTAATCCTATTAAAAAATTCTTACAATTAATGAATCCATTAAACACATCTAAAAAATCCTACAAGGATTCCAAACTCGTCTAATAATGTATGTGATTTAAACAACTGACCTCACACATATAATTTAACAGAATCATGTATGAAACAAAAACCTGACCCCAATAAGACCCTATAATGAAAATATTGAAAACCCATTATTATTACACCCAAAAACACAAGATAAAATTATATTTAGGTCAAAAATCTCTCTAAAATCAGGAACCAATAATGAGGGAAGAAACCCCTAGAAAGTGGTAGAAACTATTAAATAATGGAATTAAAAATGTTAAAACTGCCCAAATATTGATTTTCAAAGACACTAATATGACTTAGAGGAAGCTCACATTGATGCAAATATTATATGGGTGGATGGGTGATAATTTAGAGTTAAAATGGAAGTGGGAACAAGAGTAAATTTTCACTTTTTAATGACCTAGAGAAGTGTCATCATAACACCCCAAGCATTCACGATACGCTTCTCTTTCAAAAATGCAATAGCTTGCATTGTACGCAAGTTCGAGATTATAACACACCGTGACCAATCAATGTAACAGTTATGAATAGTAATACCCACTTTTTGAAATTATATAAATTTTATATTTCGAAATGGAATTCATTTTTTGGATTCAGAATATCGAAATTAGACTATGTTGACTTTTTTGTATTTTTCTGAGAACTTCCTATTTTATATGAATAGTGAAAAATACATAAAAACAACATTTTTAATAAAAATAATTTATAGAGATAAATTATACTATTGAATCGTTTTAAAGTCTAATTAGAATATATTTTTACCATTTTATCCACTGGTGGTCATTAGAATTAATTTCACTTTGAAATTTGACATAAAAAATTGTCAATCTTTTGATATATATTGTTTCTTAAAAACATGCTATTTGTTGCGACAACGGCAATTAATTATAAAATTAATTAATGAAACTTATATTTTGGGAATTTTTTAAAATAGATATCATTTTTGAATTTGGAATATCAATTATAGCTTAGGGTAAAAGTTTTTCATTGTTCTGAAAAACATCAATTTTGGATGAATATTGAAACCACTAAGTGGTAGTTAAAAAACTGATTATTCGTTTAAATGAAACATTACCACTTCTATGATTTTATTTTAAAAAATCATACATACATGGTTGTAATTAGGAAGTAAAATGTGGTTCAATGGGATTAAAATAATTTTTGGTGAATAATAACTTCTAAGTTTAATTAATCACGATTAAAGGTAATTAGTGAAATTTAAGGTAAAAATGATATTATAAAAATATGAAAATACCATTAAAATTGTTGTACCCTTATTGGATAAGTCATTTCCGAACATGAAAATCCATGGGTCAACTTTGGGACCCCATGGAGCCACTTTGGTAGGAAAATAACATTAAAAACGTTTTATTTAATGTTAAAATAAAAATGTCACAAACATGAGCTGTTTTACTAAACAAATTTGTCAATGAGGTTATACAATTCATATTTCTGACTATAAATATTCATTAGAAATATAAAACGATTTAATACATCATGATAATTGTTTTATAATGTGATGACATTAAATAAATTAAATATTTTATGACACCATGATGATGCAGCGATTACCTCACTAATTAACGATTTAAATAAAATAAAAGGATAATGTGAAATCTAAGAATTAAACTTGTAAAACACCTATTGGATGAGTATATTTCGAACCCCTATCACCTTATCTTTTAAATATATAAGCGTGGGTCCGTTAAAATACAAAACTCATTATATAATAAAGTAACATTTTAGGACATTCCAAGAGTGCCTATCCTCTCCTCTTATAAAAGGCCCCCACCACTACCACCTTACTCACACCTTAAAACCCTTTTGTCTCGTCCAAACTCTTCCCAAATACTCTCTCAACATTCTTATCTTACTCATAAAATCTTCTATTTGGGCATAATTATTCACAAGGAAGTCTTTGACTCAAATCAAAAAAAGAGGTACCCGATTTTAAGGTAATGTCTTCTCATGTGTTCTTTTGTTTTATTTTGCTTATCCAACCCCCTAAAATAATTTTGTCAGTTTAGTTTGTTACAAAAACAGTATCTTCAATATACAAGTATGTTTTTATGAGAAGGATTTGATTTACACTTACACACACCTTCGTATAATGGTTAATGAACATACTGTTTCTGTGGTTGGAAAATTTCTGCCTCACAAAACGATGATTGATCAATCATATTTTAACACCTCTCATGGTGGAAATTATGATGAAACTATTTTTATATATGATATATATATTATGTTTTTGTTTTCCTTATGATTCTGTATTTTTAATTTATGGCATAAATTTTTGGTTTCCATTATGGGTAAACGCAATATCTTCATTTTAGGAATGCGGACTACCGCCCCCTCAAAGTGATTTGAATCGTTAATGCCATATGTGGGATGTATAAAGGATGGAGTAAATGGTATTATACATTATATTATACTAGAATTATATTATACCTTTATATAATTATAACTTCATTCCATTAAATATGAAATAGAAATGAGAGTAGCGTTCATGTGAACGTACGGCTTTCCATCTCCATGAACGGTACATTTAATTTCTTACATCTAAATGTTATGTAATATTATAAATGAATGTATATATTGGATATATATGATGTATATGATATCTACATCATGAATATAATTATGGATATAATGTATATTTTACCAAAGGAACAAAGTGTAACTATAATAAGTTTATTTTTGACTCAAGTACCTAAGATCGACAAAACGACCATTATTAATTTAAATATTTACATAATGTTCATAACATGGTAATAAGTGATATAAAAGTAATAATAAACTAGAAAAACGTTCTTAAGAAGGTAGAGATTAACTCTAGTTTATTATTCAGGAGGTTAAATAGAGTTCGAGTCAAGTCGGACACGAGGTAAGGGATTTTATTAAATGACAAAAATGAATTTTTTTCTTGTCCTACGTATGCGGTGACAACGAATTCTTCGGCGTCATGACCATTATTTGAGTTTCGGCTTCCTCTACAAGCCATAACTATTTTTAAAATGAAAAATAAATACCATGTTTTAATTTTCTTTCATTTTGGTATTGAAAATGGTTTTGATAAAGTTTTTATTATATCTATGTGTTGTATTGATATCTTGTGATTGAAGTGTGGAAATATTATGTTTCCATTATGCATGTTTTATGTGATAAAATTATGTTATGGTTTATGGTATGTTTAAACTTGTTCATATGAGGAATTCATTGGACTTAATAAGTGACAAGTGGAGCCCGATATAGCTCCTCGATCCATCGGCAGGTCTCATGAGACAAACTAGTGTCTTGGCATGAGGCCTTGAAAAAATCATATTTGTGGTCTTGGCACGAGGCCTTGGCTACATGGTTATGATAGTCTGGCATTATGCATTCCATCATTATGAAAGTGGTTATTGATATTACATGTGATTATTCGACCAGTAGAATATCCCTGCGAATAAGTAAATGGCATTATTTCATTTTACTTTTTCCATATTATGTTAATGTTTAAGTTTAAAAGGGAATTTGTTTTCATTATACATTGCCTTAAATGTCATGATATTATAATGTCCTATCTTGTATTTCCAATTTCATTATGTGTAATTATAGTGAATACACATAATAGATCTATATTATTTAAAAAATTGATCTTTTTAAGGGACTTCGTCTCAATCACCATTCATTGAGGCATATTTTGTTTTATACACAAATTTCTTTTTTACGGTGTATAAACCCCTTTGAATTTTACATTTATTAAAAAGGAATATTTTATATGAAGCATTTTACTAAACGAAAAAATGGAATGTTTTTCTTGTCATACATATGAGGCGACAACGACTTCTCCTCCGCTGTGACCATTATTTGAGTTTCGGATTCCTCTACAAGCCATTACTTTTTTTTGAAATGAAAAATAAATACCAAGTTTTAATTTTATTTCATTTTGGTATTGAAAATGTTTTTGATAAAGTTTTTATTATATAAATTTGTTATATTGATATCTTGTAATTGAAGTGTGGAAATATTATGTTTCCTTTATGCATGTTTTATGTGATACAATTATGTTATGGTTTATGATATGTTTAAACCTGTTCATATGAGGAATGCATTAGATATAATAAGTGACAGGTGAAGCCCACTATAGCTCCTTGATAAATCGGCAGGTCTCATGAGACAAACTAGTGTCCTGGCACGAGGCCTTGAAAAAATCTTATTTGTGGTCTTGGTATGAGGCCTTGGATACGTGGTTATGATAGTCTGGCATTATGCATTCCATCATTATGAAAGTGGTTATTGATATTTCATGTGATTATTAGACCAGTAGAATATCCATGTGAATAAGTAAATGGAATTATTTCATTTTACTTTTTCCATATTATGATGAAGTTTAAGTTTAAAAGGTATTTTGTTTTCGTTATACATTGCCTTAAATGTTAATGTTTATTTATGAAAGCTTCCGCTATATTGTTATCCTTACTGAGCATCTGAGCTCACCCCTTTCAATGTTTTAATTTTTCCAGGATGTGAAGAAGTATTTTAGGAATGACCTGTAGGGATAGTCTGAATGTGATATGAGTGTGGAAAATGGAGACTATGTTATTGTGATTTTTCAAGTTATGATGTAATGTAAGACTTATTAATGTATCTAGTGTTTCCAAGGACACTAAACTAATCGGTCTTTCGAGACTTGATCTTTTATGATCATGAAAATGTTACGTAATAATGCACTGACTCTGGGTAACTGGGTTCGGAGTGTTATAGTTGGTATCAGAGGTAGTTTAGTACTAACTTTGGAAGCTAGATTTATATAAACTCTGATTAGAGAACATTGCCCAAAGAATGAATTTGAGGATTAGTATAGAAGAACATCATAGAATTTTTTTGTTGTAGAGATTTTGTGAGAATTCCAAGAAGTAAATCCCTGTCTGGATACGAGCAGGTAGAGGCGGCTCTGGAACAGATGTACCTTGGGGTAAAACCCGAAAACACCGCTTTGAGCTAGACTCAAATGGGAACTGGTGCATGACAACGGGCCTTGCTGCACTCTTGGTTAAGACACTCCTAGGGGACTTTCTTAGGATAATTCTCATTTTCTTTATAAACCATTATGAAGGGTTTATGAGTGTATACTTCCTCAGCGGAATGATTTTTATGATTATGGATTATATCCATAAATTGTTCAATTTATGTTAAGTGTTTTACAAGTACGGAATTATGTATTTTGATTCATAAATAATCTAGTTTATGACATTGATTAGAAATGATGCCTAGTGGGAGGAATGGAAATCGTATCAATACACGCACTCCGTGTAGGGATTTCCCACCTAATCAAGATAATTATTGTGGATCTGGAGTTACAACTAGTGCTGATCAACTTATTAACACGCTGGGATAACTCACTCAGGTTATGAATAATAATCTTACTCGTAGGGAGAACCCTGATCCACAACGTGGAGGATCAATGTTAGATTGTTTCATGAGGCAACAACCGCCATCATTCAATGGAAATACAAATCCCTTAGTAGCTGAGAAATGGATAAATTCCATAGAGAAAATATTCCATTCCTTGTGGAGTAGTGAAAGGGAAAAGGTTATCATGGAAGTTTATAGCCTTACTGGAGATATTGATCAATGGTAGTCATTGATTCAAAATACACAGGAAGATGAAGAAGTATCAAGTACGGAATGGAGGGAGTTTAAGGAAATTTTCTTAGAAATATACTTTCCTTGTGACAATCGAGCAGATATGGAAAGGCAATTTTTGAGTCTGAGAAAAAAGGAGGAGGAGAATGTTGCAAAGTATGAGGCCATCTTTATAAGGTTAGCGAGGTATGTTGCAGATTATATACATAACCCAAGTGGTAAGATTGATCATTTCTTTGATGGGTTAAAACCATTTCTCCGTCGAGCTTTAGTATCACAATCCTTTTCATCGTACGAATATATTGTCTCATGTGCTATCAAGACAGAAAAGGAATTCACTAAGTCTTATGACCACAAAGTAAAGCAAGATAATAAGAGAACGGTGGAAGAAGAGATAGATAAAGGGAAAAAGGGAAAGAAGGATTTTCCATTATGTGATAATTGTGGGAAGTATCACTCTGGTGCTTGCTTAATGGAATGGGAGTTTGTTATAAATGTGGAGAAAAAGGTCACCCAGCTCGTGATTGCAAGGGAAAGAAAGAGGCTATCAATGTGGAATGCTAAAATTGTAGGTAAATGGGGAATTATGCAAATGAATTTCCTAGGATTCAGGGAAATTTACCTCAAAAATGGCCAAGGGATCAAGGAGTATCTTATGTTGTTACTATAGTTGAAGTGGAATAATTAATGTATTGGTGATTTTGGACTCAAGGATTATATTCTGGTTATAATAATAATTTAATATATATAAGGATTGTACTATAGTACTTGTTTTTTCATTATGGATTTAATATGATGAGGGTAATCATATTTTTAGTATGTGACAATAAGGGAAACTTTACTTGGTTTGGGGAATCTGATGTTACAATTGATTTTGGAATTTAAAGTCCTTTTAGAGAAAGTCTGGACAGAGGTATTTTGGATAACTATATAGGTTGGAATGGATTAAGTTGAACCTTTGATAGTATTTTTTTAAGGATAAAACATTTCTATAGATTATTTTTGGAATATTATAATACTATAGTTTTAGGAAAAGGAAAACCTGCAAGTTGGGGGATAACCCGTCGCATCGGACAAAGCTGCAGGAATCGAACCCACAACCATAGTGCGACAGGCCTTTATTACCTACCACTAGCGTACAGGAAATCCCTGGTTATTATAAAATATTTTTCCTAATCTAAATGGTATGTGGTAATATTTGAAACCTTATAAAATTCAGATAAATAGAATATTTTTTAGTTCTGTTACCATTTGGAGTGAAATATGGGTTCGTGGTAAAAATTTATTAAATAATGAAAGCCTACATTACAATTAAGTATATTTCATTACATTATTAGAAAATATCTTAAATAAATTTCTCAACATTATAAAATATAACATAAAACAAAAACGTTGTCGGTTAACATTTCCAACTTGGGATTCAATGACCATTTAACGAATCACAAGTTTGTGATTTTCTTGTGGTTAACTTTCTCCTAATCCTATTTTCTACAAATCTCCATCAAACCTTAATGTTTTGTTTCTCTTCCATATCTATATTTTCATAGAATCCTAGTATGGGCTATCTTGGGTGACTGTTGTACTTCTCTTTCTTTCTTTTAGTGTTATATTCTTATTAACCCTATTTCCGATGTGGGTTTTCCACAATGGTATTTTCTATTTTCAACCTTTTATTTTCGAAATACATTTTCAAATTGCGAGGACGCAATTTATTAAAGGAGGGGATAATGAAACACACGAATATTTCACGATACGCTTCTCTTTCAATAATGCAATAGCTTTCATTGTACGCAAGTTCGAGATTCTAACACACCGCGAACAATCAAAGTAATAGTTATGAATAGTAATACCATCTTTTTGAAACCATATAAATTTTATATTTCAAAATGGACTTAATTTTTGGATTCGGAATATTGAAATTAGCCTATGTTGAATTTTTGGTATTTTTCTGAGAACTTCCATTTTTTTATAAATAGTGAAAAATACATAAAAAAACTTTTTTAATCAAAATAATTTATAGTGATAAATAATACTATTGAGTGGTTTTAATGTATAATTAGAATATATTTTTAACATCTTTTTCAATGGTGGTCATTAGAATTAATTTCACTTTGAAATTGGACATAAACAATTGTCAAACTTTTGATATATATTGTTTCTTAAAAACAAGCTATTTGTTGCGACATCGGGAATTAATTATAAAATTAATTAATGAAACTTATATTTTTGGAATTTTGTAAAATACACATCATTTTTGAATTCAGAATATCAATTATAGCTTAGCGTGAAATTTTGGCATTGTTCTGAAAAACTTCAATTTTTGATGAATAGTGAAACCACTAAGTGGTAGTTAAAAAACTGATTTTTCGTTTAAATGAAACATTACCACTTCGATGATTTGAATTTCAAAAATCCGACAGAAATGGTTGTCATTAGGAATTTAAATGTGTTTTAATTGGATTAAAATAATTTTGGTGAATAGTAACTTTTAAGTTTAATTAATCACGATTAAAGGTAATTAGTGAAATTAAAGGTAAAAATGATATTATAAAAGTATGAACATACCTCTACACTTGTCCTAACCCTATTGTATGAGTCATGGCCGACCATGATAATCCATGGGTCAACTTGGGGACCCCATGGTGCCACTTTGGTAGGAAAATGACATTAAAAAGTTTTTATTTAATGTTAAAATAAAAATGTCACAAACATGAGTTTTTTTACTAAAAAAAATTTAAAATGGGGATATATAGGTCATATTTTTGACTATAATTATTCATTAGAGAGCTAAAAAGACATCATAAATCATGATATTTATTTTATAATTTTTAGACATTAAATAAATTAAATATTTCATGACACCATGATGATACAACGATGACCTCATTAATTAACGATTTAAATAAAATAAAAACATAATGTGAAATATAAGAATTAAATTTGTCAAAAACATATTGGATGAGTATATTTAGAACCATTATCACCTTATCCTCGAAATATATAAGTGTGGGACCATAAAAATCCGAAACTCATTATATAATAATGTAACATTTCAGGACTTTCCAAGAGTGCCCCTCCTCTCCTCTTATAAAAGGCCCCCACCACTACCACCTTACTCACACCTTAAAAGCCTTTTGTCTCAGACAACCTCTACCCAAATACTCTCTCAAAATCCCTTTATTACTCCTAGAAGCCTCACTTTGGGCAGAATTCTTCCCAAGGAATCCTTTGGCCCAAATCAAAAAAAGAGTTACCCGATTTTAAGGTAATGTCTTCTCATGTGTTCTTTTGTTTTATTTTGCTTATCCAACCCCTAAAATATTTTTATAACATTATTTTGTAAAAACACAAGTATCCTAAATATAATATGATGTTTTTATTAGAAGTATTTGATTTACACTTACACACACCTCTGTATAATGGTTAAAGAACATACTGTTTTTTGTGGTTGGCAAATTTCTGCCTCACGAAACGATGATTGTTCAATCTTCTTTTAACACCTCTCATGGTGTCCCTTATGATGACACTGTTTTTATATATGATATATATTATGTTTTTGTTTTCTATATGATTCTGTATTTTTTATTTATGGCATACCTTTATGGTTTTTGTTATGGGTAAACGCGATATCTTCATTTTATGAAGTGCAGACTACCGCCCCCTCAAAGTGATTTGAACCTTTAATGACATATGTGGGTTGTATAAAGGATGGAGTTAATGGTACTATACATTATATAATACTGGAATTATATTATACCTTTATATAATTATAACTTGATTCTATTAAATACGAAATATAAATGAAAGTAGTGTTGATGCATACGTACGGCTTACCGTCTCCATGAATAGTACATTTTATTTCTTACCTCTAAATGTTATGTAGTATTATAAATGAATGTATATATTGGATATATATGATTTATATGATATCTAAATCATGAATATAATTATGGATATAATGGATATTTTACCACATGTACAAAGTGTAATTATAAGAAGTTTATTTTTGACTCAAGTACCTAAGATCGACAAAATGACCGTTATTAACTTAAATAATTACATAATGTTAATAACATGGTAATAAGTGATATGAAATTAATAATGACCTTGAAAAAGGTTATTAAGCAGGTAGAGATTAACTCTAGTTTATTATTCAGGAGGTTAAAGAGCGGTCGAGTCAAGTCGGACACGAGGTAAGGGAATTTCTTAACCCAATTTCCATTCTTTGGGTTAATCACTTACATTCAAATTATGTCATGATATTATAATGTCCTATCTTGTATTTCCAATTTCATTATGTGTAATTATAGTGAATACACATAATATATCTATATTATTTAAAAAATTGATCTTTTTAAGGGACTTCGTCTCAATCACCATTCATTGAGGCATATTTTGTTTTATACACAAATTTCTTTTTTACGGTGTATAAACCCCTTTGAATTTTACATTTATTAAAAAGGAATATTTTATATGAAGCATTTTACTAAACAAAAAAATGGAATGTTTTTCTTGTCATACATATGAGGCGACAACGACTTCTCCTCCGCTGTGACCATTATTTGAGTTTCGGATTCCTCTACAAGCCATTACTTTTTTTTTGAAATGAAAAATAAATACCAAGTTTTAATTTTCTTTCATTTTGGTATTGAAAATGTTTTTGATAAAGTTTTTATTATATAAATTTGTTATATTGATATCTTGTGATTGAAGTGTGGAAATATTATGTTTCCTTTATGCATGTTTTATGTGATACAATTATGTTATGGTTTATGATATGTTTAAACCTGTTCATATGAGGAATGCATTAGATATAATAAGTGACAGGTGAAGCCCACTATAGCTCCTTGATGAATCGGCAGGTCTCATGAGATAAACTAGTGTCCTGGCACGAGGCCTTGAAAAAATCTTATATGTGGTCTTGGTATGAGGCCTTGGATACGTGGTTATGATAGTCTAGCATTATGCATTCCATCATTATGAAAGTGGTTATTGATATTTCATGTGATTATTAGACCAGTAGAATATCCATGTGAATAAGTAAATGGAATTATTTCATTTTACTTTTTCCATATTATGCTGAAGTTTAAGTTTAAAAGGTATTTTGTTTTCATTATACATTGCCTTAAATGTTAATGTTTATTTATGAAAGCTTCCGCTATATTGTTATCCTTACTGAGCATCTGAGCTCACCCCTTTCAATGTTTTAATTTTTCCAGGATGTGAAGAAGTATTTTAGGAATGACCTGCAGGGATATTCTGAAGGGGATATGAGTGCGGAGAATGGAGACTATGTTATTGTGATTTTCTTAATTTATGATGTAATGTAAGACTTGTGAATGTATTTAGTGTTTCTAAGGATACTAAAATAATTGGTCCTTCAATAAATGATCTTTTGTGATAATGAAAATGTTACGTAATAATGCACCAACTCTGGGTAACTGGGGTCGGGGTGTTACAGGTGTGGTTACCCTGGAAGGGTTTCCAAACCATCTGGTGACTATGCATCCCAAAATGTATATGTGTAATAGGAAACATGGTTTTACTAGATATTTTTTCAAGCATGCACTAGCCATGATGTTTCCATTGTCCAAAATGATCATTCCTTTATGTTTTCTTAAGTGATTGTGTATTGTTTCCCAAAACCATTATCAAACCATGAACTACTAATTGTGAATCCAAAAATCGCGATTATCAGAAAAAACCAACAGGGGGAAATATATGGAAAAATTAATGAAAAATAAAAACCTAATACCTGAAAAAAATCATATACATGATAATTATCCCCACTATAAAAACATTCAAACCTAAGAAATTCAACTCGAATCCCAGTCGGAGAACAAAAAAGGGAACTCCTTCCAAACCTAAGACATAAAATCCTATGTATAATTCACATCAATACCATGATTCTAGGATACTCAAACCAATAAAATACACTTCAAATAAAGGACTTTTTCCTAATAATCTGTAATATGTACCGGCTACTAAAAAACTGAATATTAGGATCCAATTCCAAATCTTCACAATTCAACACCTGAGATGAATCTGGTTTATACTATTCCATCTAAAAAAGAAACACATCATGAATTTATGATAGAGAAAAAGGAAAAACTAACCTATATTCAACCTTACCAAATCTCTTATTAATCTCAAATGGCCAGACCTACCATGGAATTAGCTTCCCTTTCATACCCAAATGACGATGACCCAAGTGGAGTTACACTTTTAAAAACAATCGGTCCCCACACCGAACTCCAAATATTAGGGCCATCGATTATTGTATGACTTATATAGAGTTTAATCCACCAATAACCACTAAATAATCAAATTAAAATTATCAATTGTATCTTGTATAAGGATTTGTCACAATAGAGAGGTCTATCCCACCTAACTCTAGAAACAAATGGTGACCCACACTGCTGATCATTATGGTCATCCAAGGGTTCCAATATAATAAATGATTGGTAACTATTGTTATATTAAAACTCAACCAATATTAAAATATATATCCCAGGAACCTCCAAAATAAAAAAAACATTCTCAAATAATTTCTTAAAAATCAAATTTACCTTCTTCATTTGACCATCCATTTGAGGGTGGTATGTTTTGCAAAAACTGATTTGTGACCTCAAAACCATCGGAAGGCCTTATGAATAATTAGAGGTATAATTGGGGTCCTTATCTAAAATAGAGGCCATGGTCACACCCTAAACCCTCAGAACCTATTATATATACAAGTATCCCAGATCATCAACTTTGGATTAATACCTGATTGGAATGAAATGGGATTATATAGTTAAATTCTCAATTGCTACCCAAATACTATTACTTCACTAAGGTGTACTAGGTAATACAATAATAAAATCCATGGAGATATCATCAAACTTACAAGACAGGATTGGTAGTTTTTGAAGGAAACTATAGGGTCTTTGGTGATCCTCTTTGACCTGCTAAAATGTATAACAGAATGATATGATGTCGGCTATGTTTTTCATCATATGTGGACACCAAAACAACTGATCAAAAACATAAAACAACTTAGTAGATATTGTGATAAAATCACACTAGGACTCTTTTCGATCCTACACCACCACATTACCGAATGATAACAACACTACAAAGGGACCTTGAATTACATGACTCCCCTCAGGTGACAAAGAACAATCCTAAGGCATCTCCCCACATGTTAGAAACTACATATAACACTTGAACGACTCATCACATAGATTCTCATTCTAAATATACCCCATAAGTAATGGTTTCTGCTGAAAATTGGCCGAGAACACAACTCCACTATATCCCTTAGACTCGACATGCATGTGAGAAATGATCCTCATTAAATACCACCCATTAGTGGAATCTTTCAAAACCTTCATTATTAGTATTATACTCCCTAAATCCTCCATAACAGGATACTTACCTATTAAATAGACAATATAATAATATAACCCATTAAGACACGCATTCCAATGATTTTTCATTAAAATCAAATCCTTGTGGAAGAAAATGAAGGGTAAACTCTTATGGTCCAAATAAATCATAAAAGTATCCACAAAAAGACAATGGATCCACATATTCTGGTCATGCATCAATACTAATAATTCTAGGTCATGATTTGGGAAATTTATTTCCTCTGGTCGGTGTTGGAGAGAACCATACACCAACACATGGTCTTCTTACATCAGCACACACTAAAGACCCATACATTAGGAATAAAAATACACCACATAAGTCTTTTTAAATTCCTAAAATATCAAAATAGTGTTTGTGGGTAACATCTAATTTATCTCCTCATAGGGTTCCTGACACTATGGTAACCATTTAATTTTTACCCTATTCTGGGTATGCACTATCATTGGTGAAGAAATATAAGAGAAATATTGAAAAAATAGAATGTAATACCATTCCAGGCCTAAGTAGATCTTGAGATAAAATATATTCAATGTTTTTCCCTTAAAATCACTTCATTTATCTTAATAGGGTCCACTAAAACCCCACATTTTGATATCACATTGCCCAAAAACATCACCTCACTATTCTAGATGATGTAATTAGAAATCATTGCATAGATATGATGACCTAGAAGGGTTCCCAAAAAAATTACCCAATGTCTCCCATGCTCCACCTTGGTCCTTGGAATGACCAGGATATTATTAATGAATACAGTGATAATTTAATAGAGATACTAGTGGAAAAACCTATTCATGGGAGCCATAAAAGAACATTGGATCATTTTCTAGCTTGAAAGGCATGAGAAAATACACAAAAATTGGTGTACCTCATATGGAAGTTTGTTTCAGTAGATATATCTCTCTAACAATAACATGTTGTCACCCAGAATGAATTTTAATCTAGGAAAGACAATATACATCAATCATCCAATCGAACAGTTCGTCAATATGTGGAAACATGTACATGATCTTAATTGATACATTATTTAAATTCTATCAATAAATTACAAAATAGAGGGATCCATTGAACTATTTCACAAATAGATCATGGGATGCCAATTTGAAATGATCAAGTGAATGAATCCATTGGATTCTAAATGGAATAAAATTTCTTATAATTCCATCAACTCTGTGGGGGAAATACGATATTAGGTAAAGTATATCAGCGGCATTCATGACACAAAATCAATGGAGAACTCCACATCCTACTCCAGAAGAACTCCAAAAAATAATCTTGAAAATCATATTGGAACACATACACCACAAGTGGTAATCTAGTTTCAGTAACACTATCACCACCATCAATTTTCAGTGATGAGATCTGATTAATATGGATCCAAATTTCTAGAAGTGGAAGTCCACCACATCATGTTTGAGGATCACCCTAAAAAATATGGGTACTTACATTAAGTGCCTCAAAACTCAACCACAAAATATAAAAAACAACAAATTCCTTGAATCTCACTATCCAATCCAAACAATGGATCAGGTCAAGGAGGTCCATTTCCAAAACCCAAAAAAACACATTATAGCTTGACCCCAAACACAGTGAGTACACAATATGACTGAGTTTTGGGAAATCCTAAATATATTAGAAACATATTTTCCATGAAAAAATCATTAATCATTAATATATCATATAATTTCTTTTAATTAGGAAATTATTTACATATCTCATGAAATTAAAACTATTTCATTATGACTCTTATAAAATAACATAGAAACAACACCACCATCTTGGAATAATATATCCAACACCCATGTTAACTCGTATTCACATTTAATGGAATAAAATATAATTATTTTGGAATTATTTTTTTAGATATAAATTGGTACTCAATACATTGGAGAGCTATATCATGGGGTCACCCATTATTACCTATAATGTGCAAGGATCGTATTTTTTAAAATAGAATATCTTTTTACTTTTTCCAAAAAAGGAATTATTGAAAACATAATATTGAACTAGTAATCGAATACACGTTTCATTTTAAAAATAATTTTTAAGGAAAACTTTTTTATGTATTTAATAAAAAAATTGAAAGAATATATTTTATGTCATAAAATGTGAATAAAAATTAAATTAAAAAAATGAAAATATAATGATTTATATTAGTAAATAAATCTAATGATGATAGAGGAAAAAATCAATCTTTAAGAAAAAATTTGAAAATAAATTCATTCCATACTATCAGAATGAATAAAATAATATGAATATCGATAACTAGAAATAATATTTCACTCGTTATTTTGAAAGGAAAATCGATGAAATTAGAAAATGGCCTCATGAATCCATATAATTAAAGTTAAATATATTTATAATAAAATAATGATGAATATGAAGTTGGAGAGGAATGTGTTCACAATTTAGCTTAAATACATTTAATGTCTTGAATTAAAATAACAACCCCTTTCCATGAATCCTAACATACCTAGATCATATTCTATTGTTTTGAATAAAAAATTATATATACAATTTCATTTTATATATAAATATAAAATCATTTTTGATGACTTTTTTATATATAACATTATGATCCATGCCAGAATCATTAAAGGTTAGTTTAATTATATATTATATTCATAAACATATCATTTATATACATTCTTTGATATCACTCAAATTGTTTTACCACTTTCAACCCTTCTAAACATTACCTACATAAAATTTTATTAAAACCCATGGAAAAGACAATATAAAAAAGGGAGATCTTAGATTCCCAATATGGGTAATCATGAGAGATATTAATCAATGATCATTTAAAATAATAAGATATGAAAAATATTTTGAGATCATGACATTTCAAGAAATATTCTTACGTAATCTGCAATAATCATAATCATCATTCAGGGCATAAATAATTATCATTTCAATAGTCTATAATAATATATTTGATAAACATTAATAAATAATCCAATAATCATATGTTCAATTTATAAATAGGTGGTTCTATAAAAAGGTATAGAAAATGTATCAGATTCTAAGGTTAAAAAATTAAACCAAAAAATCATTATGAATTAGAAATTTTCAGCACTATCACATAATGAATCAATATTATAAACATGTTTTCCTTAGTGGATGACAAACATAAATTTGTTTTCCATAGTTGGTAAGAAACATTGACTTCTGTCCCATGTTGGATCATGAATATCAACTTATTTCTCTCAGAAATATTAAATGATATAAATCAACACCCTGTTAATTAGTGAGGGATTTAATTATGAACCAATAATTCTTTTACCGAAGGACATGTATATCAATTCCATAGGATCATAAAAAACATGCATATCATCATATCATAAAACATGAAAAGAATAATGTTTTCATAAAATTTCCATAATTTCATCAAATTATAAGCCATGAAAAATAATAGGTATTTGTAAACATCTCATCAAAATATTTCTAAAATATTTATAGAATGAATAAAGTTGGTATTATATGATCATACTATTGAAAAAACAATTAACATCAAAGTATGTTATCTTTTATAAAAATTCATTTAAAATAATTAGTAAAATATTTCTGGAGGAAAATAACCACTTCACATTAAAATAAATTATTTAAATGATAAAATTTCTAAAACAGTAAGAAAAAAGTTTTTTGAAAATAAAATTTATTTTTTTAATTAAATTTAAAATCATTGAGAGTCCATGATGGATGGAAATTTCATTCATTTTAAATATGATAAAACAAAATATTCCTTTCTCAATTTCGTAAAATTTCAGAAAGTACATCATTACGAATGTGATAAGAATAAACATTTTAATTTTTTTTTTAAATTTCATTAATTGGAAAATAATGGATTTTTAATAATAATAAAAGAATATTAAAAATCAATAATTTTTTTTGAAAAAAGGTTGTGAATGAAAAATTATTTTCATTTGAAAATAGATAAATAACGTGTTTTACATAAAAGCATTCACGCGGTCATTTGAGATGACAAAGTGAAGAAAATTAATAGAAAAGGGGGATTCTATAGAAATTACCATAGGAGAAGAAAAATGATCTTGATTTATCAAATAATAATGATATAGTTTCTCTAATTGAAATCCTGACATGGACAATCATGAATTTAATGTTATCGAAAAAAATTCCTTCACCTTGAGTCTTTTCTTTCTACAAACATGTTTGAACCTCATCTTTATCAAGAGGCCTATATTAGGTTACTTATTAAGGGTACCTACGTTTTTTTAAATACCATGACCACTACATCATGGTTACAAAATTTGTGAATTTAAATGGATTAGAGTTTGTTATGTTAGAGGGATTAATGTCATGTAATAATGGGAAGGGAGGGGTTTCCTTCTTTAAGGGTGGGAGAGGAAAAACATTTAATTTCTTAAAAATTCAATAATAATAAATTTATTATCAAGGAATATGATACAAAATGGCCATAAATATGATGAAAAAGAGGCTAGGGTAGAAATAATATCATGCAATGAAATTTAGATATGTTTTTCTATCATTTAAATACAAATCTATTTCATTTACCCCTTTATTAACCACATTTAAACGTAAATTTTGTATAACAATTTCCAATATTAAAGTGTTAAAAATGTTACAAGTGAGAATCGTAGATAAACCATAGTTCATATGATTAACTATATACCATTTACTTGACAAAATATAATTGTTTATAAGTTTTTAATCATTTTATAAAATGGTTTTTATTATATAATCGAATTAATTTCAATTTTGGAACTCTTCACTAAATTTACATTAACAACACCAAATAAATATTGAATTAAAATATCATACCTTTAATAATTATTATTATATTATATATATCTAAAAAAATAATGGATACTAATATCTCACTCAAAGTATATAACTTTTAATATTTTTTAATTATTTTATTAATTTTTTTTGTTGAATAAAAATATATTATAAAGATAGTACCCGAACCATTTAACTTAAAATTATAATTATTAAAATTTATAAATAAACTACCACAATGAAAAAAAATATTCAGTATATGAATATAACATTTAGAAATAAACTTATATCCTTTTTATCATAATTTAAAAATTTTAGATATATTAAAGTCAAGGGAGTGACATGGTAAATTTATTTTTTCATAAAATTTATATAAATATTAAAATAATAGGAATATGGAAAATGTGACCATTTAGTGGAGAATTTATTTGATATGGCTAAACTCCAATCATCTAATATGATAAAGGTAAGTGTTTGAGAAGTTTTAATGCTTTATCACATTGTTTTAACCCAATTTTAACAATTTTACATTTATAGGGGTGGAAAAAATTAACTATGGTCGCTATTAATATTGAACAAAAATAAAAGGAACATACTAAACAAACTACATCTTATTAGTTGGGAATATGGATTCATTTTTTAGGATTCAATTTCTAAAATTATACTTAATTAATTTTAATATAAGTGCACAAAGCGTGATAAAACATGATTTTTATAAATAAAATATATTTTAAACATAAAAATGTATTTAATATTATACCATGATTTAAAATATTATAATAATGTTATAAAATATCAATAAATTTATTATATATAATTTTTTTTAAAATGATTCAAAAATATAGATCTATTATATTTATTAAGATAGAAACAACATTACACCCAAATAATATGTTTTTCAAAACCTCATATTTACATTCAAATGATTATTATATACATTTGTAATCAATTGATAACCAATGAATTTATATTATGCATAAATTTTTCATAATATTGTCAGTATCATTCATACACTCTAATTTATTTTCAATGTTATAATGTAATTATATATAAAACCATTCAATTAAACTTATAGTTATTCGTTTCACATGTTATAAAAATATTTATATTTGTAGAAAAATAGATATGTTAATATCATTGTAGTTGATATTATACCCCCCAAAAATTTATTTCACCATCAAAATTCTGTTACATTGGTTTAAAAAATGACTAAAGGTCTATTTCATCAAATCATTATGTTCCTATATAGATTCTTCTTTTTTACAATCTATCTACAAAACATTGACCTGATGATTGGTCTTGTTTCATAGAGCATTATCTCTACAATCTAAAATCTACACAATTTGTACCTTATAAGGGAGATATTCAAAAAGTAATAAGACATTAGATTTTTTGTAATTATTAAGGATCTGATATGTTCTTCCTCATAAGGGATTTATGAAACCCAACGTTAAGTTGATATAGATTCGGTGGAAACACTATGAGATATGCAACCATCCCTACTCAATTAGGAAAATTAAAGAGGAAAATATAACTACGGATAATATATATTTTTTAGAATATAATATCATAATTTAATGGATAAATTTATATAAATATTTTTTCAAAAACATTGATGTTTATATTGGAACAATTATTGCTAGAAAAACATTTCAATCAATTTACAGCTGTCTTTAAGTTCTATTTAATGGATTTTACCTTCTCATTCATTTATTTATCTAGATTGGGTCTTAATATCTTTCACTCTATAACCATATCCTAGAACGTTGGATATTTTTACATCTTATAATAGAGGTTTTAATATAGAGAAATCAAACTTCTCATGCAATGTAATTATTGTATAAAAAAATTACTATCAGAAGAAGTTCATCCTACCCACATTTGAAATAAAGAAAACCAAACATAAACATATAGTATAGGGTTTGAACGGTTATTTTAGATTGACCATATTTATTAGGATTATAAAAAGTACTTCATCAAATTGTTATATCTAGAGCCTGTAAAATATATCTCCAAAACAACAAGGTGAAACATGGATATAATTAATATATAATAAAATATGGTATCAATGAAATATCATCAAATCATTAATTTTTAACCTATAATGTTGATAAATAGATACACATTATCTGATGGTAGTATATTGTGATGAATATTAATGTTGATTGATAACAACATAAATAATAATACACCCAGTAGAAGTTTTGGGGAGTCTGAAGATGAAATCCTTATTGATGTTTTCCCATTTCCATTCTGTCATGGTAATTCTTATATTTTCGACTTAGAATTATATCCCTCATAGTTAATTTTTTGACATAACATGTACTGAGATACATTATTTTCATTGTCAATTTCAAGAATGTTCCAACAAGAAAATTATTTCATATTAATTTAAATCATTTTACTATAAAGATGAATTGATAATGTTGAATTATATGTGTTATCCAATATATCCTTTTTAAATTCTAGTTTTTATAAGAAAAAAACATGATTTATGAACATTTTCGTACCTTCATAATCAAGTTAAAACTCACAAACATTTGTCACATTATTATGTTTTTACACATCTTCCTTATATGCGTCTTTAATATTAATATGGATATATGGTTGGAGGCTAATTTGAGATGGACAATATTTATCTTCTTCCTAAAATATCACTAGATGATTTATATGAAAATCCAAAAATATTGGATCAATTTTCAACCTCATCATAGATAAGTTATCATGATCATTTCAACTCACAGTATCTACAACCTTGTTTTCTTTCCCAGGGTCGTAAAGTATTAGAATGAAATAGTCTTTTAGAAGATCACTCTTTCTTCCATGACACATATTCAAGTTTTTATTTTGGGAAAATATAGTTCAATAATTTTTTATTTGTATATATGTAACACATTTCAGTGTAATAAAAATTCCACTATATCTTTAATAAAAACATTAAAACTTTCATCTCCAAAAATAATGGTTCTAAAATTGTGATCATGTTCCTTCAATTGGCATGAAGAAAATTCTATGACCATATAATTCCATGTAACCATCCAAACATAAAAATAAAATAACAATTTATTCAATATATTACATGGTAAATAATGATAATCTTAAATAACCCACAAGTTTTATTTCATTACATTTTATATCTTAGATAGATTGTTAACCATGTAACCCCAAGTCTAAATGAATTGTAATATAAAATGATGTTATAAAATGGACATTAAATTGGGTGGTATGAATATTACTAATGAAACTCTCGATATAATTTATATATATTGATAATATATGAAAAATACATTAAAGGTAAAATAAATGTTTTCTAAAAACAATATTTTTTATCAAAATAACTATTTCGTTACTCTTTTCACATGAAAAATAAAAATCATATTTAATAATTTTCGAAAATTTAATAATTAAAACTTATTTTATTTTTTAAATGTAAATATCAAAATTATCTTAGTTTTAATATTCAGAATTTTCCTAAAATGTTGTATTTTTCGATGAATATTGAAAAATATTTATTTTATTAAAAATATACCTTTTCATTTAAATTATTAACAATGATAACATATTTATTGAATTTTATTTAATATAAAAATAGTTTAATTATTTTACAATTTCACAATACTAGGTCTCTGTAATCAATTAGAAATTGAATTTGGATATTATAACTGTATATACATATGTGAATTTTCTCTTTGGAAAATCGTTCTTTGCCACATCTATGGGTATAATTTAAAATTTGATTATTCCATATTTTTAATTTAATTTGAAAAAACTGATTAGATATTTTTAATAATTATAATTTATATATTCAAATAGTTTTGACATAATTCATTATCATTTTGAAAATTTAATTCAATGAAATATAATTACCATGGTTAAGTAGAAAACTAATTTATCTGGAGGATAAACTATATGGATTAAAGAAAAAAATGAATGATAAAATTGTGAAAAAATAATTTTATGAAAATAATTATACCTTATTAGCTCTGTGGTTAAGGAAGAAAAACTTTTATTGGAATTCTCAATTATAAAAACAAGTGTGAAATTGAATCATTTCCAAAATTCCATGTGTGTCCTCTTCCCAACATATAAAAAGACACCACCGCTATTCCATAAAAATAATTAAAGGTTTACTTTAATGATGTATTAGATAGATTTATATTATAGTTATGATGTTTTTTTAATTTTAATTTATTATAATATCATATTTAATTTCTTACTTTCATGTTCATTTAAAATACAACCATGTTGCTCATATATGTCGGAAACTACCAACTCCCAAATTGATGTGATTATTTTTTCACTTTATATTTAATTGAAATGTATTAATGAAAGAATTATTTATTATATTCGATATATATGACATTATATGGATGTTTAAGGATTAATATATCACCAAAATTCTTATCCATTCACTCATTAATGGAATGATATCATCAATCGAGTGTTTGAATGAGTTGCCATCTCCAAAAATTGATGTGATTCCTTTTCCATTTCAACCGTTAAATAATGAGTAATAATATTATAAGATGAGTAAATATGATATTTATTACTCTGATATAGTTATGGATATTATGAAACAATATAATATGTGTAAAAAATATAAATTTCAAGATAAAACATGCTTAAAAAAGAAAATTATACACTAAAAACTATGAAAATAATGAAATATTATAATCAAATAATCATAAAAATATAATAATTGGATCATATATGATATTATAAATATCAATAATTTTACATAATAAATTATTATATTGTATAAAATAATTATACATTATATTAAATCAATTTAAAAAAAGATTAGTGATGTAATGGACTTCATCTAAATTCCCCAACATTATAGAATATAGTAATGTTATGGAGGCAATTTATTTTATATAGTGTAAATAATTCACAATTTTAAAATAATATCATTATAATTTAATTATTCATGGTATTTTATAATTTAAGATTAATTATTTCATCTAATGGGTCTTGGAAATGAAATTCCAAAGTGGTAAAGAATTTTGTAATGTAATTTATTTTTATTAGATATATTAACTAATCCCTCTCTTTGAAATTCTATGATTATGTGTGTAATATATTTTGAAAATATTATGATTTAGTAAAACAATTATATGTGGATTTAAATTTCATTCCCATAATTTATTCCTGTCTTAATAATCACTTGAATGTTACAGTCTTTGCGAGGGTTTATTTCAGAGTCATATTTTAATCAGGATAGTTTATACTAAAATTTTCATTGACAAAAATTATTTGATAATTTTATAATAAAACCATTTTTTTATTATCCTGTTGTTATTTGTGATTTTTTCATGAAATAGAACAATTTTTAAAGTCTTTGGCACTTAAAATTATTGATAAAATATTTTAAGACAAACATGCTTTATTATTCTTTTCGGTTAAAAATACCATTTCATTAAAAAAACTTTTTCTAAAAATATTTTAAAAAATTTAATTACATATAAATTATTTATTATTCACATTTCTATCTAGGTTTTACATTTCATAAAATTATTTTAAATGAATATTCATTTTTCTTCTGAAAAAGTCAATTCGGAATTTACTAAAATATGAAATGTATATTTTTAAACTTAATCAGATTTTAGATAATTTTATGACTTCATGGCCCGTTAGTTTTAAAATGATTAATTTAATGCATCTTACATTACATAAAAAAATATTATCAATGTTTTTGGTGAAATTTTTGTTTTATAATCTATTTTTGAAAATTAAAGAGTATATTATCCTCAATTGTGATTTAAATAATATTTTCTTGTTAATTCTATATTCAAAAACATCTATTCATTTTACATATTATCCACTGAGGATTTTTTTGATTATTATAATAATAATTATTTATATTTGTGTTTTATAATCATTTTTAACAATTAATATTTTAAAATTCACATTCTTCATTCGTTTTTTTATCCATTATATTTCCCTAGAAATAACCACATTCCTATGGTCATTGGCCATTAAATTCCCCTCTATAAATACATATTATTTATCCTGGATGTACGTATATTTTAAACCATAGATCATTTATACATATTGTGTTATATATTTAATGCTATAATATTGACTAAGAAAATACTGATAAATCTATATTGTCTTGCTCAATATTGATTTTTTTTGATAAGGAATGATTTTACTAAATTAAACGGATTACTAGATATATAAGGAATCCTATAAACATAAGGATATTGGTCGGTATTTTAAATAGACATCACCTAAATTCATCATTAGTTTCGTGATATGAATTAGTTTTCCAGCATTAGATAAATGTGTTTTTGGTGTACACCTACCCCTTTGTTTTGAATCTCCTTGTTAAATGTTTTAATAGTATAGGTATCACGCATCTTAAGATCATTAAATCCAATAATTATTCATTTCATTGTTTGATAATAGAGTCTTTCTTATCCATGTATTTTTTATAATCAAATTATCTATGGATTCAATTCATTCATAGTTTTTTTATTAATGGGATATGTGTTTTCAGTTATTTAAATTACCAAATTTATTATGCCCTATGTAGTTGTAATAGTCATATTTGTGATGAAATGGATTTATTTTTTAGGTATTTACATTTTCATATTTACTTTTATAATCATAATATATTAATTTTATGTGTTTTCAATTATTTTCCATTCCAATTTTATTTTTCTCATTGATTCATTGTATATTATGTTGTACAAAACCGTTACAGCAAATTTGAGATCTCTATTATATTTTTCTATTTCCAAGAATCTATATTGCATACAACAAATTATATGAGAAACTTTTATAGTGAGAATATTGATATTATCAATAACATTAATTTTTCATTTTTTTATTCAAATTTTATATTGAAATCATGTATGTATCTAGATTACCAAGACTACGAACATATTAATTCCTTGGGATGTGATTCCATATATGATAGGGTAATGTAATACAATAAGTCATAGGATTTGTGTCATAGGTTTGGGGACATTAAAATTGGATTCAGATAAATTTTAGTAGAATCCTTTTGAACAAGATCAAGAAATAATTGAATAGGGATCATGACCCTATAATAGTCTTCGAGGATAAATACATAAGAACAACCTATGGTTTTTTTAAGGTAGAGTTTATATGGTTTTCCCTAGAAATAAATCATTATCCTGATACTTAATGTGAACATAGTAGAAGAAAAGATGAACCTAAGGGTAATAACATTGAAAAGGGTATAATGGGTTTGACCTGATCATATCACAGTGTTTGAAAATGAGCCTCACTATTCACATGGCTTGACAATTTTGGGGGATATATTTAAGAAAATTCAAATTTTGTATATAAAACAGTATGAATGATCTGAATTAATAAAAAAAAATTATGAATACATTGTATGTCTCAGGTTGGGTCATGGGGAATACCTTTTTCATCGCACTAAGCATGAGAGACACATTGGGGTGCAAGAGATCACAGTTTCTGATCCTGCTCTTGGTGTACAAGTGCTTCAAAAACCTATTAGCATGACTCCTCTTGAACTGTAGGTTAGTGATGTGTTTAGCTGGCTGAAGTGTCATCTTTATTTGTCCACTCCGCGTGGTGATCCTGTAGTTGTTGCAATGGGTAGTCCGTCAGGTGGAAATGAGAATGCAGGTGATGATTCTTTGAAGAATGGGGACTTGGTGGTAGGACTTGTTAAGTAGTTCTTACACGAAGGAGGTATTGGTGGGCGAGGATGGGTAGCAGTTCAGCTAGGTAGAGGTCAGTCTCTCTCATCCTTTACCGAGGTAGTTAATATTGTAAGGGGTGGCCATAGAATTGGCTATATTTCCGAACCTGGATGTGCGGTTTCTCATGTTGTTTTTAGGGAACTAAAGGGGTCTCAGACTCCTAATGTTCATGATCTAGTGTCTGTGGTGGCCCCTTTTCACAGGGCATCAAATCCGACTAGGGTGCATAATCTGTTCTTGCTGTTGGATAAGGTAGTGAAAGAAAATGAAGATCTCGAAGGATGGATTACGGTCATTCCTAGGTGGAAATGCAAGAAGGTCGGGAGTAGACACCTAGAAGAGGAGGAATTGAGTGACCAAGATGGGGCTGCAAGAGACCAAGAGGGGGTCTCTCGGAGTAGTGCAGACTATGATCAAGAGGCACTGGTTCGATCCGGTTTAAGGAAAGGGAAACAAGGAATCCTTCTAACTGGAAGCCTTTGGGCTCCCAATGGTGGAAAGAAGTCAAGACCTCGCATTGATTATTCAGTTACTCCAATGTCTATAGTTACCATATCGGCAAGCAAGCCCAAATGCAATTTCATGGAGGCTATTCCAGGGGTTCCTTTCTTGAACAAGGAAGGGGTATCAGTTTCAGGTAAGACCCCTACGCAGACTACTTCAGAGGTTGGGCATTCTTCTATGCACAGATCTGCTAATTAGGAAAGTGGATTGGTGGATCCTTCGGTGATCAGGAAGGGAGAGCCTTCAATATTAGTAGAGGAGGATTCCGTAGTTGAAAAAACTCATGGGTCATCCTCATGTCCTCTAAGGAAGATATGGTAGAGGGGGTTCTATTCATTCTGGCCTTAGAGGAGGATGTAGAAAGGATGAATGGAAGACCATTTCATGTGGGTGTAATCAAGGAGCAGGCCTCTTGGATCGACAAACAACACATAATATTTACCATAGGCTTCAATAAAAGGATGATTACCATGGAAGAGTTCTTAAAATATTAGGACAAGTTGGCCTCTCATTTTGATGTGATAATTATCAAAGATATGCGGAAAACGTAAGCAATCTGTCCTAGAAATTATTCAGGGCAGTCACGTCCAATATTTTCAAGTTGGTCTCCTATCATTCAGTTTTCTACTTTTGTGCTTGATGTGATATTGTCTTGCTGGTTTCACACATTTTTTCATAAAAGTGGGTCTTTATAAAAAAAATTAACTTGGATGGATGGGATAAAGAATAAATTTCAAAGAATAAATGAGGACTATTATTGAATGGAAAAATTCCAAACATTGGGATCCATATGTTGTTTGTTTTCTTAAATGTGGGAATCCTACTAATTTTTTGACTCAATGTCATCTTCTAAAGGTTTAATCATTGGGCTTGTAAGGAACTATGTTCAAATAAAATGGATTATTTATTTTCTATTAGGATCCAATAATTGAATTGTTGAATATTTCCTTCAAATTTTATGTTTTTTATTAGAATTATAACATATCTCTGTGTTATGTACAATTTTTTTGCATGTATGTAATTATTAACAATGGAGTTATAGATTCTATAATTGATTTTTTTAAGGACGATCATAAGTTGAATTTTTTCAAACAAAATTAAAAATATTTTTAGTGTTAATATAACATGATTATATATATTTCTAGAAAAAATTTCAATACAAGGCATTGGTCAAGTATGTCAAACATTTATTGGACCAAGAATTCCTTTACATTTTTATGACATAATATTAATGTTATTATTAATATTTGCGGTTTATCCCATCTTTGATGTTGTAGTAACAATGGTTCAAAACAATTTGTGTCCATTATAGTAATTATATTAACATAGTAATGGAAAATGTAAGGCCTACATGTCAGGAGACAACATGTTGTGTTCGAACAAGTTATAGGGATTGAAACCACAACTGAAGGATTTTAAGGGTTTTTAACCTACCACTAGACTACATGATCTCCTGGTTAATATTTCATTATTTTTAGTAAAATTATTTTATAACTATTTATTAATTATGAACCAGTGGTGTTACTGTTATGGTTTTTGTATTAAATTTTATATCCCTTAACTTTGGCTAGATATATTTTTTTTGGAAAATATTTAGAGACATATGAAAATAATTTTCACTATTACATGGATATTATGGATTAGTAAAAGTTAATTTTAATTATTGAATAATAAAAAATTAATTTTTGGATATTAATTTAATATTGTAAGTGATGAATTAGATGTTGGTCAAAGCATAACCAAAGAATGAAGAGATTATGAAATTGAAACGTATCAAGTAACTATATATCCTTGTATTCATAGAATATAAAATACTTCCACATCATTATGATGATGACCTTCAAAAAAATCTCCTATGTATACGTTCATATACAAAGAATAAAATATTATTTTAATTCATAACATATTAAGGGTTTTTAGGTAATTGGAACTCCACAGATCATTCAATGTGTTGTGATGAGTGACCACTATCAATATCTATAACTAACAATTATTGTATTCTATATCTATATATTCAAATTACAAAAATGTTATGTTATTTATAAGCCCAGTTATGTGTACACAAATGAGAACTTTTTTACATCCCTTTTACTATTATTTATAGGATTTTTATGCCTTTTGTACGATGTAGTTTTCTAAAAATAATTATTTTTAGATAAAAAACTTTTATTTCTCTTCGCAATATCAAATAATCTGGATTAAATTAATTTATGATGGGAAGAATATAATAATAAAAACTTCACAATGATTATAATTGTATTTCAGATCATATGGGACATGCAACACCAATATTTAACAATCCAAAAAATATATTTTGTTAAATATAATCTCTTCGATAAATTTTGGAACATCCAACCCTATGTATATTTGAATTGTAATATTGTATATATATAAAAACATGTCATTAATTTAGTGGGTTAAAAATTTAATAACTAAATTATGAATATTATTATCATATATTATTTTGAAATAAACTAATAATAATTTAATATAAAATGAAATGATTTATGAAAAAATACATTATTCTAGAATACAGTTTACTCAAAGTTGGTGTAGATAATTCAAATTATTCAGGTTTTCATATTTTAGAAATATATTTGGAAAACTTAAATTCATTCCTGAAATCATAAAATCTTATTTATAATAGGTTTGACTTTTAAAATTTATCTAATTTTGTTTATTTTCCTATGAACAATGAAAAATTCAGATTATTATTGAAAAATGCATGTTCATTTAAATAATTATCATGGTTAATATAGTTTTTAATTGGTTTAAAAATAAAATTAGTTCATTTATATAATTTGATGAATAGTTTATTTAATAAAAAAATTCGTAATGAGATTGGATATTGAAATTTTATATACATGTGAGAAGTTTCTCTTTGATCACACCTTTTATCAATATATAAGTGGGAATAATTTCAAATTAGATTATTCCACCTATGTGAATTTTATTTGAAAAATGGATTACATCATTTTATTATGTTTAATTGATATTATCTAATATTTGAAATTATTTTTTTACCAATATGAATAGTAAACACAATAAAAATAAATTTAAATTATAAGGGTAAAAAAAGATTTAGCCAGGGGTTGAACTATGATTATAATGGTTAAAAGACAACAAAAAATTCTCAAAAACTCTTTGTTTAATGAACCAAACTAGGATTGCATCCATCCATTTAGTTAAACCAGTTTGAGATATGGTGAGAAAGGAATTACTTATCCCCATGGGCTAGAAACCAATGATTGGATATCAACAATACACATTTGGAATTATTTCACCCATTTCATTAATAATAAAACAAAAAAAAAGAATCACAATATTCAATAACCACAACCAAATGAGGTTCCAAAAGTTTTAGATTAAGAGTTTTAAAAAAATTAACAAAACCAAAAGTATTACAATAGAATTTTAGCAAAACATTATCCCAAAAATGATCATGCAATAAGAGGGAATTCTACCTTAATAAACCACCTCCAAAACCTATAGTAAGTGGAACATAGGAAAACTAATCCACCATCACCACCATGATACATCTAGAATATCCCTATGTTATATATAAAAATGTCTACATACACCCAAAGGTGTATGTAGGGCATAATCCAAATCATGGTAGGATGACACCCAATGTAAGATTTAATTATATAAATTTAAAATAAAAATCCACATGCACATTTCCATAAGAATATTTAAATCATTTCCCAGGATTTTTTTAAAGTAATATGTTCTCATGAAACACACTATATGTAAAACCTTTTTCCAAAAATACTGTATCATAAAAAAATAAATACAAGGACTTCCATATACCAACTGTTAAAACCACATCATATGAGATTCATGTCACAAGATATCATAATGAGAAATCCCTATAGAAAACTATAATAAGTTGGACCATGTGGACCTTATACCTCTATGATAAAAATACTCAAACTAAACTACTAGTAATGTCCTCTTACAGGTGCCACTAGACACGAGTCTTTCCAATATTATTCTAGTAGTCATTATATCATAATCAAAAACCAAAAGTGTTCCCATGAATGGGACACAATATAAGAGTAATTACAATGTTATAGCGGTCTCTGATCATATCACATGTTTAGTTAGTCTTGAGGCATTAATATTTTTAGAAGAATTTGATCTTGGTCCACTTCTGAATCAACTAGCAAACTAGTTGTAGTTTTCCAACCTAGATACCCAGTATTCAGTTTCTTTCCATATTCCATTTCTCATATCACATAAAACATAACTTTCACACACACACATAATAATATTTATAATCATTGAGGGAAAACAACTATTTAACATTTTCACATTGATCCAGCAACCAAAATCCTCATGTAAACAACAATTTTCCATAGAAAACAACTTTCTATTTCACATACACCCCCAGAAACATTTGTAAATCCATTTCACATGAGCTTCATAATTTTTGAAACCCATTGGGAAACAAAAAAAGGAGAACCCATATGGAATCCAACCATTTCTTATAGAAAATGCCTTTAAAATTCATTCTCATGTCAAACTCATTTTATATCATTCTTCACATTACATTCACAATTTCAACACACATTTATGGTTTAAAATAATGAATCCAACATGGAAAAAACCCCATTATTATTATTAAAATACACTTCCAACACCTTACCATTTTTAAAACTCTTTGAAAACACATTTTGAACCTTTCACGCATGGAATACAAAATATTAAAGAAACACCATAATGAATCACAACTGAATCATGAGAACATTACTTTATAAAACCCATTTTCTTTATATTTTCTTCTTAAACCTATTAAAAAATTATTAAAATTAAAAAATCCATTAAACACATCTAAAAAATCCTCCAAGGATTCCAAACTCGTCAAATAATGTATATGAACAAAACCATTGACCTCACACATATAATATACCAGAATCTAGTACAAAATAGAAACCAGACCACCATAGGACCCTATAATGTAAATTTTGAAAAACCATAATTATATCACCCAAAAACACAAGATAAAATTATATTTATGTCAAAAACCTCTGTAAAATAAGGAACCAATAATGAGGGAAGAAACCCCTAGAATGTGGGAGAAACTATTAAATAATGGAATTAAATTAGGATTCGTTGAAATTAAAACGCTAAAACAACCCATATATTGATTTTCAAAGACACTAATATGACTTATAGGAAGCTCACTTTGATGTAAATATTATATGGCTGGATGGGTGATGATTTAGAGTTAAAATTGAAGTGGGAACAAGAGTAAATTTTCACTATTTAATGACCTGGAGAAGTGGCGTGGTTACCCTGGAAGGGTTTCCACACCATCTTGTGACTATGCATCCCTAAATGTATATGTGTAATAGGACACATGGTTTTCCTAGATATGTTTTCATGCATGAACTAGCCATGAGGTTTCCATTGTCCAAAATGATCATTTTCTGCATGTTTTTTAGGTGAATGTGTATTGTTTCCCAAAACCGTTCTCAAACCATAAACTACTAATTGTGAATCCAAAAATCTCGATTACCCGAAAAAAACCACAGGGGGAAATCAATGGAAATATTCATGAATAATAAAAACCAAATACCTCAAAAAAATCATATACATGATAATTATCCCCACTATGAAAACATTCAAGCCTGAGAAATTCAAATCGAATCCCGGTCGGAGAACAAAAAAGGGAACTCATTTCAAACCTAAGACATCAAATCCTATGTATAATTCACATCAATACCATGAATCCAAGATACTCAAACCAATAGAATACACTTCAAATGAAGGACTTTGTCCTAATAATTTGTAATATGTACTGGCTACTAAAAAACAGAATTTTAGGATCCAATTCCAAATCTTCACAATTCAACACCTGAGACGAATCTTGCTTATACTATTCCATCTAAAAAGAAACACATCATGAATTTATGATAGACAAAAAGGAAAAACTAACCTATATTCAACCTTACCAAATCTCTTATTAATCTCAAATGGCCATACCTACCACAGAATTAGCTTCCATTTCTTACCCAAAAGACGATGACCCAAGTGGGGTTCCAATTTTAGAAACAATTGGTCCCCACACAAAACTCCAAATATTAGGGCCATTGATTATTTTATGACTTATAAATAGTTTAATCCACCAATAACCACTAAATAATCAAATTAACATTTTCAATTGTATCTTGTATGAATATTTGTCACAATAAAGAGGTCTCTCCCACCCAACTCCAGAAAAAAAAGGAGACCCACACTCCTGATCATTATGGTCATCCAAGGGTTCCAATATAATAAATGACTGTTAACTATTGTTATATTAAAACTCAAACAATATTAAAATATATATCCTATGAACCACCAAAATAAAAAAAACATGCTCAAAAAATTTCTTCCAAAATATAATTTACCTTCTTCATTTGACCATCTGTTAGAGGGTGGTATGTTTTGCAAAAACTGATTTGTGACCTCAAAACCATCTGAAGGGATTATGAATATGTAGAGGTATAATTGGGGTCCTTATCTAAAATAGAGGCCAAGGTCACACCCTAATCCCTCAAAAAATTTAAAATATACAAGTATCCCAAATCATCAACTTTGGATTAATAACTGATTGGAATGAAATGGGATTATATAGTTAGATTCTCAATTGCCACCCAAATATTATTCCTTCACTAAGGTGTACTAGGTAAGAAAATAATAAAATCCATGGATATATCTTCAAACTTAGAGGTCAGGATAGGTATTTTTTGAAGGAAACTATAGGGTCTTTGGTGATCCTCTTTGACCTGCTAAAATGTATAACACAATGATATGATGTCGGCTATGTTTTTCATCATATGTGGACACCAAAACAACTGATCCATTACATAAAACAACTTTGTAGATATTGTGAGAAAAGAACACTAGGACTCTTGACTATCCTACACCACCACATTACCGAATGATAACAACACTACAAAGAGACCTTGAATTACAAGACTCCCCTCAGGTGACAACAAACAATCCCAAGGCATCTCCCCACATGTTAGAAACTACATATAACACTTGAACAACTCATCACATATATTATCATTCTAAGTATACCCTATAAGTAATGGTTTCAGCTGAAAATTGGCCATTAACACACCTCCACTATATCCCTTAGACTCGACATGCATGTGATAAATGATCCCCATTAAATACCACTCATTAGTGGAATCTTTCAAAACCTTCATTATTAGTATTATACTCCATAAATACTCCATAACATGAAACATACCTATGAAATATACAATATAATAATTTAACCCATTAAGACACGCATTCCAATGATTTGTCATTAAAATCAAATCCTTGTGGAAGAAAATGAAGGGTAAACTCATATGGTCCAAATAAATCATAAAAGTATCCTAAAAAATACAATGGATCCACATATTCTGTTCATGCATCAATACTAATAATTCTAGGTCATGATTTGGGAAATTCATTTCCTCTGGTCGGTGTTGGAGAGAACCATACACCAACACATGGTCTTCTTACATCTGCACACACCCAAGACCCATTCATTAGGAATCAAAATACACCACATAAGTCTTTTTAAATAACTAAAATATCAAAATAGTGTTTGTGGATATCTTCTAATTTATCTCCTCATAGGATTCCTGACACTATGGGAACCATTTAATTTTTACCCTGTTCTGGGTATGCACAATCATTGGTGAAGAAATATAAGATAAATATTGAAAAAATTGAATGTAATACCGTTCCAGGCCTAAGTAGATCTTGAGATAAATAATATTCAACGGCTTTTCCTTTAAAATCACTTCATTTATCTTAATAGGGCCCACTAAAACCCCATATTTTGATATCAGATTGCCCAGAAACATCACGTCTCCATTCTAGATGATGCAATTAGAAATCATTGCATAGATATGATGACCTAGATGGGTTCCCAGAAAATTTCCCCAATGTCTCCCATGCTCCACCTTGGTCATTGGAAAGACCAGGATGTTATTAATGAATATAGTGATAATTTAATAGATATACTAGTGGAACGACCTATTCATGAGAGCCATAAAAGAACATTGGATCATTTTCTAACCTGAAAGGCATGAGAAAATACACAAAAATTGGTGTACCTCATATGGAAGTTTGTTTCAGTACATATATCTCTCTAACAATAACATGTTGTCAACAAGAATGAATTTTAATCTAGGAATGACAACATACATCAATCATCCAATTGAAAAGTTCGTCAATCTGTGGAAATGGGAACATGATCTTATTTTATACATTTTTTAAATTCTAGTAATCAATTCCCAAATAGAGGGATCCATTGACCTATTTCACAAATAGATCTTGGGATCCCAATTTGAAATGAACAAGTGAATGAATACATTAGATTCTAAATGGCATAGAATTACATATAATTCCATCAACTCTATGGGGGAAATACGATATTAGTTAAATGATATCTGCGGATTTCATGACACAAAATCAATAGAGAACTCCACATCCTACTCCAGAAGAACCCCAAAAAATAATCTTGATAATCATATTAGAACACATACACCACAAGAGGTAATCTAGTTTCAGTAACACTATCACCACCATCAATCCTGAGTGATGAGATCTGATAAATATGGATCCAAAAATCTAGAAGTGGAAGTACACCACATCATATTTGAGGATCACCCTAAAAAATATGGGTACATACATTAAGTGCCTCAAAACTCAACCACAAAATATAAAAAATAAATAAATTCCTTGAATCTCACTATCCAATCCAAACATTGGATCAGGTCAAGGAGGACCATTTCCAAAACCTAGAAAAACACATTCTAGCTTGACCCCAATTACTGTGAGTACACAAGAAGGATACCTAAATCATTTTTTTCATGTCATTAAATGTGGAGTTACCAAATCCATCACATATAGAATAGGATTAGCGGGAAGAACTAACACATCAATGAGATGGGATGTAGTAAACGAAATATAGGGACTATTATCAAATAGAATAATAGGTCATGATGATGCAATGAGAAATTTATATTTAACTATCGTAGGCCCTGCATTTGACGCCATTAGTGATCACTCCACAGAATGAAGATTCATTATCTCTTCCCATGATGGAGAATGAACACTACCCCATGGTTTTATCTTGAACTAACTTGTAACACCCCGAGCTTCCATGATACGCCTCTCTTTCAATAATGCAATAGCTTGCATTGTACGCAAGTTTGAGTTCTAACACATCGCAACTAATCAAAGTAGCCGTTAGGAATAGTAATAAACTCTTTTTAAAATTATAGAAATTTTATATTTCAAAATGGACTTCATTTTTGTATTCGTAATATCGAAATTATCCTAAGTTGAATTTTTTGTAATTTTATGAGAACTTCCAATTTTTTTATGAATAATGAAAAATACTTAAAACAACTTTTTTGATCAAAATAATTTATAGTGATAAATTATAATATTTAGTGTTTTTAATGTATAATTAAAATATATTTTTAACATTTTATCCAATGGTGGTCATTATAATTAATTTCACTTTGAAATTGGACTTAAACAATTGCCAATCTTTTGATATATATTGTTTCTTAAAAACATGCTATTTGTTGTGACCACGGGAATTAATTATAAAATTAATTAATGAAACTTTTATGTTTGTAATTTTTTAAAATAGACATCATTTTTGAGTTCGGAATATCAATTATAGCTCAGGGTGGAATTTTGGAATTGTTCTGAAAAACTTCAATTTTTGATGAATAGTGAAACCACTAAGTTGTAGTTAAAAAACTGATTTTTCGTTTAAATGAAACATTACAAATTCTGTGATTTGATTTTCAAAAATCCGACAAATATGGTTGTCATTAGTAAGTAAAATTTGGTTCAATGGGATTATAATAATTTTTTGGTGAATAGTAACTTTTAAGGTTAATTAATCGTGATTAAAGGTAATCAGTGAAATTTAAGGTAAAAATGGTATTATAAACATATGAAATGACCTTTAAACTTGTCCTACCACTATTTTATGAGTAATGTCCGACCAATACAATACATGGGTAAACTTGGGGACCCCATGGAGCCACATTGGTAGGAAAATGACATTAAAAACTGTTTATTTAATGTTAAAATAAAAATGTCACAAACATGAGTTGTTTTACTAAAACAATTTTTAAATGGGTTAATACAAGTCATATTTTTTACTATAAATATTAATTAGAATGATAAAAAGATTTCCTACATCATGATATTTTTTTAATTTTTATACATTAAATAATTTAAATTATTTATGACACCATGATGATGCAGCGATTACCTCATTAATTAACGATTTAAATAAAATGAAAAGATAATGTAAAATATAAGACTTACATTATCCAAAAACCTATTGGATGAGTAGATTTCGAACACTTATCACCATTTACTCGAAATATATAAGTTTGTAACCTTTAGAATCCGAAAAATCCGTTCATAAAAAAGTAACATTTCAATCTTTCCAAGAGTGCCCCTTCTCTCCTCTTATAAAAGCCCCCACCACTACCACCTTACTCACAACTTCAAAGCCTTTTGGCTCGGCCAACCTATGACCAAATACTCTCCCAAATTACCTACCTTACTCCTAGAAGCCTCACTTTGGGCATAAGTCTTCCCAAGGAAGCCTTTTCCTCAAATCAAAAAGAGTTACCCGATTTTAAGGTAATGTCTTCTCTAATGTTGTTTTGTTTTATTTTGCTTCTCCAACCCCTTAAACTCTTTTTATTCCTTTATTTTGAAACAAAAAAGTATATATAAAATTATAGGATGTTTTTATGATAAGTATTTTATTTACACTTAAACACACCTTCGTATAATGGTTAAAGAACATACTGTTTCTGTGGGTGGTGAAATACTGCCTGACGAAATGAGGATTGTTCAATATTCTTTTAACACCTCTAATGGTGGCCATTTTGATGACACTTATTTCATATATGATATATATATTATGTTTATGTTTTACTTATTCTTCTGTATTTCTCATTTATGGAATACTTTATGATTTACATTATGGGTAAACGCGATAATTTCATTTTAGGAAGTGCGGACTACTACCCCCTCAAAGTGATTTGAATAGTTAATGCCATATGTGGGATGTATAAAGGATGGAGTAAATGGTATTATACATTATATTATACTGGAATTATATTATACCGTTATATCATTATGTTTTATTCCATTAAAATATGAAATAGAAATGAAAGTAGCATTCTTGCGTACGTACGGCTTACCGTCTCCATGAACGGTGCATTTCATTTATTACCTATAAATATTAAGTAATATTATAAATGCATTTATATACTAGATATATATGTTATATATGATATCTAAATCATGAATATAATTCTGTATATAATTTATATTTCACCACATGAACAACTTGTAATTATAAGAAGTATATTTTTGACTCAAGTACCAAAGATCGACAAAATGACTGTTATTAACATAAATAATTACATAATGTTAATAACATGGTAATAAGTGATAGAAAAGGAATAATGAACACGAAAAATGTTCTTAAGAAAATATAAATTAACTTTTTTTATTATTCATGAGATTAAAGAACGATCGAGTCATGTCGGACGTGAGGTAAGGGAATTTCTTAAGGCAATTTCCATTCTTTGTGTTAATCTCCTACTTTAAAATTATGTTATGATATTATTATCTCTTATCTTTTATTTGTACTTTATTTATGTGTACTTATATTTAATACACTTAATAGATCTATTTTATTTAAAAAAATGATCTTGGTAAGGGCTTCGTCTCAATATCCTTTCATTGAGGCATATTTTGTTTTATATACAACTTTCTTTTATACGGTGTATAAAACCCTTTGAATTTTATGTTTATTAAAAAGGAATCTTTTTTATACGAAGCGTTTTACTAAACGACAAAAAGGAATGTTTTTCTTGCCGTACATATGCGGCGACAATGACTTCTCTGCCGCCATGGCCATTATTTGAGTTTCAGCTTCCTCTACAACCCATAACTTTTTTTAAATGAAAAATATATACAACGTTTTAATTTTCTTTTATTTTGGTATTGAAAATGGTTTTGAAAGTGTTTTTATTATATCAATGTGTTGTATTGATATCTTGTGATTGAAATGTGGAAATGTTATGTGTCCTTTATGCATGTTTTATGTGATACAATTATGTTATGGTTTATGATATGTTTAAACCTACTCATATGGGGAATGCATTGAACTTAATAAGTGATGGGTGGAGCCCTCTATAGCTCCTCAATGCATCCGAAGGTCTCATGAGACAAACTAGTGTCTTGGCATGAGGCCTTGACAAAATATTATTTGTGGTCTTGGCACGAGGCCATGGCTACGTGGTTATGATAATCTGGCATTATGCATTCCATCATTATGAAAGTTGTTATTGATATTGCATGTGATTATTCGACTAGTAGAATATCCATGTGAGTAAGTAAATGGCATTATTTAATTTTATTTTTTCCATATTATGCTGAAGTTCAAGTTTAAAAAGGCTTTTTTTTAGTTATACATTGCCTTAAATGTTAATTTTTATTTATGAATGCTTTCACAATATTGTTATCCTTACTGAGCATTTGAGCTCACCCCTTTCATTGTTTTAATATTTTATAGGATGTGAAGAAGTATTTTTTGAATGACCTATAGTGATAGTCAGAAGAGGATATGAGTGTGGACTATGGAGACTTTGTTAATGTTTTTTTTCACTATATGTTGTAATGTAAGACTTATGAATGTATCTAGTGTTTCCAAAGCTACTAAACTAATCGGTCTTTCGAGACTTGATCTTTTGTGATCATGACAATTTTATGAAGTAATGAAACGACTCTGGGTAGCTGGGGTCGGGGCGTTACAGTTGATATCAGAGGCAGTTTAGTACTAACCTTGGAAGCTATATTTAGATAAACTCTGATTAGATCACATTGCCCAAAGATAGACTTTGAGGATTAGTATAGAAGAACTTCCTAGAATTTTGGTATTATAAATATTTTGTGAGTTTTCTGAGCAATAAATCCATGTATGGATACGAGCAGGTAGAGGCGGCTCTGGCATAGATGTACCTAGGGGTAAAACCTGAAAATGCCGCTTTGAGCTAGACTCGAACGAGAACTGGTGCACGACAACGGGCCTTACTGCACTCTTGGTTACGACACTCCCGGGGGATATTCTTAGGACAATTCTCATTTTATTTACAAACCACTATAAAGGTTTATGAGAATATACTTCCTCAAAGAAAATATTTTTATGATTATGGATTGTATCCATAAATAGTTCAATTTATGTTAAGTATTTTACAAGTACGAAATAATGTATTTTGATTCATAAACTAATCTAGTTTATGCCATTGTTTAGAAATGGAGCCTAGTTGAAGGAATGGAAACCGTATCAATGCACGCACTCCATATAGGGATTTCCCTCCTGCTCATGATAATTATTATGGAGCTGGAGATACAACTGGTTCTGATCAACTTATTACCATACTGGGACAACTCACTCAGGTTATGAATAATAACATTACTCGTATGGAGCACCCTGATCTGCAACGTGGAGGATCAATGTTAGACCACTTCATGAGGCAAAAACCACCAACATTTAATGGGGGTAAAAATCCATTAGTAGCTTAGCAATGGATAAACTCTTTAGAAAAAATATTTCATGCCTTGGGGAGTAGCGAAAGGGAGAAGTTTGTCATGGCAGTTTACCGCTTCACTGGAGATGCTGATCAATGGTGGTCGTTGATTCAAAATACAAAGCCAGATGATGAAGTATCAAATATGTAATGGAGAGAGTTAAAAGTTATTTTCTTAGATAAATACTTTCCACATGACCATCGAGCAGATATGGAAAGGAAATTTCTGAGTCTGAGGCAGAAGGACGATGAGAATGTCGCAAAGTATGAGGCTAACATTACAAGGTTAGCGAGGCATGTTGCAGATTACATACATAATCCAAGAATCAATATTGATCATTTCTTTGATGGGATAAAACCATTTATCCATCAAGCATTAGTCTCAAAAACCTTCTTGTCGTACGAAGATATTGTCTCGTGTGCTATCAATACAAAAAAGGAATTCTCTAAGTCTTATGTCAACAAAGTAAAGCAAGAGAAGAAGAGAAATGTGGAACAAGAGATAGATAAAGGGAAATAAGGGAAAGAAGGATTTTCCATTATGCGATAATTGTGGGAAGAATCACCCTGGTACTTCCCTAAAAGGAATGGGAGTTTGTTATAAATGTGGAGAGAAAGGTCACCAGGATCGTGATTGCAAGGGAAAGAAAGAGGCTATCAAGGTTGAATTCTATAATTGTAGGGAAATGGGGAATTATGCAAATGAATATCCTAAGAATCAGGTAAACTTACCTCAGAAAAGGCCAAGGGAACAAGGACAATATTATGCTATTACTATAGTTGAAGTGGAATAACTAATTTATGGGTGCTTTTGGACTCAAGGATTATATTCTGGTTAATTGGATAATGTGATATATATATAAGGATTGCACAGCAGTACTTGTTGTTTTCATTAAGGATTTAATATGATTAAGGTAATCATGTTTTTATTATGTGAAATTAAGAGAAACATTACCTTGTTTGGGGAATCTGATGTTACAATTGATTTTGGAATTTAGAGACCTTTTACAGAAAGTCCGGACAAAGGTATTTTGGATAACTATAAAGGTTGGAATGGATTAAGTTTATCTTTGGATAGTATTTTTTAAGGTTAAAACATTTCTGAATATCATTTTTGGAATATTATAATACTATAGTTTTAAGAAAAGGACAACCTGCAGGGTGGGGGATAACCCATCGTATCGGACAAAGCTGCAGGAATCGAACCAACAACCATAGTGCGACAGGCCTTTATTACCAACCACTAGCCTATAGGAAGTCCCTGGTTATTGAAAAATATTTTTCCTAACATTAATGGTATGTGTTAATAATTGAAACCTTATAATATTAGGATAAATATAATATTTTTGAGTTCTATTATCTTTTTGAGTGACAGAAGGGTTGTGGTAAAATTTATTAATGAATGAAATCCTACATGACAAGTATGTATATTTCCTTACATTCATAGAAAATATCTTAAATAAATTCCTCAACTTTATGAAATGTTACTTAAAACAAAAACGTTGTCGGTTAACTTTTCCAACTGGGGATTCAATGACCGTTTAACCAATCACATGTTTGTGATTTTCTTATGGTTAACTTTCTCTTAATCCTGTTTTCTACAACTCTCCATCAGACCATGATGGTTTGTTTCTCCTACATATCCATATTTTCATAGAATCCTAGTATGGGCTATCTCGTGTGGCCTTTGTACTTCTCTTTCTTTCTTTTAATGTTATATTCTTATTAACCCTATTTCTGATGTGGGTTTTCCACAAATGTATTTTCTATTTTCAACCTTTTATTTTCAAATAAGAATTTCAAATTGCAAGGACACAATTTATTGAAGGAGGGTAGAATGTAACACCCCGAGCTTCCACGATACACCTCTCTTTCAATAATGCAATAGCTTGCATTGTACGCAAGTTCGAGTTCTAACACACCACGACTAATCAATGTAGCCATTATGAATAGTAACACCCACTTTTTAAAATTATAGAAATTTTATATTTCAAAATGGACTTCAATTTTGTTTTCATAATATCGAAATTATCCTAAGTTGAATTTTTTGTAATTTTCTGAGAACTTCCAATTTTTTTATGAATAGTGAAAAATACTTAAACCAACTTTTTTAATCAAAATAATTTATAGTGATAAATTATAGTATTTAGTGGTCTTAAAGTATAATTATAATATATTTTTACCATTTTATCCAATGTTGGTCATTATAATTAATTTCACTTTGAAATTGGACATAAAATATTTTTCAATCTTTTGATATATATTGTTTCTTAAAAACATGCTATTTGTTGTGACAGTGAGAATTAATTATAAAATTAATTAATGCAACTTATATTTTTGGAATCTTTTAAAATAGGCATAATTTTTGAATTAGTAATATCAATTATAGATTAGGGTAAAATTTGGCATTGTTCTGAAAAACATCAATTATTGATGAATAGTAAAACCACTAAGTGGTAGTTAAAAAACTGATTTTTTTTTAAATGAAACATTAACACTTATGTGAGCTGATTTTCAAATATCTGACATACATGGTTTTCATTAGGATGTAAAATTTGGTTCAATGGGATTAAAATAATTTTTTGGTGAATAGTAACTTTTAACTTTAATTAATCGTGATTAAAGGTAATTAGTGAAATTTAAGGTAAAAATGGTATTATAAACATATGAAATGACATTTAAACTTTTCCTACCCCTATTGGATGAGTCATGGACGACCAAGACAATCCATGGGTCAACTGGGGGACCCCATGGAGCCACTTTGGTAGGAAAATGACATAAAATATTTTATTTAATGTTAAAATAAAAATGTCACAAACATGAGTTTTTTTACTAAAACAATTTCTAAATGGGGTTATAAAAGTAATATTTTTGACTATAAATATTCATTAGAAAGATAAAATGATTTCATACATCATGATATTTGTTTTATAATTTTTAGAAATTAAATAAATTAAATTATTTATGACACCATGATGATGAAGCGATTACCTCATTAATTAACGATTTAAATAAAATGAAAAGATAATGTAAAATATAAGACATAAAATTGTCAAAAACCTATTGGATGAGTAGATTTAGAACCCTTATCACCTTACCCTCTAAATATATAAGTTTGGGACCTTTGTAATCCAAAAAATCATTTCCTAGTAAAGTAACCTTTCAATCTTTCCAAGAGTGCCCCTTCTCTCCTCTTATAAAAGCCCCCCACCACTACCACCTTACTCACACCATCAAAGCCTTTTGTCTTGGCCAAACTCTTCCCAAATACTCTCCCAGCTTCCCTAACTTACTCCTAGAAGCCTCACATTGGGCATAAGTCTTCCCAAGGAAGCCTTCGGCTCAAATCAAAATGAGTTACCCGATTTTAAGTTAATGTCTTCTCTAATGCTGTTTTGTTTTATTTTGCTTCTTCAACAACTTAAACTCTTTTTATTCCTTTCTTTTGTAACAACAACAGTATCTAAAATATATTATAATGCTGTTATGATAAGGATTTGGTTTACACTTACACACACCTTTTTCTAATTTTTAAAGAACATACTATTTCTGTGGGTGGCGAAATACTGCCTCACGAAACGATGGTTGTTCAATATTCTTGTAACACCTCTAATGGTGGCTATTTTGATTACATTATTTTCATATATGATATATATATATATATTATGTTTATGTTTTACTTATGCTTCTTTATTTCTCATTTATGGCACACTTTATGATTTCCATTATGGGTAAACACGATAATTTCACTTTAGGAAGTGCGGACTACCGCCCCCTCAATGTGATTTGACTCATTAATGCCATATGTGGGATGTATAAATGAAGGAGTAAATGGTATTATAAATTATATTATACTGGAATTATATTATCCCTTTATATCATTATGTTTCATTCCATTAAAATATTAAATAGAAATGAAAGTAGCGTTCATGCATACGAACAGCTTACCGTCTCCATGAACAGTTCATTTGATTTCTTACCTCTAAATGTTATGTAATATTATAAATGAATGTATATACTGGATATATATGTTATATATGATATCTAAATCATGAATATAATTCTTTATATAATTTATATTTCACCACATGAACAACTTGTAATTATAAGAAGTATATTTTTGACTCAAGTACCAAATATTGAAAAAACGACTGTTATTAACATAAATAATTAAATAATGTTAATAACATGGTAATAAGTGATATAAAAGGAATAATGAACATGAAAAAGGTTTTTAATCAAATATAAATTAACTTTAGTTTATTATTCAGGAGATTAAGGAACGATCGAGTCAAGTCGGACGTGAGGTAAGGGAATTTCTTAACCCAATTTCCATTCTTTGGGTTAATCTCCTACCTTCAAATTATGTTATGATATTATTATGTCCTATCTTGTATTTGTACTTTCTTTATGTGTACTTATATTTAATACACATAAGAGATCTATTTTATTTAAAAAATGTTCTTGGTAAGGGCTTCGTCTCAATCTCATTGAGGCATATTTTGTTTTATACACAACCTTCTTTTATATGGTGTATAAAACCCTTTGAATTTTACGTTTATTCAAAAGGAATATTTTTTATAATAATCATTTTACTAAACGACAAAAAGGAATGTTCTTCTTTCCATACATATGCGACGACAACGACTTCTCTACCACTGTGACCATTATTTGAGTTTCGGCTTCCTCTACAAGCCATAACTTTTTTTAAATGAAAAATAAATACAAAGTTTTAATTTTCTTTTATTTGGGTATTGAAAATGGTTTTGAAAATGTTTTTATTGTATCAATGTGTTGTATTGATATCTTGTGATTGAAATGTGGAAATGTTATGTTTCCTTTATTCATGTTTTATGTGATACGATTATGTTATGGTTTATGATATGTTTAAACCTATTCATATGAGGAATGCATTGGACTTAATATGTGACATGTGGAGCCCGCTATAGCTCCTTGAAGCATCGGTAGGTCTCATGAGAAAAACTAGTGTCTTGGAACGAGGCCTTGATAAATCTTATTTGTGGCCTTGGCATGAGGCCTTGGCTACGTGGTTATGATAGTCTGGCATTATACATTCAATCATTATGAAAGTGGTTATTGATATTTCATGTGATTATTCGACTAGTAGAATATCCATGTGAGTAAGTAAATGGCATTATTTAATTTTATTTTTGCCATATTATGCTGAATTTCAAGTTCAAAAAGACTTTTTTTAGTTATAAATTGCCTTAAATGTTAATTTTTATTTATGAAAGCTTACACAATATTGTTATCCTTAATGAGCATCTAAGCTCACCCCTTTCAATGTTTTAATATTTTCCAGGATGTGAAGAAGTATTTTATGAATGACCTACAAGGATAGTCAGAAGAGGATATGAGTGTGGACTATGGAGACTTATTTATTGTTGTTTTTTACATTATTATGTACTTTAAGACTTATGAATGTATCTAGTGTTTCCAAGGCTACTAAACTAATCGTTCATTCGAGACTTGATCTTTTGTGATCATGCCAATGTTATGAAGTAATGCACCGACTCTGGGTAGCTGGGGTCAGGCTGTTACATAACTCTTCCTAGAAATTGATCCATCCCATCAGCCATGATCTCCGAACCAAGAGACTTCTATACTCAATCGCTCTTACAAGGCTGACGTCCCATTGGATACTACTGTTCTGGAACAGATCTGAAATGTGTTTGACATTTTGAAAAACCATTGAAAAGTTCTACATGGTTCCACATCGATAAAAAGACCTATGAGTAGATTTACATGGTGATCAGATCTGACCATCCTTTATGTATAAATGGCACTCAAGTAGGCCTGCATCAAAAACTACAAATGAAGATATATGGGAAGGAAGGCCTAAATGACCACCTCTCTTCTCCAACTACCTATCTCACTTCCTCTTCTTTATAGATTAACTACAACTTCCAACTCTTGAAAATATAATAAATAAACCATAAATTATATTATGACATATTTATATAATCATTTCAAGACAAACCACCCATGAATAAGTGTTTAGCTAGAACAAGAAGACATGAGATTGTAGTTTGGGTCACAACCCCATCGTGAACATTAGAGCCTTTAGCTACTCAATAGATGTGACCTTGAGTGTGTAATGAACTAACTATACAAAGTAATTTTCATATTTAATCAATATCTAGTCTCATAAAAAATCTAGGACAACTCCAATGACATGGAGAATGTCACGAACCAACCCGGGTCAACCCTGAACCAATCACCATAGATCGTCCGCGACATGGCCTAAGAGGCATTCCTGATCCTCCAAACCTGGAGACAATCTCTAGGGAATAAATAGAGGACAAATAAGAATGATTTCACCCAGTGTAAATAAATAAAGAAGTGGGAAAAGTGAAATAAGACATGTAAAAAAACTGCATGAAAAGAAAGAACAACCAATAATAACCAACTTACCAACCCACGACCAAAACTCCTCGTGAATCCAAGAGTCGCTCACCAAACCAAAACCATGTCTCACCCACAGTGAACAAGCTCAAGTAAAAACTGCAAAAAAACTAAAAATAGGAAAACACTATAGGAATGAGTAATAAAACTCAGTAGGTGAGAAAAATAGACTATTCCCAATGCACTACTTTTAAATAATAATTTACCAATTTCAGGTCTGAACTAAATTATATAAAATATTGGCTTTTACACACACACTTTCATTTATAATATAAATAACAGTCTATTGACCTCTTTTGTTTAAAAAACTAGTTCAATGTGTGAAATGAGAAGGTTCATTACAATATTGAAAACATCTTCACAAAAAATTTAGAAAATTCATGTTTTAGTTATTAGCCAGAAGGAAAAAAACACATAACACACAACACACACACACAGTATGTGAAATGGAAAAATTGGCACATAGGGGCCAGAAATCGAAATAGACCTCTCAATCATCCGCCACATACAAATAAACACAAAAGGGAACATGGGTTGAACCTAGGATCTTGTGAACAATTTATAACAGACTATACATATGACTCATCCTGAAGGCATGCCCTACTAAATGACGTCATAACGCCCAAACACCCGGTGTTTCCCTACATGGCCTAACCATGGGGCCCAATCCCATATCACTAATAACAGAGTACCATTCTACTATGGGCCACTATCCAGTGCATAATCTAAATTAATGCATCAATCATTACTAGAAGATTCACTTATTATTCTAGGTTCCCATGTCAACACGTATAATTAAAAGGAAAAGTTTGTGTCAACAATGTCAATCATGTAGCACAAACATCACACAAAACCCATGCAGTCAATGTACTCAAAGATCTCCCCTAAGTCATCAAAATGAATGTTTTCCAAAATAATTTATTTTTTTAAGGTGCCAAAGGGGCTTTTCTAAATTTAAAATAAAATCATAATTTCTCACGAGAACCAAAACACTTGTTCATGCTTCAACAGAAATAATTTTTTAGTAATCCAGAACTACATATGAAATTCCATGAATTATTTTTAATGTCCGAATAGGAATTCTTTCACTACTGGGTATCTTTTCATCAAAAAAATATTTCATGTGTCATGTATAAAATACATGGCTCTCTCTACACCAAATAATCATTTAAAAATTAATTATATTACATTATTTCACATTTAAAAAATTTAATAAAATATCAAGCAATTAATAAATTTGGAATTCAAAGGTGAGGGTAGTGGGGGACCTACCTCGACTTGAAGACCAATAATGACAAAGCGACACACCTCGCGCAGGCGTATAAACACACGCATGGTAATGCTTGAAATACCTCTGAAATACCACACTGATGCGCTTCAAAATCTTCAAAAATAAGTAAAAAACACTAATTCACAATAATCCAATGAAGAAGTAGTGAAAAATTCACCTCGTCTTAGTTAAGTGATCGATCGGATGAGTCACGCAACAGTAAAAAAAGGGGAAGCAAGGACACCAAAAGTAGGATCAGTTCAGTTGGAAGGTCACACGACCATTGGACATCCGACGCGTTGGTCGGAAGCATGTATGTCACACTTGAGGGTCGAAAGGACGACACATGGCGTGTCATAAGGCATGAAACCATAGGACGTGCGACCCGAAGGATGTCAGGTGTGTGCATGGATACCAAAAGGAGGTCCGTGGCCAATGTAGTGAAGGGTAAAGTATTGGGATGCTACGCCGCTGCTGGCCAGAGGGGAGGCGGCAAGGCTGGTGGTCGCTACTGGGGAGGGAGCAGACATCAGAGGGTGTTGCGGTTCTGGTCGGGGATACTCCAAGGAGGGTTCGACCAAACGAGAGGATTAGTGATAGTGGGAAGCAATGCTGTAGGTTAATACTGAGGCACGCCAGCATTATGCCGGCTGGAGGGAGAGAGCGGCGGCTCGTGCACATAGCCTGATCGTGACAAAGGGTGCCAGGGTCGCTACCCGGTAGTGGGGTTACGTTTGGGCAGCGTACCAAGGAGATACTGACCGCTCCTGATGTGTGAGGCTGAAGGGATGCCACCAAATAGAGGAGTCATGCCTGCTAGTCGCTGGAGAAAGCTGCTAGGCAAATCAAGGACACGGAGAGAAGACATGAGGCAGGCTACATAGCGGATAGGGGGCTTGTGGCGGCTCTGTTCATGCTTTCTAGGAGGAGGTAGGTCATGTAGCTGTTGCTTAGAAGGGGAGAGGAAGTCTGAGGGGGATTCATTGCTGGAAGAAGGGGGCATGTGATAGCCAGTCGGGGTGTGAACATGTGGACTCCAACATGAGGGCGATAGACAGCCGGTGCGGAGGCCGGTTGGAGCCGGTTGGTGGAGGGGCGCGGGAGGTGCGTTGGTGCAGGGAGGTGGGGGCGAGAAGTGAGGGGAGAGTGAGAACACGGAGAGGGGACCGGAGGGATGCACGCTACAATAAAGGAGGGTTCTAGATAGGTAGGTGCGGTACTGTTGGACTGCAAGGTGGCAGAGCGGCGAGCGGAGGGTGATGCGCAGGTTGGCACTGTGCGTCTGCTGGGCTGCAGCAAAGGGGTCAGCGACTGGGGTCCAGTTGGGGCGTGCAGGCCGAAGGAGGGGTTGAGGAAATGGGAGGTGGGTTGGAAAAGGGATGTCCCGTGTGGGAAGGAGAAGTGAACCAGATCTATAGTGGGGTGGGGGGGGGGGGAGAAGCCATGTGGAACACAAGAAACAAAGAAAAAAGAAAATAAATAAGAAATAAGATGATATCCAAAAAAGTAAAATTAAACAAAAAATAACAATAATAATAGTATTAATAAAAATAATAAATGAATTTATATAATTTAAATAATAATAAAATTAATGAAAGGCCATGCAGTTTCATGAGCAATGCCATATGGCATCATGCTCAGTCCATGCATCCAACGATGTTGAACCCAAAACGCGCATTTTTTTTATTGAAAACTCAGGAACCTCATCTGAGACTCACCCCGGACTCCATAAAAAAATATATTTAAAAGTATAAAAATAATTAAAGAAATTAAATCCCTAGGTTGGGGTGTGACAATTCTCACCACGATAGTGCTTCCCATCCCTGTGAATCCAAAATAGGACCTAGACCCAAGAAGAAACTCCTTAAGTGTCACTCACCCCCAAAATTTTATGATTCTATAGTTGACCGATCCAAACATCACCAAAATCCTATGATATGCAACTTATCCTCAAAACACGGATACATTAAACACGAAAAAAAACAGATCCTGAAATGAAATTGTGATTCTGACATCGGGAGGCCTGAAATGACTCCCCTCCATAGGAAACAAGCTAAAATAAATTCAACAAGACCCCCGCAATGGGTCTCCCGAAAATAAGGACTTACAAGGTTAACCGAAATTCAAGATTTTCCATACGGTCCAAAAACCCCACCATATTGGTAGGGGAGGGAAGGGCCCAAACAGACGAGCATCAAAACTATCACTGCTACCTTAATGAAATCACATCCTTGGATGAAAAAAACCATGCTACACAAAGGAGAATGATTATACAGATTCCTTTTACACCGTTGGGATTCACCTGACTATGTGCCTGCTTCACTCTAGGACCTATGGTTGTAGAATTGATGATCGAAACTTCCCCCGCCTCGCAGTCTGGCTTCCGAAATTTCCAAACATGACACATAATCCTGAATTTTACCAAACACAGATCCCTTAGAATAAAGGATTCAAAGAGGTTGGAAAAGAACAATTTCTTACAACTTATGGAAGAGAAACACCACAGAATGACACAAGAGATGACCACTACATCCAAAGAACACTACAAAGTAATGAACTCCAAAACTAACTACAAACATCGCCCTTCTCATGATGAGGGGCTGAGGTGACCTTCGACAAACCAGGTCTGGTTTCAGTGCGCTTTTAGGAAACACCTTGGCAGAAACATTGTAAGTGACCCAGATGTCCACATGTGTGGTAGGGCTTTGGGGAATTTAGTAACATCGGCCTCTTGTGCACGCACTTACCACACTGGTGGAAAATCAAGTCATTGCATTGTGAGGAATATAGATGAAGGTCTGAAGGCCTCTTTATTCCTCTACCAGTACCACCATAATTAGGTCACTTTCAATTCATCTTATTTTTATCTATTTCACTTCTTCCCAAGGCCGGAGGAGGATTCTCCACCTCAAGTCCTCCTGCTAACTCACCTTTTATGAAGAAAGCTTGTCTCACTATGTTAGAGAAGGTGATTACGATGAACTCTTCCACCTTCAACTGCAGCTCATGACGAAGTCCGAGATCAAAATTTCGAGCATTGACGAGGTCATTTCCAACATACCCCAGTCCACAGAGAGTCAAGTCTAGGAATCAAATAAATAATTCCAACAGTGATCCAACACCTTGTTGGAGACCGCACAACCCTATCCTCTTCCTCAGATTTGTTTGCATATAGAAACATTGTTGGATGGATGACGACATAAACAACTCCCATGTGAGATCTTATTGAGGCTTTCATTGAGACACAGACTTCAACCACTTCCAGGTTAGACCACCAAGCATAAAGGTATCCAACTTCACCTTCAATGACTCAGGGGGCGTGAGAGAAAGGAAGTTCATCTCAATATTTCATATCCACTCCTCTGCCTCAAGAGGATCCAAAAAACCATAAAAGAGGGGAGGGTTAAACTTCCAAAACTTTTAGACGTAGTCCATGGACTAATCAACTGGAGGATATACAAAGGATGAACCAACTAAAGCTGTACCATGGGCATCCATCGAACCTTCGTGGGGGTGAACACTAAGGATCAAGAAATAAATAAGATGGTCCAAACTTGGTCATTAACATTTTAAGTTAAACTTTTTACAATGATTTTCAGAATGAATGAAAACCCAAAAAATTCACTAGAGTGAAACTAGTAATGATGGGTGACACATTCATATGGTTGGAGGCCATACATCGTTCATTCCACTGTCACAAGGACCACATTAGGGTAACGTCTCCAGCTCCACATGGCTTGTCAGACCATGTGTGCTCACTAAGGTCACTATCCCGACTCTCATTTCATTTCCCAATTCTAAACAAACCATAATAATAAAAATACATCGACAGCCCAAACATCACATGGAAACCTGAGGATCAGAATGGGAAAGGGTTCATGACATCCTTCTCATCCACACACCTCGAGTACTGAATATTATACTCCATCTATCATGAAAATCCCAAATAATAATTGGAACTCTCATAAACAATGTTTTCTCAAGATCCAACCTCCTCTGATACCATTTTGCCACGAACCAACCCAGGTCGACCCAGAACTGATCACCGGAGCCAGTCCGTGACATGGCCCGAGATGTGTTTTTGATCCTCCCAAGCTAGCGACCAGTGCCAGGGCATCAATAGAGGATAAATTTGAATGATTTTTCCCCGTGAAAAAAATAAAGCATTAGAAAAAGTGTAATAACACAAGTAAACAAATTGCATTAAAAGAAAGAACGGCCAACAACAACCAATTAACCATCCCATGAAGAAAACTCCTCGCTACTCTGAGATTCTCTCACCAAAACAAAACCACATCTCACCCACCAAAAAACAATCTTGAGTCAAACCTGCAACAAAAATAAAATCAATAAAACACTATAGGCATGAGTATTAAAACTTAGTAGGCATACCCAACAGACTATTCTCTAAAGCACTACCTTTAAATAAGAATTTACCAATTGTACGTTTGAACTAAATTATATAAAATATGGGTTTCAACATAGACACTTTCATTTCTAAAATAAATAACATCCCATTCCCCTTTCTAGTCAAAAAATTAGATTAACGTTTGAAAGGATAAGGTGCATTAAATTATTGAAATCATATTCACGATCAATTTAGAAAATTAATGTTTCAGTTATTAGACCGAAGGAAAAAAATTATAACACAAAACACACACACGCTATGGGAATTGGAAAAGGTGGCACACATGGGACAACAACAGATCTAGACCTCTCAATCTCTTACCACATACTAATAAACACAAAAGGGAACATGGGTCGAACCTAAGATCTCATGAAAAATATAGAACATACTATACATCTAACTCATCATTGTTGAGGCTCATTTTCCTGACATTGTCTAAAAGAATGGAAAGGGAAATGACTTAGCACAAATTGATTCATCCTTTATAGAAAATATCAAAAATTGACAAAGGGATGAACAAGGAGAAGATTTCCCATAAGTCGTGCAAGTTTCCTCATAGTCGGGCAAGTCCACTTGCGCGACACATTATGGTCGCGCAAGTCACTTGCGCGACTGAAGTGATAACAGCCCAGGGTCTTCTCCTGCATATAAATAGACCCTGTGGGCCCCCCATTTTGGGAGGATTTTTTCCAGAAACTCTGATTTCAGCTCCCGTCACCATAGTCACATCTCAAAGATTATAAAACACTTCTAAGGTAATTTCATTCCTAGAATGGAAGATCTAAAGAGGGGGAGGAAGGCCTAAGTGTTGAAACTCGTCAACACTTGTGTGCCTGAGTGGCCATCCCTTAAGGGAAAAGGCCACACTTGCATGCCACCTCACTCCTTCAATAGAACTTGCGCGCCCCTCTCTGGATGAACCTCAAGAGGATTCTAAAGGATTTAATCAAGAGTTGCTCATGTATTACCCTACTGGTTAACCGTCGCGCAAGTTCCCCTAATGTCGCGCAGGAATACCTGTGTGACTAGGACTTGCGTGCCCACGCAGTACCTGCGCGCCTACCAGGACTTGTGTGCCCTTGCCTTTTTGGGTTCCCTTGTTGCCCATTTCACCCCTCTTAAGCCATTCCACCTCTCCTATTCCAGATTCAATCTTCAAGACACTATTCAAATCCATTTATGGCATGATTTCTTTATTTGGATTTCTTATCTGAAAGGAAATCTATGGAATATCTCTCAAATACTAGTGATTCATACATCATTATGTCACTAAAAAATTGAGATTTCATTCATTCAACCATATCTTTTAAGATGATAAAACCGCTTAATCTGGTCCTCCTTTTCATGAATAAACCCCTGTCATAATTCTCAAATCTGGGCATCCTCCTTAGGAGTAAGCCCCAACCATAATTCTCTTAGCCTGGGCTTCCTTTTCAGGAGTAAGCCCCAGTCTTAAACATGGGCATCCTCCTTAGGAGTAAGCCCTAAGACCATTAATTTTTCAAATATCTTAACCTAGGCCTCCTTTTCAAGAGTAAGCCCCAGTCTTAATTTCTCTTAACCAGTCCTAATTTACATTTTATCTGGGATTTCTTTTCAGAAGTAAATCACAATCATAATTCCTCTCTTAATTTGGGCATTTTTCAGGAGTAAGCCCCAAGTTAGAGTATTTAAAATCTACATGAATCACATATATCTTAATGGACCCTGCTCCAGGATTTCATCCACAAGGTAAATCCTAATTTTCATTTATCTGGTCATTCATACAAACATAAGCCCCACATCATTTCTTATGATTGCATATTTCATGGCACAATTGTCTAATTTTTACTAATACCTATTTTTCTCACATAGAGCATGACTAATGTGAGCTTAGAGTGTAAAAGTAATTATGACATCCTTCTTTGAGCCATTAGTCAAAAAAATCATACTCCCTTACTCGAACTACATGGGTTATGATTCCTTTTCTAAACAAAGGATACGTAGGTAGCCCGTCTGCGGGTTCGATCCCAACTCTGAAATAATTCACGTCCTTATGAATGAAAATAATCTTCAAGTGCCCCACTGAGTGGCTTTAAAACTAGCATAGTTATGATAATGACCAAAACACTTCTATATTAATGTGTTGAAGGGTACCATTGACCAAGAATCTCTAATAAATACAGATGATTCTTTATCGATGAAGAACCTCAAATATATATAAAAGACTCTCTAAAATTCCTACATATCGATCTTTGATTGTCAGATCTAAAGGAAAACTCATTTTATATTTAGTAATGTAATAAGGATTCATGAACATAACATAAATATATAAAGAGAGTCCCAGAGTAGATAATAATTCCCCTCAAAAAGGTGTGATGCGTCTGACCTCCCATCCTCTCGACCAATGCAAATTCCTAAACCTCATCAGTCCATAAACTAATGAGCACCTACCTTTGGAAAGTAGGTCCGAATGGATGTGGAATCATTGTATGTTTCCGGTTCTATGAACAAACCCATTAGAAACCGATCAAAATGTTTGAACCTCCCATCAAAAGGAGGTTATCCCTGAAATCTGAGGGAAACAAAAATGGTGAACCTGACGTGAATCCTTAACAAATTTAAAATAATGTTTTACCCATTTGTTAGGACCCTATTTAAAACTCAATGAGAGGGAAAACAAATAAAATAATTGACAAATGTGCTCATCCAAAAGATGTACTAGATAAATTTCTCTTGATTACGTCTGTTCTATCAAACAAGCACTCTTTTCCAAGATCTTCTGCATTTCAAGAATGGTTGCTCTCCAGTTCACACATGTGAATACTGCGCTGTAAGTGCCACTAATACTGCTCCTGCTGGATCATCGTCCGTTCTAAGGACGATATCACCTACTAAGTGTCTTTAACACTGGGTATCAAATGTGATGGTTAAGGAGTACCGTCAACACGGTACCATCCCAACTCTGGAGGCTGCCCGACAAGCCCTCCATGTAATCAACTCACATCGGTCGTCCAGACGACGATGACCAGTGATCAAGAAACAAGAGGTGATGACTACCATCTCCAACTATTTCGGGTCGTTATCCCCGAAATGCAATCACCATTCGCTCCCTTATTCTGGGGAGGTGAATGAGCAGGTCCCTCATGGCCTTAATTCAAAGAGACAGGAGTCCTTCCTCAGGTATCCCAACAATAATCACCGCCTGACTCGTGCGGCAGTGCATCTTCAACATGATGAGGGTACCGACTCCAGGCATTCAGTTCAGGTATCTCGAACCCGAGAAAGCAAGACGAACCACCAGATGCGGAATCATGTCAACAGTGAGTAGGTTCTCATCCCTTCCATCTCCGGAGATGTCCACCAACCTAACATGGTGGCAAGCAACGAGCAGGCACATACACCTGCCCGTTTTAATTCCACTGTCCAGCAGACTTGACTGGCAGCATCACGCCAATCCCTCCAGGCAATTTCAGCAGAGCACTATAGGTAGGAACATACACCTGTTTATACATCATCATCTAGTTAGTAGGCTCGTTTGACTACATATGATGGATCTCGTCAACCACGTTTGGCGATGTGCAATCAGTAGGCACATACACTTGCTAGTATTAATCAAACCTACCAACAGTCTCACTTGGTAGCATTCCGAGAAGTTAGTCGGAAAGCCCCGACAACAAATAGGAGGAAGACTCAACTCTTTTCCCCCACACTAGAGTACTGTCAGGATTCACTGACAGGAAATGGAGGACAGGAACAGGCACATACACATACTCCAAACCCGTAATGGACGTATATTCCCGTTCCGGCAGCTGAAGTCACCAAGAATATTCTATCAATGGGGAAAGAGAAGAAGCAAATCCCTACTCATATTCTGGATGCCTTCCAGGATATTATGACAACTTCAGCGGCATCTCAAGGAAAGACACATAAATCTATCCCTACCAGTGGAGTGACACATCAACAATTCACTCCAGAGCAGACACACACATCTATTCTAGTTCATGAGGGTTGTGGGGCATACTCCCCCATGTCATACAGACAACCAAGTCAGGCACATACACCTGATTTGAGTGGAGATCATCAGTCTAACCTAGCCATCATTCCTGATCAGGAATATACACCTGCTCAGAGTAGCCACTTTCATCAACATGTGGATTCCAAGGCGAGTAAGATGGCATCTAAGAAAAAGACCTGCCCAGCACAGTTAGGAGATCAAGAGCCAATCTGTAACAAGGCCTTTCTCGATGCTGGAGTTCTTGAAGACCTCAGACAATTATCTGTTGAAATTCAAGATTCTACTCCCTCATTTCCAATTTTGGGAACATTAATTCTGACAGTCTTAAACAGAAACTTCCTCATGAAGGCTTGATTCATGACAATTCGATCGATCTCGACATTTCATCTTCAGATGAGAGCCACAAGAACCCTCTGTGTGGTCGTAAGACCAAGGAGCAAGAGATATCATCTTTTGCTGTAACCCATTATGGTGGCCCTCCCCATGATGATGAATTTTCCTACGAAAGTACTCTCTGCAGTAGTGATGCACATTGCCCGGAAAATGCTCTAGTGGACAATGTAGTGCCGAGAAAGCCCTATTATCATGAGGCACTTGCAAATGAAAAACCAGTCATGTATGAAGCTTCATCGCTAGCAGGTGAAATACATTCTCAATCAGAAGATAGCCCAGGGTGTAGGTCATTCTCCGAACAACCCCTAAGTCATGCATCTTCTATTTTGATCAATTATTTCTCTACCAATAATCTTGAGTCCAATGAAGCAACAAGGAAACACCAACTCTGGTCAAATTAGGTAGAAGAATCTTCATAAAATGATAAAGAGGAAATGCTGAGCATGAGAAAACAACTGGCGAAAGGTGAAGTGCTAGTCATGTTATGGCCTCTGGATGACTCTCAGTATAATATTCCAGAAATGTTGACGGAAGATGAAATTCATGACATTCGTCTCAACATATGGAAAACACTTTGTCAGTTGAAAATAGAAAGTATTATCTTATGATGAATATAAAAATCATCTTAAGATAATAGAAGGGTTATAACGTCAGATTGATTTAGCGTATCTATCAGTCTCTCGATATCCGAAGGCTGAAAAGAAGCAGAGAGCCCTTCAACGTTCATTCCTTGGCGCACTAAGAAGATTGTGTTAGTAAATTTCCAATTCCCCATCTGGTAGTTGTTTCAGAGGATGGGGTGTTCATGGAGCGCTTCATTTCATTGTGCTCTCCAATCAGCAAAGCCCACCGAAAATGGTCTCATGCAATGTTATTGCCCAAAACCAACCATAGTCAATGGGCTTTTTTTGTAATCAAAAGCATTCACAAGAACATGCTTCAACTAGTTCCTCTCAAAATCAAGAATATAGAGAACAAGTTTTTGAATTACTCTTGCATCAAGCAAATGAGAATATTAAACAGGCCTCTTGTTTAGAGCAGGCACGTCACCAAGTGACATAAGTGTAAGAAATAATCCAATGGTCTTTTGAATCAGGTGATAAAAGCGGATACAGGTTAATGCATCCATCTAATTCCCGGACTAAGGTTCGCAAGATAAGGAGGAAATTCAAGAAAGTCTCAGACATATCATGTCAAGAACCACCCCATCTCGCCAAACTAGTGACTCTTTTAAACCAACACTCAGAATCAACAAATAGTATTCTTGGAGTTGAGCGAGAACAGTAGGAACAACCTCATTCCACTGGACTGGGGACTTTTTCAAATCATCAATCCCCTCCTAGGAGAATGTCGGTCTTTTCTCGATTGGGGAAGAAACCTCAAGAGGAACAAAGAGCCAAATTATCAGGAGATTCCTTCAAAATTACGGTTCGTCAAGAAGATCATGCGGGATCGAATCAACAAAAGGCAATGTCTCATGAAATACATGGATGAATAGAATATCACAGAAATTCTCATAGAAGGGATGTGATGAGTTATGAATTAATCAATGTCATCAATACTGTTGTTGTTGATCCACCAGATGAGGCTCACCTCGGGGACTCAGATGAAGAGGTTCCTGTTCAAGAAGATTTACTCACCGACACAAATGAAGAAGGTGTGTGTACACAAAGTCAAAGGATTACTCAGAACCTAGGTAATCCTTCGAGTAACCCACTTCCCCCTCTTCGAAAAGGATCCAACAAAGGGAATGGAAAGAACCAGGTTACATATCCTTCCTCTGGAGAAGGTCAATCGCCCTCACTATAGTAAAGGATTGCACAACAGGAAGACAAAATGAAAAAATTATGAAGGTTGAATACAAAACTACTTCAGAGTAGTCTACTTCTTAAGCATGCTAGAGTCAGTCAGCCAAAGGAATTTGTTGCAGCTATTGAGATGGATCAAGAATATCCTCCTCTATCAGTACACCCTCACAGGTCTAATCCTATAGGTCAAGTGCAACAATAGTTGGCAGTGCTACCATCAGTTGCAGCACCAATCACCACACCTGTCCAAGCTCTAGTCATTGTACCTACCCAAGTCCAAGTTCAACCGGATGTTTCTCAAAAGTTAATAACTACTATTGAGTCATTAGCAGCTCGGTTATAAACTATAGAAGGGAAACGTGCGCATGTTTAACCTGAAAAGAAAGTTTACCCTGAGTGGGTAGATTCAATTTCTCCTCCATCTAGTTTTGGGAACCCTGTATTCCCTATATTAAATGGATCAGGCGATCCTGAACAACATTTGACGCATTACGTGTCTTGTTGAGATCCTATGATGGGAACTCTGGAGCAGCAAGAAGCAGTGAAACTCAGATGCTTCGTGCGAACCTTGCAAGGACCATCATTTCGTTGGTATACAAGCTTTCAATCCCGGTCAATTACTGGATGGGATGATGTTCGCCAAAAATTCCTCCTTCAGTTCAGATCAACATTGCCAAGGAGAAATGTTTTCGATATTACAAACTGTAAGCAAGGGAGAATGAAAGGGTCTTTGATTTCATTGCTCGATGGAAGGGATTAACATATTCCTTGTGTTTAGCACTCCCTTAAGACGAATTGTAGCCAATCTGTGTGGTAAATCTGTGTGACAAATTATGCATTCCGTTAATCCCTTTGAAATACACAGGAGGCTTTCAAGACCTTACTTCAATCGCTAAGAAGATTGAAGATTCCCTTATACAGGCTAAGGCTAAAATCACATGTAATTCCATCAGCTCTAGGAAGGAGAATGGGTAAAGCAGAAACTGCAACAGTTATGTTTAAACAAGAACCTATACCTGTTTCTACCTCAAAAACATCATCTTCTCGAAGGGATCCACCTTCTGAGCACTAACAACAAGGCCTTTTCGTCCAGATGATCAAAGAGATCAAAGACGAAAACAATTTGATGATCTGAAGAGAAAAACATACTCTTTCCGAAATGAACAAGTTTCTAGTTATTTCATTTCGGTTCTTGAAAACAATTTGGTTCAATTACCAATACCCAAGAGGCCAAACAAGAAAGGAGATGAAGACCGTCCCAATTATTTCCCTTTTCATCATATGTTGGGGTATCCCATCTAGGAGTGTTTTGTCTTCCCAGACCTCCTACGAAAGATGGTGGACTCGAGACAAGTCACATTGAAATGCTCCTCAGCCCAGGTAGCATGTGTCACTGATACATTTCAAGAGGAAGATGGTGAATGGAATGAAGTCAAAAGAAAAAATGAACAGAAGTATGATGATTGGATGGTCAGAAAGACAATCAATCGAACTCATGCTATTTTTCGAACATAATTAATGAAACCAATTGTGTCTTCTGCCATGAATGCTGTGAAAAAACCCTCTTCATCAGAGGGAATTTCCTCAAAGAAATGACATGATTCAAATAAAGAAAAAGAATCAGAAGAAGATGAGTATGTGTCAAAGCATAAGTTGTCTTTGACTTTGGCGGACTTCATTACATCTACTTCAAAGCCACGGGCACCGCCCCACCAAACGGCATAGCCTAAACAGGCTAATCAAGCAGATTCTTCATCAGACGAAGAGTTAATCATTGGTTCAATTAATATGATTCAATTAACAGATCCATATTCTAATCGCAGTTTCAATTTCAAAGAGTCTGAATTCCCTGTATCAAACAACGAAATCAGAGGAAGTTCTAGGTGGTCAGGATACAGTGGAAGACGTGGATCTTTCAGAAGCCACTATTCCAATTCTACCCCTTCTAGAACTGTATACGCAGCATAAACTCATGGTAGAGCCCTTCAGCGAGCTCAGCAAGAACATGAAAGTTCTTCTACCAATAGAAAATTCAGTCCTGGAACGGTTATTTTGGAAGACCGGTTAAAGATTCCATATTCTTCCTCTCAACAAGTAAATGGTTCTAATTGGTCTAATCTTCCAAAACCTGGAATATTGCCAACTCCTATCCCAATACAAGATGCCTCAACTTCCAAAGAATCTGCTTCCAAGGTACTTGCTAAACCACATATTCATATTGGGAAACGCAGACCTCTAGATCAAAAGTATGATATATTGAAATACATGGCCCATGTACCAGCCATGTTATCAATTCTGGATGCTCTAAATCTATCAATAGATCTTCGAGAAGCACACATTGAGGCTTTTTCAATTCCTCAAGAGTTTGAAACTGAAATTGTTGCCGCTGAAGTCTATCACATGGAGAATAATCCTGCAGAATTCCATGTAATAATATCTTTTACTGATGAAGATGAAGATGATGTTGTGCATGGACATATTAGACTATTTTACTTGTATGGCATGGTCAATGGCGTGGATGTTCGAAGAGCTTTCATTGACAATGGTTCAGGAGTCAACCTCATGCCCATTCGTACACTTCGTCGATTGGGCCTCATGGAATCTTATTTAGATCCTTCCACCATGATGCTACAGGGATATGATAAAAATGAACAAGAACAACTGGGTGAAGTTACACTCGGAACATAGTTTGGAGATCGTGTATCCAATTCAAATTTCATGGTTGTTGATCAGGACTCAGATTTCAACGTCTTGCTTGGAAGACCCTGGCTACATCAACATGCGGTTATCCATTCATCATATCATCAATGTCTCAAATATTGTTTCTATGGTCATGATGGGACATTGTATGGTAATAAGGCCGCGTTCAAGATATGTGAGTCTCAATACATTGTGGTGGAATTCTATCACATGAAGCAAAGGGAGAAATCCAAAACAAAGGAGATTACCAAAGTTAATGCTCCATATGGTTTGGAAAAAATTCCAGTAAATACATTTACACATGTGAGTACAGATTATGTGTTGCCTATCAGTCAAATTGACAAGATAGACCCAAATCAAAATACTCTTATGGAAAGATCCATAATGTCAATTACGACAATCGAGCTAGACAACATGGGAGAAATTGGTAATCTACCAAGTAGTGATGAAAGCACAAATGGTGACATCTTCATTTCATCTGCTGAAATCCGACAAGTCTATGCTTTACCAATTAGGCCAGAAGAATTTATAGCAACATCGGAGGTGAACAATTATGTCGATTCTCAATCCATCGTCTCCTCTTAATTACCCAAAGAAGACCCTTCATCATCAATCGGGTCGGAAATGGAAGCTTCTTCTTCAAGATATGAAAATTTTGACATCTCTTCGGTTCATGAGAATTCTACTTTATCATCTACTATGCAAGTAGAAAAGGAAGAAATAACACATGATGAAGAAGAAGAGGAAGATCTCAGAGATTCTCCTCCAGCATTTGAAGAGGGTATCTCTACCACTGTGGATGAACTCAGAGAATAAATATGGGTACAAAAGAAGATCAACGCCCCTCTTTAATCAGTGATGTCATGACTCTTGATGAGAAAGATATGTATATTTATTTTCTAAAGAAAAATAGAGATATATTTTCTTGGAACTATACAGAAATGCCCGTGCATAATCCTAATATTTCTACTCATAATTTGGGTTTACCAGAAGAACATCGAGGATTTAAGCAAGCCGCGAGAAGAACACACCTAACTTATGCTTCCAAAATTGAAGCTGAAGTGGATAATCTTATCAAATATAACTTCATCATAGAAGTTCAATATCCCAAATGGTTAGCTAATATTGTCCCTGCAAAGAAAAATAACAACAAATTAGAGTTTTCATCGATTTCAGAGATCTTAATCGGCATTGTCTTAAGGACGATTTCCCAGTTCCGATTACAGAACTTCTAATTGACGCAACAGTTGGAAATGAAGCACTTTCATTCATGGATGGATATTCCGGATATAATCAGATCCGAATGGCCCCAAAAGACGAGGAATCTACAGCCTTTAGAGCCCCTCAGTTTCTGTTTTGCTACTGGGTAATTCCCTTTGGAATAATGAATGTATGTGCAACTTATCAGTGTTCTATGCATCGTATCTTCAATCCCTTCATAGGAATGTTTGTTGAATTCTATGTAGACGATTTGGTAGTTAAATCCAAACATCGTTCTAATCATAGGGTGGATTTGGAAGTCATATTCTGACAGCTTCGACAACATAATTTGAAGATGAACCCCTCAAAATGTGCTTTTGGGGTAACCTCAGGAACATTTCTCGGCTTTGTTGTACGCCATCATGGTATTGAAGTCAATTCTGAGAAGACCAAGTCAATCATTGGTATGTCACCTCCTCAAAATTTGAAATAATTAAGAGGACTTCAAGGACACTTAGCCTATATTCGGTGTTTCATCACCAATTTTGCAGGCAAAATTTTACCCTTCACCAAATTGATGAAGAATGGAGTCACTTACCAGTGGACTGAAGAATGTCAAGAAGCATTTGATATTCTTAAGAAATACCTCTTGAGTCCACCGGTACTCATGCAACCTATTGAAGGATGACCACTTATCCTCTATGTGACAACTCTAGAGCGATAATTGGGTTCCTTTCTTGCTCAAAAGACTGATGCTGGGAATGAAAACAGTCTCTACTATCTTAGTCGAACCATGCATGAAGCAGAAACACGGTATTCAAGTATTGAGAAGTGCTTCCTGGCATTAATCTTTGCAGTTCAGAAGTTGAGACACTACCTAAAACATCACGAGGTCCAATTGGTATCTTGCAATAACCCGCTCAAATTTATCCTTAGTCGTCCAATGCATAATGGATGTATGGAAAGGTGGGAAGTTATTTTGCAGCAATTAGACATTCAGTATGTGTCTCAAAAGGCGATAAAAGGCCTAGATATCACTGATTTCCTGGATGAACACCCTTCAGTCGAAGATACATCTTTAGATATTGAACTCCCTGATGAGGAATGCTTCTCTATTCATGAAATTCCTCAGGCATGGGAAATGTATTTTGATGGTACTCTCAGAAGTCCAACAGGGAGGAAAATGGAAAATCCTAAATTCAACAAACTTGGATTAGGAATTGTGCTCATTTCTCCAGAAAAGGAAGTGTTACCTTATTCCTTCTTATTGTGGGAAGGTGGTACCAATAATGAAGCAGAATATCAAGCTCTCATCGTAGGCTTGGAATTAGCGCTTTAAGCACAAGTGAATCACTTAAAGGTGAAAGGTGATTCATACCAGGTAATCAAACAAGTCAATGGGGATTATGCCATCAAAAAATAAGAACTAATCCCTTTGTATGATTACATCAGAGAGTTAATGGAGGAATTCCCTTTAGAATTGACATTTTCTTATGTCCCAAGATCACAAAATGCTCAAGCTGATGCATTGGCTAATATAGCCACAACTCTGGCAGATCCAAATCAGGATGAGACAACCATCATTATTTCCCACCATCGTGCAATTTCACCTTATGTTTGTATCAGAACAGAGGAAATTAATGAAATTTGTCCCATTCCTAAACCGTAAGGTCATACTACAGGATGGAAGTCACCTATCAGGGAATACATTCAAAATGGAACACTTCCACCTGATAGAGATGAGAAAGAACAAATCCGGTGACATGTGGTTAATTTTACTCTTTATGATAGCCCAGATCACCTAGAAAAAATTCTCTACAAACGTGGTTTTGATGGAGTTCTCTTCATATGCATTGATGGTGAAGAGACAATGGCAGTCATGAATGAAGTGCATGCATGAGTCTGTGGTGCCCATCAGTCTGGACATAGACTATCTGATCAGATTCGAAGGCTTGGATACTTTTGTCCTTCAATGATACGAGATTGTGTCGATTTCACAAAGAAGTGCCATTCATGCCAAGTACATGCCAACTTCATTCATCAACCTCTAGAGTTTCTTCATACAGCTAAATAATCATGGCCATTTTCCACATGGGGAAGGAATGTGGTGGGACCTTACCCTTCAGCTACGACCAAGCAGTTTAAGTACATTCTTACTGTTACTGACTTCTTTTCCAAATGGGAAGAGGCAATAACTCTCAAGGAAGTTAGTTCTAAATGCGTTGTTAGCTTCATCAAGTCTAACATCATTACCAGATTTGGTATCCCTCATACCATATTGACGGACAATGGAACCAATTTCTGTTCATCCGAGGTGATGAAGTTGTATCAAGAATACAACGTCAAATACAACCATTCATCTCGGTATCATGCAGCAGCCAACGGCCAGATAGAAGCCTTTAATAAGACTCTTTCAAATATACTGCAAAATATGGTAGATAAAGATAAGAGGTCATGTCCTGATAATCTCTTTCATGCTTTATGGTCTTATCAGACTAACACCCGCACTGCAACTCGATCAACTCCATATTCATTGGTATATGGAACGGAAGCCATCATTCCCATTGAGGTTCAACTATCCTCGCTCATAGTTTCCATTTGTGATCAATCATCTACAGATGAACAATCTCAGAAGCGATTGAATGAATTCGAACGGTTAGAAGAGAAAAGATTGTGCACTTTGCACCACTTGGATGTCTATCAGAATCGAATAACACGAGATTTTAACAAAAAAAGTTCATATTCGTTTATTTACTTAGGGAGAATTGGTATTAGTTCTTATAACTCCAATGATACCAGGAATGAAACCTCCCAAATTTGGGTCAAAATGGGAAGGACCTTATTCAAAACCTAGGGTCTACTACATTGGAGCTTATTCATTAATCTCGATGGATGGAGAACTCATCACTACTCAAACCAATGCCAGATTTTTGAAGAATTATTTTGTATAAACTACAATGTACCTTTTTTCCTTGCTATATGACGTTAAACTATACATCAATGGTCCAGTTTGACCATAAACTGCAACTTGGTCCAACATGACGTTACATTGTGTCTCCAAAATGGTCCAGTATGTCCTTAAACTGCAACTTGGTCATGTATTACCTTAAACTGCATCATCAACGGTCCATTCATATGACCATAAACTATTTGCAAGTCCCTTACGTCCAGCAAGACGTTAAACTGTGACAAACTGACTACATGACGCTAAACTGTATGAAAGACCCTTACGTCCGGAAATACGTTAAACTACATAATCATCAAAGGTCTTATATGACCTTAAACTACACTTTTGTCCAGCATTACATTAAACTGTACCATCCATGGTCCATGCTTATGACCTTAAACTATTCGAACTTTTGTGCAACAAGACACTAAACTATGGGAAAAAATCCCCAATGCGTCCGACATGATATTAAATGGTGTACTCTTTTGTCCTCACTGCATTACATTAAACTGCACAGTCCCCCTTTCGTCCAACATGAAATTAAACTCTATTGTCCCCATCATCCTAACTAAATGACGCTAAACTGTACAGAATGTCCGTGATATGTCCTACATGACATTAAACTATACTTTGTACCTGCTACATGACAATCAACTGTGCAGCACCAATAGTCCTAACAACAAGACTCTAGACGGCATAATCCCTTTATATGTCCTATATGACATTACACTATGCATCGTTAAGGTTGTTTTTACCTCTTGTTTCTTACACTGAGTATGAATCACGTGAGCTTAGAGAAAACCTCTACCATAACACCCTCTTTGGGCCACTAACCATGTGTAAGTCCCAACAACATTTTTTTATTTAGGTCATTGTCCCCAAGAACAACTTGATCATTAATTCATTCTTTAATTTAACTACACGGACTTTGATCCTTTTCTTATAGGCTCAATATGTAGGCAAACTCCCAAGGTTCAATCCCAAAACCAATCTCTCCACATCGGTTCACCTCCATCTTAGACGATGTTGATTCGTAAAACCTCCCCTAGAATCAATATCTTTACATTGGTTCACTTTCATCCTTGTTATACGACGTTAAACTATACAACACTTTTTCCAGTATGACAATAAAATACAATATTATTTGATACCCTCACATGATAGGGAACCATTATTTAAATTTATTTTCAATCAGGTTTCATTTCAAAGACTACGGTCATACATGGCAACACCCAATCCTTTTATCTTGGGTTAAACCATCATTTTACTAAAGTCCCCTTTCACCCTTCATATGTACGAACCAAATTTGTACAAAGGGTATTTCTAGAACTACGTGGGCTTGATTCCCATCCTTATGGGATACTTAAGAATGTTCGAGTGTCCCTCGAATCCTGCCCCAAGTCTTTTAGCCTAACCCCAAATTCCACTTTCAGTCCCTTGGCTGAAAAGTCCCCATGAAAACACACACTATATATTTCTTACAATGGTCTAAGCTCTATGACCCTAAACTAAGATCTATAATCCTTTTGTCCCACATGACGTTAAACTTTAGTTTAAGAACTATGTATGAGCTTGATTTCCATCCTTATGGGATACGTAGTGAAGTCCAACATTTCAATTCAGGACCCAGCCACAACATGATTATGGTTATCATTGTTCTGTGTATCTCTGTATACATTGAACAATATCTATATTTATGTGTCATAATCCTAACCTTAAATATTTTCAGATCCTCTTAACCCTTTTCATGAATTCTAGTCACAAAAATGTCAAACTTCTGAGAGTTCTTTTGTCTGACTATGCAGCATGGGCCCATAGGAGGCCTTGCATAAACAGTCTACATAACAGACTTGTTAGCCAAAAGATACAATTATTTGACTATGCAGCCAATGCCCTTAGGTGGACCTGCATAATTCAACCCCCTAACGGGTTTTTCATATAGTGGTAACTTCATTCATGGGATGAATGCCTCTTTTTTTCTTATTTGTCTTAAATGATAGTATGTAGGGATATGAAAAAATATCCATCTTTAACATATTTGTCCCATATCCTTTTTCATGATCTGAAAGTATTCAAGTCTATGGATTATATTCTCCTTCCTACATTTGGGTTAGACCTTCATAGGAGTGATATTCATCCAGTTCTTCGATAATCTTGTTTGGAAATATCTTCTCCATATTCAAGTACCTCTTTCCATACAGCAAACTCTATACTTTGGATGATTTGAATCTCCATAAACTTTCACTGGCTTTTAGCACTAGGAAAGTAAATTTATGAGAGTTCTTTGGCCTGACTATGCAGCACATTCCCATAGGAGGCCTTGCATAAACAGTCTATATAACAGACTTATTAGCCAAAAGATACTATTTTATTTAACGATGCATCCAATGCCCTTAGGTGGCCCTGCATAATTCAACCCCCTAACGGGTTTGTTAAATAATGGTTACTTCATTCTTGGAAGCTACTTCTTCTAATGCCTTTTATCTCTTTTTCATTTCATTTCTCAGATTCATATATTTATATGTAATAGCTTACGTATTTTCCCTCATACATGAGTATGGTAGTATGATTTCTGATGAATTTTCAAGGAATTGAGTCAATTCTAATCCATTTCGGTCAAATCTATTTCGACCTTAAACATTAGCCTTTTTATGTCCGACATTCATTACTTTAAACTGCCCACAGAAGACAAGGGAACTCTGAATAAAAGTCAAGTTCCCAGCTCACTAAACATAAATTTTGTATGATTTATGTAACATTGAGCAATTAAAAGATTTGAAGTTTGTAGGGTTATTTACATTAATCCTAGTAAAAATCAAACTATGCTTACTAGGCACATTGGCTTAGGTATAATCTTATACATTTAGAAAAATAGAATGCAGGTACAAATGTGTGAAGGTGAAAGTGTTTTTCATTGATGCACAAGAGTTAGAAGGATATCCATAGACTGGAGTCTCTTCTCTTTTTCAATAATTACAAGAGGCTTTCAACATAACTCTTCATTTGATTTACGGCATCCCGAGCATCATCAGCAACCACTTGGAATACATTCATTCAACTGGATACCATAAGAGATGTAGTGATACCAGCTCTTCTTGGAACAATTGTAAAAGAATGTTCTTGAGTGCGGTTTGAGAAAATTTTCTTCCAATCAAACAGTGACTCTGTTTCTGTCCAAGATACTTGGAAGATGGATACATGGATTTGAGAATGGAGAATTGGAAGTAAAGATCCATTTGGAGAGAGTACTCTTTTCATATATTGCTCTAATGCCATGTTTGTCTTCTCTCCACCAACCTGCAGTGAAAAACATTTCAGCCCATGGGTTTTCCATTTTCATATATGCAACGAAATGACATGGAGGAATTTTAAAGTTCACACCATTGTGGTTGCTCTTAATGCACAAAATAACAGAAATGGAGGAGTATCAGTGTAGCTGCATTTCAGGCGTATAGTTCTTTGTATCTGGAACATTGATTCCTTGTAGATGACCATAACCTCAAAAAGGAAGATAGATGCTTTGTGGGAAATTAAGATGATATTTCTTCAAGTACATAGCCAAATCTGGAAGAGTGTTCTCACATATATCATAGTAATCATGAACAATGATGTTCATCATGTCATCAATCTGCTTGCTAGCCAGTTCATCAATTGTTCCAATTCCCTTGGGAACCATTGAATCTGCACAAAGGATGAATAATTAACTCTTATGTAAGTTGATTTTTCATAAAATTTGTGAAAGAGTTCGAAAAAATAGAAAAGTCATTAAGGCGCACAAGTCTAAAACATGGCGCACAAGTATGGAGGTGTCGCGCAAGTAGTTTGCACACAAGTACCACCGCGCAAGTCAAGATATCTTGATAGTAGCGAGCCATCAAGGAAACACTGGGAAACAGAGCAACATGCACAGCTAAGGTGACCCGCGCGGCGAGAGCTCGAAGGATTGAAGTCCGGAAATCTGGATTCTTTGTACGGAAGTGAGGACCTCTATTTATAGACACAGCCAGAACCCTGTGCGCCGTACCCTGGTCGACTAAAGGTCGTCCCCCTGCACTCCAGACTATGCACGACCGAAGCTCATTTGCGCGCCCAAACTTTCACACTGCCATTCCATTGGTTTTCTCCTTTTTCCTCAGAGTCACATCCTCATTTCTTTCGGATCCAACTCTGAGGGGGGGCATTTGTTGATGATCTTTTTCCTCACATTGTCCAAAAGGATGAAAAGGGAAATGACATAGCACAAATTGATTCATCATTTGAAGAAAATATCAAAAATCGATAAAGGGATGAACAAGGAGAAGATTTCCCATAATTCATGCAAGTTTCCTCATAGTCTCGCAAGTCCACTTGCCCGATGCATTGTGGTCGTGCAAGTCACTTGCCCGACCTAAGTGATAACCTCCCAGGGTCTTCTCCTGCCTATAAATAAACCCTGTTGCTCCCCCATTTCGGGAGGATTTTATTCTAGAAACACTGATTTGATCTCCCGGTACCCTAGTCTCTTCGCAAAGATTTTGAAACACTTCTAAGGTAATTTCTTACCTAGAACGGAAGATCTAATGAGGGGGATGAAGGCCTAAGTGTTGAAACTCATCAACACTTGTGCGCATGAGTGGACAACCCTCAAGGGAAAAGGCTAAACTTGTACGCCACCTCACTCCTTCAATAGAACTTGTGCGCCCCTCTCTGGAAGAACCTCAAGAGGATTCTAAAGGCTTTAATCAAGAGTCTCTCAAGTATTACCCTACTGGTTAACCGCTGTGCAAGTACCCCATATGTTGTGCAGGCATACCTTCGTGACCAGGACTTGTGCGCCCATGCAGTACCTGCGCGCCTACAAGGACTTGCGCGCCCCTGCCTTTTTAGGTTCCCTTCTTGCCCATTTCACCCCTCTTAAACCATTCCACATCTCCTATTCAAGAATCAATCATCAAGACACTCTTCAAATCCATTTATGGCATGATTTCTTGATTTGGATTCCTTATCTGAGAGGAACTCTGTGGATTATCTCTCAAAACCTAATGATTTATACATCTTTATGTCACTAAAAAAATTGAGATTTCATTCATTCAACCTCATCCTTTAAGAGGAGAGAACCCCTTAATCCGGGCCTCCATTTTAGGAATAATCCCCAATCATAATTCTCAAATCCGGGCATCCTCCTTAGGAGTAAGCCCCAACCATAATTCTCTTAGCCTGGGCTTCCTTTTCAGGAGTAAGCCCCGGTCTCAAACATGGGCATCCTCCTTAGGAGTAATCCCCAAGTCCATTAATTTTTCAAATCTCTTAACCTGGGCCTCCTTTTCAAGAGTAAGCCCCAGTCTTAATTTCTCTTAACCAGTCCCAATTTACCTTTGATCTGGGATTTCTTTACAGAAGTAAAACCCAATCATAAGTCCTCTCCTAATTTGGGCCTCATTTTCAGGAGTAAGCCCCAAGTTAGTGTATTTAAAATCTCCATGAAGAAGATACACCATTATGGACCCTGCTCTTTGATTTCTTCCCTAAAGTAAATCATATTCTTCATTTATCTGGGTAGTCATAAATACATAATCCCCACATTATTTCTTATGATTGCATATTTCATGGCACAATTGTCTAATTTATACCAATACCTATTTTTTCTCATATCGAGCATGACTCGCGTGAGCATAGAGTGTAATAGTAATTATGACAACCTTCATTGAGCCATCAATCATAAACATCATACTCCCTTACTCGAACTACATGGGTTCTGATTCCTTTTCTAAACAAAGGATACGTAGGTAGCCCGTCTGCGGGTTCGATCCCAACTCTGAAAAAATCCATGTCCTTCGGATTGACAATAAACTTCAAGTGCCCCACTGAGTGGCTTTAAAACCATCATGGTCATCATAATGACCAAGATACTTCTATATAAATGCGTCGAAGGGTACCATTGACCAAGAATCTCTAATAAATACAGATGATTCTCTATCGATGAAGAACCTTGAATACATATAAAAGACTCTCTAAAATTCTTACATATCGATCATTGATTTTCAGATCTAAAAGAAAAATCATTTTATATTTGGTAATGTAATAAGGATTCACGAACATAACTTAAATCTACAAAGAGTGTCCCGGAGCAGACAATAATTCCCCTCAAAAAGTTGTGATGAGTCTGACCTCCCATCCTCTCGAACAATGAAAATTCCTAAACCTCATCAGTCCATAAACTAATGAGCACCTACCTTTGGACAGTAGGTCCGAATGGATGTGGAATCGTTGGATGTTTCCGGTTCTACAAAGAAACCTGTTAGAAACCGATTGGATTGTCTGAACCACCCATCAAATGGAGGTCATCCCCGAAATCTGAGGGAAACAATCCTGAAAGCATTCCCTACTCAATGACATCATAACGCCCACACGCCCAGTGTTTCCATACAAGGCCTTACCGAGGTTCCCAATCCCATATCACTAATAACAGAGTGCCTCTCAACTATGGGCCACTAGCTAGTGCGTAATCTAAACTAGTGCAGCAATCCTTCTATGAAAATTCACTTACTATGCCAGGTTCCCATGTCAACATGTATAATAAAAAGGATAGGAGTGAGTTATCAAAGTTAATCATGTGGCACAAACATCACACACAACTCATGTAGTCAATGTACACTACAGATCAACCCTCAGTCACCCCAAAAAGAGTTTAATAAAATAATTTATTTTATTAAAGTGCCAAACATGCCTTCAGCAATTTTAAAGAAAATCCTCATTTCTCAAGAGAACCAAAACAATTGTTCATGCATCAAAAGAAATCATTTATCAAAAAAATAGAACTACATTTGAAATTCTGTGAATTATGTTTAAAGTAATAATGGGGATTCTTTCACTACTGGGTGTCCGTTCATTAGGAAAATATTTCAAGTCACGTGTATAAAATAAACGACTTTTTTTTACACCAAATAATCATTTAAAAATTAATTATCTTATATTATTTTTCATTTAAAAAATATAATAAAATATCATTCCATTAATAAATTCTGAATTTAACGGTGAGTGCATTGGGGGACCTACCTCGTCTTCCAGGCCAATCATGACAATGTGACACGCCTCACGCAGGTGCATAAACACCCGCTTGCCGAATCCTTCAATACCGTAGAAATTCCTCACTGATGTGCTACAAAACATACAAAAATAAGTAAAAAAACACAAAAAAACTAATTCATAACAATCCAATGATGATGTAGTGAAAAATTCACTGAATCACGGATAGGTTCTCAATCAGTGGAGTCGTGCAATAGTCAAAATAGAGGGGGCGAGGACACTAAATGTGGGCATGGTTCAGTTGGATGGTCTTGCGACCGTCGGACATCCGACATATTGGTCAGAAGCACACATGTTGCAATGGAGGGGTTGAAATGATGACACCTGGTGTGATAGAATGCAAGTAACCAAAGGATGTGCTACCGAAAGGATGTCAGGTGGGTGAAAAGTAGTCGAATGGAGGTTTACGGTCAGTGCAGCGAAGGGGAAAGTATTGGGACGTAGTGCCGCAACTGGCCGAAGGGGAGGCAGCAAGGCAGGTCATCGCTACCAGAGAGGGAGTTCACAGTAGAGGGCGCTGCGGTTTTGGTTGGGATGAATCCAAGGAGGGTTTGGTCGGGCGAGAGGATTCACGACATCGGGAAGCAAGTCTGCATGTTAAAGCTGAGGCACGCCAGGATGAAGTCAGCTGGAGGGAGAGAGTGGCGGCTCGTCTGCACAGCCTGCTCACAATGAAGGGGGCCAAGGTCATGACTGGGCAACATGGTTACGCATAGGCTGCGCGCTGATGAGAGACTAACTGCACCTAATGTCTGAGGCTGAATGGAGGTCATCAGCAATAGGGGGTTCACCATGAGGATCATGACAGTGGGTGCGAGGTCGGATAGAGGCCACCAGACAGAGGATTCAAGCCCGTAGGTCACCAGAGAAAGCCACTTGACTGATCAAAGGATTTAGAGAGCGGACATGAGGCGGATGACGGAGCAGACATGGGGCTTGTAGTGGTTCTTCTCAAGCTGCAGAGGAGGAGGGAGGGCCCAAAGCTGGTGTGCTGAAGGGGAGAGGATGGACGAGGGGTCTTCACAACTGGATTCAAAAAGGCGGTGATGGATGGATGGGGCATGCGCAAGAGGACACCAGCATGAGGGTGACAGACAGCCGGTGCAAGGGTTGGAGGTGGCTGCTAGGTGGAGGGGCACAGGAGGCACACTGGTGCAGGGAGGTGGAGGAAGACAATGTGGGGAGGGGGAGAACAGGGAGAGTGCACCAGTGGGCTGGGCACTGTAACAAGGGAGGGGTGATGTAAAGGGATGCGTGGTTCTACTGTACTATAAGGTGGCGGAGCAGAAAGAGGAGGGTGTTGCGCGGGTCGGTGTTGTACGGCTACTGGGCATGAGAAGAGGGGTCGGTGACTGGGGTCCGGCTTGGGCATTCAGGCTAAAGGTGGGGTGAGGGAAATGGGAGGCAGGCTGGAAAAGGGATGTCCCATGGGGGAAGGAGAATGGAACCAGACTTGGAGTTGGGGGTGGGTGGGTAGAAGCCACGTGGAACACAAGAAAGAAAAAAAAAGAAAAGAAAGAAGAAACAAGAAGAAATCCAAAAAAATAAAAGTAAATAAAATAATAAAAAAAGTACATAATAATAATAATAATAATCATCATCATCATCATAGTATTAATAAAAATAAAAATAACCATAATAATAAAATAAAAATGATAAATGAATAAATATCATTTTTATAAAAAAAATGAACAAAAGGCCACATAGTCACATGGGAAAATCCATACAGCGTCGCGCAATGCCCATGCGTTCAACGACGTAGAATGTAAAACATGCATTTGTTTTATCAAAAAGTCAAAAACTACATCCAAGACTCAACCCAGACTCCAGAAAAAATATATATTTAAAAGAAAGAAAATAATTAAATAAATTAAATCCCTAAGTCGAGGTGTGACAGAGCTGGTACAATTCTCAGGACAAGAAAATTTTTTAAACAAAACTATAAAACACTTTCAAAAAATATTCCCATTCTTTGTAGTATGCTCCAATAGGTCAAACCATGTTCAATTTAGACCTTACAAGAACAATCATGTATAATTTACTATCACCTACTCAGGAGTATCATGAAACTCGGACATAATTTGTATTTTCTCAAGACACTCATATACTTCCTGGGGTTCCATGATACCTCATAAAGAAGGAGTCGAATTCTTCAAGGCATGGTTCAACATATCTAACATGTGAAGGACCAGAGCATCCCCATTTACCCAACCCTTGGACAACATGAACCACTCCATCCATTAACCTTTTATTAATAGGTGAGGGGTAACACTCTCTATCCACTTCACATGGTATTATGTGAATTCTTTAGGAAGGAGCCCTAAAACAACATGATATAACCCAAAGTAATTCAATCAATAAAACTATTATAAAAATTTCCAACAACATCAAAAAATACCAAAACTTTCATAAATCAAAATATAACAAGATCGATCCCAATAACATGAACAAACAAACAAATCCACCCAACATAGTTCCCACATATTGTTTGCAGCCAATACATCTAACGTGTAAGAGAAGTAAAATGAAATCCCAACATATTATAGAAAAGCATGTCCTATCACTAGGTGTGTTGTCTATACACAGAACCCGCAACCATAACCTTACTCCCTTACAATCTTCTCTCCTATTTGTCCAGAAACATTACCCAAATAACATTTCCAAAAAATTGTGTAACCACCATTTTATACCATGTTTTCATGAACTAAACATGGATTCTATCCAACCCAACACATTAATTACACCAAAACAATGCCCAATGGGTGTTCCCAGTATCTATGGGTTGGGAACCAGTGCATGGATATAAACAATTTATTTTTGGATTTATTTCACTGATTTATATATTCACTAAAAATTAACAATAACAAGAATCATAATAATTGATATCCAAAAAGAAATTAGGTAAAAAAGATTTCTAATATAACTATCTTAATATTTAACCCAAACCAAAAGTACTACAATAGAAGGGGAATAACAATATTATCCCATTAACCATAGTGGAACAGGCGGAAAATCACCCTCATGAAACCACCACCAACACATGAATGAAGTAGAACACTCGAAACCTGATCCACCATCATAACCAAGATACATCATACCTTTACCTAGGTTGTACATAAAAATTTCAACAAACACCCTATGGTTTATGTATGGTGTGATCTAAAGCCTAGTTGGATTCCAAAAAATGGAAGATTTCATTCCATAAATTAAGATACAAATAAATATTCACATTTCAACAAGAATATTTGATACATTCTTAATAATATTTTTAGGAAAACATTCTCAAAATAAAATTTTTATCAAAAATATTTTCCATATATAAGATTTCAAGTGATAAAAGTACATAAAAGGTCTATAGTATGATGATGAACATCAAAAAATCATATTAGCATATTGTCATAAGATAAAACAATGGGAAATCATTATAGGTAACCAGGACAATTGGGTCCCAATATACCTCAAACCTTTGTGAAAAAATTCACAAACTAAACTACCCATAGTTTCATCATGCATGGGCCACTAGATATGAGTCAATCAAAAATTATACTTCTCTTCATAAAATAAAACAAAACCAATAGCCTAACCATGAATGAGCCACTAGAGAGGATTTAATAAAAAGATAATTTTTTTCTTTGATCATTTCACATATTTTGTTAGTGTTGTAGTGTCAATCCTGCAATATGAATCTAGGCCTTAGCCACTTCTAAAACAATCAGTGTACTAGTCATAGTTCTACCTCCTAGATTCCCAGGATTACCTTTGTTCTCAAATTCAATTTCACAAATCACATAAGTCATCACATTCACATTCACATACCATGTATCATAAGAAAACTTTGAAAAAATCACATTTACATTTTCATGTTGATCCAATGATCAAAAACCATATAAAACCAACCATTTCCATTAATAAATTCAAATTTCATTTCACACTCACACAAAACTATTTGGAAATTAATTTTTCACCACTTGAACACTTTATAAAACCCATTTGGAAACACTACTAGGTGAACCCATATCAAATCCCACTATTTCCATGGGAAAATCCCCTTTTAATTCAATACCCACATAAATAAAATATATTTATCTATAATGATAAAATCACTTTCAAAATTAGAATATAGGTTTAAGGTGAACGACAAAGAAGACAACATGCATATAAACTTATTTCTATTGGAGAAATGTACATACAACACATTCTCATCCTTAAAGCTCTTAAAAATCACATATAAATCCTTCCAAACATGGTGTAAAATATATTCAAGAAAAACCACAATTAAGAAAACCTATAAATGACCAAAATACTTTAGAAAATACATTTCCATAATATGATCATCATGAAAATTTTCAAAAAACTAGTTTTAAAAAAAAAATCCATAAATCACATTTAAACAATCATGAATGAAAAAAATTTAATAATTTAAAATCATTGAACCACCTCTCCCACACATGAAATATTATAGAATTCAGTGTGAAACCGTAACTGCACTACCATTGTCCCTTCTAAAGGAAAGATCAAAAAACCCATCATTATTTCACTAAAAAAGACAATATTAAATCATACTTATGTTAAAAAACTTGCTAGAAGATAAGAACCCATGAAGGTGGGTTTGAAAACTCTAGAAAGTGGGTAAAACCAAGGGAGAAAAGACATAATTGATGTTTCATTGATGTTATCTGCCTAAAACCACCAAATAATTGATGCTTAAAGGCTTTAGAATGTCTTATAAGAATCGCTCATTGCAAAAAAATACCATATTGGGTGGATGGGATGTGATTTAGCATTAAAATAAAATAGGTGAAAATATTAAAGTTTCCACTTTTTAATGACTTTTATATGTAACCTAGTAACCCTTCTTGGATTTCTAAAATCCTACAGAAATTGTACGTCCCTCAAAATCCAATATGAACAAGATACCATGTTCTCCAACACATTTTTCTGAACAGTGCACAAACTAGGTAGTTTTCACAATCCTAAATGATCTTTTTCCATACTATTTCTTGAGGTAATGTTTAAGGTTTCCCTAAACCATGCTCCAACCACGATCCACCTACTATCTAGAAAAAAATATCTATTTTTTAGCAGAATAATTAAAGGGGAATCCCATGGATAAATACAGGACCAAAAATAATAAAAAAGAATACCTCAAACAAAAATTTTGATTTGACGTGTTTCCTTGAAATATTTCAACCTTTTCACCTCTATGATTTTATAATTAACTAGTATTAAGGCTAGTGTAAGGATAAAAAATTAGGTGTAATAGAATATTTTGAATTTTTTTATATTTCTTATCCCCCATCTATAGAAGGCCACCCCCTCCCCAGCCTAATTCAAACATGTAATGACATCTTTATTTGTCAATATCAACCCGAATAACGTCATTAAATCACTACCAGTATTCTTGAGATATTTTTTCTTTCAAAATTCCATCTTAGGATTGATTTTTTTAAACCAAAATATTTTCCACAAATAGGTGTTAACAGTCATAAAAGATATTTTTTTTCATCTCCCTCAAATATTATTTAAAAAATATATTATAAAATAGGTATCAAAAATTTAGTCATATGTGATTTTGCAAATGAAATTAAATATATTTGTCTCCACTTCAATCAAATCGAAAATGAAACTGCCAAACATGGGCACAGAGGACTACTGCCTCATGAACAGTTTAGTACATTTTCTATTAGAACATTTAAAGGATGAATATAAAGTTGTTTTGATAAATTTTAAACTATAATTATGATTTAATTATTAATATATAATTATAATATCACATATTATTCATACATTCCATTACATTTAAAATATGATATCATTTCTTGTTTATATATAATATTGTCGCATTATGAAGCGATGGGATTACTTTTTCACTGTAAAATTACATAGAAACTAATAATGGTAAATCTAATTAATATATATGATATATATTATGAGATATTGATTATTTAATATTAATATATCACATAGTTTCTTATAATTTCACTCAACAACAGATTGATATCATCACTTAATTATATGTACGACCAACCGTATTCATAAAAAGATGTGAATCATATTTGATATCCAAGTATAAATAATGATTACAAAAATGTATAAACTGATTCAATATGATATTGATAAATGTAATTATATAGATGATTGAACTATATAATATTCAAAATAACAATAACTTTTATGATAATACAGGCTTTGGAAAACAGTTTAATTGATACATTATATAATAAAAACAATAAAATATAATTAAAAGTTGGTAGAAAAATATATTAATAGAATAATTTATGATTTTAAATTTTTTAATATTATTAATAATTAAATGAATAAAATACGTAAAATAGTTATACAACAGATTAAAATACAATCAATAAAAATCTAGCTAAAGGTAAGAGAAAAATATCAATTTCACATAGTTGAGGCATATTGTCCTTTTATGCACCTAAATGCATTTATATGGTGTATATACAACCAATTTTATATATAATATAAAATTAACATGATAAATTACTTTATAATATGTTTTAATTTTATGTATTTTTTCTAATTGGTTTTGATTTTAATGTTACCATGTTTTAAAGATGATCATAACAAAATTTATTTTTAAAAGACTATATAACTTATTCATTGTCTATGAAATTATAAGAGTACATGTGTAAAGAATTTTTAATAACATATGTTGCATCTATGATTTTTCAAATGTATTTACATTTTATTCATAGAAATTATTCATTGATTAATCCATACATTAATGTAATCATCCTTGTATGGGTTTATTTCTCATATCATTTTAATCAAGATTAGTTATAAATGAATTTATTTTGATGTAAATTATTTCATGATTTTCGAATAAATTCATTTAAAATTATTATCACATGGTTATTTTTAATGTTTTAATTTTATATTTCAATTTGAAACACTTTATTAATTATAGTGATTGAGAGAATGTTTTTATGAAAATATGGATTTCTTACTCTCTTCTACTAAAAATAATTTTTCCTCAAAAACATTGTTTTCAATTTTTTTTCAAAAGTAATTAAATATTATATAAATTATTTATTAATGAAATTTATACCAATGATTTAATGTTAATATTTTTTCGAAATGGATGTTTCCTATAATTTTTTTACAAAAGGCCTATTTGAATATTATATAAATGGGAATGTAATGTTTTTAATTTTATAAAAATGTATGAAATTTGTTTTTGTCATGGCCATTCAATTTTCCAAATATAAATCTTCACATTTCAAATATTTCTATAAAAAATTAAATTATTTTTTTAACATTTATCTTTAACTAGTTATTTTTTATATGAAAAGGGTATTTTCATGAAAAATTATTTCAAATATGTTTTTATGTAATTTCAATTCTTCTAAAACAACAGTCAATTATTATACATGTACTCCACTTGGGGTAGGTTATATTTATATCATCCTTATTCATTATTTGGATAGTTTAAGAACTTTTTGTGTAAATAATGAAATAACATTCACATTCGTGATGTATTTTTTTATAATTAAATTTAACTTGAATTATCAACTTATCAATGATAATTGGGTATTTAATTTCCCCTAAACATTAATTTTCTTTATCTTTGGTATAAATATTTGATAAAACATATTTCATTTTGGAACATGTTGTTCAAAATTGAATGTTATTTGGTTGATTGGGAAAATATTATTAAATACATATTCTTCACACAATTTAACTATTTTTTTATAGGACATATTTTCATAAATTAAATAAATTATTTTATATATGAGGAATTATATGTGTATTTAGATATTGGTGGGCCAGTTATAAATAGCCTCTCAGTTCATTGACAGTATCATCCAAAAAATCAATTATATATCCTTTGTTAAATGGGAATTTTGTTTATACTCGCCAAATCATTTTATATTTTGTAATAAATGGTTTTGATAGTAGTGGTATTATAAATCTTGAGAACATGACATACAAAAAATAAGAATTCCTATCATAGAGAATTTAGTTAATATAATCCATGTTATTTTCATAGTGATATTTTCTATGGAAGCATTTCATTCTCAGTTTATATATTAAATTGATGGATTTTCATAGGTTTAGCTATCCATATAAATTTTTTATTATCCATTTATTTATTTTATATTACTGATTAAATGAAAATTTTTTTTAGTTATTTACATTTTTATATTGATTATTTTATTAAAATTATTTAAGAGGCGTGTGTGTTTAGTAAATTAACATGTCATGTTGATTATGAATATTCATTCATGATTAATTAAATATTATATAACCCTTAACTAGAATTATAGAAATCCCTAATTATGTTTCTTTGTCCATTAATAAAAAAGTTGTACTAATAATGATATGCTAAGATATTCTTGATGGAATAATGATTGTTTTTATGAAATAGTGTTTTAATTTGTGAATTCAAATTTTATATAAGAATCATGTATGTATGATGTTTAACAAGTATACTAAACTATTCAGACCAAAAAGATGTGTTTCCATGTATCTTATTATAAATTTAATAATGTAATACAATTCCTATAGGATACTAGAGATAGTGTCATGACATTTAGTGTGGGGACACAACTTATTATGTTCATTGATATATCACTAAAATCCAAATAGATTTTCTACTATAGGGTAACAGGATCATAGGTGCGTTGAAAAACCTTCATTTTTTATCATTATAATTCTCTTCATGGTCATATGTTCACGTGAATATCACCCTCTTCCATTTCAACAACTAATTAGGTTAGAATGATATGTGAAAAATCTTGCAAAGTGTTAGAAATTTCTATCCATACCCAGAAAAATCTAGATTTTACAATGAATGGTAGGTCTAGGTTATTGATCAATAAAATTTTCAATGAAGGATCCACTACCATACCATCAATTAAGATTATACGGCCCATGAATGAATCATTCTAAAGTTAAAATTCAAATTTTCAAAATATTTCATCAATATTCTACTTGATCAGGATTCGCATAACAATTATCATTTGATATTCATGCTAATATTTACCCATTGAATATATATTAATATTTTTTATTAATACTTCCATAAAATATCAAGCTAATATCTGAATACATTATTTATTACATCCATGAATATATATATGGGAATTAAAAACTTATAATGGAATCCAAATAAATTCACCATGCCCATTTTATACATGGATGGATATCATGGGTATATCAATCTTTATTTACCTTAATTGATGATATATAGATTGAAGTCCAATTTTATAAAAGTATTTAGATTCTATAAATTTATGAAACTAATCATAGATATAGAGAATAGTATAATTTTTCTTATAAGTGTTCTGGTAATGTTATCAATACTCAATGAAAACACAAAAAAACACTTCTTTCTTTTGAAAACATGTAACAGGTGATCCCCATGGTGGTATTCTAGGTTGTATGAAATAATTAACAGGATTATCCTATATTTTATTTATCAATTCCTATATATAAATTATTTCAATTATACTAGTTGGCTTTTCAATAGGTGTAACACAAGGTATATATTCTATTGAAAACTCAACATCTCTATTCAGATGTAGATTTGTAACGCCCCGACCCAAGTTACCCAGAGTCGGTGCCTTATTACATATCATTGGAAAGATCACAAGAAAGATCAAATATAGAAAGGCCGATTAGTTTAGTAGCCTTGGAAACACTAGATATATTCATAAAGTTTACATTACATCAATAAGTGAAAAACTAAAACAATATATTGTCTTCATATCCCCCATACTATCCTTGCAGTTCATTCATAAAACACTTCTTCACATCCTATGAAAAAAACATACAAAAAGGGGTGAGCTCAAATTCCTAGTATGGATAACAATAGAGCAGAAACTGTCATAAATAAGAATAAACATTTAAAGAAATTTATGACTAAAACAAAAACCTTTTAAACTTGAACTTCAACATAGTATGGAAAAAATAAAATGAAATAATACCATTTACTTATTCATATAGATATTACACTAATCAAATAATCACATGCAATATAAATAACCCCTTTCATAATGATGGAATGCATAATGCTAGACTATCATAACCACATAACCAAGGCCTCATTCCAAGACTACAAATAAGATTTTTCCATGGCCTTGTGCCAAGACACTAGTTTGTATCATGAGACCTACCAATGCATCAAGGAGCTATAGCGGGCTCCACCCGTCACATATTAAGTCCAATGCATTACCATATGAAAAGGATCAAGCATAACATAAACATTCATATTAATACTAGCATACGAAATGTAAATACTTTATCCATAAACCACGAATGGTATAAGAATAACATATCCACAGTAAAACACAACACAAAAGCATCAAAAAACAATATGGACGTTTTTTTATCATAATAAATCAACTTCAAATAAAATTAAAATCCATCAAAGGATGTTGACATAGATTAAATCAACACTATTTGGGATAAATATGTCTTTTTTGAAATCATTTAAAAGTCACACATTTATTAATGATGTAATTTAAAAGAGATTGTTGGATCCAAGTGTCCCATACCACTTTGAAACATTTGAAAAGAAATATCATTTCAAAACATTAATGTATATATAAATAAATCCTTAAAATCATTTTGAAAAAATGGATATTAATTAAAAATATTTAGAAAGATAAATCTTTAAAACATTTAAAATTCTAATTTTGATAAAGAGTACCTTTCAGAAATTCTTAAAATATTCATATTGAAATCATTTAAAAGTAACATAATTATAAAATAAATCATTTACATTGAAAATATTCCTATAAGCTTGTAAGGGAAGCTTTGACGATTTTATAATGGTGGAAAATTGCCGCACCCGCCGTATAATTTAAAAAAAACATTCATACCTTAATTCTCTCGAAAAGGTTAAAAAGCACCTTGTTTAGAAAACGACGGAAATATTCCTTTATAAAACTCTTATAAAAAGTCAAAAAAGGGTATAAATGACTTTAAACCATATTCTTGTAAATAGTAATTTTTTTTTGAAATACATTTTTAAGAAACATGGATGCGCATGATAATGAAATCTCAGTAGATTATTATGTATAAACAACCTCGGATAATGAAGTGATTGCGAAATAAACCCTTGCCTTGTAATTTTCCTCGGTTGGGGGTTGGTTAAACTCCAGTATAATGGTGAAATAATTGTTATTAAATTATACAAGAATCATATAAATTATTATGTTATCATATATGATCTTTTAACATTTCTTTGTTAATAATATCTTAGTATTATAATCATTTTGGGTGTTAATTTACTCTTTTAATTTTATATGTTTTGTTACGTAAGCCATGTTTATAATGGATAGGTTTGTAACTGATTCATATCTAGAATGATATTAAGTCCTTAAAAATTATTTTTAAATCGTCAAAAGATAATTATACTTGAATGGATACGATGGAGAATGAATCTCATCGCGTTCGTGGAGACGGTAGTCCATACGTACGCACAAAAGACAATATCATTCTTTTGATATAAAAAATAATATTTAATTGGATGTTATATCTTATATTCAGAATAATTATGATGTTATATTTATTATTTACATGAATTACACATCATTATTATACCCATCCAAATAATATTATATTGAATAACAATTACACCACGACGTGGAGATGGTAAGCCGTACATACGCACGTATGGTGACATGTCATTCAAAGGATAGATAGAATTCTAAATATGGTGGTACCATATTTATAATAATATTAAAGTATATAGGAGATACTAGATTCATTATTTTAGAATGATAATAACAAAGAAAGAAGAAGTTGAAGAAGAAATGAATTGGAAAAAGTGTGGTGAAAACATTACCTCTTCTTAGGGTTCTTCCTTTTGATTTGATCAAAAGGGCTCCTTAGATTGGCTTTCTGATAAAACTAATCCATCTAGGTTGTAGTGAGGGAATTTTAGAGAGTATTTGGGTAGGTTTTTTCTGAACAAACAGGCTTTGAAGGTGTGAATTAATGAGAAGGGGGAGTGCCCTTTTATAAGAGGGGTGAGGGGAACCTTTGGAAAAGCTAGAAATATTATTTTATAATAAATTAATATTAAGTTTATAATGGCTCCAAAGTTTATTATTTAAAGGTTAAGGTGGATATGGGTCGAAAAACACTCTACCAATATAATTTAGATAGGTTTGGGTTATTATACTAACCTTATCTTTAAGTATTAACTCTTAGTTAATTAGTTTCACTTTTACAATGTCTCTTTGTATTTTTATATTATATGGTAAATAAACTTACTATATACATCCAAGTGACCCCCAAGTGGTCCATTAATGATACACGTATCATGATATAAGTCTCTTGTCCGAGCCTTAGATATTTAGGAATTTATTATCAATTAATAATATAATATTTGTTTCAAAAACTCTTTTATGTCAATTTTGACACTATTAAATAATTGATTTATGTAAAAATCATAACAGAATGATAACATCAAAAAAAGTTAATTAAATCAATACTAACATGTCATATTAACCTAGAAAATTATTGGTATTTAGAAAAAGTCTCAAATTACATTTATTTGGGTATTTATAATATCAATTATTCTAATTTTTCATTAATTAGGTAATTACTTCATCTCTAATGTGTCATAAATAAATTAAATTATTTAATATCAACAAATTGTAAATAAAATACCATTATGTAGGAAATCGTTTTAGCTTTCTAATGAATATTTGTAATCGAATATTTCTTACATATAACCCTATAGTAAAAATGTTTTAGTAAATAAACGTTCATTTTAACTCTTTTAACTCTTCTTTGAATTAAATAATAATAAATCCCCTAATCTAATACATGTGGACCTAAATGATAATATTTTACTACTAAGGTAGTTTTTGGTCGAGATAAACTTGTCCAATACAATTAGGATATGTGTTAGGGTAATATTAATATCATTTTTACCCTTAATTACCCTATTCACTTTTAACCGTGGTAAATAAAAGTAAAAAATTACTATTCACCAAAAATAATTTTCATCTCATTGAACCACATTCTACTCCTTGATATTAACTGTGTCTCTCTGATTTTTGAAATTCCACTCACAGAAGCGGTAAAATTATGTTTTATGAAAAAATCAGTTTTTTAACTACAACTTAGTGGTTTTACTATTCATCAAAAAATGAATGTTTCTAGAAAAATAACAAAAATTAGGCAAAATCTATATTTGATATTATGAATAAAAAAATTATGTGTATTTTACACAATTGAAAACATATCAGTTGCATTAATTAATTTAAAAATTAATTCCCGTCATCAAAACAAATAGCGTGTTTTTAAGAGATAATAACTAACAAAAGATTGATAGTTGTTTATGTCCGGTTTAATGGTGAAATAATTTACAATGACCAAAATTATATTAAATGGTAAAAATATATTCTAAATATACTTTAAAACTACTCAAATTTATAATTTATCAAAATAAATTATTTCGATTAAAAAAGTTGTTTTTAATTAAAATTTAGTAATTTTCACTATTCATTAAAATATAAATGTTATCCGAAAAGTTCAAAAATTTCACCTTAGACTAACTTCGATATTCTGAATACAAAAATGAAGTCCATTTTGAAAGATAAAATTTATAAAATTTCAAAAATTAGGTATTACTATTCATAATAGCTAGTTTGATTGGTTGTGGTGTGTGTTAGAACTTGAAATTGCGTACAGCACACACTACTAAATTATTCAAAGGAAAGCGTACTGTGGAAGCTTGGGATGTTTCATTGTAATTTTTTTTGATTTCCCTAATCTAAAAAGTAAATTTATTTAGTCAAATTGAATATATAAAAGTTAAAATATTGGATTTAAAAAAGGTTCACTATTAAAAGTTTATAAAAGTGCAATACTAAAAATGAATTTATTCTTACATAATGTTTAAGAAACTCATAATATGGATTCTAAAATTATAAGGATTATATAAAGTTTAAAATTTAGTTAATACTATTCATAACCTCTTTTTAATGGCTTGTTTGGTAAGTCATGGTGTGAGTGAACTCAGTGTTGCGTGTAGTGCAAGTTATTGAATTATTTTGAAGAAATAACACACTATGAAATCTTGGGGTGTTACATTATCCCCTCCTTCAATAAATTTCATCCTCACAATTTGAAATTGTTCTTCGAAAATAAAAGGTTGAATATAGAAAATATCTTTGTTGGAAAACCCACATCGTAAATTGGGTTAATAAAATTTAGTCTTAATATGAGGAAAAGAGAAATGAAACGGCCACCACCATATTATGATCTATATTTGGAGAACATTGGTGGAAATTAGATACATATAGTCGGAGGAAAAACATAAATATTTATAGGTAGTGATTGATGTCATCAATCATAAACAAGTGTAAATTTGAGGGCCTTAAATTCATCAATCTATGATGATTTAAAATACCATCGGTTCAGCAAATCATATGGTATTCGGATAACACATTTTTTTTATTTTAAGACCCGTTCACTAAAGTATAAGAAATAACTTCTTCATTGAATATGAGAAGAAGAAAAATATATACTTGACAAGTATAGTCTCATCCTTTAACTATGTTCTACCACAAACTCATCTTTCACTCTAAAAGATAATAGAACTTAAAAATAATATTCTATTTATCTTATTCATATAGGGATAAAAAAATGAATTTATAAATCATCTAGAAAAACCATTAAAAAATGACATCATTTAATCCAGGACATCATGTGGGTCAGTGGTAGGTGATACACCATTGTCGCCCTTCGGTTGTGGGTTCATGTCTCGCGGACTTTTCGGACGTGACGGATTGCCACCCGACCTCTGGGTTGTCCATTTATGGAAATCCAAAATAATCCAAACTAGAACTATCCAAAATACATCAGTCCAAAATATAAAAGGAAATTAAGAAAAATGAAGATCCTTTTTTCAGTGTAATAACATGTGAACACCTTCATCATGTATTCTTTTAAAATACTGAAACATCCTGAATTACCATAAAACTTTATTGATTTCATTCATGATCCCTTATTCCTTAAAGAATAATAGATATACTCTTTCAATCCAAAAATGATGTAACCCCCAACAATGATGGAATATAAAAATCATTAATCAGTTTCAAGGTAGTCATGAATATCCAATATAATTTATCCATATCAATCATGTATTATTCTAAAATCACTACCTCGCTATCAGAACCATATAATGGTTTATCTTTCTCTTAAACATATATTTTCCAAAAATTTAACCTGCTATTGAGTCACTTTTCATTGTTCTACACAATCTGAAGTCCTTAATGAAAAAGTACTGTAGTACAATCCTTATATACTCCATAATTATTATAACAAGTTCATTGTTGATACAACACTCAAATGACATAATCAACATAAGAAATCTAATCATTCCTCTTCTTCTGTGGAAGTATCATAACTTGATTATTATCCAATAGCATCATTTGTGGCATAGTCTGATGACGGGGACAAAGGTTCTCATAGTGTCCAAACTCTTTGCAAATGAAGCATTGTACATTTGAAACCATTTTCTTACCCTTGTAGTCACATACTTTGTGCCCTTTTCCGCCCACTTATAACAAACACCCATTCCTTTCAGGAAATTTCTAGGGTGTTTCTTCCCACAGTTATCACATATGGGAAAATTATTCTTTTCCCTCTTCCCTTTATCTATCATTATCTCTTCCATCCTTTTCTTCTCTTTATTCCCTTCAAAGCCATAAGACTCTGTAAACTGTTTACTTATCTTATCAACACATGATATTATTTCATCATATGATGATAATACATGAGAGACTATTTCTCTTATAAATTCTAGCTTAAGACCATAAAATATATGATCCTTCTTTCTCTTTGGATCATGTGCATTGCTAGAGTCCTCATTCCTTCTACTGGTCACCATTTCTAAACAATGGAATATACTAGATTAGTTTATGAATAACAATATCTAATCCCAAACTTGTAAAAAACATAACATAAATTAAATAGTTTATGGATATAATCCATAATCATAAAAATGTATTCATTGAAGAAGTATATACTCATAAACCCTTCATAATTATTTGTAAAGAAAATGAGAGTTATCCTAATAATATCCCCGGGGAGTGTCATAACTAAGAGTGCAGCAAAGCCAGTTGTCGTGCACCAATTCTCGTTCGAGTCTAGCTCAAAGTGGTGTTTTCGGGTTTTACCCCTTGGTACATTTGTGCCAGAGCCACCTCTACCTACTCGAATCCAGACAGGGATGTATTGCTATGAAAAGTCACAAAAACTCTACAATACCAAAATTCTAGGATGTTCTTCTATACTAATCCTCAAAGTCCATCTAAGGTCTATGTGCTCTAATCAGAGTTTATCTAAATCTAGATTCCATGGTTTGTACTAAACTTCCTCTGATACCAACTATAACACCCCAACCCCTGTTACCCAGAGTTGGTTCATTATTACATAACATTGGCATCATCACAAGAAAGATAATGTCTCAAAAGACCGATTAGTTTAGTACCCTTGGAAACACTAGATATATTCATAAAGTTTACATTACATCAATAAGTGAAAAACTACAACAACATATTGTCTTCATATCCCCTCAAAATATCCCTGCAGGTCATTCATAAAATACTTCTTCCCATCCTGGGAAAAATAAAACATAGAAAAAGGGGTGAGCTCAAATGACCAGTAAGGACAACAATATATCAAAATCATTCATAAATAAGAATAAACATTTAAGGCAATGTATAAATAAAACAAAAGTCTTTTAAACTTGAACTTCAACATAGTATAACAAAAATAAAATGAAATAATGCCATTTAATTATTCACATGGATATTCTACTAATCGAATAATAACATGAAATATCAATAACCCCTTTCGTAATGATGGAATGCATAATTCCATACTATCGTAACCACATTGCAAAGGCCATGTTCCAAGACTACAAATAAGATTTTTCCAAGTCCTTGTGCCAAGACACTAGTTTGTCTCATGAGACCTACCGATGAATTGGGGAGCTATAGCGGGCACACCCGTCACATATTATGTCCAATGCATTCCCATATGAAAAAGATCAAACATAACATAAACATTCGTATTAAAACTAGCATACGAAATGTAAATGCTTCATCCATAAACCACGAATGGTATAAGAATAACATATCTATAGTCAAACACATCACAAAAACATCAAAACAATATGGATGTTTTGTATCATAATAAATCAACTTCAAAGAAACTTAAAATCCATCAAAGGATATTGAAATTGGTGAAATCAAAACTATTTGAGAGAAATATCTCTTTTTTTGAAATCATTTAAAAGTCACACATTTATTAAGGAAGTAATTTAAAAGTGATTTTTGGATAAAAGTGTTCCATACCACTTCCAAACAGTTGAAAAGAAATATCATTTCAAAACATTCATGTAGATATAAATAAATCCTTAAAATCATTTTTAAAACATGGACATTAATAAAAAATATTTAGAAAGATAAATCTTTTAAACATTTAAAATTCTGATTTTAATAAAGAGTACCTTTCAAAAATTCTTAAAATATTCATTTTGAAACCATTCAAATGTCACATAATTATAAAATAAAACATTTACAATGAAAATATATTTATAATCTTGTAAGGGAAGCTTCTATGATTTTATAACGGTCGAAAATAGCCACACCCGCCGTATAAGTTAAAAAAACATTTTTACCTTAATTCTGTCGAAAAGGTTAAAAAGCACCTTGTTTGGAAAACGACAGAAAGATTCCTTTATAAACCTCTTATAAGAAGTCATAAAAGGGTATAAATGACTTTAATCCATATTCTTTTAAATATTAAAAATGTTTTGAAATACATTTTTAAGAAACATGGATGTGGATGATAAAGAAATCCCAGTAGATTATTACGTATAAAAAACCTTGGATAATGAAGAGATTGCAAAATAAACACTTACCATGTACTTTTAATTGGTTGGGGGTAGGTTAAAATCCTGTATAATGGTGAAATAAATGTTATTAAATTATACAAGAATAATATAAATTATTATTTTATCATATATGATATTTTAACATTGCTTTGTTAAAAATATCTTAGTATTATCGTCGTTTCAGGTGTTAACTTACTCATTTTCTTTTATATGTTTTGTTAAGTAAGACATGTTTGTCATGGATAGGTTGTATATTATTCATATCGAGAATGATATTAAGTCCTTAAAATTATATTTAAATAATTGAATGATAATTATACTTGAATGGATACGATGGAGAATGAATCTCATCACGTTCGTGGAGACGGTCGTCCGTACATACGAACAAGCGACAATATCAATCTTTTGATATTATAATAATATTTAATTGGATGGTATATCTTATATACAGAATAATTATCATGTTATATTTATTATTTACATGAATTAAACATCATTATTATACCCATCCAAATAATAATATATTGAATAACAATTACACCACGACGTGGAGATGGAAAACCGTACGTACACACGTATGGTGACATTTCATTCAAAGGATGGATAGAATACTGAATATGGTTGTACCATATTTATAATAATATTATATTATATAGGAGATACTAGATTAATTATTTTATAATTATAATAACAAATAAAGAAGAAGTTGAAGATGAAATGAATTTGAAAAATGGTAGTGAAAACATTACCTCTTCTTCGGGTTCTTCCTTTTGATTTGATCAAAAGGGCTCCATAGGTTGTCTTTCTGATCAAACTAAGTCCTCTAGGTTGTATTGAGGAATTTTTAGAGAGTATTTTGGAAGGGGTTGTCCGAACCAAAAAGATTTGAAGGTGTTAATTAATGAGAAGGTGGAGTGCCCTTTTATAAGAGGGGTGAGGGCCATCATTGGAAAAGCTAGAAATATTATTTTATAATAAATTCATATTCGGTTTCTAATGGCTCCAATGTGGATTATTTAAAGGTCATGGTAGGGATGGGTCGAAATCCTCTCATCCAATAGAATTTAGGCAGGTTTGGGTTATTATATTAACCTTATCTTTAAGTATTAACTTTTAGTTAATTAGTTTCACTTTTACAATGTCTCTTTGTATTTTTATATTATACGGTTAATAAACTAACTATATACATCCAAGAAAACAACAAGTGGTCCACTAAGGATACAAATATCTTGACATAAGTATCTTGGCCGAACCTTAGATTTTTAGAAATTTAATATCAATTAAAAATATAATATTTGTTTTAAAAACTCTTTTATGTAAATTTTGACACTATTCAATAATTGATTTTTTGTAAAACACATAACAGAATGATTACTTCAAAAAAAGTTAATTACATCAATCCTAACTTATCATATTAACCTAAAAAATTATTTTTATTTATAAAAAGTCTCAAATTACATTTATTTGGGTATATATAAAAACAATTATTCTAATTTTTCATTAATTAGGTAATTACTGCATAACCATTGTGTCATAAATAGATAAAATTATTTAATGTCTAAAAATTATAAATAAAATAGAATTATGTTGGAAATATTTTTAGATTTCTAATTAATTTTTACAATCTAATTTATCTTATGTATAACCCTATATTAAAAATGTTTTAGTAAATAAACTTTGATTTTAACTCTTTTAACTCTTCTTTGAATTAAATAATAATAAATGTCCTAATATAATAGAAGTGGAACTAAATGAAAATATTTTACTCCTATGGATTTTCTTCGTCTAGATACACTTGTCCAATAGAATAAGGATATGTGTTAGGGTAATATTAATATCATTTTTACCCTTAATTTCCCTATTCACCTTTCACCGTGGTAAATAAAAGTAAAAAGTTACTATTCACCAAAAAATATTTTCATCTAATTAAACAACATTTTACTCCTTGATATTAACCGTGTCTCTAAGATTTTCCAAATTCCACTCATAGAAGAGGTAAAATTCAGTTTTATGTAAAATTCAGTTTTTTAACTACCAGTTAGTGGTTTAACTATTCATCACAAAATCAATGTTTCCCGAAAAATAACAAAATTTAGGCCTAATCTATATTTGATATTATGAATTTAAAAATTATTTCTATTTTACAAAATTTAAAACATATTAGTTGAATTAATTAATTTAAAAATTAATTTCCGTCGTCAAAACAAATAGCGTGTTTTTGAGAGATAATAACTAACAAAAGATTGACACTTGTTTATGTCCGGTTTAATTGTGAAATTATGTACAATGACCAAAATTTTATTAAATGGTAAAACTATATTCTAAATATACTTTAAAACCAATAAATTAATAATTTATCAATATAAATTATTTCGATTAAAAAATTTGTTTTTAATTAAAATTTAGTAATTTTCACTATCCATCAAAATATAAATGTTATCTGAAAAGTTCCAAAATTTACCATAGGATAAATTCGATATTCCGAATACAAAAATGAAGTCCATTTTTAGAGATAAAATTTATAAAATTTCAAAATGTATGTATTACTATTAATAATGGCTAGTTTGATTGGTTGTGGTGTGTGTTAGAACTAGAAGTTGCGTACAACACACACTACTGTATTATTAAAAGGAAAGCGTACTGTTGAAGCATGGGATGTTTCATTGTAAATTTTTCTAGATGTCCCCATTCTAAAAAGTAAATTTATTTAGCCAAATTGAATATATAAAAGTTTAAAATATTGGATTTAAAAAGGGTTCATTATTAAAAGTTGGAAAAAGTGCAATACTAAAAATGAATTTGTTCTTACTTTATGTCTAAGAAACTCATAATATGGATTCTAAAATTATAAGGATTATATAAAGTTTAAAATTTAGTTAATATTATTCATAACCTCTTTTGAACGGCTTGTTTGATATGTCATGGTGTGCTTGAACTCGGTGTTTCTTGTAGTGCAAGTTATTGAATTATTTTGATGAAATAACACACTAGGAAATCTTGGGGTGTTACAAGATTAGGTTATTCATCTGGAACAACATCAAGAAATTGACATACAATATAAAAATACACAATTTTTGACTCCTCAAAAAAATTATATATCTATTTACTTTATGGATTAGAATTAAAACTCACAAGATGGATGTAATTTTGAATAGAAGCTCATATTTATCATTGCACTGATAAACAATTAGAGGTTCATTTAGAAAATGAAATACCACTAAAAATTCTTTATAATTACTTTGGTGTCCTTATAAATAAATCTATTATATCCCAAGAATAACATATAATTACAGTAATAAGAAAATTAAAATATTGATATGAAGAAAATTCCCAAAAACTCTAATCAGAGAGAAACTATATACATGAGATTCAATGATCATATAATTATGATTTTTCACCACAAAGTAAAAATCTAATCATTGAGGATATACATTAATATATTTTGAGACATTTATTGGTATATTATAATTCAGATAACCAAGATCAAATATGGTGCTTCAATATTTAGTCATTCCTATCACCACCCCATATTTTTCATTCTATCATCTATAAAATACTAAAAAAATGGTATTCATGACCATAAAATAACATTAATCAGAATGGTACATCATGTAACTATGAAAAATAATCAATTTGATGAATTAATCCAAACAACTTATGCTCATTCTATGTAAGGTTTGGATTTATTGAGGACACCAATTTTTATTACAAAACTATATGAGGTTATCTTATACTCAGACTTATCCCAATGGTTTTTTTCACCCAGGATGTCTTATAATATTCTCGAATGATTAACTAAACACTAGTCTAATACGAAATATAAAGGCCTATGTTTTTTATAGAAAAATATTATAATATTTTAGATTAATAGTAGATATATAACATTATGATTCGTGTTATAACCATTAAGGATTATTGTTTTTGGATACCAGATATATGAAATTATGATATAGATACATTCCTTATAATATCCAATGACATTCTTTCCACATTTCACCCGTTTGGCCTGGCCCTACATAAAACATTCATCAACTGCAATGGAAGGAAAAAATAAAAAATAGTGGTCTTAGATGCACTAAAAAGGTAAGAATGAGTGATATCAATCTATTATAATATAAAAGCATATGATAATAATAATAGTGGTGTGAGATCATCACTATTACGTACTCTGTTTATACCTAAACTATCAATTATCATATACAAGAGTAATGGAATAAATTATTATCATTTAAAAAACAATGAATCATATGATTGAAAATTCATTATAAATAAACCATGAACCATAAATTTATGTCATTAATAGATGGATCCTGTATAGGTATATAAACCATTAGGTATATTAAGGTTAACTATCGAGACCATAATATCATAGTGGATCATGCATCATCACTAGGTTCCAATATTTGGTCAACAATATCGTCTTATTTCACATAATGGATGAAGCACATAATCGTGTTTCCCATATTTGATCTATAACATCGACATGTATCTCATAGTCGATCAAGAAGAGAAAATTGTTTCTCAAATTTATCCTATGAAATATAAAATTTTAACTACTTAATTAGAGGTATGTATAATAATGGGCCCAAAAATAATTTACTGAAATCCATATATATATATATATTTGTGTGTATGTGTGTGCACCACAAGATAATTAAATATTCAAGATATCATCATAGAATATCTTTTTAATGAAATTAATATTCATAATAATTTCATTATTTCATCCAAGAAAAATCTAATGAAAATAAGTTGTTTCAATAAACATCAATTTTTAATAAAACAAAATATATTTATATATAATAAGTTTTTTATTATTAGATCATATAAATAATAAAAAATAATTAAAATTATTTTATTTTATCATAGATCAAAATTACTTTAAAATATTATTTGGAGTATATCCTTAGGGAAATTTAACTTTCATTGTGAAATAAATTTTTTAAATCTCAAAATCTATCAAATATTATAGAAAATAATTTCTTTGAAAATATATTTTGAGATTTTTAATGGAATATATAATGCATCAATCTATCAAGATAATGGGAAATTATATTCCTTCCATAAAATATAAAAGAAAAAAATCATTTCAAAACTGTGTAATATTTAATAGAGTAACATGTTCAAAAAATGATATGAATATCCTTTTTAAAAATAATTTTAATAACAATATAATAGATAAAAAATCATTTAATCAATCATAGTTAAATGTAAAACATTATTTATTTTTTTGGAAGAATATATAAAGAGAGAAATAAATTTTATAATAATGAGAGAAATAATGTTTTTTTCCCTTAAAATTATTATATTAGCCATTTGAGGTTATAAAGGTTAAAAATGAATAAAAAATATGTAATATATAAAAATAAACATTGGAGAATAAAATTGAAATGTATTTTTCCAATAAGGGTTACCTATTTCAATAATTTTAAATTAAATCATCAAAATCATGATTAAAATGGAATTTAAAATTATTACCCTAAACTATTGTTTTATATTTGTTCGTACATGTTTAAAGATCATTTACATCGGTTGACCTCCTTTTGATTCCATCTTGATGGCCCATAGACTGTTCATTTAAAAATAATTTCACTTATAATTCATATATATGGAATTAGAAAATAGAAATAGGTAGAGGTTGGTCAATTTGGAAGTTTCAATATAAAATAATGAATTTAATAAAGGGGTTTCATTTTATAATGGGGGATATGATACACATTATATTTCTTAAAGGATTTAAATATTATAAATTAATTCTCCCGATAAATGCTTCAACATAAACATGAATTAAAAAAATTAAAATTTCAAAATAATATCATCTAATGAAATTAATGAAGGCTTTTGAGTCATTTTAAATGTTTTATTTTTTTATTAATCCCTTCATTAAGCGTTTTTGGACCTCAACCACATCAGTAACTATTTCAAACATAGTGTAATAAAAATGTACTCATAAATAGAATAATCACCCATAAATAGTGCATGGATTATATGTTAACCATATTTCATTTAGAGGTCCAATGATAAGATATTTATGAATTTTCAATAAATGAATATAATAATATTACTAAAAATTAAAATTAATTTCAATTTTGGAACTATTCATTTAATATGAATTTAATGTCACCATGAAAAAAATAAATCGAATAAAATCCTTTCAAAAATCACTAATATGTTATATTTAACTACCAAATAATTCAAACATAGTGAATAAAAAAAAATTATTATGTTGATTATTTTTTAGATCATTTTCTACATCAATCGATATTGTGATGTAGTTTTGAAAACATTTAATGAAATTATATTACCAGTAAAATTTAAAGATATGTTACATTTAAAAATAATAATCTTCAAAGAATATATTTCTATAATTAAATCTCCTCAAGATCATAATCATATAAATATAAAACAATTTGACCATATATTCTATATTTATATGGAAATTGTCAAACACCACCCATATAGATGGATAACAAAATTGTATATTTAAATTTTAAACCTTTTCAATACATTTTAACCTGATTTTAATGATTATTCCCTCACTAGGGTGATTAAAATTCATTCTGGTTACAATTCATATTGAGAATATATAAAAGGGATATATTTACCAAATTTTATCATCCATATTCCGAACTAGCCCATGGTTTTTTCCCATGTATTTTTACAAAGGGGAGTGGAAAATAATATTTTAAAAGGCCAATGGAAGAACTTATTAAAATAATAGGGTTACTTATATAGAGTTGAGTTACACTCTCATGGAAATCAATTTAAAAAACTAAAATGTTTTATAAGTTTTTAAGGGTTCACTAAAGAACAGTAAAATAAATAAAACAAAACAAAAAATCACATTATTTTAATGGTAAAACATATTTTTCCCAAACATAATGTTTAGAGTGTTTTATTACATCATTATTTGGTCATTACGACATCATAAAATAAATTATATATTAATCAGTATTAAATTTTTTCCAAAAAAATCGACTGTATTAGAAAATAATGAAAAAATCAACGTCAGAAAATTTTGAAGCCCTGATTCCAAAAATAATATTGATTTTATATAAATAATTTTCTAAATATTGTAATTTTCACTTTTAAAATAAAATGTAACATTTTATGAAATGATTTAATGTTGATAAAAACTACATTCAATCCTTAATATAAATTACAATTTCATTCATAAAATTATATGATCATTTATATTTAACAAAAATTAATTTAATAACAATAATAAAATTTTAATAAAATATTTTTTAATTAAAAAATCCATTAATTTAACTAAATAGATTTCTTAGTTGATTATTAACTAAAAATACTATTTATGCTTTCAAAACTATTTACAAAGTAAGAATAATAAAATGAAATTAAATTATTTATTATATATAAAAATAATTTATATATTCACAGTGTTATGGTCTTGTTACATAATCCCTTACAACGCCCGCATAAGACAGAAGGGTATGGTGTGTGATGGTGATAGACTCTTGGGGTGGCATGGATAACATCACTTAGGTTGTAATATCTATCAAATTCCACTTCTACCATAGGTGGTTCCGTTCAATTTTCATGTGTTGAAACATGTCTTGGGATGGTCAAGAGAGAAGCCTAATGACGCCACTCCTTTTCAAGCTCTGTCAAATTGCTTTATATTTGGAAAGTGTATTATATGAGACTATCACTTCCTTTGTTTGAGTTAATTGGATTTGTTAAAGCTCTATATTTATAATAATCATGTTATCAGTGTCCAAAAAAGATGTTATCAATGGTCAGAATTCATAATGTTATTTCTTAATCCAAAACATAAAACAAAAAATGTGAAAATGTTTTACATAATGATAAAAAACTTTTAAATACACCAAGAAGAATTTTTATTAATGAATTTTTGGGTCATCACAATCTTACCCCTTTAAGAACTTTTTCCCTTGTAATTTCCTTTTCCCACACTAAGATAAGTGATGGTAACTCTACTTCATCACTTCTTCTGATTCCCAAGTTACTTCTTCAAACCTGTTTTTCCCCCAACACCTTGATGATGGGGATTTTTTTATTTTGTAGTACTTTTTCTCTACGTTCTATGATATTCACTATTTTCTCCTCATAATAATGATCATCATCTACATGTATTACCTCTAAAGAGAGTACATGTGATGGGTCTGTTATTTACATCCTTAAGAGGGATACATCAATAACCTCATGTACTTTGTCCATGGTAGGTGGATTTTCTAGTTGACGGGCCAATGCACTGGCACAATCCAGAATCTCAAAGGGGTCGATGTACCTAAGACTTAACTTCCCCTTAATTACAAACCCCGTGACCTTATTCCATGGAGATATGAGTAGAAACCCCATTTCTTCATCTTTGAAATCAAGGTCTCGTCGGTGGTTATCCACATAACTCTTCTGATGACTTTGGGCTACCATGATATGCTGCTGAATGGTTTTCACCTTGTCCCACATTTCTTCGGCCATTTCTGGTCCTAATAACTTATCCTCACTAACATCATCCCAACTTGTCAAAGTTCTGTACCTCATACCATATAGGGCTTCAAAAGGTGCCATTCGGGTGCTCATGTGGAAACTATTTTTACAAGAGAATAAAACCAGAGGAAGATATTGATCCCATCCTCTTTTAAGGTCCATTGATCATTATATTAACATTTTTTACAGTGTCTGAATAACTCTCTTATATTGGCCATCAGATTGTGGATGATAGGTCATACTGAAGTTCAGTTCAATATCTAGAGCATGTTGATGACTCTTCCAAAATGAAGAGGGGAATCTTGGATCCCGATCAGATATAATAGATACTAAAACTACATTCATCCTTACAACTTATGAGATATATACCCATGCTAGTTGATCCAATTATAAATCATCAAGAATTTTAATGAAGTGTGCAGACTTTGTAAGAATATACACAACAACCTATATTTAATTATTGATTTTGTATGTTTTCAAATGTCCGGTGACAAAGTCCATGGTGATGTTCTCCCATTTCTATAATGGTATGGGAAATGGTTGCATCATCCACTTAAACTTATGCCTCTCTAACTTCACTTTCTGACATACCAGGCCCATTGATTTATACTCAACGATCTCCTTTTTCATATTATCCCACCAATAATTCTCTCAGATATCTCAATACATCTTTGTGTTTCCTAGGTGAATATAAAAATTTGAACTATGTGAATCATCAAAAAGTTCCTCTTCTACTCTAGAATTGATGGAACACATAGTATTTTCCCAAATCTCACAATTCCTTTTTCCTTAACATTGAACTTCGAGGATTTCCTTTTTCTGATAGATTACACTTTCTTCTGAATTTCTACATTATTCTTTTGATCATCCTTTAACCTTTACAAAAGATATGGTTGAGAAATAATTTGTGAAAGGATTAATGATATTATTTTATTTATGATTCCCATGTCCATCTTTATCAAATATATGAATATGGAATCCTTTTCAATTCTCTTAAATGATATAATCATTGGGTCCTTTCTACATAGAAAATCCGCTACCGAGTTCGCTTTCTTAAGATGGTAATGGATTGAGCAGTCATAGTGTTTGATCATCTCTATCAATATTTATTGGTGCATGCTGAACTAAATATTTGTGAATATATAGATGAGGATTTTGGGGTCTGTATATATTTCAAAATTCTCCTAAAAGAGATAATTCCCCCAAATTTTTGAAGCGAAGATCACTACAGCCAAATCCAGATCTTGTGTTGGATAATTTTGCTCATGAACTTTCAATTTCATTAATGCATAAAAAATGACATTGTCATTTTTCATCAACTCACAGGCCATGTCTTTCTTTGGAGCATTGCTGAATACCACAAAAGTCCACCATTTGTGGGTAATGTGAGAACATGAATATTAATAAGCCTATTTTTCCACTCCTTGAAGCTTTCATCACATTCATCGCTCCAAGAAAACATTACTCCCTTACGAGTTAGTTGGTAAGAGTTTTCGATAATAGTGATAAATTTCTCACAAATCGATGATAATATCCATCTAACCCCAAGAAGCTACGTATATCCATTAAAGATGTTATCCTTTTCCATTCCTTAATTGTAGATGTCTTGGATGGATCCACTGATATCTCATTGCTTGTGATGATAATACACAAGAATGATACTTCCTTATACCAAAAATCACACTTTCTGTACATTTTATGGAGCCTCTCCTTCTGCAAGGTCTATAGAAAAGTTCTAGGTTCTCCTCATGATCCTCCTTGCTTTTGGATTATATTAGAATATCATCTAAAAATTTACCACAAATTTTTCATGGTAATATCTAAATATTCTATTCATCAAATCCATGAAGATTTCTGGAGCATTTGTGAGTCTGAAATGCATTACTAAGAATTAATAGTGTCCATATCTTGTACGAAAAGCAGTCTTGGGGGTATCTTCCGTCTTCACCCTTACATGATAATGTCCCTACCACAAATCTACCTTGGATACGAATTCTGCTCCACTCAGTTGATCGAACAATTCCTCAATTTGTGGTAGACGATACTTGTTCTTTATCATGATTTTGTTGAACTCAAGATAATCAATGGAAAGGAACATTGACCCATCCTTCTTCTTGAAGAATAGGACTAGTGCACCCCATGGTGATGCACTTGGGTACATAAACCCTTTTTCCAAATTCTCTTATTGTTGTTTTTTATCTCCTCAATCTCCACAACAGCCTTTCATTATGGATTCTTTAATATTTGAAATTTCCTAGGTATAAGATCAATTAAGAACTCAATATCTCTTCTAGGAGTAAGATTAGGAAATTCCTCGATAAATACTTCAACAAATTCTCTCACAATAGGTAGTTCTTTGGGGATCATTGCCTCCTAATACTCAATTATTTGAGTCAGATAAGCATTCTCATAGGGCAGTTATATCACTATTGAGATGATGGAAATAAAGATGATTAATCTTACTCCTTTCACTTTCACAGAATCAGGGGTTGATTCTCCACATAAAGAGTGATTTTCCTCTCACTGAAATTTATGGTCACTCTAAATAGGGAAATCCAATCCATGCCAATAGATTCAATAAATTCTACTAGAGAGAGTTTGATGATGTTCTCCGGGATGTTCAATCCACCAATTATGATAGGGGAAGACTTATATTCATGTGATGCAATGATTTCCCCATTTTTCGTACTCACTGACATCTTTAAATAAAAATCTGTGGTTGTGTTGGGATTTTTCTACTAGGAATTCAAGATATAAAAGAACGGAAATGACCAGAATCAAAAAGTACATTTTCTATTCATGAACGAATAACCTGCGTATTTGACACCACCTTGTCGTCATGGTTCACTTCAACGTTAGTGATGGAAAAATCTCACCCTTACTGCCTTGGATGTTTTTAATTTATCCAAAAACACTTTGCTTAGGGAACTAATTTTCATAGTGCCCTGGTTCATTGCAGTTGAAGTAATGAACAATGCGTTGAGAGTCAAAAGGATAATTCCACCCCTCTGTCGTAGCCATGGGTTTTTCTTGCTGATAGTTAAAATCCAGGTGCCCTTGTCTTCCACACCTAAAGCATTTCCCCACCCACTTTAGGCAATTTCATAGGGTCTTTTTTCTGGACCTTTGGAAAGTGGGGTGCTGTATATTCATAACACCGTTGTAGTCATCCATTAGGCCACCAGAATTGATTTCTATCTTAGGATTCTTAACCCCATGATACCCAGAGATTTCTTGTTCCCTATTTCTTCATCGAGGGAACATAAGACAATTTATTCATAGCTATTGATGTCATGGATGTCCAGGTCTTTCCACAGGCTAGGTATCATCCCACCAAATACGTGTTTAACCATGAATTCGGGGATAATGTCCATGTCGGAGGAATATCATGGATGCCTTTTGATGTTTACCTCATACGCTCTAACTGATTCGTTGCCTTTTTCTTGAATGCATGGACGTCCCTTTCTATCTTAAGCCGTAGAGGGAATGGAAATTAATTATTGATTTTTTTTTTCAGAAATCCTTTCATTCCAAAACCTTGATAACTAATTTGGATTTTTATTTTTGATAAATGTAAACCATCTATTGGATTCACCCTCGATACGATAAGTAGCCAGAAGAAACATCTCTTGTTCGGAAATTTGAATGATGGAGAAGATCGTTTCAAAGGAGCTGATGCATTGTTCTAAAATTGAGGGATCAGATGATCCATTAAAAGTAGGAGGCATTTTCCTCATGATTCTCTTGATAGTGACTTGTTCTTTCTAGGGGGTGGGTTGGAAGTTACTCTTGACCAATTTTTCTATTCAATTCATGATTTAACTAAGATATTATCTTGACAAAGTTTGATATTCCTACAACCATTGGATTGGGGATCTCATTAGAAGAGTCATCGCATTGATCTTCACATTGGTTATTAGCATGAGTCCTCCTATTACCAGAAATTTTATAGAATAAAAGGAATGTTTGGGGTAACACATAAAGGGTAATACAAAGACAAAAACGTATTACCTATAAATAACATTTATTTCCATAACTTATGAATCTATAGGCTTCAATCTATGTTGTCCATGATCTACTTTCCAACACATATTCTTATGGGATTTTTTTATTCCCTTAATAATTTCTATTCTAAGCATAGGAATATACCAAATAATAAACCCCAGGATTTTTAGAACCAAGAGTTCCACAAGGCCCATTGTTATGTACCAGGATTCCCTAGGTCAAGCACGAAACTACTTGTCGGAGTTTTCACTCCTAGGTACTTCTGTGCCAGAGCTGCCTCTACTTGCTTGTATGCAGACATGGATGTATTTTCATGATAACGCAATTAATCAATACTCAAAAAAAACATAGGGATGTTTTTATTATACTATGTCTTATCCCTATGCCTTTCTCTATGGATTTCTAATCCTAATCCCAAAAATAACTAACCCTATCTCTGATAACTACTATGACAACTCTGCTTTTATTACACACTTAAACATTATTTATTACAAAAACTCTTCACTTTATACAACATGGTATATATTGAGTTATAGAAACTTTGGGGTTACGTAATTTTACACAACAATTTAAAAAATGAAACATGACATCTTTATTGAATGCTTCTTTTACATGGCCACTAGATTCCCTCGTACATTGCATTGCATATGATAACATGAGAACATGTAGAAGAAATGGTGATCTATAAAGACCAGTAAGGGTATAAATAGGGAATAAAACGTGGAATACAATAAATGTTAGAAAATTATAATATCAATGGATCACAATAGAAACATGAACATAAAGGCATGATAAAGCAGGAAAATCATAACATGGTGATGTGGCAACAACACTTAACATGATATTACCATGAGACAAGGATCATTACACATGTTGCATGAGTAATCCCACATTGCACATTAAGCACGAGTAAACCATCATTGTACTTGAAATAGCATAATCCAACACTCATTGAACAATAGGTGTCATGATACTATACTTTACCCAATTCATTTGTGCACTATTAGGGAGCACCCTTCTTAAAAATTTCATTTCATGCATAAGTGTGCCACCTGGGTCATAAAACATGGATTCATTAAACATCAGCATTTATTCCATGATAATGGAATTCCAAATTAATACATTAAATTATATAATCAATACATAAATATGAATAATGGTGAATACCCATGATAGATAGATTGTCATGGTATTCGCTACACAATGATTCTGTCTTGAAAAAACGTGGTTCCATTTCTGCAGCATAACAACGTGACATTAGAATTCAAAAAAATGATTGATAATAGTGAAAATGTTGTCTAATAATATGTAAATGAAATATAAAGTAAGGGTTTACATATAGTTACATGTCCCAAAAATTGTAATGGTATTTATATTTATGATACAAAATAATTACTTGAATGAAAATGAGGAGAGAGAAATTTCTTTCGGAATTTCATCTTAGTAACTAGTGTACCTGGGATTCAATAATGAGAGAAAAAATGGATATATTATTAATCAAAAATGAATAAGGAAATATGGATGAGATGAGAAATCATAACCCCTCATTTATAATTGAAAAATAAAACAGCATAACAATATAATGGAACATGGACATAAATAAGGAAAGTGATAATCCCTTACATGGAAGTGTGAAACCAAAGGATAGGGAGGATATTGAGAGAGACTTATTTGAAGATTGGGGTTCCTTGAAAGTATTCTAGAGAGAGGTGTTCAAAATTTTGAATAACCCCAAAGTCATTGAGTGAAGATGAAGTCGGAGCTTGGGTGGGATTATATTGGAAAAGAGGGGGAATTCATTATTAATTAGGTTCGAGACACCTCAAATTAAACTAATCAAAACCACAAACAAGAGAATGGTTTTTCAACATTAATTATTCCAAAGGGGAGTGTAAAACAATATTTTATAATTCTAATGGCATAACTTCTTAAAACAATATGTTTTCTTATGTGGATCTGAGTCACACTCTCACGGAAATCAGTTTAAAAAACTAAAATGATTTATATGTCTTGAAGGGACCACTAATGAATTGTAAAATAAATCAAAACATACTAAAATCACATTATTTTAGTGGGAAAAAGTATATTGTCTGAAAAAAATGTGTATAGTATTTTATTACATCACTATTGGATCATTATGATGTCATAAAACACATTATATATTAAACAGTATTATGTTTTTACCCAAAATTTTTGATTTTCTTAGAAAATAATGAAAAATTCACCATTAGATAATTTTTACATTCTAATTACAAATATAATATTCATTTTATATAAATAATTTCCTAAATATTTGAAATTTCACTTTTATAATAAAAATATCCAATTATCGAAAAAATGGGTTTTGACAAAAACAGATTTCAAACCATAAAAATAATTACAATTGCATTCATAAAATTATATGATCATTTATATTTAAGAGAAATTAATTTAATAATAATAATAATATTATATTAAAATAATATTTAATTCAAAAATACTTTAATTCATCAAAATATATTTCTTAGTTTAATATTAACTAAAAATACTATTTTCACATTAAAAAAATATTTACAAAGTTGCAATAATAAAATAAATGTATATTATTTATTATATACAAAAATAACGCGCATATTCATAGTGCTTAGGTCATGATACATAACCCCTTATAACACCCACATAGGACTGTAGGGTAAGGTGTACAATGGTAATAGACTCCCGGGGTGTCTCAAATAACATCGCTTGGGTTGTATTCTCTATCAACATCCACTTATCATGTAGGGTGTTTTGTTTAAATTTAACGTGTTGAAGCTCATCTTGGGATTGGTCAAAAGCAAAGCCTAATGATTACACCTACATTCCTAGCTTTGACTAATGGGTGTCGTACGGGGTATGTCTACTGGATAAGGATGTCGCTTCCTTGGTCGGAGTGAATTGGAAGTGATATAGCCCTATATTTACAATAATCATGTGATCAATATTCATCTACTATATTAGAAATGGTCGAAATTATTAATGTTGGTTTATAATACAATACATAAATCCAAAAAAGTGCATATGTTTTACAAAACCATAAGAATACATTTAAATATACCAAGTGGAATTTTCAATAATGAATTTTTGGGTCATTACAATATTATCTTTGAGAAAATGATATTTTATGTAATAAAGTTGTAATGAATTTTAGAAAATCAATTACTAAATAGTGTCAACATTGATATAAATCAGTTTTTTTAAAAATACTATTTTAAAAAATTATATAATAGCCCTAAAAATATTATAGTTATCCAAATGACTTATATTATATTATAAATGTCCTCATTTATCCACTTATGGTTCGAATGGATTATTATAATAAATATAGTAACCATATATTATTAAAATATAAGAATACATGATAAGAGTTAATGTTTTTAAAAAAGGTTTAAAGCTAAAAGATATGGTTTATTTTGTGACCAAAAAATGTTTAAAACCTTTTTTTATAGAAAATTTATACCCATCCACATTTTATAATTGATATATATCACTTTTTATCAAAACAAATTGAAAATAAATTTATAAAAAAATAATATTTCATGACTTTCATAAAGTGCCCCTCCTCCCTCATATAAAAGACCACCACATCTACCCACATGATCACCCCTCTGAAGCCCCTTGTCTCATCCGAATTGGGCTCAAATAATCTCCCAACATTCCGAAATTCATCCTAGTGGACACACAGTGTGTATAAATCCATCATAATGAGACCTTTTGTGAGAATCATAATGAGATACTCGGAAAAGTGGTATTTGTCTTATCACCACTTTTAAAATTATTTTATTCTTATACTTCCACTTTTTGTCTTATTTTTATTCTACGGTAACAAATTCTGTATCATATACTATATAATAATTTTCTTATAATTATGGGACGACATTATACCTCTTATTCACTATCTTACTAATAACAATATCACCATGCGTGTGTACGTACCACTCACCATCTCCACACCGTGGTGTAATTTTTATTTCAACAAAGACATTATTTGTATGGGTATAATGATGAGTATAGTGGAGGTAAATAATTAATATAACAATATAATTATTTTATATTATTAATAAACCTTCAAATTCTATACTTTTTAACCATTAAGTGAATAATATTGCCACTTGTATGTATTTATGGCCTACCGTCTCCACAATGTGATGTGATTCATTCTATATGATCTTCATGATACTATAATAATATAAATGAATTAAATGAATTAATATGATATATTTTATATTTATATTAACTCTATACTTATGTAATTTTTATTTATAACATAGCATTATGCTTTCAATGATGTGTAAATACGATAATTTCATTTGAGGAAGTGTGGAATACTTCCCCATCAATGTGATATGAATCATTCATGACATACATGGTTCGTATAATAGTTGGTGTTAATAAATTTATGAATCATATATAACATAGTTATTATAAAGTGATTATAATATAAATTTGTATCATTTAGTCTTGATTTCAATAATATGACAATGAAGTGAATGGGGTGTTCATGCTTACGTCCGTCATACCGTCTCTATGAACGGTGAATTTCATTTCGTATCACGAAATGTTGTGGACTATTATAAATAAATATAAACTATATTTATTTGATATTTAATTCATGAATAATATTATGGAGATGATGTACATATGACCACATGGACTAGTGACATTATACCATGTTCATTTTCGTTTGAAGAACCAATTATAGAAAAAATGTCTGACATGAACTCAAATAATTAAGTAATTATTATAAAATGGTCATAAGTGATGTAATGGGAATAATAAAAATTAAAATGGTTCAAAAAATGTATAAATTAGCATATTTTTATCAGTTAGGAAGATAAATAAAGTACATGTAAAGTCGGACTCAAGGTAAGGGACTTCATCTCAACTCCTTCCAATGAGGAATATTTTTCATTTAAATATGACCTTATTTTATACGGTGTAATATTATACCCTTTTTATTTTAATTTAATTTAATGTTTTTAAAAAATAATATATTTTTATAAATAATTTTACTAAATAGGAAAATGGAATGTATCTTTTTAATGTATGTGGAGACAACGACCTTTTGGATGATGTGAGCATTATTTGATTTTTGGATTCCTCTAAAATCCTTAATGTTTTTAAAATTTAAAATGAATACCATATTCTTTTTTATGTGTCTTATAGGAAATTTCATACTTATATGGGTGGTTCCGTGATAAACAGAGGGGGGGTGATCACATGATTTCTCTCCAATGTATTGGTTAATGTGAGGGAGGTAAACTTTAAGGACTCTCCAAAGTGATTTAGGGAATATATTGTGATGGGTATTTCAATCATAAAAATGATGGTTACTCCCTATGTAGCTATGAAAGCTTCAATGTAAGTCTGTTATGGATCCCAAAAGTTACCTTGTTGATTTATTATTTCATTCTATTATTTAAAAATCATATGATTTCATGAGGTATGATAATGAGCTTTTGTTTATGAGTGTAAAGTATTATTTCAAGAATTTATATATATTCACTAACTGATATCTTTTTTCTTATTTTATATCCCTTACTCATATTTTTATGCTCATCTCAAGGTTTTGAAATGTTATTCAAAGGGTATATGGATCGGTATGTGAAAGGAAAAATTGAAGAATATTTTTATCAATAAAATATTTCTTGTTTTATTTAAGGAGTTTTGTTAATGTGAAAAAATGGGACTGGGTAGAAGTGTCTATTTTTTAATAATAGAAATTTAATGCATTAATAATGTCGTAATTATGTATAACTCTTAACCTAAAAAGTTCATTTATGTGAATTAAAGTCAATTTATTTACATATCTCATGATTATGTAATGTTTTATTTGTTGGGGTCGTATAATGATAACTGATCGCTGATTAAAACTATTAAAGAAACATCCTACTATGAATCTTGGAGTAACAGAATGATAATTACCATAAGGCTCCACTCCGGTTTTAAAATATGTTGGAATGGTACCTTCCTTATAAGAGAATCTATATTGAAATTCTCATTTCATATGGTGTTGAAAATGTCAATTTTAGGAATTGGAATATATTACACACATTACCTCTATTTAATATTCAGTAATTTATATGAAATGAAATAGATTATTCCCTTCAGATAAAAAATAATTTCAAACTCTGCCAAAGAAGATCATATCTCAAAAAATTAAGAGTAGACACAACTGAGTATAACTCTAAATCATGATTGGGGTAATTATTCCCTAGAGGTCAAAGATAGCATTAGTTTTAAGCCACCATAATATCATTTGGTATCAAAACTCAAACCAAAACAATTATATAATAATTAAAAAAATAATGCACTCCTTACCAGGTGCATTTAAGAACAAAATAAGAGTCAATGTCAAAAGAGATTTTAGCTCATCGATGGAATAAAAAAACTCATTATCCAATGTGAATTTCAACCATTTAATAATAACAGAATTTAAATTTTATTAAAAAATTGATAAATCCTGGATGAACCATTGATAATATCTATAAACACCTTGGATAATCTAAATCTAAAAAAAGCATTAAGGTTCCTCCCATGACACAACAACCTTCACCTATTAATGATCAACAGATAATCCATGCTTAGAAATCATGTTCCCCTACAACATCACTTATTTTGTCCAAAATTATCATTTTGAAATATTTCCAAATAATTTCTGACTCCTCATGATTTGATGAACCAAAATAAAATGTTTCTTTCTCTCATGCTCAGATTTGAAATAATCAAAAATATCATACTTGAAGACAAACAAATACTTGTAATATTAATGGAATATTATATTTTTTTCAATCCATGAGAACTATATGAGAATTAGTAACAACAATCAGCATGGCATGGTCTCCATAATGGACATACCTACTCCTTAAAGTCATATTCATTATATCAGAATCCCGAACAATGACATGATGATAACTCAATAAAATATTATTCACCGAAAATTACATTTACCCCTAAAACTAATTAGATTAGACACACACATGAGGAAAATAACATTTTTTTTACAATTACCTCCTTTTACTTTTGATTTTCCACACACAATCATAGTGAACTGTCTCTTTTCTTAAGAAACATAATTCGGTCAATCCAAGGTGAATCCCTATGAAGAACATTATGTTTTCACATTATGTCATAAATTTTTTTTTCTCATTTATATACAATGGTTCCCTAAATTAATATGGTATTGAAATCAACCTCAGACCTGATATGAGGTCAATCAAAAAATCTACCTACATCATTAGATGAAGAATGAAGAAATCTTATAATAAAACCTGGAGAAAATCCTAAAAAATAATAGGAAGATAAAAAATGGAAAATATTCATTGAGATCAAATAATACATTTGACAACAAACACATCAACTCTATATATAATGGTCCTGTACAACTAGAACATGGATCACACACACCGTATGAAACCCTTGATCTCTGGTAATCCACATGAACCAAGTCACTCCATTTATTTAAATCAACCCCATCTTGATGAGAGATAAGAGAATATCATCCTGATGGTGATATCAAATAAATCAAGATCACAAATAAGAAAATGAAAAACTATCTCTTCATCAGTTATTAATTGAGAGCTAGGAGGAATCCAACACCACTTATCATTCCCTATTCTAAGAGGTGTCAATAACTCCATTATAAAAAATTAAGATTTTTTGGATGTTTAAGGATATAATGAAAATGGTCTAATATAAATGAATTGGTAGCACTGATATCAAATAAATAAATCCCAACTAAAGATTCTATAATGTTGGTTCACCTTATTGGAATTGAATACACATCTTCATCCAACAGAAACACTTATACATTGTGAGGGTACTTCACTCATGAGGCTTCTGTCTAGATCCCTGTAATCATTGATGTATCTTACTACATGGTAGTATTCTTTTGATACGATGATCCCTGAACATATCATGGTGTAAAAATATCATGATAGAAAATTTGGAGACTAAAATTACATCCACAAGTATTACTCATATTCACTAGTGCATGATTATAACTTTTTGGATGTTTTCATTCTTTCCAAACTGATAGAATGTTATAGGAAAACTTCTTACTATAAGGTATGATGATGAGGAGGACATCCATAAAGGATATCCTCCACCACTCTTATAATGATTTTTTCACTTCCACTTTTTCTCATTCATGCAACCGATCCTACCACTGGGTGGAATAGAAGGGGAATAATATCCCACATTTCCTACCATTTTAATATCCTCCATTAATTCCTTCTTTACCATCATTGTATTAGTCAAAATTTTCTAAATAATAACTATGATATGATTTCTAGTTGAAAAACTTTTAGGTGATTCTGATCCTTTATATGGTTATTCTTCACTACCTCTAGAGAAAAACAATCAAGAGAAAAAAACCAATAGGTGTAAAAACACACCAAATATATATTTATTTAAAAAATATCACCTATAGATACTTTTTAATCATTAGTAACTCTAGAAAAAGGTTTGGAAGTAGTGTGTCTTGAATCACTTCTTCTACAAGCCCAAATTTTATTCCACCTATACTATGGAATCTTACCATCACTTTTCTGGGACACTCAAGACTTTACACTACACACTTCACCTTTATAATAGTAGGAGTATCTAGAAATTTAAAGATCCGATTTATTTTTTCGACCTGGTCCTATTCCTATTGAGGTTCGTTCGAAAAATTAAATGGTGGTGTGTTATTATGTATGATCACCAGAGATTTGTCCCATCCTCATCCAAATCATGATTTTACCATAACATCTTTGTTATATATCTTTAGTACATTTTGACCAACAACATGAATTTCCAACATGATAAGCTCAAAAACATTAGGATCTATAAGAGGATTCTCTTGAGGAGAATCAGATTCAAAGTCTTAAGGATCCAATTGAAATCATCTTACAGAAATATTTAAACACACTAATATAGGTGAAATGATAATACAATAAGATAATATTAGTTGAAAGTAGGAAACAATACGAAAAAACTAATATCATGTTCAATAACGCAATATAGGAATCACACATCCTAACATCCCATAGTAACTTGAGTCTCGACATGGAATGAGGTGACTAGGAACTCACTACAATCAACCACACGTGTCAGAAAAATCCAATACTCAACATACCCAATTTCTTAAGATAGTGTAACTTGAGGAAAAACTAGTTTTGACACGATATATTATAGAATGTGACTTAGATACCCTCTCAAACTGGTTCCTGACTAGAATTCTCACACAATTGAAGGGTGTTCAGGATCCCCATATGCCAGAGACTAACACTTGGACATAAAAAATACTATAGGAAATGATTTCACACAACCTAATCCAACAAAATGGATTATATTTATTTATATCAAAGAGAGACATTAGACTAGATAACATATTCCATAAAAAATGGAGAAAACAAAAATGGTATAACTCAAAAAAATTGGAATGAATTACCAAAAGTAAAAACCCATCATCAAAGGACAACTAAAACTAAAAACCAACTACTATATGTTATAGTATAAGAAAACTACTACTGTCACAGTACTTGCTACCCTTATTCAACTGAAAGATACCTAACTAGATCACTATGGGACCATTTCATTCCCTACAATGAAAGTAAGAAAATAGTCTATACACTACTGAAGGAGTTCACATTGTGTGAGAAAATAGGCTCAGTAGGATCCCACCATGGTGTTCTACAAGAATTCAATGTAAAACAATCTGAACATGCTCATATTTGATGAACAAATTCATAATTAATAGTTTATGTTTTTTACTTGAAAATCATGTGACAACATTTAATTTTACCATTTTCCCATTAACATGTGTATTTAGGGGATGTAGTTTCAAATAAATGAAAATATATATATCAAATAAGTCAAATAAAATCAAAGAAGATTGCACATATCATATATATTCCAAAACCAGAGATATCACAGTTAACATCATGCCATTTATCACTATATGTAATACTAGTAGACTACTCATAGCATAATAAATGACTAGTGATAAATCACGTCCTTTTATGAAAAGACCAATGAGTAGAGAAAAACACCATGAGTGAATCCCTTGAAAACCTTGATATCAATTCCCTAGAACAACATGACAAGTTGAAAAAGTTACAATCCAAAAGGAATCCTTTTAATTTACATGGATAAGGGCGTTGAGCTAAACCTTCCACTTATGAACCCAATGCTTTCATGTTCTCTATTTTCTAATCCATTTCTTCAAAACTATTCTTCGAAACTCAATTCTAAAATCCATTGTACAAATTTTTGAAATTACACTTTTTTTTCGAAACAAATAGAACCCATATTTTATAAAATACCAATTTTTATAAATATAAATAAATAAAAAAGGTATTCTATTAACATTAAAAATGACTTATAAAAAAATATTAATGATGTTCATCTAATATACGATAGAGATAAAACCACCTACCACAAGATGGAGTCACACATGCTCGTAATGAAATCCACAAACATGAAGAAAAAAAATATCTTTCCAGCCAATTATAAATTTTGAGTGAAAATAGAATATTTTTATTTCAACCAAATAATATAGGTTCATTATGTAATTCTGTTTTATTGTTTTATTAATATGTGGTAGGCCATTAATAGATATATTAAAATTATTCACAAAAGAAAAAGTATATAAAAAATGTCCTAGGTTTTATAGCTATAAGCAATCATATTAAAGATTTTGAAATAAACTATACATATAATGAAGGGTTTTCCTATTTACAGTTTTTTATGATCCAATAAAATAAAAAAAATACACTGAAAATTGTTTTTAGTTTTCAATAACCAATTTACATGTGGTGGATGAGATAAATGACCTAAACCTTGTATGTAGTTCTCATAAATACATCACCATTGTATATTTTTTAGGAAACTACTTTCTATAGAGAGTGAAAAATTAATCTACACATGGAAAAATATTTTTCATCTACATGTTGAACCATGATACTTATCTTTTTAAATATGACTTTTCCAAATATTTGAGGGTTGTATCATGGTTTTCATGAAAAAGTGTAAAGATCATATTTTTTATTCCATTAGTAACCCCTCATGATTCTCATTTAAACAACGATAAAGGAAATTTATAGTTATAAATCCCTTAAAATTTGGGTAACTATTATGTAGATGATGATTATTCTTACAAATACTTAATGTTTTCCACTTTAATCAACAATGGTTTATTCTAACACAACCTTTTCATTTTTAAATCTAATCACATAAAAAAAGAATTTTATCTTTTGTACCAGGGTTTCAAAATCAATATCCTTCAAAAGGATAAAAATATTATAATATTAGCATAAAAAGTAATTTAATCATACCAAAATCTCAAGTGATTCTTACACATAGAGGAAATTATTCTTAAATTGGGAAAATGATATATTTATACATAGATTAACCATGTTGACTTATAAATTTAATTACTTTGTTTAAAGACCTGTTTAATATTATATAGTTGTACGAGCAAGTATTCACCTCCCACACATCAATAAATGTCAATTAAGATATATTTCATCAGAAATTAAAATATAATATGATAAAATAATCCTTCAAATTCTCATTTTTGTCCAATATTGAAATTAAATTTGAAAATAATAAAATTCTTTAAAATGATTTATTTTTCATAAGAAATCAAACATAATGTAATTGTTTTTGTACTAATTTTCACATTACAGATTAACATATTGATATGGTAATATTATTGTGGATGGTAATATTTATGTCAACAGATATGTCACAAAATTCCTCCTTATAGGTGGTTATTTCAATGAAACAATTTACATTAGAAATAAAGTTAATTATTGTGATGTATTTAAATCCTAAATATAACATACATTGAAATGTCAGTGATTTGGATGATTCCATTCACATTGAATTAATAATATATAAAGGAATTATCTTTCATATTCATATTTTATAAAAGACTTGATTCTTAATTATCAAATGTGCTTTTAAGAGAAGAATCATGATATGTTTCAACTCATATTACGCATGGAACTGATATTTATTAATGTGAAAAAGTAATGAGTCTAGATTAAATTGGGTTTTCACGAATAAAAATATTTTTTACTTTATGTTTTAAGTGCAACAATTTTCCTTTCAGTTACATTATATGTTTAATTCCAAATTAAACTTATAGATTACTTGGATTTTTTATTGTATAATCAAGATAAATAAATAAAAAAAGTATGGATTTTATTAACATGATTGAGAGGTGATGTGGGAGATTATAGTTCAACTTCAGTAGGATTTTGATTTATTATAAAAAAAATAGATTTCTTGGTACCCTAATAAGATAATAATTATCCACTTTAAGAAAAATGTAACCTAAATATGTTTCAAACTGAGAAAAAAACGAAAATAATAATGAAAAAATCACAACTTAATGATATGGTGATGGGAGAAACATATCCGTTAATTATTTTTTATAACAACCAAATTACAGTCATCCTTTGTGTGAATCCAATGAAACATCCATGGTAAAATCATAATGATATCAAATATCACTATTTAATAGTGAAGGTGGAAGATGATGAGTTCAAATTATTGTATATTTTAACAAAGTATAATGTTTTAGATATCTTGAAAAATATATTGATTAATTATTCATTATAAATCATAATATTATTTTTGGAATCATATTAACTATAAAAATACATGCATGTTAATTAGTTTATTTTCCTCAATTATTAGTTTCATTTATTGATAAATGAGGATAATACACTATGAATTAGTCCTGTAAGTGAAGAGATAATAAAATAATGTATAGAGTAAATGGAGGGGTATAAAAGGTTCATGGAAATTTTCCTTATGGATCGAGACTTAAGTATATTATTATATATTTTTTATTAAATATCAAATGATTTCATCATATTTAAAATAAATACAATGGATGATATTAAAGATCTCCTAAAAATTGAAAATACATTATAAAATAATTTAATAAAGAGGGATATATGAAGGTGTCAACTCATAAATATTCAATAATGTATTGATCATTAAATTAAGGGCTATAGAACACCCAGGAACACTATTTTTATTTTATGTCATGTTGTTTATACAATTCTAACATTATAATATTTCTATGAATAATTTCATTATTACATTAATTTTTAAAATTTTAGGTTGTTTTGATATTATATTTAAAAAATACATGACCATGGATAATTTGGATATTTATTTAAGCTATGATGATTGTGAAAGAATTAATATTGATTTGTTTTTTTGAAATATTTTTTGATGGGTTTTTTATTAAAATTATATAGTATTAAGGTTGATGATAGTGTTCACATATTTCAAAATAAGTTTATAATAATCATTGATTATATCATGGTTACTACTTGAGGTATATGAATTCACTCATAAACAAATATAACTCTAAAATACATATTTATAGTTTTTATATATTTTTATATGTTGAGATAAGTGCATTGTTTTTCGTTATAGGTTATAAGTAACCTAAAATTACATGGATTACTTCATGGAACAAAAGTTCATTACACATTTATTAGACATGGAATATATGAATTACTATAGGGATTCAATGTTCATGTATATTAGTAAAATATATTTTATCGTGATATAATAATCTATTTTGTAGTTCAAAAGAGTTTTTGGTTTGAAAACATGTCACCATGAGGAGATACATTACTCTATAATGTATTAGTGATAAAAGTTAGTTTTTGGATATTTTTAATGTCATTAAAATGTTAATTATAATATTATAACATTAATTTGTAGAAATTTTTTTTATAATGAATTAATTCACAATATACAAAGTTACACGGTGATTTTTTCCCCTATAATATATAAATTTTTTCATGGATAATATTTTTGAAACATTCAGATATCCACCTAAATATTATTGAAAAATTGTCAATGTGAAATTGGGTATTGTTAAAAAAAATAATTAATGTATAAAAGTTAAACATATATAGAGGAACTTTACACCCCATCCCATATTCAACATTTATAGATGTAAAATGTCATTGGATATGATATTACAATAGTTCCACACTAATTGCATAAATTCTCGATATTAATAATGAAAGAACCTTGTTAAAATATCATGTTTCGTGTATTGTTATCTCTCTCTCTATTATAAGTAATTATTTTTTATAAATCATTTTTTATAACATTTTTTAAGTAGAATATAAATATTATTTATATTAACCCATTTATAGGCTACTAATTTATCCCCTCTTAGTGTTTAAACAAATTTCAGTTGTGGTAATAATACATTGATCATGCCTTTTAAATATGTTTTTTTCACTTTAGCACCAATATTGAAATATTATTTCATATAATTAATTTTATTCTTATAATATTAATTTTAAATTAAATATTTATTTTTAATAAATCACTAGTGAATATTCCCAATAATAGATTGTGGATTTACAATAAAAGTACAAATATATACATAAAAATATATAATTTAATTTTTATTTGTTTTATTTTATTATCAAATGGATTTTATTATCATATTTCATAATCAGATATTTTATTGATTGAAAACATAATATATATGGAATCCAAAGATAGTAAATAAGGATTTTATTCATAAAATGTATACTGGATAACTCATTTTCATTTAATATAATGTTTTAACACATCTTAGTATATGTATGATATTTTTTTATAAATAATCAATAGATAAAGATATTATTGTATTAAATTAATCTAATTTATGTTAACAGTAAAATATATCATCCATAATTTTGATTTAAATATTTTAAAATTAAAAATCATGTGAAGTTAATTTACCTTGTTAACATTTTCATATGAATAAAATAGTTTTATGTTTTTTTGTTTTTTATGCTTTCATTAAGGCATTGAATTATTTCAAAATTAATGAGTTGTGATAATATAACCGATAAGAATATTTTATTTCTATGTCAATCAAAACACGACTTATAATTTTACTACTTAGTTATAGTTCTTCTTTTCATTGAATGGATTATAAATTATAAAAATTCGATAATCAGTAGCCATTAAAAACTCATAGTGGAATTAAATGATTTTAGTAACTAATATAAGACCTAGAATCACATTGTTGTATTGGATACTATAAAAAATAGTATATTTAATGTATTATGAATTTTTGTTTTATGTTTTCTATTTTTCAACTTAATACTTTATATGAAATGGTATTTTGTATCTCAAAAGTAATAAGTACATGAGATAAATGATATTAACATGATCAAGGGGTGATAATGTTTCAAAATATATAAACAAACTCTAAGATTTAGAAATACTTATTGAGTAAAAAATGGCACCTGATGATCAGAATGAACCTCCTTAATCTGAATAAAAACTCAAAATGGAAATAATAACATGAAGTCTCTAATAATTTATAGTGAGTTGAAAACAATGGACTATAGCCTTCTCTAAATTGAAGAACATATATTGTGTATTATGAGGCTACAGATTTATGCCAATAAATTGATATTCATACAATAATGCATGTTATTACATGGAATGTAAAAAAATCATAAAATATAAGTGAAGATCATCATTTATATAATTAAAATTATTGATTGAATTAACAAAAATGGTTTCATGGAAAATATTATAATTCTATCAACATTTTTATTTACATCAAATGGTATATCCAAAGATTGGTTGAAAATTTTAACGACTATATCAATCAATACACAATATGTATTATTATAAAAGATTTTGGGAAATCATTTTCCCTTATAATAGTAGAAATTATATAATGATATTCAAAAATACACTAAAAATGATAGATATTTAATTTATGAGGTGTGATAATGATTTATGGATATTTTAATAATGTTCCCTCATATAGGAGTAAGGTTCTATATTCAATTTATATTTTTTTTCACTTTTTTACAGCATTGAAGTAATGTATATGATGATACTAATAAAAGATGAAATTTAATAAAAAACAATCCATATATTGATGAAAATATTTTTTATTATTTTAACATAAATTTAATTAATTAAAATTGATAATGAGGAACACCTTTAGATAAGAATTAAAGAGGTATAATATAATGGAAAACTAATATACTTAGTGGGAACCATGCTGATGTAATTTAGTCTCACATATAAAATAAAAACATACTTATTATATGTGTTAATAACCAAAATATTTTGAGTATTTATAGTAAGTAGGCGAGGAAATTCAAAGTAGGGATGTATGTGTCATATTGTATAATTGGACTCATATTTTCAAAAATTTGGATAGAAAAATCAACTAGGTAACCAAATTAAAGGATATAATCAATAAAATATATGGATAAATTTAGTTATTATCATGGTTCAATAGGATCTCCCATGTTAGTGTATGTCCTCTACAAAATTTCCCAAAAAAATAAATCCCTACTGATATAAATGAATAAAAAATAGAAAAACACTACAATTTTAAATTTATCCGTAAGTGACTCCAGTAATTTTTGAATTAGAGGTGATCCACTATATTATTAAAACTAGGAATCATTTCAATAAATTTAAATAGGTGATTAAAAATATGTAATAATTTTTTATAATAAATAATACACTCTACAGAGCATAACACATAATTTCTGAAATACCTCCCAAAATAATTATAAGAGACCATCTAGTACATTACAGAAAAATGTATAGATTATATTATTATGGATTCATGTGGGGAGAATTTGTTATTTGTAAAAAAAATGGAATAGTTCGTATGGGTTTTGGTGAATACTATGATATGGGAAACTGTTTCATAACAAAATAAGGATCTATACTCAGTATATTTTCCGTGTATAATATTTAAAAATTATGGTATATTATATGAAAAAACATTATGGCAGAGTTCATAATTTTATTTTTAGATATACAATTACACACTAAGACATTACATATCATATCAAATATTGATTGTTCCTTCTCAATCTGGTGGGTATTTCACACACATGGAAAGAGATGAATCAAGCTTCATATAATATGGATTCTTGAGGGATACATCATAATCCACTAATTATTTACACCACTACTTGGTCTTTACAACCTAAATATGTAAACATTATATGATTGGATTCCTTGGAGATCATTCATTTCATACCACTATGATTCTGAGTTCGTGATATTTCACCTTATAAATATTTATTTTTTACTGAGGAATGAGGAAGTGGTAGTTATATGAAATATTAAAATTCTTGATAATAGAAAAGCGAACCACCAAAAAAAAGAATCTTCATAGGAAATTGAATAAAAAAACATTATAATGGACATAAGAAAAGAAGTTCATTTAAATTATTTAAAAAATGATAATGAAATATCTATGAATCTAATTGTTTATACCTTGGTCCATCCATTCCATTCCTTGATAGTAGAGAGAGGTAATATAAAATATATTTATTATAAATTCAATAAATCTTTCAACATTTTTAACTTACTATTCCTATAATCATGGAATGATCTTAATTTATTGAAATTTTTTATTCATTGATAATACCGTAAACATTGAAAAGATGGAGGAATTGGGGAGTAATCACACAAAGTTGAGAGTTATCATATATTTGAAAATGTATTCACCTACACAAACTATTTAATGTGGGGACATTCCCAATTGAATTAATAATTCGAACATGCATATTCGAGAAATATGTTAATTGTTTTTGATAATGTGATAATATATTTCTATTGATTATTTTATAAAAATTAAGGCTATATATTCCTAAACACAAAATATTTTCTCTTCATCTTGTGGATCAATCCATCAAATATCTAATTGAAATATTTTTGGACACCTTAATGAAAAAAATAGGGATGAGTTACAGATTTTTGATCGACTAAGAAATATTGAATGATGTGATAAGGAGGGATATATTTTTCATCTCTTTTATTAATTAGTTATTGGAATGATTTAAAAGGAATAAATACTCCCATTTAATTATTTATACTCTATTTTCAACCAAATTAAATTAGCACTAGACATTAAAATTAAAATACAGTTCAAATTCCATTATTCTGTTGTTTTTAATAATTAGTGTTTTTTCGTATTTATAGTATAACAAAAAAATTATAGTGTTTCCAAAAAAAAAATTCATGGAATAGTATAAGAATTGAATTAGTATTAACTAATAATTTAGAAATGTATTTTTTATTTTTTGAGGTATGTATCCAAAATATAAAAAAGAGCTATTAAATATCGGTAGATACATACCTAATTATGAAATTTTTAAAGAATAATATATATTTAAATATGTGATATTTCATTTCAATTTGAATTTAGAAAAGCTGTATTTGTTGATCTTTTAAATATAAAGACGATTTGATACTTTTAAGACCTTACTATGATGTGACTAATATGCATAATATTTGATATACAAGTTTATATATGTTTTTTCGAATAATATTCATAAATTAATAATCATATAATCCATATTTAGGTATTGGGTGTAACATTTTTATTTTTTCAACGTCATAAAAAAGTGTTTGAGATATTTAATAAGAGGATAGTCATTTCTCTAATGATATAACCCAATAATTTGAAGGAACTATTTGGTATAATATACGATGAGTGTGATTTTTTTAGGATTAGTTCTTATGAAAATCATTGGAATGTTTTTTAGATTATATATTTCGAAAGGAAAATTATTTTTGTGAAAATATTTTATTGAAAACCCCGAGAGAATGAAGTATTTGATTGTCTTTGTCTTTGATAAGTTTAGACACTATAATTTGATTTCACTATAGTTTGTTCATACCTATCAATAAAAAGTAAATTATTTTATAAATAGTGTGATTATATTCTATTATTGATTCCTTTGATATAATTAATTTATTGGTTTTATATTAAAATATATGTTGGATCTGTATTGGGAATGTACGACCACCAATTATAGTATTTCTCTCTTTAGTTTACTACCTCACAACATCGTTTCTATGGGGGGGAGGTGGTGGGGTCAGTTCCCAAAAGGGGGACAATCTAACACCCCTAAAAATGATTTTTTGATGTTAATGTGGATATATAGGTATTAAATACTATTACCAACTTCACTACATTCACTGATGTGCAAAAATGAAAAATGTGTTACAATGTAATACCCATAGGTCACACTATGACACCCCTACAGTAGGAAACCCGTACTTAATAGAACGCAATAAAAATAATTTAAGACTGTAATAATATAATGTTTCTTGCTTTAATAATGAATAATAGGCTTCCATCATCCTATGATAATAATTTGAGGATCTACAGTATAGCTGTAGGACCATCAATCAAAATATTTTCAACTGTCATTCACTAAATCATAAATTTTTCTCTATGTAGGGCTCACTACCAACCTAGGTGGGTGAATCACTAACCACCCTAATTTTAATGGGGAATCTTACAAGGGGTTTCATATGGGTTTTATATACAATTATAAAAAACACCATTGTCCCTGTTGTTGTTTAAAAACACAATCATCATTATTTGACACACTTATGTCACACCTTGACATATATGAAGTTAGAAACCCCTATCCTTGGGAACACATTATAAGTAATTTTGGACTCCAGAAATATGGGAAAAAAATTGATCAAAATTTTAGGAATTATAACATTTTTAAATTATTTAAATAGGTCGTTTTACCGAATAAAATAAGTATACGATAATAGATTAATTTTAAAACAACTATTTATTCATAGTGGAGTGGAAGAATATATAATGGTTTGTAGAAATCACTAATTATATTTAAATTGTTATAATTTAACAATAATTAACAATATAATAGATTATAAGGTCTGAAAATAAATTCCATCATTATAATAGGAATGAAATCATTGGGTTTGGTTATTGTATAGATGGATGAACCAAAATATGTATGTCTATTTTAAAAATTGAAAGCATTCATGAATTTTTTTACTATTTATAATTATGAGGTAATAATAACCTGGGATGAATAGATAAAAAGATACATAAAAAAGTCAATTTTGGACAACAATTATTTGAGATACAATTAGTTATTATGAAAATTTAGATCACTTCCAAAGTAATATTATAACTGGAAAATAGAATGAAATTACATATAAACACCCAACATTGGAAAATTTATTTGATTTATAGTGAATCAATTCCATAGGTTTCATTCCATTTTCCATAAACAATACACACTTATATTAATATGTGGATTATTTTTGAAATTTTGTTGAAAGTAAAAACCACTTTCTTCAATATGAAGAAGTTGGTGAAATTTTTTTAAAAGAAGAATAGATTTTAATGGTTTTGAATTCATATGATATTGATAATTAATTGTTAAGACCTATTCAATAAGTGTTTTTTGAGGTATGTGGGAGCAATAAATATTATACTATAATATGTGTGCTATTTATAACCCTAAAAAAAGTGGAATGGTGGTTCTCTCAAACTAAGAGATAAATTATGTTTCCCTGAAAAAACAATAATAACAGACAAGTAAAAAATATTATGATGATATATGGGAATATAGAGCATCATAAAAAATAAATATTAAGTATGTATAAATTATATTTCATGTTTATTAAACCATGTCACCTTCCATTTTATATTTCCCATAAAAATTATTAGCTTGTAATGGATACTAATTAGAGAGAAGATGATGCTAGAATGAAGTGAATTAAAGAACATGATGTTCTATAATATATTTATAAGGAATACTATGAATGTGGAAATATTTTGAAGGGTAAAACAAGGAAGTTAAATAACTAATTAATCCACAATTATATTATATATTATGGTCACAAGGAATATCATTTAACTAATGCTTAAATTTTTCTTCGTGGAATTTCAAGCCATGATAGTTGAGACACTTCACAATTTTTGATAATATTCATATAAATTAGTAGAGAGTACGAGGAAAGGGGATCCATAATCCTAGATTAATGGTTTCATACTCTTCATGAATATAAGTATTGAAATCATTTTAATTTGGATACATTTATTTAAATAAATTACCAAATCGGAGGAAACCTAGGTATGCATTTATATTAATCACGCAACACAAATATATTTTTTTTTATGGTTAGTCTCTAAAATATAAAATGATGAATAAAACACAAATCATAAATGAACCATAATATCCTATAACATATTTTTGTTTAAATATCACCATTGTAACTCCACCATTTAATTTATAGGTATGAATGGGAATAACAACATTTTATAATATAAAATGAAATTTTTTATTAATTTAAATTATAATATAGTTTTTTGAATATAATTAAATAATTTTAAATGATAATAATGAAACCATAAAATGTAAATAACCATTACATATTTAATGATTATTTTTTTGTGATATTTAATATACTTTTATATCAATTAAAATATAAATTCTAAAATTAGATAAAAATTAATTTTAGAAAAATAATTACAGTTATTATTTCTTCAAATATAAATTATCTTATGATTAATTTTTTTTATTTTTTGTAAGAACTTATTTTTGGGTGAATATTAATCAAATAATGAATTTAAAAATACTAAAAGTTTTATCAAACTATTTTCATATAATATTGAATTTAATGTGTATTAAACCACATTAATATAAAAAAATATAAATTTAATATGTGATATAATTGATATAAATATAAAATTTTAATATTAAATTATTTTTTTGATATTCTGTAAATATTAATAATGCATTAATTCAAAAAAAATTAATAATTTAATATTATGCACATTTTAGCAGTATTTTATTAAATTTTGGTCTATATTTATCATCAAATAAGACATATTTGATTTAAATTCATAAAAATAATTCATTATGAAAAAATATTTAACATGATTTTGTTTAATAATCATTTTAATGAATAAAAAAATTATATAAATAAAATAAATTTTATTACTTATTATAATCTAATGTTTATAACAATTTTTACTACTTCTAGAAATTTAATATTAGAAAGTGGATTTCAAATATGAGATAGAAATATAATAATTATAAAAATACTTCAATTTAATTTTCGGATATAATGAACAATTACCATTGTAAAATGGTTTCCCTTGGCTCAGGTTAAAATGAGTTTAAAAGGTTAACAATAAACTGATAACGATTCATTGTAATGAAACCCTTGATTAAATATAATTGAATTATATTATTTTGGATCTGAATTCACTATACTTTAATTTATTATAATGATTAAACACAAGACATGATTAATACATATATTGTATAATAAAATTTCAAGTATTTAAATTTTTTCAAAAAATTGTAATTATAAAAAGGGGACCTCCAATCATTCGTTATTCACACATAATGATCCCATTAGATCATCCAAGACCCAAAAAATCACATTTCCATTTTATTGACTTAGAGATTTTGGTCTTGTCATAAGACCACATCAATAAGTCTTAATGGGTAAGAAAATGGAGGTTACTAAAATAATTGGTGTATGTTTTTTATAATATTTTTCATGTTACATTATTCTTAATAACCCTAAAAACCCACCATATAAACACAATTAAATAGGTATACTTATAATATTATAATATGTTTTTATGTAAATAGTACATCTATTTTATATCATCTCTTCAACCTACAGAAAATGAAAAACATCATTCATGAGTATATACAAAAACATCTCCTTTTAGCAGTGTAATTTTTCTTTCCTCACCACTTAAAATATATTATCATAAATATGTAATTAATGAATATATATGACATTTATGAAATAATACGGAATCATGAAATATAATATATCATATAAATTCTTATACTTCAATCCATTAGACGATGATAATGTTTCTAATGTGTATGTGTGCACTGAAAATTCCATTATGTGATTTGGTTTATTTTTCTAAATTGTATGATTATAAAATTAGATTAATGGAATTATTAATATTATATAAATGGAGAGAAATATAAAAAAATTATTCATCATCAATATAGAGAATTAATTTTTAGGTAATTAACCAAACAACCTCAAGTGGTTGACATATGAATTACATATAAAATAAATAGATATTAAATTATTATATAAGGAAATTAATGATTAAATAGAAATTATTGATAATCTGAATGAATTTTTTCATAAATTTATATTTATTATTCCTGAGGATATAATCCATCATACTATGAAAGTGTCCAAGGCATGGTTTTTTCATCTCAATTCCACTCGGTCGTTATAAATTTTATATTTAGAATGTAATTTATTTTATAAGGTTCATATACATCCCATTTAAAATATTATATCATTAATTCCTCATTATTAATATTATTTTATTTTTCAATTTTTTTTAAAGTTATTTTAATTTTAAATCAATTTAATCTATAAAAGTTTATTTTATAATCTCACTATAATTTAGGATTGTTCTTGCATAAATTTTAGTTGGAAGACTTATATATTATTTTTATTATTAAACCTAATATATTTTCTTAATATCTAGTTTGTTTCCATGATTCCTTAAAAATTTTCATTTTGTTAGTACTGAAATTCTAATAGAATTTTTATGATGTAAAATCGAACATATTTTCTACCCTTAGATCAGTATTATTTTTATCTCATATATATATATATATATATATATATTCTAAAAAAAATTTAGGATGTTTTAAACTTATTTTAAATTTCTATTATAGGTTTTATATATTGTATTTTTCTTAATTTACAAAATTTTAATAGGAATAATTTCTATGTTTTATGAAAAATTCACGTTGGGTTATTTCTGAAGTGTGAAATGATTTTTCTTTATATTGTATTTAATGAGAAAACATTTTACCTCCTCCAAGAAAATTATTTTATATTTATATTCCTATTTATGATTCTATGATTTACATTGAATATTCTTTTTATATTATTCCATAGTTTTTTTTAATTTTTGATATTCAAAGAAATTGGTTTTATCTTCTCAATGTGTTGGTATGAAGTTTCATATTACCTAAAAATATTATATGCTGTACTCCAAATTTTATTTCACAAGCATATAATTTTTTCAAGAATATATTATTTTTAAAATAATATTTTAAATTTATCATTGACACCATGGGAATGACTAGAGAAATGATTTATAAATTCATTTTTATGACAAGTTTACAAAAGATTTATTGATTTATTTTATTAGAGTTTTTCTTAAATTTTGAAAATTAATTTCCAAAATAAAATCCTTTATTACAAACATCCATTTATAATAAGTTAATGGTGTACTTTTATTTTTTACTAATTTATGAAATATAAATTAAATGGTGAAAATTCAAATTCTTGTGATCATGTTATCTATCACTATACATTATTTATTAAACTATATATTTCTCATTATTGTCCATATTATTGGTTTTATTTAGAATAATGTTATATTTTCATTATTCTAAAATATTTAAATATATGGTCTCAATTTAAGGATTACTAAAATGAATGTTATTTGATTTACTATTTAAAATATTAATTTTTGTGATTATTAATTCAATAAAAGTATTATTTTTTATAAGTTATAATGATTATTTATTACATTTGTTTGTATATATGGATTGAATTTTAAATATGTTTGTGATTGGTGCAGCTTAGTTTCAAATATCCACTCGCTGCATTGAAAATTCTAAGGAGACAAATAATTATGCAAATTAGAAAGGAATTTATTGTATTCAAACAAATTAATGGAATTATATTCAGACAATTCCACTTACATAATGTTTTGGATGTCTTGGGCTGTTGTGTAGATTGAAATTTCGTGAAATGTGATATTATGTATTTTATTTATTTATGTTTAAAATTTTTTCCATGTTACTATTTTGTTCATATTTTCCATCAATATATTTTTATAGTCATATTTTTTATTAAATATAAGGTTTATGTGTTATTTACACTTATATATTTTATATTATTTATCTACTCGTGATAGATTCTATTATACTCTACCTTTACTATGAATCTTCCTGCACCCTTTATTATTATTAATTTCCATTGGATATTAATAGGAAATATTTTAAATATTTTTAAGGATGAAAATATTTGATTGATTCAATTTTTTTACCATGAAATATAATATGGATGTTATATATGAATTAAATTTTTGAAGAACACAAAATTTAAGGATTATAGTGATCCATAATTTTCATACATAAATATCACATCTGATTAGATTAAAATTCAATTCATAACATTATAATCGAAACTATAATCCCAATGGCTTAATGTATTTTTAATCAATGATAAAAAATATCTATTTCATAAAATATCAACATCATAACACACATAGTCATTCATAAATAACAACAGTCAAGGAAATATGATGCATAAAACATTCTTCATATCTTAGAAAATGAAAACTTATTAAATGGTCAGATAAATTAGTCATTAGGAATAAACAATATAGGTATCAGTCATCAAATAAATAATAAATCGATATAAAGGGTATGTGAACAAGGTTATAAACCTTTAAAATCATACACAACGATTATTAGATCATAAATATGAATCATGTTATAAATCATTAATAGTTAATTGATCTAAATCAAAATGGAATAATAGAACATGATTCATATGATCGTAAAATTAAAATAAGATAATTCTGTAAGATGGTGACATACATATTCTTTAATCATAATCATATAAATATTACATCAATGCTACCCAATAAGTCATTAATTACATGTTAGGCTTTGGATAACTAGCATTGTACTCACTTTGGTCATGGGATACCCTACCACACACCTTTATTTTGGATGGGAATAACATCCCACATACCATAATTTAAACCAGGATAACCTTATGTATCCCTTATATAATCATATAAAATTAACCATTATTAACACATTGGTGGGTGATATAATTATTGTACTATCTATTAAATAATAATAAAAACCCTTCATATATATTCCATTGATTTATAAAAACATTTATTATAACTTATCCAATAGAAAATATGGTATAAATAGATATTTTATCTTAATAAACATTAAACATATAGATGATTATAAATGATTTTATCACTGGATCATATTACCCAGAAATCATAAATAACATCATATGATGACATCATAGTTTAAACTTTTCATTAAAATATAACTGGAATTTTTCTTGAGGAAAATAACATTTTCATTTTTAAATCAATTATTTTAAATCTAAAAGTTTTCCAAATATTAGGTAAATTATTTTATTTAGAATAATTTTTGAAAATGTGTAATATAATATTTAAATAATTGATATGTAAATATATTCCCATTATTTCATGTATTTTGATGTAATAATTCCCTTCATATTTTTGGTAAAACCCTAAAAACTTTATTTTGAAAATGAAAAGAAAATTCCATATAAAATTTTTTGTTAATAAAAAAACAAGGGTAAAATTTACATGAAACAAATATTTAATAATAATATATAACATTTTTTAAATTTTTTAAAAACATGTATATAAAATAAATAATATTTTTAACCGAAGAGATAAATAATGTTTTTTATTTAAAAATAATCATTCAATTTCATGAGTAATAAAATTGATGAAAATGAAAATAGAACATTTTTTTATAAAAAATAAATTGTATTGGTGAAAAATTAAAGTGTTATTTTAGAAAATTATCATCTTATTTCACATAATATAAATTCAAGTATAAAATTTCCTAATGAAAACGAGACTAAAAATAAATCCCATACATCATGTTTGATATGTTTCAAATGATCAATGAAATATTTGATAAAATAGTTCTATTTTTAAAATTTATTTTAGGTAATTAATTATAATATCATATATAATCCCTTTATAACATCTTAATACTTAAATATTAATAATTACTTCTTAAAATCATCATTTCAAGGTGTTAATAGATGCATTTTTCATAATAATTTCAATTTAGAAAATCTGATACTTGTATATAAAAAAATTGTTTCATCATCTATAGAGTGATAATAAAGATATTATTATACTGTATATTAATTAAATTCATACATATAATCAACTATCATTTATATAAAAGAAAAATTAATTACACAAATCATTATGATGGTAGGTTGTATGTATTCATGAATGATGTTTTCACTTAAGGAATGATATAATGGAAGAAATTTAAAATAAAAAGTCAACATTATAGAATAATTATTATGTCATATATATCATATATATTAAATAAATATATCCTTATTACCATCCATGAATATAATAAAATTAAAACGAATAACATCATTTCGTTGAGGGGTAGTCCACATGTATGCATAAGTGACGTTATAGTTTTCCAATATATTATTGTGTGAAAAAGTAAACATGATATTATAATTAAAAAAAGAATAAATATGTCATATATATAATATGTAAAAATTATAACCTTGATATTATTAATCCATGAATATTGGTGATAGAAACTGAATTGTATCGCTACATGAAGGTGGTAGTCAACTCGTACACGGGCGTGATATCTTCACTTTTCATTTGCTATAAATGAGGATAGATAATTATATTTCTATATTCATAATACCATTTATTTATATTTGTGATCTTAAATTTATTATATTATAGTGAATAACATATATCAATATAAGGTATATGAATCAAAATTAACAGATAGAGGTCAAGTAAGACAATCACATCTTCTTTAGAAGACATCCTTTATATTCATTCATAAGGAATTTTTTAATATATTATTAATAAGATAAAATATGATAATTATTGGATAGGTATATTTATTGGAGAACTAGATAGATGTTCTTTGAGTAATATGGTTCAATTTAGTGTATGTAAAATTGATAATGGGCGTCCTTTCAGAAGGGTGGGAAATTATAGTCATTGAACAACACAATGATATATATTAAAATAATTTAATTTAATTATAAATTAAAATTATTAAATTGGACAATTAATTGAATTAAACTAGTATAATGATTTATTATCTTCGTAAAATGAACTTTTTATAGCTTTTGGTGTCATTTTAAGATGTATCTTATTGTTTAACACCATTATTAGCAAATTTTAATAATATCAATAGTAAAAGATTTTTTTAATATTAATGTGTTATAGTATTAGTTACAATGAATAAACTACCTCATAAATGTAAATGATATTAAATTGATGATAATTTTTCACCCTATATTTCCCCTTTTGATAATTCTATGATTTTATATTAGTTTGTCAAAATAATATATAGCAAATAATATGGATTTTGATTTAAGAATATAATTATTTAATTCCTTATTAAAGGCATCAGGATAGGTATAAAATTAAAAATAAAACCTTTTACATGACTGTATAATGTTTCATTTATCTTAAAAATCCTATTAACTCAATAAAACAAAAAAATTCCTTTTAAAATATCTAAATTATTTTATTTTATTTCTCTGTTATTTGAATAAAGGCCATATTGGCAGTACATAAGAATTTTGTGTAATCAGTAACATACTAAAAATTAAAATAAATAATAATTAAAAAATACTATAATTATTATTTCATTGAAATATTTATTACGAAAACATACTTTTTTATCCTTATAATAAAAATATAGGGAATTAAAGGCATCAGAGTGATATTTTTTATTTATTTTCTTTTTAATATAAAATAAAGGAAATAATCAATAACAAATGGAAACAAGTGGAAATAATTTTTTCGAAATGGATTAGTATGGTATAAATACAATCCTATAATAAGACAAATTCAAATTTTAGAAGAATTTTAAGGCTTTCTCCCTAAGACTAAACTTAATTGTATCCATTTTACCATTATTGAGGTGAAAAAAATTTACAAAGGTTAATATTGATAATGAACAAAAATAAAAGGGAAATATTTAACTCATTTAAATACCATGATTCAAAATATTCTATTCAATTTTCAAGGATCAATTTCTATAATTTTCAGAAATTAGTTTTTAAATAAGATCACAATACTAGTCAGAATCCAGTTTTTGGAAAAATACATTTCAAACATAATATATTATTTATTCTATTCCCATTCCAAATAAATTAATTCAAAGATAAAAAATTTGATTATATATATATATATATATCAATGATAGAATTAACTAATAGTGATTCATTTAATTTATTTTTTTAAAAACGCTCTCCAGGCATAAAATAAATTTTTTTAAAAATAAAATCAATTTTATATTCAAATGATTTTTTTCATTTCATTTCAAGTTAATTGATTATAAATGAATTAATTTTATACATGTTTACCCCATAGATTTTTAATTATTTAGTTATTATTATTCATAGCCACAAACTCAATGGCTAAGTGATAATATTCAGATAACATTATAATATTTCTTTAGTATGTCACGAATTTGTTTAAATTCAGCTTGGAATGTAAATCATTACATCATATAAAACAAATTTATTTATTTAGAACAATACCATAAAATATTGGGTTTCTATAATCTACCCACAAAATTAATTTATCCATCAAAATATTAAATCTTCCAAATGAAAATTTTTATATATATATTTCATCACATCCTTGAGTTCCCAAGTAACATCAATTAATTTATAGTTCCCGCATAGATCTTTTACTAGGTGGGTATTATATTTTAATACAACATTATATCTATGATTTAATGTTTCTGTTATATTTTCATACTAAAAATGATCATTTTTAGTAGTTTGACCAATTAATTTAATACAAGTGATGGATCAGGTATGTAAATCATCAAAAGAGATATATGGAACATATCTTGAACAAATGAGAGGTTAATTGGAAATTCCAAGTGATAATCTATCATCCATACTAGATCAGGAATATTGAATGGGAAAACTTATATAGGGACCAAATTTCATTTCCTCTCTAATAATATAACCATCATAAATTGATAAACTCTCTTAAATACTTTCTCAATAGCATAATATTTTATATTTCATGGGTGATTTTTAGTAAATGTAATTTTGATGTTTTAGAGATACTCATATTATATCAAATGAAATGAAATTATCTACCATTTACTCATCTGTATTAGTTACTAATAGAAGTATTTTATCATATTTATCCCATCACATTGAATTATTACACTAGACGGATTCATATGGACACATCTAAATGCTAGGGAAGAGGTCACTATTCTATGAAAAAGTATCTGGAGGATGGTGTTGATCCCTACAACCTTTGAAACTCATAGAACATGAATTTAACATAAATTATATGGTTTGAATTTTTATGTCATAATGTTCATCTAGATGAGCATGATAATTAGTATTAAGACTATTCTCTATATCTCATGCTAGCTAAAGCACTCATAAAAACATTTAGGTAAGTCTATTATAAAAACTTGTACAATATAATTTTGTAATCCATGAAACATTGACACTTTTTTAATATTTATTATGGATAGATGATCAAGAGGGAAATGTGCTATGATATTAATGAAATGTAATGAATTCATAAATCTATGGACTATAACCTAAATATAAATAATGATTTAGAAAGTTTTAGTAGTCCTGTAACAAAATTCAGAGGGATGTGTTCACATTTCCATTTCAGTGTGGCTAGTGGATATAACATCCCCTTAAATGTCGGTCACTTATCCTTAACATATTAAAATACAAAAAACTAATATATATATATATATATATATATATATAATTTTAAATATGTCCTCTAATGAATCCCATATTAAATTATATTTTTGATCACATATACATCTTTTCTACCTCCAGGATGATTTGAGAAAGATGAACTGTGGGGGTCATCCAAAACTCATTCTTCAATTATGGTATTTATGGAAGACAATAATGCTTAAATAAACTTATCATAACATCATGAAAAAGGTTAATCTATAGAATATTTTTATCCTTTTTCTACAATTCCACATATTCCTTTAATGTATCTTTAATCATTGAATAGATATATTATTTAACATTCATTTGTGAATGATATGACCCTTACCCTTCCTTCATGATTTCTGGAACCATTGCTCTAAAATAAAAAATTATTGGACCTTTAGTGATCGTCATTATTGATAAAATTGATAGATACTGTTAACTAAAATCTGTGAACACCATTTTTTCTTTCTCGCGGCGTTAATTTATATGTCAATCCTAATCATTAAACCACACTAACCATATTATATGTTATTTATATAATTTATTGTGTGAATTTAGACATCTAAATTTTATAATAAGTATATATATCACAAATTTCTCCATAAAAAGACAGCCTATATATATTCAATTAAAAATTTACAAGAACTAAGTCCAGATGATGTGTTGGTTAATTTTTCTCCTGAACATTCAGTTGGGTTGTGGAATAATCTATCGCCAACTGATTCATAATGACAATTCATTATAGTTCCATATTTTATGCATCCCTATAGATCACCAAGCCTTATATACTATATTCTAGTGTAAAAATTTGTTCACTAACTAATCATGATATAAATTCCTTGAAATTCGCATCACATCCATCCATTCGAAGAATTATGGATCCCTTTAGGGTTAACGTGGCCAGTGGAACCATGAGAAATACTTTAGAAATAAGTAATTATATCTAGAGAAATGATTAAAACAATGGATCTTAGTCATAGTGGTTAGTCTATTCCAAAATTGTATAACATCTATTTTTAATAATCAACCGATATACGAAAAGATTATATTATACAACCACAAAATTATTCATTATGTATCTAAAATTCTTAAGAAGTGATTTTTTAAATTAGAGTATCCATTATTAAGGTCCTTTAGAAAAACCCTCATTGTATAATCACTCTCTTAATTTATCTTCAAATATATAATAATATAATCTATAATGACTATCAAAAAATTATTAGGATAATCTATAATGACTATATTCCTTAACTCCATTATGATTATAGGGTAATTTTTAAGGCTAAATGGAATCACTAAAAATTCATAGATTTTATACCATGTGTGAAATATTGTATTGAGTATGTTCTTATTGTTGATCCTTTATGATTACATCAAGAAATAATACCAATCATAGATGTATATTATTATTTTTAAAGTTGGTTAGAAAATTAAAAAATATAGGGTAGACGATATATTCTCTGATAGTGATCTTGTTATATTCTTGAAAATCATGACCGAGTAACATTGTGTATGATTCTCTCTAAAAAAATGAATATGAGAAACCCACAGTGATAAACACGACTTAATGAATCCATTAAAAAATTCTATTACATTTTTAATCTAGTTCCTAAAACTCTATCATTTACATTCTATACAGATTATTTGAAATAGGTATAGCACCATGTATGAGTTATATTGAAAAATCAACCTCACATTATTTTTAAATACTATGAAACTCTTTTAGTAATACTTCATCGAACTCCCACACAAAAAGACAATATTTGATATTGATTTTCTCTCCAATGATATGTGATAAAAAACACTTTTTATGTTGAATCAATACCCATATAATGTTTGTGATTTCCATTGAATGTTTATATTTGACTTCACAATGATATACAATCATAGTTTGGTTCATAATATCAATCATAGAATCTCTTACTAGGAAATTGATTCAAGTTTTAGTTAAATAAATATAACTCATTCCTAAGATAATAAAAAATTCAATAAGATTGAGAATAATTAAATTTATAAGAATAAAATTTCCATAATCATCAACCATAGAATAATCACATACCTAAGATGATATCATCATATCATTTTGTGGTTACAATGATAATTAAATATTGGATAGTTGAGATTGTATTAGATACCCAATCAAAATTATTTAGAAATAAAATAGTTGATGGAGAAAATATAAAATAAAATAATAGTACTTTTAAATTTTATGGTAAGTTCACATTTCACCACTCCATTATCATATCCATACTCTACAATAGTGATTTCATGATATTTCTCTTTATATCTCATCCTAATAGGTTATTGATGATTATTATCCTCTTCAACCATTGGATTTCAGCACAAGTCTACATAATTTCCATATTCAATTCAATTAAAATAATATAGTGTTGGTGGTTAATAATGTGGTGCTTTTCTACCATCATTGAATAACCTATTCCCATCAAATTAGTATTAATTTTCTTGTTGAACTTCATTTCCAAAAATAACAAAAAAGTTACAAATCCAATTATAAAATTTCCTCCATTTCCCTAATCACACTTCAAGAATAATATAATAATAATCATAATCTATTATGGGTTTTATTATTATAATTTTTTAAATTCAATATTTATTTTCTTTTCAAAATTAGAATATTTATTAACTTTTGATATTTTTTTTTACATTGTAGTAGGGAAATAGTTTACAAATATAGTTAAATGAATATACCATAATGATTAGTCACATAACTTTTAAAATGTACCACATATTCAATAATGGATTCATCATCATTCTACTTAGATCTTAATAATATTTCTCTATATTCATTCAAATAATATTGGTATTTTTTAAAAAAAATAACCTTCTAAACTCATCCCACTCCATGAAGTAAATTTCTACCATTGCTTTAATTTATTTATTAGATTACATTATCGATATACTAACCGACCTAATTAGTAAATGATCAAAATTTCCTTTCTATTCACTAAACTCTACTTATTGGAATATAACATTCTAATGATACTAATTCCTTTCTCAGAAACATGTGGATTTTAGAAATCCTAAAAATAAAGAAAGAAATTTCTTTATGAAGGACTCAGTTGAATGTTGTTCCATTTATTGATCATTTATATGCTTAATATGATTCATTTATTGAGAATGTCGACTAATTATATGAACGTAATTTTTCATTTTATATCTAATAACATTTTTTATTAAGAGTACATTCATTTTATTCTATACTACATTCTAAATTAACATGGTTACATGTGGTTTCAACCATTGAATGTAACCAAAAACCATATTGTGATAAATATAATTATAATGGGGAACAAAATAATCATGAAAAATAATGTATAAGATGTTTAAAAAAAGAAATATTCTTTCTAATCATTGAAAAGGTATTTTAACATCGACCCAACATGATCATTGATTATCCGAATCATTATCAGTGGTTAACAAAGAACATGTCAATTAACGCTAGAATATCCCTTGAAACTATCCTAATAGGTTCATAATAAGATAACGCACAACAAGATTCAAAATTATGTCCATGATATGACCACTTAACTTTTTTATGGTTATAAACCCTAGTTGCATATATTCTAAAAACACGTCATCTTATTGAATCCATACTATAATTAATTTCATGGACAACATCAATTATTTACTTCCTATAACAAAGAATTTTCTCATATATATATATATAATAATCCAATTGATTCTCACTAATTCATTATAATAATTTTTTAGGATTTTTAATAAACCCTTTTATGATTATATCTATAGTCTCCCATACTATTCATAAATAAATACCAAAACTTATTTTCAGAATATTAAATAAAAAACATTATAATCCACAACAAAACCATAATGTTTTAGTGTCATTGTAAATTTAATAAATTAAAAATGATAAAATATATACATCTTCTTACATATAATGTTTCATCACTCTAAAACTTCTTAGACACGTAACATATAAAAAATTACTTTATATCAAAGGAAAATATAACATAATTAACAGTGATATCTCATGTTTTATAATGGTAAAAAATGGGGACATCAATGATAATTTAAACACAACAAGAAAATATAGGGTATGATAACATGATATGTTCCTTTTAAACCCATACCCACAAATTCTATGACCATAAACATGATCCCTGGAATAATTCATTATATTCATAAGACATGAATCGTAATGGAATCCTAAAACATTGGCCATGAGAAAATAACATTGGCTTGGGGTCATTACATATATATGTGGAATATGTGTTAGATAATAATAATCATTAATATAATTTATCATTGATACCCACCAAGACATTCATAATATGTTTTATATTGTATAACCACCCATGTGACTTAATCAGGCTTTGGATATCTCATAATGTAACATATTTTTATCTTAGGATTAACTCCCCTATATACTTAGTTGGGACTCAGATAACCATTAATATACCACATGATCTCCTAGAGCAATAAAATTTACCCCATTCATTATAGGGGTATGTAATCATGATCCCACCCATCACATAATAATAATTCCATTAATCTATATTTTAGAAGATCATAAAAACAATCATTATAACATAACCGATAAAATATGGATTCATTGATATTTAATAACCATTTACAAAAACTATTTAAATAAATATTACTTGTAGTATAATTAAATAATATCCTATATAAGTCTTAGGTAATATCAAATTATTTAATCATATAATAAAATTATCGTTAAAATATCACTTGAATACATCTTGAGTAAAATACCCTTTTATTTTTAAATAGAATTTATAAAATATAAAACTTTCCCAAATATTAAGGGAATAAATGTAATCCCAATAGAAATTAGTAATATGTAACATATTCTTTAATGTATTGAGGGATAATGATGGGGAGAAATATAATTCAATTCATTTCTATTTAAAAAAAATATATAATAATTTTTAGTAAAAATTTAATTGCATCTATTTCTGAAAATTATCATAAGATTCCTTTTATACCATTTTGTTAAAAATTAAAAAAAAAATTAATTTTTTCATAAATCTATCATAAGATAGTTTTAAAACCATCTATATTTTTTTTCAAATCATGGACAAAGAATTAAAATGTTTTTTATCGAAGAATGAAAAAAAGTTATTTTTTATTAAAATAATTCTTTCAATAAATCGAGTTTATAATGTGAGGAAAATTAAATTTAATTGTGATTTCCTATGAAATAACTAGTGAAATTTTCATATCAATAAACTATATGTAATTTACATTGATGGAAACTCAAGTATAAAAAATCTATATTAAAATCAGATCGAATCCTAAATTAATTACCTCATGTTCAACTTGATTTGAAATAGCTTTAACCTCTTATATATTAAATTTAAATTATTTAAAATTCAATCTTGTATATACATATATATGATTCACCTATCACATTTTTACACCAATTTTAAAAACATTTCTTATGAAAATCATCATTTTTCGGTCTTAATTTGACTTTTTTTAGAATAATTTCTATTAGGCCGTTTTGGTCATTATAAATTGATAATGGTTCCTTAATATCAAAAATTTAATTATTATATGACTATAATATATATTAATTATATGTATATAGATTTTCATCCATAAAATAGAAAAAGTTTGAAATAAATTACACTTTTCATGGAGATGGTAGACTAAATATACACTTGAACGCTATTTATACATTTCAACAGATTTAAAAAAAGAATGGTAATATAAATAAAAATTTAAAATCATTATTATATCTCATATATCACATATAATCATTAAATATTTTATTTATTACCATCCATGTATATATTAAATAAAAAATAAATCACATCAGTTCATGGTGGTGGTTTTCCACATGTTCCCTTGAGTGGCGTTATCATTTTCTAATGGATTTTTTGGAATGAAAGAAGATATTATATTATAATATCAGAATAATAATTTTTCATAATTTTAACATATAAACTTAAGATAAATTCTAATTAAAATCCATTATAAATGGTTATGGGAATTTTATTTTATTACTACATGGAAATTATTGTCTCCGCATACTGATGCAAAATATTTTCATGCCTATTAGATAAAAAAGTGTGTGGATAAAGGTTGTTAGATAATAATTATAAATTTTCAGTATATTGAGTTTACTAATATTAAGAATTATTATAAATATCATATATTTATTGGAGGTAGAATATAAAAAACAGAAGGTGGTCTAGCAAGATGATCACCTCTTCCCTGAGAGAAATCATTCTGATCCTTTCTTAAGGACCCATGTAATATACGTTTATGATTGAAAGAACAATTAATTTATGGATACAGATGTTGATAAGGGAATTGCATAGTTTTGTTGTTGTGGTTGATGGCTCGATGTGGTGAATATATAAAGGATAATGAGGGTCTATTAATAATAAATTAAAGGATACACATGGAATTAATAAAAATATAAAAATATAGTTGATTAATTTTCAAGAGAAATCTTTAAAAATGAATAAAATTTCAAATCAAAATAGTATATGGTATAATTATCAACATAAAATGAAATTTATACAGTTATTGATGTCAATTTTAACCATATAATTTGGTTTTGCCCTTTCCTTAATCATTTGTAATATTAAACATAGTAATAACATTTCTTGTACTAAAGGGTTAAAAGGATGTAATTTTCAACTATTTCTCATCCTAATTGTCTAATAATAATTTTTTATTATTTTAAAATAATTTTATAAAGTATTATTTACCATAAAATATCATTATTGTAATTTTAGACAATATTTATTTAATTTGACTTTAAAGACATCATTATAGTTGAGGTTTTCGAATATAAAACTTCATACACACCAATAATTTTATATTTATGTAAAAAATTCAGTAAACACAATATTTCCCTAAAAATGTATCATGTTTAATACTTGTAATATAATTTATTTTATTTTTATTTAATATAATAAATTTTTTGTTGATCTTTCTAATGAATATAGGGTAATTATTTTATCACAAATTATTTAAATAAATTCTTTTGACAAATAATAATTCTTATTTTAAAAAAATTTAAAATAATATTATAAACTTTATAAATTTAAAATATAAATTTAAAGATAGAAAAGTGACATTTTGACATTATACTTATTTTAAAATAATATAAAGATAATAATGAATGAAAATGGAACTAACTGGGCATATTTTTTAGACAATGATGATAACGGTCAAACTCCATTCATATTATACCACAATGGAATGTTTTGAAAAAATTTTAATTCGTTTAAAAATATATTTAACTTCATTTTACACATTTTCTCCATACAGATGTGACATAAATTTACCAAAATTATTTTTCATAATGACATGAAATAAAAGGATTATATTTTCCAAATATGAATATATTGCTTGCAAATACAGGACACATTTTTCAAGGCTACACTTCTATAAAAGGTATAAATTCGTTATAAAATAATTTCACCAACGAAATTATATTATTATTTTAGAAAAATATATTTTTAAGTAAAAATGAATATTTAATCTTATCCTATTCCTATAAATACTAGTTGATGAATAATTTAAAATTATGTTGAATATAAAAAATATATATTTCATTATATTTATTTTCCAATTTCTTTCAATATAATTTTTAATATAAATAAACATTGCACACATAAAATTATTTTTTAATAAATAAATTTCCTTTTCAATAATATGTTTTTATTGTTTTCAATTATAATTAATTGATAAAAAGATAATTCTTTTAATTAATGTTTTAAAAATTATTTTTTAATAATTTAGTTAGTCTTATCCACACCCACCATTCCAATGGATAAGAAATAAGTACCACAATAAAAAATAATATTTTACTAGAATATCATTATTTTATTTAAACCCAGTTTAGCGTGTAGAACTAGCTGTAAAAAAATATAATTTATTTATATATGAAAATTATAATAACACTTATTGGGGTTAAATAGATCCTTTATAATGTAATTCCATTTATATCTTATCAATTTAGTAAATTAAATACATTCTTTAGGTTAATGGAGTTATATTCATTATTCTTGGTATTATATAATGATCCATAATACAATTGTGTAGAAAATTTGAAATCTATATAACTGCTATAATTATTAAGATAAATAACTTTAATGTTAAATAAATTTTATGATTTATTATGTTACTAATCAATATTGATAATGAATTTTAATTGATTACGTGTGTTCAATTTTTAAGATATGGAACCTCAATTTAAGAATGATAACTCTTATAAGCACCAATATTATATGTAGGGATTGAATTTATGATCAAGGAAACATTAATGGAATTATATCTAAATTTTTTTGAGTATATTAGGTAGTTAGACATATGTTATGAATTGTTTTTCATATTTTGGGGAAAAAAATTAAATAGTAGTATAGTGTGATGATATTTATATATTTATGAGATAGAAGACACCATTATTAAATTTTACTACTAATCTATAGGTAGGTGATAAATTGATGTAGTCCATCAAAAATATATTCCATGGTATGGGATGTATTGAGAGGGAAATTGTTATACTTTTATTATATTTTTTAAAATGATATACATCCTATAGGTGTGTATTTATTTAAAATAACAATGAGGAACATGAGATAGAATTTTTGGAATACAAAAATATGAAATTGATATTATCTGAGAAATATCTTCCTTGAGAATAATGAGAATATATGGAAAAGAAGTTATTATTTAAAAGAATATGGATGGAGAAATTTAAGTAGTTCATGAGGGAAAAATTAAATTATTAGGAAGACATAATATATAATAAATACACAATCCAATAAATAATATTTTCAATTTCATTTATGATTCCAAGTTAAGAAATTAAAGGGCCATAGTTTCATGAACATTTTCAATATATAAATATATGGAATCATGTTCTATTAAGAATGAAAAATAATTTTGTATGTCTTATATTTTGAATGGAAATAAAGGAAATATGAGTTCACTTTGACACCTAATAAAAGGAAATGTGGAAATAAATATTTAACGTGAAATTATTGAAAGAAACATCATAAAAATTGTTTAAAGGAAATGATACTTTTTTATAGGTGTGTATATAATTGACATTATTTATATAGATGTAATGGAAAGAAATATGATACCAATATATATTGCTTCAACTCCATGTAATGGAAAAAATACAAATCAATTACCAAAGCATCAATGATAACTTTTATAATTTCATTATTATATTTTTTATGGTCGAAATCGTAAACTAATATGGTTAAAGCGCATGAGAAAAAAATTTAAATCATTCATCAGAATCGATAAGAAGTGGTTTTATTTTTGAAATTTAACATATAGGATTTTGGGCTATATAATTTTTCATTTATAGAAAATATTTTCCTCAAGGATGTAATAATTATTTTGTTTCTATGATATTGAATATCTACAATTACATGTATAAAAATTAGTATTGGTATTTGTTGTATATTAAGGGTAACAATATGGTTAAATTTCTGTAAATATATCATTAGGATATATTCAAATTGTCTGTAGTGTTTTATGAATAGTTTTAAGGTTTAATGAATAATATTGAACAATGGGTGTTATTTTTTATTTTTTGGATATATTACCCTTCAATTTAATGAGTTAATTTATTAAATATTATTTTTTACTTATTCATACAATTTTTTAGAAAATTGATATAAACCCAAAGAGTAAATGGTTAGAACATTATTCATACAAAGAAGAACTCTATTTTTTATTGCATCTCATAATAACTTTAATGTTTACTTTAGTTCTTCTTGGATGATAAATGTTTCATCATAATTTATAATTTAATATATGAAATAAAATATAGGTAGAAATCCGATCAAAAAACAACAAATCAATGAAATAAAATTATTAATTTTTATTTTAATTCATTAAACATAAGAAATAGACGATAAATCATTTATTTTTTGTGTGGAATGTATCACATAATAATCATGGTATTCTTAAGAAGAACATTTAAAAATTTATGATATAAAAAGGGAGAATTTTTTTTTAAGAAATATTCATTTATAAAATAATAAATTTACTCATCATAAAAAATAAATTAAAATTGATCATAATATTTAGTACTCTCTTAGGATATGCTCATATTGGTAAAAATTAATGAAAAATTATAATGACAGTATTTATAGAAATATGGGATTGTGTAATGATCTATTATTTTATCTTATGAATACATTATAAAATATCGTATGATTCACACAACACTAAGCAAAAATGAACCACAATATACTATAGATTTATTATTATTTAAATATGATTGTTATAACCTGGTCGTTGAATTGATTTATATGAATGAGAAGAACAAAATTATATATTATATTAAGAAATTTTTTATTAATATATTTTTATTTCATAGTTCATATGACATGATGAGTCAATTATGAATTAAAATAATGATATCACATAAGGTTAATAATATTTAATGTTTAAAAGTGATTTTTTTTAAAATAAATTAAATAGTAACATCAATTAAGTGATATATTTATAAAATAAAAAAATGAATCTGAAAAAAATTCATTTTATCCTCAAATTGACATTGTTTCCATTTTTATTTTTTTCATTGTTTTAGAATAAATTATGTTTGATTGATTATTGAAAAATATATAATTGAAAAATAATATCACATTTAGGACATTATTTTGATATAAAATTTCATTAAATGTGTATGAAACCTATTTAATAGAAAAATTGTACATTTATTATGTATAATTATTTATTTAATTGATACTGTTTAATATTTAAATCTATTTGTGAAATTTTAGAAATATATGTAATGTTTTTATTCAAATAAAGTAAAAATTTTGCACTTATCTTTCGATGAAGTCATTAAAAAATCAATTTGACTACGGATTTGTTATATATAAAATTTATAACCCTATACTAAAAATCAACAAATTACATCCATAGTAATAAATATTATACATGATTTTGGTGTAAAATAATTTTTATTTTTAAATATTAATTTTTATAAAAAAAAATTTGTTTTTGTTTTTCCAGAGAATAGATCTCATGGAAACCCTATCGAGGTGGTTTCAGTTTGTCCACATGTTTAGACATAAATGGATTAGTTCATTAAAAACTAATAAAATTGGGTCACCATTGTTGTTATTAATGGTATCACCCATTGGTTCACACATACATAACTAGGAACATACATATTCAAAATTCTGATGATCAATTGGGCTTTCAAACACAATGACACTTAGGGACTCACATTGGTTGAGAGTATGAGAGCATGGGATAATTATCCATTTTTTTGGGGGGGAAATAATTTCCTAATCCAAAACACAATTTTATATTTAGAACATTTTCTATAATCTCTTCATAATCTTGATATGAGAAAATTTTCCCTAAAAACAACTATAAGTTAATCCCATTTATGGGATGAGTAATCGGATATAATTATTGAATCTATGTAAAGACCCGGAAATTTCAAGGAAATTTTTTTCTTAATTTTCTTTGGAATTTTACAAGAACACAGTTTCTGACAGCGCCTGATTCCGAGGCCCGGTGTGCCCAGAATCAATTTCCGAAGTTTGGCTCCGGTACGTTCAGTGAACGAACGAGCGGGAATTTCTAACTTTTAAACCGGTGCCCAGAATCAAATTCCGAGGGCACCGATGGAACCGTAGCGCCGGTATTTGCTTAGGAATGCCTTTCCTGGAGTTGCGTTTGCTTGGGAGCAGTTGTTTATTATGGTTGTGGTTTAAGTGTAAAGAAAAATAAAATTTGTGTTACAAATTTTATTTATCTTCTTAAGTGGTTATATCCTAAGTGTGGAAGTTGGGGTGGAATCACAATTTCCTAACTAACCAAGTGAGGATTAAGGTGAGGTGGGGCCCACACGAGCCCCAACCCTTCACCTTCCCCTTAACTCTCTTCTACCCCCCTTAAACTCCCTTGCACTTAATGTGCCAAACCCCCTGAAATTCCTAACTCCTTAAACTCCTTAACTCCCTTGAACCCCCCCAATTAAATGTGACTCTTCACTTCCACCTTCATTAATTTTGGAGCCTCTCCACCCATTAATGAATGATGTAACTTAATGAATTTGAATTATTTTGAATTCATTAAACTAACACTATAATAAGGTGTGTTGTTTTATTGTTTGGGGTTGGCTAAATCTTTGTGATAGAGTCATGGAAGGATTGAAGAGAATTCCACCCTCAACGAAGAACACGAAGGACATCTCCAAACACGGAACAACGTCTTCTCGACGAAGAATGCATTTTCCAAACAAGAACATGAAGTTTCCAACGTCGATCCCTTCTTGGATGCCTCCTTCCCACTCCTTCCGGAATAAATAAGGGAGTGCCTTTCACGAAGAACGCCGACGTCGTCAACGGCTTCTCTTTTCCGATGTCGACGAATCGCCGCCGCCTTTCCGCGATTTCGTCAACACATAACGAAAAGCGAGGTAGGGGTTTGTTGTTGCTTATTTAATTATTTTCCGTTCTTGGTTCTAGCATGACAAACTTGTGGATGAACGTTTAAGTGTTATCGTCTAACGAGAGGGGGACCGGACCACACAAACACGGCCGAAACCCCCTCCTTTGTTCTTGAATGTTTCTTGCGGATGAAACGAGATAGCGTGGTGTCGTCGCACCACGCGGGAATCACACGGAAATTATTGCGCGGCGCCGTCGGGCCGCGCCGTGGAAAGAATTATCATGAACGTGACGCCGTCGCGCCGCGTCGAAGAAAACCAAAGATGCCGCGACCGGAGCGGGGCCGCGGCGGAGGGGCGCGGTGCCATCGCACCGCGCCGGATGACAAAGGCCGCAGCCGGTTCCGGGCCGCGGCGGATCGTGATGACCGGCGGCCTGCCGGGCCGCCGGTGCCGGAAGACGGAAGAGGACCGGCCCTTGCCGGTCCTGTTGACAAGAAGCCGGTCGGCCAGGTCGGGCCGGCCGGGTTGGTGGAAACCGGGGGAATTTAATTCCCCCAGGCAGTTATTTGGCCCCCCATTAAGAGGGGGGGGGGCGGTTTTACAAAGGGGGGGCAGGCGGCCCCCCGTTTCTAGCAAGCTCGGCCTTCGGCCAAGCTGGCAGCGCGCCCAGCGCGCTGCCTTGCGCCGTACCGGCGCGCCGGGCCTGTTCGCCGGGCCGGGCTGTGTCGGGCCGGGTCGACCCCGTCCGGGGCGGTTCGACCCGGTTCGGGCCATCCGGGGGGTCTCGGGCCGGGACGGCCCGGGCCCGAAACCCCCGTTATCGAGCGGTTTGGTCAAATGCCCGTATCTTGGGCTACGGGCCTCCAAACGACTCGTCGTCATCGGCAACGCGATCCTTGGATCGAGACGGTCGTTTCGGTATACTATACTCAAGATGCACCTTCCTTTTCGGGAGCCTACGTGGTTAAAACTCCATAGTTAAGCGTGCTTGGCCTAGAGTTGTGATCAGGATGGGTGACCTCCTGGGAAGTTTCCCAAGGTGAGTGTGAGACGAAAAAGCCAATAACTCTCAGACTGGGCATCCGATTGACGCGCCGTCTGTTGCGTTGAGTTCCTGCTGACGATACGGAACTTTTGGCATCCTCCGCCCGTGTTTTGGATGCAGATGGATAGTGGCCGGGTTGGATCGCACCGAAATCCAACCGGGCCCCTAGAACGGAAAAGCTGATATCTTTCTGACAGAACGTCCGTTTGACGAACCGTCAGCGGCGTTGGTGATCGCGTTGAGAAACGGTCCCTATGAGTTTACCCTATGAGATTTTGGGGTACATTTGAGATACGACCGGGTTTGGTTCGCTCAAGAAACCAACCGGGCCCCTGGGACGAAAAGGCTAATAACTCACAGACCGGGCGTCCGATTGACGCGCCGTATGTTGCGTTGAGACCCCTATGACGTGGCGGTCCCTTGAGATACTTCTTCGTGGGACTTTGAGATACTTGGAGTATCGACCTGTAGCTCATGGAGCGGACCCTCCCATTGACGAGCGTGCGGAGTACGGAGACCGTGTAGTTGGCTGAGACCCGATGACTGCTGATCGAACGACTCGGTGTGTTACAGAGGTGCGCTTGGTTGTAGCGGGACATTGGAGCGCTTGGTTGTAGCGGAAGACCCACGACAGAGGTGCGCTTGGTTGTAGCGGCACATGGGAGCGCTTGGTTGTAGCAGCAGACCCACGACAGAGGTGCGCTTGGTTGTAGCGGCACATGGGAGCGCTTGGTTGTAGCAGCAGACCCACGACAGAGGTGCGCTTGGTTGTAGCGGCACATGGGAGTGCTTGGTTGCAGCAGCTGGACCGCAGTACTCGATGGGTGGAGTTCTTCAGCAGTCTTAGGTTAGTGAGCAGTACCTCGGAGTCGTGACAGGACCACTGTACACTCCAGAGACGGAGCTCTTCAGCAGTTACAGTTTCGATAATGAAAATCCTGGTTTGAGCTGAGACTTTTGACCTTGTGTTTACCTCATGATTGAGATGGGTCACTTGCTAACTTAGGTATATGTATGGGCATATACCCGGGTAGTGGTTATCCGTTGACTTCACAATCCTTGTGTTTCCTCATGATTGAGATGGGTTACTTGATAACTTAGGTATATGTATGGGCATATATCTAAGTAGAGGTTATCTGTTGAGATCTTCTTTGTGGTTATCCTTGTTGGTTTAGTGAGACCATGAGGGTCTCGGGGTCACTACTGAGTATCGTTATACTCACCCCTGCACGGGCTATGCCCGCACCTCGTTGTGTTGGTTGCAGACGACGTGCAGTGCTGACAGAAGCCGAGTGTTCGAGGACTGGGCAGTACCTGGAGGTGGACTATACGAAGAGATGGTACCCGGAGGAGGACCTCACGACGAGGCGGTACCCAGAGGTGGATGTGACGACGAGGCGGTACCCAGAGGTGGACCACTGGGCGAGACATACTCGGAGCGGACGGTGGGACCTGAGGAGCAGAGGAGCTATCTGTACCCACCCTTCAGGTGGGATTTCCAGTGGACAGCTCGGCGTAGCAGCTTTACTTTTCAGTTGCTGTTTTCCCTTTCGAGTTGTACTTTACAGTTGGGCTTGTATTTCCAGCCCCTTTTTACTTTCTGCACTTACTGTTGTACTCAGTTTTTACTTAGTGTTTACTTCTTCCGCTTGTACTCTGTGGTTCTTGTTTTCTTTTATAAAGGAAATGCCTTCCCAGTTATCGGGATTTTACGCCTTTGGTGCTAGTCGCCAGCCCCTGGCCTATGGAAGGCGGGCTTGGGGTAGTCACGGCACGGGCCCCGAGGACGGGTCGTGACAAATTGGTATCAGAGGAGTTCGGTTCTACCGCAGAACATATAACTCTGATGTTTCTTTCTGTGAAGCAATAGTGTTAAGGGTACCGAGTGTGGTTTTCAGTTCAGGGAGTCCAGTGTTGGTGCGGCGGCCGACGTATCCGTACACCAGGACCCTGACTACTGATTTCCGACTTTGTACACAAAAACACTGATTGCGTGTGTGTTTCCAAAGTTTTAAAGTCAGCTCAAACCAGGTCAGCTCACTAGGTATAAGACGTTGACCGTGTCAGATCTGTTCAGGATGTCTCCACGCAGACAGTCAGTTGGAGTTCCGAGAGAGTACTCGATGACGGCTCACCGAGCGACGAGGCTCTGGTGCAAGGCCCTTTTTACTATGTTGCCACCGTTGGGTGGTGTACCAGTACATCACCACCTGTTGGGCAGCAGATGCCAACGGCTATACTAGAAAACTGTGCACGCTGGCGGAGCGCATTGCACGAGTTCCAGCAGTAGAGGCCTCAGAAGTTACGAGGCGAGGCAGATTTCCAGACAGCAGAGCAGTGGCTGGAGGCGATTGGTAGAGTTTTCCGCCTAGCTGAGACATCAGTAGAGTGGATGGTGGACTTGGCCACTAGTGTTTTCCAGTGAATGACCATGAGGATGGTCCGCATAGTGATGAGGCTTCAGTACGTGAACCGATGCCTGAGATAGTGCCTTTGGGTAGTGTGTCAGCTATACACCACTACCTGTTGGTCAGCAGTTACAACCGGCGGTACCGGTAGGTGACACATGTAAGTTTACTGCCTTACATGTGTTCTAACTTCAGATACCCTCATGTTCTGAGGTGAACCTGACTCATAGGCGGCTGAGGACTGGCTTGAGGAGGTGGCCGAGAATTTTCTAGAACTTCTACAGTTTCGGCGGGACGAAGTGTTGATAGCTGAGAATTCATCGAGGCGTACCGAACATATCAGGTACTCGATGGAAGCGTTCCGATCAGTGCAATAGAGGTCGGACCTCTGAGCATGGTATGTTTAAGGGCTTCCGGTCCAGCACCTTTTCTCTATGGATTTCTACTTAGGCTAGAGTTCTAGAAGGAACCTTTGTGGTTGAGAATTCTTTGCTGATCGAATACAGCCAGAGAATGTTAGAAGTTTGGAAAGCAGGAAACTGACACCAGTCTCGGAGACATGGGCATGTAAAATGTTTCAAGAAGAAGAAATGTTAAGGACAGATGAATCTGCAGAGCAGCAGACATGGAGGCAGAGCTTGGAGAGAAGCTCGTGCTGGTGTACATTTCAACATGTTACCATCACCCGCCTTTGTAGTCCCCGCTAGACTCAGGGAGTTGGAGAGCAGGGAAAGAGGGTACCTGCTTGCGGTCATGGAGTGTGACCAAAAAGGGGCTCTAAGGATGATTCGAAGTGAGGAATTTATCTTCTACTAGCTGCCGTAGCCACAGGCATCGAAACGAATCATCCCTTCCTTCCATGAATCTAGTCCCAGACCTAGAGATTCTGGTTAAGCTGTTGACTTGACCCTCACGTCTGGAGATACCTTTGGGTGGAGACTCGATAGTCACACTTACGCTGATGGTGTGATCTGACCCTTGAGGCGAGAGTCTCGGTTAGGACCTCTTGGTGGCAGCGTCGAGGCCTTACGACGTTAGTTTGAGTATGTATTTGGCAATCACTATTCATACTCAAATTGACGGTATTAGGCAAACGTTGGGATGGGTTTTCCTTGGTCGGTGAAAAGGAAACCCTGGGCAGCACAAGATAAACTCGTGCATGGGAGGGTGTAGCCGATCATTCTTGGGTCGGCCAACCTTACCCTCATGGCAGCAGGAGTTTTGAGTTTCAGTTCTATCCTAAAAAGGGAGACCTTTAGAGTTCGAGGATGGCGACCACGTTCTTATACAGGTCTCACCTCGACGAGGTTTACGGAGATGTAGCCGAGGCGGAAAGAGATCTTCGAGGTTCAATAGACCTTTCTGGGTCCCCAGCAGGGTAGGAGAGGTGGTTTATCGCTTGACCCATCCACCTCAGTTGCACCAGGTGCACGATGGCTTTCACGTAACTCAATTGAGGAGATACGTGCTTGATCCTTCACACATCATCGACCTCAGGGAGTTGGATGTTGATGATAGAGCGACATGCACGGAGGTTCCAGTGGGGATCAAGAATAGACAGGAGCAGATCCTACGAGGATGATCGATTCTTTGGGTGAACTTCCTTTGACATTACGGGAACCTCCAGGTGAGCACATGGGAGCGGAAGGCTCAGATGCGTGGTCTGTACCGCTTTTGTGACACTAGTTTGTGATGAAGCTTTACGGGGACGTAAAGCCCAGAGGTGGGAGTAATGTAAAGACCCGGAAATTTCAAGGAAATTTTTTTCTTAATTTTCTTTGGAATTTTACAAGAACACAGTTTCTGAAAGCGCCTGATTCCGAGGCCCAGTGTGCCCAGAATCAATTTCCGAAGTTTGGCTCGGGTACGTTCAGTGAACGAACGAGCGGGAATTTCTAACTTTTGAACCAGTGCCCGGAATCAAATTCCGAGGGCACCGATGGAACCGTAGCGCCGGTTTTTGCTTAGAAATTCCTTTCCTGGAGTTGCGTTTTATTGGGAGCAGTTGTTTATTAAGGTAGTGGTTTAAGTGTAAAGAAAAATAAAATTTGTGTTACAAATTTTATTTATCTTTTTAAGTGGTTATATCCTAAGTGTGGAAAGTTGGGGTGGAATCACAAGTTCCTAACTAACCAAGTGAGGATTAAGGTGAGGTGGGGCCCACACGAGCCCCAACCCTTCACCTTCCCCTTAACACTATTCTACCCCCCTTAAACTCCCTTGCACTTAATGTGCCAAACCCCCTCAAATTCCTAACTCCTTAAACTCCTTAACTCCCTTGAACCCCCCCAATTAAATGTGACTCTTCACTTCCACCTTCATTAATTTTGGAGCCTCTCCACCCATTAATGAATGATGTAACTTAATGAATTTGAATTATTTTGAATTCATTAAGCTAACACTATAATAAGGTGTGTTGTTTTATTGTTTGGGGTTGGCTAAATCTTTGTGATAGAGTCATGGAAGGATTGAAGAGAATTCCACCCTCGACGAAGAACACGAAGGACATCTACAAACACGGAACAACGTCTTCTCGACGAAGAATGCCTTTTCCAAAGAAGAACGTGAAGTTTCCAACGTCGATCCCTTCTTGGATGCCTCCTTCCCACTCCTTCCGGAATAAAGAAGGGAGCGCCTTTCACGAAGAACGCCGACGTCGTCAACGGCTTCTCTTTTCCGATGTCGACGAATCGCCGCCACCTTTCCGCGACTTCGTCAACACATAACGAAAAGCGAGGTAGGGGTTTGTTGTTGCTTATTTAATTATTTTCCGTTCTTGGTTCTAGCATGACAAACTTGAGGATGAACGTTTAAGTGTTATCGTCTAACGAGAGGGGGACCGGACCACACAAACACGGCCGAAACCCCCTCCTTTGTTCTTGAATGTTTCTTGCGGATGAAACGAGATAGCGTGGTGCCGTCGCACCACGCGGGAATCACACGGAAATTATTGCGCGGCGCCGTCGTGCCGCACCGTGGAAAGAATTATCATGAACGCGACGCCGTCGCGCCGCGTCGAAGGAAACCGAAGACGCCGCGCCCGGAGCGGGGCCGCGGCGGAGGGGCGCGGTGCCGTCGCACCGCGCCGGATGACGAAGGCAGCAGCCGGTTCCGGGCCGCGGCGGATCGTGATGACCGGCGGCCTGCCGGGCCGCCGGTGCCAGAAGACGGAAGAGGACCGGCCCTTTCCGGTCCTGCTGACAAGAAGCCGGCCGGCCAGGTCGGGCCGGCCGGGTTGGTGGAAACCGGGGGAATTTAATTCCCCCGGGCTGTTATTTGGCCCCCCATTAAGAGGGGGGCCGGTTTTACAAAGGGGGGGCAGGCGGCCACCCGTTTCCAGCAAGCTCGGCCTTCGGCCAAGCTGGCAGCGCGCCCAGCGCACTGCCTTGCGCCGAACCGGCGCACCGTGCCGGTTCGCCGCGCCGGGCCGGGCCGGGCTGTGCCGGGCCGGGTCGACCCCGTCCGGGGCGGGTCGACCCGGTTCGGGCCATCCCGGGGCCCGAAACCCCCGTTATCGAGTGGTTTGGTCAAATGCCCGTATCTTGGGCTACGTGCCTCCAAACGACTCGTCGTCAGCGGCAACACGATCCTTGGATCGAGACGGACATTTCGGTATACTATACTCAAGGTGCACCTTCCTTTTCGGGAGCCTACGTGGTTAAAACTCCATAGTTAAGCGTGCTTGGCCTACAGTAGTGATCAGGATGGGTGACCTCCTGGGATGTTTCCCAAGGTGTGTGTGAGACGAAAAAGCAAATAACTCTCAGACTGGGCGTCTGATTGACGCGCCGTCTATTGCGTTGAGTTCCTGTTGACGATACGGAACGTTTGGCATCCTCCACCTGAGTTTTGGATGCAGATGGATAGTGGCCGGGTTGGATCGCACCGAAATCCAACCGGGCCCCTGGAACGGAAAAGCTGATATCTTTCGGACAGAACATCCGTTTGACGAACCGTCAGTGGCGTTGGTGATCGCGTTGAGAAACGGTCCCTATGATTTTACCCTATGAGAGTTTGGGGTACATTTGAGATACGACCGGGTTTGGTTCGCTCACGAAACCAACCGGGCCCCTGGGACGAAAAGGCTAATAACTCACAGACCGGGCGTCCGATTGACGCGCCGTCTGTTGCGTTGAGACCCCTATGACGTGGCGGTCCCTTGAGATACTTATTCGTGGGACTTTGAGATACTTGGAATATCGACCTGTAGCTCATGGAGCGGACCCTCCCAGTGACGAGCGTGCGGAGTACGGAGACCGTGTAGTTGGCTGAGACCCGACGACTGCTGATCGAACGACTCGATGTGTTATAGAGGTGTTATTGGTTGTAGCGGAACATGGGAGCGCTTGGTTGTAGCGGCAGACCCACGACAGAGGTGCGCTTGGTTGTAGCAGCACATGGGAGCGCTTGGTTGTAGCGGCAGACCCACGACAGAGGTGTGCTTGGTTGTAGCGGCACATGGGAGCACTTGGTTGTAGCGGCAGACCCATGACAGAGGTGCGCTTGGTTGTAGCGGCACATGGGAGCGCTTGGTTGCAGCATCTGGCCCGCAGTACTCGATGGGTGGAGTTCTTCAGCAGTCTTAGGTTAGTGAGCAGTACCTCGGAGTTGTGACAGGACCACTGTACACTCCAAAGACGGAGCTCTTCAGAAGTTACGGTTTCGATAATGAAAATCCTGGTTTGAGCTGAGACTTTTGACCTTGTGTTTACCTCATGATTGAGATGGGTCACTTTCTAACTTAGGTATATGTATGGGCATATACCCAGGTAGTGGTTATCCGTTGATTTCACAATCCTTGTGTTTCCTCATGATTGAGATGGGTTACTTGATAACTTAGGTATATGTATGGGCATATATCTAAGTAGAGGTTATCTGTAGAGAACTTCTTTGTGGTTATCCTTGTTAGTTTAGTGAGACCTTGAGGGTCTCGGGGTCACTACTGAGTATCGTTATACTCACCCCTGCACGGGCTATGCCCACACCTCATTGTGTTGGTTGCAGACAACGGGAAGTGCTGACAGAAGCCGAGTGTTCGAGGACTGGGAAGTACCTGGAGGTGGACTATAGGAAGAGATGGTACCCGGAGGAGGACCTCACGACGAGGCGGTACCCAGAGGTGGACGTGACGACGAGGCGGTACCCGGAGGTGGACCACTGGGCGAGACATACTCGGAGCGGACGGTGGGACCTGAGGAGCAGAGGAGCTATCTATACCCACCCTTCAGGTGGGATATCCAGTGGACAGCTCGGCGTAGCAGCTTTTCTTTTCAGTTTCTATTTTCCCTTTCGAGTTGTACTTTACAGTTGGGCTTGTATTTCCGGCCCCTTTTTACTTTCCGTACTTACTGTTGTACTCAGTTTTTACTTAGTGTTTACTTCTTCCGCTTGTACTTTGTGGTTCTTGTTTTCTTTTATAAAGGCAATGCCTTCCCAGTTATCGGGATTTTACGCCTTTGATGCTAGTCGGCAGCCCCTGGCCTATGGATGGCGGGCTTGGGATAGTCACGGCACGGGCCCCGAGGACGGGTCGTGACAAATTGGTATCAGAGGAGTTCGGTTCTACCGTAGAACTTATAACTCTGATGTTTCTTTCTGTGAAGCAATATTGTTAAGGGTACCGAGTGTGGTTTTCAGTTCATGGAGTCCAGTGTTGGTGCGGCGGCCGACGTATCCGTACACCAGGACCCTGACTACTGATTTCCGACTTTGTACACAAAAACACTGATTGCGTGTGTGTTTCCAAAGTTTTAAAGTCAGCTCAAACCAGGTCAGCTCACTAGGTATAAGACGTTGACCGTGTCAGATCTGTTCAGGATGTCTCCACGCAGAGAGTCAGTTGGAGTTCCGAGAAAGTACTCGATGACGGCTCACCGAGCGACGAGGCTCTGGTGCAAGGCCCTTTTTACTATGTTGGCACCCTTGGGTGGTGTACCAGTACATCACCACCTGTTGGGCAGCAGATGACAACGGCTATACTAGAAAACTGTGCACGCTGGCGGAGCGCATTGCACGAGTTCCAGCAGTAGAGGCCTCAGAAGTTACGAGGCGAGGCAGATTTCCAGACAGCAGAGCAGTGGCTGGAGGCGATTGCTAGAGTTTTCCGCCTAGCTGAGACATCAGTAGAGTGGATGGTGGACTTGGCCACTAGTGTTTTCCAGTGAATGACCATGAGGATGGTCCGCATAGTGATGAGGCTTCAGTAAGTGAACCGATGCCTGAGATAGTGCCTTTGGGTAGTGTGTCAGCTATACATCACTACCTGTTGGTCAGCAGTTACAACCGGCGGTACCGGTAGGTGACACATGTAAGTTTACTGCCTTACATGTGTTCTAACTTCAGATACCCTCATGTTCCGAGGTGAACCTAACTCATAGGCGGCTGAGGACTGGCTTGAGGAGGTGGCCGAGAATTTTCTAGAACTTTTACAGTTTCGGCGGGACGACGTGTTGATAGCTGAGAATTCATCGAGGCGTACCGAACATATCAGGTACTCGATTGAAGCGTTTCGATCAGTGCAATAGTGGTCGGACCTCTGAGCATGGTATGTTTAAGGGCTTCCGAGCCAGCACCATTTCTCTTTGCATTTCTACGTAGGCTAGAGTGCTAGAAGGAACCTTTGTGGTTGAGAATTCTTTGCTGATCGAATACAGCCAGAGAATGTTAGAAGTTTGGAAAGCAGGAAGCTGACACCAGTCTCGGAGACTTGGGCATGTAAAATGTTTCAAGAAGAGGAAATGTTAAGGACAGATGAATCTGCAGAGCAGCAGACATGGAGGCAGAGCTTGGAGAGCAGCTCGTGCTGGTGTACATTTCAACATGTTACCATCACCCGCCATTGTAGTCCCCGCTAGACTCAGGGAGTTGGAGAGCAGGGAAAGAGGGTAGCTGCTTGTGGTCATGGAGTGTGACCAAATAGGGGCTCTAAGGATGATTCGAAGTGCGGAATTTATCTTCTACTAGCTGCCGTAGCCACAGGCATCGAAACGAATCATCCCTTCCTTCCATGAATCTAGTCCCAGACCTAGAGATTCTGGTTAAGCCGTTGACTTGACCCTCACGTCTAGAGATACCTTTGGGAGGAGACTCGATAGTCACACTTACGCCGACGGTGTGATCTAACCCTTGAGGTGAGAGTCTCGGTTAGGACCTCTTGGTGGCAGCGTCGAGGCCTTACGACGTTAGTTTGAGTATGTATTTGGCAATCACTGTTCATACGCAAATTGACAGTATTAGGCAAACTTTGGGATGGGTTTTCCTTGGTCGGCGAAAAGGAAACCCTGGGCAGCACAAGATAAACTCGTGCATGGGAGGGTGTAGCCGATCATTTTTGGGTCGGTCAACCTTACCCTCGTGGCAGCAGGAGTTTTGAGTTTTAGTTCTAACCTAAAAAGGGAGACCTTTAGAGTTCGAGGATGGAGACCACGTTCTTATACAGGTCTCACCTCGACGAGGATTACGGAGATGTAGTCGAGGCGACAAGTGACCTCCAGGGTTCAATAGACCTTTCTGGGTCCCCAGCAGGGTAGGCGAGGTGGTTTATCGCTTGACCCATCCACCTCAGTTGCACCAGGTGCACGATGGCTTTCACGTAACTCAATTGAGGAGATACATGCTTGATCCTTCACACATCATCGACCTCAGGGAGTTGGACGTCGATGATAGAGCGACATGCACGGAGGTTCCAGTGGGGATCAAGAATAGACTGGAGCAGATCCTACGAGGATGATCGATTCCTTTGGTGCACTTCCTTTGACAGTATGGGAACCTCCAGGTGAGCACATGGGAGCGGAAGGCTCAGATGCGTCATCTGTACCGCTTTTGTGACCCTAGATTGTGATGAAGATTTACAGGGACGTAAATCCCAGAGGTGGGAGTAATGTAAAGACCCAGAAATTTCAAGGAAATTTTTTTCTTAATTTTATTTGGAATTTTACAAGAAAACAGTTTCTGACAGCGCCTGATTCCGAGGCCCGGTGTGCCCAGAATCAATTTCCGAAGTTTGGCTCGGGTACGTTCAGTGAACGAACGAGCGGGAATTTCTAACTTTTGAACCGGTGCCCAGAATCAAATTCCGAGGGCACCGATGGAACCATAGCGCCAGTTTTTGCTTAGGAATGCCTTTCCTGGAGTTGCGTTTGCTTGGGAGCAGTTGTTTATTAAGGTTGTGGTTTAAGTGTAAGGAAAAAGAAAATTTGTGTTACAAATTTTATTTATCTTCTTAAGTGGTTATATACTAAGTGTGGAAGTTGGGATGGAATCACAAGTTCCTAACTAACCAAGTGAGGATTAAGGTGAGGTGGGGCCCACACGAGCCCCAACCCTTCACCTTCCCCTTAACTCTATTCTACCCCCTTAAACTCCCTTGAACTTAATGTGCCAAACCCCCTCAAATTCCTAACTCCTTAAACTCCTTAACTCCCTTGAACCCCCCCAATTAAATGTGACTCTTCACTTCCACCTTCATTAATTTTGGAGCCTCTCCACCAATTAATGAATGATGTAATTTAATGAATTTGAATTATTTTGAATTCATTAAGCTAACACTATAATAAGGTGTGTTGTTTTATTGTTTGGGGTTGGCTAAATCTTTGTGATAGAGTCATGGAAGGATTGAAGAGAATTCCACCCTCGACCAAGAACATGAAGGACATCTCCAAACATGGAACAACGTCTTCTCGACGAAGAATGCCTTTTCCAAAGAAGAACGTGATGTTTCCAACGTCGATCCCTTCTTGGATGCCTCCTTCCCACTCCTTCCGGAATAAAGAAGGGAGCGCCTTTCACGAAGAACGCCGACGTCGTCAACGACTTCTCTTTTCCGATGTCGACGAATCGCCGCCGCCTTTCCGCGACTTCGTCAACACATAACGAAAAACGAGGTAGGGGTTTGTTGTTGCTTATTTAATTATTTTCCGTTCTTTGTTCTAGCATGACAAACTTGAGGATGAACGTTTAAGTGTTATCGTCTAACGAGAGGGGGACCAGACCACACAAACACGGCCGAAACCCCCTCCTTTGTTCATGAATGTTTCTTGCGGATGAAACGAGATAGCGTGGTGCCGTCGCACCACGCGGGAATCACACGGAAATTATTGCGCGGCACCGTCGTGCCGCGCCGTGGAAAGAATTATCATGAACGCGACGCCGTCGCGCCGCGTCGAAGGAAACAGAAGACGTCGCGGCCGGAGCGGGGACGCGGCGGAGGGGCGCGGTGCCGTCGCACCGCGCCGGATGACGAAGGCCGCAGCCGGTTCCGGGCCGCGGCGGATCGTGATGACCGGCGGCCTGCCGGGCCACCGGTGTCGGAAGACGGAAGAGGACCGGCCCTTGCCGGTCCTGTTGACAAGAAGTCGGCCGGCCAGGTCGGGCCGACCGGGTTGGTAGAAACCGGGGGAATTTAATTCCCCCGGGCAGTTATATGGCCCCCCATTATGAGGGGGGCCGGTTTTACAAGGGGGGGGGGGGCAGGCGGCCCCCCGTTTCCAGCAAGCTCGGCCTTCGGCCAAGCTGGCAGCGCGCCCAGCGCGCTGCCTTGCGCCGAACCGGCGTGCCGGGCCGGGCCGCGCCGGGCCGCGCCTGGCTGTGCCGGGCCGGGTCGACCCCATCCGGGGCGGGTCGACCCGGTTCGGGCCATCCGGGGGGTCTCGGGCCGGGACGGCCCGGGCCCGAAACCCCCGTTATCGAGCAGTTTGGTCAAATGCCCGTATCTTGGGCTACGGGCCTCCAAACGACTCGTCGTCAGTAGCAACGCGATCCTTGGATCGAAACGGTCGTTTCGGTATACTATACTCAAGGTGCACCTTCCTTTTCGGGAGCCTAAGTGGTTAAAACTCCATAGTTAAGCGTGCTTGACCTAGAGTAGTGATCAGGATGGGTGACCTCCTGGGAAGTTTACGAAGGTGAGTGTGAGACGAAAAAGCCAATAACTCTCAGACCGGGCGTCTGATTGACGCTTCGTCTATTGCGTTGAGTTCCTGTTGACGATACGGAACTTTTGGAATCCTCCACCGGAGTTTTCGATGCAGATGGATAGTGGCCGGGTTGGATCGCACCGAAATCCAACCGGGCCCCTGGAACGGAAAAACTGATATCTTTCTGACAGAACGTCTGTTTGACGAACCGTCAGCGGTGTTGGTGATCACGTTGAGAAGCGGTCCCTATGAGTTTACCCTATGAGAGTTTGGGGTACATTTGAGATACGGCCGGGTTTGGTTCGCTCACGAAACCAACCGGGCCCCTAGGACGAAAAGGCTAATAACTCACAGACCGGGCGTCCGATTGACTTTCCGTCCATTGCGTTGAGACCCCTATGACGTGGCGGTCCCTTGAGATACTTCTTCGTGGGAATTTGAGATACTTGGAGTATCGACCTGTAGCTCGGGGTGCGGACCCTCCCAGTGATGAGCGTGCGGAGTACGGAGACCGTGTAGCTGGCTGAGACCCGACGACTGCTGATCGAACGACTCGGTGTGTTACAGAGGTGCGCATGGTTGTAGCGGCACATGGGAGCGCTTGGTTGTAGCGGAAGACCCACGACAGAGGTGCGCTTGGTTGTAGCGGAACATGGGAGCGCTTGGTTGTAGCGGCAGACCCACGACAGAGGTGCGCTTGGTTGTAGCGGCACATGGGAGTGCTTGGTTGTAGCAGCTGGCCCGCAGTACTCGATGGGTGGAGTTCTTCAGCAGTCTTAGGTTAGTGAGCAGTACCTCGGAGTCGTGACAGGACCACTGTACACTCCAGAGACGGAGCTGTTCAGCAGTTACGGTTTCGATAATGAAAATCCTAGTTTGAGCTGATACTTTTGTCCTTGTGTTTACTTCATGATTGAGATGGGTCACTTGCTAACTTAAGTATATGTATGGGCATATACCCGGGTAGTGGTTATCCGTTGATTTCACAATCCATGTGTTTCCTCATGATTGAGATGGGTTACTTGATAACTTAGGTATATGTATGGGCATATATCTAAGTAGAGGTTATCTGTTGAGAACTTCTTTGTGGTTATCCTTGTTGGTTTAGTGAGACCTTGAGGGTCTCGGGGTCACTACTGAGTATCGTTATACTCACCCCTGCACGGGCTATGCCCGGACCTCGTTGTGTTGGTTGCAGACGACGGGCAGTGCTGACAGAAGCCAAGTGTTCGAGGACTGGGCAGTACCTGGAGGTGGACTATACGAAGAGATGGTACTCGGAGGAGGACCTCACGACGAGGCGGTACCCAGAGGTGGACGTGACGACGAGGCGGTACCCGGAGGTGGACCACTGGGCGAGACATACTCGGAGCGGACGGTGGGACCTGAGGAGCAGAGGAGCTATCTATACCCACCCATCAGGTGGGATTTCTAGTGGACAGCTCGGCGTAGCGGCTTTACTTTTCAGTTGCTGTTTTCCCTTTCGAGTTGTACTTTACAGTTGGGCTTGTATTTCCGGCCCCTTTTTACTTTCCGCACTTACTGTTGAACTCAGTTTTTACTTAGTGTTTACTTCTTCCGCTTGTACTCTGTGGTGCTTGTTTTCTTTTATAAAGGCAATGCCTTCCCAGTTATCTGGATTTTATGCCTTTGGTGCTAGTCTCCAGCCCCTGACCTATTGAAGGCGGGCATGGGGTAGTCACGGCACGGGCCCCGAGGACGGGTCGTGACAATATATCTATATAAATCTGAGTTTATTCATTTTTTCTTGTAATGGGTAGTTTCTTATGTGGAAAGTCCATATAACCAGGTACATTAGAATATTATATCACACAATGAGGCTGTTAATATTACAAGGAGGGGATTGAGAAATTATGAGGCAACCTACATCTCTTGATTTTTATAGGAATAAAAACCCACATAATTCATTAATCCCATGACGTCTAATGTCATATATAAAGGAAGTATATGTTGTCTTTGAGGTATCAGGTATCCATGATTGATTCATGAAGATATGTCTTATGTATCCTGATTATTGAAAGAATAATAGTATTCATTGTTCAATTTTTTTCTTAGTAAACTAATAGATGATGATTATTTATCATCCCATCAGAATGGTTGGGTTAAAATAGTTGAGATTTTAGAGGCATTGAAGGACTTATACTTATGTAGATAACCATTTGATCTATGTCTATAAAAATAAATCCTACTTATCCTGGTTTTTTCAGGAATTAGTGTTCTCATAGTCCAATCACACCCTTAGTATTTGTCCCAATTAAGATACCTTTATATTGAGGATTTTTTACAATCCCACCCATTAGGGGTTACATACTCAGATTTACCTACTTGTAGATATCCATGATTCCAATGATATGTTCATTGGTACTACCTAAGCCAATGTGAGCTACAATTGGTGTGAGGTACATGTGATAAAAAGTTATCGGCCTCATTCTATATAAATGTAAGACTTCAGTACTGGGGAATCTCTTGAGATGAATTATGTGGGGACCATGGCTTGGGTAGGTGTGCTACATATACTTGTTAGGGTATGAATCTGATTCATGTTAGTTAAATTGATTTCATATCCTGATGATGCATGATATTGACTGGACATCCCATAAGAATTATTGGTCCTCGATTGTATTAATATAAGAGACACGATGGTACATACTCTTAGGTAGATTCTCATTTGAGCCTAGGCCTTAAGAAGTCATCCTAATAATCAAGGATAAATAATGAATTATTGTTTTCATAGTTTAATTAGTTGGGGAATATACTCTAAATTTCCCTTATATGTGATACATATCATATTACTCTATTGATCGAGGCTTACACCCTAAGGATTCCCTTTCCTTTATAGATGATTATGATTAAAATGATATTATTATTTCAACTCCTTAATCCCACATGATCTACACTATCAGTTATATATAAGGGGTGGAAAATGATTTGTCTAACTTCCTATTGATGTGAGATTCATGCATTAGGACACCCCTTGAAAGGATAATATATAGATTGGGCATAAGGTATTCAACCTATATATCCTAATCATGGTAAGAAATACAGACAATATAGTTTAGATGATTGGGTATTAAAAATTCACATTGTCCTTATAGAATTGTCCATAATGTCTTCTTAACATGTGCTGGATTTTCTCCTAAATGTCCTTGATTATCTACTTGACTTGTTATAGGATGTCTGCTTGTGAAATCCAAGGAAAATTGTATGATCTAGTTTAATTTTAAATATTTTATCACATAATCTAGATTGGTGGTCTGAATGTTTCCACATGTTCAAGGTTTACATGTATAGAGGGAATCACATGAACTAGTAGGATGGTCCTGGATAAAATTTCATGATTCTAGATAACATGATTTGAGGGATTCACATGATCTATCTAACATAGCCTGGTGTCATCATAAGATATAGAGAATACTCTTACAGGGAATTTTGAGATTATAGTGCATGTCTTGGAGGGTGACTCATGTACTAGCTAACATGTCAGTAGGACATCTCAAAATATGGATAATGTGTCCATGGGACATCGCTAGAGCTAGCTGGTATTCCTATAAGATTCCATGAGACAATACTGACATATATTTGTTCGTTTAAATGGATATGGTGACACATAAGTAGAAAACTATAAATATTGATTCTCTAGGCAATATGATTTCACATGACATGGGTGGAATGCCTGGTGGATTATGTGACTTTCATTGGAAATTTTAGGGGAAATCACATGATCTAAATAATATTATAAAGGTGTTTGATGTGATATGGGTGAATTGTCTTTGTGTTGTCACATAACCTCGGTGGTTCATGTGAATTTCATGAATGAAAATGTATATTCCCTTTTCTTATTTATCCCATGTTTTATTCTTTGTTCGAGCCCAAATATTGTGAATTGCTTTAATTTGTTAAGTGTTATAATGTTTTTTATTTCATGTGACATAGCCGATATGCTAGTTTTTATTTTTTTTCCTTGGAAAATCTCAATGTGCGATCTATGGATGGTCACATTAAGAACCTACTCATGTTGAATGATTATTCTGATTGTTCATCTGATTATCACTAGATTAGATGCTTTTCCATTCATGAGATCATCCAATATGAGAAATTGGCTATAACATAAATTCATGAATCCATGGAGTGTTTATATGATTAAGACATCTAAGATTTATTTTTTCATTCATGGTTGGGGAATATATATTCCTTACCACCCTGCTAGTTTTCTTCCTTGTGTGGTGCATATCATAAAAATATAGGCTGGAGTCGGGTGAGAATTTTGGTGTCACCTATCTTCATGAGTGACATCCATGGATCACTATAGGGGATTCTCTAGATTTTCAATAACCATAAGACCAACCATTCATCACCACATTAATTGGATTATTTCTAAAATATGGGGCCTTATTGAATCATGTGTTCATGTAGATGGACTTTCTATATTGTCATCTTGGTATGTTAAAGGGACTTCGCGAGATCTAGGATCCTAGAAAATAGAAATTTCATGATCTCAGGTTACATATATGGATCATTCCATGAGACAATGATGGCTTGTCATGGGGCTCCATGAGATCAGGTTTTATTTTTCAAGGGGTCTTGTGAAAATGTGTTCCGTATAGGCATACTTCATCACAAGAGTTTTAAAATAGTGAAAGTCTCCCTCATTTTCCCTCATTATTTTTATGTTTTTTTTAAATATTTTCGATCATGCGATATTGTATGATTGTTGTCAATGAAAATTACATTACCTATTGGTGATATGTTGGGGGAACTATAAAGGGACTTTTAGTTATGTGTGATAATTTAATAGACAATTTCATATATTTGTCTTTATGAAGCCAAATTGGGAGTGTGAGGTAACCTGTAAATGTCGAAGGCTCTTTTCATGAAGAAGATGTGATGCTAGTGAGTCTTTATGAGATGGTTTAGACTTGTCGATGGGTTCATGTGATATCTTTAGAATCACTATGGGCATGTCAAATGATGTTTTACCATATCAATAGGCTCCCTCTTACTCATCTTTTTATTTTCAAATTTTTATTTTAAAAATGTCTATGATTTCATGAGTTTGAATAAATTTTTTCGAGGAAAAACATTCTCCACAGTAGTGATGCATCTATTTATATTAATTACTGCAAGAGGATCCTGAATTTTTAGTATTTTCCTCCTATTCTTGCATGGTTTGTCAATGGATTATAAGGCACCAACCAGTTGAAAAACAACACGACATGGGGGAGTTTATTCGACTGTCATCATGTGATCACCAGTTACATGGGGAACCTTCCCATGAGTAGAATGACTTGTCTAAGGGGATTTTTTGGGCCTTCATTTTGTTATGTGTTTCACATGACCATTGGTATAGAACTATGATAGTTATGTGATCGCGTATTGTAACGCCCTGACCCCCGTTACCCGGAGTCAGTGCATTATTTTAAATGATTAGCATGATTATAATGAATCATGTACCAAAAGACGAACCAATTTAATATTCTTATAAAATAGATCACATACATGAATGTAATGTTACACATTAGAAAATAAAAAATAACATAAATGTTCCTTTGATAAGGCCATTAATACCCTAGCTTAAAAATTCTTATCAATCATAATACACTTCTTGCAATCGTTAGAAAATTAAAACAAAGAAAGTGGTGAGCTCAAATGCTCAGTAAGGATAACTATATAGTGGAAACTTTCATAAATAGGCATAAACATTTGAAGAAAATGTATAATACTAAAAAAATCATTTTAAACATAAACATCAGTATAATATGGAAATATTATAATAAAATAATTCCATTTACTTATTCACATGGATATTATACCTCTCAAATAATCACATGAAATATCAATAGCCACTATCATAATGATAGAATTCATAATGCCAGACTTCATAACCACATAGTCAAGGCCTTGTTCCAAGAATAAAAAAAGATTTTATCGGGGCCATGTGCCAAGACCCTAGTTAGTCTCATGAGACCTACTGATGCATCAAGGAGCTATAGAGGGATTCACCTGTCACATACTAAGTCCAATGTATTCCTCATATGAAAAGGTTTAAACAGAACATATACATTCATATAAAAACTATCATACGATAGGTAAATACTTTATCCATAAACTATGAATGGTATAAATATAACACATCGATAATCAAACATATCACAAAAACTTCAAAATAATATGGAAGATTTGTATCATAATAAATCATCTTCAAATAATTTTAAAATCCATCAAGGTATGTAGATATAGATGAAAATGATTTGTAAAAATCATTTATAGAAATATCGATTTTTAATAAAAACATTTAAAAGTCACACAATTTATAAAAGAAGATATTTAAAGAAATTTTTTAATCACAATGTCCCATAACACTTTGAAACTTTTGAAAGGAATTATCATTTTAAAAACATTCATGCCCATATAAATAAATCCTCAAAAACCATTTTGAAATCATCGACATTAATGAGAATTATTTTGAAGAATAAATATTTAAAACATTTAAAATGATGTTTGAGTAAAAAAAGTCCCTTAAAAATAATCCATTTGGAAACTATTTTATGAAACATTGATATGGATAATAAAGATGTCTCAGTAGATACTTACGTAAAAACAACCTCGGATAATAAAGGGATTGTGAAATCATCCCTTACCTTGCACATTCCTTTAGTAAAGGGTACGTTTAACCTCTTGTATGAAGACATTAGTATGTTATTAAATTATAACAGAACCATATTTATATTTATGATATCATACATGATTCATTTATGACTTTATACTACCCATTTAGTAATAATTTCCATGTTAAATTAACATTTCAGGTAATAATCGCTTTCTTTATCGTACTTGTTTTAACTTGTTAATAATGATTGTATCACATAGATAATGATTTATATACATACAGAATATAAAAAATTCTTTATATATCATAAATAATTAGAATATAAATATGTACAATATACATATATATGAAATGGGAAACATCATTTATGGAGACGGTAGTCCGTACATACCCATAAACACAGTTTCCATTTTAATATCATATGGAATGCAACTAAGTGAATAAGAAACATATATGTACATATATAAATATATATCTAGTAGAATTATTATTTCATATTTTAAATACTTATTAATGATATATATTTTATATTCATCGTTGTATGGTGAGTGTGGAAATGAATCTCATCACATCAGGGAGACAGTAATCTGTACGTACGCATGAGCGACAATATCATTATATTGATGGTGAAATCATATGTAATTGGATTTTATATCATATAAAAATAATCATTAACATGTTATATTTGTTATTTACATCTATTATACTCGTGATTATACCATTCCAAATAATGAAGTGTTTGAATAACAAACTTCACCACGACGTAGAGACGGTAATCCGTACGTACGCACGTATGGTGACTTTGTCATTTATAGGATGGATAGAATAATGAATATAGTTTTACCATTTATATAATAACATCATAGTATATAGAAGATACTGGAGATATTATTTTATAATAGAAACAACAAAGAAACAGTATGTGGAAGAAGAAAAGAACTTTGATGATGTGATGAAATATTTACCTCTTATCGGGTTGTTCCTTCAGATTTGACCAAAAGGGCTCCATAGAATGGCCTTATGATTAAATTAAGGCCTCTAAGATTATGGGATGAATTTTTTGAGGATATTTGGGAAGGGGTTGGCCGAGTCAAATGGCTTTGGAGGTGTGAAATGAATATAAGGGTAAGTTCCCTTTTATAATAGTGGTGAGGGTCACTTTAGAAAAATTTTGAAATATTATTTTATAACAATATTAATTTTTGGTTTTTAGTGGATCCAAAACGACTTATTTAAAGGATAAGGTTGGGATGGGTCGAAAACCTCTCAACCAATAGGTTTTAGACAAGTTTAGGTTACGATTTTAACCATATCTTTTAGATTTATCTCATAGTTAAATAGTATTACTTTTACCATGTCTTCTTGTATTTTTATACTATATTATTAATAAATTTACTATAAACATATAAGAGAATTATATTTCTAATTAATATTTATAGTTTAATTTATATTATTTGTTACCCTATATTAAAAATGGATTAGTTATTAAACATTGAATTTATCACTTTGAACTCAACTTTGAATTAAATAATAATGAATGTCCTAATCTAAACCAAGTGGACCTAAAGGATCAAATTTTATTCCTAAGGCAGTTTTTGGTAAAAGCACACTTATCCAATAGAATTAAGACATGTGTTAGGGTAATTATGAAATCATTTTTACCCTTAATTACCCTATTTACTTTTAGTCGTGGTAAATAAAAGTCAACAATTACTTTTCACCAAAAATAATTGTTATCTTATTGAACAAAATTTTACTTACTAAAATCAACCATGTCTTTCGGATTTTTGAAATTTATCTCACAGAAGAGGTAAAATTATGTTTTTTGCAAATCTGAAAATTCTCCTAGGAGGTGGGTGAAATACGGGTAAACGTTTGATAAACTTTTATAAATCTAATTTGATTAAAAAATGACACCAATGAATTACAGTGAACTTATATAGGTATTATATATATATATTTTATCTTAAAATAAATTTATATAATATAAATTATTGTCTAAATATTGATTCGGTTTTAAATAATAACATAGTATTTTGAACTACTCATCAAAAATTGAAAGTTTTCAGAAAAATACCAAAACTTTTCCCTAAGCTAATTTTGATATTATGAATTAAAAAATGAATTCTATTTTACCAAATTCAGAACATAGAAGTGGCATTTATTAATTTAATATTAATACCCTTTTTCAATAAAAAAGTGTATTTTTAAGATATAATAACTATCAAAATATTGACACTTGTTTAAGTCAAATTTCAAAGTGGAATTATATACAGGGGGAAACATTGGATTAAATGGTAAAAATATAATCTATTTAAACTTCCAAACCATTAAAATGTATAATTTTACATTTTAAATTATTTTTTTAAAAAAATTTATTTTTAGTTAAATTATATTATTTTAAACTATTCATCTAAATATGAATGTTATAAGAAAAACAAAAAAAACATTATTGAAACTAAATTCTTATTTCCCGATTCTAAAGAAGAAGTTTATTTTGTCAAATTGAAAATATAAAAGTTTCAAATATTGGATTTAATGAGGGTTCCCTATTAAAAGGTGGTAAATTGCATTTTTTTTTGAAAAATACATCTTTTATATGAAAAAAATGAATTTGTTCGTACATTATGTCTAAGAAACTCACAATATTGATTCTAAAATTATAAGGATTATATAAAGTTTAAAATTATGTTAATACTATTCATATCTTCTTCTAAACAGCTAGTTTGGTAAGTCGTGGTGCGCTTTAACTTAATGTTGAGTGTAGTGCTAGTTATTGAATTACTTTTAAAAAATAATGTACCAGAAAATCTTGGGGTGTTACCCTCTTCCCTCCTTCAATAAATTTCATCCTCGCAATTTTAAATTGTTCTTCTAAAAGACATGGTTATAGAATCTAAGACATCACGTTGGCCAGTGGTTGGTGATACACCATTGTTTCCCTTCGGTGGTGGGTTTAAGTCTTGCGGCATCGTCAGACGCGATGAGTTTCTACCCAACCTTCGGGTTTCCCATATTATGTCAATCCAAAATTAATCTCAAACTAGAATTATCCAATATACCTCTATTAAAACTCATAGTCCAAAAATTATAAGGAAGGTAAACCCAATGAAGATCCTTTTTTTCAGGTAATAACATGTGAACACCTTCATCAGGTATTCTTTTAAAACACTGCAACATCTTGAATTACCATTAAACCTTATTAATTATATTCATGCTCCCGTATTCCTTATAGAATACTAGATATACTACTTCTATCCAAAAATGTGGTAAACTCCAACAATGATGGAATATACAAATCACTAATCAGTTTCAAGGTAGTCAAGAATATCCAATATAATTTATCCAAATTAATCATGTTTTATTCCTAAATCACTACCTTATTATCAGAACCATATTTGGTTTATATATCTCTCAACCATATATTTTCTAAATATTTAACCTGCTATTGAGTCAATTTTCTTGGTTCCACACAATCTCAAGTCCTTAATTAAACAGTACTGTAGTACAATCCTTATATACTCTATAATTCATATAACATGTACATCATTAATACAATACTCAAATGACCAAATACCTTAATAAAAACGTAAAAAATATAATCATTCCTCTTAATCATCAGTAGTATCATAACTTTATTATTATCGAATAGTAGCATTTGGAGTATTCATTGATAATTTGGACATTGGTTCGAGTAGTGTCCTAACTCCTTACAAATGAAGCATTGTACATTTGAAACATTTTCTTACCCTTGAAATCCTTACTTGGGGTCTTTTTTCTATACACTTATAAAAAACTCTCATTCCATTCAATAATATACTATAGTGATTATTTACACATTTATAACATAAGGGAAAATCCTTCTTTTCCCTCTTCCCTTTGTCCATTTTTCTCTCTACCATCCTTTTCTTCTATTTCTTCCATTCAAATCCATTGGATTCAGAGAATACATTATATATCATATTAACACATGATATTATTTATTCATATGTTGAGAATATATGGGAGTCTATTTCCCTTCTAAATGTTTTCTTAGTACAAGGAAATATATAATCCTTTTTACTTTTTGGATTATACATATTGTTGGAGTTCTCATTTCTTCTACTAGGTGACATTTCTTAACAATGGTATACACTAGGCTAGTTTAGAAATCACAATTCCTAATTCGAAAGGTGTAAAATACCTAACATAAATTGAACAATTTATAGATATAATCCATAATAATAAAAATGTTTTCTTTGAGGTAGTATTTACTCTTAAATCCTTCATAGTGGCTTGTAATGAAAATGTTAATTATCATATGCATATCCCCCAGGAGTGTCATAACCAAGAGTGCTACAAGTCCCATTGTCGTGCACCAGTTCCAATTCGAGTCTAGCTCAATGTGGTGTTTTTATGATTTACCCCTAGGTACATCTGTATCAGAGCCACCTCTACCTGCTCGTATCCTAACATGTATGTATTTCATTGAAAACTCACAAAATCTCTACCATACCAAAATTCTCGGAAGTTATTCTATCTTAATCATAAAAGTCTCTATTTGGATAATGTACTCTAATAAGAGTTTATCTAAATGTTGTTTCCAAGGTAATTACTAAACATCCTCTGATACCAACTATAATTCCCCCACCCAAGTTACCTAGAGTCAGTGCATTATTCTATTACATTAGCATGATTACAAGGAATGATGTCCCAAATGACCGATCGGTTTAGCAGCCTTAGAATATAGATTACATACATGAATGATACATTACATGTTAGAATATAAAACACAACATAAATGATCCTTTGATAATGGAATTAATTTCCTAGATTAACCCTCTTTATCAATCAAAATACACTTCTTGTAATCCTGAGAAAATTAAAACATAGAAAAGGGTGAGCTCAGATGCACAATAAGGATAAAAATAGAGCAGAAAATTCCATAAATTAGCATAAACATTTAAGGAAATGTATAAGACTAAACAAAATCCATTTAAATTTAAACTTCATCATAATATGGAAAAGATAAAGTAAAATAACTCAATTTACTTATTCACATGGATATTCTACTTGTCGAATAATCACATGCAATATCAATAGCCACTTTTATAATGATGGAATGCAAAATTCCAGACATCATAACCACATAGTCAAGGACATGTGCCAAGGATAAAAATAATATTTTGTCAAGGTCTTGTTCCAAGACACTAGTTTTTCTCATTTGACCTATCATTGCATCGAGGAGCTATAGTGGGCTCTACCAATAACTTATTAAGTCCAATGCATTCCTCATATGAAATGTTTTAAACATTATATAAACATACGTATTAATACTATCATACTAAATTTCAATAATTTATCCATAAACAATGAATGGTATAAAAATAACACATCCATAGTCAAACATATCACAAAACCTTCAATAAAATATGCACAATTTTAATAATAATAAATCAACTTCAAATAAGTTTAAAATCAATCAATGTATGTTGATATAGATGAAAAAGATTTGCAAAAATCATTGAGAGAAATATCACTTTTTCATAAAAACATTTTAGAGTAACAATATTTTGAAAGGAAGATATTCAAAGAAATATTTGAATCAATGTTTCCCATACCACTTTGATACTTTTGAAAGGAATTAACATTTTAAAAACATTCATTCCATATAAATAAATCCTTTAAAAAAACATTGAAAATGTGGACATTAATGAGAATGATTTAGAAGGATAAATATTTAAAACCTTTATAATGATGTTTTAGTAAATAAAATTACCTTAAAAATAATCCCTTTGAAAACTATTTTATTAAAACATGGACATGGATAAAAAATATTTCTCAGTAGATACTTACGTAAAAACAACATCGGATAATAAAGAGATTGTGAAATTAACCCTTACCTTGCACATTCCATTAGTCGAGGGTACGTTTAACATCCTATATGAAGACCATTTTATGTTATTAAATTATAATAGAACCATATTAATATTTATGATATCATAAATGATTCATTTTGGGCTTTATACTACACAGTTAATAATAATTTCCATGTTAAATTAACATTTCATGTAATAATCGCTTTCTTTATCATATGTGTTTTTACTTGTTACTCTTGATTTTATCACTTAGATAAATATTTAAGTACATCCAGAATATAAAACATGATTTATATATCATATATATTTAGAATATAAATATGTATAATATATATATATATGAAATGTGGAACACCACTTATGGAGATGGTAATCTGTCCGTACGTATAAACATTGTTTCTGTTTTCATATCGTATTACACGGAACTAAGTGAATAAGATATATGTAAGTACATATATATATATCACCAGAAGAATTATTATGTCATATATTATGTACTTATTAATTATATATATTTTATAGTCATTGTTTAATGGTGAACGTGGAAATGAATCTCATCACGTCGTGGAGACGGTAATCCGTACATACGCACGGGCGACAATATCATTATATTGATGGAGAAATAGTATGTAATTGGATGTTATATCACATATACAGAATCATTAAAATGTTATATTTTTTATTTACATCATTTGTACTCATTATTATACCCATCCGAATAATGAAGTGTTTGAATAACAAACTACACCACGACTTGGAAACGGTAATCCGTACGTACGCACATATGGTGACTTTTTCATTTATATGATGGATAGAATAATGAATATGGATGTAAAATTTCTATAATAACATCAAATTATATAAAAGATACTGGATTTTTTATTTTAGAATGGAGACAATAAATAAAGAGTAATTAGAAGAAGAAAAGAACTTTAATGATGTGATGAAATATTTACCTCTTTTTCAGGTTCTCCCTTTTGATTTGATCAAAATGGCTCCTTAGGGTGGCTTTATGACCAATGGAAGGACTCTAGGATCAAGGGACTAATTTTGGGAGGATATTTCGGTATGTAATGGACGACCCAAATGGCTTTGGAGGTGTGAAATTAAGAGAATGTGAAGTTCTCTTTTATAAGAGAGGCGAGGGTCACTTTAGGAAAAGATTGAAATATTATTTATTAATAAAATAATTTAGGTTTATAATGGCTTAAAATGAATTATTTAAATTATAAGGTGTTTATGGGTATAAAAACACTCATCCAATAGGTTTCACACAAGTTTAGGATACCATTTTAACCATATCTTTAACAATTAACTCTTAGTTATATAGTTTAACTTTTACCGTGTCTTCTTGTATTTTTATATTATATGGTTAATAACCTTACTATAAACTTCTAATAGAACCCCAAGAGGTTCTTTAGTGACATATATAATAGTATTTAATACCTATGGATGAACCATATATTTTTAGGAATAGAATACCAATTAATAATATAATATTTGTTTTAAAAACACTTTTATGTCAATTTTGACACTGTTTGGTAATTTGTTTTTTCTAAATTCATAACAGAATTATTAATTTGAAAAAAATTCATTTAATCAACCCTAAAATGTCATATAAACATATAAAATTAGATTAATGCATCAAAATTCTCAAATTACATTTATTTGGGTATTTATAATATCAATTAATTTAATATTTCATTTATGAGGTAATTACTACGTCATCATTGTATGAAAATTAAATTTAATTATTTAATGTATATAAACTATAAATAAAATAATATTATGTATAAAATCTTTTTATCTTTCTAATGAATATTTATTGTCGAATTTATATTATGTTTCTCACTATATTAAAAATGGTTTAGTTATTAAACATTGAATTTAACACTTTTAACTCTTCTTTGAATTAAATAACAATAAATGGCCTAATGTAAACAAAGTAAACAAAAAGGATCATATTTTATTCCTAGGGTTTTTTGTTCGAATTACACTTATGTAATAAAATTAAGACATTGTTTAGGGTAATTATGATATCATTTTTACCATTAATTACCCTGTTTACTTTTAACCGTGGTAAATAAAAGTTAAAAGTTACTATTCACAAAAAATTATTTTCATCCTATTGAACCACATTTTACTAACTGATATCAATATTGTCTCTCAAATTTTGGAAATTCAACTCACAGAAGTGGTCAAATTATGTTTTATGCAAATTTGCAAATGCTCCTAGGAGGTGGGTAAAATACGGTAAAACATTCGATAAAATTTTATACATCTTATTTTATTATAAAATGACTCCAATGAATTACATTTAACATTTATATATATTATATATATTTTTTCACTTAAAATAAATTTATATAGAATAAATAATTATTTAATTAAAATGTTGGTTTTAAATAATAACAAAGTGTTTTTCACAATTCATCAAAAAGTGAAAGTTTTCAAAAAAATACAAAAAATTAACCCTAAGAGAATTTTGATATTATGAATTGAAAAATGAGGTCCATTTTACTAAATTCAAAACATCAAATCTGAATTTCTTAATTAAAAATTAATTCCCGTTGTCAACACCAAAAAGCGTATTTTTATGAAATAATATCTATTAGAAGATTGACACTTGTTTATGTCCAATTTCAACGTGAAATTACTTAAAATTACCATCATTGGATGAAATGGTAAAAATATAATCTATTTATACTTACAAACACTTAAAATTCATAATTTAACATTATAAATTATTTTCATTAAAAAAAATTTTTTCAGTTAAAATATAGTATTTTTCACTATTCATCCAAATATGAAATTTATCAGAAAAACACCAAAAATTTAACGAAACTAAATTCTTATGTCCCAATTATAAAGAAGAAGTTTATTTTGTCGAATTGAATATATAAAAGTTTCAAATAATGGATTTAAAGAGGGTTTTCCATTAAATGGTGGTAAAATTTCATTTTTTTGAGAAATACTTCTTTTATATGAAAAAAATGAATTTGTTCTTACATTATGTGGAAGAAACTCGTAATATCGATTCTAAAATTATAAGGATTATATAAAGTTCAAAATTCTGTTAATACTATTCATAACCTCTTTTAAAAGACTAGTTTGGTAAGTCACGGGGTGCTTGAATTCGGTGTTGCCTATAGTGCAAGTTATTGAATTATTTTGATGAAACAATGTATTATGAAATCATGGGGTGTTACATGTATCCTAGGATCACACGTGATCTATGAAATCATGTCCACCTTTATATTTCATTGTTTTGTGTGGAATATAATACCCATATTATGTACTTACTACTTTTTTAATTTTTCACTACTGATTTGGGGAGCATTAAAAAAATCCCCCCTCATGACTGGCATCTATTGGGAAAAGTGATCAGTTATAAGGATATAAAGCTACAGATTGAGCCTTTGGTGCTATCATGAATTTATTTATTTTTTTATTCTTGGAATAACAGGGGATTCATGGTATCCCTTGGTTACCTATAAATAGGGGTAGATAAAGGGATTCATTCATCAAATACTGCATTCTCCATAACCCACTTGACCTACATCTGTTGCATGTCCCAATCCCAATACCATTATACAAGACCAAACCATGAGACCACACTATGAGACCATTCCCCTAAAAATATCCCACAATACTACTTTTTCTCAAGCACCCACTCAAACCAACTATTACGTATACATCAATAATTGATTGAAATATTATTTTATGGGGGCTTGATCATATAATGGGATTTCTTGTGATCTTATAGCATGATCACATGTTATTTTGGTTATCATGATGATCATGCGACCATGTTTAGGTTACATGATATTAATTACTATGAATGGTCATGTGATCTCACGATTCCATGTAGGCTTATGCGGCCTGTGAGATCTGTAAGAGCTATGTGGATCACGATTTATTTAGGTGAATAACTAATCCATTTACTGATTCATGTTATAAACATGATCCTGATAGAAATTCATGTATTTTACATGGAAATTATTTTATTTTATCTATCTATAAACACTACATAATTTATTTCTAATAGTTTCTTTTTCTTATCATTTATCCATCAATCCGTTGATGAATTATGTAAAGGTAGAGATGGACCACCATGATTTTATTGTAGTTATGCTAAACGCTACATGTCATCATTCAGATGTGTAATATCAGATAAAACTGATATAAATAATCATATTGAAACATAGGTACTTTTCTCTTTTTCATTTTATACCCCTTCATGGTTTTTGAATTAACAATGACAGTCAAATTCTTTCATTGTAGTCAGTATTTGTATCTGCCAATTGCACTCAGAGAATTCAAAACATCTTATTTGTAAAAATCACTCAATAGGACCATTTTTCCCCCAATTTATGGTGTTGATGGAAATATACTGATGTACATGACGACATATATTATCTAGACTAAACAAAAACATGATTAGGTTGTTCATATGTAATATTCAACTAGGTGGAAGTATTCCTCAAAACAAAACTTCATGTGGATTCCCCCCAAGGAAATATAATTGGGAAGAAGTAGTTGAATATACTAGAGATGTCCCTTTTGGGAATAGTTCATTTCTCCAAAATTCATTAAGGATCTAAAGAAAATTGTAATTTATGACTTTTTATGGATGTTATATTCATCTACATATTGAAACAAGGGTTTGATGATGCAATTGGTCTTTCATTAAGGACCAGACACGGACACCACCCACCTCAATCATTGTGAGAAGAGTATTTACCAATGGGATGCAGAAACGTTATGTGGTTTATCAATATTAGGTTATATGTATGATGAATTGTTCCTTCCAGGGTATTCCTAGGATGAACTCTGTATCTAGATAATTTTAGATAATTCAATAAAACTATGAGGTCAACCTTAGATCTAGAGAAGTTACCATGGAATATATTATTTCATGAAAAAATAAAACTTATTTAGTGTATATACTACTGAGATGATCAAGATAATAATGAAGATTGTTTGTGATGAATTGTGATTACTTTTTAAGGTGATTTAATTTAGTTAAATAGAAATATTCCTATTAGATATTTTGAGGAGTGTGATGAAAAAATTCCATAATGATGTTTCCAAATTCCAATTCTTGTATAGGTGATGGTTATAAAAATCCCTTAGAAAATTATCATTCAAACATAAATTAATTATATAAAAAATAGTGAGATATGAATTCTTTAATATATCTCTTCATGTTATCCCACCATTAATACTATTTTGTATCTCTATATAAATTCATCATTCCAAAATTAATAGAGATCAATGAACTACATTCCTGATTTTATAGCTCCATAAAATCTAGTATTTTAGAAACATATTCCTGGTTCATGAACCTTATCATTCCATCATAATCATGGATATACTCAAAAACATTTTTCCACCTTCTTCTATATCTTTATATCTTACATCCAAGCCTCATTAAACATTATAGGGAATGATTGTTGGAAAATTATTTGGTAGAGATAAGATTGCTCCCAATCATTATAGTTTTATTCATATTGAAAATATATAACAAAAAATTATATCTATTTTGTGATCATCATCTTAGATAAATTATAATTACCATTTTTAGGAAAAGCATTAACCACCAATTCTACTTTGTCTGGGTGGTAATGTATTGAGTACTCATAATAATTAGTCTTCTCCAATAATCACTAATAGAAATGATCAAATCATGAAATGTGAATATATAATTTAAAATTAAATAGTCATTGCATATATAACAATTTTCCTATTAAATAAGAAACCACCAAGTTTTAAAAAAATTACGACAGAAAGCTCTAAATCAGGAGGTCAGTAATTTTTTTCATTTACCTTCAATTATCAAGAGTAATAAGATATCACAATATCATTTTAAATGACTAGTTTATATGAATGAAAAAAATATTTTCACAAAATAATCATAATATTTATATTATAAATATAAAGAAAATTATAATTTCATACTAAACAAGACAACACATAGGTTAGCAGTAGGAATTTGACTATAATTTTCCTTTAATTGGGGGTTCAATCCATGTGACCTCGTTGAATATGATAGGTTTTACATTTTCTTAACTAAAACTATGATAATATTATTCTAATTATATACTAATAAAAAGTAAAAAAATATTTCAATTAAAAATTAATCATATGAGATCTTATAAAACATAAAGGATGACAATACATTTTAAAGTATTAAATGATAGTGCATCACAAAAAGAGTGTCATGTTAAACCAAGGGGTTAGCTATAAATAATACTGATAAAACATCTCTCAACATTTCATTAATAAAATTAAAATAACATAACCTAAAACCATAAAATTTGGTTTTAACACAATGAATATGATCAATGTGGAACTCATAAACAAAAAATAGTATCTATAACTCATAAGAGTGCCTCACATGAAGACATGTATGCTTCAAAAATTAAAATATTCCCTAGATGATTCATGATTATTATACCCATAATTCAATTTCTAAAAATAAATAATCAACAAAAATATTGAATCTGAATAAATAGATACATAAAAAACATTCACTTCAATAGTCGGAGTAGAATTGGTCCTCCCATTTCCTAGGGGATAACCAAGTATTTTATTAATAGACTTAGAAAATAACCATGATTCCCACAAATAAGAAATTGGATTCATATTAATATCATATAATTATTTCGTTCATTTGTTAAAGAGAAAAATATCCTCACCGCTTTTAGATATTCCTCATGGTACTTATTTCCACCATCTTTACATTATGTAATATAATTCTCCATTCCGTTATCTTAATTACCAATAGAGCATTCAAAAAACGTCACATTTCCCATATTTTTGATTTTAGAAAGATTATCTGATTTCACATTGTTAATCATATATAGTGATAGATAATAAATCAAAATACCAATGTCTTTATTTAGATTCATAATAATATTTGGTTTTATGTAATAACCAAATTATCCATCTCATTAAGTATTAATCTAGGTCCTCCTTATCCACCCATGGAATAATACTAAAAAAATTTATGAAAAATAATATCCATATAGGGAAACCAAATAATTATATGAAAGCCATTAATAGGTTCTCTTAATCATGATGATTTTTTAATCTATGACACATTTGGTTTAAACTAGGTCATCCTTGGTCAATATCCATTCAAATTCTTCATAATGGTTTTTGTGATCTATTTTAATTTTCAAAACATTTCCCAAAGGTGTGTCAAATTAGGTATGCTAAAAGGACCATTTTATTTCTCTATGTGATGACTGAATCTATAAAAATGTCCCTTCATAGTTTTATTACCAATTGGTAAAAAAATTATAAGGATATATATAATTTTATTATCCTTAAACTTATGCAATTGATTTTAAGACACTCCCTCTATCCATTAATAAAAGTCAATGGTATTTCCTTATACATAGACATATTTCATCACGAACCAACCTATATTCCATAGTAACCTCGTAATTGAGCCAAACCTAACATATCCCTTAGGGAATTCCCAACCCACATGATTTGGATACTAGCATCAAGAATTATACAATATGACCTTGGAAACAAATTTTCAACATAAAATGAATGATAGATTAACAAACTAGAATGAATATGTGAAATTCTCTCTAGGGAGAACTGTACAAGAAGATAATCTAGAAAAATATGAAAATACGAAAGCATACCTATCTATTTAACATTATATATATAGATATAATTTGTTCTATATCCTATGATTCATCCCCTTACCTTTACACATCCATTAATATGAAATAATTTAATGTTGTTATAAAGGTATAAAAACTTTGTCTCTCCCTAAAAATACTATTAGATCACAATTACATTGATGACAATCATACCCAGTACCCTTAGGTAGTTCTATATTTTCATTCTGTTGGTTGTGGAAGCCACTCATTACCTTTACATATCTTGTATTTTTTTAGGATTCTATTTAAACCTCTTTACTACATCTGTTATTACACTTACATAGTATCTAATTCACATATATAAGGGAGTGTATGTATCATTATTCCACTACATAGACTCAAAAACATTCCATCTACCATTATGATACTTATGGATTTCATACATTACCACTATGAGAACTATATAAGCAAAGAATTACGTTAAAATAGTTACCCAATTTACCTAAAAATATTCCATGGAATCTCAATGGCTTCTCAATAACCTCATGTTCAATCCCATGGTTATTGAACTTCTCTCACATGTAGTAGAAAACAATCATTTATCCACCAATAGTTTTCATGTATTTCATTAGGGATAACCCCAATAATCCTTAAACTATACCATATATACCATACAAAGATTGAAATCTATATCAAACACATGAATCCATTACAACCCACCATGAATCATCACATACTTTTTTTTGAAGGGAACTAAACTCAACAAATATTAAGCCATTGATAATAAATGAAACTATTACTAGGGAACCTGAATATTCCCCTTTTTGTTTTCAATGCCATAAATTATAAATATGATTATCAGTGTTCATAAATATACATTTTTTATATTATCCATGGTTATGAGAATAAAAAGATAAGTTAAAATATAAGAGATTAAACATCCCTTCTTCTTCCTATGAATGTATAAATATTATCTTACCCAATTTTCTGAGAAAAAATAATACCCTATGGATTGCATAGAAAAGAGTGTTTAAATAGAAAAATCTATATCTACCTGGGTTAATCTAATGTAGGAAAGAGACAGTGATATAAAAAAATTATCAATGTTATACATAAATTACCATGTATGTGTTACAAAACTCAAAACATTATAATTTCTCAAATAAAGGTCATATCATATAGATTTATCATGAAATATTTAATCATGCACACCTTAATAAAAACTTTTCATTTTTAATTTTAAGATATATAACTCTTGATTTTCTCTTCATTTTATAAATGAAAAATCCGTCTCAATAAATATAATGATAATACATATAAAAATATATGTTTTTGATTCTCATATATAAATATATTTAATATTATGGGATAGATTTGTTTTATCTAATTTTCATATTTATATAGATTTGGAATTCCCAAAATATCAATCATATTATCTCTCCCTCAAAGAATGAAATTATTACATTTACATCATGGTAGTTGGGAAACTCTATGAAAATTATTTTTATTATTTTTAGGATGATCAGACCCTCAAGCATCTCTATAAATTACATACATTTTCGTTGAAACAAAATATTATTATTCAAAATATGGGGAGAATTTTTTTTTCGTTGATGAAACACAATCTCATTAATTTTCCTATCACCTTATACTTTTAGTCATTTACTTATCTTCAAATTACAACCTTTTTTATATCATGAATTATTTTTTCTTAAATATATATTTTGAGATAATTCCTTTTATAAATTTTCCTTTTCTACCATAGAGATAAATATGAAATTCATTCCCTTTAAATTAAAGCATTTTCATTATCATAAAATCTTGTTTTACATTGATTCTCATTCAAAATTATGGACCACTAATAGTTTTGTCACATTATTCACAATTAATTTATATTTTCATGTCAACAACTATTGATGACATCTCTATAACAGTATCCACACTCCATACATTATAATTAATAAATTCTTTGGATTCCTCTCTCAATTTATCCTTAGAAGATAGTCAACCCAAAAAATTAATCATTCTTTCCTCATATGATCAATTTGTATATTTTTTTATTTTTTTCTTCCATATACACTTAAAAATATTTCATTAAATAAAATTCATTTTATCATTATATTTTCTATAGTTTTTTCACTTTGAATTGCCATGAATATGGTATATAGAATTTTTAATAGACACATTAAGTCAAAATTAAGATCAATTCCATTTGACTCTATATTTCTCATTTCATATTTCTTCATAGAGTCATATCTACTTATGCATAGACAAACAAATGATGATACATATAGCACATATATATTGTGTGAATGGTGTTAATGTAGAATTACATTCCAATAGTTAGGATAATATTTCTATAAAATATGGTAACGAATCAACATTTGACTGAATTAATATAATTCATGACAAAATTATTCTCTAAAAATTACATGGAACATTCCTATTTATACCACTTTTAGATCCCCATATAAGATGGCCATTATGGGTGAGGAAGGGGAAAATTGATTATTTTTACAAATCATCTTCTATCAATTTAATATTCTGAACTTGTTAATGTTCTTAATCAAAAAATAGTATCTTATAGTATCACATCATGTTTAGTAGTAATGTTAAAGGGATAAAATCATAATATTTAATAGTATTATTACCAAGACCGACATCATGTCATGTTTTTAAAAAAACCAACATCGATTTTTTATTATAATATTTTTATTAATTATAATGTCATAGGAAAAATCTATTTATTCTCTCAAACAGTTCATCATCTAATTGATAATGATTCGACACACTGGTAAACAACTATTTTTCACTGGTTAGTTATACACCACAACTGTTATCTTCTACATTGAATTCTTATAAACCCTTTCCAAAAGACTCCACAATAAATAGTTAATCAATCTATTCATAATATCCTCTTATTATTCATCAAATTTGATCTATTATAATAATGAAAAATTCCATCATCGGATAATCATCATCCATGAGAAAAGATGATTTGGATTGGTGTTGTATATATTCTAGTTATTGAAAATCATCCAAAATTGATATATTTGTCATGAATCTCATTCATGAAATTGTGAAATATAGATTATCCTCACACATTAGATATTCAAGTGTATTTCATAAGATAACTCCTTGATTTGACTCAAAATCTTCCCTTTCTCCAATACCATGTGAATTGGGTATATCATAAAATTATTTTTTATTCGATAGATGATATATTGTTCTAAGTACGAAGGTGTTTAATGTTTTATCAATAATCCTCAGTATTATTCATCACATCCTATATGAATATAAATTCCACAAATACATATAATTAATCTATCCTATGACAATAATAAATTAATTTACGGATATGAATTTAAATGCCCTATGATTGGTATCATGACTCCCATGATCTAAACTACTTAATAATATATAATTTCAAGAATTTATTTTCTATTAATATTTTTAAATTTATCGCGAATTAAAACTATTCATTTAATATAATTTAAAATTCATAAAATAATGAGGACTTATCACATTACATATGAAAAAAAATCCCCTAAATCTCTTTTAACGTATTCATTATTAGAACACGATAATCATGAGTTTTCATACATTTTTCTAGATATTTATAATCATAATCATTATATATATTTATTTTTTATATTGTCCTTACACTATAATGTTCTATAACTCAAAATTCATGAATTCCAAGGAAAAATGTTTTCCAATGTAGATTTCATTTTTTATTTAATTCATTTTCATTTATTGAATTCTATATTATAGTATTGATCACATATTTGTAACATATTATTCAATTCCAAAGAACCTCTCCTGAATGTATAACATCAACTTCATCATGAAGAGTTTTATATAGAATGGAAATCACATGTTATTTCCACCGTGAGATTACCTTGTGTAATAGAATTATTTTACATATTTAATTCTTATATCATATTCATATAAAAATATTATATGACACAGATAGTTCCACTAGTAATTAGAACAGTATACTCCCATTCAAATATTATTCTTCTAAAAAAGAGATCATGATCATACTATACATTTCAAATTATATTACTATTAGGGTCTGGATGTATTTATACAACTCACTGTCAACATATAATATCTCTTATGGTTGTTCTATCTACTCCAATATGTGACTCTTAATGTGGTCAGTTGAGTAAAAATGATTCCATGATTCATACAGTAAATACATATTTCCTGAAAAATCCTTTAACGAGGTTAGTCACAATTTTTCTTGTTGTAGTTAATCTATTAAGGTGGTCATTTGAGAAATAATATGATGATACATTATGTGATAGGTTAGGATAATATGTGGAATTGACCAAAATAACAACTATTTACAGTAATTTTATTGACCACATGAAAATTATGAAACTTCTTAGATGTACCCATACATATCATTCAAAAATTACTACTTTCCAATACATAAGTAACTAATATTACAACTGACCCAAACTCACATTAAAAATAAATCTAAATAGATTAGGTTAAACACAAAATACATTTACATTATTTTAATATATTATTTTTACATTTATGTTGTTAATCGATCCCCAAAAAATAGATGTTGGTCTTCCTTCATACCTCTATTCAATTTCCTAATACCACTCCCTTAGTAGTGTAAGTCATAGATTACCATTAAATATCCAATGATATTCTAGGAAGATCATTCTATAACATCGTTTATTTTCATATTACAATACGATAATTCCATGTTCACCTTTATATAGATATTAAAACACACTATACCCCTATGTAGACTCATGGTTTTACTATATATCTCTACAATGATTATGGATTTACAACTTTAAAATTATTCCCCCTGTATAAGAATAGAAGTACCTATACATAGGTAAATTATTTATCTAAAAAACATTTATGTCCTTCTCAAACCCTTAAAAACACCTTAGGCTCAATCACAAGGCCATCCAAATTCCATAATATGTTATAATCATGGTTCCATCATCTTCTAACACTTGTAATGTATTACATTATGGATTGTCACAATAATAAAAAAATTAAACATGGATTTATTTTCAATATCGACATCCAATGAGGAATATTGAATCCATAATACCCTCCATAAATCATCAAATTCTTCATTGTTTGGTATTAATCCCAATAAATACTAAATTGTTGTCAATAAATGAAACTATTTCATGGGAGCATTACAATGTATAATGGTTTCAATTTTTGGAATCCCGCCAACCACTTCTTATAGCTAATGGATATTATTAGACACTATTAATTATATCATTGAACATATTAAATAACATGAGATATAATTTAGTGGGATAATCAAAGTAATATGTATATATTTATCAACTAATGAATGTATTATTTGTACAAATTATATAACCCTTTTAACTGAGTAAAGGAATCTATTCAAGTTAATGTGAATATATATTCAAAAAACATAATACCCAAAAAATAATCATTTTTTAGGGAAAAATAAATGTTTTATATTTTTATAGATATCATCATTTTACAATTAATAATATGTTAATTTAAACACACATGAACAAATGATAAATAGATATTTACATTATATAATGAAATGATATATTTATAACCATTTAAATAAATCTCACCACATATTTTACAAGAACCTCTTGTTATTTCTATGAAAATAAGTTTTTTACATTCATTACATCAATATTAAATTACTTATCACATTTATATGTGACTATATTAAAAAATACATATTGAAATACTTTTAATGAGTAAAGAATATAAATTAAGCTAGTCAAAATCATAATGATACATAGAAATTATAGTCCAAATGTGAAATTTATTTAACATATTCTAATTTATTATCTTCAAGACATCAAATTTTAACCGTTGTTGTCTAATTTAAACACTTTCTAAATATATCATCACTATCTTATCAATAAATAATGTAAATATTTATATTACTACAAATAAATATATCCTAAAATATTTTGGGATCAATTCAGACTCACATTAATAAGTTTCATGAAATATATTTCTAACTAATATAAGAATATAAATTATTTATTTAAATTTAAATCCAAAAATATCTTATTGAAAAGTGATATCAACTTTTTATGGTATTCAATGCATCCTTTTAATATTTTATATCATGTACATTATAAAATATATTAGGGTAAAGTGACATTCATATCATTATGGTAAGAAAATGAAACAATTTACACATCTCTTTACCATTATACCCTAATATATTTTAGGACGAAAAATGAATTTTACAATTTAAATAGGCTAGAATAATAATGATATTAAATTTATCATTTTAAATAAATGTTATTGTTTATATTATTATTTATTGTCTCATAACATAACATTTTGCAACATTACAAGACAAATCATCTAACTTTGGACTGAAATAAACCAATATTTATCAACATCGAAATTAATTATGTTCAAATATATCCCAATAACTACATTATCAGTATATTATTTTCCAAATGTCAAAAAATGATTCAAAAATCCTACTACTTTTTAGAAAATAAAACATCATTCTTTATAGTATAGAAAAAATTATAAGTGCGTTTTTTTCAATATCACATATTTTTTTATATGTTTATGGAGTACATATAAATATATATTCTCATTGAATAAAGAAATTTTAAAAATATACTTCTGATGGGTGGTGTGAAAATATTCTATTACAGTTTAATAAATATATGGACGATCACTTTTTCTTAGATAAATAATTTTTACACATATCTTCTTCTCAAAATATGTTTTAGAATACACTGAATAATAAATAATATGTATCTAATTTAAAATATAATTTTCTCAAAAAAATATTTTCTTAATAAAAAACATCCTATAATATAAGTGGAATTAGATGAATACACACATCCTTTACATAGATTTGTTTGACCATGAAAAATTATTTTTAATTCAAGTACGTCATGTTGAAATATCATTTTCTATCTCTTGGATGTAAAAGGAAATATATATGATTACACTTTGTATTTTTAAATCTTTTATATTTACAAAATTAATAATATATACATTATTACATCCCTACTGAGGACCCACTAAAATGGTGCAAGGATCTGTTATGTCAAATGGAATATAGTGCACCTCCCCATATGCAAGAGGCGGCTAGCAAGAAGCAAGGTTCTAATGGTGGTATTATTGAGAGCTTATTCCATTTTTTATAAGAGTAGGACAATAATAAAAAATATAAACAATTTTGGAAAAATATAAAAAGAAGAGGAGTGATTGAAAATATAAATTGCAAAAAATTAAATTATGGTATAACCATTCTAGAACATATTGGGTGACTTATATATGAAGATAAGAATAAAACATGAAATAATATTAAATTTCCAATCTAAAAAATGATAAATAAATAAATGTATCCACCTAATGATGTTATCTCATATACGTGCTCCTATGATACTCCAATGATCACATATCTAGTACTACTCCATAAGGAATCAAAACAATGGACAACTAAATCCTAACCTATAAAAAAATTATTTCACTTTAGTTTCCATAGGGCTTCCAAAAAATTTTGTGACATATATTTATTATTAAACCACAAAAAATTTCTAATGAAATATCGTCTATGTATATAAAACTATAAGTGTCCATGTATATAAAATAAAATGAATTGAATTAAATAATAAATAAGAGTATTTTATCTCAGGATCCATATGGAGACAATGAAAACCATATGTGTTTATTCCTATGTTATAATTTCTATGATTATCATCTATATATAAGAATATAAGAGACTTGTTATATAGGGAAATACATAACCACAATGGAAATGTGTCTTAGTGTCAAGGTATCTAAATAATAATAATAATAATAATAATAATAATAATACGTTTTAAATTTTAATTAAGGGGACACATACTCAAGTATCATAGAATGTATGAAACTCCTTCCATTCAATTGCAGGAGAAAAATGGAAAACATTATGATTAATAATAAGGGTCCCCATGCCTATTAATTTCAATGGTAACCATTAACAAGAATCAAAAGTGAAACCATGATGATTAATAATAATGGACTCCATGTTGATACTTAATAGGGGCCACCAACCCCATGAATCATAAGGGACATTATACCCTTATGTAATAAATGTCTCCTTGATAATGAATAATAAGGGATTCTATTTCAATGAATAATAATGGTCCTGATGCCCATCGATAAAAATGGAATATGTTCCCAAGAACAATAAGGGTCTCAAATCCCAATACTAATAAGGGTCTTCATTCCAAGAAATCATAATAGTAAAAATATCTAATTTGACCATGAAATTAGGAAATATCATTTACAATGTACAAAGATTTAATAAGAAGAAAACATTCATATTGTTTTTTTATTTCATTTTTAACTCATTATTAACAGTAAAGGATTCCATGTAAGTATTAATTCTATTTAATAATTCATCATGATGGATTTATCATGTATTAAAGGTCAAGATTTTCATTTTATTAATTTTCTATGGCTTGGGGTAAATCATATCAACTATAGACTGCTTATAAATTGTTTTCCATTTCAAATATATTGGATGATTGAAGAATAATTTTAAAAAATGAACATAAGATGTGTTTATCATCCATAAAAAAATACAATTCAAGTAATTGTAATTTAATCTTTCTATTTTAGAAGATAAATTTTAACACACATCAAGGGTGGTTTTTATTCAAAAAATAATGTTTTAGTGTTATGGATTATAATCACCATAACCAAACGATTGATTCAATTTGAGGCATAAGATCTCCAACAATTCAATTTAATATAAAATTACAATTTGAAATAATGTATTTACATTTATATGATTAATTTTAAAATTTCATGGTAATGTAAGAAAATTATACTTCATAGAAAACATCACATTTTATAAATGATGAATTTTTTTTGCGAAATAAACTAGACCACCTAACTGATTGAGAGGATGATCCAGTTATCCAATACTATGATTTTCATCATGAAAAAATAATAAAAATATGATGAATAATCAAATCCCATGAAAATGTGGTGAATTAGATCACATGAAAATATCATAAAAGATATTAAAATAATCATGTTAATATTCAATTAGGAGTATTATATGAATAGTTAAACATCCGACATACTATAATAGGATTTAATCTGACATGGGATGAGTTTGAATCCACTACGGTGGATGATAGAAATGAGTGGAATTCACCTTGAAGCATTTATAAGAAATGAAGAAACAAAATGGGATAAACCCAATTTAAATTTGGTTTGGAAAATTAGAAATTATTCCCCTATAAATAGGCACATAGTTAGTCTACACATTTTGGCTAATAGTCCCATAAAAAAGTAGCTCACAATTCCCATGATTCATACCATATTTGATTTGGGTCTACATTTTTAGCTAAAATTAATCCAACAATGTGATGCTACAAGTTTACTATACATAACTATTCAAGCTAGGTATAGAGTAAACAAACTGTGTTTAGCCAATGTTCCTACCATTATAATTTTATACCATTTAACACATGTCCATTTTCCCCACCTTTTATGGTATAAAAACAATGTGAAAATTTATTTTATGGGCTATATGGATTTTCCTAGAGGTCCGTATAGTTTAAAAAATCATTGTGCCTAACCTGTGTCTCCTAAAAAGTGATTTTTATAGACAATCTGTTCTGAAATTTATCCAAAATCCTGAGACCACTATTGGGACTCCACCAAAAACTAAACCCTTTAATTAATTACATTCATCGAATATATTTTTTAATGATCAACATAAGATTCATCCCCTCAATGAAACAAAAATTTCCAAATTATATTGAGAATTTTACTATTCTAAAAACGTTGGGCCTTATAATCTCTCATCTATGCAATATCTCATCCAAAATATTCTTTAAGGGAAAATTAATATACTAAATAACTCACTCAGGTTATGATTATTTATTTCAAATAGAATAATTACATTTCCAAACTGTAAACACATCTCCAATAATTACCAAAAGAACTTGGTAATTTGGAAGATAAAATCATATAAACTGTCAAAATTACAAAAAAAAATTAATAAGATAGTAAGATGATTCCATCATCCCAAATAAATGATCAAATTTTCATCTCCATCCATAAACCTACCTATGATTTTCCCCATAATAGGTTTCGGAATATTTCATGTCAACAATATTTCAAATTTATCTTATAATTATATGGAAAAATTTAAACACACCCTTAGTGTCCTAGAGACATTAACATCACATGTATCACATGACACATGATGATGGTACCCTAGTACTTGATTTTACTAAAATGGTTAAACATCATTCATCAATGATTATACTAGTCACCCAGATATTTCCTTGAAGAACCTTGACTAACCTTTAAAATTTATATGAATTTTCCCAAGGAAATTCCCGATGTATATCCTCATTATATGTATTAAAATATTTTATAAAACACAAGTTGAGCAACGTATACGTAACTATTTATGAAAAATATCATCTCATATGTTCCATTAATCTCCAAAAGAGGATATCTAAATCCTAGTCCCACAGTGCATCGAGATCATTCAAATCTTGCTCACCAAACCTTGTACCCATATTCTGATGATGTGTCCAAAATACATTATCACCCTCTCAAAAATATCATCATCATATAACACTATGTATAACAATTTTATGATCCACACTCCATGGATTCCAAAAAGTTTTCCCGGCATAACATCCAAATACATATTCTACCATAACCATATTAGAACCAATCCTAGAATTTAAGGAGGATTCTTGTCATAATTTGTACATTGAATTAATGTCTTATGAGTTCTAATTCTATTGAATATCAATCAAACTCAATGTATTGTGACTCTTTTTACATGAGTCTCACCCACAATGACCATGGTCATGGTACCAAAATTATGATCATAATTTTCAACACTTTAGTGAATGATTTTTCATTAATATATATCACGACCAGCCTTTACCAAGACGAGGGAAGGGAAAAAATATTTCCAAACCCTTCTACATTTTGAAGGAGAGATAATGACCATATAGACCAACCTTCAATATGCCCCTGAGTGGTGACTAGCAAAATGGGTAGATAATGTCACATAAAATAGATGACATTACCCTTTTATTTAGTAGGATCCGGAGTTATGATAGTAAATAGAAAAAATGCCAAATGTGGAAGTAAAAATAAAGCCAAAACCATACACTCTCATATGCACGTTCCAATAATAATGTTCTACAATTACAAGAAAACTCTAATGGGATGTACTAAAAGAAAATAAAAACAATAACATCAATGGTCTCGGTGTCCGAGTGAATAGAGTTTTACATGGTCCTCGAAATCCTCTTGGAATACTGAAAGCAGTTTTATATATGTAGGTTGAGAAAACAGGTATACTCAGTAGGGAAAACCAAAATATCTCATGCACAAGTGGGGAGGCATTCTAATGCCACATGAGAAAAAGAGATATCCATAGCACATAGAAAGGACCCTATCCACATAACCTTACTAAGTCACATGACCTAATAATGAAAATCTTGTAAAGTAATAGTGATAACACATCGATGTTTTGTTACCCAACACCACTTCCCACTAGTTATTGAAGGCTTACTTCCAGTTAGACCTCCACCACCACTCTCATTGTAGTCCCACTACCATTCCCTATCTGCACACACCTGGGCTACCAAAACCACACATCCCACCTGTAAACACCTAGTCTAGGATAACTACAACCATTCTCGAAGGCACATGGGCCTCATCAAGAAGACACATGGGAAAAAAACACTCGCACACATATGGGAAAACCAACATGAACACCATGTCCATCAAATCATGGGATATAATAGACCTCATGTGGTCACAACTTGGATGAAGAGTCTTGGGATACTTGGGAAAGGGTGAAGAAAATAATCTAATAACTATCCACCCCTAGGAGTGTTGGGAAAACACCATCCCCTTTGAAATGGGGGTGTTCAGCCTGAAGTGATCAACTTGGGTGGGGTGTGAATAAGAAAAATAAGAACAAAATAATACGTATAGGTAAAAAATCACACATCTCAACCTAGGGGTTCCAAAACCATCCCATATACAAACACCCTAATTACTATACATTCATAAGAAGCATAACAACCATAACCAAGTCAAAAATCAATCCCGGAGAATAATTACCCATTGAAGCCATTCTTGTTATAAAATTCAAGTGATTATTTATAAATAATTCTCCACTACTCGGAAAACAACAGGCATATCCACAATCCAATTGAGGAAAAAACTGAGCATCAAATTAAGAATTCACACCCAGTTCTCCTGTAAAGTTAAAAATACAAAAGGGATCACCGAGATCCCTCGATGTATTAGAAACAAACCAATACCCATTATTCTATCCTACATATCCTCAGACCCCCAAACCAATAATTTCACCACAACATGGATTCCATACAAATTTATGTCACCCTTTAATAATTCTTCATAACAACCACACATGTTACCAAGAAAGAGTAAGGTATTTTCTGGATTTTAACACACCATTAATTAAGTATCATCTTCTTATTTGGTTAACCTGGGAGATCACAGAAGGAATATTGTTCACTGGACATTCAATAAATCACATGAATTATTTTTGAATAACCAAAATTTATTGCTAAATCGATTCAATCATCACAACATATAGGGAATCATTTGGCCCAAGGAAAGACCCCAAACATCCATGATTTTTAGTGGACATAAGTTCATATAATTTTCAATATATAATAAAGGGTAAATAGTACAACAACATCATCAAACAGACCCCTTCATTCATCAAAAATCAGTTTATTATCTTCTTTAAGTTTTGGTTTCATCCAATCCTGTAGGAATATTATCATACCCATCCCGAATGATACACAGTAAAGAGAGATGAGGAAGAACCATATTTGGATGATCAACAGTTAATATTTTACTCTTTGTGCTATGAAGTGGGGATGCATGACTTGTAAGGGAGGAACTTCAGGGACTCCAAGAGTGAATAGGAAATGCTCCAGCATTGGCACACCACTGTCCTCAGGAAGGGGGACTCCAGATGCACCATGGAAAGAACAAGGGATCTGCTAAGAAGAAGAAATAATTCCTATGCGATAAAAGGAGGGATCCCAGAGTTATGTGATATGAAATCTTAAACATCATTAAATTAGGATTGTGGTTTCACCATGTGGTTGGACGGTTACACACAATGGAATTAATGTTTTATTTAATAATTCTCATCCGAGAGGTGACCTTTATGACTATGATTTAATGGGTTTCCATTAAATAGAGGAAAACGTGTAACAGGGGATGATCCGGAATTATGAGAAAATGGTATGTCACTGAAGAAAAAAAACCACTTGTTTTGGTAAGTCAAGGGTTGCCCAAATCTTGAGGGATTTAGATTCAATTAATGGTCATTAAATTTCATTGAAATGGGTATTAAAACACTTCTATGTCAAATAAAATGTTGTAAGAGAAGTATGGGAAAATGAAATAATGGTGGGTCAGCATTTTCTGAGTCACCATAAGCATTGCCACTGTCAGGATGACACTGTGAGGGTGGTGCCCTATTTGTAGTATGACTGAGAAAGTACGACCGTTATGGTGCCACCATCTCAGTTCCACCCACACGCCACCACTATCACGGTTCCACCATCATCAGTGCCACCATTTTGGCATGCGACTGTGATGGTGTGACTGCTATAGTGCCACCAGTTCAATGGAACACCGTATGTGGAGCCACATATTTTGTGTGCCACCATGACTGCTGGCTCCATGATTGGTTCCACAATGTCAGTGGAACCATTTTATGGAACTGAATTTTTGGCAATGTACATGACCATATAGATCCATTCCATTACATCAAATACCTCTCAAAGTATTCTCATCCTCTATAATTCATGGATAAACCCAAAGAAAAGAGATGTGTCCAAAAACCCACCACAGTGAAACATCTTAGGAGTAAACATCATATAAATACAAGGAACAACACTCCCTCAAGTAACCAAACAATCATAATAAGGATTCATTATCCAGTCATATGTATTTGGGAGCCCATTTCTCCCATGTGGATATATTATCCGCTTTGAGAGGCACTAACTCAGCCACATAGGTTTAATAACATCCACCTTAATGCCTCTCTATTAGGGATCAAGACCTACACTCCCCATAGTTACGACACTTCACAAAATTCTAGAGAATAATGAAAACACACCATATCAGAGTTAACATGGTCATGATCTTCATAAAAAATAAGTTCAAAACAAAACTGAACAAAACTCAAAATAGATCTGGGAACTGGGCGTGCATTTATGCCTCCCGTTCCCAGGTACTCTCTTTAAGGCCACCATTCCTCCATGACACTTGAACCAAGAGAACGATTCATCCTTGATTCACCTTATCCTCACAACCTTCGATCGTCACTAGTCGCTCTAAAAATTTCATGTCATCCTAAATATTTGGACATTCCTAGTCAATGAAATGTTAATCATCATGTAAATACTGACGAAGCTGAGACACATGGAAGATGTCGGTTACACTATGTAGTTGTAATAGTTGCGACAGTTGATAAGCCACTTCGTCGACCCGCCGCAACTCCACAAAGGGTCTAACAAACCTGGGAGAAAGCTTACTCCCCCTGTGGAACCTATGTTGCCTAGGCCGTGGGGAGACCATCATGAACATGTTGTCCCTGAACTTGAACTCCAAGGGTATCATTATATGATCCACATACATCTTCTGCTGGTCTCGAGCTGCCTTCATCCTCTCCCGTATAAGCTGGAATTTTTTCGTCGTGCTCTACACAACCTTCAGTCCAAGAACACCTACTTCCCCGACCTCTTCCCAATACATGGGTGAGAGACACGACCTCCTCTACAAAGATTAAAATATAGATATGCCAAAGGTAGAGTGATAGCTATTGTTTCATGAAAAATCTACCAGAGGAAAGTGTCATACCCACGATCCCACAATGTCCAAAACATAGGACCATAGCACATCCTCCAATTTCTGGATGGTCCACTCTGTCTGTCCATTTGTCTAGTGGTGGAAAGCAGTGCAGAGGCATAACTGGGTGCCAAAATCATGTTGCAATCTTTTCTAGACTCGTGAGGTAAACCATGTATCTTGATCTAAGAATATGGACCTCGTATATCCATGCAACTGCACCACCTCGTCTACGTACCTCTGTGTTGAGGCATCCACCACACTTGACACCGTGATTTCCATTAAGTGAGCTGATTTTTTTCAGCCAACCCACCACTCCCCCAATAGAATCACAACCCCATTGAACACTTGGTAGTGCTATGATGAAATCCATCAATATGTCATCTCACTTCCACTCAGGGACATCTAAAGGTTGTGACAATCCTCCGTGGATGCAGTATTTTTCAATCACCTGATGACACACTAGGCACCTTGCCACAAACTCCACCACTGCCCGAATCACCATGGGCCACCAAACCTGACCCTTAAAACCCCGATACATCTTGTAAACTCCTGGGTTTACCTCCCGAGGTGAGTTTTGGAACTCACCAAGATCTCTATCATAATTTCCATGGGGACTAACAACTTTCTAGGGAACAATATTGGCTTCTGGACATCTTCCCACTATCTTTCTGTGACTTCCTGCTCAAGTAATCATCCACCATGTTCTCCATTCTTGAGGTGTAAGAAATTTTAATGTCGTAGTCCAGAAGAAACTAAATCCACCTCCTATACCACATGTTCATGTCTAGTTGGGAGAATACATTCCTCAATCTTTTTTGATCTATGAAGACAACAAAGCACTCCACAATGAGGTAGTGCCACCACAACATTAGTGTGAACATAATCACTATGATCTCCATGTCGTGGGTGGAATAGTTACACTCATAGGGATGTAACTACCGAGACCCATAATAGATCACCCACCATTATTTCATAACCACACACCCCATGCCATGGCCTGAAGCATCACAAACACCTCAAACATCACCACTTCATCTGGAAACATCATTATGGGAGCACTAACCAGCTTCCCCTTCAAATAACTAATGGATTCTTGGTAATGATCACCCCCTATAAAAGAATGGTATTTTCTTGTTCATGTTATCAATGGAGATGTGACATGATACAATTTGGGACCGAACCTCTGATAAAATCCTACAAGACCTAGGAAACTATTAACCTCCTTCACACTAGTGGGTGCTTCCCAGGAGTGAACCACTTCAACATTTGATAGATGAACATCTATTTCCTGCTCAGACACCACATTTCCATGGAAGTGCACCTCTCATGTCCAGAACATGTACTTGGACAACTTCCTGTCGAGTTGTTTTAGTCAGAGGACCTCTAAAACCATTCACAGATGCTCATCATGATCCTCCTCAGATCTGGACTAGATAAAGACGCCATGAATAAAAATGACTATGAACCGGTCTAGATATTCCCAAAATATGGAGTTCATGAGCCACAATAACAAGAATTGTGCATTTGTAATGCCAAAAGGCATGACCACAAACTCAATGTTCCCATACGTGAACCTGAAGGCAGTATTCGAGATGTCACCCTCCTTCACCCTCAACTGGTGATGCCCTATTCATATGTTGATCTTGGACAACCATCCATCCCCCTTTAACATTTCAAAAATATCTTCTATCCTCATAAGAGGGTAATGGTTATTTACCGTAACCTGATTCATTGTTTTGTAGTCTTTACACAGCTTGAGTCCACCATATACCTTCTTTGCAAACAATATTGTAGCACACCATGGTGATTCACTTGGTCGAACAAAACCATTCTTCATCAAATCATCATTCTGAATATGTTACTCTTAAATCTTAGATAGTGCCATCTGACAGGGAGCCTTTGAAATCAGACAGGCACCGGGATTCAAGTCAATGCTAATCTCAATATCACATCAAAGGGGTAGAGTCACCACATTTTTATGTAATTTTTCCATGAACACACTAACAATTCCATAAGCTTCCACCATATCTGTGTCCACAGACTTCACTGACCACTCAGCTAACAAGGAAATAAGGGGATTGACTCACCAAATTCTCTCCTTGAAACCCCGGTTGCTAATGAATGTTACATGTTCTCCACCTGTATATGAACAAAATATCTTTATTCGAAATCTGTTAGTAATTGGACATACATAGAATAGCTAGTCGATTCCTAAAAGTACATCATACGGCATCTTCTATAGCAAAAGATGGTCCCCACTTGGCTGATGTGGTGCCAACATCATTCTCCTTCCTCGACAAACATGAGAAATATTGCTTTGACCTTTGACTGGAATACTCAAATCCAAGGGAATAAGATGTATCCTTCTGTCTATACCCATATCATGGGAAACAATTGTTCAACAATGGAGTTTAAAGTTCCTAAATAAAAAAACGTTGTATTCAAGAGTACATAACCAGCTGATCATACCTTGAATGACTTTTGGCCCTACTGGAACTGCTTCCTCTATGGCATGAAACTACCCATGCCCATCTCCTCTGCCCCTTGGATGTCGGTATCCTCATCTTGATTAGCCCTCTACTGATCCTTCCAATCAACCTCTTGGGCCTAAATTTTCTGCACTACCAATGGTCACCATCCAGGTGTCATAACATGATGGTAAATAAAGAATTCCTAATCCTTAGTAGAGTACAAGACCACTTTTAAATCATTATTAGAATTTTTATATATTTAAAATATCTGAAATTGTAATTTCACACAATAAAATAAATCATTATGATTCAAGATTATTTCCTTGGGCCGCTACCCTGAAACCAGTGTAGCCTCACATGGTTTTCAGTAGGTCCAGAGTCCTTACATCAGATCACGAATGGGGGGGGGGGGGGTAAAATCCAATGTCCTATCCAGTCTTCCCTGGACTATTTTATGCACCATGGTTTCCTGACATTGTTTCCATACAATCCCATATTTAATGATCCTAACTCCAAACTTCATCCTATCTCTCAACCTCACCTCTGATACCTTTTTTTCATGACATTCCTTAACCAGGATGAGGGAAGGGACAATAGATTTCCAACCCTTCATTCCTGAAGTTGAAGGAGAGATAAGGACCCCAAGACCCACATTCAATAGTCCCCGAAGTGGGGAATAGAACCATGGGTATAGAATCACACATAAAATGGAAGTCATTACCTTTTTTATTTAGTAGGATCAAGATATAAAATAGTGAATCCCAACAACACCAAAATTGGATTATTAATATAAAACCAAAACTATCCATTCACATATGCATGTTCCAATAATAATCTGTTATAAGTAGAAGAATACTCCAAAGGGAAGTACCAAAATAAAAGCAAAAAAACGCCAATGGTCCCATCCATTTGAACTAATAGGTTCTTTCATGGTCCTTGAAATCCTCTTTGAAACCTTAATGTAGTTTTTAATACATAAGGTGAGAAAATTGGTATACTCGGTAGGGAAAACTAAACTCTCTCATGCACAAGTGGGGAGGCATCCTAATGCCCTATGAGAAAATGAGATAAACATAGCACCAATCAAGGACCCTATCCAATTATCCTCACCAAGTCACATTTACCAAATAAACCATTTCATATAAAGTAATATCAATAACACATCGATGTATGGGTACCCCACACCACTTCCCATTGGTTATTGAAGGAATCCAACATGTCATTCCTCCCCCTCCATTCTCACCGTAGTCCCACTACCATATACCACACTCAAAAACCTCAGCTACCACAACCAGAAATCCCTCCCGCAATAACCTAGTCCAGAACAACTGCCAAAACACCCGAAGACACATGGTCATCATCCCGAAGTCACTTTGGAAACAACCTACCCGCACACACCTGGCCAAACCACCACGACCACCTTGCCTGAAGAATCAAGGGTTATAATGGACCTCAGACCGTCATAGATTTCCGGAAGAGTCTTGGTATACACAAGAAAGGGAGCAGAAAAGGAGCTAACAAGCAACTACTCATAGGAGTGTTGGGAAAAACACCATCCCCCCTGAAATGGGGTTGTTCTGTACGAAGTGATCAACTTGGGTGGGGTGAGAATAATAAACATAAGAACTAAACTATATATATAGGTAAACAAGAACTCATCCCAACCTAGGGGATCAAAAATGAGACCATACAAAAACTCCCCCATTACTATTCATTCATAAGAAGCACAAAAACTACAAGAAAGTCACAACTCAATATTAGAAAAAAAATTCCCCATTGAACCCATTCTTATTTTCATATTCAAGTGATTATGTTTAAATAATTCATCACTACTAGGAAACTAACAGACATAGCCACAAGACAAGGAAGGAAAAACAACTGAGCATCTAATTAAGCATTGACACCCGGTTCTCTTGTAACATCACAACAACAAAAGGGATAAGTGAGATCCTTAAAAGTAAAGTCCCACCATACTACCCCACATAGCCTCAGATCCAAAAACTAAAAAATGCACCACTACATGGGTTCCATATTTATCCATGTCACCCCATAAGAATCATGCATAACAACCACACATGTTACTAATATAGAGTAATGGATTTTAAAGATTCTAACACACCATTAATTAGTTATCTTATTTATATTTGGTTAACTGAGGTGATCAGACAAGGATTCTTGTTCACTAACCATCCATTAAATAAATCAACATTATTTGAATAACCCATATTACATGTTACATCCATTCAATCATCACAATATATGGGGATTTATTTGGCGTATGGAAAGACCACCAAGGGACATAATTTTCATTGTACATAAGAATATAAAATTCTCAACATATAAACTTGGGTAAAAGAGTATACCAACATTATAAAACACACCCCTTCATTATTTAAAAGATTACTTGTTATCTTCGTTACGGTTTGGATTCATCCATACCTATTGGAACATTATTAGACCCACCCTCCATGAAACATAGTAATCAGAAATGAAGGAAGATCCCTACCAGGATGATCAATGGTCAATGTTTTTCTACTATCACCAAGAACTAGGGATGCGTGACTTGCAAGGGATGAACATCGGTGACTCTAAGAGTGACTAGGAAAGGCTACAACACATGCAAACCACTAGCCTCAAGAAGGGGGACTCCATAAGCCCCACTGAAAGAAAAAGGGATCTTCTAAGATGAATATTGAATTCCCATGTTATAAAAGGCATGATCCACATGTTACGGGACATGAAATCTTGAATGACCTTAAAGTTAGACCGCGGTTTCACCACGCGGTTGGACGGTTACACATGATGGAATTAATTTTTTATTAAATAATTATCATCGGAGAGGTGGAATTAACGACTGTGGGTTAAATGGTTTCCTTTAAATTGATGAAAACATATAACATGGGATGAACTAGAAGTACAAGAAATGTGTGTGGCATCGAGAAAAAAAAAGCCACGTAGTTTGTAAACTCAAGGGTTTCCTAGCTCTTGGGGGATTATAGTTAGAATTTATGGTCTTTAAATGAATTTTAAATGTGTATTAAAACACTACTTCATTAAAAAAAATATGTCTTAGGAGAGGAATTGGGAAAAGAAAAAAAAGGTGGGTCACCATTTGGTTCTACACTATACGCAGTGCCAAGGTCACATTTCCACTGTCACGGTGCCACCATAAGCGGTGCCACCATTTTTGTGTGTGATTGGGACGGTGTGACCATTACAGTGCCACCTTCATGGTGCAACCATTAGCAGTGGAAATGTTTTAGTGTGAAACCACTATGGTCCCTCTAGTTCAGTGAAACACCATAAGTGGTGCCACCATTTCAGGTGGGTGACCATGACAGTTGTCGCTGTTACGGTGCTACTGTGATCGGTGCCACTATATCAGTGGAACTATTTGATAGAACCAAATTTTTGGCAACGTACTGGACCAGGAGGGTCTGATCCATTACACTCTATCCTTTGTCATGTCCATCTAGAGATATAAAAATTGGCATAACTATGATTCTTCACATCCTCTATGATAATGAAAATATCATCCATCACTCATTCTCACTTCCTCTGAATAGTTCACATAATGAATAAATATATTTTAATCATGAAAAGGGTAACCACCCTCAAAGGTCCATCGACATTATATGAACCACGTGATTTACATTAAACATGCCCTCAAGAGAAACTTTCAGTGTGTTCTATTAATTAAATAATAAATTTAACTTTGATATGTGACTTATTGTCATATAATGCACTCTCAGTTTAAATAGAAATACTTATAGATAAGGGTCATAATTTCATCTAGACTTAGATTACAGTGATAATTTTTATCTATATACTTGTACCTCTACACCCAATCCACCCTATTAGAAAAAAAATATTATCATTCTTTTAATTATCCCTAAAAATATGTCTCGAAAATTTGTGTGTAAAGGTTACGTAATGGTTCAACCATCTCACCACACCCAATTGATTTTATGAATTCAAACTTCTTGAAGTTCCCTTCATTTAATTTACCTATAAAACTTGGGTCACTCTTACAAGAAATAATAAATCCTTGAATCCATCATCCCTTATATCACACCCATCTACTAACCCACATTCATCTTTAAATAGGTACCATGCACAACCAGTGTGAATTTCATATCATGAAAAAAGGATGTACATCCTGTAAGTAATGGCTTGATACCTAACTCACACACCCCTTTTTAATAATCAATATGGTAAAAAATTACATTCTATATAGAACACTAGTATTTTAATACACCATAAGTTCTTTTGGAACTCATATTAAAAATTTAGCTTCCCACTTGTTATGTAGTCTATAAAAAATTCATTTACCTCATAAAATCATTTCAAAAGAATAGGCCTAAACCATTCAACAACTTTTCAATTGGGTCATGCACACAAAAAAACATTCCCATCAAATCTATTTTCTATAAATAATCACTCATGGTGATTTCAAAAAGTGATTCCATCAACCTTCTTGAAATGTAAAACTCAAGAACCTTCCATGACAAGGTATTTAAATGAGACATTTATAGTTTTTATTATAAAAAAATTTTAAAATTGGGACAAAAATCATTATAAGATTCACTTATGAAATGGATCACTAACCTATTGGGGTTTATGAAAATATAAAGGGACTCTAGGTATCACACCAAGCCCTATGGTGAATCTTAAATAGGGTCAGAATGTCTATCCACTAGCCATAAGGACTATCACATAAGAACCATATTATACATAAGGTCTTCTATTACCCAAAACATATGCATCTATTACTGTATTAATAGGTATTAATATTAACAGACATGGAAGACGTGACCTAAAATGCTTGAATTCAATCGATAAATATATAAAAACATCACCTACCAAGAATTGAGCTATTAGGATTGAATCATTATTTTGTATCCAAGTTGGGGGTGATAACTGAATTCATAAAATGATAACATTAAGGATAAACAGATGGATCTCAAATGTTATCTATAGAACATAATACCCCAATGAGGTTCAACATATCAAACAAAGAACCTTTTATACAGGGGTATCATTTCATTATCTAGAGTCATACTCAATATAATTAGAATCGGAATGACATGAATCCTTTGATCATTTTCATAAAATTTTGAAAGGTTCTTATTTTTATGGTAGTACCTAAATAGATATAGTCCCCTACGAATAAATGGAATGATCTTAAATAGATTCATACATTAATGGGAACTAGGACATAACTCTTAACCTACATAAATCGTATAAAAAAAGACAAAATTTCATGGCTACCATTTAAAAATATACAAATAACTCTATTTACCTAATTCCATCCATCATTTAGAAATTGTTTCCTAATTATCATTTTATTAATTATTTGAAGATAATTATAAAAAAATTGGGAATGGTTAAATAAAATGACAATTGGGTTATATAGTAGAAAACACACTCTAGTTTGGAATTGGAATTTTAATTAATTGATGCCTCATAATAATAAACATCAGAAGACGAAAAATATTTTATCAACTAAAGTGGATTATTTGTGTATCATTCCACCATATATTTTAATATAATAACATATAAGAAATTGTAGACACAAAGAATAATAATCCCATATAGTACATGTATACCCTCATGGGATTATTTTTGAAGGAATAAAAGAGTAAGGTGGCATACAAGGTTCCCATAATAATAATATAGATTCAGGTAAGTGCAAACCATAAGAGTAATTTCACTCAAGGTTTAATAAACCCTCAATGGATTTATATTATGATACAAATTACCCAATTGAACTAGATGGGTGTAGTTTATATTTTATAATTTGATATCATGGGTCATCATGCCCAAATATTAGAGTTAAAATCATCTCTAAAGGTATCCATTTGTAAAAGAATTTCAATTTTTCATATATCATGGTTTAATTAGATAAATTTTAATTCTCTAGTTATAAAGGTACATATCTTTATATGTTAAAATGTGAATTCATGTAACTATAACCATATTTTTATATGTGGTCTTTAAATATAAAATTCCATATAAACTGGTTTAATTAAATGGGTCACCATTATCCAATTAATAATGCTCCACACACATTATAAATTTTCTTATCATATTTGATTTAATTAAAACCAGATTACTAAATTTGATTTCAGATTATAATAATTCAACATGATATGGTTTGATGATATCGATCCCCATTTCCATTTTTATAAAACCCAAAAAATTTACAAATGTGAAAAATGGAACCCATTTAACCACAACCAGTAAAAATTCAGAACATGAGACGTGTGGTTCAAGACATAAAATATCATAATTGGTTCGTTAAATAGAATTCCATCATTATGGTATATTGGAAAATTAAAATTAGGTTAATTAAGAAACATTAATCAACCAACCACATATTTGAATCATACAACAAATTGTTAACACACATGATAAATATAAGAAAAAATAGATGTTATCATTGCAATCAACTAAATAATAAATAATCCACTGAAGAATGTTATATCATCAATCATGTTAAAGAATCACATAATAATGGTGTATAAATCATTATTCATCATGAAATCTATAATGAAATCTTCATGGAATGTGATATTCAGAAAATGTAAATCTCTATACACACATCCTGATACATGAAACAAATCTTGTATCTTATGCATGGAGTCGAAATATCATAAATCAGTTATGATATAAAGTACTAAATTCAGCCATAGTGAATTAATATTAAATTGTTATATCTAACCGCATGAACAATAGTCACATCCTTGGTAACGTGAACATCCCTAGATCTTTCTTTGGACTAAAAAACACACAATCTATTAACAGAGTGATTGAAAACTCCATGTATCATATCTATCATCCAAAAATAGTAATAGAGAAGGAAGTGGATCCCTTTAATAGAAGTTCCTGATTTACTGACCTGAGGTCCACTAACATGGATGGTCCCATAACCTCAATCATGCCTCCAAATACACAGGATTATACTAACTAGTAGTAAGTGTATAAGGGTGGTACTATATAGAGCCTATACCAACTTTATCTAAATTATCATAGTGGTATAAGAGATAAAAAAGTTGAAACAATATAAAAACTATGTATCAAAAGACAATAATAACTAAAAATAAAAATAAATGATGCTAAAGGCATGCATGAACATAGTGAGTGATGAATATAGTTATATAAATATATAGTAGGAAATAATATAATAGTACTAGGATGATAGAAGAAAATTAATATACATAATCAAAATCCAATAATTAGCCAGAGTACATTCGGATCTATTATTTATACACTCCCATATCTTGTACTAGTCCCTTAAGAAATATTATAAAGAACATCCAATTAATAAAATACATCCAAATTATATATAACTTGGTACATAAATATGACCAAAATAGGGCATGATATATATATAATAGGAAATGAAAAATTATTATAAATGAAATCGAATATGTGTATATGAAATAAGTAGTGTCATGGTATATCAAATATAAGGTAGTTTAATAAATAATGAACATAATTACATTATTTTAGGTTCATCAAGAACACTTGTATGAGCATACCACCTTTAGCATAAGTGAGACTCAATATGAACATTTCATCATGACATTTAAGAATAGAGGGGAATATGCATATAGAGTAATGTATACACCAATGTGGACCCATGTAATAGTCCCCATGAATCCATGTTTGAATAATAACAATAATTTTAAAATCTAAATTAAGAAATTCCTCCTTCATTGAATATCATAGATAGTAAGGCACTCCATTCCCTTCAATCATAGTAGAATAAGAGATCCTATGCCCATGGATAATAAGAATCACAACAACAATGAATATTAAGGGTCATCATAACCATTAATAGTAATGGACGCTGAGTCAATGAATAAAAAGTCTCTCTATACTAAGGTATAATAAGTCTATCCAGGCCCATGAATCTTAATTGGCATACTGACAGTGGATAATGATGGTTTACATTTACATAAAAAACAGATTTCAGGCACATGATCTAACAACCTTAAATTCCAAAACAATTAAATTATTCAATAGTTTTTGTGACCTGAAAACCCAATCATAATCAGGAAACAAAATATATTTCTTTAAATATAATCTTTTCGGTATCCTATGGAACACACAACCCAATGTTTAAATAGACCTTTATAAAGAATACTAAAACCTCATGACCATTATTTATTTAGGGATGAAAAGTTATAAAAAAATATTCAATATTATGGTTATCTATTTAATATAAATATATAATGAATTATTTAAATGAAAAAAATGTTATATGATATAAAGTATTTTTTCTTAGATGATTTAGTCACACATTGAAGAGATAATTAAAATTTTAATTTTAATAATGTTGGGAAATATATTTATTAAAATTAAATTTATTTTTTAAATCATAATATCATATTTATATTATGGTGAGTTTTTTGAATATTTAGAAATGTTTATTTTTTCTATGAATAGTGATAAATAGTGATTTTTATTGAAAATTGAACATTAATTTATATTATTTATATGGATAAATTATATTTTATATTGTCTATAATGAAAAATTAGTTAAATTAAATTATAAATTATCAAATTAGGCCCATGTAATAAATTTAATATTGAATATTTATATAAAAAAATATATTTTAATTAGAAATTTCCCCTTGAAAAAAACATTTGTCACTACTATAGGGTAATATTAAATTTTATTATGCCAATTTTTTGAATTGATTTTGGATAAAAGTATTCTATATTTTTAGAAATCATAATTTATTTAATCTAATAATTTATAATAAAATTTTAACATTTATGAATAGTAATAGAAGAAAAAGTTAATTAACATAGTTAAGGAAGAAACTGATTTACCCAGGGTTACACTTAGATGATAAGGGTTATAAATGAAATAATAACTTATCCAAAAACAATTTTATATAAATGGACTGAACTTGTCCTCTATAAGGGTTGATAATGACCATTTTCAATACTTTTTTCATTAATAAAAGGTTTTTGTAATATATCATTTCAAAATTTCCAAGTGTATTAACTCTTTCACATAAAAAAGAAAACCCTATAACCACCTTTATCCACACATAAAAATAAATTTGGTTTATTCAATACCCAACACAATACAATACTTACAAACTGAAGACATTCTATATAAGTTGTTTTATCAAAAATATAATTTTCGAATGATTTTTGTGAACACCAAACAATTTCCCTTAAGAATATATAATGTTCTTAAATGAGAGTTTCTATTTTATTTCTTTTACAGCAAGATAAAATTTTATTTAATCACAAATATATTCTAAAAAATATATTCCATATAATTATAATATATTTTCTTAATTAAAAATCATGTATCCTTCTCCTCATCATTCAAAAGGGAAACAAAATTGTCAATCATGTGTACGGCGAACTACCGCCTCATGAATCGATGTAATTAATTTTACAACACCAAATTTAATGTCTAGATTTAATATTTGATTAAAACATTTTTATGATAATATTTATATTTTAATAATTCCGTAATTATGATATCAAATATACTTTCTTACTTTCCAATTGGTTTGAAATACAGTAATGTTTCTTTGGTATTTGTAGGACAACCTCCTTGCGAAGTGAATTGATTTGTTTATTAAAATATGATTTTTGTGGAAAGTAGTAAAGAAAAATTTAATTACTAAAAGTGAAATATAAAATATGATATTGATTTTTTTAAAAATTCATATATCACCAAATTTATTATCCTTTCACTCATTAAAGGAATTATACTGTCTCTCTTACATACGTCCGACCTACCATCTCCATAAAGTGATGTAATTCATTTTTCAAGAAAAATAGTAATACATGATTCAAAAAATATATATAATGTGTTAATGTCATATATATAAAATTATAATAAATATTTATATGATTTAACTATATAACATGATCAGGAAACTGAACATACATTAGAAAGCATGTTTGGGAATACAATGCAATTAACACCCAAAATAATGAAAATAATAAAATATTATTGACAAATACGTGGGAAATGTTATATGTGGATCCTTTATGGTATTATAAATTTCAATATTGTTCATTAAAAAATAAGAAAATTCTTAAAACCATTTCATGGGATAATAAATCACCATTAAACAAAAGGATGCAAGATATAATGGACGTTGTCTCAATTTCTATTTGACAAGGTATATTGCAATGTTATGAACCTAATTTTATTTATTTGGGGTATATAATAAACATTTATTCATTTAATACCAGTAATAATTAGTCAATTATGTTATTATATGTTTCAATATCATTTATTTTCTTTACGGATATTTGAATTGATAATTATCAAGTGGTAATAAATTTCATATCATAATTTATACTCATTTGGAAATATTTATTATTAATTGAATTTGAAAATATTAGATTATATTTGTAATTAAATTTCAAAATATTAGGTTTTATTATTCATTGTTTCAAATTTATTTACATTTAATAAACTTAATATCTTCATAGATTAATTCTAATATAAACATCATGAACATTGTAAGGATTTATTTAACAATAAAATTATAATCATAATTTTTTTCTTCTATTTTTCTTGAATAAAAGTATTTGATCATCAGATAAAAACCATTTAATATTCTCCACCTCTAGTAATTCATTATATCGTAAATAAAATTAATGAGGAGATATTGTTAATAAAATATGAAATTATTTATCTATTTCGTTTATTTTTTTTACTCAAATCCATGTCATCAAAAAATGTTTTCAACTTTTTTTTACCATTAGAAAAATGATTATATTATGACACTTATTTCTTAATTTTTAAATATTGTTTTCAAGGAATATTTTAATCTGTTTCTAAATGAATAAAATTCTAATATTAGTACAGTAGTGAAAAGGTAATTTTTTTTAAATTATAAACAATTTATAGAATATCCTTCCATATTGACATCTCATTTCATTAAAAAATTATTTAAAATATTATGAAATTATATTAAAAAAAATAGTTAATCCTAAAATTCTAAATGTTTTTTGGTATTGAAATGTTATTTTCATTGTTAAAAGGATATTTTTGTGAAGAATTATTTTAAAAGATCCTTTATGGTATTTTTATTCATGAACATAAAAAAACTCTATATTTTAATTATCCTCTACTACAGATATGTTATATAGGTACTAGAATTATTAATTATTTGAAGGTTTTGTGATATATTTTACCAGGGAATGTATTGACATTAAGTTTCTTAATTAATTTTTGTTGTTATTAACTTCCTCTTGAAATATCCACATTATTGATATCATTGGACATTCAATTTATGCAAAATATCCATATTATGTTTCATGTCTATACATGATTATTAATAAAATCATTAATAGAAAATTATTTTATTTTTATTTTTATTTTATTTATTCTTCAAATATTTATAAATTCATATTATTTACAAAAAAAGTATATTTTTTGATAAGTCATATTTTTCATTAATTAAATAAATTATTCGATATATGATAAATTATCTATGTATGATGATATTTGTGGGGCCTATTTATATATATCCCCTAGATGAACCAATAATCTCCAGAGATTAGTCAATTTGTATCCTCAGTTAAATGGATTTCTAGAGTATACCCACATGAATTTTTATACTGTCAGAAGAGTGGTCTTGAACAAAGAGGCTTCATGATTCTTGATATCCTGATGTATAATAATTAATCGTTATCATTATTGAGAATTCAATTTTTATTATTACCCATGATATTTATATATTAACATCATATCCAAACTCATTTCCTTTGGAGTTAATGGATTAAATGTAATTGGTTCTCAGTTATTTATTTTTCAATATTGGTTATTAATTATCCAATTATGAAGTCATGTTATTTCTCAAATAGTTTATTTTAATTATTACATACCAATAAATATGAATTATTCTTGTTCAATTATTTTAATTCCATGTGTGTTCAATTATTTCTCTTTCCATTTTTATCATGCTTATTGTTTCATGATAACTTCTGATGTACATAACCAATAATGATATTATGAGCTCACTAATATTTTTTCCCATAATAATGAATCATGGATGTGTACATATAATGATATGAAATGTTTCTATAAAATTGATAATTATATTTTCTATAAAAAATTATTATTTTTTCAAACTATTTATGAGAATAATGTATGTGTCTAATTTAAAATTACTACTAATCTATTGGTCCATCAGAACATGATATGTTAGGTCTTACTCTAATGTAATGAATTATGGAACCATCAATCGGTTACTAGGGTTAGGATCCTTGTTGATTATATAATATCATGTTCATTTGAATCCTAATTAACTAGATTTAAAAAAATCTATATTAGGGATCATAATATTATAATATACATTAAGGATAAGTATATAATAACAAACTGATATTTTTTAGCGTATAGTTAATATGATTTTTTATTGAAATAAATCCCTAACTAGATATTAAATGTTTACATTTTCTAGAATTGATATTCCTATGGGTAATGACTCTAAAATTGGTATACTGGTCTTGTCCCGACTGTCACCCGGTACTTGAAAATGGGCCTCGCATTTTTCATGTTTTGAAAATACCATGGGAAATGGTTATGATTATTCACATTTTTCATCACAAACCACATGAAGGATTTGAATCGATGTTGAAAATGAAAAACATATGTTAAAATAAATGTGACCTTAATGATTTATTGAAACTATAAACTATTTTATGGTTTCCCACTATACTAATTATTTGTCACACTATTCCTTTTGGTTTTTGACATTGATTGGAACCAGATAGAATCACATAAATAATGAAAATGATTTAAAAAGTTTTATATATGAGTAAAAAAATGGGATGAGAAATGGATTAATAGATATCATGATTAGTGATAATTAGTAATGCAAAAAATGTGACAAAAATCAAACACCTTAACCAAATCCAGGTCCCACCAAAATAGAAAATTATGGGAATTCTATGAGATTGAGTTGTTGGGGACAAGACTGAAATATGGATCCATTTTGATCATTTTATAAAAATGGATGATTCACCTAGTAATTTGTATCAAATTAATTATGTGTGGGAAATAATGTTATAGTGAAAATAATTAATGAGAAAAATGATTTGTATGATAGAAGGAAATAAATACCATCATAGGGATCCATTTATAGATCATTGTATAATATGTTGGGATCCAATGAATTATCCAAGTAATTTAAAAATTCCAAAGGTTATCCCATAAACCATGGAATTACATATACTAAAATAAAAAGGATAAAGTATTTCTATATTGGGTTTCAAAAATGTGATTGTAAACGTAGTTTGTTGAAAATTTATCTTGGTTAAAATAATAATAATTCATATTCATATTGATTAATATTTCAAATGAATATATTTATTCATTACATTATGTTTTGTTGATGAGATAATGGATTTATGAGTTTGAGGTTTATTAGAAATTAAATTTATTAAAAACACCTTTTTAAATTTTTATATTTGGAATCAAACCTGATAAAGGATATTTTTGGAAACAATTTACTAGAATACAACCAATTTATTTTGTATGTGAATAAAATATTTGAGAAATAATTCCATTATATTTTGTAGACCTAAGATTAAAGTTATTAGTTAAAATTAAAGTTTATCTTATCATTGATGTTTTAGTAATTATGGGTCCTCATAATTTGGAAAACCTATATGAATTTTATTAATATGATTTTAAAAATAGGAAAAACTACATCTTGGGTTGTCACGACCCGTCCTCAGGGCCCGTGCCTTGACTACCCCAAGCCCGCCTTCCATAGGCCAGGGGCTGGCAACTAGCACCAAGGTGTAAATCCCGGTAAAAAGGGAAGACATTGCCTTTGTAAAGTAAACAAGCACCATAGAGTAAGCAAGCGGAAAAGTAAACCCTAAGTAAAAAAATAGAGTACAGCTGAAAGTGCAGAAAAGTAAATGGGCCAGTATACAACCCCAAACTGAAACTAAAGTACAACTCGAAAGGGAAAATAGAAAATGTAAAGTAAAAGCCACTACGCCGAGCTGTCCACTGGAAATCCCACCTGAAGGGTGGGTACAGATAGCTCCACTGCTCCTCGGGTCCCACCGTCCACTCCGAGCACATCCCGCCCAGTGGTCCACCTCTAGGTACTATCCTGCTCTGCGAGCCTCAACCACGATCAACGCTGTCTGTCGTCTGCAACCAACACAACTTAGGGCGGGCATAGCCCGTGTAGAGGTGAGTATAAGCTACTCAGTAGGGACACCACAACCCCTGAAGGTCTCCCAAAATCCACATAAGACAAACCACAGAAGAAAGATACAAACACGAAGTAACAACTGACTCTGCTTAGGTATATGCCCATACATAAACCTAAGTCATAATTTCAATACGCTCCAACCTCCGAGCCTAAGTAAAACTCAGTCCACACAGGAAAGTATACGTATTCCACACAGGAAAGAAAAACGTAATCCACACAGGATAGCACAACAAAATCCACAAAGGAAGGTAAACATGATTCAGCTCACACAGGTATACATCTTCGAAGACGATAGAGATGATCACTGATCCATATAAGTCGTCGGACCCACAAAGGATCGATAGGTACTAACCCCCGCAAAGACCCTCACAGGATCGGACTCACACAGGATCTGTAGGCGTTGGTTCACACAGAACCGTTGAGTGCAGACCCACACAGGATCGGACCCACATAGGATATGTAGCACTGATCCACACAGGATCCCTGAGTGCTGTAGTCGTCGTCGTCGAATCCACTAAGGATCTCTTCACAGTCGTCGTCGCAGTCACAGTAGCAGTCGCAGCCAGCTCTAGGGTTCCCGCACACAACAAGCTCGTTCCGGAGGGTCCGCTCCACGAGCCGAGAGGCTGATACATCAACTGTCTCATAGTAAAGAGTTGATGTATCCAAAGGTTCCGTATCGTCAACGGGAACTCAACGCAACCGATGGCGCGTGAATCGGATTCCCGGTCTGAGAGTTATTGGCATTTTCGTCCTAGGGGCCCAGTTGGTTTTTAAGGAAAAACCAACCCGACCGTACTCCACCTGCGTCCAAACCTCAGGCGGAGTATGCCAAAAGATCCTTCTCACTATGAGGAACACAACAAAGCTGACGGCACGTCAATCGGACGTCCGTAGCTCAAAATATGAGCGTTTCCGCTCCGAGGGCCCGGTTGGTTTCGGGTATGAACCAACCCGGCTGAACTAAAAGTATTCCGAAAGCTTGAGTGCGATATACCGAAACGACCGGCTCGATCCAAGGATCGCATCTCCGTTGACGGCGCATCGTTTGGAGATCCGTAGGCCGAGTTATGGGAATTTGAATACAAAACCGCTCGGAAACGGGGGTTTCGGGCCCGGGCCGTCCCGGCCCGAGACCCCCCGGTTGGCCCGAACCGGGTCGACCCGCCCCGGACAGGGTCGAACCGGCCCGGCATGGCCCGGCCCAGCCCAGCGCGGCCCGGCCAGGCGTGCCGGTCCGGCTCAATGCATCGCGATGGGCGCGCTGCCCGCTCGGCCTTCGGCCGAGCTGATTGAAAAACGGGGGGGGGGGGGGGGGGGGTGCCCCCCTTTGTGAAACCGCGGCCCCCCTCATTATGGGGGGCCGTTTTCTTGCCAGGGGAATTAAATTCCCCCAGTTTTTCTCCCTTCCGACCGGCCCGACCTGGCCGGCCGATTCTTCCTCAACGGGACCGGCAAGGCCGGTCCCCTTCCGACTTCGGACACCGGCGGCTCGGCTGGCCGCCGGTCATCTTGTTCCGCCATGGCCCGGAACCGGCCGCGGCCTTCGTCGTCCGGCGCGGTGCGACGGCACCTCGCCCATCCGCCGCGGCCCCGCTCCGGCCGCGACGCCTTTGGTTTCCTTCGACGGGACGCGACGGCGTTGCGTCCATGAAATTATTTCCACAGCGCGGCGTGACGGCGCCGCGCAATAATTGTCGTGCGATTCCCGCATGGTGTGACGACACCACGCCATCTCGTTCTATCTACAAGAAACAATCAAGAACAAAGGGGGGGGGGGGGGTTCGGCCGTATTTTTGCGGTCCAGACCCCCTCTCGTTAAACGATAACATTTATTCATTTATCCTCGATGTTCGACATTCTAGAATCAAGAATGGAAATAATTGAACAAAACAACAACAATCCCCTACATGATAAAAGATGTCGCACGTCGGGCGTCGCGGAAACGGCGTCGTTCCGTCAACGTTGGTGGAAGAAGCGCTCGGTGAAGTCGAGTCGAGTCGAGTCGAGTCAACACTCTCAGAATACTTTTTGGGAGGCGGTGCTTCCCTTCCTTACTCCGATTGAAGATGGTAGAAGGTGTTGCTTCACGTTCTTTGGAGACGTGGATCGTTCTTCTTCGAGAGGTTGAAGGTCTTCTAAACGTTCTTCTCCTCTCCTTAGTTATCCCCACAATGTTTATGCCAACCCAAAGAGAAGAATAGAATCTCTCATTTTAATGTTGGAAAAATGATTTCAAAATAAATAAAAAACTCAGAATAATTAATTAAGTTGGTTTAATTAATTAAATTCAAAGTGTTGGCAAGAATTTCAAAAGATTGAAACTCAAATAAACCACACTTAACTCACCAAATTAATTAAACATGTTGTCAAATTAATAAGAGAGGAGTTAAATGGGACTTTCAAAGGGGTGTTGAGGAGTTAGACTTCGTGTGGGCCCCACCACACTTAATCCTCTCAATGGAGGTTAAGTGGATGTGGGTCCCACCTCTAACTCCCTTTGGGAGGATATAAGAAACATGGTTAAAAAAATAAAATGTGTTACCACATTTTATTTAACTTCATTTTAATTCCCCCAAAACTAACTCTCAACCCGCATAAAGCGCAACCTCGGAAAAGGTCTCCTTAAGTGAATATCGGTGCGGCGAGTTCATCGGTGCCCTCAGAATTCGATTCCAGGCACCGGTTCAAAAGTTAGAAATTCCCGCTCGTTCATTCACTGAACGTACCCGAGCCAAACTTCGGGAATTGATTCTGGGCACACCCGGCCTCGGAATCAGGTGCCGTCAGAAACCGTGCTCTTGTAAAATTCAAAAGAAAATTATGAAAAAATTTCTCTTGAATTTTACAGGTATTTACATTACTCCCACCTCAGGGCTTTATGTCCCCTTAAAGATACATCAAAACTAGGGAAACAAATGAGGGTACTGAGAACGCATCTGACCCTCCCGCTCCCAAGTGCTCTCCTTGAGAACCTCGCGCTTCCATCTGATGCGCACTAGATTAATCGACCATCCACGTAGGACCTTCTCCTGTCGATCCTCGATCTCCACTGGAACCTCCGTAATAGTCACCCCATCGTCAACATCAAGCTCTCCATGGTCAATGATGTGCATCGGGTTGTGCACGTATCTCCTCGGTTGAGACACGTGGAAGACGTCGTGCACCCGGTGCAACTGAGGGGGTAGAGCCAGGAGATAAGCCACCTCGCCAATCCTGCTGAGGATCTGGAAGGGTCTGATGAAGCGTGGAGATAACTTGCCGCCTCGGCCAAATCTCCGTATACCACGTCGAGGTGAGACCCATAAGAAGACGTGGTCGCCATCCTCAATCTCTAGTGGCCTCCGCCTCCTGTCAGCGTATGACTTCTGCCGGCTCTGAGCTGTCCTCATCCACTCTTGGATGACCTGGAACTTCTCTGTCATGGCCTGGACCATCTCCGGTCCCACAAGTGCTGACTCCCCAGGGTATGTCCAGCACAAAAGAGATCTACAAGGTCGGCCATACAACACCCCGTACGGTGCCATCCCGATGGTGGAGTGGTAGCTGTTGTTGTATGCAAACTCCACCAAGGGTAGGTGATCCTCTCATCTACGACCAAAGTCGAGGACACATGCGTGGAGCATGTCCTCAAGAGTCTGAATGGTCCTCTCTGTTTGACCATCCGTCTAAGGGTGAAAGGCTCTGCTTAGACATTGCTGTGTCCCGAACGCCTCCTGAAATCCCTTCCAAAGCCGGTAAGTAAAGGGAGAATCTCGATCGGAGACGATATATGATGGCACACCGTGTAGCCGTACAATCTCCTGAATGTAGAGACGCCACATGTTCTCCACTGAGACCATCTCTCTGATTGGAAAGAAGTGTGCCAACTTGGTGAGTCAGTCGACAATCACCCAAATGGAGTCGTGACCTCTGGAAGTACGTGGAAGTCCAGTCACGGAGTCCATAGATATCCCGTCCCACTTCCACTCCCGGACCTCCAAGGGCTGTACCAAGCCTGCTGGTACCTGATGCTCTGCCTTCACCAGCTGGTAGGTGAGGCATTGAGAAACGAACTCTACCACAACCTTCTTCATGCCCGGCCACCAGTGCTGTCGTTTGAGATCCTGGTATATCTTCACCACTCCGGGATGTACCGCCAAAGGAGAAGTGTGAAACTCTCTCAGAACCTCCTCCCGTAAAGCGAATGGTACCATGGTACATCCTCTAAAAAGGATGTCATGCTCTACTCCAAAGGAGAAACCATCAGGTGCCTGCCCTGAGGATATCTGTGCACGCCGCGTCTCACAGTTAGCATCCCCACGCTGTGCCTCTCTGACCCGCTGTAGAAGTGGAGGAGTGACTATGAGAGACTGAAGGAAGGTTGCTTCATCTCTATCCACGAAGGATATCTGCAAAGAGGCTAGCTGCTCCGTCGCCTCCTCAAGTAGCTGAATGCCCGTCCTCCTGCTGAGGGCATCAGCTACTATGTTCCCCTTCCCAGGAGTATAGACTATCTCAAAGTCATAGTCCTGGAGGAACTCGAGACATCGCCGCTGTCTCAGGTTCAGGTCCTTCTGTGAGAAGATATACCTGAGACTATGATGATCAGAAAATACTGTAAAGCGCTCTCCCATCAGGTAGTGTCGCCATGTCTTCAGAGTGAAGACCACTGCTGCTAACTCCAAGTCATGGGTAACGTAGTTCTGCTCATGCGGCCTCAACTGACGTGATCGATAGGCGATCACTGCCCGCTCCTGCATCAGGACACATCCGAGTCCGGTCCCTGATGCATCACAATAGACTACGTACCCTACTCCCTCCTCAGGCATCCTCAAGATAGGTGCGCTGGTCAATCTCTATCTCAGCTCCTTGAAGCTCTGCTGACATCTGTCTGACCACACGAAGGGTTTCCCCTTCTTCGTCAAAGACGAGAGTGGTGCTGCAACTCAAGAGAAGTGTGGAACGAATCTCCGGTAGTATCCAGCTATTCCCAAGAAACTCTGAACCTCTGTCACGCTCCTGGGTGGCTCCCAAGCTAACACTGCCTTGATCTTCGCTGGATCCACTGCAACTCCCACCTCAGAGATGACATGTCCCAAGAAGTGGACCTCATGTATCCAGAACTGGCACTTCAAGAGTTTACCATAAAGCTGGTGCTCTTGGAGTGTGTCTAGTACAACTCTCAAGTGGTAGGTGTGATCCTCCTCAGTCGTCGAGTAAATAAAAATGTCGCCGATGAAGACCACGACAAATCGATCGAGGTATGGCTGAAAGATCATGTTCATGAGGTCCATGAACACTGCTGGAGCATTGTTACGCCGAATGGCATAACCCAGAACTCATAGTGGCCATACCGACATCTGAAGTCCGTCTTCTGCACGTCCTTGTCTCTAACTCTGAGCTGTTGATAGCCTGACCTGAGGTCTATCTTCGAGAACCACTGTGCTCCCTTGAGCTGATCAAAGAGGTCATCAATCCTCGGTAATGGATACTTGTTCCTCACTGTCACCTGGTTCAGGCGACGATAGTCAACACAAATTCGCAAGCTCCCGTCCGCCTTCTTGGCGAACAAAATCGGGGAAGCCCAGGGTGAAACACTGGGTCGGATGAACCCCTTGCCCTGCAAGTCCGCCAACTATACCCGTAGCTCTCGATGCTCGGCTGGGGCCATCCGATATGCTGGAGTCGATATGGGGGATGTCCCGGGATACAGGTCAATATAAAAGTCTACCTATTTGCGAGGAGGTAGCCCTGGAACGTCTTCGGGAAAAAGGTCCGCAAACTGATCCACGACTACAGGAAAACCAGTACTCCGCACGTCAACTGCTACTATGATGAGGCTAGCCAACTAATGAGTGATGGGCTATCCTCTCCTATGCAGAAGTCCATCCTATGCTGCGAAGGCTCCCTTCTCACCACTGATGGTGAACCTGCTCCTGTCGGTGCGTACACATCGCACCTTGCGCCTAAAACAGTCAATATGTGCATGGACCGTAGATAACCAATCCGTGCCCTAGATGACGGCGTAAGGCGTCGATGCTGCTACAAGAAGATCCCAGCCGAAGCTCTCGCCTCCTAGAGTAAGCTCACACTATCGGAACCAGTTCGTAATCATCGAGTCTTCTCCCGTAGGAGTCTCTAGCCGTAAGTATCGAGCCAACGACTCTGTTGGAATCTCCGAGCTCCGAACAAGGGCATCGGCTATGAAAGAGTGACTCGCTCCTGTGTCTATAAGTACTTCAGAAAGGGTGGAATAGACACAGATAGTACCTCAAATCATCTCGAGCGCGCTGTGGTCATAGGCCTCTGCTACCTGGAGCTGTGCCTGTCTCTGCCCGCCAGCTTCCTGTGGTCGGGGTGGACCTCCTAGTGGTGGTGGTGGTAGAGTCTCAATGCGTTGCCCACCACCTGCTGCTCGGCCAGCTCCCCTGCCTCGTCTGCCTCCTCCCTGCGGACCACCACGGTCGACCCTCTGCCTCTGCCTCGGTGGTCCCAAAACCGTCTACTACTCCTCGCCATGGCGGTTCGGGCACTCACGAGCCATGTGGCCCTGCCCGCCGCATGAGTAGCACTGTCTGCCTGTCGAAAGACTAGCTCCACGCTGTGTGCCCCGCACTGCTGAGCCAGTGTCCTGAGGTCGTCTTCCTAAGGTTCTGGTCTGCCTGGACCCCTGAGTCATCCGTCAACTGCCTGCTGTAGAAGACTCTGCCACATGCCGCCCTGCGGTGGGTCTCAGCGCTGGTGTAGACTCAGCAAGAAAGCTCTCAATCAAAAGGGCCCGCTCCAGTACTCCTGCCTGAGTCGGAATGCTGAGGGAGATCAGCGATGCCCTGATCTCGTGTCTCAAACCCTGCTCAAAGGTCCGGGACCAGAAGAATGGGTCCCGTACCATGTCGGTTGAGTAGTGCGATAGATCTGTAAATCTCACCGAGTACTAAGCGACCGACATGCTGCCCGGCCGTAGCTGAAGAAGCTCCTGAATGCACGCCGCACGGAGGGTGGCTGGGACGAACTCTGAGAGGAAGAGGATCTCAAAATCCTTCCCAAGTAGAGATGCCTCATCGTGCACCTAGAGCATCAAGATCCACCATTGGCCCGCTGCTGCGTGCAGTAGGCTCGCAGTGAGGATCACCATGAGGTCTGCTGGTGTCCTCACTATCCTGAAAACTCGTACGACTACCTCTAGCCAGTCCTCGGCTGCCTGGGGGTCCATCTCCCCACGAAACCTGGGCGGTCGTTGGTGCTGAAACTCATGCAGTTCTCTTAGGCGACGTGCATCGTCAGCGACTGGTGCTGGAAGTATCGGGGGCACGGCGGGTAAAGCTACCGCTGGTGCCACTGCTGAACAAGGGCCATGCACCGAGGCCTCGTCGCTCGGTGGGCTGTCATCACACTCGACTCTCGGAACCCTAGCTGGCTGCCGTCGTGGGGCCATCCTGAAAAGGAAACAGGTGCGCCATGGTCAGAACAGTATACCTGGTGAGCTGATATAAAGTAATCACAAAGAAAACTTGAAACACACACGCAATCTATGTTTTCGTGCATTAAGTCGGAAATCAGAAGTCAATGTCCTGGTGTACGGATACGTCGGCCGCCGCACCAACACTGGACTCCTTGGACTGATAACCACACTCAATATGCTAAACATTATTGCTTCACATAGAAAACATCAGAGTTTGTAGTAGAACCGAACTTCTTTAATACCAATTTGTCACGACCCGTCCTCGGGGCCCGTGTCGTGACTATCCCAAGCCCACCTTCCATAGGCCAGGGGAAAGCGACTAGCACCAAGGCGTAAATCCAGGTAAAAAGGGAAGGCATTGCTTTGTAAAGTAAACAAGCACCACATAGTAAGCAAGCGGAAAAGTAAACACTAAGTAAAAAACAGAGTACAACTGAAAGTGCGGAAAAGTAAATGGACCAGTATACAAACCCAAACTGAATGTAAAGTACAACTCGAAAGGGAAAACAACAACTGTAAAGTAAAACCTGCTACACCGATCTATCCACTGGAAATTCCACCTGAAGGGTGGGTACAGATAGCTCCACTACTCCTCGGGTCCCACCGTCCGCTCCGAGCATGTCCCGCCCAGTGGTCCACCTCCAGGTACCGTCATGCTATGCGTGCCTCAACCACGATCAAAGTTGTCTGTCGTCTGCAACCAACACAACGTAATGCGGGCATAGCCCATGCAGGGGTGAGTATAAGCTACTCATTAGGGACCCCGAGACCCCCCAAAGGTCTCCCAAAATCCACAAATGATAAACCACACAAGAAAGATACAAACACAAAGTAAGAACCGACTCTGCTTAGGTATATGCCCATACATATACCTAAGTCATCATTTAAATATGCTCCAACCTCCGAGCCCAAGTACAACTCAGTCCACACAGGAAAGTATACTTATTCCACACAGGAAAGAAAAACGTAATCCACACAGGATAGCACAACACAATCCACATAGGAAGGTAAATAGGATTCATCTCACACAGGTATGCATCTTCGAAGATGATAGAGATGATCACTGATCCATCTAAGTCGTCGGACCCACAAAGGATCGATAGGTACTAACCCCCGCAAAGATCCACACATGATCGGACCCACATTGGATTTGTAGGCATTGGTCCACACAGGATCGCTGAGTGCTGTAGTCGTCATCGTCTAATCCACTAAGGATCTTTGCACAGTCGTCGTCGCAGTCACAGTAGCAGTCGCAGCCAGCTCTAGGGTTCCCGCACATAGCAAGCTCGTTCGGGAGGGTCCGCTCCATGAGCCGAGAGGCGGATACATCAACTGTCACATAGTCCAGATTTGATGTATCCCAAAGTTCCATATCGTCAACGGGAACTCAACGCAACCGACGGCACGTCAATCGGAGTCCCGGTCTGAGAGTTGTTGGCTTTTTCGTTCTAGGGACCCGGTAGGTTTTTAAGGTAAAACCAACCCGACCGTACTACACCTGCGTCCAAACCTCGGGCGGAGTATTCTAAAAGATCCTACTCTCTAGTAGGAACACAACAAAGCTAACGGAACATCAATCGGACTTCCGTAGCTCAAGATATGAGCATTTCCGCTCCGAGGGCACGGTTGGTTTCGTGTACGAACCAACCCGGCCGAACTCAAAGTATTCCGAAACCATGAGTGCGATATACCGAAACGACCGCCTCGGTCCAAGGATCGTATCGCTGCTTACGGTGCGTCTTTTGGAGATCCGTATCCCTAGTTATGGGCATTTGAATACAAAACCGCTCGGTAACGGGGGTTTCGGGCCCGGGCCGTCCCAGCCCGAGACCCCCCGGTTGGCCCGAACCACGTCGACCCGCCCCGGATAGGGTTGACCCGGAACGGCATGGCCCGGCCCGGCACGGCGCGGCCCAGCGCGGCCTGGCCAGGTGCGCCAGTCAGGCTCAAGGCTACGCACTGGGCGCGCTGCCAGCTCGGCCTTCGACCGAGCTGATTGAAAAACAGGGGGCGCGTGCCCCCCATTGTGAAACCGTGGCCCCCACTCATTATGGGGGTCTGTTTGCTTGCCGGGGGAATTAAATTCCCCCTGTTTTTCTGCCTTCCGGCCGGCCTGACGTGGCCGGTCGGTTCTTCCTCAACGGGACCGGCAATGCCGGTCCCCTTCCGACTTCCGACACCGGCGGCCCGGCTGGCCGCCGGTCATCTTGTTCCGCCGCGGCCCAGAATCGGATGCAGCCTTCATCATCCGGCGTGGTGCGACGACACCGCGCCCCTCCACCGTGGCCCCGCTCTGGCCGCAGCGTCTTCGGTTTCCTTCGACGCGGCGCGGCGACGTTGCATCCATGAAATTCTTTCCACGGCGCGGCGCGACGGCGTCGCGCAATAATTTCCGTGCGATTCCCACATGCTGCGACGGCACCACGCCATCTCGTTCCATCCAAAAGAAACAATCAAGAACAAAGGAGGGGGGTTTGGTCGTGTTTGTGCGGTCTGGACCCCCTCTCGTTAAACGATAACATTTATTCATTTATCCTTGAAGTTCGACATTCTAGAATCAATAATGGAAATAATTGAACAAAACAACAACAATCCCCTACTTGATAAAAGATGTCGCACGTCGGGCGTCGCGGATACGGCATCGTTCCGTCAACGTTGGTGGAAGAAGCGCTCGGTGAAGTCGAGTCGAGTCGAGTCGAGTCGACACTCTCAGAATACTTTGTGGGCAGCGGTGCTTCCCTTCCTTTCTCCGGTTGAAGAAGGTAGAAGGTGTTGCTTCATGTTCTTTGGAGACGTGGATCGTTCTTCTTCGAGAGGTTGAAGGTCTTCTAAAAGTTCTTCTCCTCTCCTTAGTTCTCCCCACAAAGTTTATGCCAACCCAAAGAGAAGAATAGAATCACTCATTTTAATGTTGGAAAAATGATTTCAAAAGAAATAAAACACTCAAAATAATTATTTAAGTTGGTTTAATTAATTAAATGCAAAGTGTTGGCAAGAATTTCAAAAGACTGAAATTCAAATAAACCACACTTAACTCACCTCATTAATTAAACAAGTTGTCAAATTAATAAGAGAGGAGTTAAATGGGAGTTTCAATGGGGTGTTGAGGAGTTAGGGTTCGTGTCGGCCCCACCACACTTAATCCTCTCAAGGGAGGTTAAGTGGATGTGGGTCCCACCTCTAACCCCCTTTGGGAGGATATAACCAACATGGTTATAAAAATAAAATTTGTTACCACATTTTATTCAACTTCATTTTAATTCCCCCAAAACTAACTCTCAACCCGCATAAAACGCAACCTCGAAAAAGGTCTCCTTAAGTGAATATCGGCGTTGCGAGTTCATCGGTGCCCTCGGAATTCGATTCCGGGCACCGGTTCAAATGTTAGAAATTCCCACCCATTCGTTCACTGAACGTACCCGAGCCAAACTTCGGGAATTGATTCCGGGCACACCGGGCCTCAGAATTAGGAGCCGTCAGAAACCGCGCTCTTGTAAAATTCAAAAGAAAATTAAGAAAAAATTTCCCTTGAATTTTATGGGACCTTACATGGGTAACTACCAATATCATCAAACAATGTCATGGTTCTTGAACCCAAATCCGAAATATAATAATGGATTAGTTCATACCACATATCTATGTGAATTCCTTTTTAATATTTCATTATTTTCAATTGTATGATTCGATAAAAAACTACTAATGAAGAACAAAAGGAATTACTAATGAGGTTTACATATTAATTCATAATATAAGATAAAATTTTCAAACCATATTAGTTTTTAAAAATTGTTTAAGATATATATAATTACTTTTCAGTATTTTGTGGATGTTAGAATCCTTTAAAATTACTATATTTCCATCAGTGAAGATTTATTTTTGGATATTTTTTTGATGGTGTAACTGATGAATTTGAAATTGATCGAGGAATAAACAACAGGTGATGTTATTATTATGTAATAGAAACACATCAAGTAATAAAATTTTAATATATTCATGGACAATAAAATAATTCCACAACATTAGTAAAATGATGATGAAAATAAAATGTTATCTCATTACTTTCACATAAAATTAATAAAATGGTCTTCTAAATAATCACACATTTATTTTAATATGGCCACTAACATTTCATTTATGACTCACTTTCATGTGACCAATGACCTCTATAACACAATATAATTATTTACAAATATCTTTCTTATCCGTATATTCACCTTCCACAAGTGTTCTCCTACATAAGACATAATTCTTTGTTATTCCATATACCATTTTTACATCCATTAATCTCTTATAAATATGATTTTTTATTATCCATTTTAATGATGTATGTTTTCATAAATGAATTTTCAAATATCAAACCCCGGATTTTTTAGCATAAGAACAAAATGTGTGGATGCAATTTATTTACGAAAGGGAGAAAGTAACACCAAAAAATTATAAAATATGAAAAATGTATTTGATAGAATATATGTTACACACACCAAGGTAAGATTCAATTTTAGATTTAAAATCTGCAACCAAATACAATAAATTAAATATTTGTAATATAAACAATTACATTTAAATTTTCACATTTATGTGGTGACACCGGAAATGGCCAGATGAAGACACAAAAACACATTTTATTCAAGTGAAATTTTAAATCAAATTTTTCAAGAAAAATTACTTCATATATAGTACACATGAATCGTCTAATATATGTCCTTGATTCAAGACTGAATGAGTTAAATCCAATTAATTGTAAAACAATATAAAAAGAGGGTGAATAATCATGATGAAATATAACTACTATGAAGGTGAAGTAATTATGAAAAAATGGATGAGGTGTCTTGTAATGATATATATTATTCCAATTCACTTTCCATTTCTTGAATAAAAAATGATCAAGCTATAAATCCCCATGGAGGATGGTATGAAGGATTGGAAATCAAGGTGGTGGTGTTGGATTAAATAGAGGATGAAATTGGGGTAAACCCCATTTTTTGTTAGTGGAAAAAATAGTATATTTTTTATTTTTAAAGAAAATTATAGTAAGGTCACATGGTTTTTCTAAATATGTATCAACCATTAATATTACTCTACATAAGGGTAACAACAATTATGATTTGGTAGTATGGGTTGGTAAAATTATGTGCCAACAATTCGGTGATACTGGATATGTGGAAATAACCATGTAGATAGGTGAAATGTTTATAAAACTAAGCGCAACCCATGCATCTACCTATTTAAAATTTTATAGACATTATACATGGATATCCTCCTCTTATAAAAAATTTAAAAAACTATGAGATTCCACACTTTAGGGTCACATGGTTTCCCTTATAGGGATACATCATTTAGAAAAAATGTGGAACCCTATATATTTCTCTTAGAAGGTGATTTTCAGGATCATAAAGCTCCCAAAACTCATCTAAACTCAGGAATCCAAAACTATTCCTCAAACATCATCCCAAAAAATCATCTAATTCTTCAATCCTCAAATTTCCAATTCAATGCTATGTTTATTATTCATCTCATCCACCAAATGGAAATTTTTGATTAACTTTGATAAATCAATTCTTTCTAAAATACGGGACCATACAAACATTTTCTATCATACACCCTTCAAAATAGAATAATAAATTTTTTTTACATTAACACATTAAATAGAAAATAAATGGAGTTTCAATACACTTATTTAGGTATTCTAAAAAATCCCATATAATCAAATTATTAATCATACATTTTAAAATCCATAGAATTAATTAGCGATGGGTATATTTCTAAATAATGATTTCCTGTATTTTCTATGAAAATTATCTTATTCATATTATAACTTTTAACATCTTATATTATCTTTAATATAAAAATTTTAGACATAATTTTCCTTGTTCATTTATTGTCAGCAATTTTATATTATTAGGTAAACATTATCTCACTCAATCATATGGTCAGAAGAATTTAATATATGATAACATATGAATACATTAACAATAATAACATTTATAGATAGAAATGGACTCCTAGAGTTTGTGGTATAGTGTAAAATATTATATTTTAAAAGGAAAAAAAATGTTTTATAGAGTACAAGATACACAACACTATGCATAAAGGAATACAAAATTATTATTATAGGACCATTCTAACAATGAAATTAAATTAACATGAATTAATATTATATATGAAATCATGATATATAAACTAGAAGTACTCCTTATTAATGTATTGATTAATGATTATAAAATTATGCAATTTATTTTTGTAATGTCATTTTATTCATTAAATACAATTTTTATAAGAAATGAGTTTGTGTATTTTGTGAGAGAATTATATAATTAATTAGTATATATTTTATAAATTTTACATAATTAAATAAATATCATTCTATAATGTTTAATATCTAAATTATTTTATGGTTAAATGTTTAGATTTTGATGAGATGTTTGTTTTTTCAATGAAAAGTGGAAAGTGCTTATTTTTATTAAAAATTGTATTTTATTTTCAAGTATTTAAAATTTAAAAATTTAATATATATTTATTTTAAAAAATAAATTTCATATTTTTATTTTATATATTCCATTTTTTAATTTAAAAATAATTTAATAATTGAATTATGTATAAAAAAAATTGGAAATAAGAAAATTTTTTCCAAAAAAACTACATTTCATTGCATTTTGCCAAAATATTTTAAAATAAATTTCCAAAAAATAATTTTTCAATAAATATATAGATTACATATTATGTTATTATGAGGCCCAAATTTACTAAATACTTTTCTTTTATTTCTATAAAATACTAAGAGTATTCCTAGTAATTTCTATGGTCACTGTAATGTGAAAATCTGGTAATTAAGGGTAAAAATAAAATTCTATGGTCAAGAAAATGATTTCAAATCATCCAAAAAATTTATTATATGAATAATATTAGTCATTAATCATTCAGTTGTTGAATATATTTTATTGGGGGTCCATTTTTATGTAATTATAACATTTATAATATTTTATTTAAGGAAAAGTTAGAGATGTCATACTCAAATTTTTATTAACTATAAAAATTTTTATATGGGGCCCCATAGAAGATATATTTGACTTAAATTTTAATTTGAAAAATATAATATTTATTTTTATCATGTTTATTTATTTTAAATTTTTAATGAATAAATAATTAAATTAAATCTTACAAAATGATGATGATGTAATTATGTAATTAATGGAAATATCATTAAATGTTATTAAAAATATTAAATTTAATATAATATGACAAAATGAATAATATATATGAATTTTATAGAATATTTTAACATTATGTTAAGGTATAAAAATATTCAATTTGAAAATAATGTTTTTATACATATTTTTAAAATTCAAAGTAATGGATATTGTCAATATTGAAAATATTGATATTTTTAAATAAAAAAAATTAATTAAATGATATAAAATTTCTAAAATTAATAAATTCATTAAAATGATTAGGATATGGTTTAAATTTAAAAACATTATCCAATTATGTGTCAATTTTAATTTAATTATTATATTATTTTATCTCAAATAGTAAAAATCGTTGCTGATGCGATAATAGTTTAATGGGTTAAATAAGAGTGTAAAATAAATAATAATGGTAAAAATGTGACCTAAATTTATTTAATTTCTATTAGATGAGGGTATTTTTATAAATTATTATACTATTTTCAAAATAATATGTTTCGATCCTTTTTTAGTTTAATATTAATTTACATTAATTTAATATTTTGGGAAATTCCAAGACTGCCCCTCCATTGTTTTCTAAATGGGAAACCCTTCATCTCATTTCATCACACATACAAACCTATTTTTTCAATGAATATTTACACTAAAATTTTCAAATAATCCCCACCAAAAATATTCATCCATTATTTGTGGCACAACACCAACTATATTTTCCCAATATGTTATGTAACATAGGTTTTCAAAAGAAGATGAAGATAATAAACTTATGTGATGAGTTAGAAGTTAGACACAGTGTAAGATACTATATTACTAAAAATAATTTCTAAAATTTATTAAATACTTATATTTTAAATCATATTATTTGATTTCCATTTAAAAAAATTATTTTCAGGTTTTTATTTATGTGGACATGAATATTTTAAAAATGGGAATTTGGAATTTAATTCAAATATTTTAAAAAAAGGAATCCCCAAAAGGTTTTAGGAAAGATACATTATTTTAAAACTCATATTTTAATTATACTAATTAAATTTTTTAAAATTAATGTTTTTTAACTTATAAGAAAATGTAATATTTTCCTTCATTTATGGGGACATAATGATTTGAAACAAACCATACTAGATTATATGGTCATTTTAATAGAATTTTTTTTCATTTATTTGTATGAAATATTCTTCTAAAATAATAATTTTAATCATGTAATGGGTTTATGATGAAGGATTATTTTAAATAATATTTTATATTTCTTGAGAATTCATTACGAAGATGCGTGGTTACATTATAAACCAATGACATGTGTTTTTTTATAGACCTACAATGAATTTGGTAATGAGATAGGGTAAAATTAATATGACTCCCCTAGGACTGACTGACTGACGGAAAACTACCATTTTTATTGGAATAAAATCCATAGTACTAATGAAACACAAAAAACACATCAAGGTGGTCAAAAGTAATGCAAACCCATAACACCATTGGCAAAAAAAGTTCAACCCCTCCTTAGGAAATGCACCCAAGAAAAGGAAATAAAATATCCTCTGATCTGAGTAAGCCATAGACTCCAGATAATTCGCCACCATATTCCCCTCCCTCCATGTATGAGACACCATCATATTGCTACCCCTAAATGAGTTGCATTTTCTAATGGTGTATGAGATATGCCAATGAATATTACCCTTTCCAATAATTGCATTACAAAGCAGAAAAGAGTTAGACTCTAGCATTTGAACCTCAAGCTGTCTTTGACTACACATTTCCAGCCCCATGACCAAGGCCAGAGCCTCCGCCTGCAGCACATCACCTCGCCCAAAGAAATCCGTGAACGCTGCTACAACAGAACCCATATGATCTCTTACAACCCCATCATCGTGCATCTCCCACACAATTAGAGACCCATCCATGTTTAGTTTCAAGCCCTGTTGAGGGGGAATCCAACGTACCCATGATCCTTGTTCTAGATAGCTAGACTGAGGTGTGGTTGGAAGAAAAGGAACAAATGAACAAATGAACTCGCATAAGGAGCATGATTATAGTCCGGGAAGAGGCGTAGCAGATCGAGCAGGGTATTCTAAATTTTGAAATGGATGCTTAATTTAGATCCCAGTGCATCATTGTGTCACGACTCATTCTTGGCCTTCCAGATCGTTCAACATCCTGCAATCAGAATAATAGATCTGATCTTCTTCTTCGCATTGTTGGAGCCTGCTCCTCTAAACCGCGACCGAAAGAATTCCTCATTCTCCCCTCCACATGGAACCTAGCCAAAGAAATCCCCAAAAATGTCCAGATACCGACATCCCATTCACTCATGTAAAAGATAAGCTCCACTGTTTCATGGTTTGGGAGCCTATATCACCAGCACCTGGAAGCCAGATTCACGCCCATCTGCTTCAAATTTTCTTCAGTTGGCAGAGCCTTATTCCTCACTCGTTATATAAGGAAATTGTATTTAGATGTAAGATCCCTACACCACAGCTGAGTCCTGCACAGATATTCACCTGAAATATCTCTCATTATGGGCATAAAATCTTTTTTGGAGAAGATACATGACATTGAACCTTTGAAAATTTGTTTATCAGGGACATCACTTGAGACAATGCTATTGATGATATCAATTTTACCCTCATCAATAATAGCCTAAATAAATCTTGGATGACCACTTTCCTCTCTGAAGGACATGTTCGGGGTTGGGAATCCTGGGAAGTAAAGACTCTATGCCCCCCAATCTTGTTGCTAGAAATTGATATTCCCTTTACGCACTAACCACCTAGAGTGATGTTGTAGAATCTCCATGTAAGGGTGAATCACCTTCCAGATCCTGGAGGGTTTCGATCTCTAGGCACAGATTTACTTCTCATACATATCCTGCATAGTCCTTCCCCAAAGGGACCTACCTTCCATAGCCTCCCATGCTAGTTTGTCATGAATTCCCCTCATTGTTGAGAAAGAACTCATCAGATTAATACCCCCTTCAGTAAGATGCCTTGCAAGACGCTTCCCTCATGCCCAATGATGCTTTCCTTCCATCTGAACATCCCATAAAAGGATATCAAAATCTTATCCAAAATGGAGGACACAATATTGGGATCCTTCAGGGTGGAAATAATATGCATAGTAATGGAAACCAGGATGTTGTAATCTAAAGATATATGACCTCCAAAAGAAAAATATCTGTTTTTCCAATTGAAAAAATGACCCAAAAGTTTGTTAATGAGCTTATCAAAATACTGGACCCTTAGGGAAGGAGGAATAAAGGGAGCCCCGAGATATTCCATGTAAAAAAACATCACTCCATATTCAGGATATTCCCCACACCCCTCAAGATCCTTTCAGACACATTCGTTGATATGAAAAAGGTACGTTTTTCTATATTGACAACCTGCCCACTCCACTTGCTGTATTCCCCTAAATGAGAATTCAAACCTTGCACTGACTAGAAACTGCCATTAATAAAAATTATGGGTTATCTTCGAATATCAAATACGAAATCCCCATGGTGGCCGGCCTATTATGATAGTGGATGATTTTTCCAGTGGTAAATCCATGATTGATAAAGCCACTAAGCAAATTTTAGGAGATAGTGAAAAGAGTGGGAGATAGGGGATCCTCTTTCCTAAGACATCGACAAGATTTGAAAAATCCAAATTTCTTACCCATAAATGAAGAAGAAATACAAGCTGATCTCAAGCACAAGAAGAGTAAGTCAGAAGTCCGTATTGAAAACCCTATACAATTCAAGACTCTGAGCCCAAAACCCCATTCAACTCTATCATAGTCCCTACTCATATCTAACTTAGCCACCAAATTTCCCCCGAATGTTATTAATTCTGCTTACCATTTCGTGGGATACACCAATAGAACCCTTTATAGACCCCACTTTAATAAAACCATGTTGTTCCGAGGCCATCCAAGAATCCAAATGACGGGCTAGATGTTTGTTGAGAATGTTAGCCAGAGTCTTGTACGGGATGTTACACATGCTATTGGGCTGGTAATGGTTAACAAACTGAGGATTAAAAACCTTCAAAAGATGAACCATATTTTTGTCACATGCAATCCACAGGAAGATTCCCTCCTGTAAGAAGTATTGGATTTCTCTCACAAGATCCCCTTTTAGACAATCCCATGAAACCCTGTAAAAATAACTTTCAAAGCCATATGGACAAGGGGTACTTCCCGAGTTCAGGGACAAAAGTGCCCCCCGAATTTTGGCCTCTTCCAGAGTCCTCCTCAAAGCCTCATCAACACCCTCTAAAACACATCATGGAATCCCTCCAAAAAGATCAGAAACTCCTCACTCGTACCCCCTTCCATATTTCGATTGGGGTTAGCCAGTAAGGATCTGATAGACCCACTAATCAGTCCTCCTTCCTCATCACGGTCACTAGAGTAAGACCCATATTCTATTAGGAATTTTTGATGCTGAACCCTATGGCATTCTCTTATACAAACGTGAAAGTATCAATAGTTTCAGTTCCCCTCACGAAGCTATCTGATTCTAGATCCCTCTCTAGCCAGCCATTCTTGACGTAAGAGACTATCAGTTAGCTTGTAATTTTTTATCCTAATATCATTAAAGAAAACATCATCCCATTATAATTCCAACCACTTCTCCATGGTTTACACCTCTTTACTTATTTCAATCAAAGCCAGATCGCGAGCAGATATTTTCCTTATATAGGGTTGAGGAAGAGATTTAAGCTGTCTCAACTTGTTATTCAGAGTAACCCACAGATTTCCTCAGTGCTGGAAACCCCACGCTTCCCTAACCACATCAAGAAATTTAGGTTCCTCAATCCAAATTTTGGAAAACAAAATAGTCTCCACCTTTGGCATCCCGGTTCCCAAAGAAACACGAAGTGGCGAGTGATCGGAAAGGCAACGAACCAGATGAGGGTAATTATACAGTATATATGACGGTAATATCAAATGGTAGCCCTGTTCATTACATCATAAGTAAATATGATAAAAAAATCATTCACCAAGTATCTTATATGATTTAGTATTCATTCTTTGTTTTTATTGAAATATAATGTTCCTACATGGTTTTTTCAATTATTTTATGTTAAATTTAATGGTAATGTCACTTATTAAAGATTAAATGTAAAACGTTGTAATATATTATAGAGAATAAAATTATTTCAAAAAAACCTTTATTAGTATCATTTTTACTTTAATATATTAATAATAAAATTTATAGAATTTTTTTAAAGAAAATGGGATTTATTGGTATGGAGAGGTTTATTCATATCAGAAATTATTTTTTTGGAAATGAATATTTTTATAAGTATTTATTAACTAATGGTTTTTTTATTTTAATGTTCCTTGTAATGCTTTTGGTGATAAAAAAATGTTTAAATTTTTTTTTCACAAGGCTTAAGGGAAAATAAATACATATATAAGTTCATTATCATAATTGTGACGATTTATCATGAAAAAATTAGGTTTTATGTTATACACATTTTTATTAAAAAAATGGATACTATATAAAAGGGACCACTTTCACTCAATGGACGTAATTTGTATGATTTGTTCTGATTCTATAAAATACTAATCCAAAATCTTCCCTGTGAAGGATTGATATTGAATTCTATTATATAGTCACTAGAATATTCATCATTTAATGCATGGTCCTTATAGTTGGCACCATAGCAGTCTTTAGACGAATTTGGGGATGTGGATATTTTCTTGTGAGGTTTTTTAAGAACTTGGGCATCATGGGTTTATAATTTTATGTTTAATCATATTATCAATTTTTTGTAATTCCTTTTTTACACATAAAGGGATGAAATTTTATGGTGACTCAAGATTGTTTGGGTTACATTTATTTTTGAGGTAATTATGGTTTGAAAAATGTTTGGATGAAAAAATTTAAGGTATGAGTTAACATTTGAGGTTGAAAACGTCATTAATATTTACTATATTAGGGTTATTTTTTAGCATGTATCTTAAATTTATAGCAATCTTATATAAATTATCATTTTAGAGGAAATGTATAACCCAACGTATCTGGAAAGGGCACAACAATGGATCCCATAACTGAAGGGTGATAAGGGTGAATCGCCTTCCATAGGTCTAGATGATATCCTAGTTTGTATGTATTTTTCTTTATAGTTAAAATATTATATAGATGATTAATAAGTTCATTTTGGGAATTTATATTTTTTCAAATATTTTACCATTCGATTGGAAAATTATTTGATGTTATGTGGTCACTGTTAATTTTTAATATTTTAATTATTATGGGAACTCCATATGATGAAGATAAATATAATAATATGGGATTTTAGTTTAGGACTAATGGTTGAGTTTATTTTGAAAACATGTATTATTTTATTAATGAATTATTTTGATTCATGTTATTTATGGAAATGATTATCATACATATAGAATATGTGATTTAGGAATTTGGATTTTTGAAATGACACATTTAGAGTGATTAATTTCAATTTGGGAGACAAATTTTAAATTTATATTCAATGATTATGTGATCAAATTATATTTAATTTTACATCTCAATCAATTTCTAGACAATTTTAAAAAAATTTAAAGATAATTATTAAAGGATTTATGTTGAGATTTAGAAATTATTTCTGAATTCTAGAGATTAAAGGTGTTTTTCATCTTTTGAATGTTTTATAATTATTTTATATTAAATTATCATTACATAACCATTTTGGTTTTTGTTAATGTATAATGACATAAGAATATATTTTCATCGTTTTTTTGATTTAGTGATCTGTACATGTTGAATCCAATGCTTCGGGAAAGAAACATTAATCATAATTATTGATCATTTCAAACATCAGATGAGATTATAGTGTCAGTTTAGAAATGGATGGAACTCTAAATGTCAAATATTTATATTTACTCATTTTTTTGGATAGGTAAGTAATTTAAATCATTAAATCCATTAAAAATAACATAAAAAAGAGTTTTATTATTTTACTATTATTTCCTGAAAGTTAATGAAATTTTAATCCATTACAGGTGTATGGTTTTGTGATTTTTTACATTTTCATGACTATGTTTTCTATCACTCTCAATTAGTATGTGGGTGTTATATGTTTTCTTCTATTTCCATTGATTTTAATATGGAAACCTATAATGTGTTAACTTAGTTGAAATTCTTACTCCGACTTTTGTTCTCTTATTATATGAATTATATATTAATCTATTTTCTGATATGGGAATTTATTAAATGTATTTTTTAAAGTCAACCTATAGTTAACGAGAAAAAAATATACTTTTTATGGAAATTTTTTTTATAGGGTGAGAATTTAACATCCAATTATTTGAAAAGGAAAGATTGTGTTCGATTGGCAATATGATATGGAACAACGAGATTAAACTAACAAATTTTTTTTTATTATGTGAAGATTATTACCTAAGTGTAAAATTTGAGGGAATGAATAATATTAACTTAATTATGAAAAATAAAATGGTCCTACTTATTAATAATGTATCAATTAATTCATAGAAAATTACGAACATAATTTTATTGAAATCATATTATTATTCAAATACAATTTGTTCAAGAATTACATTTATTGTTTTTGTGATAGAATTATAGAATTAATTTACGAAACCTGCTAAAATTTTATATTGTGAAATTAATTTTATTCTTAAATAATCATATAAAAATTATCTTATTTTTATATTTTAATTATTTTCTAAAATGTTTTATTTTTGAATGTATAGTTAAAAATAAAAAATTTTAATGAAAATTTTATTTTATAATCAATTATTTATAAATTTAAATAATATTTTATAGTAGATGATGAAAATAATTGGTTCGTTTTTATTTATAATAATAAAATTATAGTTTTTCAAATGGAAATTCAACATATATTTTTTATAAAAACATTTTATGTTTAATGGGGAATTTTTTCACAATTGTTTTTTACAACATTTTTCAGATTCAAATTTAAATTAAATGATAAAACTTCAATGTTTGATATTTTTAAATATGTATTAAATTTTGGGGATAAACAGTCCAAAATTTAGTAAATACGTAACTTCTATTTTTTCAGAAATATGAATAGTAACATCAATAAAATATGATTCCACGTTAATGGGTATATGAGACAATTATGGATAAAATGAAAATGGTAAGCACTGGAAAATTATCGTATCTTTTACCTAAATTTAAATTGATGAGTAATATTTATCCATAATCACTAAATTTACATGTATATGGAATTTTGATTCTATTTTTTATTTTATTACGACATTTATAATATTTTATATATGGAAAATCCAATGATGCCATCAACATATTTTTAATAAAAATAAAATATTTAATATGTGTTTATCCGATGGATATATTCAACTATAAATAGTAATTTTAATTATTTATGATTTCTTGTTATCATGATAATTTGTTTTTAATTTTAGTGAAGTAATTGTTACCTAAAATTATTACAAAATTTTGATGCAATATTTATTTATTTACTGAAATATAAAATAAATATTGTCAAAAATATGAAAATAAAAAAAAATTATGTAATTAATTTAATCCAAGAATTTTTTATATAAAATAAACATTTTATGGATTTTAGAAAAATATTTGGTTCGAATTTAACTTGTTTTGTTGATATTTATTAAATTCAATGAAATTAATATGGTCAAAATTTACATTAATTATTTAAAAGAAATAATTTATTAAATTATATGAAATTATTAAAAATATTTTTTATGGCCAAGGTTATAGTATATGATTTTAAATATTAAACACTATCCTATTATGGGTCATTTGGAATTTTATTCTGATAATATTGACCCTAAATAAATAAATCAATGTTTTCATGGTAAAATTTAAAGGGATTAAATTGGAGTTAAAAATAAATGATAAGGGTATAAGAGTGACCAAAACATATCCAATTTTTATATTATGAGGGAATAAAAACCAATAATAATTGTATATTAAAAATTAACTTGTTTGGAGATATATATAATTGAAAATAAATTTTTATTAATTTTATATTTTGAGAAATTACAAGAGGGCATGCCCAAAATCATATAAAAGGGAACATATTATTCTCATTTCCACGAAAATAAAAACATATTTGGTTTAGAAAATATCCTCCAATTTCATTCCTAAAATCTATATACTAACTATAGATTCCTTTGTTGATGAATAACACCATCCATAGTAGTATTATCTTATTTTGAAAAGGAGGTTGTATGAATAAGAGGAAAATAAAGAACATACATGATGAGTTGGACTCATGTTAAAGAGTATATTTAACTAAAACCCCCATTTAAAATGTTTGAAAATATTATTTTATAAATTATTCTCCATAATTTACTTGTTTCTAATTTTTTATGAAATTATTTATATACAAAATAATATTACTAAAAGGTTATTTTTTTAATTTTTCTCTGTTGTTTTAAAAAAAATTATCATATTCGCAGATATATGTAAGAGAAATTATATTAAAAAATATTTTTAATGTTTATTTTTAAAAATTAAAATTGATTATTTTTTAATAAATGTGAAACAAGAATATTTTACCAATCTCATGACACCATAGTGTTTTGATTTTTCTACGACATTACATTGTTAGTTTCTAAGAAAATGTTTTCCTTTTTATGTGTATAGTATTATTTTAGAATATATGTTATCCTCAATGAATGTTTTTACAGTGAATAAATTCTTCTTTAATGATTATTTAGTATTTATTAGTGAATTATTTTTTGTAAAGGTTTTGTTTGATATAAATCAATGATTGGTTGTTCCATGATATCCCTCCAATGCATTGGGAAAAGAGATAGAGTTACCAGATTTGGTTCTAATTAAGAGATTATAAGAATATATTGTGATGTTTATTTAAATTGTAGCTATGATCATTACATCAAGGTACAATTATGACAGTTATTTCACGGTATCCATGAGGTTCACATCATATAGTAGTCATGAGGGTTACATCATACGTATACATGATAATAAAACGGTACTCCATGTTACCATTATGTTATATTATGATTTTTATTTTTTATAGAAATTTCATATTCTCACAATGATTTTCAATTAATTTATTTTCAATGGATAGTAGATGTTACTTTACATGGGTAAAAGTATAAATTTTTAGAATAAATTAAAAATAATAAAATTGTTATCAAATAAACATCTAAGAGGATCGTTATTCCTATTATATTTATCTACAATCTTTCATGGAGATTTTGGGGAAGAAAATATGATTTTCTATATTGGAAAATGGTTATATTTTGGACAGATAATATTGTTTATGGAGGATAATTTTGATAAGTATTTATGGACTAATGGTTTTTCTATTTTTTTATTTCACTAACTAATAATATTTTTTCATCTCATATTTTAAAATTATTTTTACAGTTTTTAAATGAGTGTAAGTAAATGTTTTATGACCTAATAAAAATTAGATATATTTATCAAGAAAATAAATTATATTTTATTTAATGAAATTATTTATGAAAAAAATACCATAATGAAGTTTCCACTTATAATGTATGGTTTTACATTGTAATATTTTTCCTAATTATCTTAAACAGTTACTGTAAACGATATTTTGGAATTAATGATATTCAATTCTAGTATATATTCTTTTGAATATGTAATGATTGTGTTTGTGTTCTTATATTAGTATCATTGTTGGGTTTAGAAAAATTAAGATATTAGGAAGTTTACCAGTGGGGCTATCATATGTGTTAGGAATGACATTTGGGATTTATAATTTTTGGGTTAATCTTATAGTCAATTTTCTATAAAATCCTTTTTAGATTTTTTTTTCAAATTGTAAGGTCACTATTGATATTTTTGGATAAATTTATTTTCGAAGTAATTATGATTTAAAGCATTTTTTGTTAAACAATGAATGATACAATGTAATATTTGATATTAAATAATTTATACAATTTTTAAACTTTTATGGTTACTATTACAGTGTTTCCCACATTTCTAGTAATTTATATAAATAATAATATTAAAATGGATATCCCATAGGTTAGGTTATAACTCGTTGCATATGGTAAGGCAATGAAAATTTAACCCACAACCATAAGGAGAAAATGGTTCATGGAATACTTTTGAAAAATGTCAATTCCCTATTAAAATGTACTTTAATATTTGGTGAAATTATTTGATGGATGGATGATAATTTTGTTTCGGGAACATATGATTTATAACGATGTTAATATGGGGATTGTAAATTTACTAGGTGTTAAATGATTAATGTTATTAGGGATGACATTCACTATTTGGGAAACCCTGTATAACTATTTTAAGCATAATACTTTGATAATATATGGGATTAATAAATGATGAATTATTATCTATAGAATATTTCATTTAATTGTGTACTTTTTGTGATTCGGGCAATTTATGGAAAAGGTTAGCATACATTGAGATTATGTGATTTAGGATATTACATTATTATTATGAAACATTATGATTTATTAAAGTTTTTGGAGAAAATTTTTAAATTCCTATTATATGTTAATATGTTCGAATCCTTTGGAATCTTCTGTTTCAATCATATTATAGACTATTTTTTATGAATTTTAAAGATAATTATTAAAATATTTACTTTGAACTTTAGATATTACTTTTGAATTCAATATATTAAAGGTAGTTATTTATTTTTTTATGTTTTAGTCATTTTGGGGGATTATCATATATTATCCTACCCATTTTGGGTTTTTAATTCCTCAATATCGAGGTAATATATTTTCATCCATTTTTGGATTTAGTGATCCATTGATGTTGACTATAATTCTTCAAGGATAAAAAATTAATCATAAATACTCATTGTTTGGAGACAAATATGTCATTATTGTAGAGATTTATTAAATGATGACAATATACATTTTATATGTGTATATTTAATGATGTTCTTAGTTAGAAATGTAATATAATTCCTTAACTCTATAGACTGGATATTGAAAATAAAACTTTTCCATTTTTTTCCTACCATGAAATCAATGACATGTTAATACTTACATATTTGTAGATTTTCTATTGTTAACATTAATATTAAAATTATATATATCACTCTATATTAGTGTGAGGGTTTTACCTTTTCCCATCAATTTCTATTTATTACTACATGGAATCCTATAAATATTATATTTGATGACCTTCATACTTCTCTTAAATCTCTTATTGAGTGAATTCCTTATTAATCAATTTTCCAATTTGGAATTTCAATAAATGTAATTTTAAAAGAAAAAAAACATTTCTCAATACCAAATTCAAAATTGAGATGATGAAATTTTCAAAAGGGCTGTTGAATGTTACATTTCACAATTTTAAAAGGAAATACAATGCTCGATAGCATACAAGATAAGCATCACTGAGATTAAATGAAAAATTAATTTTTCTTCTATGTAAATATCATAACCTAGTAGATAAATTAGTGTTAATGAATTGTATTGATTTAGATAAGAAATATAAATTTTTTATACACATTAATAAATTATTAATTATTTCTATAAACATTAAGGACATATTTTAAGTAAACCCATTTTATTCATTAAATCCATTTGGATGAAAATGATTTGTGTTGATGATTAAAATAAATATTATAAATGATTTTTAAAAATATTATAATATTTTTAATTAAAAAAATATATAATTTTTAAATCTGTATTTACAAATTATATTATGTTGAAATATTTAATGTTTTCCCAAAATTTTTAATTTTCTATTGAATAATGAAAACTGAAGAGTTTTATTGAAAATTGTATGTTTTCTTGTATTTAGAAAGTCATATAATATTTAAATTTTCTTTAGAAATATATTTTTTTTTACTTTTTATTTTATATAATCTTATTATATTTTTGTAAGTTTATTTTTTTCTTGAATTTCGTATAAAAGCGGTTTACATTTAAACTCTTATTTTCCAAAAAAGTTGTTTTTTGGTTGCGTTTTTTCAATATAATTTTAAAAAATAATACTAAAACATATATTATTTGAATTTTTTGAAATGTATCCCATATTTTGAATCATTGTACATAAATTTATTAAATTGAAAATTATTATTTTTGTACAATATGAATATTATCCTAATAAATTTTTGTTACCTCGGTAAAGGGTAAATCTAGTAATTATGGTCAAAAGTATATTGACAAGGACTAGAAAATGACCCTAAGAAATGCCCCTAATTTACTACAAGTTTAATTTTCATCCTTAATAATATAAAATTAAAAATTATTTCAATTGGTTTACATATATAGGTGATTATGAAATTTATAAAATTATATTTAAGTAAAATTCATAGATTTTACACTCATACGTTTAATAAATATTAATTTACTAATATGGGGATATCCAGAGGTTATATTTGACTATAAGTAGTAATTTTAATGCTGGAAGATTTATATTTATCATGGTTATTTATTTTTAAATTTTATTGAAAAAATAATTACATTAATTTATTATAAAATGTTAGTATATTTATTATTTAATTAATAGAAATATAAAATTAATATTACAAAAAATAAAAAAAATACTACATGAGATAATTATTGAAATCCAAAAATTAGATTTATTACTTATATTTTTTATGGATGTCTGAAAATACGTTTTTTGATGTAATATTATTTTGTTGCTATTTATAATTTCCAAGTTTATCAATACTGTCAAAATTGGCATTATTGATATTTTAGAATAAATAATATTTTATTAAATAATAAAAAATCCCTAATAAAACTATATTTCATTGAAATGATTAGCATAAGGATAAAAATATAAAACAAGATCCAATTACATGTATTTTTTAATTTTACATTAATAATATTGAACCTTATTGAGTAAAATCAATGTTGTTACCGTAAGAGTTAAAGGGGTTAAAAAGAGTTAAAAAATGATATGGGAATAAATGTGATCTATTTTTATCTAATTTTAACAATAAAATTGGATCTAAACCCATCATTATCTTATTTTATAAAAAAAAATAAGTTTTTAGTATTTTTAATTGAAAATTAATTTATATTAATTTAATATTTTGATAAATTCTAAGAGCGCCCTCCCTTATCTTATAAAATTGAAGATCATCTTCTCATTTCATCACACATAAAAACCTATTTGGGATGGACATGATCTTCCCAAATAACTTCTCAGGATCCCTAACCATCATATAGAGTCTTTAGTGGAGTCATAAAACCAACCTTAGTGGTTTATGGATTTAAGTAAGGGGGGATGTCTGAAGAAGAGGATCATAAAGGTCATATACAACGAGTAAAACTCAAGTATATATTGTTTAACTAAATGAATATATTAAAATGTTTTAATGATATTTTACCAAATAAATATCATTAATTTCCATTTTATGTAAAAAAATTATTTATTTATTTATATGGGAAAGAATATTTCAAAAAAGGTAATTTTGGAATTTCTCTCCATTGTTTTTAATAAACGATTTATGTATTGATTTCTGTAAGATAATTTTTTAAAAATACATTTTCAACGTTTCTTGTTAAAAAAGTATAAGGGAATTTTACTTATAAAAATTGATCATATTTTCCATCTTTCATGATTGCTTAATCTTTTTAAGCTTTCTCTATAATATTGAATGGTTAATTACAACTAAAACATTTTCCTTTATATGTGCCTATAATTATTTAAAATCAATGATTTTCTTCAACGAATGATCTTATTATTCAATAATTATTTCAATATGATTATTTTATAGTTAAGGGGAATTTTTTATGGGGATAAGTGGATATGTTATAAAGTAATGATTGGTGGGTTTTTTATTTCCCTCAAATTTTTTAGTTAAAAAGATAGATATTGTCGATGAGGTTTCTCATAAGTGATTATGGGAATATACTATAGTGGTTATTCCAATTGAATATTTGATGGTTATATCCATGTATATCCATTAGGGTTATTTTATTGTATCCAAGAGGGTTAAATCATAAGAATATATGATGGAAAAATGAATTCATATGTTACCTATATAATTTATTATGATTTCTATTTTTTATAAAAGAAATATAATTTTTTTAAAAGATATGATAAAGTGTTTATGTTCAATGGAATGCTGATGTTACTTATTGAGGGTAGAATGTATAACTTCATGAAAGTTTTGTAGTATTGTAATTTTTTTTCAAGTAAACTATTATGAGTATCAATTTTACCATTATTATTTTGGGGAATGTTAAATGTAATTATTTGTGAAAAAACTTTATTTCATGGGAATGAAAAGGAATATTTTTTTCCGAAAGAATATTTTTGGAAAATAAATATTCATATCTGTATTTATTGGTTAATTTTTTCATTTATTCTTTTTGGTTCCCTTGCTGAGTTTTTTTTCTCATCTTATTTCAATTAACAAATTTTATAAGGTCTAAGATAGATTATGGAATAGTATTTTATAATTAAGAAAATTTTGAGGATTTATCATGAAAAGAATTTTTGATTTACCTTAAAGGATTTTGGTTTATGAAAAAAATTAATAAAGTGTATAATTTCCACTTGTATTTTATGTGCTTACTAGGTAATAGTTTTCTTAGTTATCTAAAAATATAAACCTAAAATATCACTTAGAATGAATTAATGTGAAATTTTCTCTAAATTCACTAGAATATTTAATGGTCAGGTTTGGGTTCATATATATTGAAATTCTTATCTACTTTATGTGTTGAGACTAATGTTTTATGGGTCAATTTATATTTAAATCAATCATAACATATCTTTAATTATTTATTTATTCCCTAAGAATATTTAATAACATTTCATTAAATTTAAATAAATTATAACATTGTAAGGAATTAATTTAACATAAATATTATTTCTAAAAAACATTTCTTAAGCTTCTACTCTTAAGATTTACATTCATTATGATTTTCATTTTTAGAGGATTAATTTAGAAATTATATTTTATAATGATTGTGTTATACTATAACGTGAGTTAAATTTATTATATTAGTATCATGTATAATATTTCAACATCATGGAATATTAATGATAGTTATCCAACTAAAATTAATGACTCTAAAAATTACATACATTTATTGATACAAGATCCTAATATCAATATGAATTACATACGTTCTATCATTTAAATATTCCTCAATTATTTATATAAGAATTCATTTTAATCCTAATAGATCAAACTCATTTATAATTTATTGGATATCATTTTATCTAAATCCATCATTTGTATGAACTGGACATCACTCCTCTTATAGCCTCCTTAAGGGGTTCCCAAATCAATGTCAACTACAAAAAACTCCATGGATAATATAACAATATAAATTCAAGGGGAACTAATATTATGGATATTAAAAACAAAAAATAAAATCCATAGTATACTATATCTTTATTTCATTATATAATTAATCTGTATACACTCATGTTGAGGACAAAAGACCCCAATGAATGATCAATTTCTAGAAAAATCACAATTTGGACATAATATCATAGTTAGTATTTGTGGATTAATTTTCCTTTTATAGTCTCCCAAATTTAATATATATAATATGAATATTTTTTGTAACTATTTTATCTTATTGATTTATTATATTATTCAGTTTCTAGAATTTTATTTTTATAGTCTATATTATATTTGTAAAATTATAGTGTTCACAGCACATTAATGTACATCTCTTTACAAAACATATAGTCTGTATCATAATACCAAAATATAATCAAATGATATTCTAACAAATTTTAATAAATAAAATAAAAAAGGTATATGAGATATCAATGCAAAGAAATTACATAATCTGAGTTCGCTAATCTTTACATGTGTATACTTGGAGATATATATATCCAACCACAGTCACTACAATTCATGTAATGATCAATAATTTTATAAATGAAATTTCCTTTCCTAGAATTATTTTATATCATATGAATCATATAAAACTATTTAGATAACATAATTCAATCATTATAAATAACGAATAAATGAAATAGAAGGCATTTGTATATATTAAGAATCCAATTCCAATGAAATGGTAACTTACCCATAAGAATAGTAATATAAACACTACAAATAGTAAATCAGTCTAATAAATAGTAACCTCACCCATGAAAGTATTAATATAATTTTTTAATCCCATAAGTGACTATATAATTTAATTATATCGTTGTAAAAGTAAGTTAATATTTTAAAAAATTATTATAATGGTATATGTATTTTTATAAGTCAAAAATATTTAATGAATTTTTTTAAATTAATATAATTATTTAAAATAAAATTCATTTCAGAAAATTTATTATAAATCAATATTTCTAGGTCTTATTATTTTACGATATTTTTTTGAGACCATAGTGAATTTTTCAAAGTGTTATAAAATCTGTTTTAAATTTAAAATATATCTTTTTCAATTAAATAATTATTTTATTTAAAAATTAAATTTCACATATTTAGAACGTTATATTGATAAAATGGAGTTAGTTTATAGATTCTAAATGTTGAAATATGTTTATGGTTAATTTTTCAGATTTTAATAAAATACATGAACTTTTAAGGAATAATAAAATATAGTAATTTAGAGCATAAATATATTACAAGCTAAGTAAACAATTACATGAGTCATGGGTGATGTAATAACCCATGGTACTATCTAAAATGCACTTATAACTGCCTATATTAACATGATGAAAAAAATTTATTTTCTTGATATGAATAATAAAATAAAAATAGAATAATGAGAAATCACCCCTCTCCTCTACTATAAAAACAACCCCTCACCACCTTTTCTTGACCCCCATAAGCCATGAATCATTTCAATATTATGACCAAATCCCTTACATAGTCTCCCCTCACAACCTAGAGAATATTCTCTTGCTAAAATTTCAAAACCCCTTTCCCTAAGAAGGTTCTCAAAGATGTTAATTCAAGAGGTAAATCATCTTCCTTTTTATTTCATTTTAAATTTACATTAATTACTAAGCTTATCATCACATACATTGTCCAAATGATCAATATAACACCATAAAAATATATATAATATAATGATATAATGTTTATTTAAGAACTCTAATCTTTCCCCTTACTCCCTCTCGTTTATTAAAAAAAATTAAATCATCATCCAACAGGTGCGGATGTACAACCTTCGTGGATGATGAACCTTATTTAATAAATTTATCCTTCAAGATTGATCATGGAACTATTTTTATGGTTTAACCAGAATATATTATATGTATTATAACATATTTAATTTTCTATAACTTGCTTATATACATAATAATATTTTACGTGAAAAAACTAATTCGAGATGATCAAAATACCGCTATAAAATTCTATATGATTGTCACAAATCATTTATCTAATTACTCATCTTAATTCAATATAATGAACTTAATTATATAAAAAATCAATCTTATAGATCTTAATTAATATTATATAAACTCTATTATGTAGAATTATACCCACTAAACATAATGTTTTATAGTCATATATAAGTATATTGATCGTGAAAACCATGGAATCGAATGCTAATGAGCGATAAAATTGAATCTTATAACTCATCAAAAAGTCCATAAATAAAATTAATAAAATTATGAAAAATTAATTTCACTTAGATAAGGTTATTAATTAATTAATTAATTAATTTAATTTAATTATCCATGATATTGTGTTCAAGTACAGAAATCATTCAGACATAAGGTCACAATTTAAACTAGAACCTCCATTTTGTAGGGTTACAATTATTCTCTACGTACCTAAATAAAATTATTATTATACTTATTTACTCCTAATAAATTCATTTTTAATGATATATATATTTTTTCCAATAATATTTCTTCTTTAATTTATGGTTGGTTACTTTTTTTAAAATGATCCTTCAAAAATTCATCACAATAAACAATCTCGATTCAATAAAATTTTCAAAAATTATAACATATTTTCACATAAACTATATAATATGTTTTAATCCACTATTATTTTTCTATAATAATTCATTTTATTTTAAAAAAAATTCCTTTTTCCAATTCTTTTTTTATTCAAATATTTTCCCAAAAGAACTCTTCTTTTCAAAGTAAAATTGTTTTTCTCTCGAGAATTTCTCGTTGATTTTAGAAGAGTATATTTTTTTAATTCAACAATCATATATATTTTTATATTTAATTGGGGTTAATATCTTATGATATAATTCACTATATTTTGTAAAATTATTTATAATCAATTTTTCTATATATTTTATATTTTTGTACAATTCACCTTATTACTAATAATGGTTAGTGATTATGTCAACAGATTGGGGAATGTTATTCAATTTTCATATGTATATGTTGTTTATGTTTATCCCTAAACATATAATGAATTCATTGGAATCGGTTTTTGATATGTGGTGCCCTATATTACCTCTATATTCTTCAGTAAGGATCTTGAGAGAAAATTGATATAGAATTTTCCAAGGACTTTTCTATTTCAAGATATTGGTTTGGCTATGACCTTAATCATTTTTAGTTTTGTTGGCCAAGGCCTTGATGATTTGGTTCAGATTTCCCGCCTTATGAATTCACTCACTATGAAATTGTTAATTGACATTCCATGTGGTTATTATACTTGTTTAATAACATATTTTTGTTTTATTATGGAATTATTTAATCATTTTTTATTCATACCATATTATGTTCATGTTTATTTTTAATTGTAAGTGTACTTTTAGTTATTCAATATTCCATATTATTTATGATTACACTCAATTTCTTACTCTTTGTGAGAATCTAAGTTCACTCCTTTATTATGTTTTATTTTTCCATGATGTGAAGAAGTATATTATGGATGAATTGAAGGGATAATATCAGATTTTTTGATGTTTGCAATGGAATTTGTATATTGTATTCCATTTCACATTGTAATGTTGAACTCATGTATATAATTTCTTAAAAGCTACTAAACTATTCAGTCCTTCAGGATGTGTCTTCTTTGTTTATATAACAATGTATTGAAGTAAAACATAACTATCGAAACTGGGGTCAGGGTTTTTACAGTTGGTATTAAAGGAAGCTTTGTAGAATCCTTGGAAAATAGATTTAGATTAGGGAAAAACCCTATGATATTCATTATAGATAAGTTTACACGAATATCTAGAATTTTGGTAAGATAGATATTCTGTGGATATTCCTAGAAATACATCCTTGTGAAGATACTATATGTGGATATTTTTCTGTCGTATATGTACCTTGGGGTAACAACACTAACAAGGTGTTCTGAGCTTGACTTGGGCTACCTGGTACACAAAACTGAGATTTACTGCGCACCTAGTTTTCCAATCACGAACGAATATTCTTGGGATAATTATCATTTTATTTATGAACCATTATAAAGGATTTATTTTTAAATATATCCCCAAATAAACCATTCATATGATTATGATATTAGAAATGAATATTATTTCAATTTATGTTAATAATTTATTATATTCGATAAAATACATTATGATTCATAACCTAATTCAGTGTGTCCAATTATATAGAAATGTCACCTAGTGGATACAATGGAAACCGCATAAACACATGTATCATATGTTTGGATTTCACTCCTACGCAAGATAATGATATCGGTATTGGAGATATGACTAGTTCTAAGAAACATATAACTATAATAGGTCAACTAACATAGGTTATGAAAAATAACATCATCCATATTGAGAATATCGATCATCAATATTGAGGAGTAATGTAAGGTGGGTTAATGGGACAACAGACTCCATCATTCAATGGGACTAAAAACGATTTTGTAGTTTGTAGTGGCTATGTTCTATAGAGAAGATTTTTCTCACTCTATGTTTTTTTGAAAGGGATAAGGATACCAAGTAATTTTACCACCTCACAGGAGTTGTGGATCATTGGTGTTCATTAACATAAAAATCAAAAGATGAGGAGGAAATTGAAGAATGTAACAGAAGGATTTTATTGAAATTTTACTAGAAAAATATTTTCTTTGTGAGAAATGAGTTCTTATGGAAAATAAATTATTAAGTCTTAGACAGAAAAAAAGTTATAATTATGCAAATTATGAAGTCAACATTAACATGTTTGAAAGGAATACCACAAACTACATACATAATTAAAGAAGACCGATTTATCGATTCATTGATATTTTAAAACCATTCATCCAAAGGGAAATAGTCTCCAAAAGTTTATCATCATATGAATTTATTATCTCATGAGCTACCATGAAGGAGAAATAATTCTCTATGTATTACTAATTTTAGAGGAAACAAGGGAAGAAGAGTGTATATGAGGATAGAATGTGTAAAGGGATGAATAAAAAGGTTAATTTCCCAACATGTGATACTTATTAAAGGTAATACCCTATTTATTATATAAAAGGAAAAGGATTATGGGACAAGTGTGGATAAAAAGTCCCTCAGATGGTGTTTTTTTTGAAATAATGAAGTTATCAATATTCAATGCTATAATTATAGTGATATGGGACACAATGCAAATTATTTTCCAAAGAGTTAGTGAAATGTTATTCAAAAAAGGCCAAGGGAGTAGGGCTATGTTTTATATGATCAAAAAATATAATTTTGAAATTATTAATGATGTGGTGGTAGGAACTTTAATAATTTTCTATAACATAGCCAATGATTAATTAGATTCTGGATCATTGTGTTCTTTTATAAAATCCCAACTTGCTCATAAAATTAGACACCTCTGTTTTGATTTAATAAATGAGTTTTCACTCAAACATTCTAAGGTAAGTATCATAAAAACAAAGATGTATTGATCTGTCCCATTTATAACCCAAAAACATGCTTTATTTTCTGACCATATCGTCATACACATGACTGATTTTATAAAATACGTGGTATGAATATGCATTCAAATTATGATATAAAGATCTACTGAAATAATATGGATGTTATAGTTTTTTAGAATCATGTACAGTATATTATCTTCTGAGAACAAACATTTCCACTAATTATTTTTGACATCCTCTCCAAAATTCTCAAATGAAAGCAATTCTTGGTGATGATGTTAATCAAATATCTATGGGCGGGGAATGAAATCATCAAATTCAAGATGTTTCATTTTTGAAATACTATATTGATGTATTTCTATAGGATTTACTTAGAAATCCACTGAATAGTCAATTATTTTTATCTATTGAATTACTTCCTAGTGCATGGCCTATATCAAAGTATATTTATAGAATGACCACATTAGAATTAATGGATCTAAGGAAAAAATAAGAGGAGTTGAGTTGTAAGGGGTTAAATCCCCTTTGTCTTCTCAATAGGGATATCCTATTCAATTTTTTAATAATAAAGATGGATCTATAATGATATGCATTGACTACAGGGAAATAAATTCTATTATGATAATGAACAAGTATACTCTCCCTCGGATTGATTATTTATTCAATCAATATATAGGAGTCCAATTTTTTTTTGAAGATTTACCTATGATCTGGATATAATCATTTGTGTGTGAAGAAGGAATATATTCCAAAGACAGGATTTCGAACCATCTATCGGAATTATGAGTTTATAGTAATTCCTTTTGGGATGATTAATGCACCTTCGCTTTTCATAGATCTAATTATTAGAGTTTTCATGGAATATATTGATTTTTTTTCATTTATTAATGATATATTGGTATAATAAAAAATAAATTTATCACAAGAAAATAACACGAACATTATTAGAAATAGGTATAGAAGAAATGAGTTATATTGGATGTCTAAAATGTGTAAATTTTTGATTGAAATAGTTTCTTTTCCTGGCCATATTATTTCTAAGGATAGAATCTTAGTTGATCTCATGAAGACAACAACTATTTAAGAATATCCCACACCAATAAAAAAATTGATTTGTGTAGTTCTATTGGTTTAGATGTCTATTATTGTCGTTTATTAAAGAACATAACCCAATTAGCTAAACTAGTAACCAAGATTACATGTGAAGGGGTTAAGTTCGTTTTGAAAAAATTTGTAAAGAATGATTTTATTAATTAAAGAGGAGATTAGTGAATTATATAATCATTAATCAACCATCGGGAAATGTTTGATTTTTAATTTATAGTGATGAATAAAATAGACGACATGGTTGTGTCCTTATGCGTAATTATAGATTTTTTCATATAAATCAATGTAGTAAAAGATTAATCAAAATTTCTACCAAACACATGATATTGAGTTAGCAACAGTAATATTTTCTCTAAATATTTGGAATAACTATATCTATGGCGAGAGATGAGAGATATATATAGATCACAAGAGCATGCAATATATCTTCTCATAGAAATAAATCAACATGAGAAAATGATATAGCTCAAGAGACAAAACAATTATGATTTTCTAAATCAATATAAACCAAGAATGTCAAATAAAGTTTTTGATGAATTGAGTATGAAGGATCATGTGGTTTTATGATAATGGGAATTTTTAAGGACCTCATGTATATGGATCTAGAAAATATGGACGTGGGAATTATCAAATAAGGATAGTTATAATTACTTTCTGAGTTGGTTTCTCAACCATTATTATTTGAAAGGATTACATGTTCTCAGTCTGATGGTGATAATTATCTAAATACAATTAAATATTTGAATGATGGGACGTTGGCTGTCTTCATGTATGGGGATTCAATTTTGATATTTCGGAAATGATGTGTTTTACCTCTATACCCGATCTAAAAACTAGTTATTGTATGATGCCCATAGTTTTAATTTCTCTATACACTATGTTAGTACTGAAATTTATCATGATTGGATGGAACATTTATGGTGGGATAACATTGTAAGAACCCGTGTTTTTTCAGACAATCGTTTTGAGCAGAAATTCTAAATTTTTGTGATATTGGATGCTCATGAGAGGTAAAATTGTCATTTTTCCCTACCATAAAATCTCAGATATTTTTTCTAACAACTCCGTTGGTCCCAGAATAGAGAGTTTACCCTAGGAAATGAGTTTGGAGGAAATATGATATGTTCAATTATTGGAAGAATATTTAATATTTAATATTATTAAATTAAATATTAAATTTTTCATATAGGTTCAATTGGAAATAACATTAAAACGGAGAGTCGGATTGTGATTTCATCTACACCATTGAGTCTGGAATGAGGAGTTTAGCCTTGGGAAGGAAAAAACTCATGTTGGGCGCCGGGGCCAGCCCAAGCCCCTTTTTCTTCCTTTTTTTCTTCATTCATTTTCTTTTCTTCTCTCTTACTTCCTACTCCTCCTTGCGCATGTCCCCAACGTCGTTCCTCCTTGGCCATGAACCATGGGAGAATATGGAGATTGTGAAAATGGGAGAGAAGGAAGGCTATAGGTGTACCGATTCGAAGCCCTCGATGTGCAGAGTCGGCGTGCAGCATCTATAGACCGTGAAATCAACCGAAGCTTCGGTGGTTTCCGCCCAAAGATAGGTCCATTTATGTTATCACCATATATCCCAATAAAACATGTTTTTTAATCTTTTAAAGCCTTATATTGCTAGATTGTATGCCCATGGGGCTCGATCTGTTGTTTTGGGGGCGAAAATGGGTGAATCAGGCACTGTTAGGGATTTCCCGTCGGAAAACCTAGTATACACGGCATGTATTCGAGGGGTACACGCCAAGTGTTATTCCTGTTCATGGATGAAGAAGTTTTCTTATGTACATGTCATGTAGTCGGTGGTCGTGTGGCTGGCCGAGTGAAATAGAGCACAGAATAGTGGTTTTTAGCGAGTACTCACCATGTACTTTAAGTACACACTGTGTAGTGGTACATGGGCATGGGCATGTACTCTGGCCATGTTCTGCATCAATTTAGTAATATTGAGATATCTCGGGGTCTGGAAGTCAGAATTGGTCATGTGAGTAGTTGATTCTGAGATTTTTTTTCATAGATCTCAATGGTGGAATAATTTTTACATTTACAGGTAATATAAAGGGAGTTTGTGGGGTTTCCATCTAATCGGAGGAGTTCGTTCTCCACTTATTCAGTTCAGTTGTAACCGAAGAGTGAGACATAGGGTGCATGATAGGTTTTGTGTTCGTACCAACTTAGTTGAGACCATTAATAGGAGAAGAGCTATGCGATATCTCTTGTAACCCATGATTTAGAAGATGTTTCTCATGTGAGACGTTCCCTTCTGGCCTTTGAGGATTTGAGACCAGGTAGTTGTAAGGATCCCCTTAAGGATTCCTTAGCTTGTGTTCTAAACTAGGGAGTCCCGTTTTGGATTTATCTATTGTTATTCCTTTGACATGAACCATGTTATAGAATGCCTGTGTTTTCCTTCCTTTTAGGATCTCGTGTAGGATTCCTTCCTTACTATTTTCTAAGGATCTCTTGTAGGATGCCTTTTCATGTGTTTACCTGGAGGGTCTTGAGTATGATTCCTCCTTAGTTTTTGACCTTAGGTACCCAGTGGGTGGCCATTGTTTGACTGACCCTGAGTTTTTATGTCAGGTTTGGGTAGAGATGGTGATCTGGTGTCACTTAGAACCTATGCCAAACTGGTAACCCCTTTGGGCTTTGGTTGTCTATTGGGTTGGGCGTTCGAGCCGCCCTCACAATTTTTTTATATCTGACTTGGTTTGATGAGGCTGTACTGTTTACCAGAGGTTCTTCCAGGTTAGTGGCTACTAAGCCTGATGGGATGGGTCTTTTTTGTTTGTTCGGATGACTACTATTCTTTGTGTGCCTAAGTAGAGGTGGATTGATTGTAAATATTGTATTTTACCTTTCATGTATGTTTTTCCCATGCTTATTTTTTACGACCATTTGGTATTGTCTAGCCTTATGTCGTTATGCTTGTTTCTATGCCTTGTGACCGTAATATGGAGTGATATTCTTGACATGCATGCTGTGTTGTAGACTAGTTAGCCTTGTATCTCTATAGGTGTACTTTGGCCAAATATCATTATTATGCACTGACTTGCACGGGACCATGAGAACCTGGTGTTATAGACTATAAGGGATAGACTAAGTGAGCTTCCCAGAGAGTCTTGGACATTATACACTAGAGGGGATAGACCGAGTGAGCTTCCTAGAGAGTCTTGGACATTATAGAATAGAAGGGATATACTGGGTGATCTTCCTAGAGAGTCTTGGATATTATAGACTACAGGAGGGTAGACCAAGTGATCTTCCTCAGATAGTCTATACTTTGTTTGAATTTTTTTAAAACCATTCCAGGCCAGAGAAGCAATTGACTGAGTGAGCATCCTTAGAGAGTTAGTGATAGACCTGAGGCTATATGATGAATTTACCGAGTGAGATTTCTCCGAGAGTCACTAGACCTTGGGGATATAAGGGGATTAGACTGCATGATCTTCCTTAGATATTACTTGACTACCTCATACTATAAGGGGAATTGACTGAGCATGCTTCTATAGAGAGTCATATAATTTTCGTATGACCAAACTAGAGGGGTTAGGCTGAGTGTACTGCCCAGAGGGTTGTTGGTACTTGTTATGTAGGACAAGAGGGGATGGTTGTGAGTACTTCCCAGAGGGTTACCTATTGTGTTATCTTCTTTCTTGTGTTTGTTTGGTTGAACCAGAGGGGACAGTCTGTCAGTACATCCCATAGGGTTACTTGTTTTTGTTTATCTTGTTTAGAGACATATTTTCTGTCATTGGCCGAAGACGGTACATGTTGATGGGATTACGAACCCATAGATTCACTTAATGATACAAGGCTTGAGTGGCATGACAACCAGCTCAATTCCCTTACATGGGATGTCCAGGAAATTGAGCTTATGGTCCCACGGATCGACTACTGATGTTGTATCTTGTTATTTTAATCACTTAATCATGAATATTCTTATTTATGTATATGTGTATAGGTATGATACTATACATGTGTACCTATATAGATATGTACATCCATGGTGGAACATTCCTAGTTAATAGGGAATACACACCCTGAGTTCAACTATGGTTGCACGTTTGGTTTATTTCATTTTGTTGTGTTCCATCTAGGATGAGGACATTGTTGTTGCATTCATTTTTAGCAGCACAGTTATAGGTTTCTTGTCGGGGTTCCCTATTGAGATTTTTTCTCACCCCTATACGTGCACCTTGGTGTACATGTAGACATTATGTATTCCTTCTTAGGTTGATCATGAGTTGCATGGTGGATAGGGATGAGGCCCAGTGTTGCATGATCGAGTGGAGTTGCTCGAGTGGTTTTACAGATCGGGCTGCAGCAGTTCAACATTGTCTGGAGATCGGGTACGTGGATTGTCTCAGAGTTAGTAGCAGAGCCCTGTACTTTTACATTCAGTTTTTTTTTGTACTTATATCTGTATGGTTGGCTCATTGGGTGACCAGTGTTGTTTTGTATTGCATTGCTGTTAGGGCTTTTACAACATTTTACTATTACAGATTATTCTATTTCATTTGTTTATTACTTCTTTACTCTATTTACTTTCTGCCGTGTATGATACTTAGTTATTTCCAATTTTTTCATACTCTGTTATGAGGGCATAGTCTCCCCACTATCAAACCCTAGTCCCTCAATGCAAGTCGGCAGCCTCTGGCATACAGGGACGTACGCTTGAGGCCTTCTGGAGAACCGGCACGGAGCACCGATTTAGTGGCTTCTAGGTCGGGGCCTTACAAAGTGGTATCAGATGAGTTTTCTTTCCTGGTTATTACTATTTATGATATGGTAGAAAAGAGTATTAGGAATGTTTCGGAACTTGTAATGGATATCGGGCTACTACATCATGAACACTTCTTCCGGTAAGAAGTCCTGGTTGCCAGGGTTTCAGATTGCTATTCTGATTTTGTGATGTTATGGTTGTATATGATTTTTTCCTTGACCGATTAACATGTTGTGTGGTGTTTTGATTTACTATGGATCTCTGGATCTTGGCAATTTCTAATATGCCAAGGATGGGTTTTGACCCCTGAAAGGAAAAGGCAAGGGGTGTCTCATGCATCATACTAGGCACATTGGATTCATATCATATAGGCCTGCTAGTGTGTACTTTCACTGACGACTAATACCTTTTGGTCTGCTTACACATACTTTTTACTCTGATGGAAGGTTATGTGGATCTATGTTGAGGCATTGGAGTGAGGATGATGACTCCATCCTAGTACATAGGTGGTGCAGTGACCATAGTTGGTCGATGTGGAACATGATGCCTTTATGTTTAAACCCTTTATTGGGTATTTTTTCTCAGGTCAATAGTTATCTAGTCGGATATTTAAGAACTATGTCGATAGATACCAAGGCTTTTCTTGTGAACTGTACCTCTTTGTGGTATAGTTGTATACAGATACACAATGGGTGTTAGCTCATCTTGTCTCTTTTATTTTTGTTTTGACCATTAAGGAGTAGTCCCTTTTGAGGAAGCTCAGAGAGGATCAGGGCCCTTGTAGGCTGCGTTTCAGTTTTGAACTCCTTTGGTTGTTGTGAACTTTACTATCTTCTGAGTGGTTTTGGATCTTTTGGGATAGGTGGTTATATCATGTGACCCATTTGTGAGGCCTTTTCTATATGGATAGGTGGAAGACCTAGATACCCTTGGTTTTGACTTGAACCCTTGTAGGTCGATGTATTTTCTGGTCTAGGGCAACCTGTGTTTGAAAGGTTGGCCAGCATTTTTGAATGCCTTTTTGGCGGTGCTTTTTTTTCGTGACTGCTTTTGATGAGCATTCATGTTCAGGTGCCTAGCTTGGTCAACTAGTGAGTCTGATATTTCTATTTCAGGCGGCATCATTTTGAATCTAAATTAGTGAGTGGACAGGTGCGCGCCGAGGACAGATGTTTCAAGACATTATGTGGACTCAGATCCCAAGAGTTGTCTTAGAATGTCCTTGTGTTATAGAGGTGAGTTTCTGAATTTTTGGGTTATCGTGAAATGGTTGACCCATGCTTGATTCCTGGTCAGGTTTTGGTAGGATGTTAGTGTGGCTCGGATGGATCTAGAAAATCCTTCGGTGAAATCATAGTGTACTCTTATAAGAAACGATCATGCGCTATATTGATTCATCTTGAGTATGCTAAGAGAACTTCTACCATATATCAAGCTCCTTTTTCATTCCTAATGTTTTTCCCTATTGAGGTTGAAACCTATTCTAGTTGGGCTCTCGAAGCGGTGTAAGGAAATCCATATGTTGGGGAGTACACCATAGGCCCTTTTGAGGGTTTTTTTCCTTGTTTAGGTTAAACTTTGATGTTTTCCAGTGGGCTTTTGAACTCGGAGTTTCCTTTTAAGATGACGACATGGGTGTTATTATGTTGGAGATTACTAGTTGGTTGTAGTTGAATATCTTCTATGTAAAAGATGGAGGTTAATATTATAATCCATGTCGCTGGACAGTCTAGATAGCTTGGTTGTGACGATTCATGGTTTATGAGTATGGTTGCTGGTTCTTTCACTGGGCTTCTCGGGGATGCGATGGTTTATGGTGGAATGTTTGTAATAACCTGTGTTTTCTTGGACAATCAGTTTGAGTAAAAATTTTGAAATTTTTGCTGTTGGATGCTAATGAGGTGTAAAATTATCTTTTTCCCCTAACATCAAATCTCAGATAATTTTTCTAAACACTCTGTTGGTCCTGGAATTGGGATTTTACCCTAGGACATGAGTTTGGAGCAAATATGAGCGTTTCAAATTTTGGCGGAATATTTAATATTTAATATTATTAAATTAAATATTAAATTATTCATGTAGGTTAGTTTGAATATAAAATTAAAACTGAGAGTCAGATTGTGATTTCATCTGCGCCGTTGAGTCCAGAATGGGGAGTTTAGCCTAAGGAAGGCATAAACTCATGTTGGGTGTCGGGGCCGGGCCATGCCCATTTTTCTTCCTTTTTTTCTTCTTTCTTATTCTTTTCATCTCTCTTATTTCCTCCTCCTCCTTGCACACATCTCCAATGCTGATCCTCCTTGTCCGTGACATATGGGAGAATTTGGATATCGTGAAAATGGGAGAGAAAGAAGGCGAGAGGGGTACCGATTCGAAGCCCTCGATGCACTGAGTTTGCGTGCGGCATCCGTAGACCGTGAAATCACCTGAAGCTTCAGCGCTTTCTGTGCAAAGGTAGGGCCATTTATGTTTTTTCCATAGATCACTGTAAAAATTGTTTTTTAAGTTTTTAAAACCTTATATTTCTTGGTTGTATACTCATGGAGCTCGATCTGTTGTTTCTTGGGAGAAAACAGGCGAATCGGGCCTTTTTTGGGATTTCCTGTTGGAAAACCCAGTATACATGGTGTGTATTCCAGGGGTACACGCCATGTGAGATTCCAGTTCGAGGAAGATGATTTTTTCTTAAGTAAACTCCGTGTAGTCGGTGGAAGTGTGGCTGGCCGTGTGAAATAGATCACGGAATAGTGGTTTTTAGAGAGTACACGTCGTGTACTTTAAGTACACATCGTGTAGTGGTACATAAGCATGTGTTTGGGTGAAAACGGACACGGTGTAACATTTTGTGAATAGTACATGACATGTACAGTAAAGTACACGATGTATACTATTACACAGGTAGACCCATTGTGCTCTAGCCATGTACTCTTACCATGTGCTGCTTCATTTTAGTAATTTTGAGAAATCATCGGCTCAACAAGTCATAATTGGGCATGTGAGTAGTTGATTCTGAGCATTGTTTCACGTACTTCTCAATGGTGGAATAATTTTTACATTTAGAGGTAACATAAAGGGAGTTGTGGGGGTCTATATATAAATGGGTGAGTTCTTTCTCCACTTATTTAGTTTTGTTGTAACTGTAGAGTGATGCTTGGGGTGGATGATAGGTTTGGTGTTCGTACCAACTTAGTTGATACCATTAATAGGAGAAGAGATATGATCCATATCTTGTAAGCCATGCTTTAGAGGATGTCTCTCTTGTGATATGTTCCCTTTTGGCCTTTGAGGCATTGAGACCATGTAGAGACCCGAAGCATGACGTACATAGACATTACATTACTTTTGCAGAATACTTAATACATAACCAAAACAGACAGAAAAGGACCGTAATAGTTCATTGTATTTGGAAACATGGAATATAATCTTCTAATCTTGGTGAAATATCTTCAGCATCTCTAATAAAGATCTTCCTTTATTACCTAAAACCTTTATTTATATCTTGGGGAAAAGAAAACATATAAAGGGTGAGCTCAAATGCTAAGTAAGGGTAAGAAAGGAGAAAATAAAACAAACCATATACGTTTTAACATCAAAACATGAACATAATATTTAAACCTCAAAATCATGAGCAATGACATAAAAAATGTCAGTATGTAAGGCATAGATCACAACAGATCATTAATAATGATAAAATAGAATGGAAATAAAACATTTAATTGTTGAAAACCATTAATAACATTATATGACTTCCATAGTAGACAAGGCATTGCTGCCATGACCATCTTAGTGGACAAAGTCCCTTACCGAATCGAGTTCACTCTTCGTTTCAGTCCTGTATCATTGAACTAGATTAACTTACCGTTCTAGGCAGGGATATCTCATGAGAAATAAATCATTACCCATTGAATTGGAGGGATATGTAGGTTCCACCCATCTCATATTGAAATAATTCTTATCTGTGATACAATATAAACATAAATCATTCATCATAACCAAAAGAATAAAATGGGTTTCATAAACATCATCCCATCATAACATAATCCATACCAAAAAAATTGATATCATTTATTCATAGGAATAGTGGAACCATGTAAATTATAGAGACATTATACTTGAAACATACACATATAAAATAATTTCATCTCAGATGGAAAATTGTTTTGATAATACACTTTAAATGAATTCTTGAGGAAAATATCCTTTCTTCTTCAAAATAATTTTCTTTTCAAAAAATTCCATGAAATTTTAAAAGAAAAGGATTTTGTTGAAAATAGTCATGAAATATTTTAGAGGAATCTTCATGAAAATTAGGCATTATGAAACTGTAAATATCCATTCATCCCTTATAAGTTAAAAAACATTCTCCTCGTACTTTTAATGGAATAGTCAAAAAGTAGCACGTATGGTAATCAAAAGAAAGATTCCTTCCAAAACACAAAGTAAAAGTCAAAGAGGGGTAGAAAAGGAATTAAAAATACATGGAATAATATTAAACACTTTATGAAAAACATTTTATGGGAATGGATGAAAAATATAACCCTAGTAAATACTTACGTATAAGTAGTCTCGGATAAAAATGAGATTGAAAAATTATCCCTTACCTTAGGTCCGATATGCTTCGTACATATCTGAACCTCCCGTATGATGATTTAAATAATTTCATTGGCTTATTAAAAAATTAGATTCATTTGTTATGAAATCATATATTGTTCACTTATGACATTATATTTCCCATTCTTTTGTAAATTCGTTGTTTATGCAGCGTTTTGGGTAAAATCGTTTTATTTATCTTACGTATTTGGACACGTTGTTCTTGATATTATTATTACTTATATCATGATTTAATTACTTCCAGAATGTAAATCATGATTTATATATTTTATATATTCAGTATATATATATATATAATTGATTGATCAATTAAATTACATATACCGTCAAGGGAGATGGTAGGCCGTACGTACACATGAATGTTGTTTTCCTTTCCTCATTGACTTGAATGGAAGTAAGTAGATGATATATATTTATAAATAAATCCATAAGCTTTATAATTTCATATATTTCATTATTATTCATTATATATACTTTATTATCATTCTTTAATGGTTAACACGGAGAATGAATCTCGTCGTGTTGTGGAGACGGTAATCCGTACGTACGCACGAGCGATGATATCGTTCCCATAATTATTGAATTGAATTGGAGTGGCTGATATAGTATCCCAGAATCAGTATGATGTTGTTATAACTATAAATAGTTATTATTTACTCCATTATACCCATCCACGTATGGTGGTGGTGGAAAAAAATATTACACCACGACATGGAGACGGTATTCCGTACGTACGCACGCGCAGTGATTTCGTTTTCCATAGGATGGGTAGAAGGTGAAATTGCATTATTTCATATTTATAATAACATATCAGTATATTAGTGATACTGATGTTATTACTATATAATTAAACAACTAAAGAAGAAGAAGTTGAAGAAGAAAGAAAACATGAAAAATCTGTAGAAGAGATTACATCTTCTTCAACAAACCTCTTTTGAGATTCTTCTTTTGGCACTAGAGTTGGTATTTTGAGGAAACCAGAACCTCTATAATGATTCTAGGGATGTTTAGAAGGGAAATTTTCAGAGTTTGGAAGATCATGAATTCTCAAAATATTTTAAAGAGAATAGGGAGGAGGTTCCCATTTATAAAGGAGGAGAGGGGTACTTTAGGGAAAACTTAAAATAATATTTTATAATAATGTCATATTCGGTTTATAATAGTTCCAAATTGGTTAATTTAAAATATAAAGTAGTCTTGGGTTGAAATACTCTCATCCAATAGGTTTTAGACAAGTTTAGGGTACTATTTTATCCTTATCATTTAGATTTAACTCTATGTTAAATAATTTAACTTTTACCATGTCTTTTTGTTTTCTTACACTATATGGTTAATAAACTTACTATAACAAGACAAAAGAACCCCAAGTTGTTAATTATTAATATATATAACCTTATCTACGTCATTTGGCCGAATCAAATATTTTTAAGAATATAATAACAAATAATAATATAATATTTTTTAAAAAAACTATTTTATGTCAATTTTGACACTATTTGGTAATTTATTTTTGTGAAAATCATAATAGAATGATTAGTTAGAAAAAATTAATTAAATCAAAACTAACATCTCATATTAAACTATAAAATTAATTTAAAGCATAAAAATTATCAAATTATATTTATTTGCATATTTATAACATCAATTATGTTAATATTTAATTATGAAGGTAATTATTGCATGATCATTGTGTCATAAATAAATTAAATTATTTAATGTCTAAAAATTATAACTAAAATACCATTATGTAGGAAATATTATTTTATTTCTAATGAATCTTTATAGTCGAAATTATATTATGCAAAACCCTATATTGAAAACATTTTTGTTATTAAACATTGATTTTAACTCTTTTAACTCTTCTTTAAATAAAATAATAATTAGTGTCCTAATCTAATCCAACCAGACCTAAAGGGTCATATTTTAATCCTAAGGTTGTTTTTGGTCGAATTACACTAATCCAATAGAATTAGGACATGTGTTAGGGTAATAATAATATCATTTTTAACCATAATTACCCTATTTAATTTTAACCGTGGTAAATAAAAGTAAAAAGTTACTATTCACCAAGAAAATTTATCTTATTTAACCAGATTTCACTCTTTGATTTTAACCGTGTCTCTTGTATTTTTGAAATTCCACTCACAGAAGCGGTAAAATTATGTTTTATGTAAATTTACAAATTCTCCTAGGAGGTGGGTAAGAGAGATTGAAAAGTTCAATAATATTTATATATGTATATAATAATTATAAAATGACTCCAATAAATTACATTGAATTTATATAGGTATTTTGTATCAATTTTTACCTAAAATAAATTTGAATAAAATAAATAATTATTTAAATAAAAATTCAGTTTTTAAATAGTGACCAAGTGTTTTCACTATTCATCAAAAATTGAAAGTTTTCAGAAAAATACCAAAAATTCACCCTGGGCTAATTTTGATATTCTGAATCCAAAAATAAAGTCCATTTTGAAAGATAAAATTTATAAAATTTCCAAAAGTGTGTATTAATATTCATAATGGCTAGTCTGTATAATATTTTAATAACATATCATTGTTTAGTGAAACTCTGTATTGCGTACAATATACGCTATCTTGGAAAGTTGTGATTGCATGGAAAAAAATCAAAGGCAGGGTTGCGTGTAGTGAAAGATTTATTTTTTATTGTTTATAATAGATTTAAACCATATTTCATTTATACATTGAATATATATATATATATACTCAATGTTGCGTAGAATAACTTCTATCAAACTACTTGAAATTCTGTGTAACATGATCCAAGAATAGTGTTGCGTATACTGCAAGATAATACAGTGTTCCATATAGAGAAATATAATCTTGTTGTAGCATACAACACAAGAAATCAAATAAATTAAAAAGAATACTTCTCATAAAATCTCGTGGTGTTACATTCGACCCCCCTTAAAATGAATTTCTCCCTCAAAATTCATCGGGGTTATAAATCATTTATTACTTGAAAGTTTCATTCATAGAAACCCACATCCTAAAAATGAATACTAATACTTAAATTTAATAGTGATTTATGAAACATAACGGTTACCAAAATTAACTCATCACTGGGTTTCCACATAAGAGAACATAGGTGAAAATATGGATATGGAAGAGATATCTAACCATCAACTTCTGATGAAGATTGGTAGAGGACCTGGCTATGCAAAAGAAAACAATCACAAATCCATAAATTTTTTATGATCTAAGGTACCATCTGATTTATTAGATATAAGAGCACTAAGACAACATTTTTGGATCTCAATATCATTTCCCTAAAGTTGAAATTTTTGAATTAGAAAAAATACTTTCTTGATTTCAGTGTAATACCATTGTTGGGAATCCTATGAAAAATTTCCACTTCATCTCTTATTTAAAGAAATAAAGTTTAATTTTTCATTCTCAAAGTGTTAGCAGATCATGCGATAGAATTATAGGTCATTCCATCTGCCTCTATCACAAGTTATTAAATATACATAAGTACATCTATGCTGATATTAATTGTATATGCTTTCTAAAATGGATTTATACTTCATATATCATACCACATAATAAATTAAAACGAATTTATACTAACCAAGGACTTTCTATTGGCTAGTGGTAGGCGATAAAGGCATGTCACACTTCAGTTGTGAGTTCGATTCCCACAGCCTTGTCCGACACGACGGTTTGTTTCCCTTCCTACAGTTTTTCCTTTTTCTAAAACTATACAATTATAACATTACACAAATAATATCAAAATGTTCTAGCATTAAAAAATACTATCTAATTTCCAACATAATCCATTCCAATCATTAGAATTATCCGAAAATACATCTTTATAATCTCATAGTATAAAAAATTGATTACGGGAAATGTCATCTATGGAGCATGTGAATACCATCATTTATCATATGATATATCTTGTTGGTCACATTCCAAACATGTGAATACCTTAATCATGTATTACCATAAAACCTTAGTGAAATCATGAGTGCTGTCAAAAGTTAACTCTTTCCACATACAAAAATTCCAAAATTTCTATATTCTCAAACCATGATATCACTTTTTTCTTATATCAGTCATTAGCTCATAACTATTATCATAAAAATTATTTTCTCCTTATCCCCTCATTATGTGCATTTCATCTACTTTCCAAAAATATTTCAATCACATTTCATGGTTACTAGTACCATAAAATTATTAAAAACCACAATGTACCAATACATAGATATTCCAATATTCCACGATACTAATATGAAATTCCACACTACAATTTTGGAATCTAATCACATAATCATTCCACCACATAATTGTCATACTCAACATCACTAATAGTGATCACATGTGGCATCCCTTTGTCCCTTTCCTTAAGAGGTTGCTCATGTCGATCATCATTAGCCCTTGGATTAGGGGATTGATTAGCATAATGCCCCATTTACTTCCACTTGAAGCATTGAAGTGTTGGTGGAGCATTCTCTGTAGTCTTTTCTCTATTTGCATCATTAGATTCCTTTTTTCCATTACTTTGACACTCAGCTGCTTGATGACCTTCTTTTCCACACATGAAACATTCTCTAGTACCTTTTAGAAAATCTCTATCATGCTTATTTCCACACATTGATCATAAAGAAAAATTCATCTTCTTGTCACCTTTATTCTAAGATTTCTCCTTGAATTCCATCTTACATTTTTTGTCAAAACCACAAGATGGATATGTAACAACAACTTCCTATTCTACCTTGATAGCACAATGCACAATTTCTTCCTAGCTACTGATGTCTTTTATAGCTAATTCCCTTCGAATACATGGTTTTAAGCCACTGATGAATTGATCAACTTTACTTTCATCTTAGATGATAAAGCCAGATGCATACCTTTCAAGCCTTGTAAAATTCGCATCGTATATACCAAAAGATTCATCATCATTTTTCTTTAGCTCAAGGAAATACTTTTACATCTTTGTTCGAAGAATACGAAGGAAGTACTTATTGAAAAATAAGTTCTTGAACTCATCCCATTCCATAGATTCAATTTCATATCTGGGCCTCATATTCTTAATTAGGGTCCACCAATGATCTTCTACACCTTCTAAATGGTAAATATCCAAAATGAATTTTTCATGTTTCAAAAAGTTAAGTATGGAAAATATCTTTTCAATGGTACAGATCCATTTTTTAGAAACAAGTGGATCAGAAGACCCACTAAAAAAAGGTGAATGTTGCCTCATGAAGGACTCAATAGAATATTGTTCCCTTATTTTCTAATTTGGAAGTCCCTAATGATTCATAGTTTGTGTAAGTATATCAATAAGATTTTTCACTCCATCTCCCATAACATTGGTGTGTTCAGGAGGAAAATCATTTCATTGTCTATTACATTGATCAACACAGTTCCTTCGAGTTCCAGCCATCGTCTAAAACCCAAAAAGAATAGTGTGAGAGGAAAAAATAATGCTTGGGAAAACAAAATAATAAAGGGGGTGTACCTTCAATATATAACATCTTAGGGTTAATTCTAATATTGAACCGTAATTCTAGGACTATATCATATACTTATACTTAACCTTATGGACATCCCTAGACATACCATAGAAATATCTCTAGAGATCTCACTATAGTTTTCACATCCTATTTTCCAAGGGTTAACTAAACCTTTCCTCTGATACCAACTATAGAGACGTGAAGCTTAAAGTACATAGACATTACATTACTTTTGTGGAATAAATAATACATAACAAAAACAGACACCAAAGGACCGTAATATTTTAGTGTCTTTGGAAACATGGAATATAATCTTCTAATCTTGGTGAAAGATCTTCAACATCTCCCATAAAGATCGTCCTTTTTTACCTAAATCATTTCTTTATATCGTGGGGAAAATAAAACATATAATGGGTGAGCTCAAATTCTCAGAAAGGGTAAGCATGATGAAAATAAAACAAACAATATACATTTTATCTTCAAAACATGAACATAATATTTAAGCAAACAAAATATTGAGCAATGACATAAAACATGGAAGTACGAAAGGCCTAAATCATAATGGATCATCAATCATGATAAAATAGCATGGAAATAAAACATTTAATTGTGGAAAACCATTAAGCACATTATATGATTTCTATAGTAGCCATAGCATTTCTTCCAAGACCATCGTAGTGGACAAAGTCCCTTACTGAATCAAGTTCACTCCTCTTTTGAGTCCTGTATCACTGAATCAGATTAACATATCATTCCAGCCTTGGATATCTCATGAGATATAAATAGTTGCCCAATGAATTGGAGGGATATATAGGTCACACCCATCTCATATTGAAATCATTATTACTTGTGCCACAACATAAACACAAATCATTCATCATAACCCAAAGAATAAAATGTGTTTCAAAAACATCATCCCATCATAACATAATCCATATAAAACAAATGGAAATAATTTCTTCATAAGAAAATTGGAATGATGTAAATCATAGAGACATTATACTTGAAACATACACATATGAAATAATGTCATCTCAGATGGAAAATGTTTTTGATAAAACACTTGAAATAAATTCTTGAGGAATATATCCATTCTTCTTCAAAATCATTTTCTTTTCACAAAATTCTATTCAATTTTAAAAGAAAAGGATTTTGTTGAAAATAGTATTGAAATATTGTAGAGTAATCTTCATGAATATTATGCGTTATAAAAGAGTAAAAATCTGTTCATGTCATATAAGTTAAAAAAACAATCTCCTCTTACTTTTAACGGAAAATTCAAAAAGTAGCATGTATGGTAAACAAAATAAAGATTCCTTCCATAACACAAAGTAAAAGTCAAAGAGGGGTAAAAATGTCATTAAATATAAATGGAATAATATTATACACTTTATGAAAATCATTTTATGGGAATGGATGAAAAATATAACCCTATTAAATACTTACGTATAAACATTCTCGGATAAAAATGAGATAGAAAAATTATCCCTTACCTTAGGTCCGATATGCTTTGTACATATCTAAACCTCCTGTTTAATGATTTAAATATTGTCATTGGCTTAGTACAGAATTATATTCATTGTTATGATATCATATATGGTTCACTTATGACTTTATATTACCCGTTCTTTTGTAAATTACATGTCAAAGCAGCGTTTTGGGTAAAATCGTTTTATTTATCGTACGTATTTGGACATGTTTTTCTTGATATTATTATTGGTTAAATCATGATTTACATACTTCCAGAATTTAAATAATGATTTATATATCATATATATACAGTATATATAGATATATATAATAGATTGAAAGATGAAATGACATACATCGTTCATGGAGACGGTATGTCGTACGTATGCATGAATGTTGTTTTCCTTTCCTTATTGAATTGAATGGAAGTAATTAGATGATATATATATATATATATATCCAGTATCTTTATAATGTCATATATTTCATTATTATTCATTATATAAACTTTAAAATCATTCTTTAATGGTTAACATGGGGAATGAATCTCATCGTGTCATTGAGACAGTAATCCGTACGTACGCACGAGCGATGATATCGTTCCGATATTTATTGATTTGAATTGAAGGGGATGATATAATATCTTATAATCATTATGATGTTATAATAACTATATACAGTTATTATTCAAACCATTATACCCATCCAAGTAAGGTGGTGGTGGAAAAACAAATTACACCACGACATAGAGACGGTATTCCGCACGTACGCACACGCAGTGATTTCATTTTTTGTAGGATGGATAGAAGGGTAAATTAGGATGTTTAATATTTATAATAACATATCAGTTTATTGTTTATACTTATGTTATTACTTTATAATGAAACAAATGAAGAAGAATATGTTGAATAAGAAAGAAAACTTGAAAGAATTGGTAGAAGAGATTACCTATTCTTCGACGCACCTCTTTTAAGCTTCCTCTTAAGGCACTAGAGTTGGTATTTTGAGGAGAAGAAAACCTCTATAATGTTTCTAGGGATGTTGAGAATGAATTTGGGCATAGTTTTTCTGAGCATGAAAGCTCAAAATCGTGTAAAGTGAATAGGGAGGAGGTTCCCTTTTATAAGAAAGGAGGGGGTACTTTAGGAAAAACATAAAATATTATTTTTTAATAAAGTCACATTCAGTTTATAATATCTCCAAATTGATTTATTTCGATGTTAAAGAGGGGATGGGTAAAAATACTCTCAACCAACAGGTCTTAGACATGTTTAGGTTACTATTTTAACATTATCATTTAGATTTAACTCTATGTTAAATAATTTCACTTTTACCATGTCTTCTTGTTTTCATACACCATATGATTAATAAAAATACATTAAAAAGAAAAAACCCCAATTTGTTCATTATTAATATATGTAACATTATCTAAGTCATTTGGCTGAACCATTGATTTTTAGGAATAAAATAACATTTAATAATATAATATTTTTTAAAATACTATTTTATGTAAATTTTGACACTATTTGGTAATTTATTTTTGTGAAAACCATAACCACATGATTTGTTCGAAAAAATTATTTATATCAAAACTAACATGTAATATTAACCTAAAAAATTAATGGAATTTATAAAAAGCCCCAAATTACATTTATTTGGGTATTTATAACATCAATTATGTTAATATTTCATTAATAAGGAAATTACTGCATCATCATTGTGTCATAAATAAATTAAATTATATAATGTATAAAAAATATAAATAAAATACCATTATGTAGGATATATTATTATATTTCTAATGAATATTTATAGTCTAACTTAACTTATGTATAACCCTATATTAAAAAAGTTTTAGTTATTAAACATGGATTTTAACTCTTCTTAAAATAAAATAATAATAAGTGTCCTAATCTAATCAAAGTGAACCTAAATGGTCATATTTTAATCCTAAGGTTGTTTTTGGTCGAATTAATCTTGTCCAATAAAATTAGGACATGTGTTAGGGTAATAATAATATCATTTTTAACCTTAATTACCCTATTTACTTTTTACCGTGGTAAATAAAAATAAAAAGTTACTATCCACCAAAAATTATTTTTATCTTATTGGACCACATTTTACTCCATGATATTATCCATGTCTCTCATATTTTCGAAATTCTACTCATATAAGCGTTAAAATTATGTTTTTTGTAAATTTAAAAATTCTCCTAGGAGGTGGGTAAGAGACTGTGAAAAGTTGAATATAATTTTTATATATCTAAAATTATTATAAAATGAATCCAATGTATTACATTGACCTTATATAGGTATTATATATAAATTTTGGCCTAAAATAATTATAAATTAAATAAATAATTATTTAAATAGAAATTCAATTTTTAAATAGTAACCCAATGTTTTCACTATTTATCAAAATTTGTATGTTTTGAGAAAAATAAAACAAATTCACCCTAGGCTAATTTCGATATTCCGAATCGAAAAATGAAGTCCATTTTGAATGATAAAATTTATAAAATTTGATAAATTGGGTATTAATATTCTTAATGGCTAGTTTATATAATATTTTAATAACATATCATTATTTAGTGAAACTCGGTATTGCGTACAACACACGCAATCGTGGAAGGTCGCGATTGCGTGTAATGCAAGCGAAGACAGGGTTGCATGTAGTGAAAGATTCCTTTGTTGTTGTGTATATTATACTTCAATTGTATTTCATTTATACATTGAATATATATATATATATATATAAACTCAATGTTGCATAGAATGACTTCTATCAAACGAACTTGAAATTTTGGGTAACACGATCCAAGAATAGTGTTGCGTATAATGAAATATAATCTTGGGGTAGTATACAACACAAGGAATCAAATAAATTAAAAATAATACATATAATAAAATCTCAGGGTGTTACAGACTAGGTACTTCTAAGGATCCCCTTAGGGATGCCTTTGCTTATGTGCTGACCTAGGGAGTCCCTTGTTGGATCGATATGTTGTTCTTCCATTGACATGATCCAAGTTATGGAATGCCTTTGTTGTACTTCCTTTGAGGGTCCTGTGTAGGATTACACCCTAACTCTTTGCTAAGTGTCTCACGTAGGATGCCTTCGCTCATGTTTACAAGGAGAATCCCGAGTATGATTCCTTCTCACTGTTTGACCTAAGGGACCCAGTGGGTGCTCGTTGTTTGACCGACCCTGAGTTGTTATATCGGGTATGGGTAGAGATAGTGATCGGGTGTCACCTAGAACCCATGTCAAACTTTTAATCACTTTGGGATTTGGTTATATTTTGGGTTAGGCATTTGGGCCACCCTCACTGTTTGTTTATATCTGACTTGGTTTGCTAATGTTGTAATGTTTACCAGAGGTGATTCTTGGTTGGTGGATGCTGAGCCTGAGGCGATGTGTCATTCTTGTTTGTTCGGATGCATACTCTTATTTGTGTGCCTATGTATAGGTGTCTTGATTGTAAATAGTGTATTTTACCTTGCTTGGATGTTTTTCCCGTGCTTATTTGTTTACGACATTTTGGTCTTGTCTATCCTTTGGCTGTTATGCTTGTTTCTATGCATTATGACTGAAAGATGGAGTGATATTCTTGACATGCTTGTTATGTTGTTGACTGGTTATCCAAGTATCTATATAGGTGACCTTTGTCCTTATAGAATTTTTATGAACTGACTAGCACGGGACCATGAGAACCTGGTACTATAGACTATAAGGGATAGACTGATTGTGCTTCCCAGAGAGTCTTGGACATTATAGACTAGAGGGGATAGACCGAGTGAGCTTCCCAGAGAGTCTTGGACATTATAGACTAGAGGGGATAGACTGAGTGATCTTCCCAGAGAGTCTGGGATATTACAGACTAAAGGAGGGTAGACCGAGTGACCTTCCTCAGAGAGTCTTTACATTGTTTTAATTTCTTTAAACCCATTCCAGGATAGATAAGGAATTGACTGAGTGATCTTCCTTAGAGAGTCTGTGATAGACATGAGGCTATAAGAGGAATTGACCATGTGAGCTTCCTCAGAGAGTCTCTAGACCTTGGGGCTATAAGGGGGTTAGACCATGTGATCTTCCTCAGAGAGTCCTTGTCTACCTTAGACAATAAGGAGAATTGACCAAGCATGCTTCCTCAGAGAGTCTTATAATTTCAGTATTACCAAACCAGAGGGGTTAGGCTGAGTGTACTTCCCATATGGTTGTTGGTACTTGTTAGGTAGGACCATAGGGGATGGTTGTGAGTACGTCCTATAGGGTTACCTGCTGTGTTATTTTCTTTCTTGTGTTTGTTTGGATTAACCAGAGGGGACATGTTGTGAGTACATCCCATAGGATTACTTGTTTTTGTTTATCTTGTTCAGAGAAATATTTTTCGGCGTTGGTCGATGTAGGTACATGTCGATTAGATTATAGACCCATAGATCGACTTAATGATACACGGATTTAGTGTAATGAATCCCAGCTCAATGCCCTTGCATAGGATGTCCAGGAGATTGGGCTCATGGTCCCAAGGATCGACTTTTGTTTTTGATTATTTTAATTTGAATCACTTAATCATGAATATTCATATTTATGTATATGTTTATAAGTATGGGACTATACATGTGTACGTATATAGATATGAACATCCATGGTGGAAATTTCCCAGAAGGCAGGGATTAAACACCCTGAGTACAACTGTGGTTGCACATTTGGTTTACTTCATTTTGTTGTGTTCCACCTAGGCTGAGCACATTGCTGTTGCATACACTTTTTGCAGCACAGTAATATGTTTCTTGTCCGGGTGCCCTACTGAGATTATTTCTTACCCCTACAAGTGCACCTCACTGTACGTGTAGACGTTATGTCTTATTTTCAGGTTGAGCACGAGTTGAATAGTGGATAAGGATGAGGACCGGTGTTGTATGATCGAGTGGAGCTGCTCGAGTGGTTTTACAGATCGGGCTGCTGCAGTTCGACATTGTCTTGAGATTAGGTATGTGGATTGGCTCAGATTTAGTAGCATAGCCCTATACATTTACATTCAGTTTCTTTTGTACTTGTATCTGTATGGTCTGCCCAGGGGTTGAATAGTGTGGTTTTTTTTATTGCATTCTTGTTCAGGCTTTTACATCATTTTACTATTACAGGTTGTTCTATTTAATTTGTTTATTACTTTCGCACTCTGTTTAGTTTTTCTGTGTATGATACATAGTTCTTTTCATTGTTTTCTTACTCTGGTATGAGGGAATAGTCTAACCACTATTACACCCTAGGGCCTTGCTTCTAGTCAGTAGCCTCTAGCATACGAGGAGGCACGCTTGAGGCATTGTGGCAAACCAGCTCGGAGCACCGGTTTAGTGGCTTATGGGTTAGGACGTTACAAACATAAAGTGGGAAATTTTTTATTATGTATCATGATATTTATTCTATCAATAGATGAAGGTTGAAAGGTAAAATCCTATATAATTGTTTAAAACTCTACATATTTCTATATGGAAATGGGGTGACATCACTTTGGATTTTTTTTCAATTTATTAGAAAAAACTCCAAGAAATAATGATGGAATATAGTTAATAATTTATCAACTTACCAAATCTTCACATTTCCTCTATATTAAGAAAGATTTGAAACTAGAGAGCCTTTCACATGTGTATATTAATGATGTTGTAGGACATCATGGAGCACCTCTCTTAATTGTTTCTGATCGTGATCCCTAATTTACATCAAATATTTGGAATAGTCTCTCTAAATCATTCGATGCTGATCTTTATTAGAGAACTTCTCATCCCCTTAAATTTGGTGGGAAGTCATAATGAATGATGCATAAAATAAAATACATGTTGTAATCATACTCCCTGATTTTCAAGGTATATGGGATCAGTATTTACCACGGGTATATTCTTTTATAGAAATAGTTTCTATTCAATTTTTTTCAAATGGCACCAAAGAATGAATTTTATGGAAAGAGATGTCATACAAAGATGTGTTGGGATTAATTTGGTGAAATAAATCATGTAGGACCAGAGCTTTTGGAGGAAACAATATGGGCATTGAAGACTATTCAATCCCATATCAAAGCAACTCAATTTAGAAAAAAGAGTTATACTGATAATGAAAGGAAGTATCTAGAATTTCATGAAAGAGATCTCATTTTTTGGAAAATATCTCAATGGAATGGTGTTATAAGATTTGGATTGAAAGGGAAATTGATCACCATGTACATTGGTACTTTTGAAATCATTCATAGAGTTGAATGTGTGGTTCCACCTAGCCTTTATAAATTAAACAGTGTGTTCTATACCTGATTATTAATAAATTACATTCCACACCCAACACATCTTCTCACTTCTAAAGATATAAAATTGTTTCCTGACTTATCTTATTGTGAATAACTTATTCAGATTTTGAACAATAAAGAAGATGTGTTGAGGGATTGAATGAAGTTTCTAGTAAAGTTACTTTTGAAAACTCAAAAAATTGAACTATTTAGTTGGGATATTGAGGATCCTATAATGAAGAGCTAACCATTTCTTTTCGTGTGGTGATGTTTTTTATTTTTTTAGTAAGAAATATTTGTTAGAGGGGAGAATGTTACAGCCTAAAATTATATCAATGAAAATAAACTTCTCATAATTATTTTATATACTATGAACCATATAAAACCACATAGATAACCCAATACAAGTTATATAAATTTATAAATAATAAAATAAGATGTATTTCTAGAAGTTAATGAATATATACTGATAAAATAATTACTTTTTATTAGGTATAATAATATGAACTTTATAAATAGTAATTCAGCCAATGAATAATAACCTTAACCATGATACTATATATAAAATTTATGAATATCATAGGTGAAATTATGATATAATTATATCATAGTAATCTATGTGAATATTTTAAAAAATAATATTTAAGTGTAAGTAGTTTTATAAGTCATAAAGATTTATTTATAATTTTAAAATAAATAATTTTTTTTAAAACTGAATATGATACAATAAAATTAATTCATAAATAAATATTTTTTTGTCTTATTTTATTTATATAATTTAACTAGACCTTATTTAATTTTTGAAATTGTTTTAAAACCAGTTTTAAATATAAAATCTGTATTGTTCATTTAAATAATTTTTTTATTTTAATATTAAATTTCACATATTTAGAAAAATATTTTGATTAAATTTATTTCATTTTCTAATTACACAAGTTGAAATTTGGTTGTGGGGATTTTTTGTGATTTTTCTAAAATACTAGAATTTTTAGTGAGTAGTAAATTGTGGTAATTTATAGTGTAACTACATTGTTGGGAAAATACACTATTACAATAGTCATAGATGATATAAGAACCAATTGTTCAACATAAAATGAAATTATTACTGAATCTAATAATAATAATCAATATTATTTTCTATTTTGAGAATCATAATAAAATAATTAGCAGAATAATGAGAAATCACCCCTCTCCTCCACTATAAAAACGACCCCTCACCCCATAATATATTCATTCCTAGAAGACATTAATCATTTAATAGTTCTTTAGAAATATTATTCCCAATTGTCTCCCCAGTTCCAATAAATCTTGGTCTTTCCAAAAAACAAAACACTTTTTCATACGGAGGTTCAAAAAGAGGATAATTCAAGAGGTAAACCATCTTTGATTTTCATTCATTTTCAGTATACATTATATTTCAATGTTATCATCACCTCCACTATAAAAATGACAATAATAACTCTAGTATCATATATATAGACTAGAAAGATATAATTTTAATGGAAAACCCATCATCAATCCCCTCACACACACAGACACACACTCTATTTAATTTTCAAAAATAATAATCATCATCTAGGAGGTTCTGATTTACAACCTCCATGGACGAAAAACCATCATTCTTCAATTTCCACTTAAATTCTTGGTAGGGAAAAACAATTTATGGTTTAAAAACTCTAAAATTTATGTTTTGCGGCCTATTAGATTTTCTAGAACTAATATATATACATATAACAAATTTATACGACAAAACTAGTTAGATATGATCAAAATACAACCGAAAAAATCCAAACGATTATCACAAATGTTTTAACTAATAACTAATCTCTGCCCCATATAATAATATTAATTATATAACCATTAAATATTTTTTATATTCATTAATAACATATAAATTTTATTATGCAGAATTATACACATTCTAAATGAACATCCAAAATCATATATAAGTATAGAAATCATGGAAACCAAGGAAACGAACAATCCCAAGAGAAAAAATTGTATATTATATGTAATAAAAGAGGGAATAAATTTACATAAAAAAGTAAACTAAATAAAATAAATTTAGATGATATTATTAATTAATTATTTAATATATTTAATTTTATTATATTGGATGTTCAGTTCTTGTATAGATCTCATTTTGGATATAATGTAAGGGTTTCAACCTGAACCGTTATTTTCTTTTGGGTTACTCTTATTCTCTACATACTATAATGAATTTATAAATTATCCTTATTAAATTCCCATAAATTATATTTATATGTTATATATATTTGTAACAATAATAATTCTTCTTTACTTTATAAATAGTTACATTTTTTAAAGGATCTTTGAAAATTTATTCTTGATAAACAAACAGGATTCAAAGAATCATTTTTAATTTTCACCTATTTTAAAGTAAAATATAATATGTGTCACAATTCAGCATTATTTTTATGAAATAACTCATTTTTTCATGAAAAACTAGAATAGTCCCTTCATGTTGTATACAAATACGTTTTCAACAAATATCTTCCTTTCAAAGTAATAGAGTTTTCCACTCAAGAAATACTCAATGATTTTATAAGAGTAATTTCATTTATTTTAGAACTTGTGTTGATTCTTATGCTTAAATGGGAACAATATTTTACAAAATAATCCACCATATTTTATTTAATGGTTTATGATCTTTTTTATGGTGTATTTTCTATTTTCATACAATTCACCTAATTAATCAGAATGGTTAGTGATTATGTGTATTGATTGGGGAACATTATTCATATTTCATATGTATTTGTTGATTATGTTTAACCCCGCTCATATGTGGAATTAGTTGGTCATTTTATTTTATGGTCGGGACCACTATATCCCCACGATGCATCGATATGTCTCAAGAGACAAAACAGATAAGAACTTGGCAGAGGCCTTTCCCATTTTCAGATATAGTTTTGGCTGCAGCCTTAAAAAATTTTACTTAAATTATTATAGGCCATAAAGATATGGTTCAAATGTCCAAAATTATACATTCCCTCATTATGAAGCTAGAAATTTATACTCCATGTTGATATTATTATAGTCGAATACCATGATTATGTTTTATTATGGGATTATTTTATCATCATTTATTCCTACCATATTATGTTCTAGTTTATTTTCAATGGAATGAGTAACTTTAGTTATTCACCATACCATATAATTTATTCTTATACTATATTGAATACCCTTACTAGGCACCTAATCTCACCCGTATTTATGTTTTATTTATTCAATATGTGAAAAATTATATTATGAATGAATTTATGTGATAATATAGGAGTTGTTGATATTTTTAAAAGAATTTCTATATTTTATTCCATTTAAAGTAGTAATTTTAATCTCATGCATATATCTTGATTTAAAAAGATAATAAAAAATTCGGTACTTTGGGATGCATCTTCATTTTTTAAATTCCTATGAAATGAAATATAATACTATCACTATTAAACTGCGGCTGGGGTATTTACAATGCATATTTGTATAGAGTAATAGGTATTCATACCCCAAGTCACTCTCCCTGTTGAGACTTGACACAAGTTAGAATAAAATTAATTATTTCTCAAACACCTAATAAACACAAGCAAATCGTAAAAAATAAATTGAACGTAATAACATTAACTAGATACTGAGGTTATGTTTAAAAAAACAATTTATATCGGGTCGTACAATATATAATGTGAAATGGTATATATAATAGAATAAAATTTTCACATAAATAAAGAATATCAAATAATAAATAATAAAAAAATTACACCTAAATAAATTATGGAATACCTCGAAAATAAATTTTTATTTCACTATTGTAAATATAAAAACATTTTATAATCCTTTTCAAAAATAAAATATTATTATATACATTTTATAATTAAGCTAATCATTATGGTAATTACATAACATTAGATGTAAACCCTATTATATCCAATTTTAATTTGAAATCATTAATATATTATATTATATGATTTCTTATGTATGTAATTTTAGGAATTAATTTATACTTCAATTTCTATTATTTAAACCCTTTTACATAGTTAACATATCATATACAATATTCAATTTAGAATTTCTATTCATATTAATAAAAAATAATTAATTAATTCACCTCAATTATGTATTTACATAAGGATTCCCAATTAATTTGAATAATTTAATCTTAATAAGTTATGAAGGATTTAAAATCCTAACTATAAAATATATTTCATTGAATTATTATTTATATAATTGATAACATATTAATAATTTAATATTTTACTTTCAAAAATAAATTGTTTTTAAAATTTTAACAAAATTACATACAATTTGACTAGGATTCAATAACTTTAAAAATTATTATAATCGTTTTTTAAACTATATTAATTTTAAAATGTAATTATTAGTTAAAAAATAAAATATTTAAGTTATATTGGTATTAAATGTTTCATAATTATGTAATCCACAAATAAAAAATATATTATGTTTATTATATTGAGGGAACAACTTTTATAAATTTTATAGACATTTTGCGGTACCTTTTTATTATTCATAAAACATTTATAAATAACATAGTTTAATTCGAAATTGATATTCTTAAATATTATAGTATCCAAAATGAACATTTTTATATTTTATATTGGTTTTTAAAATAAATTATAAAAAAATATATTTGAATTATATTTTTTATTCTTTATATCCATTCAATAATATGAATTTTCATATTATAAATTATATGACATGTTGTCATAATAATTATAAACAATTTTTAATTGTAGATATTTTATGTAAACATTTTTCATAAACTTTATTTCCCATACATTTACATAATTTAAATCATTGTCAAATAAAAAAAATTTAATTGGTGAGGCGTAAATAATTTACCATATAATTCCATTATTAATTATATCAATAAAAATTGATAGTTATGGATATTTCTAAATTTAAATAAAATCAATTTTTAATTTTTTTTCTTTATTTTCAAATATATAAACACATTATTAGTTACCCTTGTAAAATATAAATAAAAAATATATTTATATTACAATATACAAGATATAAATTTTGAGAAATATATTTTCAAGTATTAAAAATTAATATTTTAAATTATTTTAATTAATAAATGTATCATAACGGTCTATTTAATTAATTATAAACAATTATATAAATAGTAAAATTAAAAATATTTTACAAATTAAAATTTTCCAATAATAAAATTCTATTTTTTATAAACCATTTTTAAATCATATATATTTTAAAAATATATTAACTAAATATTATTATGGAATATTTAAAAATATAATTCAAAAAATTTTAATCAATTAAGAATAAAATTTTTAGTTTATAATAAATTACAAAACAATAATTAGAAATTTTATAAATATTCTAAAATAAAATTTCATTATTACAGAGAAAATAATAAATAAATTAATAATAAATTAAAATAAAAATATCAATATTTATGACTAGAAGTAAATATAAAATTTTCATATTTAATATTTAGTTCAGAAATATCAAAATTTTACATTAATAATAAATTTTTATAATTAAAAATATGAACACATTGATTTTTTCAAGAATCTTATCTATAAATTTTTTTTGTTATTATAGGGGGTCATCATATGAATCTTGGTAGTGGAAGGAAAATGCATATTTATGATATATCTAGGAAAAAGACAATGTGTAATGAAAACAAATAACACAAAATATGTGTACCAGAATGGTGGATGTAGTAGCCTCTATCTCTAATCTATGATAGAGTTTCTTGATGATGATCACAAAATTTGAAAAATAATATCTACCTACCTATAAGGGATTAAGCAACTAAAAGTTCATGGTTAACAATATAAGGCCCCAACCTTAAACATTACTTAATATCGAGTTATTACAAGATTACACATTGAGGATCATTTCAGGTTTAGATTTTTAGTGAATTAGATCATGAAACTTGCATTACATTCCACACTTAAACAAAGTGGTTACATAAAAGATAGTATTCATTCTTCCCATCAACTGAAACATATTAAAAATAAAACATGGATTTTTTATTTACACATCCTTGACAATATCATCACATCATGTTCCTTTCCCTTGATCTGTGAAAAACATTTCAAAAAAACATGGGATTGGCATAAAAAGCTCAGTAAGGGTTATAAAAATATGGAAAGGAAACATGAGTTCATATATACATAATAATGAAATTATACTTTACCCATAAAACATATGCACATTAACATACCTCCACAAATCATGAATAAATCATAGAAGTCATAAGACATAAAAGGTAACTTGAGGCATTCGTAACATTATTACGTAGGGAGTAACCTTCTTGGTTACGTTTGGAATACCCATCACATTATATTCCCTAAATCTCTTCGGAGAAACCTTAACATTTCACTCCTTCGCGTTACCCAATGCATTGGAGAGCTATATCGGGCTCACCCGCCCTTAGTTTATCACGGAACCACCCGTTTTCATAACAATTCCCAAGAACCATAACATAAACGTATCACATAAAACATGCATAAATTAAACATTAGATTTCCACATTTCAATCACAATATAACATTTTAGTATATTGAAATAATGAATCCATTCAAAAGGAAACCATTTCCAAAACCATTTAAAACAGTTCATAAAATGATTTTTGAATCAAAGTGTCCCATACCACCTTGAAGCTTTTAAAATTTTAAACCATTAATATCCATATAACTAAATCCTTAAAACCATTTTTAAAACATGGATATTAATAAGAACAAATAATTAAAACATTTAAAGCGATATTTTGGTTAAAGGGGTTTTACCAAAATTAGAGACACTGGAATACAATAATTGAGGAATAACATTTAGTCAGAACTTTATAATATCATGAGAATAAATGGATTCATGATAGAATATTACAAAGGACAGTATATACACCATATCAATGTAAATTGTGGCAAATGTAGCATAAATCTCATGGGAATAAAAGTGAGATGAAAAATCCCTTATGAAAACTCGGCAGCCTAACGGCGCCACTTAAAACTTCCAAAAATGGATTGATGAGATAAAATAGGGTATCTTATCACATTAGAATAAAATGTACATCAAGAGGAATATGAAAGAACATCCCCCATCATAACAAAGAGGATCTTAAGATAAGTGACATAAAGGGGGGTACTTAAAGAGAAAGAGAGAGGTTAGATCTCTTACGAAAATTCAGCAGCCTAACGGCGCCACCCAAAACATCCAAAATGGATTGATGAGAAAGAATAGGTTCTCTCATCATATGAACATAAAAATTACAGTAAGATAATATAAAAGAACATACCAATAACAAGAAATATGAGCTTAGAAGGAATGACATAAAAGAGTGTACTTAAAAAGAAAGAGAGGAGTAGGATCCCTTATCTCGGGTCTGACTTGACTCGATCGTTCTTAAACGTCCTGAATAATAAACTTGATTTAATTTCCTCTTTATTAAGAACCTTTTTATAGTTCATTATTCCTTTTATATCACTTATTTCCATGTTATAAACATTATGTAATCATTTAAGTTAATAATGTTTGTTTTGTCGATATTTGGTTCTTAAGTCGAAAGTGGACTTCTTACAATTACATGTTGTTCGTGTGGTCAAAAGTTCATTATATGCAGAATTATATTCATGATTTGGATATCATATATATCATATATATCCAGAATATACATGTATTTATAATATCACATAATCATTTAGAGGTAGAAATGAAATGCACCGTTCATGGATACGGTAAGCCGTACGTACGCATGTACGCTACTTTCATTTCTATGTCATATTAATGGAATTAAAACAAAATGAGAGGTATTTATATTTTAATTCCAGAATTATATTCATCATTTTTATGTATCATTAATCATATATATCCATTATATATATGTACTTATAATAGTACATTACATTTGGGGATAAGAAATGAAATGCACCGTTCATGGAGACGGTAAGCCGTACGTACGCATGAACGCTACTTTCATTTCTATTTCATATTTTTATGGAATGGAATAATAATTAAATAAAGGTATATTATAATTACAGTATAAAATCATATATAATAACTTTAAATCCATCCATTATACATCCCAAATATGGCATTAATGAATCACATCACTTTGAGGGGGCGGTAGTCCGCACTTCCTTAAATGAAGATATCGCGTTTACCCATAATGGAAACCATAAAGGTATGCCCAAAATGAAAAATAAAGAAGCTTAAGGAAAACATAAATATATTATATATCATATATAAATATATTGTCATCTTAATGGCCACCTTTGAAGGTGTTAAAAGAATGTTGAACAATCATCGTTTTGGGAGGCCGAAATTCGCCATCCACGGAAACAGTATGTTCTTTAACCATTAGATGTAGGTGTGTGAAATTGTAGCTCGAATCCTTCTTATAACAACATCCTAGTATATTGATGATACTGTAGTTGTTACAAAATAAATTAATAAAAAGAGTTTAGAGGGTTGGAGAAGCAAAAAAAAAACAAAAGGACTCAAGTGAAGACATTACCTTAAAATCGGGTAACTCCCTTTGGTTTTAGCTCAAAGGCTTCCTTGGGAAGACTTCTGCCCAAAGTGAGGCTTCAAGGAGTAGGAGAGGGAAGTTTAGAGATAAAATGGGCAGGGTTTGGCCTAGAAAAAGGCTTTGGATGTGTGGGTAAGGAGGTATAGGTGGGGACCTTTTATAAGAGGAGAGGAGGGGCACTCTTGGAAGGTAAAGCAAAGTCACTTTATTTTAAAATGGTATTCAGATTTAAGAGGTCCCAAGTTGATGTGTTTAGAGTATAAGGTGATAAGGGTTTTAAATACACTCATCCAATAGGTTTTGGATATGTGTAGGTCTTATATATTACTTTATCTTTCCATTTTATTTAAATCGTTAAATAATGAGGTCATTGCTGCATCATCATGATGTCATAAATAATTTAATTTATTTAATGTCTAAAAATAATAAAAAACTACTATGATGTATGAAATCTTTTTATCTTTCCAATTAATATTTATAGTCAAAAATATGATTTGTATAACCCCATGTAAAAATTGTTTTATTAAAACATTTCATGTTTGTCTCATTTTTTACTTTAACTTTAAATAAAAAGATATTAATTTCATTTTCCAAACAAAGTGGATTCATGGGGTCCCCAAGTTGACCCATGGGTTTTATTGGTCGTCAATGACACGTCCAATGAGGTTAGGAAATGTGTCAAGTTCATTTCATATTATTAAAACATTATTTTTACCTTAAACTACACTAATTATCTCTAATCGCGATTAAAAACGTAAGAAGTCACTATTCACCAAAAAATTATTTTTATCACATTGAACCACATTTTACTTCATAATGAAAACCATGTATGTCATATTTTTGAAATTATAAACACAGATATGGCAAAATTTCATTTAAACAGAAAAATCAGTTTTTATAAGTACCACTTAGTGGTTTCACTATTCATCAATAATTGAAGTTTTCCAGAAAAATCCCAAAAATTCACCCTAAGCTATATTTGATATTCCGAATTAAAAAATGAAGCCTATTTTACAAAATTCAAAAAATATAAGTCACATTAATTAATTTAATAATTAATTCCCACTGTCAAAGAAAATAGCGTGTTTTTATGAAACAATAAGTATCAAAAGATTGACACTAGTTTAAGTCTGATTTCAATGTGAAATTTATTCCAACGACCAATATTGGATTTAATGGTAAAAATATATTCTAATTTCACTTTAAAACCAATTCAAAAGATAATCTAATCATATAAATAAATTAGATTAAAAAGAGGTTTTGAATTAAAATATAACATTTTACACTATTCATTAAAAAATGAACTTTATCCGAAAGATACCAAAAATTTACAAAAAGTAAATTTTGATGTACCAATTCTTAAGAAGAGTTTTATTTGGTCCAAAAGGATGTATAAGAGTGAACAAAACTATATTTAATGACGGTTCTCCATCAAAAGGCGATAAGTGATCCTTTAGTGAAAAACTAGGGCATATACGCCTAAAATTGAATTCTTTCCGTATTTTATGCCTTTATCTTTTTTTGGATAAATGTAAAAACATTTAAAAACATATATAATCATATTTTAGTTATTTATATCCATTCCTGCCAATACAACGACTACATGTTAACTACCATTTAAAATAATATTATTTTATTATTAGAGTGCAACGTAAGATTCCCAAGAAACTCGTTGTTGCATGTTGGGTACGCCATCGAGCATAGAGTCCCCTTTAAAGTCATATTAAGATTTTATTCACAAATATGGATAAATATGAAAATGTCATATTATTTATTTACCTGTAGTGTTACAGACAACTAGAGGATACACACACATTAAGAGGGATGGTAGAAAATTCATTAAGAGAGACAATCATTGTTAAAAAGAAAAACATATTGATAAAATTGACGAAAATAGTATCCATAAAAATATGAATCAATAAAAATTATATATCCATTCTAGATAAGTTTCATTTACTGAAATTTTTAAAACATAATCAACACATCCTTATTATTTTATTTGTTTTTTGAATATGTACTTCTAATCACATTAAAATGAATATTAAAGGCATTTAAACCATTCATAATTGATAAAACCACATTTGAATATATATATATATATATATAATTAATATGATTTAAGTTCACATTTCCAAAATTCTTTTCCTCTTGTTTCTAATGTTATTAATAATAATCTTCATTATTTTATTTAAAAATAATAAATGAAATTGAGGGGGGTTCTTACTCAGTACTCTTGTTTTTATTATCTTATTACAACATAGTAAACTCTTCAAAAAGTAACATATCATATCACTATATTATAATTGTAATAATATTATGTGTATTGACACCATAATGTCAAAACATTCTATCAAGAATAAAAATATAGAAAGATATTAATGATTTATATTGTAAGATTATATATTTGTACAATTTCGTTTTCATCATTTACATTAATATTCACACATGATATAATTAGAATTAATGAATATAAATTAGTTGAATAATTTTCTCATTATTATATAGAATTATTGAATTATTAAATTTATGATGGTGGTGGAGGATAAATATTAATCAATGTATCCTAGTTTAGTCAACATTAAAAAAATGAATTTATGATGAATTATTGTTTTTGTTTGAAAACCATAAATTGATTTATAAATAGTGGTATCAACTATCTAATTTAATTTTTAATAAATTTATGTTTTATTTTGATAAAATTCTGAAAACTATTTTGAGACATCAATGTTAATTGATCGATTTGGATGTTCCACTAATAATATACTTACCTTCCTCATGATAATATGATACAATAGAATGAGGATAATAGTGAAATGATTATATGAAATGTGCGATATGTAGTTTGTTGCATAATAAAGATAACATATTGTCAGGAGTTCCATAGAAGGTTATGTATCATTTCCTATTGTCCTGGAATCTATAATAAATTTTAATGATAGAAAAATATCTTATTAGATTGAATATTTAATGAAATATAAAAAATGATTATTTGGTTCACATAACATATATAATATCATGGAATGGTTATAATAAAAATTATTAAAATTATTAAAAAACTAAGATATATAATTTCATAATGGGGATGTCATGTGATAGTTTAAATTCATTTGAACCGACTCTTATGAAATAGAATATATGACCTATATTAGTTTATATATGTATTATTCCACCATATTTATTCATGTATAATACATATAATTTTACAAATATATTAATTTGATTTCTAAATGAACAAAATAATAACATACATTGAAATTTCTAATCATTAATAGTATAGGTAAATTAGGTGAATAAATTATTGACCATGTGTATTCTTATACATGATTCTTTTTGGAATATGCGCTTCCAAATGCACGATACACTTATATGAACTATAAATGAATTAATTTTTTTATATAATTATTTCTTATTACATAATAGATGTGATTCTATCATGTATAATTTATGAGAGAATTTAAAAATAAAAAAGATTGAAACATTAGTAGAGTTTTGGTTTTGAGGGATATCATAATTTCATATTGATAAAATTTCCATTTAGAATTGATCAATAACATTTTTATACTACTACTGAGAAATATTAATTAAATAAATGAATATATATAATGAAATCCAGGATGAACTTTTACGAATCAATTTTTTTGGGAAATGATCATCCACTTTTTTTAAATTCATAATTTACACATAAAGATATAAACATTAATTTTAGGGGGAAAGTATATTTATTAATTTTTAATATTGGTCATAAAATTTATTGAAACATTTAACTTATGTGATTCATAATGTTAAAAATGTATGTAAATCATTACTTTTAATAATTTTAAATATCAATAGAAATCTGAAGGATGAATTAAGATAACATCAACATTTCTTGGATTTATTTATTAAGAATCATCCTCATCCAAAGATAATAAGTACCAAAAAGAGGTTAGTTTTGCATTCCTTTTATGTGGCATTATCTATATATAAATAATTTTTATATGTATTATGGAGTCCCAAGGTATAGATGGTCTATAAAGTTACATAATAAAATATATTAATACGAGATATGTATAAATAGAATCGTTTTAAAAAATGGATATCATAAATAACTGCATGATTTTATTACAATAATCAAACACAACATACTTAAAAATTAAAGGGTCAATATTACTCTATTTTTTATTTTTAATAATGGCATAAATTAAAAAATATTGATTTAAAATTACATGAATGAAATATTAAAAATTCACCAATAATTCATTATCGACTTTAAAATGTATTTTCACCATTCTTATGCACTTGTATAATAATTCATACAATACACATTCCAATTGAATTAATTCTTGATGATCCTGTATATTAAAATTGAATGTATTCCAATAAAATAATTTTATACAACATGATATACTCTATAGTAAAAAATAAATATTATGATCGATATATGACCAAAGATTAGTAGGCTTTAGAATATGTGGATTTAAATTTTATATTTATAAATGGTGTTAATATATTACCAAATCAATCAAAGGTAAATAAATATGAAAAACATGATCTATTTGAAAATAAATTTACATCACATTCACCAATATGGGGATATCTATGTTCATGTAAATTAAATAATTTGAGAGTTGTAAAGAGAGATATTTCACAAAATAGTGATTCTTTGATGTAATATCATGGATGGATATATCAATTACATAAAATTAATAATGAGTTATATTACATTAACATTTTAATATGCACTTATTATTAATGTATTATCATTGAATTTTATAGAAATTATGAAGTAATTTTATCAATAACTAGTCATATTTTACCTCTTATAAGTGGATAAAAGTCACATAGTCATAAGATTCATACATGGTTAAAATATTATGTTGGATTTGAAAATTTTTATCTTTTATATTATGATAATTTTTGAAATGTTAATGAATATTTTATATATCGTTGATCAAGAGTTTACTGAGTAGTGTGATATCTCTAGAGATTTTAGAATTTTCTGTCGAACTAAATATGGTCGTACGTTATTATTAAAAAATAGAAGTGAACTAGTATATGTTATTTTTCATTAGTCATTTGGTAAACATGAAAAAAATATAATAGTGTCGTGTTATGTATTGAATAAAAGCTATAATTGGTTACAAGAAACCATGGTCCGTTAATGTATTTTATAATAGTATAATAGAGAAAAATTATTTTATTATATTATTACCCATATGTTTTTATTTTTATATTGAAAGATATATTTTTTGATACATTTAATTTATAATGAACGAAAATTAAAATTATGACATTACAGTAGTAGGTACTGATCATTAAAATAAAAATGCTAATCCTTATACATTTGTTTCCCATCCTAGAAATGTATTCTCTATAAAAGACTAAATGTAACATCCCAGGTAAATAAAGAATAAAGAATTTTCATATTTATTAATATTTACGGATTCAATATTAATTTTAATTAAAAGGGGTTTCTACGTTCGATAGCGTACTCGGTACGCAACGATGAGTTTCTTTGAAAACTTACGTTGCACACAAGTAATAAAATAATATTATTTTAAATGTTAGTTAACGAGTAGCCGTTGTACTGGCGGGAATGGACAGAAATAACGAAAATATGATTATATATGTTTTTAAATGTTTTTACATTTACCCAATAAAAGATAATGGCTTAAAATATGGAAAGAGTTCAATTTTAGGCATTTATACCCTAATTTTCACGAAAGGTCCACTTATCACCTTTTGACAGAGAACTGTCATTAAATATAGTTTTGATTGATCTTATAAATTCTATTGGACCAAATATAACTGTTATTTAGAATCGGGACATCAAAATTTACTTTGTGTAAATTTTAGGTACCTTTCTGATAAAGTTCATTTTTTTTAATGAATAGTGTAAAATGTTGTATTTTAATTCAAAACCTCTTTTTAATCTAATTTATTTATATGATTAGATTATCTTTTGAATTGGTTTTAAAGTGAAATTAAAAAATATTTTTACCATTAAATCCAATAGTGGTCGTTGGAATTAATTTCACTTTGAAATCGGACTTAAACTAGTGTCAATCTTTTGATACTTATTGTTTCATAAAAACACGCTATTTGCTCTGACAGCGGGAATTAATTATTAAATTAATTAATGTGACTTATATGTTCTGAATTTTGTAAAATAGACTTCATTTTTGATTTCGTAATATCAAATATAGCTTAGGGTGAATTTTTGGTAATTTTTTGAAAAACTTCAATTTTTGATGAATAGTGAAACCACTAAGTGGTACATATAAAGACTGATTTTCCGTTTAAATGAAATTTTGCCATCATTGTGTTTTGAATTTCAAAAATCCGACATACATGGTTGTCATTAAGAAGTAAAATGTGGTTCAATGAGATTATAATAATTTTTTGGTGAATAGTAACTTATTAAGTTCTTAATCGCGATTAGTGGTAATTAGTGTAGTTTAAGGTAAAAATAATGCTTTAATAAAATAAAGTGAGTTTGAAACATGTCCTACCCTCATTGGTTGTGTCATGGCCGACCAAGAAAAGCCATGGGTCAACTTGGGGACCCCATGGAGACACTTTGGTTGGGAAATGACATAAATAACTTTTTATTTAATGTAAAAGTAAAAATGACACAAACATAATATGTTTTACAGAAACAATTTTTACATGGGGTTATAAAGATCAGATTTTTGATTATAAATAGTAATTGGAAATCTAAAAATATTTCCTACATCATAGTAATTGTTTTATAATTTTTATACATTAAATAAATTAAATTATTTATGACATAATAATGATGCAGCGATGACATCATTATTTGACGATTTAAATGAAATGGAAAGATAATGTAAAATCTATGAACTACACATGGCCAAAACCAATTGTATGAGTGGATTTCGAAGACTTATCACCTTATCCTAGAATTATAGCAATGTGGGACCTTTTGAATCCGAAAATCTTTTTAAAATAAAGTAACTTATCTTTACATTCCAAAAGTGCCCCTCCTCTCCTCTTATAAAAGGCCCCCACCTCTACCTCATTTCACACACTCCTCAAGCCTTTGGCTCGGCCAACCCCTGACCATTTACTCTCTCCACATCCCTCTCCTCATCCTAGAGGATTCCCTTTGGGCAGAATCCTTTCAAAGGAAGCCTTTAGGCTCAAATCAAAAGGAGTTACACTTTTAAAGGTAATTCATTCTCTCCTGTTCATTTGTTTTATTTTGCTTCTACAACCCTCTAAACACTTTTTATTTACTTATTTTGTAACAACACCAGTTTCTTAAACATAATAGGATTTTTTTTATAAGATTTATTCGAGCTACACTCTCACACAACTACATCAAATGGTTAAAGAACATACGGTTTCCGTGGATGGCAAAATTCTGCCTCCCGAAACGATGATTGTTCAATACTCATTTAACACCTTCAAGGGTGGACATTATGATGTCACTATTTTTATATATGATATATAATATGTTTATTTTTTCTTTAAGCTTCTGTATTTTTCATTTTCGGCATACCTTTATGGTTTCCATTTTGGGTAAACACGATATCTTCATTTAAGGAAGTGCGGAGTACCGCCCCCTCAAAGTGATGTGATTCGTTAATGCCATATGTGGGACGTGTAAAGGATGGATTTAAAGTTATTATATATGATGTTATACTGGAATTATAATATACCTCTATATCATTATTATTTCTTTCCATTAAAGTATGAGATAGAAATTAAAGTAGAGTTCATGCGTACGTACGGCTTACCGTCTCCATGAACGGTGCATTTCATTTCTTATCCCCAATTGTAATGTACTATTAAAAGTACATGTATATAATGGATATATATAATTAATGATATATATAAATGATTAATATAATTCTGGAATTAAAATATACATACCTCTCATTTAGTTTTAATTCCATTAATATGACAAAGAAATGAAAGTAGCGTTCATGCGTACGTACGGCTTACCGTCTCCATGAACGGTGCATTTCATTTCTTACATATAAATGATTATGTAATATAATAAATACATGTATATGATGGATATATATGATACATATTATATCCAAATCGGGAATTTCATTCTGGATATAAAGAACCTTTGACCACACGAACAACATGTAATTGTATGAAGTCCACTTTCGACTTAAGAACCAAATATTGAGAAAACAAACATTATTAACTTAAATGGTTACATAATGTTTATAAAATGGAAATAAGTGATATAAAAGGAATAATGAACTTTAAAAAGGTTCTTAATCATGTATAAATTAACTCGAGTTTATTATTCAGGATGTTAAAGAACGATCGAGTCAAGTCGGACCCGAGGTAAGGGACTTCGTCTCAATCTCCTTTCATTGAGGCATATTTCATTTTATACACAACTTTCCTTTATACGGTGTATAAACACCTTTTACTTTTACTTTTATACAAAATGAATCTTTTTCTACGAAGCGTTTTACAAAACGACAAAAAGGAATGTTTCTTTTAACGTACGCGGCGACAACGACCTTTTCCGCCGCTGCGAGTATTATTTGGTCTTTGTCTTTCTCATCAAGCCGTAATGTTTTTAGAATAAAATAAATACCATATAATCTTTTATGTATTTTGGTATTGAAAATGGTTTTTAAAAAGGATTCTATTATGTCAATATATTTATGATATATTGTGATTGAAATGTGGAAATGTTATCATTCCTTTATATTGGTTTTATGTTTTATGATTTTATACTGGTACATGGACATTTTAACGGGTGGTTACATTATAAACCATATGATGGGTGGTGCCGTGAATACCAGGATGGGTGGTTACGTTATAACCTCCAATGCATTGGGTATGGAAGTCGGCCGTATGGCTATTCCATTAAGTATGTATGGAAATTGGCCGTATGGCTCTTCCATTAAGTGATATGTGTCGAAGTCGACCGTATGGTTATTCCACATAAGTATGTTTATGTCCCAAGTTACCTTTATATATGTTATGTGTTCTTTTTATGGGTTTTATGGTAATCCTTTGGTTACAAAAAGGCAAGTAATGATACTTTATTCAGTGAAGAGTTTTTACTACTTCATGAAGGTGAAGGTATTACTTTGATAGAGTATATATGGTTTATTTGATGTTTGAAAAACTAACAGTTTTCATTATTTCTGTATCCCTTACTGAGCTTTTTATGCTCACCCCAAGTTTTTTTTGAAATTTTTTCACAGGACTTAATGTGGAATAAGGTCAAGGATGGGATCAAGGGAATGTCATCCTATATAAAACATGGAACTAGACACATTTCTTTTTTAGAGTTTTTTTTATTATGGAAACGTAGTAGAAGTGACTACTTTGTAATCTTTTGAGATGTAATAGTTATGTTCTAATTCTCTAAAACTCTAAACCTGAAAAGATCCTCGACGTGAATTATTCATTTAATTCAATATTAAGTAAGCTTTAAGGTCGGGGCCTTATAGTTGGTATCAAAGCTCATTTTAGACAACTTTAGGAGTTAGAAAAGTGTTAAATTATAATATGATTGAAATGATATAGCATTTACGGATTACCATGTTGCTTCGCCTAAGATATTTCTGTGTTCAGAATGGTTTTCCACAGAGGAAACAAAGCAGCTATGTTGGGACGACATTAGGAGGAAGATAACCTTCCAAATCAGAAAACTGAGATGGTCGGAATCGGAACTGAACAGTTTGTTGCAGTGATGGCATAGTAGACTCAGGCTATAAATGGTGGTGGTATCCATACACGAGATCAGCCAGATCAACCGCAGAGGAACATGTAAGTGGAGGAACATTTCATGAGGCAACATCCCCCATCATTCAGAGGATCATCTGACCTTGTGCAAGCTGAAGGGTGGATTAATGCACTGGAGAAGATTTTTGATGTCATGGGGTGTTCAGAACATCAAAAGGATAGTCTTGCTGTTTACCTTTTTGAAGGTGAAGCTGATCAGTGGTGGTCGATGGTGAAAAATATAAGGGATAGTGATGTGATTGAGGATCTTCACTGGGACGAATTCAAAGGTATGTTTCTTGAGAAATATTTTCCTAAGTTGGTTCGTCTTAGGATGGAAAAATAGTTCCTAGAATTGAGGCAGGAGGATGATTCAGTGGCTCCTTATGAAGAAAAGTTCACTCGATTGGCAAGGTATGCTCCAAACTTCATACGAGATCTTGATAGTAAAATAAACCGTTTTTACTCAGGGTTAAATCCAAAGTATTGAAGGGCTTTAGCTTCTCATGAGTTCAAATGTTATGAAAAACTTGTTCGATGTGCGGATAAGGTGGAAATGGAGTTTGCCAATGATCAGGTGTTCTATGACAAACAACAGAATAAGAGGTCTAGTTGGCAGGCAAAGGGGAAGAATTCATCAAATAATCAAGGAGGTAAGAAAACCAAATATCCATCCTATGAGAAGTGTGGTAAAATGCATCCTGGAGAATGTTTATCCATGTCTGGTAAGTGCTTTCGATGTGGTAAGTCTGTTCATATTGCTCGTAATTGTAAGGAAGATGATCAAGCAGGAAATGAAAAGCCAACGGTAAGATGTTTTATGTGTAACTAAATGGGTCATTATGCAAATGAGTGTCCAACGAAGAACTCAACTGGGGGAATGTAGCCAGACTACAAGAAGAAAGGGGTGGTGAAATACTTTGCAACAACTTCAGTAGATGTTGGGCCATCGAATGAAGTGGTATCAGCTCCAGGGAGCTCAGTATTTCTCGAAGATTGACTTGAGGTCGGGGTACCATCAGTTGAAAGTAAAAGAAGCAGATGTTCCGAAGACTGCGTTCCGTACTAGATATGGCCATTATGAATTTGTAGTTATGCCTTTTGGGTTAACCAATGCACCTGTTGTATTCATGGACCTTATGAATAAAATTTTCCATGAGTTCTTGGATATGTTTTTGTTTGTGTTTTGAGGTTTGGGAAGAGGTTATGTGTGCCTTGTGATTCACAGTTGAAGAATGAGTTGTTATGTGAGGCTCATAGTTCCCCGTTTTCAGTTCATCCTGGCAGTACTAAGATGTACAGAGATCTTTTGGAGTATTACTGGTGGGATGGAATGAAAATGGACATTTCTGATTTTACTGTGATGTGTTTGACATGTCAACAGGTTAAAGTAGAGCGGCAGTTACCGAAAGGGATGCTTCAGCCATTACCAGTGCTAGAGTGGAAATGGGAAAACATATCCATGGACTTTGTTGTGGGATTACAGAGGAAATCTAGAGGTAATAATGCAATCTGGGTTATTGTTGATCGCTTGACCAAATCTGCTCATTTCCTTTCTATACGAGATACTTTCTCTCTAGATCAACTTTCCTGTTTGTATCTTAAAGAGATAGTCAGGTTACATGGAGTTCCTCTCTCCATTGTATCGGATCGTGATCCCAGGTTTACTTCTAACTTTTGGAGAGGCCTTCAGAAGTCGTTGGGTACTGAATTAAATTTTAGTACAGCTTTTCATCCTCAATCAGATGGGCAGTCAGAACGAACAATCCAGACATTGGAGGATATGCTACGAGCTTGTTCTATGGATTATCAGGGAAGTTGGGACCAACAACTTTCTTTGGTTGAGTTTTCTTATAATAACAGTTTTCATTCCCGTATACATATAGCACCATTAGATGCATTATATGGGAAGCGGTGTCGAACTCCAGCATTTTGGAATGAAGTGGGTGAAAGGAAGCTGATGGGACCAGAATTGGTAGACGAGATGGCATAAAAAGTTCAGTTGATTCAGAAGCACATGAGAACAGCCCAGTGCAGGCAGAAGAGTTAAGCGGATAATCGGAGGAAGGATCTATCTTTCGAGGTAGGTGATCATGTTTTTCTCAAGGTTTCTCCTTGGAAAAGTTTGATGAGATTTGGTAAGAAAGGAAAGCTGAGTCCAAGGTTTATTGGACCATATGAAATTCTGGAGAGAGTTGGATCAGTTGCATACCGGGTGGCTTTACCTCCGAGTTTATCTCAGGTACACAATGTTTTTCATGTTACAATGTTGAGAAAGTATATGCCAGATCCATCTCATGTTTTGAGACAAGAGGTAGTTCAGCTAGAAGAGAACCTATCTTTTGAGGAACAACCAGTCCAGATTCTTGACCACAGGGAGCAGGTGTTACGGAATAAGGTGATTCATCAGGTAAAGGTTTTGTGGAAAAACCATGTGATTGAAGAGGAAACGTGGGAATATGAAAATGCTATGAGGGATAAATACCCCCTCTTATTTTGATAAGCGAATAAAATTGCGAGGATGCAATTCCCAAAAGGGGGGAAGGATGTAACATCCCGGGTAAATAAAGAATAAAGAATTTTCATATTTATTAATATTTACGAATTAAATATTAATTTTAATTAAAAGGGGTTTCTACGTTTAATAGAGTACTCGGTACGCAACGATGAGTTTATTTGAAATCTTACGTTGCACACAAGTAATAAAATAATATTATTTTAAATGTTAGTTAACGAGTAGCCGTTGTACTGGCGGGAATGGATAGAAATAACTAAATTATGATTATATATGTTTTTATATGTTTTTACATTTACCCAATAAAAGATAAAGGCTTGAAATATGGAAAGAGTTCAATTTTTGGCATTTATACCCTAATTTTCACGAAAGGTCCACTTATCACCTTTTGATGGAGAACCGTCATTAAATATAGTTTTGATCGATCTTATAAATTCTATTGGACCAAATATAACTCTTCTTTAGAATCGGGACATCAAAATTTACTTTGTGTAAATTTTAGGTACCTTTCTGATAAAGTTCATTTTTTAATGAATAGTGTAAAATGTTGTATTTTAATTCAAAACCTCTTTTTAATCTAATTTATTTATATGATTAGATTATCTTTTTAATTGGTTTTAAAGTTAAATTAGAAAATATTTTTACCATTAAATCCAATAGTGGTCGTTGGAATTAATTTCACTTTGAAATCAGACTTAAACTAGTGTCAATCTTTTGATACTTATTGTTTCATAAAAACACGCTATTTTCTCTGACAGTGGGAATTAATTATTAAATTAATTAATGTGACTTATATGTTTTGAATTTTTTAAAATAGACTTCATTTTTGAATTCGTAATATCAAATATAGCTTAGGGTGAAATTTTGGTAATTTTCTGAAAAACTTCAATTTTTGATGAATAGTGAAACCACTAAGTGGTACTTATAAAGACTGATTTTCCGTTTAAATGAAATTTTGCCATCATTGTGTTTTGAATTTCAAAAATCCGACATACATTGTTGTCATTAAGAAGTAAAATGTGGTTAAATGAGATTATAATAATTTTTTGGTGAATAGTAACTTATTTAGTTCTTAATCGCGATTAGTGGTAATTAGTGTGGTTTAAGGTAAAAATAATGCTTTTAATAAAATAAGATGAGTTCGACACATGTCCTACCCTCATTGGTTATGTCATGGCCGACCAAGACAAGCCATGGGTCAACTTGGGGACCCCATGGAGACACTTTGGTTGGGAAATGACATAAATAACGTTTTATTTAATTTAAAAGTAAAAATGACACAAACATAATATGTTTTACAAAAAAAATTTTTACATGGGGTTATAAAGATCAGATTTTTTATTGTAAATTGTAATTGGAAATATAAAAAAATATCCTAAATCGTAGTATCTTTTTTTATAATTTTTAGACATTAAAGAAATTAAATTATTTATGACATAATAATGATGCAACGATGACATCATTATTTGACGATTTAAATAAAATGGAAAGATAATGTAAAATATATGAACTAAACATGGCCAAAAACAATTGGATGAGTGGATTTCGAAGCCTTATCACCTTATCCTCGAATTATAGCATTGTGGGACCTTTTGAATCCGAAAATCTTTTTAAAATAAAGTAACTTATCTTTACTTTCAAAAAGTGCCCCTCCTCTCCTCTTATAAAAGGCCACCACCTCTACCTCAGTTCACACACTCCTAAAGCCTTTGGCTCGGCCAACCCCTGCCCATTTACTCTCTCCAAATCCTTCTCCTCATCCTAGAGGATTCCCATTGGGCAGAAGCCTTTCAAAGGAAGCCTTTAGGCTCAAATCAAAAGGAGTTACACTTTTAAAGGTAATTCATTCTCTCTTGTTCATTTGTTTTATTTTGCTTCTCCAAACCTATAAACTATTTTTATTTACTTCTTTTGTAACAAAAACAGTATCTTCAATATACTAGGATGTTTTTATAATATTTATTCGAGCTACAATCTCACACAACTACATCAAATGGTTAAAGAACATACGGTTTCCGTGGATGGCGAAATTCTGCCTCCCGAAACGATGATTGTTCAATACTCATTTAACACCTTCAAGGGTGGCCATTATGATGTCACTATTTTTATATATGATATATAATATGTTTATGTTTTCTTTAAGATTCTGTATTTTTCATTTTAATCATACCTTTATGGTTTCCATTATGGTAAACACGATATCTTTATTTAAGGAAGTGCGGACTACCGCCCCCTCAAAGTGATGTTATTCGTTAATGCCATATGTGGGACGTGTAAAGGATGGATTTAAAGTAATTATATATGATTTTATACTGGAATTATTATATACCTCTATATCATTATTATTTCTTTCCATTAAAGTATGAGATATAAATGAAAGTAGCGTTCATGCGTACGTACGGCTTACCGTCTACCTGAACGGTGCATTTCATTTCTTATCCCCAAATGTAATGTACTATTAAAAGTACATGTATATAATGGATATATATATAATTAATGATATATCTAAATGATGAATATAATTCTGGAATTAAAATATAAATACCTCTCATTTAGTTTTAATTCCATTAATATGACAAGGAAATGAAAGTAGCGTTCATGCGTACGTACGGCTTACCGTCTCCATGAACGGTGCATTTCATTTCTTACCCCTAAATGATTATGTAATATTATAAATACATGTATATGCTGGATATATATGATACATATTATATCCAAATCGGGAATTTCATTCTGGATATAAAGAACCTTTGACCACACGAACAACATGTAATTGTAAGAAGTCCACTTTCGACTTAAGAACCAAATATTGAGAAAACAAACATTATTAATTTAAATGGTTACATAATGTTTATAACATAGAAATAAGTGATATAAAAGGAATAATGAACTTTAAAAAGGTTCTTAATCAAGTATAAATTAACTCAAGTTTATTATTCAGGACGTTAAAGAACGATAGAGTCAAGTCGGACGCGAGGTAAGGGACTTCATCTCAATCTCCTTTCATTGAGGCATATTTCGTTTTATACACAACTTTCTTTTATACGGTGTATAAACCCCTATGACTTTTACTTTTATACAAAAGAAATCTTTTTCTACGAAGCATTTTACAAAATGACAAAAAGGAATGTTTCTTTTAACGTACGCGGCGACAATGACCTTTTCTGCCGCCGCGAGTATTATTTGGTCTTTGGCTTTCTCAACAAGCTGTAATGTTTTTAGAATAAAATAAATACCATATACTCTTTTATGTATTTTGGTATTGAAAATGGTTTTGAAAAAGGATTATATTATGTCAATATATTAATGATATATTGTGATTGAATTGTGGAAATGTTATCATTCCTTTATATTGGTTTTATTTTTTATGATTTTATACTGGTACTTGGACATTTTAATGGGTGGTTACGTTATAAACAATATGACGGGTGGTGCCGTGAATACCAGGATGGGTGGTTACGTTATAACCTCCAATGCATTGGGTATGGAAGTCGGCCGTATGGCTATTCCATTAAGTATGTATGGAAATTGGCCGTATGGCTATTCTATTAAGTGATATGTGTGGAAGTCGACTGTATGGTTATTCCACTTAAGTATGTTTATGTACCAAGTTACCTTTATATATGTTATGTGTATTTTTATGGGTTTTATGGTAATCCTTTGGTTACAAAAAGGTAAGTAATGATACTTTATTCAGTGAAGAGTTTTTACTACTTCATAAAGGTGAAGGTATTACTTTGATAGAGTATATATGGTATATTTGATGTTTGAAAAACTAACAGTTTTCATTCATTCTGTATCCCTTACTGAGCTTTTTATACTCACCCCATGTTTTTTTTGAAATGTTTTCATAGGACTTAATGTGGAATAAGGTCAAGGATGGGATCAAGGGAATGTCAACCTATATAAAACATGGAACTAGACACGTTTCTTTTTAAGAGTTTTTTTATTATGGAAACTGTTGGGAAAAAATCCCTCGAGGTAACTTTGCAGTATTTTTGGGTTGATTGTGTTTGTTGACAAAGCAGGTTTCCATGGAGAATTGTTGAGTTCCCGAGAATTTGTTGACATTCCATGTTGACAAAGAACTATGACAAAGGAAAGGACCATCTGGAGGCGGTACAAAAGAGCAGTACAAGGTGGCGCCGTTTCCCAGTGTTTGCCAAATTTTTGGGGTCCAAAATTTGGAGTTTGGTGAGCATCGCGAAAAGAGGATTTCCATGAAGAGCATAATTTAATATGGCAAAGGCATGAATTTCGCGAAGATAGGATGCATGGTTTGGAAATCGCGAAGACCAGAAGAATGGAGGCGGTGATGCTTCGCGATTACGTCAAGCTTCGCGAACGGCAGATGCTGGAGAGCTTCGCGGCGAAGGCGCGAAGGAATGTTGGGCTTCGCGAGGGAGCTTCGCGGCGAAGGCGCGAGCCGCGAAGGTAAGTTGACGGTGATTCATCGCGACTACGTCAAGCTCCGCGAATGGAAGATTGCCGTGGAGCTTCGCGATATGGACAGAATTCCGACAGAAACTTTGGAGCTTCGCGATTTGAGATGACGTGGCGTTGACTTCGCACGGAAAGTTCGTGGGTCGGTGGAATCGCCTATAAATAGAGGCCGACCCCTTCAAATGATGTAGAGAGAGATTTTTCAGAGAAAATACTTTGCTCTCGATTTGCGAAGGTGGTTCGCGGAGCCAGTGTGCTTCGCGAAAGAGGTGCTTCGCGGCGGCTATTATAGCTCCGCGAAACCTGCGAGCTCCGCGTTGGCTTTCTTAGCTTCGCAAGGGTCGTTGCTTTGCGACGGTTTGAGCATCGCGAAAGAGCTTCGCGAGTGAGCTTCGCGAGTGAGCTTCGCGAAAAGGCAGGAGCTTCACGAAGGCTTGTTTGAGCTTCGCGAAATTGGGAGCCTCGCATTGTAGGGTGCTTTGCGAAGGTCTTTCCAAAGGTTTTTTGCCCAGTGGATAGTGGCAAAGGGGTATTCATCTACGGATGAAAGTAGAACTTCAACAGAGCATCTACATACAGAGAAAGATGCATTCCTTGATGAAAATGAAGAGACCTACAGGTCTATAAACTGTGAGTGAATCCCTTCCAAGAGCAGTGAGCTTAGGAAGAGGAAGAAGGTGATCCTCTCCACCGGCAGTGAGCCAGAGAGAGAGAAACAGGGAGTGACCCTTGGGAAAGCAGTGAGATGACCCTAAACCTTGTATAGGCAGTGAGCCTGGGCATAGAAGTGATCTAGCCCGAACATTGTAATCCACAGCTAGTGAAGCCTAGTGGAATTTGGTACGAACCGGCAACTTGTCGGCGTATGCTCCTTGGACGTAGCCCTTAGCGGTGAACCAGGTAAAAATCTCTGTGTCTGCCTGCTTACTTTCCTGCATTTCATTCAAAGCATCATCATCAGGTAAATGAGACAACTGATCACAGTAACCACACAAGTGCAAACAAAGTGACCCTTGTAACAAAGAGGTCAAGATCCAGTGGGGCAGAAAGAACTTTGAAAAAGAATATCCATACCCTGATTCACCCTCCCTCTCAGGGTATATATAGGCCCCTATTAGCCCTAACAGAAACTTAGTAGAAGTGACTACATTGTAATCTTTTGAGATGTAATAGTTATGTTCTAATTCTCTAAAACTCTAAACCTGAAAAGATCCTCGACGTGAATTATTCATTTAATTCAATATTAAGTAAGCTTTAAGGCCGGGGCCTTATACTCAAATAATTAAAAAAATATAAATAATTATAGTATGTAAACAATTAATCAGAAATAATATATGTTATAATGATCATTTTTATGTTCGTAGTAGAAAATTTCTAATTTGGTAGAATTAATATAACTTTTGACCATAACATATCAAAATAATCAATCAATGAAATTTTTAAATTTTCCTATAGAAGTGATTTTTTTGAACAATTTTTAATTTATAATTTCAATAGCATCAATATATTTTCAATAATGTTTTATAAAATATATAATCTTTCATACATTTATTACGAATTATATAAATATATATTTAAAATAATTTGTAATTAAATTTATTTTATTTTTCTTCTTTTAAAAATTATATTAAATTTAGAATATATCTCTAAATAAAAGTAATTTAATTTTATGAAGGTTTGAAGTAAAAATATTAGATTTTGTATTCAATGAAATAAAATTTTATTCTTGTAATTGTGGTTACTAGGTTAGGACATAAAATAAATTGATTTCATGTTTGAAAAGTTAAATTTCCCAAGAATGATTGTAATAATGTTTTATGATATTATTTTTAAAATATTGATTTTATCAATTATAATCATTTAATTTTATATAATGGTTGTTAAACATAAAATAAACATATCCATATAGAGCCAATCAGTCAATTTTTTTATGTAATAGTAATCAAGGTAAAAAATCATTATTATTTTAAAGGTTACAATGTGTTGAAAAGATGTAAAACTAAATATATATTGCATAAAAGGAATTTTAAACAAGTTAAAATGATATTTTTAGAACATATTTCAACATTTTATGTATAATTTATTAATTGTATGATTTTGGGACCACTTTTCTTCATCCCAATATGTAAAATGTAACAATATTTCATGTATTTACATGATTTCCACCAACCTCATTTGAAAACTAGTTCCATGTCTACCTTTATTCACTAAAATTGATTGAATTATATCATAAATTCCATGATAATTAACTATATAAATTACTTACCCACATCCTAGAGTGTTTGGCCTCTCCCTAAAACCATCCCATCTAGGATTACATTGTAAGACATGGGTGGTCTCAATGAAGAGGTAATAGTCTTATCTGGCTATTTCCAAAATTATTTCATCTCATACCTCCTAAAAATATATTGTATTAATTATTTAATAATTAATTCAATGACATGATTATAAATAAATGTTATTATTCTTATGTAACCCCAATTGTCATCATTATTTTTTATAAAATTGTAAATAAAAGCATTGCCCATGTGTATGTGCATACTACCTCATCCATGTGGCGATATAGTTCATTTTTCATCAACAAAATATATTGAAGTTCATAGTATCAATATAATGTTAATGAATGATAAATATAATATAATTTTTATTGATTAATAATAAGTATATTCATCCTTAATACAAATCCATCTAATGGAATATGATGGTGTTTCACATTTGAATGTACAGACTATAGTCTCCATATTGCAATGTTGTTCATTTTCACTCATTTCCTCCAATTGATAAATATAATTGTAAATTAATTATTATATATGATACTTATTATATAAAGATTATTCTATAATGAATTAATATTATTTACCTTTCATTTACACATTGTATAAAAAACTGAAAATAATGTTAACGTGTTTGTATGAGCTACCATATCAATGTATGGAGTATTTAATTTTCGCATTAATTCATTTCATGAATTCTTAAATGAAAATTCATAATGAATATATATGACATTTATATCGTTATTAATATTCAATAAATGATTAAATTGTGACCATGATTTAGTAACTATAATTTACGAACCAAAATAAAATAGGAAAATAAAAAATTAAATACATGGAATGACAATGTTAATAATGAATTTATAATTACCACATGATGATTCATTATGAGTTAATAATATATGGTATTATATTTATTAATATAGTAATATTAAGTGTGAATAAAAATTATAAAATAATTATACAATAAGATAAAAAAATTAAGAATAAATAGTGAACCAAGGATAAATTCTTTGTTACAACCTCATTTTATTTCAATATTGTTTATGATCATATTTACCTTAAAATATTTCATGATAATAATATCATAAACCTAGAAATTGTCATCTACTATAGTTGTTTTTTGGGTTTATACTTTTTTTCCATTTCCTCTTGTTTTGGATACAATATTTAGATGTTAGTAACATATAATTGATTCCAACCTTATCTATTCTTTATTTTTTGAGAATTTTATTCCTATATATCCATGTTCCACATATTATTTAAATAATGTTCCTTTTTTCACACTAGTGATTATATCATGTTATTTAAAAGTAAAATTCTCATTATTAAAAATAATTTAAAAAGTATTCATTTTATGAATCATCAAAAAGTTTATTTTAGATTTCTTTAAAAATGTGTGAATGAAATTATTTTTATCATATTTAGTAGGAACCTATTTTTCCTTCCTCCATGTTCAGCCTTATCCATTTATATTCTAGTATATTTATAATAGATTAATAAAAAATTATTTTTCTATGAATTATTAATTTAAAACTAACAGTTTTATTTTCATTATGAAATGAAATGATGTTTAAAAGTTCATTGCAGCATTGTTGATACCCATTATTAGAAGATATATATATTTTTTATTTTTTATTTTTAGTATCAAAATGTATTTTTTAATAAAATATCAACATTTATGATGAATTTATTATGTTCTTTGATCTATTACTAATTTATTGTTTTGGGGACATAATATTTCACTTTATAACATTACTTATAACTCCCCATTATTCAATTGGACATATTTCTCCCCCGTGACAATATTTTTTGTATCTTGTATTTATATGAATTCAAATCCAAAAATTTGACTTTTTTATAACATTAAATCTTTTCAATTCATGGTATTAGTTATAGGATAACTATTAATAATTATTATTCATTGATTGGTAAAATTTTCCAATTTAGTGATTAATTACATATAATTGTGGATTTATATGATATTTTTGGGAATGTGTTTTATTAATTATTTAATATATGTGTAAATAATTATATTTTTGAATGATTAGTGGGTAATAGTTATAGATATCCTTGTATTAAAATTATGGTAAGTTCATAAATGTCTATAATTATTAATTTCCATTATTGAAAATTCAATTTCCATTGTACATTTGATAACAATGTTTATATAATATATGGTTATACAGTTAATTGAATGGAATGTGTTTTGATTATCCACTATGAAATATTGATTATGCATTAGTTACATAAGAGAGCTTTAAGTGTACATAATCATTAATGAAAATACAATCTCAAAATTTATTTTTTCCCCTTCCTAATGATATTTTGAATGATTCATTAAATAATTTTAATGATTCAAGAATGTCTCTTATAATATGTTTCTAAATTCCAAAGCAATATAGGAATCAGGTATATATCTAATTTTCCTAGACTAATAAAGTAATTGAATAATAATGGTCATATGAAATATATATTTTACTAAATAAATAGCGTAAACATCTACTCTGGGTTACTGTAGTATGGGTTTTTATAGTGGGTATCTATGAGATCTTTTATTGAAATAAATTGAAAACCATTTTAAATTAACATATATAACATGATAATTATGATATAATATTTGGGATTATGATAAAATTTACATTATACAAATTTTTATTTTGAATATAAATATTCAAGTTTATTATGAGTTTACTCAACATGTTCAATTATTTAGAGATTTTTTGTAGTTGAAAGAAGGGAATTAAAATTCGTTGTTATTGTATGGATTTCTATACTGAGTAATCTAATATAAATACTACTTATTTTAAATCCCTAGGGATTTAAAAATAAATTTAAATACATTAAATACTGGAACTCACTACATATAATAGTGTAAAAATATTAAACTAATGATTAATATAAAGTAAAACCCATCATCTACTCAAGTATATATACCACCCATAACATTCATCTTCCTATCACACATTTCACGATAAAAACATGATATAAAACATGTGAAATACCATTCCCAAGTCTCTTCCCCACATCCAATACATTTTTACCCCACCAAAATAAAAAATACAAGGTCCTTAAAGAAGATCTTAATGACAAGAGATCAATAGGTAATGCTCCTTATTCATTTTCTTTTGTTTTTAGTCCAATTATTTTATTTTATTATCATCTCTTATCATCCCCTTATCTAATTTTAATTACATATCTAGTATTATATATATATATATATTTATTTTTATCATATTATGGAAAAATTTATCATCATTCTTCCTCTCCAATTGACCCTATACTAAAAATAAAAATATCATATGTGATGTGTGATGTGTTAATTTACCTACATCAGGGTTGATATCTCTTTAGTTTCCTTTACATCATTCAAAATATGTTGTAAGATCATTTTAATGTTTAATTTGTTTTTTGAAATATTAAATTATGGCCTCTCTTATGTTCGGTAATTAACATATATAAATAATATTAAAGTTATATGATGAAACAAGTTCTTGATTATCGACTACCGCTCAAATTATATAAAAAATACTACAAATAATTTATCTAATGACTCATCCACAAAATATATATCCAAAATGACATTGGGAATCATTTAATATTTTGAAATCCTATTAATAAAATTTCATTCATCTTCTGGATTTTACCTTCAATTCTACAGGAAAATAAATTACGAATTGAGAATAAAAATAATGGGAAGCATGCACCTGAAAAAATGGAAATAAAAAAATATTATTAGTAAATGGGTAAAATAATGTTTAAAAATTAGCATATAAGGTGTTATAAACAAGATTATGTTTCATTAAAATATTAAATACACTATAATATCCTTTATATAGTAGGTTTAAACAATTTTGATGTATGATAACCCTATGGTGTGGGAATTACTCACCCTAATTATATTCTTTGGGATAACCTTATACTGTATTAATTAAGTGCTACTCATATTGTTGGTCTAATGAATTTAGTTTATTTTCTGTTGTATTATATTTATTGAGTTTGTTTACACATAATTATTTAATTATATTTATTCTAACTCAATTATAGGATATTCTAAAGGGTATTTCCATAAAAAATACTTTTTTAAATTCCAATTTTATGAAATAAAAAATAAATGTTTTTATTCATGTATTCTTGTTTGATGATTATGTTATAGTTATTGGGAGTTGTTTATGATTAAATGTGGGACTAATATCTCCCCCCAATTCATTAGGTTTGTGTATGTTTGATGTCATCCAAATGGTTATTTCATGTGTAACAATGATGGTTACACCATAAGGTAGCTATGCAGGTTACAATCTAAGGTAGCAGTGAAGGTTTCAAATCATAAGGAATCTATAATCATTAAAAATTTAAATAACTAATGTCACAAGTTAACTTTGTGTTCTATTTATGATTCAAATGTTTATTGGAATATCATGTTTCACAAATTATATATTACTTTATGGGTAAGAGGCTTGTCATTGTGAAAATAATTTCATATGTTTATAAGTATACATAGACTAATGGTTTATCCCAAGATTTTTAAATCTTATACAAGGATTTTTTGGTTATCCCATGTTTTAAAGATATTTTCCATTGAATTTATGTATTGGTAAAAGAATAAATAACTTAATGAAAAATATTATGATGATTTATCAAATAAAACATGTTGTTTTTTATTGTAAATGTTTTATGTTTTAGAAGAATTGAATACTGATTTTGTGGTACCCACTTTTGATTCTTGTGTTTTTTTTTGTATGAGTCATGTCCTATCATTTTAAAACTATAATCTAGTAATATATTTGGGAATATAATATGTGTATTGTAGTTGAATTAACTAGAATATGTAATATTTAAGTCATGTTTCTTATAATAATTCTAATTAGATTTATGGAATAACCAAGACATTATATATGATATTTTTTCTACAGTAAATGTGTATTATATTATATATAATTAGAAATATATATTTCATTTAGAATCAAAATACTATTTATTTCTTTAATGTATGTTGATACATTATTTATGAACCAATGCCATGATAATTCCAAATATTACAATGTCAAAAAAACATGAAATTGAAAAAGATTTGTTGAAAAACATGCATCATTCCAATATTTCAAAGTTATCACTCCCATAATTAATACTGTAGAAAATAAATACAAATTTACTAATCCAATCAATATTTAAAAGTAAAAAATATATTACATTGGGAGTAATTATAGGAAATTCTAAATGAATTAATTAAATTTTATTCTGAGGAGTTAATATGAAAATTAGAATAGTTAAGTGAATATTAAAATAGTATATTGTTTACTATGAATGATAACATAACATTTGGGAATAGTGACATGATCGTTGGAATAGTAATGTAACCAAAAAAATAATATTTAATATGAATAATAAATTTCATGACTAATATAAGAATAAATAAATATTATAAATATTTAACATAAAATATCAAGATTAAAAAATGAAAATATAATAATTTTTTTAAAAAATTATATTTTAATTTTTATTATAAATATCATAATTCTATAGTAAAAATTATAATTATTTATTTTTTAAAAATAGTTTTGAAAATATGTATTTCATTTTTATAATTATAACCTCAAAATATTGTATGTGATATTTGTTTGTAATTTTTTAAAATACATTAGTTTTTAGGTGAATAGAAAGAATATTGTTTCTCCTTAACCTTTTTTTTTTGATTTAAGATATTCATAATATAATGATGGATATATCAGGTTTAGAGTATTTCCATCAAGGAGAGAATTGTATTTAATGAGAAAAATGGGTCGTTCATATAATATAAACATATTTTCTAATCAAAAATTTATTTTTCAACACCAAAACTCTAAAAAAACCATTCAAATATTTTTTTTTCATTATTCAATATTTCCCTTTAATTAATATATTAAAATAGGATATAATTTTTTAGAATTATTAAAATTGTTTTATTTTATGTAAATATATTTATTAATGCAATATATATTACAATTTTTTGGTTTATATTGGATATAGTAATTTATTAAATATTTTACCTTTAAAATCTCTCATCATTAAATATAAACATCCCTCTAATCCCTCCCTTGGAAAAAAACATTTATTTAACTTAAAAAAGACATAACCTTACCCAAATACCTTTGCTTAATCCCCAAAAAATCCTTAGGGCCATTATGAATTCATTATTCTCCATGTATTAATGGATTTTAGTGTTGTAGAGAAGAAATAATATCGAGAAGAGGGTATGTTTCCATCAAATCATCATCAAATTTTATACTTATCGCCTACTTTTTATAGATCAAATTCCGTACAAAATATTTTATGATTTATTAATTATCTTGTAAAAATTATATTAAAAATTTTAAACTATATTAATTACAAGATTTTTGATATATATCATGTATCTCAGTTCTCTACATGTGACAATGTGCAGACAATGGTATGTTAACAGCTTATAATGATATTATAGACACACAAATCAAAAAAAAATTCAATGATGTGTAGTATGATTTATATATACTATATAAATGTATAGTTCTATGTATTCTAATATTTTTGTATTAAATTTACTTACGAATAAATAACAATGAAAAAAATACCAAAATTGAAACAAGATGAAATAATTTAAGGAAAACATGACATGAAAACATTGACGTTTAACAAAGAGTAATATGAAATAGAATGATACTTTTATAATTGAATAATATTGACCCGAATGACCGCAATTCTTCTTGATTACATGTTTTAAAAAGAATGTTTTATTATTCAGGTGGTGGAGAAGAAATAAAATAAATAAGGATTTTAGGTAAGGGGTTTTTTGAACACAATTCCTTCATTTTGAGGCTATATTACCATTCACAATATTCTTAGTATGGATGATCCACTATTGTCTTTAAGGATAAATTTCACAATTCATTCAATTTTTTATTATGAGGATATATAATTATTTACCTTTTAAAAAGTTATTCTAATACAAATACACTAAAGTTTTTAAAATAATTTTATTTATTAAAACATATCTTTTACACATGTATATTATCTTCATCTTCAAAGATAAGTGATACTTTTACAAATATATGATCTCCCTTATACTTCTAGTAACCCCAATGGTTATTAATGGAAATATTTTTTACATAAATACTATGAAACACATCCCTTTCGATTTTATTATTTATTGATAATGATTGTTATATGTTCTTTTTCTATATGGTGTGAATGATTATGATCATTTTATGATGTGACTGGTGGTACTATAATTATATATCACTAAAATGAGTTGTGTAATGTGATATATCTCATGTATTTTTTATATTATATGTGAACATGATTTTATCAGTTATTCATGATTATGATTTAAAGATTTATAGACATAGAATACGCGTAAGCATGATTCTATTTTCTTAATAAATTATGTGTTGTATTTAACCAATTTATTATGATTCATCGTTAATATTCATATACCACATTCTATACCATTATCAAATTCTACCCTCAATACTATTATTATGATCTCATGCCTTCGATATCCTGATGTTAATTATGGTAACCCTTATACTATTGATTCACGTCCCTTGCATCATACATGATATTCCTCCACTTATAATGACTTTAACATGTAAATTTCTTTAAAGTATATCCTCATGTAATTATATACACCAAGGAGAATTTTTTAGATTTAATAACGATAAATAATTTCTTAAATTATGTTTAATACTTTTTATTTTTGTGCAATGTATGAGACTAATATTAAAAAATTTCTAAACTTGCAGACCATGGAATATATAAATATTATGTTATTTAACATAACAAAATGTAATAGTCAAGCATGAAACAGATGGGTCACTAAAGTTAGTATCTAAGAACATTTTTTTTAAACTTTTGGTATTATAAGTAGAATACATTAGTAAAAACAATAAGGATATGACCTAGTATATATAAACATCCAATTATTTGGTAAATAATCATATTCCATGGTTTTTGAAATGTGAAATCCAGGTCTAGATACTTCCAGTAGATATAGATCTCAAATAATTGTGTTGAGGGTAATAACCATTAGAATATCATATTTTGTAATAACTCAATATTCACCTAGTGTCTGATAATTAGTCAATTCTACAAACCTAGTTTTAGAATAAAATGGGATATTCTTATATTAATCAAAACCTCTATAACGATCATTATTTGAAACATAAAATTTTATTTATTCCTCCTAAATTAAAAAAATGGTAAATCTACATGATCTAAAAAGAATCATTTCAGAAAATCAACAAAAAATTACGAACACAAAAGATATTCTTTAGAATTTATTTCTCAGATAAAAATATTTTATTTATTCACTCATTGTTTACTTATGATAATTAAAAGGTAATCTATTTTATAAAATTTTTTTAACTAGGATAAACCATACCATCAACCTATAGAAAGAGCAGTTTAATTATTATCTGAATATATACCCATAGAAATTATATATAGAGTTCAGAACCATATAGTAATTTTCCCCACCTATATCATGTTATAATAAATATCCTAAAAAATTTCGAACATCTGCCATCACCCTATATGAGGAAACATTCCATTTATTTCATTATATTTAATTTACTATATATGGCTAGCGGATATTCTGATATACTAATAGTGAAATAGATTGTTAAATCAATGGGTATAATCTTTTCTTGTTATCCACTATTGTTAGAAGAAAAATCTAACCATGTATGTCAATTTTTTTGGTAGAGAGTATGATCAATGGTTGGCATATATAAATGATGAAATGGAAATTGTAGTTGGAATGCATTATGATGTTATTTCATAAGATGTTTTTCCATATAAATATTTTAAAAATTATTCAGATGGAATTATTAGATCCTACCCAAAAGGAGAGTGAATATTTTGTTACATTTTTTGGATAATATTATAAGTCATTCAATATTTCCTTGATATTTTTTATCATCATTAATTTAAATATAGAGTTATTTTTTTCTTTAAAACCACTCCTCCAAAAAAATCTAACCATCCATCGATTTCCAAGTAATGAATACGTAGTTCGATGTTCTGTAAAAGTAGAGATAAAATTTAGAGAATGGACCCATAACATGGATATAAAAAGATTATAATTTCATTTTAAGATGTATGATAGAATGAAAATCGTTGAAAGAATATCCAACCACCCACAGGTAAAATATGTATGAAGAAGCATTAAAGGAAATTCATTAAATGTGAAAGGAAATACACTTATTGTGGGAGATAATTCCACAAACATGATGAATGTTATTGGGATATAAATATGATGACCAATGTGATTGAAGAATGTAAGGAGCCTCCAAACTAACCATAAATGGTTTATTTCTTTAACTATAGGGAGTTAATGAGCTATGAATGATGATAAACTTATCCATACGTTATTTAGGGTAATTTGGATTAGCAAAGACCAAATACAATGGACTATGAGAAGCAATATTTTGTCACTATGACCTTTGTGGAAAAGTAATATTATGTCATAGATGTTTCACATCCTATAAACTAACGAATGTAAATTGTTTTATTTCATTATGGTTTTATTCGTTACTGTATATGAAGACTTGTTTTGAATTTTTGAGTCACAACCTTGATAACATGAATTAAAAATTTCAATAGAAACAATGATTGGTGCGATCATTGAAACTGATTGTTATAATATTATTTTTAATTCATATGTGGGGATATTCTAATATCTAATATTATAATCCTTCCCTTAGTGGAATTTGATTCTATAATGGAAATGGATTTTTACCCATTATATAGTGTTCCTATGAGTTCATTGGAAAATGAAATATCATTAAAAATTCTACACAATCACATTCACTTATATAAATTAATGTTAGATCATTTATATCATTTGGAAAATCCCACAGTGGTTTCAGTGTTAAAACCCGAAGAAAAATCAAGTGTTCCCAAAAAGGTTGTGCAAATGGAAAATACCAACCTTCAAAATAATCACATTTTTATGGAATATATTAAAGTAGTTACAAAAATGATACATGACATCCCACATGAACGGGATGTATATTTCAAAAAAAAAATTATATGAAATGCCACACATTTATACAATTTCTACAATAGGATGAGGCTAATCAAATGGTTGTAGTTACAGATAATGCCTTAAGAGAATTTATAAAAAACATTTATTGGAAAAAATGTACTACTATAGGGTACACTATTGAAAATTGTAAAGAAAAAGGATAAATCATTGTTTCTATGTTTCGATTACCATGAGAAAAAAAAGATCACTATAAATCGCAATTATCCTCTTCCAACTATTTATTACTTTTTTGATCAACTAAAAAATTATCAGAAAATATAAAAGGTTGATATTCATTTTGATATAATCAAAAGAAGTTAATGAATGAATATATTCAAAATTAAACCTTCCATAAATTATATTGACACTATGAGTTCATGTTGACGCCTATCATACATACTAATGCCTCTACAGTATCTATAGAAATAAATAATAATGTCTTCGTAGATTAACATGAATAATTTTAAAAAGTGATTATTGAAACTATTATTATATAAACTATAAAAATATTTGGACATTAAGGGAATCAATGTATTCTCCTAGTGACATAATGAAGGGTGAAATTATATTCTATGTTCAATAAGTTTTACATTTTTATGGAACATATCACATATTTGACAACTAGAATTTTGACGGATACTTTATAGAAAATGATAATTGATAGATGTCCTAGAACCTCACGTGTTATGAAAATATATTATTATAATGGATTAGATAGGTACTAACAACTGTTAGAACAAATGTTTTTATTGTTTATAATGGAGTTTGGTTAGTGTTTTTTGTCAATTTGCCCATAGATGAATAGAGATATTGCAATGAATGCCTTCTTACAATTGAGGTAGAAAGTTTTGTTGAAGGTGGAATTATTTCCCTATGTTTTCCCATTTTTGGGGACTCCAAATCCAGAATCTTATTATTGGAATGTATTGAATGAATATGACGAAGGAATTCTGCAAAGTGATAGAATTACATGTCCCAGGACATGGACTACTTACCATGTCCCGCAATGGTTAGTGGACCACGTACGGAATAAAGGGAACAATAAGCAGAGATGTTTATAGAACTAAAAATGGTTCACGGTGATTGTTTGTGGATAAGGAACATTGTATGCAGAATGTTGGAAGTTTGATAGACTACTATGGTTCATGGGATATGACTTGTAAGTGGTGGAGAATGTACCTAAATCAATGAGTTGGTAAATCATTGTTTAGAGGATTTTTAGGATCCATTTGTGCCTATATAAGGAGCATTAACCCCTTTTTCAAGAAAAAGAATTAAATATTAATTTTTTTGGAATAAATCTGTTAAAGTTAAAAGTGGTTCAAGGAGGAGAAGATGGTACATAGAGGGAACCATCTGTGTAATGGAAAATTGTCCACAGAATAGAGCACAGTTTTTTGAGGAAGCTCTCAAAGTATGATATAGATCAAGTTAGTACGCAGTGCAAGGATGGTTGTACGTGGAGTAAAGGCTGTTCACAAAGAAGTGGCTTTTTATGAAAGGTAGTTTTTGGAGGCTGTATGTAGAGCATGGAAGTACATAGAAGAGTATAAAAGTACATGATGGGGCTTGATGATATACGAAAGCATTATTGGTACGTGGATTAGGTGAGAGGTGAACCATAACCACTACTTAGAATGAAGAGGAGGTAAAGTGGTTCACAAAACACCTAAGGATGCCTGAAAATTGACTGAATTAGTTTGTGAAATTAATTACCATAACTTATAAGTGCGATGGAAAGTGAATTACATCTTTTAGAAATAATGGGAATTCAACAGATCTTTCATTTACATTTGAGGATGCTTGATTTAATGCTACTCTATTGAAGTGACCTTCAAGTCGATAAAATAGGTGATGAAACATCCAACGTAGTGAGCAAGGGGGAGTCTATAGAAGTGAACTTAGGGACATATTGTACATTCCCTAAATCCTTGTAAAGGTTGTGTTCTTGGAAAATATTGAATATACTAAACTATTTTAATCAAAAAAATGTGATGATTAGTTGTTATTGAATACAACCTATAAATTGTTGTCATATTCTCCTTAGATGTAGCCATTATTGATGAACCAATTAAAATTATCATGTTATTACATTTAATGGGATTGTATAATTCTTGAAATATCTTATCTTACAAGTTTAATAGATTCCTATCAACATGGGAAAATGATCCATTCGTTTAAAAGAAAAAGTTAACACCCTGATTCACCCCGCCCAACCCAGGGTATTTTGGGGCCATTTAACAATATTGTGTGAGATATGTGTCATTATTATTGATCATTCAAAATAAAAAAATGGTAATTATAAAGACCCGGCCTTAAAACATGCCTAGTATTTAATTAAATGAATAATTCAAATTGATGATCTTTTAAAGTTTAAAGTTTTATAGAATTAGGACATAACTATTACATCTCAAAAAAAATTACAAAGTAAACACTTCTACTCAGTATCCATTTGTACAAAACATGAATTATTGAAAAAAGGGTCATTTCTACTTCTATGTTTAAGAAATCATGAATTTTCCTTGATCCCATCCTTGACCATATTCCACATTATATCATATGAAAAGTATTTCAAAAACTTGGGATAAACAAATAAAGCTCAGTAAGGGATACACAAAGAATTAAAACTGTTAGTTTTTCAAAACAACAAGTAAACCATGAATACATTAACATATGTAATACTTTTCACCTTTATGAAGTATTAAATACTCTTCACTAAATAAAATATCATTACTTACCCTTTTGTAACCAAAAGATTACCATAAAACCCAAATAAAGAACACGTAACATATAAAGGTAACTTGAGACATAAACATACTTAAATGGAAAAACCATACGGTCAACTTCCCAACATATCAGAAAATGCAATAGCCATACAGCTGACTTCCATACCCAATACATTGGAGGCTATTATGTAACCTCTCATCCTGGTATTCATGGATCCACCCATCATTTGGTTTATCACGTAACCACCTGTCAAATGTCCAAGTACCAATATAAAATCATATCACATACAAAAAATATAAAGGAAAGGAAACATTTATACATTTTAATCACAATATATCACCTAAACATATTGACATAACAAATCTGTTTTCAAAACCATTTTCAATACCAAAATACATAAGAGTATAGGGTATTTATTTTCTATTAAAAACATTATTCCTTGTTGAGGAATACAAAGATCAAATAATACTCACAGTGGTGGAAAAGGTCATTGACCCCGCATACATTAAAAAGAACATTCATTTTGTCGTTTAGTAAAACACTTTTGTAGAAAAATATTCCCTTTGAAAATTCATGGGTGTTTAAACAGCGTATAAAAGAAAGTCGTGTATTAAAAAAAATGACTCAATGAAAGGAGATTGAGAAGAAGTCCCTTACCTCGTTTCCGACTTGACTCGATCGTTCTTTAATCTCCTGAATAATAAAATAAAGTAAATTTATACTTTCTTAAGAACTTTTTTCATGTTTATTATTCCTTTTATATAACTTATTACCGTGTTATAATCATTATGTAATCATTTAAGTTAATAACGTTCATTTTGTCGATATTTGGAACTTGAGTGAAAAATAAACACCTTATGTTCACAAGTTGGCCATGAGGTCAATAGTACATTATATCCAGAATGATATTCATGATTTAGATATCATATATATCATATATATCCAGTATATACATCTATTTATAATATTACATAACATTTAGAGGTAAGAAATGAAATGCACCATTCATGGAGACGGTAAGCCGTACGTATGCATGAACGCTACTTTCATTTCTATTACTTATTTTACTAGAAATAAAACATAATGATACAAAGGTATATTATAATTCCAGTATATTACCATATGTAATCCCATTAACACTATCCTTTATACATCCCACATAATACATTAACTAGTCACATCACTTTAAGGGGGCGGTAGTTCGCACTTCCTCAAATGAGATTATAGTATTTACCCAATATGGAAACCATAAAGGATTGATATAATAGGGATTAAAAGAAGAATAATATAATCATAAACATAATATATATCATATATAAAAATAGTTCCATCATAATGGACACCATGATAGGTGGTAAGATGTAATTGAACAATCATCATTTTGTGAGGCGTTAGTTTTCCATCGACAGAAACATTATGTTCTTCATCCATTAGATGGAGAAGTGTGTATGTGTAGTTCAAATAATTCTCATAACAACATACTAGTATATTTAGGATACTGGTGTTGTTAAAAAATAAAGGAATAAAAAGAGTTTAGGGGTTGGAGAATTGAAGAAAACAATTTAAGAGAAACTGTTACCTTTAATTTGGGTAACAACATTTGGTTTGAACCAAAAGGGATTCTTAAAGGTCCTTCTGCCTAAGGTAAGTCTTCTAAGAGGAGGTTAAGGGATTTATGGAGCTTAATTGGGCAGATTTTGGATGAGCAAAATGGCTTGAGATGTGTGAGGAATTGGTTAGAAGTGGTATCTTTTTATAAGGGAGAAGAGGGGCTCTTTAGAAAAATGTGAAAATATTAATTTACATCATAATTATATTCGGTTTCTAATGGTACGAAAACCGTTATAGTCGAAGATAAGATGAGTCATGGTTGAAATGAATTCATCCAATCAGAATTGGACATGTTTTGGAAAATATTTTAATCATTATAATATTATATATTTAAATGATTTATTATTGAGGTAAATACTGCATCATTTGTATGTCATTAATAATTTATTTTGTTTGTTGTATAAAAATTATAAATAACCATAATTTATGAAATATTTTTATCTTTCCAATTAATATTTATAGTCGAAATTATAACTTATATAACCCCATATAAAAATTATTTACTAAAATATTTTTGTTAAGGTAAATTTTGTCTTTACATTAAATTAAGTAATCTAAATTGTCATTTTCACTCCCATGTGGATGAATGGTGTCCCAAAGTCAACCCAAAGATTCCCATGGTCGTTAATGACTCAAATAATAATGTTTGGATAAGTTTTAATATAATTTTTAATAATTAAAATATTCATTTTACCTTGAATTACTCTATTTAAATTTAACCGCGGTAAATAAAAGTCAAAAGTTAGTATTCACCAAAAATTATTTAAATCTAAATGAACCAAATTTTACTTCTTGATAATAACCATGTATGTCATATATTTTAAATTCAATTCATAGATGTGGTAAAATTTCATTTAAAGTAACATTTCATTTTTTTAACTACCACTAAGTGGTTTCACTATTCATCAAAAATTAATGTTTTCAAGAAAAATAACAAAAATTATGCCTAAGCTATATTTGATATTCCAAATTCAAAAATGATGTCAGTTCTTCCAAATTCAAAACTTAGAAGTGGAATTAATTAATTTTAAAATTAATTCCCATTATCAAAACAAATATCGTGTTTTTAAGAAATAATAACTATCAAAAGATTGATAATTGTTTATGTCCAATTTCATACTGCAATTAATTCCAACTACAAATATTGGATTAAATGATAAAAAAATATTTTAATTTCACTTTAAAACCAATTAAAAAGATAATATGGCCATATAAATAAATTAGATTAAAATGAACCTTTGAATTAAAATACCATATTTTTCACTATTCATAAAAATTGAACTTTATTGGAAAAATTCCAAAAAATTGGACAAAGTAAATTTTGACATACCCATTCTAAATAAGGATTTTATTTGGTCATAAAGAATATATTAAAGTGACTAAAACTATATTTAAAAAGAGATCGCCAATAAAATGCGATAAATCGGCCTTTTAATGTAAATTATGCTTAAAATTTGATTCATTCACATTTTAAGCCTCTAAATTTTATTTGATAAATGTAAATAAATTATCCCAAAATGTATAATCATATTGTAGTTAGTTTTTTTCAATAATTCCAATACAACATCTTGGAGTTAACTACAGTTTTAAATAATAATATTATATTATTAGTGTGAAACGTAAGATTTTAAAGAAACCCGTTGTTGCGTATCAGGTACACTATCGAACATAGAAACCCATATGAAGTAAAATTAATATTTATTTTACAATTATTAATAAATATGAAAATATATTATTCTTCATTTACCTAGGATTTATATCCTTCCCCCTCTTGGAAATTGTGTCCTCGCAATTTTTATTCACTTATCAAAATATGTGGGGTTATTTATCCATCGTATAATTATTAGATTCCCACATTCCCTCTTCAATCATATGTGTTTTCCAAAAATCCTTTACCTAGTGATTTACCTTATTCCGCAACACTTGCTCCCTGTGGTCAAAGATTTGGGCTGGTTGTTCTTCATAAGAGAGGTTCTCTTACAACTGAACTACCTATGGGATCAAAACATGAGATGGATCTGGCATATACTTTCTCAACATCGAAACATGAAAAACATTGTGTAACTTGGATAAACATTGAGGTAAAGACACTCTATATGCAACTGATCCAACGTTCTCCAGGATTTCATACGGTCCAATGATCCTTGGATTCAACTTTCCCTTCTAGCCAAAACACATCACACTTTTCCATGGAGAAAATTTGAGAAAATTATGATCACCTACCTCGAAAGATAGATCCTTTCTCCAGTTATCCGCATTACTTTTATGCCAGCAATGAGCTATTCTCATGTTCTTGAGAATCAAAAGAACTTTTTATGCCACCTCTTCTACCAATTCAAGTCCCATCAGATTCCTTTCACCTACTTCATACCAAAAAGCTAGAGTTCGACAATGCTTTCCATATAATGCCTCAAATAGAGCCATCTATATACCGAAATGGAAGATGTTATTATAAGAATATTCAACCAAAGAAATATGTTGGTATCAACATCCCTGATAATCCATCAAAGAAGCACGTAACAAATCTTCAAATGTCTGAATTTTTCATTATGACAATCCATTTGATTGAGGAGGAAAAGCTGTACTAAAATTTAATTCATTACCTAATGACTTCTGCAGGCCTTTTCAAAAGATAGAAGTAAACCTAGGATCAGGATCAAATACAATGTAGAGGGGAACTCTATGAAACCTGAATATATCTTTAACATACAACTGATCAAGTTGATCTAATGATAGAGTATCTTTTATAAAAGGAAATGAGAAGATTTAGTCAATCGATCAACTATAAACCAGATTTCATTATTACCTTAAGATGTCTTTGGTAATCCCACAAAGAAGTCCATGGATAAGTTTTCCCATTTCCACTCTGGCATTGGTAGAGGCTGAATCATCCCATTTAGTAACTGCCGCTATGCTTTAACCTATTGACAAGTCAAACACTTCACAGTATAATCAGAAAATATCTATTTTCATTCAATCTCACCAGTAATACTCTTGAAGATCTCTGTACGTCTTAGTATTTCCAGTATGAACTAAAAATGGAGAACTAGGAGCTTCACATAACAACTCATTCTTAAAATGTGAATCACAAGGAATGCATAATCTCTTTCCAAAACTCAAAACACATTCATTAGCAATGTTAAATTCAGGAAACTTACCCTTCTAAACCAATTCTACCTTTTTTTGCAACTCTCTTTCTTCATTCTGCACTTTCATTATTCTGTCTAATAGAGATGATATCACTGACACATAAAACAAAATAGAATAATTTCCTGCACTAACAACTTCTATGCTAGAGTTCATCATATCAAAAACCAATGGATCTCATTCGAAACATAACATGGCTAATGAGACATTACATTTTCGACTCGAAGCGTCACCCACTTTATTTTCTTTTTCCGGATAGTAATGGATCGTGCAATCATAATCCTTGATTAATTTCTACCATCTCCTCTGTCTTATGTTCAATTATTTCTGAGTGAATATATACTTTAAAATTTTGTGATCAGTATATATTTCACAATTCACTCCATACAAATGATTCCTCCAAATTTTTAAAGTAAAAAAACAGAATCTAATTACAAATTATGCGTAGGGTAATTTAACTCATGTGGTCTCAAATGATGTGAAGCATAAGCAATTACCTGATCATTCTGCATTAGGACACAACCCAATCCATACAATGAAGCATAACTGCATATAACAAACTCGCCATTTCTGGAAGGCTGTGCCAAAACTGAAGCATTCAATAATATTCTTTTCAATTCCTGATACTACTTCTTTTGATGGCCCAACATCTGTTGTAGTAGTTGTGAAGGATTTCACCACCCCTTTCTGCTTGTAGTCCGACTGCTTTCTCTCAGTTGAGTTCATTGTTCGACACTCATTCGCATAATGACCCATTTCCTTACACTTAAAACATCTCACTGTTGTCTTTTCATTGCCTTCTTGTTCATCCTCTTTACGGTTATGAGCAATATGACCATACTTACCACACCAGAAGAACTTTACAGTCTATGATAAGCATTATCTAGGATTATTTTTACCACACTTCTCACAAGATAGATATTTAGTATTCCTACCTTCCAGATTCTTTGAGGAATTCTTCCCCTTTTCCTATCAACTAGACCACTTATTCTGTTGTTTGTAAAGAACACTTGATCATTGGAAAACTCAATTTCAACCTTCTCCACACATTGAAAAAGATTTTCATAACTTTTGAACTCACAAGTGGCTAATTCTCTTCGACATCATGGCTTCAGTCCTGATTTAAATCAATTTATCTTACTATTAAGATCTCGGATAAAATTTGGTGCATACCTTGCCAGTTGAGTGAAGTTTTCTTTACAAGCAGCCACTACGTCATCCTCCAGCATTAATTCTAGGATTGTATTTCTATACTACGATGAACCACATTCAGAAAATATTTTTCCAAAAACATACCTTTGAATTCAACCCATTCAAGAGAATCAATCTCTTCACTATCCCTGATATTTTTTACCATCGAACCCCACTGATCAGATTCACCTTCAAAACGGTAAAAAACAAGTCTAACCTTTTAATGTTCCAAACAAAATATGACACAAAAATCTTCTCCAGTGCATTAATCCACCATTCAGCTAGCATCGGATCAGATGATCCTCAGAATTATAGGGGATGTTTCCTCATGAAATGTTCCACTACTGACATGTTCTTCTGTGGTTGATCTAGCTGATCTCGGGCATGGATACCACCACTATTTATCACCTGAGTCAATTGTTGCATCACTGAAGCAAAATATTACCGTAAAACCCATATATAGAACACATATCATATAAAGGCAACATAGGACATAAACATACTTAAATGTAATAACCATACGGTCAACTTCCACACATATCCCTAAATGGAATAGACATACGACCGACTTCCATACCCAATGCACTGAAGGTTAAAATGTAACCACCCATCCTGGTATTCACGGCACCACCAATCTTTGGGTTTATAACATATCCACCCGTCAAATTTCCAAGTACCAATATAAAAATCATATCACATACAACAAATATAAACGAAAGGAAACATTTCAACATTTCATTCAAAATATAAAACTTAAATATGCTGAAAAATAAAATCCTTTTTCAAAACCATTTTCAATACAAAAATACATAAAATAGTATATGGTATATACTTTTTAAAAAAACATCACTGCTTGTTGAGGAAGCCAATGATCAAATAATACTCGTAGCGGAAAAAAAGGTCATTATCCCAGCTTACATTAAAAAGAACATTATTTTTGTCATTTAGTAAAACGCTTTGTAGAAAAATATTCCCTTTAAAAATTCATGGGTGTTTATACAGCGTTTAAAAGAAAGTCGTGTATTAAAACAAAATATGTCTCAATGAAAGGAGATTGAGATGAAGTCCCTTACCTCATGTCCGACTTGACTCGATCATTCTTTAATCTCCTGAATAATAAACTGAAGTTAATTTTTACTTTATTAAGAACATTTTTCAAGTTTATTATTCCTTTTATATCACTTATTACCATGTTATAATCAATATGTATTCATTTAAGTTAATAACATTCATTTTGTCGATATTTTGTACTTGAGTAAAAAATGGAAAACTTATATTCACAAGTTGGCCATGTGGTCAATTTTCCATTATATCCAGAATGGTATTAATGATTTAGATATCATATATATCATATATATCCAGTATATACATGTATTTATAATAGTACATAACATTTAGAGATAAGAAAGGAAATGCACCGTTCATGGAGACGGTAAGCCATACGTACGCATGAACGCGACATTAATTTCTATTTCTTGTTTTAATGGAAATAAAGCATAATGATACATAGTTATATTATAATTCCAGTATAATATGATATATAATATCATTAACACTATCATTTATACATCCCACATAAGGCATTAACTAGTCACATCACTTTAAGGGGGCGGTAGTCCGCACTTCCCCAAATGATATTATAGTATTTACCCACTATGGAAACCATAATGGATTGGTATAATTGATAAGTAAAGAAGCATAATGAAATAATAAACATAATATATATCATATATAAATACAGTTTAATCATAATGGCCAACATGAGAGGTGGTAAGATGTAATTGAACAATCATCATTTCATGAGGCATTAGTTTTCTATCCACAGAAACATTATGTTGTTCATCCATTAGATGGAGGTGTGTGTGAGTGCAGTTCGAATACTTATCATAACAAAATCGTATTATATTGAGGATACTGGTGTTTTTACAAAATAATGGAATAAAATGAGTTTAGGGGTTTGAGGAAAAAAGAAAACAATTTAAGAGAAACGGTTACCTTTAATTTGGGTAACTTCCTTTGGTTTGAACCAAAAGGATTTTTTGAAGGGCCTTCTTCCTATGTTAAGGCTTCTATGAGGAGGAGAGGGATGTAGGGAGCTTAATTGGGCAGAGTTTGGTTGTGAAAAATGGATTTATAGGTGTGAGGAATTGGTTAGAAGTGGTATCCTTTTTTAAAGTAGAGGAGGGGCTCTTTAGGAAAATGTGAAAATATTATTTTATAATATAATTATATTCGATTTCTAATGGTACAAAAATCATTATAGTAGAAGATAAGATGAGTTATGCTCGAAATAAAATCATCCAATCATAATTGGACATTTTTTGGATAACATTTTCATCATTATAATCTTATTTATTTAAAGGATTCATTAATGAGGTAAATACTGCATTATTTTAATGTCATAAATAATTTAATTTATTTGTTGTCTAAAAATTATAAAAAAACTACCATGACGTATGAAATATTTTTATCTTTCTAATGAATATTTATAGTCAAAATTAATACTTATATAACACCATATAAAAATTATTTACTAAAATATTTTTGTTAATGTCAATTTTTTCATTACATAAAATTAATTAATCTAAATTGTCATTTTCACTCCCATGTGGCTCAATGGGGTCCCAAAATCGACCCAAATATTTCCATTGTCGTTAATGACTCATCCAATAAGGTTTCGACAAATGTTAAGGTAATTTTGAATTATTAAAATATTTTTTAACCTGAATGACCCTATTTGCCATTAACCGCGGTAAATAAAAGTCAAAAGTTCCTATTCACCAAAAATGATTTTCATCTTAATGAACAAAATTTTATTTCTTTATAGCAACCATGTATGTAGGAATTTTTAAATTCAATTCACAAAAGTGGTAAAATTTCATTTGAATGAAAATTTCAGTTTTTTTAACTCTCAATAAGTGGTTTCACTATTCATCAAAAAGTAATGTTTTTTAGAAAAATACCAAAAATTCAGCATAATATATATTTGATATACCAAATTCAAAAATGATGTCCAATTTTCCAAATTCAAAACATAGAAGTGGAATTCATTAATTTTAAAATGAATTCCAGTTATCAAAACAAATTGCGTGTTTTTATGATACAATAACTATCAAAAGATTGATACTTGTTTATGACCAATTTGAAAGTGAAATTAATTTCAATGACCAATATTGCATTAAATGGAAAATATATATATTAATTTCACTTTTAAACCAATTTAAATGATAATCTAACCATTTAAATATATTATATTAAAATGAGCTTTTGAATTAAAATAAAATATTTTTCACTATTCATAAAAAAGGATCTTTATCGGAGAAATTCCAATAAATAAGACAATGTAAATATTGATGTCCCCATTCTAAAGAAAGATTTTACTTGTTCATATAAATTGTATTAATGCGACCATAACTATATTTAAAAATGGTTCTCCATTAAAAGGTGATTAAACTGCCTTTTAATGTAAATTATACTTAAAATTAGGTTCATTCATATTTTAAGCGTCTAAATTTTATTTGATAAATGTAAATACATTTAAAAAACATGTATAATCATATTTTATTTAGTTTTGTTCATTCCTACCAATAAAACAGTTAGGTGTTAACTACTGTTTAAAATAATAATATTATATTAATTGTGTGAAACGTAAGATTTCAAAGAAACCCATTATTGCGTATCGAGTACGCTATCAAACATAGAAACCCATATAAAGTAAAAATAATATTTAATTCAAAAATATTAATAAATATGAAAATCTCTTATTCTTGATTTACCTTGGATGTTACATCCTTCCCCCCTTTTGTAAATTGTGTTCTCACAGTTTTTACTCACATATCAAAATAAGTGGGGGTATTTATCATTCATAGCATTTTCATATTCCCATGTTTCCTCTTCAATCATTTGGTTTCTCCACAAAACCATTACCCGGTCAATTACCTTATTCCGCAACACATGATCCATGTGGTCACGAAATTGGACTTGTTGTTCTTCATAAGAGAGGTTCTCTTCCAACTGAACTACCTCTAGGCACAAAACATGAGATGGATCTGGAATATACTTTATCAACATCGAAACATGAAATACATTGTGTACCTGGGATAAACTTAGAGGTAAATACACTCTGTATGCAATGGATCCCCCTTTCTCTAGGATTTCATAAAGTCCAATGATCCTCGAACTCAACTTTCCCTTCTTGCCAAAACGCATCACACTTTTCCATAGAGAAACTTTGAAAAAAACATGATCACCTATCTTGAAAGATAGATCCTTCCTTTGGTTATCTACATAACTTTTCTGCATGCTCTGAGCTATTATCATGTGCTTCTGAATCAACTGAAATTTTTATGCCATCTCTTCTACCGATTCTAGTCCCATTAGATTCCTTTCACCAACTTCATCCCAAAAAGCTGGAGTTCGACAACTCTTTCAATATAATGCCTCAAATTGAGCAATCTGTATACCGGAATGAAAGATGTTATTATAATAAAATTCAACAAAAGAAAGATGTTGGTCCCAACTTCCATGATAATCCATCTAACAAGAACGTAACATGTCTTCCAATTTCTGAATTTTTTGTTCTGATAGCCCATCTGATTGAAGAGGAAAAGGTGTACTAAAATTTAATTTAGTACCAAATGACTTCTGAAGGCCTTTCCCAAAGTTAGAAGTAAACGTAGGATCATGATCAAATAAAATGGAGAGGGGAACTCCATGCAACTTGAATATCTATTTATCATACAACAGAGCAAGTTAATCTAATGATAGAGTATCTCGAATAGGAAGGAAATGAGCAGATTTAGTCAATCGATCAACTATAACCCAGATTTCATTATTACCTCGAGATGTCATTAGTAATCCCACAATGAAGTCCATGGATATATTTTCCCATTTCCACTTTGGAATTGGTAGAGGCTGAAGTATCCCAATCGATAACTACCGCTCTGCTTTAACCTATTAACAAGTCAAACACTTCACAGTAAAATCAGCAATATCTCTTTTCATTAAATCCCACCAGTAATACTCCCGAAGATCTTTGTACATATTAGTATTTCCAGGATGAACTGAAAATAGAGAACTATGAGCTTCACATAACAACTCATTCTTAAACTATGAATCACAAGGCACACATAATCTCTTTCAAATCCTCAAAACACAATCATTATCAATGTTAAATTCATGATACTAACCCTTCTAAACCAATTCTACCTTTTTCTGAAACTCACTGTCTTCCTTCTGCTCTTTCATTATTCTATCTGATAGTGATGATCTCACTAACACCTGAAACAAAACATAAGAATTTCTTGCACCAACAACTTCTATGCAAGAGTTCATCAAATCAAAAACCAATGGATCTCGTTCCAAACGTATCATGGATAATGAGACATTAATTTTTCCACTCAAAGCATCATCCAATTTATTTTCTTTTCCCGGATAGTAATGGATTGTGCAATCATAATCCATGATTAATTAAACCATCTCCTTTGTATCATGTTCAATTCTTTCCGAGTGAATATATACTTTAAACTTTTGTGATCAGTATATATTTCACAATTCAATCCATACAAATGATGCCTCCAAAAATTTAAATCAAAAACAACAGTAGGTAATTTCAAATTATTTGTAGGGTAATTTAACTCATGATGTTTCAACTGACATGAAGCATAAGCAATTACCTGATCATTCTACATTAGGACACAACCCAATCCTTTCAATGAAGCATCACTGTAGGTAACAAACTCACCATTTCTGGAAGGCAATGCCCAAACTGGAGCATTCACCAATCATCTTTTCAATTCCTAATACTACTTAATTTGATGGCCCAATATCTGCTGTAGTAGTTGCGAAGGATTTCACCACCCCTTTCTGTTTGTAGTCCGACTACTTTCCCTTAGTTGAGTTCTTTGATGGACACTCATTTGCATAATGACCCATTTTGTTACACTTAAAACATCTTATCGATTGATTTTCATTTCCTTCTTGTTCATCTGCCTTACGGTTATGAGAAATATGACCATACTTACCACACCTAAGGCACTTTCTAGTCTTTGATAAACATTCTCCAAGATGCTTTTTACCACACTTCTCACAATATGGATATTTAGGTTTCTTACCTCCCAGTTTCTTTGATTAATTCTCCCCCTTTACCTGCCAACTAGACCTCTTATTTTGTTGTTTTTCCAAGAACACTTGATCATCGGAAAAATCCATTTCCACCTTCTCCGCACATCGAACAAGTTTTTCATAACTTTTGAACTCACGAGATGCTAACACTTTTTGATATCGTGGCTTCTGTCCTGAGTATAATCAAACTATATTACTATGATAATCTCAAATGAAATTTGGTTTATACCTTGCTAGTTTAGTGAACCTTTCTTCATAAGTATCCACTAAGTCATCCTCCTTCCCTAATTCAAGGAACTGTTTTTCCATACTAAGACGAATCACCTTAGGAAAATATTTTTCAAAAAACATACCTTTGAATTCATCCCATTCAAGAGCATCAATCTCCCCACTATCCCCGATATTTTTCACCATAGACCACCACTGATCAACTTCTCCTTCAATAAAGTAAACAGTAAGACTAACCTTTTGATGTTCTGAACAACCCATGACATAAAAAGACTTCTCCAGTGCTTTAATCCACCCTTCATCTAGAACCAAATCAGACGATCCTCTGAATGATGGGGGATGTTTCCTCATAAAATGTTCCACTACTGACATGTTCATATATGGTTGATCTGTCTGATCTCGTGCATGGATACCACCACCATTTATCACCTGAGTCAATTGTGCCATCACTACAACAAACTATTCAGTTCCAATTCTGACCATCTAAGGTTGCTGATTTGGAAGGTTGTCTTCCTCCTGATGTCGTCCGAACAGAGCAGCCCTATTTCCTCTGCGGAAAACCATTCAGAACACATAAATATCTTAGGCGAAGCATCATGGAAATCTGTAAATTCTATATGATATAAATATTAACATAAATTACATTATGGATATGAATTTATCAATACCCTAACTCAAAAATTTATCTAAACAGACCTCTAATACCAGCTATAAGGACACGGCCTTAAACCGTACATAATATTGAATTAAATGAATAATTCCAATTGAGGATCTTTTCAGGATTAGAGTTTTAGAGAATTTGGACATAACTATTACATCTCCAAAAAATTAAAAAGTAGACACTTCTACCCAGTATCCTTTTTTTCGAAACATGAACTCTTGAAAAAAAGTGTCTTGTATACTTCCATGTTTAAGATAGAATGAATTTTCCTTGATCCCATCCTTGACCCTATTCCACATTATGTACTGTGAAAAACATTTCAAAAACATGGGATGAGCATAAAATGTTTAGTAAGGGATACACAAAGAAGGAAAAATGTTAGTTTTTAAAAACAACAAGTAAACCATGAATACTTTAACATAAGTAATACTTTTCACCTTTATGAAGTAGTAAATACTATTCACTCAATAAAAGATCGTTACTTACCCTTTTGTAACCAAATTATTATCGTAAAACCCATATAAAGAACAAATAACATATAAAGGTAACTTATGACATAAAAATACTTAAATGGAATAACCATACAATTGACTTCCACACATATCACATCATGGAATAACCATACGGCCGACTTCCATACCCAATGTATTAGAGGTTATAACGTAACCTCCCATCCTGGTATTCATGGAACCACCCATCGTTTGGTTTATCATGTAACCACCCGTCAAATGTCTAAGTACCAACATAAAAATAATATCACATACAAAAAAAGGATACATTTACACATTTCATTCAAAATATATCACATTAATATATTGACATAAAAATCCATTTTTAAAACCATTTTCAATACTAAAATACGTAAAACTGTATATGATTTTTTAAAACATTACGGCTGGATGAGGAATCCAAAGATCAAATAATACTCACAGCGGTGGAAAAGGTCGTTGTTACCTCTTAAATTAGAAGGAACATTGTTTTTGTCATTTAGTAAAATGATTTGTAGAAAAATATTCCCATTGAAAATTCATGGGTGTTTATACAATGTATAAAAGAATTTCGTGTATTAAAACAAAATATGCCTCAATCAAAAGAGATTAAGATGAAGTCTGTTACCTCGTGTGTGACTTGACTCGATCATTCGTTAAGCTCTTGAATAATAAAATAATGTAAATTTCCACTTTCATTAGAACCTTTTTCAAGTTTATTACCCTTTTTCATCACTTATTACCATGTTATAATCATTATGTAATCATTTAAGTTAATAATGTTCATTTTGTCGATATTTTGTACTTGAGTCAAAAATGAACAACTTATATTCACAAGTTGGCCATGTGGTCAATAGTACAGCATATCCAGAATGATATTCATGATTTAGATATTATATATATCATATATATCCAGTATATACATGTATTTATAATAGTACATAACATTTAGTGGTAAGAAATGAAATGCACTGTTCATGGAGACGGTAAGACCTACGTATGCATGAATGCTACTTTCATTTATATTTTTTATTTTAATGGAAATAAAACATAATGAAACATTGTTATATTATAATTCCAATATAATATCATATATAATATCATTAACTCTATCCTTTATACATCCCCCATAAGGAATTAATGAGTCACATCACATTAAGGGGGTGGTAGTCCGCACTTCCTCAAATGAGATTATCGTATTTACCCACTATGGAAACAATTAAAGATTCATATAATTGGGGGGTACATAATCATAATGAAATCATAAACATAATATATATCATATATAAATACAGTGCCATCATAATGGCCACCAAGTGAGGTGGTAAGATGTAATTGAACAATCATCATTTCGTGGGGCATTAGTTTTCCATCCACAGAAACCTTATGTTCTTCATCCATTAGATGGAGGTGTGTGTAAGTGTAGTTTGAATAAATATCATAACAAAATCCTAGTATATTTATGATATAGGTGTTGTTACAAAATAATGTAATAGAAAGAGTTTAGGGGTTGGATAATAAAAGAAAACAATTTAGGAGAAAGTGTTACCTTTAATTTGGGTAACTTCCTTTGGTTTGAACCAAAATGAATTGTTGAAGTGCCTTCTGCCTAAGGTAAGGCTTCTAGGAAGAGGAGAGGGATGTTGGGAGCTTAATTGGGCTGTCTTTGGTAGAGCCAAATGGCTTGAGAGATGTGAGTAATTGGATAGAAGTGGTATCATTTTATAAGGGAGAGGTGGGGCTCTTTAGGAAAATGTGAAAATATTATTTTATAATATAATGATATTCAGTATTAAATTGTCCAAAAGTCATTATAGTCGAATATAAGATGATTCATGGTCGAACTAAAATCATCCAATCAGAATTGGACATGTTTTGGATAATATTGTAATCATTATAATCTTATTTATTTAAATGATTTATCAATGAGTTAAATACTGTATGACTTTTATGTCATAAATAATTTTATTTATTTTTATCTAAAAATTATTAAAAAAATACAATGATTTAGTAAATCTTTTTATATTTCCAATGAATATATATAGTAGAACTTATGAATTATATAACACCATATAAAAATTAATTACTAAAATATTTTTGTTAATGTCAATTTTGTCTTCACATTAAATAAATTAATATAAATTGTAATTTTCACTCCCTAGTGGATCAATGGGGTCCTGAAATGGACTCAAAGATGACCATGGTCATTAATGACTCAACCAATAAGTTTTTTAAATCTGTTAAGGTAATTCTGAATTATTAAAATATTCTGTTTTCCTTTAATTACGCTATTTACCTTTAACTGTGAATAAAAGTCAAAAGTTACTATTCACCAAAAATTGTTTTCATCATAATAAACCAAATTTTACTTCATGATAACAAAAATTTATATTGTATTTTTTAAATTCATTTCACAGAAGAGGTATAATTTCATTGAAATGTAAATTTCAGTTTTTTATCTACCATTAAGTGGTTTCACTATTCATCAAAATTTAATGTTTTTTAGAAAAATACCAAAAATTCAGCCTAAGCTATATTTGATATTACAAATTCAAAAATGATGTCTATTTTTTCAAATTCAAAACATAGATATGGAATTAATTAATTTTAAAATTAATTCCCATTATCAAAAAAATAGCGTGTTTTTATGAAACAATAAATATCAAAAGATTGATACTTGTTTATGTCTAATTTCAAAGTAAAATTAATTCTAATTACCAAAATTGGATTAAATGGTAAAAATATATTTTAATTTATCTTTAAAACCAATTAAAAAGATAATCTATCATTGTAAATAATTTAGATTAAAGGGCACTTTTGAATTAAAATACAATATTTTTCACTATTCATAAAAAATGCACTTTATCGTAAAAATTCCAAAAAATTGGAAAAAGTAAATTTTGATGTCCCCATTCTAAATAACGATCTTATTTGGTCATATAGAATTTATTAAAGTGACCAAAAATAGATTTAAAAAGGGTTCTCCATTAAAATGCGATAAATCGGCCATTTAATGTAAATTATTCTTAAAATTAGATTCATTCACATTTTAAGCCTCTAACATTTATTTGATAAATGTAAATACATTTAACAAACATGAATAATCATATTGTAGTTAGTTCTATTCATTTTCACCAATACAATAGCTCGGAGTTAACTACCGTTTAAAATAATAATATTATATTATTAGTGTACACGTAAGATACCAAAGAAACATGTTGTTGTGTATTGGGAACGCTATATGACATAGAAGCCCATATAAAGTAAAATTAATATTTAATTCACAGATGTTAATAAATATAAAAATCTCTTATTCTTCATTTACCTGGGATGTTACAATAATATTTTTTCTATAATGTTGAATGTGTGTAAATCATTATGGATGTCATTATGATGATTACCATTTTAGATTTACCCACAATCCCCTAACATAGAGAATGGTTTCAAATATATATATATTCTTAAAATAATAGTTGTTATTTTTTATGAAGGAAAATGAAAATGTGAAATCCGACACCTTCTGATATTTGAATATCTCTATGATGAACTTCATAACACATGATCTTTAGTTATAAGATTTATTATTACCTTGAATATTTGGTTAAAGTACTCTTTGGTGAGAATTATTACATATATAAAGATCCCAAGAGTCGAACATATATATTCACCAACACAAATCGGAATATGTGTCAATGTATATTTTCAACGATGATCTTGTATAAAAACTTCCCTATTCAATACCATCCTGGAAAGGTGAACTAGGTAATTGATAATCATATTTTCAAAGAACCCACAATTTTATCCATAATTTGGTCTTTGGTTGACCCTATCATTATGTATATTTTATGGATCATTCAGACAATCATATCTTTATGGAATACATCATACATTTGTAAAATTATTTTCCATCCATCTATCCATGTGAAGACTAAGGAGATATAAAGGGATGAATTGGGGCAACCAAATAAGGTAGATATAATAAAATAGGGAATGTTTAATGAATTTGACATCAATGAAGATGGTGTTATCCTAATTGAAAATAGACTCTGTGTTCTAATGTCAAATGAGATAAAGGATATGTTTTGTATAATGTACATAGATAATATTTCTCCATCTATTCGGGAGTAAAAATACCCAATATAATATTCTTGAGAATTATTAGTAGTACAACATGAAGATGGTGATCACTATTTATATCTGAAAGTGATTTTTATGTTTGCAATTTAAATTGAAATGATAGATGTATAAGGGGATAATTAAACCATTTCTTATTCCCTAATGAAAATTATCTAACATCACCACATACATTATCACTAGTATCATGATGAGATCCAATGGATGTAGGACGATATTGGTTGAGGTGGATCTACTATGTATGTCTTCCCATATCATTCTTATTCATGGAAATTTATTACCAAAAAACATGAAAATACATAGGTTAATAATCTTGTGACACTACAGGATAAACAAAATTGTTAATATATAGTCACGATCCAAGGATTTCATTTCTTTTTTGTAGATGTATTAACAATTCATTAAATACTAAATTGAATATAATTATGGCCTATAACCCCCAAAATTATGGACAATCTGAATGTGAGATGCAAGTTATTTAAGACATTATTAGATCCTACTTAATGGAATTTGAGGTTGATCAGATTCAAATCCCCCATTAATTGAGTAATCCTAAAAAAATTCCATTTGATTATTTAGATGGACCATATAAATCAATTTATAAGATCAGATATAAAAATTACAGGTTTTAGTATTATGTTGGTGAACTAAATCTATATATACATGATCTGGTGCAAGAGATGAATGAAAATGTTCTTGTAATAAAATAGAAAATAAAGTCTATTAAGATTAAGATGAATGGTCATACCAACAGTAATCAAATATTATTGGTGTTGGATGACAGAGATAATTTTTCCTTCTAATAACCCTCTGAAAGAGAGACATATAGTATAAGAAGAATGGAAAACCTAACACTCTATTAATTATCCACTTTTAAAACCATGATCACATAGATGTAGTGGTATATATATTAGAACTGCCATAAATTATGGATAAGGATCTTGATGTTTTCAACCTATCTCTCCAGAGAACATACATACATATTCTCTCACATGTATTGAATATAGAGGCATTATAAATGGATAGTGAACTCACTTATGAGGAGAATCCTATGAAGATATTGGAACATAGAGACAATATTATATGTAACTAGAAAACCTAATTTCTCAATGTGTATAGATGAAACAAAAAATATGATGATGTGGCATGGGAAACAGTTGAAAAAATGAAAACTAAATACACACATCTATTATTTACATAGAATATGTGTTTATAGTGTTGAAATTTTTAAAGGGGGATGAATGTAATGACCTCGTCTTAATAGATGATATTTTTTCCTAAATAGATTCATGTTATTTTAAATAAAATTATCATAATACATATTTCGGAGAAACTAAGACACATTATATCATTAATTTGTATCCATACATTATTTAGTAGCTCAAAAGATGAAAATACCAAATGTTAAAACTAGAAAAATTAATAAAAGAAAAAATCCAAATGGGGAGACCTTGATCATTCAAATATATTAGAGTTTTCTGTCCAATGGATAAAAATATGAAAAAGAAAAAATTATTTACAAACCAATTAATATTTTTGAAAAAAGGAAACAGTAGTGCCTTTGGGGAAATCTTGTTAAATTTTGAATAGAATAATAAATTAGTATCTATTGGAGGTAAAGTGACCATTGGAATAGAAATGTGGCCATTAAAATAGTAACATAACCATTGGATTAGTAATTTCAAGGGAAGATAATAATATTTAATATAAATAATATTTCTCAGTAGTAATAAAAAAATAAATTTATAATTTTAAAAACTAATATCATGATTAAAATCTCAATGAAAATATATATATATTTTTTTTTATTAATGATATTTTGATTTATTTTATAAAAATATTATATTTTTTCATTAAAAATTAAAATCAGTGATGCTAGAAATTATTTGATAAAATTAATTTTGTTTTTTAGCATCATCATGATGGAGTTTTATAAGGGTGATTTTGTAGTAATTTTATGAATCACTTCAATTTTTAGGTGAATAGTAAACATACCTTTTTTCATAACTAGTAAGCATTAAATTATTTAATTAATAATGAAATAATCAAATAATAATATATAGTCATGTAAGATCAGAAGGTAAAATATTTAATGAGATAAATGTGTCAATTATATACAATAAAATTATTTTTCAAACATCAAAATTATTTTCCAAAACCCTAAAGCCTTCTGTATTCCAATAAATTTTTTAGTTCTCATTTTTAACCGTTATATTTTATTAAAATCACAAAATGAGATTATAATATTTTTTAGAGCCTTAAAATCATGTCATGTTATTCCAATTAGTATCATAAGGTAAATAATAATAAAATTTTATTTTTTCCCTTCAATATAATAAATTATTGGATGTTTTATCATGAAAATTCACATACCCTCGTGTATAAATAACTTGTCACCACAAAAATGGAAAAAAAATAAAATATCCTTAAAAAATATACATCTTCTAGAATTTATTCATATATAGCCCTTATAATCTCATGATATGTTTGGGAGTAATTTAACTCAATTAATTCGATAATTATTGCATTGTACTATAAAAGTAACAACGAAAGAGTGTAAATTTTCATCAAAACATCTTCTCATATTACAATTTTCATCACATTTCACAATATTCCTTTAAACCCAAATATTATAAGACTATTTTAGTGTTATTTAACATTATAATAATAATTTTAAACTACAATAAGGATTATATTTTTAAAATATTTCTTGCTGTTATTTTTTTACTTTTGACATTTTCATATCAATGGTCCGTCAACTGCCAATGAAGACATAAAAAATTCTATTATCACTGAAACTTTCATGGATAGAAAATATGAATTATATATAGTACATAAATTTATAACTACATGTATTTTTTTAATATGAAATTAATTTTTTTATTTTAAAATTTCCTTGAACTATATAAGTAAATCAAGAGAAAAGATGATAATTTAATTCAAACATGATATGAGGACAATATTTGTTTAACACATAATATTATAGGGTAATAAAACTGAGATAAAATAAAATAATTCATTTACAGTTTAATATTTTGTTTAACATAATTTTATTTTTTAGTAGGAAGAAATTTTATTAAATAAAGTGGGATATGATTTAAGGGGACTCTCAAACATAATAATTATTTTCAAGATAACATCCATTTCATAATATTCTCATTATGGATGATCCTATATTGTTTTTAATGTTTCCATAAATAATAGTTTCTTTTTTTATTCCAATGATATACAGTCTCATACATTGTCAAAATTACATTTAATGAAATTTTAAATATTTTAAAAAAATGAAATTATATTTTAAAACATTTCAGTGACTCATATTTAGTTATTTCATAGAGATAAATAATGTATTTTATTCCAAAATATGATCTCTAGTATTATCTAGGTTACCCGAATGGTTATTTGTCAACATACTATTATGACTACTATATTAATAAATGGGTTTGTTTCATGAAAATAATTGACATATGTTCTCTTTCAATATTGAAAGCATGATTGTTAGAAATTAATTATGTGAAGGTTTGTCCAATTATTAAAAACCCATACAATTAATTAGGTAATTAGATATATATAACTAGAATATTATTATTTTTTCTGAACATGATACTGACTTTGTTAACAAATATGATTTCTTGATTTATACACATATTTTTCTTCATGAACATGTTTTAATGTTTGTTGACAACTATGTAGTTTATTTGAAAACTATATTATGATGTATCATTATTATAGAAAATCTATATTCTATTTTATTTCAAATGCTTCCTTCATTATTATAATGATGAACTTATACTTATGAAATGATGATTTTGATTATGATCATCCATGTTCTTTTCAATCTAGTCCCTTATTCCTATAATAAAATTACTCCAACAATAAGAATTTTAACTTACATCATTATTTTATGAGCATCCTTAGGTAATTACACGTATAGAGGAGAATATCTAATATTTATGGATTTTAAATAAGAAGAATTTAAATAATGAATATTTTTTATTATTCATAAGTGACATATGAGCCTAATTATCAAAATATAATAATTCATTAGATACTAGATTATAATACAATTACAATTTTATACTAATAATGACATAATAGTTATGTATGAAAACATTTATCCCCTAAATGATAGAAATATTATCATAGAGGACAAAGTATATAATGAATATCTATTCCCGAATAAAGATTCTAGTACGTACACATCATGAATAACCAATGTTCGATCATTTTATATGACAATAGCATTATATTAAAATGAATATACAAAATAATTGGATGATAAAAAATATATTAGGTCCCATGAAATGATCTTTTTTCCTTGTTTTATACTTAAATTGAAATGGTTTATCTATTTATGTATTCTTTATAAATAGATACTAGTTAACATTTATCACTGATCAATAACACTATAAAGGACATGAATGAATTAAATATGTAATGGATAATTGTTTAAATGATATTTTGGAAATGTACATTCTATGAGAGAAATGAGAAAAATAGAGAGGATATTCCTAAATATAAAGAAGAAGTATGAAGAAAGTGATTCATAGTACAAGTATAAAATTCAGGATTAGCAATGAATTATATAGACTGTATAAATAATTAATATTTTAATAATGGTGGTTCCATTGATGGGACTATGTTGAGTATTTTATGAGAACTTCTTTCCCAAAAAAATATCATATAATGGTATAGTAATAACACCCATCAAAATGGTGAAATAAAAAAATATCTTCTATCATCATGGAAAATTATGAAAATAAAGGAGTTGGTGATCACCATTCAAAAAAATGCTTTAATGAAAATAAATGTTAAAATGGGATTTATACTATTTTATAATTGTTGAATGAATCACCGTAGTAAATGATAACTGAGAAATAATGTCAATTTTATGTGCATAGAAAATAAATATAAGGAATAAGAATTAAAGGGAAAAAATATATGAATTTTATCCAGTTCATTATAGAAAAAGCAATGAGAAAATTTTTATACAAATTTTTGTAGCCTTAAAGGGACCCATGGTACAATATCACTAGGGATAATTCTATACCATTGAGATTATTAATGTCAAGGATGTTGTTCATAAATATGTGATAGTAGGTAAACTATTTGGAAACAAAAGGTTAGCTAATAAATTATTGTATTATCTATCACCACATACTTTTATATCTTATATGTTTTTTTAAAAAATATAATATTATACACTTTCATAATAAATTTAAATTTATTAATCAGATAATGTAGCATGATTTTTTTCACAATTGGGATATTTTAGTTCATTCCTATTATGATTCATTTACATACCTTATTTCAAAACATTTTTTATACCTTTGGTTGAATTTGATATAATCATCATATAGATTAGATATCAAATTATAGTTCAAAAATATTTTTCCAATTGAAGGTGTATTTTATGTAAGAATGATTTGTGTAATCCCTTATCATTTGAGGGTAAACATCATCATCTATGTTTTATCTGGATCATCCACCGATAGCTCTACTTAATTAAATTATTTGAGATAAATAAATGAAAAAACATATGAATGATAAAAGATCCTTAATAATAGTTGATATTTTTATTTTACAATAATTCATTAGGTTTTTCTCTAATGAACTAATTGAAATCCTCTTTATTGGAAAGGTTTTTTTTCATTGACCTCATCATTTATAAAAATCCTATATATAAGAAACCTCATAGGATAGAAATTTGAATTATTGTGACTAATGATAAAACTACCAGAGTTTCATGATAATTGATTTGAATTCTATATTATTTTACTATGAATATTCCCTTTTCTTTTATTTTAGTTGATTATTGTGTTGTTGAGGTAGTGCATCAAATATAGGGAAATCAATGTCATTGAAACAAAACAAATTACCATATACATCACATTAAGGACTTCTTTCATCTTCTCTATGGAGTTAATTATTTTTACAATATTGAACCTCGCTATATGTATCATAAATTATGACTAATTAATAAATATATTCCAAATATAAAATTTAATATGACGTATGGGAATTATGAATTTATTGTAACACCCTTTCAACTGAATAATGTTCCATATATTGGTATATATATTACGAATAATATTTTGAAGAATTATATTTATATGTTAATTATGGTATTTATTGATGGTATCTTATATTACCCTATAATCTATGATGATTATAATAGTAACTTTTGAATCATTCATGAGTGTCTTAGAAAAGAAGGGTTTTATGGAAAATATATAAATTATCAATTCTAATAGTAGAAAGTTTATATATATATATATATATTAGATCTATGGATTATATACTAGTTTACCCAGCAATTAAAAATTAATTTATGGAATGTTCAATGTCTTTAGATATAACCATGTATTATAGTTTCCAAGGTTTATAAGCTTAATATCAATGATTGGTTTAATCTATTTCCCATTTTTATTTCATATAAATTTTTTTAGACATAAAGGGTTATTTTCATAAAGTCCACATACTGAAAATAATGTTTTTATAAAATAAATGTGATATTAGTCTATTTACAAATATTTATTTCAAAATCACGAAGGTTTGAATTTGTGATATATAGGGAGGCATTGATTATGGGACATAAATGTGTTCTTATGTAGACTTATAGAGTGGGTTTATATACATTAACGTACTTAATATTGAATGAATAGAATTGAACTACTCAAGATCTTGAGTAATCAGCAATTATCCTTTCCTTGAGAACATATAGGCATTACCTCCATAGTTAATGATCTAAAATATATAAAATATATATAAATATATAAAAAAAATATCATTTAAAGACAATAACATGAGGAATATGATACGAATATCACTACTCAATGATTTTGGGTTATCAATGCACTATCACCATAGGAATGAAAAATAGGTAGTTTTTGTGATAAGTATGAATGATCAAAGATTTCAAACTAATATGAGAATTGGAAAATATTATATATTATTTTATATTTTTAAGATATATATGTGAATTATTTATTAAGGGTAATCATCACATGTTTTAAAAATTATTTCAGAAACATCCTTTTTGGTGAAAAAAAATGATCATTGGTTTATGATATGAATATTAAAAGGAAATCCATATTTTGAATGATGGGAACATGTAACTATTTATCTACAAAGATAGTATATTGAAATTTAGAAAGAATATTTTTGTTCAATATGTTATTGACATAAATATAATTAGTATATAAGATCATAGCTAAAATATTTAAATATACCCATATATCAAAAAATGTATCCGGATTTGAATGAACGTTTTTGTGGGGATAATATGGAACATGAAATTTAATGAAATATATCATGAATTTTTCATTATAAATTATAAAACTATTATATATGACATTGTAATTATGTCATGAAACTTCTACCATTCAATGTATGGAAATTGTATGATATTAATATCCAATTAGTCAATATATTTCCAAAGTCTCCAAGGAAAATGTATTCCATATAGATTATTGTTTATTTCCATACCATTTATAAATATTTTCTATCAATAGGACAAGATCTTCCTCTTGAGAACATTATGAATACCTATTGTACTAAGGTGTTGAGAATTTATGGTACACCTATTTCTACAATATATTATCATGATCCATAGTTTGAATTGATATTATTGATGGGTCTTCCAAATTCATTTGAAACCAAGCTACATTTGATAATTTCCTATCATCCTCATATAGATGGGAAGTCTAAAAGGACTACCCAAACATTAGTAGATATGTTTAGGTTCTGTTTAAGTGTATTTCATTATATTTTGGATTAGTTTTTTTTTGGATTTCACCTATAATAAGTGCTTCAATTAAATATATCTATATTTACTATATAATGTAGTATGTATAATGAGTTTTCATAATAAAACTTATTATGTTGATATTGTCGAGGGGATTCTTAATGTCCACGAGCTCATGGAATAGTAAATGGTGAAATATAATATTATTTAAAATAATATTAAGTCTGCTAAATGTAGACAAAATATCAATGGTGATAAGTGATCATAAGATTTATAATTTCAATTGGGATGGAATATTTCATGATAATATCTTTGTTGAATGGTTTTATAAGGCACAATAAGAAATGGAAAATAGGCCATTGGAATATCAATTATATTTTTATTCTGGAAATAATTAGATATAATTTTTAAAATTTTAAAATTGTACAAAATTTCATGATAGTTATTGATGTTTTCAAAATATCATTATTTGGGAACTTTATTCCAAAACCAATGTATGTCTTCACCAACATAGAAATAGAATTTTAAATATAATTATTTTATAATTATGAACTTACTAGAATCATGAAAATACATAATAGGGTTTTTAAAAACAGATTAATCGATATGTGAAGGTACATTATAGAAATCAAAAAATAGTTGATGTATTGTGGGAACCTATGGAATTAATGATCAAGAACTACTAAAATTTTTTCATGAAGATAAAACCCCAAAAATTGCCAAAATGAAATTTTTAATGAATTGGAGAATTAAAAAATAATATTAAATTATAGTAAGATAAATTTTCATACTAAAAATATTTTGTATTATTAAATATTTTATATTTTCCAGAAAGCATTTCTAATTTGATATAAGGAATATCACATTTGAACATACTATAATTTAATATACAAAGGAAATATTCTTAAAATATTCACATAGAAGTGATTTTTATTATAAATTTAAAATATTATATTAATTTTACATTAAAATAATGGAAATTATGTGTTTGAAAATATATAATTAGTCATACATTAATTATTAACTATATACCAATAATGGTAAAATCATTTTAATGTGACAAATTATTTATTTATTTTTACAAAAATGTGATAATGATAAATATATTTATATAAATTAAAATAATACCAATTGATTAATGATTAAAATATTAATTTTATATTAAAAATTCAATGAAAAATATTCACATTTTTATACTAATGGTTACTTGAAAATGAGTTTCTATTATTCCATTTTATGTAGGAAAAAAAATTAGAACAAATTATTTTTGTGACGTTTTAGTGATTTTTTGATTTATTTTCTTTAAAATAAAGATATTTAATTTTAAAAAAAGGCTCAAAAATATGAAATAGTAATATAATATTCTGGATAAAAAGATATTTTTTTTATAATGATTAGTAACAATGGTAAAAATTCATTAATATAGTAAAGTTTATAATTGATTAATAGGGGTAAAAATAAAATGATAAAGGATAAAATAACCTAAAATTGATTAATATTTAGTTATTGGATAATATATAGGATTTATCAATACAATATACAAAATTATTAAAATTTTGATCTACTTAACATGTGTAATAATGATTATTTCTTATGTATATATACAGATAATTGCATCCAAAGGAGATGAATTTCATTGTTTTGTCACCAAATATCATAGATGGTTAAAAAAATAGATATAATGATAATTTATTATGAATATGATATAATTATTTTTTTAAAAAAATATTATTTATAATATATCTTTATACTCATCGAATGTTTGGAAAATGAAACTATTTCACTTCTATTCACACGAACTACAGTCTCCATGTACCAATGTGGAAAATTTTACGTAACCACCTCCCACTAATGGATATAATAATGGATTTAATGATGATATAATACTATAGTGATATATATATATATGATAAATTAAATTATATTTACCCTTCTTTTATTTATATCATTATAAAATAAAAACCGGTTTCACGCATACATACGAACTACCGTCTCTATGGACAATGTATTCTATTTTTTCAATACAACATTTCATTGATGGATATTAAACGATATAAAATTAGTAATTATAATATTAATATGATGACTATGATTTATGAAATTAGGAAACCATGAACATGATTTTTAAATCAATACTTCCAATTAATTACAAACATAATAAACTGAATAGTTGACACCCAAGATGATGATGTTATTAAAGAATTTTTAATTAATAAGTGATGAGATGTTGTATTTTAATATTATATGGTATGATAATTTTTAATAATATAATGTTTTGAGTTAGTAAAAATTATGAATTTTTACATATGGAGAAAAAATATATATAACTAATCATAGACCAAAAGTATGATATTTCTATTATAATCTCATTTTATTTTGGGATTATTTATATTACAAATTCATTTTGAAAAAAAAAATATTTTTCTAAATATATTAAACCCTATATGATTAATTATACTTTAATTATGATTATTTTTATTCTTTATTTTCCAATTATTATCTTAAAATATCAAAAGTCAATAAGCAAGTCACAAGTAAAGGATACGAACTATATCTTTTCCTTCCCATCAGGAAAATTTTAACTCTGTATCTGTGTTTTTTATATTATTTTATGAATGTTATTATTTATATTAAAATGATTATTTTTTCATTTGTAAATAAATTTTAATTTCTTTGATAAATTTACAATAAGTAATATTCTTATGATTTTTTGAACATGGTATTTTTTTAGTTTCTTTATAAAAGTTAGAAAGGAATTTTTTTGACATATAAAACATGGAAAAAATTTTAAGCCTCAATGACTATAATTATATGTTTATATTATTAAGAAAATTCCTAATAATCTCTAATGAAAACACATATATATGAATATTTAGTGGAAAACAAATTTGTGTTATTTTCATAATTGGAATGACAAGAATTTATAAATTTATTATTAATTATTTTTAAACCAACATATATTGATGTTTTTTTAAATGTGTTTATTTATTTTATTTTATATTTAGGAAAGTCTTGGTTTTAATAGAAGAATAATTTATAATAAATTGACATCTTTCTTTCTTTTTTGGATTGATTTATGGTCTCTTGGTCATTAATATTCTTATGATTAAGTTCCCTATCACTATTTTTCATTTATATTGAAAATAATTTTTTCATCTAAGTCAATATTTTACATATCAATAATATTTAATCATTTACACATCATTTTTGTTTTCATAAACATATACCAATTCTATATATAATAACATATGAATGTATATTAGTAAGAAATATGTTTTATTGGCTATTAAAATACCCATTATTATTGATTCCATATGAATAATTATTCATATATAAGAAATTTTGAGAATGAATTGTATTGATTTAACAATTTATGTTGAATGAATTTGATGTGAATGTTATAGATGATTCATGTTCATTGATTTCCCCTTGGTGAATCAATAAGACTCATGAGAGAAAATAAAAGGCATTAAATGTTATATAGGTATGTAGTTTACTCATAAAAATTTATTTCGAATTATTTGGTAATGGAATATATAGAATGATTTATGATATCATAGTTTAGGCCATGATTATAAGGTCAATAATCTGTAGAATTATGCACTTACTTTGTTGATAATTTATTTGCCAATATCCATGTGATTGTTTTATTGATATTATCCATGGGTATAATTTCAAATAATGTTATTAATTGAATTAAAATTGTTTTTAATTATCTACTCCATATTATAAATTATTATTTATATAATCAATGTATACCCAACTATATGTTTCCCTTACTATGCATATAAGGTCACCCTTTTTTAGTTTTCCATTCAGTCAGATATATAAAAGTATTATTTGAATGAATTTATGTATGGGAGATTGTTTTGAATAATATGTTTATATGTTTATAATTTAATATGATAGTCATGTATGTATCTAGTTCCTAATACAACGAAACTAATCAATGTATTATATAAAATGAAAAAAATAATTTAAACCATCCTTGAATAGGTCTGATCCATGGTTCACCCTGGATTTTATTATTAAGCATAAAGAAGATTCCCAAGCTATGGGAAACATGAAACTACTAGTGGAGGAGCATGACTATGGTCTTGAAATCATGTGGAAACAACTTCATAGGGATTTTATGAATGTTTCCATGATTTTGGAAAATATTATAATATTAAATAAATCACAGAGAATCCATGTGAGTTAGGATGATGTAGATTATATTTCCTCAAAAAAAACCAACATATATTTATGCTCTGTCCAAAGGAAAAAATATTGTTGGGGAGGATGAAGGTTTTCAACCCATTACTACTAGTATATAAAGACAAAGGAAAGTCTACTCACATCAAAATCCAACTATGGATACCAAGTCCCATCATCCAATGGATTATGAATCTGATTGGTATGGTGATAATGATTTTTCCTACTATGTCCATGATCTCTGTTCATTTTGTTTGATTCTTCCAAGAATTATGGAATGAATTCTTGTATGAACCAATCCATATTTATATTGTCTTTTTATTTTTTTCAATAGAAATGGATCAAGACTATTCATTCGAGTAATAACTGATGCAGGGATACCAGAGATAGTGTTGATTCATTATATCCACATATTCATGTTATTTTTATAAAAAAATAATTATTAATTTATTTTGAATATGGTACATATTATATTTTCATATAGAATTTACTTTTAGGTGATCATCATATTCTTATCATCTTTGATTAAATAATATAAAATTTTTGTGACAATTTCAAACTCAATTAATTTTTGGAATATTATGTTCAATAATGTGAATATCACATTACATTAATAACTAATATTATTCAAATACTATATTTATAAATATATATATATATATATTAATATCATTTATAAAAAATATTTAATTACAATGTTACAATAAGTTGATTATTTAGATTAGGAAATGTATATAAGATTTTGGACTGAACTACTTCTCATCAAGAGAGTATAAATTTTTAATAATTATTAACTTTATATTTTATATATTTATTTATATATCCTGATGATAAATTTTTGTGGATATATGACATAATGAAATCTATATCCCCTTTGACTTCTATCAGTTTTCTAGGGTTTCTGTGGCATCTCATCTCTTGAACAGCCCACCCTGATTAAATAATTTAGTTCCATATGTTTCTTATATTTTAAGAGAATAATTTCCCCTAGATCTTTACTTCTCTAACTTTCTATATGAAATTATTCCCAACTCACCATGATCACATACACACACTACTGGGTTATTTGGAGTAACTTCATATACCCCTCATCTCATACCTAATCTTCCTTACAACATTCATGGGGGTAATGTGGTGTCCATCATAGATTCCATTAATTTTTTTAATAATGCAATTAATATATTAAAGAACCAAACATATATATCCATCAAATTGGTATTTTATAAATTAAAATTATAAATTTTCATTCATATATAATTTGGTTAAAAATACCTCCTTATATGTATGTATTTTTTATGCAACATATATTACCAAAGGCTTTGGTTATATATGTATGTGTTTGTTTTAGAATAGATAGGATCATGTCACAAAATAGTCTATAGTATGTTGAGAAATAATAATTATAAATAGGAAAGAAAGAAATGGTTTCATGGTGACATTATTAATAAATAATTATATCATACCCAAGAATCCAGTCCAACAGTTTAATGTTGATGTTGAAAAAACATATACAGAATGGTTTGATATTTTTTTTTAATATTAATTTATTTTTTATATGAAATTATCATATCTACTAATATATATTCAAATATTAATTTTATTTAATTGAACTACATTATAATTATAGTGAAAATGAAACAATATCTATCATTATGGAGGTGGGTAAAATTTAAAGTTGTTATTAATATGACACATAATAGGGATAGATTGAATGATTTGGAATCCATCATATGATTATTTCATACCATAGTAATTGTGTTGTCTATAATAATTCTATAATAATTTCTTATAGGATAAAATAATTGTAACAACCTGAACAACGCGAGACATACTGATTCCCCATACTAGTTCGTCATGTTACCTTACGTGTGCCTCCCTATACTCTAGATGGTGCCTACTAGTAGTGACTGTTTAATATGTGACATGGAGAGACTATACCCTCTATATCAAGGTCACGCAATAGAACAAATCAATATAATAAGTCAACTGATAATAAAAAAATACTATAATACCATAATCCATTAAATCCAGCATCACATTATAATCCCAAAACCTGGATAAATTACCATAAACCATAAAAGTAGATACATAATTACATATTGAATTCCATGTGTCTAATGAAAAATAAAAACAATGAAACAAAAACATCTGTTATTAGAGTCCTGACATCATGTTTTGTTACATCATCAATGTTCCGCCCCAATCCCCTACTAATCCATCAGAAATAGACCTGTTATCCTTATTATGCCTAGTAAAAAATATTTATATTTGTGTATAGATCTTGAAACCCAATTAAAGAGTGAGTAAAACTCTTAAGACCACCACTAATGGAATCTAAACCAATATTTAATATATAATAGTTATATAGTTGTATAAAGAATATGTAACAGATGAAAAATTAAATCATCTTCCCATTTAATTGTCCTTTAATTAACCACATAGCCCACACCCCCTAGTTCAAGATTATAACTAAACCAATCATACATTCTTCATACCATGACAAGGATTGAACTATACAACATATGAATTTCACAAATTATTATCTCATGGTATTTCATTATTCATTTGATTCAAATTGCACATTCATACATTGGGGGACATGAGCAATGTTCTGGAACCCCATGGTTTTTTGGAGCACTAGTCCCTATACCATAAATCAATTATCACATTTAATATATATATATATATATATATATATTTAGGGGGATAGGTAATTAACCTATAACCTAATGGGTGTTTTGAGCTATAGTCCTAGACCCAAAAATCATTGTTTACATCATTCACAAATGTTACATACCATGGTTCCACATTCATAAAACATTAGTCAACCATGTCCATAACCATATATTCAACTAATTTCTTAGTACAATTTATCAATCATATTCATAATATAGTTTAAAAATACTGTATAATTACAAAACATTCATTTTCTTTATATTATAACACCCCATGGGTTTCGATCATGTTTGATTTCAAAACTCATACTGGTCCAACAGGATACGTGAAGGGTCTAATAGTAACATGGGAAAATAATATCATTAATTCAATTAAATTTGAAAATTCACAACCTGGAAGGAAATAGTGAAACTAAAACTATATTATAAAAATACACACTATGGTATGTATAAGTGATACCACAAATGTTATGATCATTGAAGAACTCTTTACAAAATAGAACACTCATTGTGTTGTGGAATTACTCAAATCACATTGAAGGAGGTGATCTATGATAAAAATATGGGGCCAAGATCCATAGAAACTAGCTTCATCGAAATATATGTCTAAACTATCAACAATGTTGGAAATTCATTTCCTTTTAATGGGAAATAATTATGGGAGAGAGGAGAACCCAAATGAGGAAGAGATCACATACCTAAGATGTTCTGATTCCTTCCACTGAATCATAAATTCAAAAAAAGGTCTTATATGAGCCTAATAATTCATCATGGAGACTCAAATATCAAGTAAAATGGGTTTGTTGAAGTGGGGTGAATAGGAATAAGATACAAGGTTTGAGATATTTTTTATAAAATGATTTAGGGGGTTAATTTCAGAATCAATGGTTTTCTGGCCATAAGTGCATGGTTTTCCATTCCCTAACACTTAATCATGAATCCCTACTTATGGGGTTCTTTGTTTATCCTATGTGGCACACAATATGAGAAATAATTTGTCAATCGTGTAAAGTACAACTATCTCACGGTACATGGTTTCATTAGTGTGGCTACATGGTAAGTTCAAAATGTTTTCCACCGCTAGTGGCTCCTAAAATGGGAGAATGGTATCCTAGGGAAGGCCATATAGTTTTCCCTAGCACCACTATAACCATTCAATGCCAAATGGGATTACAATGTTCTCCAAATAAAACCAAAACACAACCTATCAATTGTATCTATAAAAATATTAAAATAATACATGAAACAGGCATGAGTATTCACAATATCGGTCAGGTTCTAATAGTCTCTACACCTTATAATAGCTCAACCTTGAGTTGTACTCCTATAAATCAGTAATAATTCTTGGTGAAAAGGCAATGGAACTCATCCCTAATATCCTCTTCCCTCTCCCATCATTCCTTATAAACATTTCAATACAACCACAATACTCAATCTATTTGCACAACCATTCATTTCAACACTTTCTCAATGTGATCCACAAGACAAATCAGATACACCGTAGTGGACACATCTACATCAAGATCAACATAATCAACACTAATAAAATTAATAATATTGGTGTGATACTAATAAAGTTGTGACACGTGAAAAACATCATGCACAACAAATTACATATATGGATGAGCTAATCAGTATACCAATGGTCGGATACTATCAATGATCTCAAATAGTCTAATAATCATTTTTACCAATATGCCTTGTTTCTAAATGAAACAATTCCCCAATATTTTTGTTGGTAAAATAAATATATGATCACCAACTATAAACTCAAGGGGTAATCAAAATCGATCCACAGAGGACTTCTTCCAACATTGAGTCATAGACATATATATTCATGAATCAACTGAACCTCCTATAATTTATCCATTATAAGACTCTATCCCAAAAATATCTGAATGAGATTCCTCCATACAATATTGTGGTGATCTATATGGACTACCATAATGTTAATCCATTGATTCTATATAAAAAAACTTCTAATAATTTCTATAAATGGAAAAATTAACCACTGTTATGTGTATCTCCCATGACCCACCAAAATCAAGGATACATTCTTTAAACACATCCTCTAGCACCTGGATACAGTGCTATGGTTTCCCAGTAGACTGTTGATAGATAGTTTCACATAGAAACACCTAGGTACCCAATTCATTCTATAATAATTTCGAAAAGAGATATGTAAATCCCTATTATCAGTGTCAAACTATTCACCATGGAACCCACAAAAAATGGATTATACCCCGAAAAAATAGCTCACCAAATTGTTCCACTACAAATTCTCTACAGTAGGCACGAAATGGGATTCATTTGTTATATAGACCAAAATTACCCAAATCACATTGATATTTAGAGGGATCCTTGGAAGAACCACCACAATTTACTTGTAAACATCATACCACTTCCATTCCATAATGGGAAATGGAATTATTAAACAATCATGATTTTGATTATCCTCTTTTGCCTATTTATATGTGAGGGAATGTGTCATGGAACTTGTAGTCTCACTTTTCATTGTAGTACACCAATACAGTTGAAAAGGTTCATGGTACATTTGGTCAAACTATGATTCAATAAAATCTTTGAGGAATTAAAGTAACACATCATATCATCACACATATATATAGGTACAAAAACATGGTTCCTAACATAGATTATATCATCCTCCTTTATAGTACAATAGGGTTGTGGGTCAAAAAAGTTATGAATTTCAATCAATGAAAAAATCAGGTTCCTCATACTAACTCTCCCAAATCCATCTAATAAGTGTGGAACCAACTAATAAGGATTCAAGGGTCATATATTCATAGACCTCTTAAACGTCAACAAAAACATAATACAAAAAGGTCATCATTTTCAACTTAAAATATTATTATTTAACTGCCTCAGCCTGTTCTAAACTACTCAAATAACCAACAACACTATTTATCATTCATAGTGTATAGGTTACCTCCGAATCAAGAAAATACATGTAATTAGCCCATATCTTCTTAAAAATATTTACATCTTCTATTGAATATATGTATTCATAATTTATTTGGACAATATACACTGTATTATTTTCATAAAACAGATAATTGATCCAACACATAAACACGAAACCCCTCATAGATAAATTGAGATCATGTGTAGGGTAATTCAATAGATGTGGCCCCAAATATCATGAAATTTATTCCAAAACACAATATCCAAGCATCAACACTATACCAAGCATAATATCAGATGCACCAAAGTACAAGGTATACTCTTTCTCAAACCTAGTTTTGATCAAAATTAGTGTAGTAGTAAAATGCCAATTAAAATCATAGAAAGTAATATAACAATCACTATAACAATACAAAATTATATCCAACTTAGTAAAGCCTAAAAGTGGTGATTCCAAATGCTAAATTTCTTAGATGAACCTCTAATTATAACTTACAAAACCCATGATGATATGAATATTGAAAAGATTCTTAAGATAGTCCAAAGAAACCATGATAAAGACCCGACCTTAAATCGTACATAATATTGAATTAAATGAATAATTTACATTGAGTATCTTTTTAGGTTTAGAGTTTTAGAGAATTAATACTTAACTATTACCTCTCAGAAAATTACAATGTAGACACATCTACACAGTTACAATTTTTTTTACAAGACATGAACTCTTTAAAAAAAGAGTCATGTCTCGTTCATTTTTTAAGACATCGTGACTTTTCCTTGATCCCAACCTTGACCATATTCCACATTATGCCCTGTGAAAAAATTTTCCAAAAACTTGGGATGAGCATGAAAAGCTCAGTAAGGGATACACAAAAAAGTAAAACTATTAGTTTTTTTCAAAATAACAGGAAAACCATGAATACTTTGTCAAAAGAAATAATTTTCAACATTATGAAGTAGTAAATATTCTTTACTGAATAATAGATCATTACATAACCTTTTGTAACAAAAATATTACCATAAAACCCATATAAAGAACACATAACATATAACTTTAACTTGGGACATAAACATTTATAAATGGAAAAACCATACGGTTGACTTCCACACAAATCACTAAATGGAATATCCATTCGGCCGACTTCCATACCTAATGCATTGGAGGTTATATCGTAACCACCCATACTGGTATTCATGGTACCACCCATCATTTGGTTTATCACGTAACCAGCCGTCAAATGTCTAAGTACCATTATAAAATCATAAGACATAAAACAAATATAAAGGAGAGAAAAAATTTCCACATTTCAATCACAATATATCACTTAAATATATTGATATAAAAAATACACTATAAATACCATTTTCAATACCAAAATACATAAAATATTATATGGTATTTATTTTCTTTTAAAAACATTTTGGCTTATTGAGGAAGCCAAAGATCAAATAATACTTGCGGCGGTGGAAAAGGTCATTGTCACCACTTACGTTAAAAGAAACATTCATTTTGGTCGTTTAGGAAAACACTTTGTAGAAAAAGATCTCATTTGAATGAAATGAAAATTCATATGTGTTTATACAGCGTATAAATGAAAATCGTGTATTAAAACAAAATATGCCTCAATGAATGGAGATTGAGACAAACTCTCTTACCTTGTCTCTAGCTTGACTCGATCGTTCTTTAATCTCTCAAATAATAAACTAAAGTAAATTTCTACTTTCTTAAGAGATTTTTTATGTTTATTATTACTTTTATATCACAAATTACCATGTTATAAACATTATGTAGTCATTTAAGTTAATAATGTTCATTTTGTTGATATTTGGTAATTGAGTAAAAATGGACTTCCTATAATCACATGTTGTTCATGTGGTCAAAGGTTCATTATATCCAAAATGATATTCATGATTTGGATATATTATATATCGTATATTTCTAGAATATATGTGTATTTATAATAGTACATAACCTTTGGAGGTAAGAAATGAAATGCACCGTTCATGGAGACGGTAAGTCGTGCGTACGCATGAACGCTACTTTAATTTCTATTTCTTATTTTAATGGAATTAAAACATAATGATAAATAGGTATATTATTATTCCAGTATAATTTCATATATAATATCATTAACTCCATCCTTTATACATCCAACATATGGAATTTATGAGTCAAATCACTTTTAGGGGGCGGTAGTCCGCCCTTCCTCTAATGAGATTATCACGTTTACCCATAATGGAAACCATAAAGGCAGGATATAAATGGAAATTACAGAATAATAAAGAAAACATAAAAATAATACATATCATATATAAATAAAGTTCCATCATAATGGCCACCATGGGAGTCCGTAGGAGATAATGGAACAATCATTATTTCGTGAGTCGTTAGTTTGCCATCCATAGAAACATTATGTTCTTCATCCATTAGATGGGGGTGTGTGTAAGTGTAGTTATAATACTTATCATAAAAACATACTAGTATATTTAGGATACTTTTTTTGTTACAAAATAATGGAATAAAAATAGTTTAGGGGTTGGAGAAGTAAAATAAAATAAAAGAAAACAATTTTAGAGAAACTATTACCTTTAATTTGGGTTAGTCGCGTTGGATTGAACCAAAGGACTTCTTGAAGTGGCTCTTGCCTAAGTTGAGGCTTCTAAGAGGAGGAGAGGGATGTAGGGAGCTTAATTGGGTAGATTTTGGACAATCCAAAAGGATTGATAGGTGTGAGGAACTGGTTAGAAATGGTCTCCTTTTATAAGGGGGAGGAGGGGCTCTTTAGGAAATGTATGATAATATTATTTTATTATATAAGGATATTCGGTTTCTAAAGGTCCAAAAAAAATTAAGGTCGAAGATAAGATGACTCATATTGAAAATAAAATCATTAAATCATAATTTTACATATTTTGGATAATATTTTTATCATTATAATAATATTTTTATCATTTATTAATGAGGTAAATACTACATCATTATTGTGTCATAAATAATTTAATTTATGTTATGTAGAAAAATTATAAAACAAATACCATGATGTAGGAAATCGTATTAGATTTCCAATTAATAATTATAGTCGAAAATATTACTTGTATAACAACATATAAGTATTAATTTACTAAAATATTTTTGTTTATGTCATTTTTTCATTTACATTAAATTAATTAATCTAAAGTGTCATTATATTTCATAAGATGCTCCATGGGGTCCAAAAATAGACCCAAATATTCCCATGGTCTCCCATTACTCATCCAATAATGTTAGGACAATTGTTATGGTAATTTTTAATTATTATAATATTCTTTTAACCTTGAATTGCCATATTTACCTTTTACTACGGTAAATAAAAGTCAAAAGTGGCTATTCACCAAAAATTATTTTCATATTATTGAAACAAATTTTACTTCTTGATAACAAACATGTATGTCAAACATTAAAAATTCAATTCACAGAAGCGGTAAAATTTCATTTAAATGAAAAATTCTGTTTTTTTAACTACTACTAAGAGGTTTCACTATTCATAATAAATTGACGTTTTTCAGATAAATACCAAAAATCAGCCTAAGCTATATTTGATATTACGAATTTAAAAATGATGTCTATTTTTCATATTTCAAAACATAGAAGTGGCATGAAATAATTTTAAAATTAATTCACGTTATCAAAATAAATAGCGTGTTTTTAAGAAACAATAACTATTAAAATATTTATATTTGTTTATGTCCAATTTAAAAGTGAAATTAATTCTAACAAACAAAATTAGATTAAATGTTTATTATATTTTTTAATTACACATTAAAACCAATTATAAAGATAATATATCCATATAAATAATTTAGATTAAAATGCAGTTTTCAATTAATATACAATATTTTCACTATTCATTAAAAATGATCTTTATCAGAAAAATTCCAAAAAATTTACACAAAGTAAATTTTGATGTCGCCATTCTAAACAAGTGTTTTATTTTGTCAAATATAACATATAAAAATGTCCAATACTAGATTTAAATAGGATTTTCAATTAAAATGTGGTAAATCGACCTTTTAATGTAAATTATGCTTAAAATTAGATTCATTCACATTTTAAGCCTTTAAATTTTATTTGATAAATCTAAATGCATTTAACAAACATCAATAATCATATTGTAGTTAGTTTTTTTCATTCATTCCAATACAAAAGCTAGGAGATTACTACCATTTAGAATAATAATATTATATTATTAGTGTGCAACGTAAGATTCCAAAGAAACCTTTTGTTGTGTATCGGGTATGCTATCGAACATAGAAACCCCTTTAAAGTAAAATTAATATTTAATTCACAAATATTAATAAAAATGAGATATTTCTTATTCTTCTTTTACTTTGGATGTTACATCCTTCCCCCCTTTTGGAAATTTTGTCCAATCAATTTTATTCACTTATCAAATAAATGGGAGTAGTCATCCCTCATAGCATTTTATGATTCCCACATTCCCTCTTCAACCATATGGTTTTTACACAAAATGTTTACCAAGTGAATTACCATATTCTTCTCACATGCTCTTTACGGTCAAGAATCTAGTCTAGTTGTTCTTCATAAGAGATATTCTCTTCCAACTAAACTACCTCTTGGCTTAAAACATGAGATGGATCTGGCATATACCTTCTCAACATCGAAACATGAAAAAAAAATTGTGTACCTAGGATAAATATGGAGGAAATGCCACTCTATATGCAAATGATCCAAATTTCTCCATAATTTCATAAGGTCCAATGATCCTCGGTTTCAACTTTCCCATATTACTGAAAGGCATTAAACATTTCAATGGAGAATCATTGAAAAAGACAATATCACCTACCTCAAAAGACAGATCCTTCCTCTGGTTATGTGCATAACTTTTCTGTATGCTCTGAGCTGTTCTCATGTGATTACGAGTCAACTGAACTTTCTTTGCCATCTCTTATACCAATTTTGGTCCCATAAACTTCCTTTCACCTACTTCATCTCAAAAAGCTAGAGTTTGACAATGCTTTCCATATAATGACTCAAATGGAGCCATCAGTATACTAGAATCAAAACTGTTATTATATGAAAATTCAACCAAAGAAAGATGTTGGACCAAACATCCCTGATAATCTAGCGAGAAAGCACATTGCATATCCTCCAAGGTCTGAATTTTTCATTCTGACTACCGATCTGATTGAGGATGAAAAGCTGTACTAAAATATAATTTAGAACCCAATAACTTCTAAAGGCCTTTCCAAAAGTTAGAAGTAAACCCGATATCATGATCACATACATTGGAGAGGGGTACTCCATGAAACCTGACTATATCGTTAACATACAATCATGAAAGTTGATCTAGAAACAATGTATCCCGAATGGGAAAGAAAATGACCAGATTTAGTCAATCGATCATCAATAACCCAGATTTCATTATTACCTAAAGATGTCTTTGGTAATCCCACAACAAAGTCTACTAATATATTTTCCCATTTCCAATCTGGCACTGGTAAAGGATGAAGCATCCCATTAGGTAACAGATGCTCTACTTTAACATGCTGAAAAGTCAAACACTTCACAATAAGATCAGCAATATCTCTTTTCATTCCATCCCACCAGTAATACTCCTGATGATCTATGTACATCTTAGTACTACCAGGATGAACTGAAAACGAGGAACTATGGGCTTCACATAACAACTTATTCATTAATTGTGAATCACAAGGAACACATAATCTCTTTCCAAATCTCAAAACACAATCATTATCAATGTTAAAATCAGGCAACATACCTTTTTGAAGCAACACTACCTTTTTCTGCAACTCACTATCTTCTTTCAGGGCTTGCTTTATTCTGTCTAATATAGATGATTTCACTGACGCTTGAAATGAAACAGAAGAATTTCATGCACCAACAACTTCTATTCCAAATATTATCAAATCAAAAACTAAAGGATCTTGTTCTAATTGTAACATGGGTAATGAAGTATTACTTTTTCAACTCAAAGCATCAGCCACTTTATTTTCTTTTCCCGGATGGTAATGGATCGTGCAATAATAACCATTGATTAATTCTAGACATCTCCTTCGTGTCATGTTAAATTATTTTTGAGTGAATATATACTTTAAACTTTTGTGGTTAGTATATATTTCACATTTTACTCCATAAAATGATGCCTTCAAATTTTTAAAGAAAAATCAACTGCAGCTAATTCCAAATCATGAGTAGGGTACCTTATCTCATGAAGTTTGAACTGATTTGAAGCATAATAAATTACCTGGTCATTATGAATTTGTAAACAATCTATTCCTTTCAATTAAGCATCATTGTAGATACCAAACTCACCATTTCTAGATGGTAGTGCAAAAACAGGATTTTTCACCAATCTCCTGTTCAATTCCTAAAAACAATCATCAAATTCTTTTGTCAATATTAACATAACAACTTTTCGAGTTAATTTAATCATTAGACTAGATAAACATGAAAAATGTTCAACAGACCATTAGTAATTACCTACCAAACCAAGAAAACTATGAATCTCAGTTATATTTGCAGGTCTTTGCCATTCTTCAACAACATTGATTTTACCAGGATCAACAGTTAAGCCATTTTTTGAAACAATGTGACCATGGAAACATATTTTTAACCAAATGTCACATACATGACATATTTTAAAGTTATATTCTATTTAATTTCCATTCATTCTTTGTTTTGAGGGTTTCCCAAGCATTTATGAAGGAATGGAGAAGTTTTTTATGAATTGGGCCAAACTGTGAGCCCAATTCCAGATTTAAAAATAAATTTTGATTTCATTATAACTCCTTCATTTATAAAATTTTTCATCCATTACAATTCCTAAATGTCATACCCTGACCTATTAACACCACCATATTAATTTGGACCATTTATAAATCCATAATCATGGTGGATATGGTTTTTTATGTAAGGGATTGGGCCTTCCCGAAAGCCCATTTTCTGCATTAAAAATAAATTTTAATTATTTAATATCTCCTTTGGTATTTGCGTTTTTTCAGTGATTCCAACTCTCACCCATGTCCACATACCTAAGGAGATACCTCATTCCTTCCTCCTCCAATTTGGAGCTAGATAGAATCGCGAAAAGGGTTGAAATGTCTCTAGATTTCAGAAATCGTCCAAATTTGGAGAGGTAAATTGATCATTTAATAAAATCTTCTATTTATACTATTTTCCCCATTACAGTTCTTAAAAAATCTCCTAATATTTTTTTGAACCTCCCATTAATGGTTGGATGTTTTCAAATTTAGATACTGGTGGATTTTGGGTCCTTTTCTTCAAGATTATTTTGGGTATGTGTTTTTCTCTTCAATTCCTTCCTTCTCTTTAGGGTTTCCTCCCACTTTCATAAATTTATAGAGTGTCCAGAATTTAGGGTTCATACCTAGGGTTTGATTTGGGGTATATTTGGTGAAATATTATGGTTTAGGGTTTGTTTTCACATCCTTGTGGTGCGGCGGAGGTGCGGTTGAGGTTTCGCACCAAGATTCAAGGGTTTTGACTCAAAAGGTAGGTGGTTCCGTGTTTAAACAATTATTGATGATTTAGCTTGCTGTATTTAGCCATTTTTCATATTTATCATTTGTTGGGTGTGGTGCGAAAACTATTCATGATTGATTTGGTTATGTGTTAAATTTTATAGTCTCTTTTTAACATGAAATTGGGTGTTTTCATGTGTAACTCATGGGGTTCTATTTGGGTGTGGTTTATAACTTCTGAAATTGGTTTATTAAATCTTTTATGACCTTCCAATTATAGTTTGGTAATTTAATAGTATCATGCGGTCCTAAAAAGAAGGTTTTTGAATAGGTTTGATGTGTAAAACATTGTTAAACTTCTTGAGGTCGTTTTAGGAAAATGTGTGTTTTCATTTGAATCTTTTGTGGTATTATTCAAGGTTATTTTATAACAATTGAATGTGTGTTTATAAATGTATCTAGGGATGCCAATTCTATTTTTGATATGAATTTTTATGTTTTTGGTCTTAAATGGGGGGTTTGAAATGGGTTTTGTGTGCAAGACATAATTACACCCCATGAGTTGTTTTATGAAAATTGTGAATGTTTTGTTTGGTTAAACAATGTGGATAAAAGGGTGTATATGCACTGTTTGGGGGTGGGGTGTTCACCTAATATGGGTTTTTTGAAAGGTATGGTGGTTATTTAAGATTTCAGTTTTTTTAGAATGTTTTATAAAGTGTTGAAATGTTTTAGAAAATGGAAAGAGAGCTGCAAAACACGGCTGTGGGCTATTTTGTGTGAGTGTGTAGTGAAAATTGGATTCTATTGATGAAAGTGGTATTATATGTTATTTGAGTGGGTTTTTATGTGAGTTATAATGTATTTTAATGGTTTATAAAAATTGTTTACATGATTTTTGTAAGTGTCAATGAAATGTGAAGAGTGTTGTGGGCAATTTTTGTATGAGTCAGATTTCAAAATCAATTTGAATGAAAAGTGTAATTTTGTGACTTGTGTGGTATACATGTGGGTTGTTTCGTGAATTTTTTATATGGAAATTATATTTTAATGTACAAAGTATATATCTTGATTTGTTGAACTTGTTTGAGCACAAATGGAAAACCCGGGTATCTAGGTGGGTGGACGTGTACTAGTATGCTAGTGATTCCTTGGGGTTTGGCCTCAGTTTCACTTAGCAAGATTGACGCTTAAAACTATAACTAAAATATGATGATGATTATTGGGTACCACTAGTCTATGGGTATGTTCCCTACTAGTGGCTTGTGCATGAGAACAGATATTTGTGATGGTTACTCTCACCAAGATACGAGGTACCTCGGACCCATAACTAGCTAGTGCCAGGGGTTATTTCCCATAGCCTGTGCTCACTGGATATTTTGTTCTTACCATCAGCATATGGTATGAGAGGCTGGAAAATTCAGTACCTATTGAATTTATTTTAAAAGCTTTTATTCTTTAAATTAGGCCACCTGAAAACTGTTTTTATTTAAGGTTTCATCTTTTAGAAATTTTAACTAGCATCTCATGTTTTTTAAAATTTGCATGCTTTTCGTCATTAAATATTTATCACATGGAATCTATTAGTGGTGGTATCTTATTGAGCTTTTGATCACACCCTACATACACCCTTTGGTGTAAGTAGACTTGGTTATTTTTGTTGCCGGAGGTTGGGTACAGTTTTTAGTTCCAGTGGTTTGGGTTTCTAGCTGGTCATTGGTGGTGAAGTCTTGTGGAGATGGCATAAGGGCGGTGCCCCTTGCCATGAGGGTTCTTAGGCTATCCTGATTTCTTTTTTACCCTTTTAATGGTCTTTAAACATTGTTTTAACTTATGTAATTCAGTTCTGAAATTTTGTAAAAGATGGTTTTAGTTGAAAAATTCAGATTTCTTTTATTGAGTTTGTTTGTTGTTTAATGTTTATAAAATCCGGTAAATCGTTCCCAATTGTCATTATATGATACCCGAGAACATGTTCCAGCCCATGGGGATCGGGAACACCCATCTGTCCTTGTCACGGGCTGGGTATGGTGTCGTTTTTGGCAGCGACCATATTCTGTTCGTGACAAAATAGTATCAGAGGAGGTTCAGGTTAACTCTTTGAGTCATGTTATTTGGGGAAGAGTCAGGATAGTCTAGAGTTACATTTTCTGGGACATGGAATTATTTTTATGGGTAGTTTTCCTGATCACCACACCTCATAATGGGATTCATGTTTCAAGGAGAAGTCAAGATTTATCTAAGTCCTTTGGTTTTCTTGGTGCGATGATGATTAGGGGAAATGAAAAGAGAGTTGGGTTAATGGTCCTAGTAAGCTCGTAGGGCCTGTCAATCCATACAGAGCCAAGGATATTCCCTAGAACACTCTCTGTTATAGTGTAGTGATTGGAGTATGTATGCCAACCATATTCCCAAATCACCCACTGAAACTAGTTCCCTCTCACATTGTTTTGTTCTTAATTTTTGAAATCATGGCACCTTGGTTTTAAGAAGTGTAAAGGTTTTGTGAAATGATTATCAAATAAAGAGGTAATGGTTTGATTTATTAAATGGTGGAACTGAATTTTTGGAATTTTTTTGAAATGGAAAATGGTGTGCTAACACCTCTTTTGAAATCAGGAACTATATTGAAGTTGGTTATGAAAAGTGTTTCCAATAGAGTTTTCTAAGAAATCAAATGGTGTTTTAATGGGATGAGGTGTTTTGAAATTGATGAAAATATCTTGAAAGTGAGTTATTTTCTAAATGGTAGTGTATTTCTAAAATGTTTTGTAAGATGTGAGTTGGGATTTTGATCTCGTGGTTAGCGGTTTTGAGAAAAAGGATGTGTTGGTTGACCATTTTGGTTTTGAAAAGTGGGATGAATTTTTGTTTTAACCTTTGGTATTTTCATGAGAAACCACATGCATGAGGTTATATGGGAAGATGGATGGTTGATGACATGACTGTATGAGTGTAGTTATGGATATGAGGAGGGTGCCCGGTGTCGCACAGAAACATGCATGTGTAAGGCCCATGGGGTACCATTGGTGGATGCGCTAACCGCTGAACCATTTTTTTTCAAAGAATGGTTTTTAAAGAGAATCATGATGTCTTGATGAATTGTTTGAGATGTTTATATTATGTGATTATGGAAAATGTTGATGTTTTGGGATGTTTTGAGTCCAAAAACCCCTCATGTTTGAACTGTGTTTTGAGTTTGTGTTTGGTCGGTAAGCTGGGTAGAAGGACCGATTAGTAGTCTTCTCTGAGATATGTTTTGGGACACATTTATGGTGGATCCCTTCATGTGTTTGATCTGGTTTGTGTAACTTTTTGGCCAATAGACCAGCTTGATTGGGTCTTTAGGTTCTCTTGTTGGATAAGGTATGCCCCCATTAAGGGTTAATGCATAATTGATGTGCAACCCAGCTTGTTTTTCCATTCAAAAACCCTCCAGTTGATCACTATAAGTAATATTTTTTTCTCGAGATCTATAGATTGAGTCTACACCCATTCCTTTCCTTTAATTTTTATATCCTCTATTAATGGGTGAGTGCTCATGGAAAGTTGAAATAGATCTTATTTTCTTAAGCATCCTGATTCGTTATAGGTGGATGTGGTCTAGGTTAGTTAGTGTGGATGAGTGTCTTGATGGTGTCTAAGAGGGCCTTTGTGTTCTTCAAAGTTTCTATGAAGCATGAGTTCATGTTAAATGACTGGTGTGGGAAATATTGTCATGATATGACATTATAGACACTTTCTATAATTGTGTGTTATTTGGGGATGTCATATAAGGTCCCTCTCCATGCATTGTTTATATCAGTCGCAATTGTCATGTTCGGTGATGCCATATGATGTCATGTGCTCGATTGACCGTATAGGTGAAAGTTGTGAAATCCTCTGAGAGTCCTTGTAATGTTGGGTTAATGTATCCCTTGGAAAAACTTCAAAATATTTCATTTTAGAGGAAGGTGAGTTTAGGTGTTCTTTACCTCTATTTTTTCTCACCCGAACAAACAAGGATTGTTGTGTGTGCATTTTCTAAGCCCTTATTTCAGTGAAACATCGGGTTAGGGTAATGTGTGTTTGGAATGTGTTATGTCATGGAAAACATATCAGGGATTGCGGTGTAGTTGTTGGTTGCATCGAAAGAATAATTATCATCCATGGGGTTTCCAAAGCCCAACTGCGATGCTAAAGATGCTTCAATCATTTGAGCTACAACCATAGGTCTCAGAGAAAAGCTGGCTCACAGTGAGGGGAAATACTAGGGTCCTTTAAACCCTTGTACAATGTCCTGTCCTCATCATTATAGATAGGATGATTTTAAACCTCTGGTGTCATCATCTTTTCTCTTTTGTTCTCGTTCGGTGGAAATAGATGGAGGGCCTTGTACCCATGAATTTACGTAATGTCATTCCCTCCCACTTTGGTTTCCATGGAGTCATTAGATAATGGTTGTAAATTTGGATATAAATACTGAGGACACAGTTTGTACACGATTAGTAGTGATCGTGTTCCAGGAATCCATGCAGAAAGAATGATCTGCACAGCTGGTGCACGGTTTCCCAAATCGTGCAGACTAACACTATGCCCTTCCCAAATCATTAAAAAAAATTGGGCCTATCTGTGTCGGCCCATGCTGGTCACGTAAGATAGTTAGTTCTTACGGTTGGGAGACCCACTATGATTATCATGTAAAATCCTTCACAAAAATTGAATGGAATTCTACCCTTTGTACTAAGGAGTCTGTTTAGGCCTCCCCTATTAGTGTCCTGATTCTGTCTCAGAAAAATATAGGTCATCTCTTTTGGCGGGGAGCCCATTTGTGTCCACCCCATACCAATAACTCAGATTTATCCATGGTATTGGCTTGGAAGTAGGTAGTCTTATTCGGAACTATCTAGCTACCAACATATTCCTTGAATAAACATTGGGATTGGAGAGTTCGCAATGGTTTAGTAAAAGGTAAGTGTAACCTTGTTCGATGTTGTTGTTCGTTTGTGTGAATTGCTTGAGTCTTGTTCGGAAACTATTTGAGAAGTTTTATTTTGGGATAAAGTATGAATGTGATTGATCATTCAAGGAATGTGGTGTATGTTTTTGTTTTGATATTAATCCTTAATTGACCACTGGAGGTGTTTTGGCCTTTGGGGGTGAAACCTGGAAAGGGAGTACCTCTTGGTTTCTAAGTTGGGTTTGGTTGTTGCTTTGGCCTTGATGTGACTTTTGGGGGAAGAAAGTTTTCATGGTGGTGAGAATTGTCACATAAATGAAATATTTTAATGTTAAATTCTGTTTAATTTCCATTCATGCTTTGTTTTGAGGTTTTCCCAAGCATTTATGGAGGAATGGGGTAGTTTTTATGAATTGGGCGAAACAGTGAGACCAATTCCATATGTAAAAATAAATTTTTATTCCTTTATAACTCCTTAATTTTTCAAAAAATTTCATCCATTCCAATTCCTAATTTTCATCCCATGACCTATTAACACCACCATATTAATTTGGACCACTTATAAATCCATAATCATGGTGGATATGGGTTATTTTGTAAGGGATTGGGCCTGCCCGAAAGCCCATTTTCTGCATTAAAAATAAATTTTAATTCTTTAATATCTCCTTCACTATTTGCGTTTTTATGGTGATTCCAACACTCACCCGAGCCCACATACCTGAGGCGCGACCCCATTCCCTTTCTTCTACAATTTGGAGCTCGATAGAACCGTGAAATTGGCCGAAACTTCTCTGGATTTCAGAAATCGTCCAGATTTGGAGAGGTCAATTGATCCTTTAATAACTTATATTTTTACTCTTTTTCCCTCATTCTAGTTCTTAAATGATCTCCTAATATTTGTTTGAACCTCCCATGAATGTTTGGATTTTTTCAAATTCAGATGCTGGTGAATTTTGGGTCGTTTTCTTCAAGATTATTTTGGGTATGTGTTTCTCTCTTTAATTCCTCCCTTCTCTTTAGGGTTTCCTCCCACTTTCATAAATTTATAGAGTGTCCAGAAGTTAGGGTTCATACCTAGGGATTTATTTGTGGTATATTTGGTGAAATATTATGGTTTAGGGTTTGTTTTCACATCCTTGTGGTGCGGCAGAGGTGCGGTTGAGGTTTCTCACCAAGATTCAAGGGTTTTGACTAAAAAGGTAGGTGATTCCATGTGTAAACAATTATTGATGAGTTAGATTACTGTATTTAACCATTTTTCATATTTATCATTTGTTGGGTGTGGTGCGAAAACTGTTTATGATTGATTTGGTTATGTGTTAAAATTTACTGTCGCTTTTTAACATCAAATTGGGTGTGTTCATGTGTAACTCATGGGGTTCTATTTGGGTGTGGTTAATAACTTATGAAATTGGTTTATTAAATCTTTTTTGACCTTCCAATTCTGGTTTGTTAATTTACTAGTGTCATGTGGTCCTAAAAATAAGGTTTTTGAATAGGTTTGATGTGTAAAACATTGTTATACTTCTTGAGGTCATTTTAGGAAAATGTGTGTTTTCATTTGTATATTTTTTGGTATTATTCAAGGTTATTTTATAACACTTGAATGTGTGTTTATAAATGTATCTAGGGATGGAAATTCTATTTTTGATATGAATTGGTATGGTTTTGGCCTTAAATGGGGGTTTTGAAATGGGTTTTGTGTGCAAGACATAGTTACACCCCTTGAGTTGTTTTATAAAAATTGTGAATGTTTTGTTCGGTTAAAAAAAGTGGATAAAAGGTTGTATATGTACTGTTTGGGGGGGTGTGTTAACCTAATATGGGTTTTGTAAAGGTATGGTGGTTATTTAAGATTTCAATTTTTTTAGAATGTTTTATAAAGTGATGAAATGTTTTAGAAAATGGAAAGAGAGCTGTAAAACATGTTTGTGGGCTGTTTTGTGTGAGTGTGTTGTGAAAATTGAATTCTATTGATGAAAGTGGTATTATATGTTATTTGAGTGGGTTTTTATGTGAGTTAGAATGTCTTGGAATGGTTTATAAATATTGTTTAAAGGATTCGTGGAAGTGTCAATGAAATGTGAAGAGTGTTGTGGGAAATTTTTGTATGAGTCAGATTTCAAAATCAATTTGAATGAAAAGTGTAATTTTGTGACTTGTGTGGTATACATGTGGGATGTTTGGTGAATTTTTGTTATGGAAATGATATTTTCATGTGGAAAGTATATATGATGATTTGTTGAACTTGTTTGAGCACAAAAGGAAAACCTGGGTATCGAGGTGGGTGGATGTGTACTAGTATGCTAGTGAATCCGTGGGGTTTGGCCTCAGTTTCACTTAGCAAGATTGACACTTACAACTCTAAATTATCTATGATGATGATTATTAGGGACCACTAGGTTATGGGTATGTTCCCTATTAGTGGATCGTGCACGAGAATAGATATTTGTTATGGTTACTGTCACCGAGATACGAGGTACCTGGGACCCACAGCTAGCTAGTGGCTAGGGGTTATTTCCCATTGCTTGTGCTCACTGGATATTTTTTTCATAATGTTGGCATACGGTATTAGAGGTTGGAAAATTCAGTAGCTATGGTATTTATTTTAAATGTTTTTATTCTTTAAATTATCCCACCTGAAAACTGCTTTTATTTAATGTTGTATCTTTTAGAAATTTTAACTAGCATCTCATGTTTTTGAAAATTTTCTTTATTTTCGTCATTAAATGTTTATCACATGAAATCTATTAGTTGTGGTATCCTATTGGGCTTTGGATCACACCCTAATTACACCCTTGGGTGTAAGTAGACTTGGTTATTTTTGTTGCCGCAGGTTGGGTACAGTTTTTAGTTCGAGTGGTTCGGGTTTCTGGCAGGTCCTTGGTGGGGAAGTCTTGTGGAGATGGCTTAAGGGCAGTGCCCCATTGCCATGAGGGTTCTTGGGCTGTCCTGATTTTTTTACCTTTTTAATGGTCATTAAACATAGTTTTAAATTATGTAATTCAGTTCTGAAATTTTGTAAAAGTTGGTTTTAGTTGAAAAATTCAGATTTTTTTTATTGAGTTTGTTTGTTGTTTAATGTTTATAAAATCTGGTAAATCGTTCCCAATTATCATTATATGATACTCAGGTACATGTGCCAGCCCATGGGGATTAGGAACGCCCTTCGATCCTTGTCACGGGCTAGGTTTGGTGTCAGTTTTGGCAGCGACCAGATTCGGTTCGTGACACCAAAACTCACACTTGCTGAATTTCCAAAACAATTTTTTTTCTTTTGTGGTTTGCAAGACAACCCTTAAATTAATTTCATGTTCCTCCTCAATTTTGGAATAAACCAAAATCTCATCAATGAACACAACCAAAATCTTATCCAATAACTTGCGAAAAATTATATTCATAATATCCATGAATACAGCAGGTGCATTGGTTGCATATAAAGGAATAACTAAAAATTCATAATTTCTATATCTAGTACAAAACTCGGTCTTCAAAATTTCTGCATTCTTTACTTTCAATTGATGGTACCCCGACCTCAAGTCAATCATCAAAAAAACTGATCTCCCGGGAGCTGATCGAACAAGCCATCGATATGAGGGAAATGATACTTATTCTTAGCAATTATGTTATTAAACACTCTATAATCAATGAAAAGTCTTATTGAACTATCTTTCTTTTAAACAAACAATACAGGATCACCCCATGGTGTTGTTCTAGGTCGAATGGAACTTATATCAAATAACTCCTGCAGTTGTTTCTTTAACTCTAAAAGTTCAATTTGATCCATTAGTTAAGGGGGTTTCGAAATTGGCTTTGCATCAGGAACTCAGTCACTAGTAAATTTAACTTCATGATCAGGTATAATATAAGACCAATCATCAGGAAAAACATCAAGGTACTCATTTATCACTAGTACATCATTAATCTGAATAGTTCCTTTATTTTCAACAATATGTGGAAGGTATCATTCATTTCTATATTTTACTCATTTCTGAACTTTCTATTATGTTATCAAAAGAAAGGGTTCATTCTTGTACACAAACTGAAAATCATTCTGAAAAGAAACCTCTTTAGCTCTACAGTCAATTTTAGAAATATAAACAGAAAGCCAATATATACCCAAAATAACATCAAACACTAGTAGGGTCAAAACAATAATGTTTTCAAGTAGATTCTTTCCGCACACAAGGACATGAATGTTCTTATGTTTTTTTTTTGTCTCAACATTTCTTCTTGGTGTTTTTACCGTAATCACTGTATTCATATCTTGATATAGAATTCCCAATTTACTAGAAAATATCTCATAAATGAAATATTTTTTAGACCCTAAATCAAGAAACAGATTTTTATAATCTAAAAAAACAAAAAATGTACGTGATACTACTTCATTTGATGGCCCAATATCCACTGACGTAGTTGCAAATGATTTCACCACCCCTTTATGCTTGTAGTTTGGCTGCTTTCCTTTGGCTGAGTTCTTGGTTGGACACTCATTTTGATAATGACCCATTTTATTGCACTTAAAACATGTTAATGACTATAAATACGATTTTTTCTTACCATTAACCTGATCTTTTTTAGTGTAATTACGAGCCTTATGTCCCATTTTACCTCAACAGTGGGACTTAAAATATTTCAAAAGACATTCCCCATCATGATTTTTTCCACAATTTTTACAAACTGCAAGCTTAAGTTTCTTTCCATCAGATTTTTTGGAAGAGTTATTCCCTTTCACCTACAACCTCTAACTCATATCCTATTGTTTTTTAAATAACACATGATCATTGTCAAACTCCATTTCCACCTTCTCCGTACAACGAACATGTTTTTCATAACATTTTAACTCATGAGAAGATAAAGGCCTTTGATACTTCGGATTTAATCCTTAGTAAAAATGGTTTATTTCTCTATTAAGATCTCATATGACATTTAGAGCATACGTTGCTAGTCGAGTAAATTTTTCTTCATAATCAGCCACTAAGTCATCCTCCTACCTCAATTCTAGGAATTTTATTTCTATCCTAATATGATCCACCTTAGGAAAATATTTCTCAAGAATAATATCATTGAATTCATCTCAATCAAGAGCATAAATATCCTCACTATCCCTGATATTTTTCACCATCAACCACCACTGATCAGCTTCACCATCAAAATTATAAATAGAAAGACTAACCTTTTGATGTTCTGAACAACCCATGACATGAAAAATCTTTTCCAGTGCTTTAATCCACCCTTCTGCTAGCATCGAATCAGATGATCCTATGAATAATGGGGGATGTTGCCTCATGAAATGATCCACTGTTGACATGTTCTTCTTTGGTTGATCTAGATGATATCATTCATGGATACCACTTCCATTTATATCCAGAGTCATATGTTCCATCACCGCAACAAACTATTCTGTTTCGATTCCGACCATCTTAGGTTTTTGATTTGGAAGGTTGTCTTTCTCTTGATGACTTCATAAAATAGCTTCCCTGTTTCCACTACAGAAAAACATTCTGATCAAAGAAATATCTTAGGTAAAGAAACATGATAATATGTAAATGCTATAGGATTTCAATATTAACGTAAATTACATTATGGATATTAATTTAACACTACCATAACTCTTAACGTTATCTAAACCAACCTCTGATTCCAATGATAAGGACCCAACCTTAAACCTTACATAATATTGAATTAAATGAATAATTCAAATTGAGGATCTTCTTAGGTTTAGAGTTTTAGAGAATTATGATATAACTATCACATCTCAAAAAATTACAAAGTAGACACTTCTAAACAGTTTCCATTTTTTACAGAACATGAACTCTTGAAAAAAAGAGTCTTTTCTAGTTCCATGATTAAGACAGCATGACTTTTCCATGATCCCATCCTTGACCTTATTCCACATTATCTCTTGTGAAAAATATTTCAAAATCTTTGGATGATCATAAAATGTTTAGTAAGGGATACACAAAGAAGGAAAATTGTTAGGTTTTTTCAAAACAACAGGTAAACCATGAATACATTATCATAAGTAATACTTTTCACATTATGAAGTAGTAAATACTCTTCACTAAATAAAAAATCATTACTTACCCTTTTGTAACCAAAATATTATCAAAAAACTCTTATAAATAACACATAACATATAAAGGTAACATGGGACATAAACATACATAAATGGAATAACCATACAGTCGACATCAACACATATCACTAAATTGAATATCCATACGACTATCTTTCATACCCAATTCATTGGAGGTTGTAACTAACCAACCATCTGGGTATTCACGACACTACCCATCATTTGGTTTATCACGTAAGCACCTGTCAAATGTCAAAGTACCATTATAAAATCATAAGACATAAAACAAATATAAAGGAATGAAAACATTTTCACATTTCAATCACAATATATTACAAAAATATATTGAAATAAAAAATCTATTATCAAAACCTTTTTCAATACCAAAATACATACAAGATTATATGGAATTTATTTTCTTTTAAAAATATTTCGGCGGGTTGAGGAAGCCAAAGATCAAATAGTACTCACTACGGTGGAAGAGGTTTTTTTCACCGCTTATGTTAAAAGAAACATTCATTTTTCTAATTTAGTAAATTGATTCATAGAAAAATATTCCCATTGAATGAAATGAAACATCAATGGTGTTTATACAGCGTATAAAATAAAATCGTGTATTAAAACAAAATATGGCTTAATGAATGGAGATTGAGACGAAGTCCCTTACCTCGTGTCCGACTTGAATCAATCATTCTTTAATCTCCTGAATAATAAACTAATGTTAATTTCTAATTACTTAACAACCAGTTATAAATTTATTAATCCTTTTATATCACTTATTACCCTGTTATAAACATTATGTAATCATTTTGGTTAATAATAATCATTTTGTTGATATTTGGTACATGAGTAAAAATGGACTTCTTATAATCACAAGTTGTTCATGTGGTCAAACGTTCATTATATCCATAATGATATTCATGATTTGGATATCACATATATCATATAAATCTAGCATATACATATATTTATAATAGTACATTACATTTGGAGGTAAGAAATGTATTGCACCGTTCATAGAGATGGTAAGCCGTATGTACGCATGGATGCTACATTCATTTTTATTTATTATTTTAATGGAATTAAAACATAATGATACATAGGTATATTATAATTCCAGTATAATATCATATATAATATCTTAAATAATATTATTAACTCCATCCTTTATACATCCCACATATGGAATTAACGAGTCATATCACTTTGAGGTGGTGGTAGTCCGTACTTCCTCTAATGGGATTATCGCGTTTACCCATAATGGAAACCATAATGGCATTATATAAATGGAAATTACAGAAGCATAAAGAAAACATAAACATAATATATATCATATATAAATACAGTTCCATCATAATGGACACCATGAGAGGTGGTAGTAGATAATCGAACAATCATCGTTTCGTGAGGCGTTAGTTTGCCATACATAGAAACATTATGTTCATCATCCATTAGATGGAGGTGTGTGTAAGTGTAGTTTGAATCCTTCTCATAACCACATCCTAGTATATGTAGGATACTTTTTTTGTTACAAAATAATGTAATAAAAAGATTTTAGGGGTTGGAGAAGTAAAATAAATTAAAAGAATACAATTTAAGAGAAATCGTTACCTTTAATTTGGGTAACTCCCTTTGGTTTGTACCAAAGAAATTCTTGAAGTGTCCTCGGCCTAAGGTAAGTCTTCAAAAAGGAGTAGAGGGTTTTAAGGACCTTAATTGGGAATAGATTGGAAGAGCCAAAAGTCTTTAGAGGTTTGAGGAATTTGATATAAATGGTCTCCTTTCACTACTGGAAAACTAACCTTTACCAACGGTTTGGAACTATTGGTATAAGCCTCCAAACCGTTGGTATATCCTATACCAACAGTTTAAAGAACCGTATCCAAGTAAGCCGTTGGGATAAGTCTATACCAACGGTTTTTGGAAAACCGTTGGTATAGACCTATGCCAATGGTTTTGGAAACCGTTAGTATAGGTAATATGAAATCTATACCAACGGTAATGGAACCGTTGGTATATAAATTCCAAAAATAAAAAATCCAATGGGATTCAATCCCAGGACCCCTCGTTTATAACCGAAAGACTTAACCACTAAGATAACATCACTTTTGTAAACATAATTTCATAAATATATATATGTATTATCATAATTATTTAAAATTTTGATTTATATAATGTTCTCGGTTAGTAGATCTGGAAAAAAAATAAAGAACCTATCCCAACGATTTTCAAAACCGTTGGGATAGGTTAAACATGGGTTGAGTTCTGGGTGTTTTTTCCCAACGGTTTTGGTGAACCGTTGGGAAAGAGTGACCTTTCCCAACAGTTCACGAAAACCGTTAGGAAAGAGGCTCAAAAGATAGCCATTCCCAACGGTTTTGGTGAACCGTTGGGAAAGGGTGGGGAAATATATAGATTTCTCAACGGTTTTGGTGAACCGTTGGGAAATGGTAGCTATACAAATGGTTTTTACAAACTGTTGGTATAGAAGTGTTGGGAAAGATCATCTTTCGAGTAGTGTTTTATATGGGGGAGGAGGGGCTCTTGAGGAATGTTTGATAATATTATTTTATTATATAATGATAATCAGTTTATAAAGTTCGAAAAATCATTAAGGTCTATAATAAGATGAATAATATTTGAAAAAAAAATCATCCAATCAGAATTGGTCATTTTTTAGATAATATTTTAATCATTATAATCTTATTTATTTAAATCATTTATTAATGAGGTAAATACAACATCATTATTGTGTCATAAATAATATAATTTATATTATGTCTAGAAGTTATAAAAAAATACTATGACGTAGAAAATCATTTTATCTTTCCAATTAATATTTATAGTTCAAAATATTACTTATATAACAGCATATAAAAATAAATTTACTAAAGGATTTTTGTTTATGTAATTGTTGCCTTTACATTAAATTAATAAATCTAAAGTGTATATTATCTTTCATAAGTGGCTCCATGGGGTCCCAAAATAGACCCAAATATGCCCATGGTCGGCCATTACTCATTGAATATTGTTAGGACAATTGTTAAGGTTATTTTGAATTATTACAATATTCTTTTAACCTTGAATTACCTTATTTACCTTTAATAATGGAAAATAAAAGTCAAAAGTTACTATTAATGAAAAGTTATTTTCATATTATTGAACACTATTTTATTTCTTGATAACAACCATGTATGTCAGATTTTTGAAATTCAATTAACAGAAGTAGTAAAATTTCATTTAAATGAAAAAGGCAGTTTTTTTGACTACTACCAAGTGGTTTAACTATTCATCAAACATTGATTTTTTTCAAAAAAAACAAAAAATTAAACCTAAGATATATTTGATATTCCGAATTAAAAAATGATGTCTATTTTTTCAAATTCAAAACATAGAAGTGGGTTGAATTAATTTTAAAATTAATTTCCGTTATCATTTTGTTTTGTGTTTTTAAGAAACAATGACTATCAAAAGATTGATACTTGTTTATGTCCAATTTCAAATTGAAATTAATTACAATGACCAAAATTGTATTAAATGGTAAATATATATTGAAATTACACTTTAAAACTAGTTAAAAAGATAATATAACCATATAAATAAACTATATTAAAATGTATTTTTGAATTAAATTATAATATTTTTAGAATTCATTAAAAAATGAACATTATCAGAAAAATTCCAAAAATGTACTCAAAGTAAATTTTGAGGTCCCAATTATAAATAAGGGTTCTATTTCATCAAATAGAACATATAAAAATGACCAAAACTATATTTTTATATGATTCTCTATTAAAGGCAGTAAATCGTCCTTTTAATGTAAATTATGATTAAAATTAGATTCATTCTCATTTTATGCCTCTAACATTTATTGGATAAATGTAAATACATTTAAAAATATGTGTAATAATATTGTAGTTAGTTTTTTTCATTCCCTCCAATACAACAATTTGGAGTTAACTAACATTTAAAATAATATTATTATATTATTAGTGTGCAACCTAAGATTCCAATGAAACTCGTTGCTGCGTATCGGGTACGCTATCGAACAGAGCAACCCCATTAAAGTAAAATTAATATTTAATTCAAAAATATTAATAAATATAAAATATGTCTTATTATTCATTTACATGGGATGTTACATCCACAACATGAACATTCTATAAGTAAGTTGGAAAAAATTCTTTAGAGAGGATGTGATGCCAAAAAATGTACCTTTTCAATCCAAAATTGACACTTAGTCATCATTGTGTATAGCCTATTCTCTCTTAGTGTACTCAAGATAATTTCAAGATGTTGATAAAGGTCATCATGAGTCTTTTTGTACCCCAATATGTAATTTATGAAAACAAAAAATAAACTAATCTAGGTATGGGTGAAATATTTTAATCATCAATCCTATAAACATTACTAGAGATGTCATTAGCCTAAATGACATCATGATGCACACATATATTCTATACCTAATTATGAATGATATATTTCATATATCAAAATGAGTAACTGTTAACTGATGATACCCTGACCTCAAATCAATGATTTAGAAAACACATTCTCCATTTAAATTCTCAATGTATCATCAATACACAAAATATGTTACTAGTTCATCACATTCATCTGGTTCAACATTTGGTATTCGACTCAAAAACATAGTGTCCTATTATCCTTCATAGAAACCCAAATAGGAAATCACAAGTTGATGTACTCAGATGGATAAATCCCATATTCATAAACTCTCCCAGATCAGTCTTCAGATCTTGAATCTCTATTGGTACTATTCTGACAGGTGAAATGGAAACTAGCTCAACTACGTACATGAGATGAATTGTAAACCCAACATCAATATCTAGTGAAATCCCTAAGAAGTAAAAAATTAAATATGTCCTAAAACATATCAACTATTGGTGTAAATACATAATGATTCACACCCCTATCATCTTGAAAATAAATTTCATCTTATGTCGAAATATCCCCCATATTTTGATTAATAGGACCGACATGGCTTATCAGGATAAACCATTATCCTTGATGAACAAAACTATCACCCTCACAAGACATAATGGTCACCCTCTAGTGGTAACAATCTATGTGGTCTCATTATGATACCGACAGGTCTATACACAAAATCAGTTCAATACATGTCATTTCTTTTTTCTAAAGATCCCCCCAAAATGATACTCACCATTTTGTAGATAACATCCCAAATGTAAAAAAATTACATCAAACATACACCCAACGGTGTTTCAATAGTTGTATCCACACAAGAAAAATTCCACAGGAATACTTAAACAATAAAAAATTTCATCATTCATAAACGAATTATAGGATCTTTGGTAAAATAATAAATTATTAACTATAGAAGTTATAATAATAGTGCCTCTGACTAAAGATGTCCCAACCTAAAAATCAACAATTTAATGCTAGAATACATGAAAATTCCTAATCCATATTCTCTATATTATAGTATTATTCTCCTGATTAGTACCAATCTAATGATTTGGCCTCTCTTTACCTAATGTAAAATGTCCCCCACCTGGACATCCATGACTAGAAGCAGACTAATTTCTTGAATGATTTTTTGTAGAAGTCTCCATTATAGTATTTTAATACTAACTAGCTCCTCTATCATTACCCATTATATGAGGTTTTCTACAATACCACTATAAGTGACCCATCCCACTCCATTGTCAATAATCCACTACTATTCATGGACACTAGCTAAGAATTTCAACATACCTACCACACCAGTGGAAGTATACAAAATTACAAATATAAGTAACTAACCCATATCATGTTCTAATCTATAATCCATTATACTCACTCACATTTTCATAGAAAAAAATCTACTCTAAAAATATATATCTTTGAGTCATCCAATAGAATCCACCTATATTTTATAGTAAGCCTTCCACTGGTTTCCCTCATAAATTAAAGCCATATTCACCACTTTTCAAAATGTCTTCACCAAAAATATGTTAACCCAGTACATAATCTCACATATATGTCTATCCTAAAAAAAATTATGATGATTTTTTCTCATCCCTTACCAATTATGTCACAAATAGGTGAAATTATATGAAGTGACCAATATAGTTTCTCATAGATATACTCCCATGTGTCAATTTAATAAAAAAAATTCCTCTACTTCTTAAGAATCTCATCGTAAAATTTTTCCATCGCAATCTATAGAATGGTTTTCCACAACATGTTATCCATCTTCTTATCCAAATTATGAATAGTACATCAATTCATAATGTATCCAAACAGTATATAGGCATCCAATTTGATGCTCTTCTATATCTGAATATCTAAATGGGTAAGGCTTATCTAGATAGATTCCATATATAACATAGCTACCTCAGTTCCCCCCTCTTCAGTAATGGTCATAGGATATAGTAATTGTAACTCCAGTTTCATTTCAAACATAATACTTATATCCCCCTTGGAGACTATCCAAGAACTTCATAATGTGATCAATGTTCTCAAGGATATTCTCTCTGACTCCTTCACCATGAACTATCGAAGCCTCTTGTTCCACAACTATCAGCACATTTCCATCTATTTAATTCTATAAAAATATCAAATACATCATCATGGAATCGTGTTTCTTGAATTCCAAACACATTTATAAGGACATATGAGACATATTTATCACATTTACATAAGAGGGATTTATATAAAGGATATAACAAGTTGTCCCCCATACCCCACAACATGAAAAAATGATGAACTATCAAAACCCTCAACAATCTGTCACATGGTCCATAGATATGATAATATAGAAACATTCATAACAATATTTCCAAATAGAAACCATTGTATTCATTTAAAATTAAAAAAATTATAAGCATACAAAATTATAAATTAAATTTTAGGAATCATTTCATTTATATAAAATTATCCAATAGATAAAAGAATTTTTATTTTGAAAATTCACCCATAATTTTCTTTTTAATGTTTGTATAAAATAATGATGGAAACCTAAAATCATGAGTTCTTGGATTTATGAATTTATACTCAGCTCTCGTTCCTTGCTTTTCCATAATTAATATCACAGAAAAATAATAACTTCAAACAATAATTGCATCACTCAATTTGAAATAACATTCAAATGAAATAGAAAATATCATGAATAACAATTCCCACCATTGGCATTTGGGTTTCCCCAGCACACATGTTACCTACTCCATTGAAGAGCTCATTATCAAGGCCCAATTAATCCTAGTATCCTTTATATAATTCCGAAATATAAGGAAACTTCAATAGAAAATAAAACTCCTTGGATACTAATTTGTATCATCTCGATCTTTTTTCCACATACCTTAACCTTGAGCTAGTTCTTCACAATACCCCATGCACACCACCCTGAATTCATGAGGCTGCTAAATAGCTACAGGGGTTTAATATGTAACATTATAAGACTATAAATTCTTTTCTGAAGAAATAAAATTGTGGAAATCAATAAAAAATATCTAAATGATATTGAAAACTATCCTGGATAATACAATAATCAATAAAAACCCACATCACATGAAAATATGAAAACATATATAAATGACCATAAAAATCCAGTAGATAAAAAATGCCATAATTAGGGTCAAGTGTTTAATGAAAATTTAATATATAGAGACACCAAAATCTGCCAAGTGATTCTTTACATCATGTCTTTTTTTCATTATATGTGCTTCATCTTGAATCCCAACTCAGCCATCTAACATTGGGTTGTTTCCCTTTTAATCATGTCCCTTAAACACTATGTCAATTTGGGTACTGATCAAGAAGGATAATTAATTTTTCCATATAGCTAGTTAGGAAACCGCCAATGGAATATATTGTAACATATAGTTAATTACAATGTATGTAGTTGTATAATGAATAAATAAAAAATTAAACATATACATTCTTCACATTTATTATTACATATTTGACTGCAAAGTCCCACCCTCTAGGTTCACGGTGACACATGAACCAATCATATATTCCTTGGACCATTCCATATTTGGAAACATACACCATTGGGATTTCAAAAATCAATATTTCATGGGAATTTATTATTAATTTCATACAAATTTCACATTCATACATTGGGGGCCTATTGCAACAATATTTTACCCTGTAAATATTTGAAGTAGTAATCCATATCCCAGAAATCATTGATCACTTGAAATAAATATATATATCTCAGGGACAAAAATATGTATTATAGCATCCCGTGGGTATATGGATGAGTATTCCTTGATCAAAACTCATTCTTCACATCATTCACCATTATCACATTCCATGGTTCATCATTCATAACTCATTTATCAACGATCCTCATATCTAGTTATGTAACCAATTCTCTTACCCCATTCACCAACCATATTAATAATTATAATTATCAATAATTAATTATTCATAAATCATCATTTCTATTATATTTGAACACAAAATGGGTTTCCATCCTGTTTGGTATAATAAATTCAATGGGTCCTATGGGATCCATGAAGGGTCTCATAATGAAATGGTAAAATATGTTTGTTAATATAAATTAAAATGATAATAAATTCAAAAATGTTGATTTAAAATCAAAACATGTTAATATTAATCGAGAATATTAGAAATATAAATTTGACCACCTAAATCAAGATCGTGGATGAACACTCAGCAAACTAAAACCCTCCACATATTGTGGAATGACAAGAAACTCAACAGAATATGAGAACTAGGATAAATAACTATGAAAAGGATCCAAAGAGACAAGTTTCACTAAAAACTAGATCTAAACTATTATAGCATAGGGAAGTCACTCCTTTCCAAAGGAAATGAAAAACAATAGATAGGGGAACCCAAATAAGTAAGAGATCACATATTTGAGATATTATAATTCCATAAAATAAAAATTCAATTAAAGAATAAAGGTAGTTTTTGAGCATTAACATCTGATACAGAGCCTCCAATTCCATAGGAATGTGTGTTATGTCGAGATAAAGATAATGGGAAGAAATATCTAGGGTATAAGATTTTTTTAAAAAACATTTTATGGTTTTATTTTTCTCTCACAATTTTTTGGGTGGAGATGTCGGGTTTTAAAAAATATGAACCTTAACACTGTGCCCCTAATCATGGGGTATATAGTTTCTCATATGAGAGTAATTGTTTGAAAAATAGTGTTCCAGCCATAGAAACCCCCACTATATCTGCATGCATGGTCGTAACATCCCCAACCCAGAGGCTACTAAACTGGTTCTTTGAGATAGGAGGTTACATGACTTTAGCAAGCCTTCCCATACACCAAAGGTTGCCGACTAATAGCAGGGGTCCAAAAGGATAATTTGGCAGATTATGCCACTTTTTATCAGAGTATAACACAACATATGTTAAAAAAATAGTTGAATAATAACAAATAATTCAAGAGCATCCATAAAAAATCATTTCCCAAAATGGGGTACATTCATTCCCAATAAAAAATATTCCATGTCACGATACAAGTGCCAAAAGTAAAAAAAAAACCCAAAATGAAGACAAACTCCAAAATCCCCAAAATGGCCCTGACACCATGTCTATGCCCTCCTCTATGTACACCCCTGCTAACCCCAACTCTCTAGAAAGTTCCTTTGAACTTCCACCAAACTGAAAACATGATGTCTACTAAGGTAACCAAAGGCGGCCTGAGTAGGGTGTGAATACATCTCAGTAGGCCACAACCAGTAGTGTCTACAAAATATCCAGAATAAAAAATTGTGCATGAAAAATGGAAATGGAAAATAAATTACAATTAAACAATTAAGTATCATTAACCATTTTAAGACCATTACCATATTTTATTATCATTCTGCATTATATGATTTTATCCCATTTTCCATTAAAAACCACTTCCAAAGAATTTATCCTAAGTTTTCCAAACACAACATTTTACACAAGTATAAAGTATACAATCACATTCTTGAAGAAAAAATTACACTATTATCCAATCTGAGAAGTACAAACATCCTCATGTCAAATATATCATCACCTCTAAGCCTTAGTCCGGGTGGATGAAAATGTTAGGGGAAAATATCCATAGTCATCTTCCATATCCCATGCATTTGGGGTGTAGTTTAGATCCTCAGTCCAACTCGACCAATGGGTGTAGAACCTTATGTCAATACCCAACTCTACCAAGCCCTGTGCACATGCTATATGTATATGCATATCCATCAACCATCAAAACTACATCACAATCATTTATAAAGGAAAAAAAAATCATAAAAATAAAAAGATTGTTAATACCATTATTTAACCCATTAAAAAAATTACCACATTTCCACTTTATTCAGCCATTTATCCCAATTACATTTTATTACACTTGTCTCACTAAGCATTCATACATTGTGTTTATCTCACTAGGCTTCATTCATCATGCCTAACTTAGTAGGATTCATTAATAGAATCATAATCCTTTCCATTATGGAATTTTATAATTTCCATATATTAAACCATTTATACATTCATCATTCTCATTTGTCATCCCATTTACACATTTCTACACTACCCACAATTCATCTCGCATAACCATGTTCAAACAATATCAACCACTTCCATGATAACCCAATACCCCCTTTGGTTATTATTAAGCATATGTGAATCACCTAGTTTCTGACAAATACAATCTTTCACATCTACACGTTTTTTTAGGGATCTACTTAAATACACAACAATCTAACTTGCTCTTCACAAATCTGTAGGTCTATGAGAGTATGCACATCCCATGGGTGGCCCTAAATTAGATTCCCCGCCTTTGAAAAATACCATGGGGATCATGAGGGATAAAATTTACCTTATAAATAACAATTTCACCAAAACATATAGGGGTGATCAAAACATACCAAGGGAAACCCCAGAAAAAAAATCACACATGCACAGTCTCACAAATAAATCATTGGATTTAACTTGTAGACCCCTACCTCGATTATACGGGTGATTAAACTCTTAATAAAGCCCAGAGATTCCATAATAACCAATACATTAAGCATAAACCTATATCTCACACATATATTAGGGTGTTAGTTATTTGGAAAGAGTGGAGTGGAAGATAAAAACCAAAAACTCAAAAGAGAAGCAAGGATGGGATTAGCCTTACCCAGAGCTTTGATCTACAACCAATAATACAAAAAATACCTTAGAAAAGAGGGATATTAAAATCTTGGAGACCATGGAGGATTTGGTTCGTTCCTATAATGAATAAGAGATAATGGGGAGGAAATCATGGGTTGGGTATTTAAATCCCATAGGGGTATTTCTGAAAATTTTACAAACATTACTAGGTTGCATGGTTTGGCCGCACAGTTTTCCAGAACCGTGTGCATGCCACTATCCAAGGGAATATAGGCCACAAAGTTTCCCAAAGAAGGCCGCATGGTTTGAAAACAGTGCACAAGCCGTGAGTGTGCCACTGTCTCAAGGGTGCATAGTTTTCCTAGGAAAGACGCAGGGTTTTCCAGGCCATGCACTGACCGTGCTCCCAACACTGTTTAGCCAAGTTTTTCCATTCTTTTCTATCCCAAGCAGACATATCACCTCCAAGGCTCCATAAAAATCGAAAAAAAATTATTTTACCAAATAACTATATTAAAACCATAACATAAATGAGAAAATACCTTTCCAACATCCAGGATCCGCAACTTATAATGGATTCTCCTGTAGAAAAGCTCCCAAGCTTCATTGCACTTCCATGGAAGTGATCTCAGTACACTGAGCCTGCATATCTGATTCAAACTCCCATGTTTCTTGTTGGACATTCCAATTCTTCCATAGTACTCTCACTAATGGCAAAACATTTCCCTGCAAGTCTTTCTCACTACAATCCACCACACAAACAGGATGCTCCTCAAAGGAAGCATCAACCTCAAGCTCAACATCCTCATCATCCACTATGGGAGTTGGGTCAAGGTGATACCATCGATGCTCTAACACATGAAAAACATCATGCATCCTACTATATAAATATGTATGATTCAATTGGTACACCACCAGATCGATCCTCTCCACAATATCAAATGGCCCCACATATTTCGGTGCCAACATGCCCTCCTTCTAAATTTGTCAGTGACCCAACCTTAGCGACACCTAAAGGAAGAAACTATCTCCCACCTCAAACTAAATACGTTAATGGCTCCAATATGCATATGAATTCTTATTACATTGAAAATTTCCATTCGCTTCTGAATCAACTAAACTTTCTCCAAGGTCTTATGCATGAGACTCAGTCCCAACAACTCAGATACACCGACATCCAACAAACACATAATAAATCTACATGGAGACCACTAGGGAACCTCAAACAGTCACATCTGAACCATAGCTTGAAAACAGTTATTGTAAGAAAATTTTACAAGAAATAGGTTTTTCTAATAAGAGAAAACAAAATCCAAGACAGAATCCCTCAACATGTCTTCCAACACATGGATTGTATGCTCCGAATGCCCTTCTGTCTGCGAGTGGATATTCATACTTAAAATCACATGCATACCATGCTCCTTATACAACCCATTCATGATGAGAGATGAGTAATTAGGATCACAATCTGAAACTATAGTCCCTAGGACACCATGTTACCATACTATTTTTCAATGATACAACTCACCCAACCGATCAACTATGTAAGTCACCGGAATTGGTAAAAAATGACCCACTTTAATTTTCCGATCCACAACCACCCATATTGCATCATTATTCTAAGGAATCCTCATATGGACCACTATAAAATACATTATCACATCATCCCACTTCCATTTTGGAATTGGAAATGGATGTAAAAGACCACCCATGCGTTGATGCTCAGCCTGCACCTGCTGACAGGTAAAGAACCATTCCACAATTCCCATAACTTATTATATCATTACCAGCCACCAAAACTGATTGTAGATATCACGATACATATTGGTCAAAATATAATACACTACCCATTTAGATTCTTGGTACTCACACATCATCTATTCCTGCATGCCTACCGACACAATCACATGACCATGAACAGAAACAACAATGTCCATACCGTCAACACAACCAAGAGGTGGCTCTCCACCTTAATGTATTTCATTCATGTCCAAACATTCAGGACCATAAAATTGAAATTCCCTAACTCGACTCAAAAGTGTCATGTCAACCTTTATAGAAGAAAGAGTCACCTGGCCATTTTCATCCATCACTCCAAGTGCATTTTTACAAACAAAACCATCACCTTCCACTCGGTGATGGATTATTGAACCACGTACTTATGAGCCTTCCTTCTCAACGAATCAGCTACACCATTCGCTTTCCCAGTTTTCTATACCATCTCAATGTAGAATGACAATAGATACTCAACCCATATTCACTATCGAGGATTCAAATCCCACTACTAAATGATATAATTTAACTCTTGTGATTGGTATACACCGTGAACCATTCCCCAAACAATAATGCCTCCATCACATTAATACATACACCAATATTGCCAATTCAACATAATTTTTAGATAATTATTCTCATGGGGTCTCAATTTTCTCAACCTATTATCTATAACCCGCTCATCTAGCCTCAACATAGCCCCAATATCGATAACAGATGGATCACAATTTTTAACAAACATCCTATATAGATCAGGTAAGATCATTATCGTTGCCATAATCAATAAATATTTTCAACTATTTAATGGGATTCACACAAGCCTATACCAATAAAATCTTATTCCCTTCATGGTCAAGCTTGAATGTGGTGATACCAAGCAAGAGAGATCCTAGATGAACCTCCAGTAGTACCTAGAAACACCTAGAAAACTACGAACATCTAAAACACTCTTGGGATGATCCAAAGACACGACAGCCTGCACTTTCTCTAGATCCATCGATACACCTACTTCAGAGATGATGTGGCCTATTAAATCCACTTTTTCAAGCTAGAACTGACACGTTGACATCTTGGTGTATAACTGATGCACTCTTAGTGTACGTATAACGATTTCATGATGTTTCAAATTATCATCATGACATTTCAAGTACACCATGATGTAGTCAATGAAGAAATTGAAAAACTAATCTAGATATGGAAGAAGTATTTGGTTCATCAATGACATGTACACTTCTGATGCATTGGTCAAGTCGAAAGGCATCAACAAAAACTCAAAAAACCCATAAAACTCTTAAAAGTTGCCAGCACTGCATCATAAAGCCTAACCCACAACTAGTTATAACCTGATCATAGTTCAATCATAGAAAACACTGATGAACCACACAGTTGTACAAACAGATCATCAATTATAGGAAGAGGTTACATATTTTTCACCACCCTCTAATTTAACATCAGATAATCAACACACCAACTTAACGACCCATCATACTTCTTTACCAAAAGCACAGAAGATCCCCAAGGAGAAGTACTAGGACATATTAAGTACTTACGCTCAAAACCCTCAAGTTGAATATTTATATCCTATAGTTTTACCCGTTCCATTGGGTATAGTGGAATAGAAAATAAATTCTCTCATGGAAACAACTCAATCATGAACTCAACATCGCTCTCGTGTGTTAACCCCTATAAATCCTTAAGATACATATACTGAAACCGATCCCCTTATAGATGAAAGATTGAATGTTCCCATATTTCATCATCAAGAAAAAGGAAAGCGACTTGATTTATGAGCCTACCAACTGCTTACAAAATGGGACCACATGACCTGCGCGAACATCCCACACTCCACGATGGATATAAGTGTCAGACTGAAGTGACATAAACAATATCATATGACAATAATAGTCTATGTGAACCTGATAAAACACCAACCAGTCCATACCCAACATCAGGTCAAATCCCAAAATCTTGAGAACGAACAAGTCCAATAGGAAAAGATACCCACTAACTTCTAGAGCACATCCCTTACACAGCTTGATATCTTCATTTCACACCCACAATGTAGTTTCAATCAACATAACCCAACATACACTCTCCATATGCATTACCAATGCTACCACAAGCTCATAATAAATAAAAGAGTGTGTGGAACTACTGTCGAACAATACACTATAACGCGTACAAGATACAATGATCATTTCAAAAACAGTCGATTGATTAGCCCCACCATTACCAGGTGCATATTGAACTCCATGAAGATAACATATCCCTCTACCTTGGGATCCAACCTGCGTGCCCTTCACTGCACTGCTTTGCTGTGGTGGGTGATCCTTCTACAGAGTTCCACACCCATCGCCCTTGGTAGTACATCCCGTGGAGCTGAAACTACTTTCCTCATATAGAGAAACTAATCCCTTTCCCCCACTTGGCATCTTCCTGTCACAAACATTTATTCTCTATTACAGAGAGTTCTTGTAATACCATTTCACGTGATTCAATCTACCACATGACCAATACTCAATTAGAGGTTGAGGACACTAGCCATACATGTTCCCCGACCTACCACACAGAAACCATAACACAATATCACCACCCTAAGAGGCTTTCCTGCTCTTATAAAAACATTTTACACTTACTCCCTATTATAAACTTCCAAAAATATTCTTCTAGATTTTGGAAGCTACATCGATTTTCCACCCATCTTGCATGACAATCCCACTACCTAAAGATCCCTTAAGGTCCCTTCTAGATTAGTGCATGATCCACTACCTCTATAACCATTTCATGCAAAATATATTCATTTGAGACATGATCTTGTGTCTCATCCCATCCTGGAAACACCTCGTAACAACATCCTCATCCCCCTCCATCACTGGAACAATGCGTTTTAGGTCAATGAATTGGCCAGCATACTTCTTCATCGACATCAATCCCTATGTCTGGCTGATGAACTATGCATCCCAAACATTCTTCAATGTCTCTAGGTAATAATTCTCTAGAAATATTTCCTATAAATCATTCCACAACATCCCCTCATCCTGCTCAGTATGAACCAGGATGTCCCACCAACACATTGTCTTTCCCAGCAACACATAAGATTCCAACATGACTAACTATCCAACAGGAGTCTCCAGATGATCCATTATTATATAGATAGACTCTATCTTGAACGATGATACCTTAGGCCCACTATCTTCGGTAAAGTTGGGAGGGTGTTGTAGCTGAAACACTCTTTTCAGATCAATCATTCTCAGCACAACATGTCCTAGTCCCTGATCCATCATGTACATTAAACGTTCAATGTTCTCACAAAACATCTCTTTTAAACCTTCCTGGATTACCAAATTATCTTACTCCTCTACTATAGGATTGATCTCATCAACATCCTCTTGTTTCCCAACTGGCACTCGACATTGTGGTGGTATTTCTATACATTTCCAAACACGATATAACACCCGAGTAACTCGTATATAAATTTTTACTCCTTGTAAAACACATTAAATAAATCTTAAACAAAAAATCTAAATTTTTATCAAATCAGTAAATTATGAATGATTCTAGAAACATCCCCTTAGACTATGAATACAGTAATATTAAACCTAAAATAATTTTTAACAAAAAATAATGGAAACTCATAAGAAAAATGATTATGATGATATCATAGCATGTTATTTTGGGATCTTCCATTAGTAGTAATACAATGAGGATAAAAAGGATAAGGGTGCATAGGATTTTTAGAAACCAGAAACATCCTAGCAGAATGAAGATTTGAAAAAATTTTATGATTGGGTAAAAGGAAATGTTTGTCAAGAATACATATTTATAAATAAAATGATTTTTTCATATAGCCATTGAGTAACTTTTTGAAAATAAAATATTAATAAGTGAAAACAATTAAAAAATAAATAAATATAACCGTCAAACTAATATTTATGTATAGTTTTCTGTGCATTAATGTAATAAAGTGTCATTAAAAAGAGTTTATTCATGTACACCAATATGTAAATAAGATTTCCAATATCAATGAACCTTGATGTTTTTCATGAGATTCAAATAAAATATAGTTTCATAAAAAGAAATTTTGAAACATTAATGTTTTTAATTTTTGTAAGGAATATACATTTTTCTTTACTACTTGTTATAATATTTTATGAGATAATATATATATATATATCAAACTTAGAATAAGAAAATATAGGAATATTTTGTTAAAATTAAATTAACACAATTTGTTTTTGAATTTTAATAATCTTTGGTTATTTTTTTTGAAATAAATTAGACTATATAATGAAAATTATTATTTTGATAAATAATAATAATGCATTTATTTATATTATTTATGTAGAAAATATGTGTTTTAATAACTAACATACTTATATATGTTTATATATATATATGAGTGTGTGAGTATTAATTTTAATATATATAAACATATGAATATATCAATTATTAATTAAAAGATAAAAAAATTATAAACGGTGTGAGGGGAATCAGGTTTCTGGATTTCAGGTGATGCCGAGTAGAACCCTCCCCCATTCTCATCTTCAACCTCTCAAAGGTGTCGGTCGAACCCCAACTCACAGTTGTTCCCTACCCTTATGACACCTCGATCACGCTGATCGACATGCATCATCTTCTGTAGAAGTGACACCCCTGTGGGGGTCTTGTAACTCAGGATGGGAATGTGCAGAAGAAGTTTACACACCCCCACTAACATTTGGTCTGCCTGAAACTCCCACCATCATCTCTTGACATCTGAAAATGTTGTATTTCTCTTGGAAACATCCTCTGTCAAAACCCCTTATGAGATGGTTAGTAGAATTTCTAAAAACTGACGAAGTGTTTGAGTTTTTAATTTTCTTGGGTTCCCACATATTCCATTAGTCTCAAGTTAGGGATATATTTTAAGGATATGTAGGATTTATTTTCCTGGAGTGGATCCTGCAGTTCACACAGAGCAGGTTTTGCGCACTTTTTGGGGATGTTCGTGATGTGGGTATTTAAATGCTTGTGATGTGGAAGACGGGGGACTACTGTTATTCATTCATACGGTTTTGGGACGTCTGGTTACAACTATGTTAGACAATGTTGCGCTGAGTGTGGGAGAACTGATGGGATCCATGATCTTGACTACATTGCCCTATAATTCTCTACATTTTGTTCTGGCTCTTGGGAGGAACAAAACAAAAAATTTCCCTGTGTTAATACTGCAAGGTGAATTTTATGTTTTTAAAATAGTTTCTTTGTGATTTTTCTTTTTTGTTGAAACCTTCATTTAGACTCATATTTTTATTGAATTATGAATATTATAGTGTAATTATCATGGTGAGAGGATTTCATTTGTGAAAATTCATTCAAATTAACATTTCTATTTCTTTAGAAATTTACCTACCTATGTAATTTATTTTCTGATATTGCATAGTAGTAGTACCACCTGCAATGTGAGGGAATATCATCTTTGTTAAAATATTTTTAAACGACTCAAATTTTTTGGAAATTATCTATGTTTTTGATTTAATGGTGGTATTTGATTGTTAAGGTTATGTGATACATTTTTTCCTATTGTAAGCTGGTGGTAAAATCATCCACAATGTGCAAAGTTGCATTTAGTAAACTTTTTTTTCATACCATGTGATTTATTCAAAATGGTTTTAGTCAGTTTTGAATTATTTACGACTAGAATGTTTAAATAATTTATAATATTTTTATTGTGGTAAATGGGTTCTAATTTATGAAACTCTTCTTGTGTTCCCAAAATTATCAGTAGTATTGAATTTCCCTTTCTATGCGATTCATTTATCTTTTTCAAAGTAGTGTGCTTTTTTGAAATACGTTATAGCATTATATGAAATCCATGTTTTTATTCAAACTAATTTTTTCATCAATTTCTATTCATGGATAATTAAATTTTTTTAATAATTCATTATCTTTACAAAAAAGAATATTTTAATGCTTAAATATTTATAAATTGATATTTTAATATTAATACATTTTTTAATCCATAAAAAACATATTTAGAGTAGTACATTGGTTTATTTTAAAATTTATAAATGACCCCAATTATGTTCCTTTCTAAAACATCATATTATTTATTGGTTGCTAAATTTTCTTAAGTCCATGTGATGCATTTTTCTTTGAACTATTTTGAGTTATTATAGGACTTCATTTGGAGTCTTTTAAATACAACAAATGTTATTATACATTAAAAGTAATATTATTTTGATATTAATGTTTTCAATATTTATATTCAAGCATGTGTTTATGTACAATTTATGGAATTTTTTAAATCACAACTTGACATGATTATCTCTTCCATAAAATTCAATTAATGTTTCTTTAATTTTAAATTAAGCACAAATATTATCAGCAAGGATATCGAGTTAATGTGTTTTTAATTAAAACAAGTGTATGTATGAAAATAATATATATATATATATATATATTAATATGAAATTGTTTATATTTATACTTGTATACTAACATATTTATATACACAAACATATAAGTATATGTGTATATATATATTTATATTAATTTCTATATGAATGAAGTTGTTTATATCATGTAATGGTGTTATGGTTATTTTAAATCGGTATGTGTATGCATGAGTTGGTGATCATATTTTATTCAATCACTAATGTTTATGTTAATAAATGAGTATACATGTATCTTTTATACAAAACCATTGCATACATAATTTTGTACCTTATCAGGATACACGTATGAAATGGTTTTCAATGAGTTATGGATACTTTCCTTTGTTGATATATATATATATATGAATGCGAATGAACTCATGTTTATATTAATTAATGAATATATATGTATCTCTTACTATGATACATCACATTAAATGATGGTTTACTTGTACTAAATCATGTGTAATGAGAGTTTAGTCAAGATAAATCATGGACAATGAGGGTTTTCTAATTCCTAATCCTTTGCAATTAGGTTTTTAATGATGATATATAATGTGAAATAAGGTTTTACTCTTGATAAATCATGTGAAATGAGGGTTTAATCATGATAATCCATGAGAAACGATCCATAACTCATGCTCCTCCATGTGTAATGAGCCATCGACTCATGATTATTTCACCTTTAATGTGTTAGGAGTGAACCCAGAATCCATATCATGATTCAAGATTCCTTTAATAATATATTATGAATTATTATAAGACTTTTAGTAAAGTTAGTATTACATTATGAAAGATCAATGAGTATTTTCAATATTTTTTTCTATGTTGAAATAATTTTCATTAAAGTCTTTAATTTATAAACGATACATGTTTCACTAATCTTGAATTATCAAAATCTATAATATTTTTTATGTATTGTCTAGTGAACTCTATCAAGTTTCTTTTTCCTCATGAAAATCCCTTACTGTGATTTTGATACCCACCATGTGTTTTCAAAATCTCTTTTTATATGGTTTAAAGGTGCGTAGAAGTGAGATTGTGGTTGAGGTATCACTAATGTGTTTTTCATTTGTAACAATTAGTTTTTCTTAGTTTTATTGGTTGAGGATTATATAAATGTATCTGGACTCTTTGAAATTCGATACCTTTGCGATCTAGGGTAGTGTTAATAAATTGGTGAAATGTTTTTTGAAAAAAATGATCATGTTTTTCAGCGTCGTTACAATTAGTATCAGAGCCATGGTATAGATAACTTTAGAAGTGTGTATATAGAGATACCCTTTGATCCTTTAATGAGATTCATATATTTTCTTAGGCCCTTTTCTTTAAGGGGTAATAAATCATTATAATTTGATCCATATAGTATCGTTTTTAAGAGAAACATAAAATTTGATATGCTTCTTTAGTAGGATAAAAGGGTTGTTTCTAGAGGGAATGGGAAGAACCTCACACAACACTATTGTCTATTCTTGAGGACTTACTTGAAATAATTATTTCAAATTAAATATTTCATAGTATCGAATCATTTTCTAATGTCCAGCATTACTATAAGACACTCTATGATATTTCAAACTACTCCTCCATACCGCAGAATCATCAAGGATCATAGATACCCGGTGATAAAATCTTAAGCTCCCATCTTTTTCACCTTTCTCAGAAAGGGAGGTACTATCCGGTTATTTTCAAAAACATCTACCAATCTATAGAGTATGATTCACTATGTGGTTTTAGTATAGCTTTTGAAGAGGGAGACCTTTGATCAGTCTATATGTATATAGTCATGGCTTCTGATATTTTTGAAAAAAAGGGTATATATTAGAAGAACAATATTTTCAAAATTTCAAATCTGACTATGTCAAACTATTTTGAAAAAACCTAGAACATGGTGATGTTTTGAAATTCTTAGTTAAAAAACAATTATTTTAAAAAAGTTCATCATATTATCTTTCAGTGCGATCAAAGTTTCATGGACTGCATTTGGACTAAGGAAGTTGATGATTTTGAATGTGCATTGGGGTATTGTTGCACAAGGTGGACGCTCTCTCTTTGTGAAGAACGCGATTATGAGAAATGCAGAATGCAAATTAATGGAAGGTAATGAACCCTTAATCCATGTGATTTTTTAGTGTTCTTTTTGTCTGTTATCAAATTTCTAGGACGCAATTTTTTTAAGGGGACATAATATAATGCCCCGGTAATTCGTATATAAATTTTGACTCTTATTAAACACATGAAATAAATCATAAACAAATAACTCCTTGTTTATTAAAGTAGTACATTATCAACGATACATGAAACATCCCCTATGACTCAAAGATGGTAATATTAAACCTATAACAATCATTAAAAACAAATAAGGACAACTCATGACAAACAATATGACGATGATATCACAGCCCGCGCTTTTGGGATCTTCCATGAGTATAAATCCAATGAGGATAATAAGGGTAAGGGCATATTGGAATGTAAAAAAACTAGCGTCATCCTTATAGTCAGATGTTTTACAAAAATTTTATGCTAGAGTAAATTGAAATTTCTACCGAGAATACATATTTAAACATAAAACGACGATTTCTGAAAGTCGTTCAGTTAATTTTTAAAAATAAAATCATAATAAAAGAAATAAATAAATAAATATAATTGTTACAATAATATATGTGTATATTTTTGTGTGCGTTGTAGTGATAATTGTTCATTAAAAGAGTTTCTACAAGTACATATTTATTTAAATAAGTCTTTCAATATCAATGAATGTTGATTTTTTAAAGATATTAGAATAAAATATAGTTTCATAAAATGAAATTTTAAAACATTAATAATTATATTGTTTTTCTAGGAATATACGCGTTTATTTAGTACTTGTCATAATTTCATACGAGAATATATATATATATATATAAATATAAAATACTTAGAAACAAGAAAATATTAGAAATGTATTTTGTGAAAATTATAATAACACATCAAATTTTTTAATTTTACAATTATTTGTTTATTTTGAATGAAATTAATTATTCTATATAGTGAGAAATGTCATTTTGATAAATAATAATCTTTAAAGTTATATTATTTATGCAGAAAATATGAGTTTTAATAACTAACATGCTTATATATGTATATAGATATGAGTGAGTGTGTATTAGAAACAATATATATAAACATATGAATATTTGAAATATTAATAGAAAGATAAAAAACAATTAGAAATGGTAATATGTGAATAGTATTTTTTGTTATTGGGTGAATCCAAATGGAACCATCCCCCAATACTCATCTTCAATATCTCGAAGGAGGTGGTCGACCCCAAACTCCCGGTTTCACCCCACCCCTGCGACACTTTAATGACACTAGTCGACATGGTCATCTTACCTTGGAGAATCTCTCCGTTGGGGATCCTGTTACTCAGATGGTCTTGCACAGAGGAAGGAAACACACCCCCACTGTAACGCCCTGAACCCAATTTCCTAGAGTCGGTGCATTATTACATAACATTGGCATGATCACTAGAAAGATCAAATCTCGAAAGACTGATTGGTTTATTAGCCTTGGAAACACTAGATATATTCATAACGTTTTACATCATAAAAATGAAAACTACAACAACATAGTCTATATAGACCACACTCTTATCCCCTCATACTATCCCTGCAGGTCATTCATAATTTACTTCTTCATGTCCTGGGATAAATAAAACATAGAAAAGGGGTGAGATCAAATTCCCAGTAAGGATAACAATATAGTGGAAACTTTCATAAATAAGAATAAACATTTAAGGCAATGTATAACTAAAACAAAAGCCTTATAAACATGAACTTCAACATAATTAGGCAGAAATAAAATGAAATAATGATATTTTATTATTCAAATGGATATTATACTAATTGAATAATCACATTCCATATCAATAACCACTTTCATAATTATGGAACGCATAATGCTGAACTTTAATTTCTTTGTCAAGGCCTCGTCCCAAGGCCTAGGGGCTAACTATAACCAGAACCCATCCCGGAGTGCCTCTAATAACCGGACACCAACTAGGAGTTCCTCTAATAACCGGACACGAACCCGAAGGGCTTACTTTTACTGGTCCCCAACATGGAACATATTAGTCCAACACATTCATCTTAAGAAGTGGATGAAATATAACATAAAAATTTGTTTTAAAACTAGCACGAGAAATGCCAATACTTTACCCCTAAACCATGAATGGTATAAAAATAACACATCCACAGTCAAATATATCACAAAACCTTCAACACAATACAAAAGTTTTGTATCATAATAAATCAACTTCAAAGAAGCTTTAAATCCATCAAAGGATGTTGACATAGATGAAACAAAAACTATTTGAGAGAAATATCTCTTTTCTCGAAATCATTGAAAAGTCACACATTTATAAAGGAAGTAATTTAAAAGAGATTTTTGAATCGAAATGTCCCATACCACTTTGAAACTTTTGAAATGAAATATCATTTCAAAACATTGATGTCCATATAAATAAATTCTTAAAATCGTTTTGAAAACATGGACATTAATTAAAAACATTTAGAAAGATAAATCTTTAAAACATTTAAAATTATGATCTTGATAAAGAGTAACTTTCACAAATTCTTAAAATATTCATTTTCTTTGAAAATATTCTTATAATCTTATAATGGAAGCTTTGATGATTGTATAATGGTGGTAAATAGCCTCACCCGCCATATAAGTTAAAAAAACATTCTTACCTTAATCCCGTCGAAAAGGTTAAAGAGCACCTTGTTTGGAAAACGACAGAAAGATTCCTTTATAAACCTCTTATATAAAGTCAAACAAGGGTATAAATTACTTTAACCCATATTCTTGTAAATGGTGAAAATGTTTTGAAATACATTTTGAAGAAACATGGATGTGGATGATAAAGAAATCCCAGTAGATTATTACATATAAACAACCTCGGATAATGGAGAGAATGTGAAATAAACCCTTACCTTGTACTTTTCCTTGGTTGAGGGTAGGTTAACCTCCTGTATAATGGTGAAATACTTTTTATTAAATTATACAAGAATCATATATATTAATATGATATCATATATGATCTTTTAACATTGCTTTGTTAATAATATATTAGTATTATCATCGTTTCGGGTGTTAACTTACTCGTTTTCATTTATATGTTTTGTTACGTAAGCCATGTTTGTTATGGATAGGTTGTATCTTATTCATATAAATAATGATATCAATTCCTTAAACATTATTTTTAAATCATCAAATGATAATTATACTTGAATGGATACGATGGAGAATTAATCTCATCGTGTTCGTGGAGACGGTAGTCCGTACGTACGCACGAGTGACAATATCATTCTTTTGATATTAAAATAATATATAATTGTATGTTATATTATATATACATAATCATTATCATGTTATATTTATTGTTTACATGAATTATAAATCATTATTATACCCATCCAAATAATAATATATTGAATAACAATTACACCACAACGTGGAGACGGTAAGCCGTACGTACGCACGTATGGCGAAATGTTATTCAAAGGGTGGATAGAATACTAAATATGGTTGTACCATAATCATAATAACATCACAGTATATATAATATACTGGATTTATTATTTTAGAATGGTAATAACAAAGAAAGAAGAAGTGGAAGAAGAAAGGAACTTGAAAAGGGGTGGTGAAAACATTACCTCTTCTTCGGGTTCTTCCTTTTGATTTGATCAAAAGGGCTCCATTGGTTGGCGTTCTGATCAAACTAAGGCCTGTAGGTTGTATTGAGGGATGTTGAGAGAGTATTTGGGCAGAGGTTTTCTAAACCTAAAGGCTTTTATGTTGTGAAGAAATGAGAAGGAGGAGTACCCATTTATAAGAGGGGTGAGGGGTACCTTTGGAAAAGCTAGAAATATTCATTTATAATAAATTAATATTCGATTTCTAATGGCTCAAAAGTCTATTATTTAAAGGTTAATGTGGGGATAGGTCTCAATACATTCAACCAATAGAATTTAGATAGGTTTGTGTTATTATATTAACCTTATCTTTTAGTTTAAACTCTTAGTTAATTAGTTTGACATTTACCATGTCACTTTGTATTTTTATATTACATGGTTAATAAACTTAATATATACATACAAGGGACCCCAAGTGGTCCATTAATGATACAAATATCATTATATAAGTCTCTTGGCTGATCCTTAGATTTTTAGGAATTTAATATAAATTAATAATATAATATTTGTTTTAAAAACTCTTTTATGTCAATTTTGACACTGTTCAATAGTTGATTTTTGTGAAACTCATAACAGAATGATTACTTCGAACAATGTTAATTAAATCAATCATAATATGTCATATTAACCTATAAAATTAGTTTAATTCATTAAAAGTCTCAAATTATATTTATTTGGCTATTTATAATATCAATTAATTTAATTTTTCACTATTATGGTAATTACTGCATCATCATTGTGTCATAAATAAATTAAATTATTTAATCTATAAAAATTATAAATAAAATAGAATTATGTTGGAAATAGTTTTATATTTATAATGAATATTTATAGTCTAAAATCCAACATATATAACCTTATATAAAAATTGTTTTTCTAAAAGCTATATGCTTTTGTCATTTTTGTATTCATTTTAACTTAATTAAAATAAAGTGTCCCTATCACCTACAAGTGGCTCCATGGGGTCCACAAATCGACCCAAAGATGCCCATGGTCGGCCATGTATCAACCAATAAAATTAGGGCACGTTTTAGGGTAATTTGTTATTATTATAATATTATTTTTTAACCCTTATTTACCATATTTACCCTTTAACTATGGTAAATAAAATATTTACTGCATTAATTATTCAAAATGTCTAAAAATAAAAGTTACCTATTTACACAATTTGAAAATCCTGATTCCAAATATGGAATCTATTTTTCCAAATTCAAAACATAGAAGTGGCAGAAATTAATTTAAAATTAATTCCTGTTGTTAAAACAAAAAGCGTGTTTTTAAGAGATAATAACTATCAAAAGATTGGCACTTGTTTATATCCGGTTTAATTGTGAAATTATGTCCAATTACAAAAATTGAATTAAATGGTAAAAATATATTCTATATATACTTTAAAACCACTCAAATTCATAATTTATAAATATTAATTATTTTGATTAAAAAAGTTGTTTTTAATTAAAATTTAGTAATTTTCACTATTCATCAAAATATAAATGTTATCCGAAAAGGCCCAACATTTCACCCTAGGCTAATTTAGATATTCCGAATTCAAAAATGATTTATATTTTAAAAAATTCCAAACATATAAGTTGCATTAATTAATTTTATAATTAATTCCTGCTATCACAATAAAAAACTTGTTTTTAAGAAACAATATATATCAAAAGATTGACAATTTTTTAGGTCCAATTTCAAAGTGAAATTAATTCTAATGAACACCATTGTATAAAATGGTAAAAATATACTCTAATTATACTTTAAACCCACTCAGTAATATAATTTATCACTTTAAATTATTTTGATTAAAAAAGTTGTTTTTAAGTATTTTTAACTATTCATAAAAAATTAGAAGTTGTCAGAAAAATACAAAAAAATCAACTTAGGAAAACTTCGATATTTTGTATCCAAAAATGAAGTCCATTTTGAAATATAATATACCTACAATTTCAAAAAAGTAGGTATTACTATTCATAACAGCTAGTTTGATTGGTTGTGGTGTGTGTTAGAACTCGAAGTTGCGTACAACACACGCTACTATATTATTTAAAAGAAAGTGTATCGTGGATGCTTGGGATGTTTCATTGTAAATTTTTTTTGTCCCCATTTAGTCAAAATGTTTAAAATATTGTATTTAAAAAGGTTTCACTATTAAAAGTTCGTAAAATTGAAATACTGAAAATGAATTTGTTCTTACATTATGTCTAAGAAACTCATAATATGGATTCTAAAATTATAAGGATTATATAAAGTTTAAAATTTAGTTAATACTATTCATAAACTCTTTTGAACGGCTTGTTTGGTAAGTCATGGTGCGCTTGAACTCGGTGTTGCGTGTAGTGCAAGTTAATTAATTATTTTGAAGAAATAACACACTATGAAATCATGGGGTGTTACATTCTCCCCTCCTTCAATAACTTTAATCCTCGCAATTTGAAATTGTTCTCCGAAAATAAAAGGTTGAAAATAGAAAATATCTGTGTGGGAAACCCCATATCGGAAATTGGGTTACAAAAATTTAGTCTTAATATGAGGAAAAGAGAAATGAAAGGGTCACCACCAAATTATGATCTCGATTAGGAGAACATTGGTGGCAAATAGAGACATATAAATGGATGAAAAACGCAAATATCTATAGGTAGTGATTGAGGTCATCAATCACAAACAAGTGTAAAATTATGGTCCTTAAATTCATCAATCTATGATGATTTGAAATACCATCGGTTCAACAAAACATAGGGTATTAGGATAACACATTTTTGGTTTTAGGATTCCTTAAATAAGGTATAAGAATTAATTTATTCATAGAATAAGAGAAGAAGAAAAATATACTCTTGACAAGTAGAGGTCCATCCTTTAACTAAATTCTACCACAAACTCATCTTTCACTGTAAAAAATATATTCTATTTATCCTATTCGTATAGGGTTCCAAAAAAAAGAATTTATAATTTATCTACCAGATCATTTAAAAAAACTACATTATTTAATCTCGGATATCATGTAAGTCAGTGGTAGGTGATACACCCTTGTCGCCCTTTGGTTGTGGGTTCAAGTCTCACGGCCTTGCCGGACGCGACAGGTTGCCGCCCGATCTCCGGGTTTTCCTTTTATGGAATTCCAAAATAAACAAAACTAGAAATATCCAAAAAACTTCTGTCCAAAATTTATATGGAAGGTAGACATAATGAAGATCCTTTTTTTCATAATAACATGTGAACACCTTAATCATGTATTCTTTTAAAACACTGAATCATCTTGAATTACCATAAAACCTTATTGATTACATTCATGATCCCTTATTCCTTAAATAATAATAGATATACTCCTTCAATCCAAAAATGTTTTAAACCCCAACAATGATGGAATATACAAATCATTAATCTGTTTCAAGGTAGTCAAGAATATCCAATATAATTTATCCAAATCAATCATGTATTATTCCAAAATCACTACCTCGGTATCAGAACTATATTATGGTTTATCATTCTCTCAACCATATATTTTCCAAAAATTTATCTTGCTATTGAATCACTTTTCATTGTTCCACACAATCTCAAGTCCTTAATGAAATAGTACTGCATTACAATCCTTATATACTCCATAATTATTATAACAAGTACATTGTTGATACAACACTCAAACGACATAATCAACACAATAACTCTAATCATTCCTCTTCATGTGTGGTAGTATCATAACTTGATTATTATCCAATAGCATCATTTGTGGCATAGTCTGATGACTGGGACATAGGTTCGCGTAGTGTCCAAACTTCTTGCAAATGAAGCATTGTAAATTTGAAACCATTTTCTTACCCATGCAGTCACGTACTTTGTGCCCTTTTCCTCCACAATTATAACAAACTCCCATTCCTTTTAGGCAAGTTCCAGGGTGTTTCTTCCCACAGTTATCAGATATGGGAAAATTCTTTTTTCCCTCTTCCCTTCATCCATCTTTCTCTCTTCCATCCTTTTATTCTCTTTCTTCACTTCAAAGCCATAGTACTTAGTAAACTCTTTACTTATCTTATCAACACATGATAATATTTCTTCATAAGTTGATAATACATGGGAGACTATTTCTCTTATAAATTCAAGCTTAAGACCATGAAAGATATGATTATTCCTTCTCTTTGGATCATGTGCATTGTTGGAGTTCTCATTCCTTCTACTGGGCATCATTTCTAAACAATGGCATACACTAGATTAGTTTATGAATAACAATACCTAATACCGAACTTGTAAAACACATAACATAAATTAAATAGTTTATGGATATAATCCATAATCACAAAAATGTCTCCTTTGAGGAAGTATATACTCATAAACCCTTAATAATGGTTTGTAAAGAAAATGATAATTATCCTAAGCATATCCCCTGGGAGTGTCGTAACCAAGAGTGAAACAAGGCCCGTTGTCGTGCACCAGTTCCCGTTCAAGTCTAGCTCAAAACAGTGTTTTTGGGTTTTACCCCTACGTACATTTGTGCCAGATCCGCCTCTACCTGCTCGTATCCAGATAGGGATGTATTGCTCGGAAAAGTCACAAAATCTCTACAATACCAAAATTCTAGGAAGTTCTTCTATACTAATCCTCAAAGTACATCTTAAATCTACGTTCTCTAATCATAGTTTATCTAAATCTAGCTTCCAAGGTTGGTACTAAACATCCTATGATACCAACTGTAATGCCCCGACCCCATTTACCTAGAGTCGGTGCATTATTACATAACATTGGCATGATTACAAGAAAGAAAAAATATCGAAAGACCGATTGGTTTAGTAGCCTTGGAAATAATAGATATATTCATAAAGTTTTACATCATAAAAATGAAAACTACAACAAAATAGTCTCCATAGACCACACTCTTATCCCCTCATACTATCCCTGCAGGTCATTCATAATTTACTTCTTCATATCCTAGGAAAAATAAAACATAGAAAATGGGTGAGCTCAAATGCCCAGTAAGGATAAAAATATAGTGGAAACTTTCATAAATAAGAATAAACATTTAAGGTAATGTATTACTAAAACAAAAGCCTTTTAAAATTGAACTTCAACATAAATAGGAAGAAATATAATGAAATAATGATATTTACTCATTCACATGGATATTCTACTAATCAAATAATCACATGCAATATCAATAACCACTTTTATAATGATGGAACACATAATTATGAACTTTAATTTATATGCCAAGGCCTCGTGCCAAGTCCTACGGGCTAACTATAAACGGAACCCAACCCGGAGTTCCTCTAATAACCGGACACCATCCCGGAGTGCCTCTAATAACCGGACACCAACTCGGAGTGCCTCTAATAACCGTACATGAACCCGGAGTGCCTCTAATAACCGAACACCAACCCGGTGTGCCTCTAATAACCAGACACCAACCCAGAGGGCTTACTTTTACGTTTCCCCAACCCGAAACATACAAGTCCAACACATTCATCTTAAGAAGAGGATGAAATATAACATAATTTTTTTTATTAATCTAGAATGAGAAATGCAAATTCTTTACCCCTAAACCATGAATGGTATAAAAATAACACATCCACAGTCAAATATATCACAAAACCTTCAACACAATACAAAAGTTTTGTATCATAATAAATCAACATAAAATAAGCTTAAAATCCATCAAATGATGTTGACATAGATGAAACGAAAATAGTTTGAGAGAAATATCTCTTTTCTCAGAATCATTGAAAAGTCACACATTTATAAAAGAAGAAATTTAAAAGAGATTTTTGAATCAAAATGTCCCATACCACTTTGATAATTTTGAAAAGAAATAACATTTCAAAAAATTCATGTCCATATAAATAAATCCTTATAATCATTTTGAAAACATGGACATTAATTAAAAACATTTAGAAAGATAAATCTTTAAAACATTTAAAATTATGATCTTGATAAAGAGTAACATTCACAAATTCTTCAAATATTCATTTACTTTAAAAATATTCTTATAATATTATAATGGAAGCTTCGACGATTTTATAACCCATATTCTTGTAAATGGTGAAAATGTTTTGAAATACATTTTGAAGAATCATGGATGTGGATTATAAAGAAATCCCAGTAGATTATTATGTATAAACAACCTCGGATAATGAAGAGATTGCGAAATAAACCCTTACCATGTACTTTTCATTGGTTGAGGGTAAATTAAACTCCTGTATAATGGTTAAATAATTTTTATTAAATTATACAAGAATCTTATATATTAATATGATATCATATATGATCTTTTAACATTTCTTTGTTAATAATATCTTAGTATTATCGTCATTTCGGGTGTTAACTAACTCGTTTTCTTTTATATGTTTTGTTACGTAAAACATGTTTGTTATGAAATGTTGTATCTAATTCATATCCAGAATGATATAAAGTCCTTAAAAATTATTTTTAAATCATCAAATGATAATTATATTTGAATGGATATGATGGAGAATGAATCTCATCGCGTTTGTGGAGACGGTAGTCCGTACGTATGCACGAGTGACAATATCATTCTTTTGATATTAAAATAATATATAATTGTATGGTATATTATATATACAGAATCATTATCATGTTATATTTATTGTTTACATGAATTATACATCATTCTTACACCCATCCAAATAATAATATATTGAATAACAATTACACCACGATGTGGAGACGGTAAGCAGTACGTACGCACGTATGGTGACATGTTATTCAAAGGGTGGATAGAATTCTGAATATGGTTGTACCATAATTATAATAACATCACAGTAAATATAATATACTGGATTTATTATTTTATAATGGTATTAACAAAGAAATAAGAAGTGGAAGAAGAAAGGAACTTGAAAAAGTTGGTGAAAACATTACCTCTTCTCCGGGTTCTTCCTTTTGATTTGATCAAAAGGGATCCTTAGGTTGGCTTTATGATCAAACTATGGCCTCTAGGTTGTATTTAGGGTAGTTGAGAGATTATTTGGGTAGAGTTTGGCCGAACCAAAAGGCTTTTAAATTGTGATGAAATGAGATGGAGGAGTGCCCTTTTATAAGAGGGGTGAGGGGCACCTTTTGAAAAGCTAGAAATGTTAATTTATAATAAATTCATATTCAGATTCTAATGGCTTAAAAGTGTATTATTTAACAGTTAATGTGGGGATATGTCTCAATCCATTCAACCAATATTATTTAGATAGGTTTGGGTCATTATATTAACCTTATCCTTTAGTTTTAACTCTTAGTTAATTAGTTTGACATTTACCATGTCACTTTGTATTTTTATATTATGTGGTTAATAAACTTACTATATACATCCAAGAGACCCCCAAGCGGTCCATTAATGATACAAGTATCATGATATAAGTATCTTGGACGATCCTTAGATTTTTAGGAATTTAATATCAATTAATAATATAATATTTGTTTTAACAATGCTTTTATGTCAATTTTGACACTATTCAATAGTTGATTTTTGAGAAAATCATAACAGAATGATTACTTAGAACAATGTTAATTAAATAAATCCTAATATGTCATATTAACCTAGAAAATTAGTTTATTTCATTAAAAGTATCAAATTATGTTTATTTGGATATTTATAATATCAATTAATTTAATTTTCCACTATTATGGTAATTACTGCATCATCATTGTGTCATAAATAAATTAAATTATTTAATCTATGAAAATTATAAATAAAATATCATTATGTAGGATATATTTTTAGCTTTATAATGAATATTTATAGTAGAAACTCCAACATATATAACCCTATGTAAAAATTGTTTTGCTAAAAACTATATGCTTGTGTCATTTTTGTATTCATTTTAACTTAATTAAAATAAAGTGTCCCTATCACCTACAAGTGGCTCCATGGGTCCCAAAATCGACCCAAAGATGCCCATGGTCAGCCATGTTTCAACCAATAAGGTTAGGACAAGTTTTAGAGTAATTGTTTATTAGTATAATATTATTATTTAACCCTTATTTACCGGATTTACCCTTTAACTATGGTAAATAAAATATTTACCGCAGTAATTATTCAAAATGTCTAAAAATAAAAGTTACCTATTTACACAATTTGAAAATCCTGATACAAAATATGGAATCCATTTTTCCAAATTCAAAACACAGTAGTGGTAGAAATTAATTTAAAATTAATTCCCGTTGTTAAAACAAAAAGCGTGTTTTTAAGAGATAATAACTATCAAAAGATTGACACTTGTTTATGTCCAGTTTAATTGTGAAATTATGTCCAATTACAAACATTGAATTAAATGGTAAAAATATATTTTAAATATACTTTAAAACCACTAAAATTCATAATTTATCAATATTAATTATTTTGATTAAAAAAGTTGTTTTTAATTAAAATTAATAATTTTCTCTATTCATCAAAATATAAATGTTATCCGAAGAGCTCCAAAATTTCACCCCAGGCTAATTTCGATATTCCTAATTCAAAAATGATTTCGATTTTAAGAAATTCCAAACATATAAGTTTCATTAATTAATTTTATAATTAATTCCCGCTATCACAACAAATAGCATGTTTTTAAGAAACAATATATATCAAAAGATTGACAATTATTTCGGTCCAATTTCAAAGTGAAATTAATTCTAATGAACATCATTGGAAAAAATGGTAAAAATATATTCTAATTATACTTTAAAATCACTCAGTAATATAATTTATCACTATTAATTATTTTGATTAAAAAAGTTGTTTTTAAGTATTTTTCACTATTCATAAAAAATTGCAAGTTGTCAGAAAAATACCAAAAATTCAACTTAGGATAACTTCAATATTCTGTATCCAAAAATGAAGTCCATTCTGAAATATAATATACCTATAATTTCAAAAAAGTAGGTATTACTATTCATAACGGCTAGTTTGATTGGTTGTGGTGTGTGTTAGAACTCGAAGTTGCGTACAACACACGCTACTATATTATTCAAAAGAAAGCGTATCGTGGAATCTTGGGATGTTTCATTGTAAATTGTTTTGTCCCCATTTAGTCAAAATGTTTAAAATATTGTATTTAAAAAGGGTTCACTATTAAAAGTTGGTAAAAGTGCAATACTGAAAATGAATTTGTTCTTACATTATGTCTAAGAAACTCATAATATGGATTCTAAAATTATAAGGATTATATAAAGTTTAAAATTTAGTTTATACAATTCATAACCTTTTTTGAATGGCTTGTTTGGTAAGTCATGGTGCGCTTGAACTCGGTGTTGCGTGTAGTGCAAGTTATTGAATTATTTTGAAGAAATAAAACACTATGAAATCTTGGGGTGTTACATTCTCCCCTCCTTCAATAAATTGCATCCTCGTAATTTGAAATTGTTCATCGAAAATAAAAGGTTGAAAATAGAAAATATCATTGTGGGAAAACCCACATCAGAAATTGGGTTACAAAAATTTAGTCTTAATATGAGGAAAATGGAAATGAAAGGGTCACCACCAAATTATGATCTCGATTAGAAGAACATTGGTGTCAATTAAGGGCATATAAATGGAGGAAAAACATAAATATTTATAGATAGTGATTGAGGTCATCAATCACAAACAAGTGTAAAATTGATTCCTTAAATTCATCAATCTATGATGATTTGAAATACCATCGGTTCAACAAAACATAGGGTATTAGGATAACACATTTTTGGTTTTAGGATTCCTTAAATAAAGTATAAGAATTAATTTCTTCATAGAATAAGAGAAGAAGAAAAATATATTCTTGACAAGTTGAGTTCCATCCTTTAACTAAATTCTACCACAAACTCATCTTTCACTGTAAAAAATATTCTATTTATCATATTTGTATAGGGTTCAAAAAAAAACGAATTTATAATTCATCAACCAGATCTTTTAAAAAAACTGCATTATTTAATCTCGGACATCATGTGGGTCAGTGGTAGGTGATACACCCTTGTCGCCCTTCGGTTGTGGGTTCAAGTCTCACGGCCTTGCCGGACACGACGGTTGCCGCCCGACCTCCGGGTTGTCCTTTTATGGCAATCCAAAATAATCCAAAGTAGAACTATCCAAAATACTTCAGTACTAAATTTATAAGGAAGGTAAACACAAGGAAGATCCTTTTTTCTGCGTAATAACATGTGAACACCTTAATCATGTATTCTTTTAAAACACTGCAACATCTTGAATTACCATAAAACCTTATTGATTACATTCATGATCCCTAATTCATTAAAGAATAATAGATATACTCCTTCAATCCAAAAATGATTTAAACCCGAACAATGATGGAATATACAAGTCATTAATCAGTATCAAGTTTGTCAAGAATATCCAATATAATTTATCCAAATCAATCATGTATTATTCCAAAATCACTACCTCGGTATGAGAACTATATTATGGTTTATCTTTCTCCCAACCATATATTTTCCAAAAATTTATCCTGCTATTGAGTCACTTTTCATTGTTCCACACAATCTCAAGTCCTTAATGAAATAGTACTGTAGTACAATCCTTATATACTCTATAATTATTATAACAATTACATTGTTGATACAACACTCAAATGACATAATCAACACAATAACTCTAATCATTCCTCTTCATCTGTGGTAGTATCATAACTTGATTATTATCCAATAGCATCATTTGCGGCATAGTCTGATGACTGGGACATAGGTTCGCGTAGTGTCCAAACTTCTTACAAATGAAGCATTGTACATTTGAAACTATTTTCTTACCCTTGCAGTCACGTACTTTGTGCCCTTTCCTCCAAAATTATAACAAACTCCCATTCCTTTCAGGCAAGTTCCAGGGTGTTTCTTCCCACAATTATCAGATATGGGGAAATTATTCTTTTACCTCTTCCCTTCATCCATCTTTCTCTCTTCCATCCTTTTCTTCTCTTGCTTCCCTTCAAATCCATAGGACTCAGTAAACTCTTTACTTATCTTATCAACACAAGATAATATTTCTTCATAAGATGATAATACATGGGAGACTATTTCTCTTATAAATTCTAGATTATGACCTTGAAAGATATGATCCTTCCTTCTCTTTGGATCATGTGCATTGCTGGAGTTCTCATTCCTTCTACTGGGCGTCATTTCTAAATAATGGCATACACTAGATTAGTTTATGAATAACAATACCTAATACCAAACTTGTAAAACACATAACATAAATTAAATAGATTATGGATATAATCCATAATCATAAAAATGTATCCATTGAGGAAGTATATACTCATAAACCCTTAATAGTGGTTTGTAAATAAAATGAGAATTATCCTAAGCATATACCCCGGGAGTGTCATAACCAAGAGTGCAGCAAAGCACGTTGTCGTGCACCAGTTCCCGTTCAAGTCTAGTTGAAAGCAGTGTTTTTGTGTTTTACCACTAGGTACATCTATGCGAGAGCCGCCTCTACCTTCTCGTATCCAGACATGGATGTATTGCTCGGAAAACTCACAAAATCTCTACAATACCAAAATTCTAGGAAGATCTTCTATACTAATCCTCAAAGTACATCTTAAATCTATGTGCTCTAATCAGATTTTATCTAAATCTAGCTTCCAAGGATTTTACTAAACATCCTCTAATACCAACTGTAACGCCCTGACTCCAGTTACCTAGAGTCGGTTCATTATTACATAACATTGGCTTGATTACAAGAAAGATAAAATCTTGAAAGACCGATTGGTTTAGTAGCCTTGGAAACACTAGATATATTCATAATGTTTTACATCATAAAAATGAAAACTACAACAACATAGTCTCCATAGACCACACTCTTATCCCCTCATACTATCCCTGCAGGTCATTCATAATTTACTTCTTTATATCCTGTGAAAAATAAAACATAGAAAAGGGGTGAGCTCAAATGCCCAGTAAGGATAAAAATATAGCGAAAACTTTCATAAATAAGAATAAACATTTAAGGCAATGTATAACTAAAACAAAAGCCTTTTAAAATTGAACTTCAACATAATTAGGCAGAAATAAAATGAAATAATGCTATTTACTTATTCACATGGACATTCTACTAATCGAATAATCGCATGCAATATCAATAACCAATTTCATAATGATGGAACACAAAATGATGAACTTTAATTTCTTTTTCAAGGCCTCGTGCCAAGGCCTAGAGGATAACTATAACCGGAACCCAACCTGGAGTGCCTCTAATAACCGGACACCATCCCGGAGTGCCTCTAATAACCAGACACCAACCCGGAGTGCCTCTAATAACCGGACATGAACCGGAGTGCCTCTAATAACCGAACACCAACCCGGAGTGCCTCTAATAACTGGACACCAACCCGGAGGTCTTACTTTTACCGGTCCCCAACCTGGAACATACTTGTCCAACACATTCATCTTAAGAAGAGGATGAAATAAAACATAAAAAATTGTAATAAAACTAGCATGGTAAATTCCAATACTTTACCTCTATACCATGAATGGTATAAAAATAACACATCCACATTCAAATATATCACAAAACCTACAACACAATACAAAAGTTTTGTATCATAATAAATCAACTTCAAATAAGCTTAAAATCCATCAAAGGATGTTGACATAGATGAAACGAAAACTATTTGATTGAAATATCTCTTTTCTCAAAATCATTGAAAAGTCACACATTTATAAAGGATGTAATTTAAAAGATATTTTTTAATCAAAATGTCCCATACCACTTTGAAACTTTTTAAAAGAAATATCATTTCAAAACATTCATGTCCATATAAATAAATCCTTAAAATCATTTTGAAAACATGGACATTAATTGAAAACATTTAGAAAGATAAATCATTAAAACATTTAAAATTATGATCTTGATATAGAGTAAATTTCTCAAATTATTAAAATATTCATTTACTTTGAAAATATTCTTATAAGATTATAATGGAAGATTCGACAATTTTATAACGGCAGTAAATAGCCGCACCCGCCGTATAAGTTAAAAAAACATTCTTAACTTAATCCTGTCGAAAAGGTTAAAAAGCACCTTGTTTGGAAAACGACAGAAATATTCTTTTATAAACATCTTATAAAAATTCAAACAAGGGTATAAATTACTTTAATGGTGAAAATGTTTTGAAATACATTTTGAAAAAACATGGATGTGGATGATAAAGAAATTCCAGTAGATTATTACGTATAAACAATCTCGGATAATGGAGAGATTGCGAAATAAACCCTTACCTTGTACTTTTCCTTGGTTGAGGGTAGGTTAAAATATTGTATAATGGTGAAATAATTGTTATTAAATTATACAAGAATCATATATATTAATATGATATCATATATGATCTTTTAACATTGTGTTGTTAATAATATCTTAGAATTATCATCGTTTTGGGTGTTAACTTACTCATTTTCTTTTATATGTTTTGTTACTTAAGACATTTTTGTTATGGATAGGATGTGTCTTAATCATATCCAGAATTATATCAAGTCCTTAAACATTATTTTTAAATCATCAAATGATAATTATACTTGAATGGATACGATGGAGAATGAAACTCATCATGTTTGTGGAGACGGTAGGCCGTACGTACGCACGAGTGACAATATCATTCTTTTGATATTAAAATAATATATAATTGGATGGTATATTATATATAAATAATAATTATCATGTTATATTTATTGTTTACATGAATTATTCATTATTATTATACCCATCCAAATAATAATATATTGAATAACAATTACACCACGACGTGGAGACGGTAAGCCGTACGTACGCACGTATGGTGACATGTTATTCAAAGGGTGGATAGAATACTGAATATGGTTTTACCATAATTATAATAACATAAAAGTATATATAATATACTGGATTTATTATTTTAGAATGGTAATAACAAAGAAAGAAGAAGTGAAAGAAGAAAGGAACTTGAAAAGGGGTGGTGAAAACATTACCTCTTCTTCGGGTTCTTCCTTTTGATTTGATAAAAAGGGCTCCTTAGGATGGCTTTCTGATCAAACAAAGGCCTCTAGGCTGTATTTAGGGAAGTTGAGAGAGTATTTGGGCAGAGGTTGGCCGAACCAAAAGGCTTTTATGTTGTGAATAAATGAGAAGGAGGAGTGCCCTTTTATAAGATTGGTGAGGGGAATCTTTGGAAGAGCTAGAAATATTAATTTATAATAAATTCATATTCGGTTTCTAATGGCTAAAAAATGTATTATTTAAAGGTTAATGTGGGGATATGTCTCAATCCATTCAACCAAAAGAATTTAGATTGGTTTGGGTCATTATATTATCCTTATCTTTTAGTTTTAACTCTTAGTTAATTAGTTTGACATTTACCATGTCACTTTGTATTTTTATATTATATTGTTAATAAACTTACTATATACATCCAAGAGACCCCCAAGTGGTCCATTAATGATACAACTATCATTATATAAGTCTCTAGGCTGAACCTTAGATTTTTAGGAATTTAATTTCAATTAAAAATATAATATTTGTTTTAAAAACTCTTTTATGTCAATTTTGATGATATTCAATAGTTGATTTTTGAGAAACTCGTAACAGAATGATTACTTCGAAAAATGTTAATTAAATCAATCCTAATATGTAATATTAACCTATAAAATTAGTTTAATTCATTAAACGTATCAAATTATATTTATTTGTATATTTATAATATCAATTAATTTAATTTTTCACTATTATGGTAATTACTGCTTCATCATTGTGTCATTAATAAATTAAATTATTTAATCTCTAAAAATTATAAATAAACAATTATTATGTAAAAAATATTTTTATCTTTCTAATGAATATTTATAGTCTAAAATACAACATATATAACCCTATGTAAAAATTGTTTTCCTAAAACCTATATGCTTGTGTCATTTTTGTATTGATTTTAACATAATTAAAATAAAGTGTCCCTATAACTTACAAGTGGCTCCATGGGGTCCCAAAATCGATCCAAAGATACCCATGGTCGGCCATGTTTCAACCAATAAGGTTAGGACACATTTTAGGGTAATTTTGTATTATTATTATATTATTTTTTAACCCTTATTTTCCGGATTTACCCTTTAACTATGGTAAATAAAATATTTACTGCAGTAATTATTCAAAATGTCTAAAAATAAAAGTTACCTATTTACACGATTTTAAAATCCTGATTCAAAATATGGAATCTATTTTTCAAAATTCAAAACACAGAAGTGGCAGAAATTAATTTAAAATTAATTCCCGTTGTTAAAACAAAAAGCATGTTTTTAAGAGATAATAACTATCAAAAGATTGGCACTTGTTTATGTATGGTTTAATTGTGAAATTATGTCCAATTACAAACATTGAATTAAATGGTAAAAATATATTCTAAATATACTTTAAAACCACTAAAATTCTTAATTTATCAATATTAATTATTTTGATTAAAAAAGTTGTTTTTAATTAAATTTTAGTAATTTTTACTATTCATCAAAATATAAATGTTATCCGAAAAGTTCCCAAATTTCACCCCAGGCTAATTTAGATATTCTGAATTCAAAAATGATTTCTATTTTACAAAATTCCAAACATATAAGTTGCATTAATTAATTTTATAATTAATTCCCGCTGTCACAACAAATAGCATGTTTTTAAGAAACAATATATATCAAAAGATTGACAATTGTTTTGGTCCAATTTCAAAGTGAAATTAATTCTAATGAACACCATTGGATAAAATTGTAAAAATATATTCTAATTATACATTAAAACCACTCAGTAATATAATTTATCACTATAAATTATTTTGATTAAAAAAGTTGTTTTTAAGTATTTTTCACTATTCATAAAAAATTGGAAGTTGCCAGAAAAATACCAAAAATTCAACTTAGGATAACTTCGATATTCCATATCCAAAAATGAAGTCCATTATGAAATATAATATACCTATAATTTCAATAAAGTAGGTATTACTACTCTTAACGACTAGTTTGATTGGTTGTGGTGTGTGTTAGAACTCGAAGTTGCGTACAACACACGCAACTATATTATTCAAAGGAAAGTGTATCGTGGAAGCTTGGGTTGTTTCATTGTAAATTTTTTTGTCCCCATTTAGTCAAAATGTTTAAAATATTGTATTTAAAAAGGCTTCACTATTAAAAGTTGGTAAAAGCGCAATACTGAAAACGAATTTTTTCTTACATTATGTCTAAGAAACTCATAATATGGATTCTAAAATTATAAGGATTATATAAATTTTTAAATTTAGTTAATACTATTCATAACTTGTTTTGAACGGCTTGTTTGGTAAGTCATGGTGGCTTGAACTCGGTGTTGCCTGTAGTGCAAGTTATGGAATTATTTTGAAGAAATAACACACTATGAAATCTTGGGGTGTTACATTCTCCCCTCCTTCAATAAATTACATCCTCGCAATTTGAAATTGTTTTTCGAAAATAAAAGGTTGAAAATAGAAAATATCTTTGTGGGAAAACCCACATCGGAACTGGGTTACTAAAATTTAGTCTTAATATAAGGAAAAGAGAAATGAAAGGGTCACCACCAAATTATGATCTCAATTAGGAGAACATTGGTGGAAATCAGACACATATAATTGGAGGGAAAATGTAAATATTTATAGGTACTGATTGAGGTCATCAATCACAAACAAGTGTAAAATTGAGGTACTTAAATTCATCAAACTATGCTGATTTGAAATACCATCAGTTCAACAAAACATAGGGTATTAGGATAACACATTTTTGGTTTTAGGATTCCTTAATTAATGTATAAGAATTAATTTCTTCATAGAATAAGAGAAGAAGAAAAATATATTCTTGACAAGTAGAGTTCCATCCTTCAACTAAATCCTACCACAAACTCATCTTTCACTGTAAAAAAATATTCTATTTATCCTATTCGTATAGGGTTCCAAAAAAATGAATGTATAATTCCTCTACCAGATCTTTTAGAAAAAACTACATTATTTAATCTCGGACATCATGTGGGTAAGTGGTAGGTGATAGACCCTTTTTGCCCTTCGGTTGTGGGTTCAAGTCTCGCGGCCTTGCCGGATGTGACGGGTTGCCGCCCGACCTCCGGGTTGTCCTTTTATGGCAATCCAAAATAATCCAAACTAGAACTATCCAAAATACTTCAGTCCAAAATTTATAAGGAAGGTAAACAAAATGATGATCCTTTTTTCTGCGTAATAACATGTAAACACCTTAATCAACTATTCTTTTAAAACACTGTAACATCTTGAATTACCATAAAACCTTATTGATTGCATTCATGATCCCTTATTCCTTTAAGAATAATAGATATACTCCTTCAATCCAAAAATGTTTTAAACCCCAACAATGATGGAATATACAAATCATTAATCAGTTTCAAGGTAGTCAAGAATAACCAATATAATTTATCCAAATCAATAATGTATTCTTCCAAAATCACTCCCTCGGTATCAGAACTATATTATGGTTTATAATTCTCTCAACCATATATTTTCCAAAAATTTATCCTGCTATTGAGTCACTTTTCATTGTTCCACACAATCTTAAGTCCTTAATGAAATAGTACTGCAGTACAATCCTTATATACTCCATAATTATTATAACAAGTACATTGTTGATACAACACTCAAATGACATAATCAACACAATAACTCTAATCATTCATCTTCATCTATGGTAGTATCATAACTTGATTATTATCCAATAGCATCATTTGCGGCATAGTCTAATGACTGGGACATAGGTTCGCGTAGGGTCCAAACGCCTTGCAAATGAAGCATTGTGCATTTGAAACCATTTTCTTACCCTTGCAGTCACGTACTTTGTGCCATTTTCCTCCACAATTATAACAAACTCTCATTCCTTTCAGGCAAGTTCCAGGGTGTTTCTTCCCACAGTTATCACATATGAAAAAATTATTCTTTTCCCTCTTCCATTTATCCATATTTCTCTCTTCCATCCTTTTCTTCCGTTGCTTCCCTTCAAAGAAATAGGACTCAGTAAACTCTTTACTTATCTTATCAACACATGATATTATTTCTTCATAAGTTGATAATACATGGGAGACTATTTCTCTTATAAATTCTAGCTTAAGACCATGAAAGATATGATCCTTCCTTCTCTTTGGAGCATCTGTATTGCTGGAGTTCTCATTCCTTCTACTAGGCGTCATTTCTAAACAATGGAAAACACTAGATTAGTTTATGAATAACAATACCTAATACCAAACTTATAAATCACATAACATATATTAAATAGTTTATGGATATAATCCATAATCATAAAAATGTCTCCTTTGAGGAAGTATGTACTCATAAACCCTTAATAATGGTTTGTAAAAAAATGAGAATTATCCTAAGAATATCCCCCGGGAGTGTCGTAACCAAGAGTGTAGCAAGGCCCGTTGTCATGCACCAATTCCCGTTCGAGTCTAGCTCAAAGCAGTGTTTTCGGGTTTTACACCTAGGTTCATCTGTGCTAGATCCGCCTCTACCTTCTCGTATCCAGATAGGGATGTATTGCTCGGAAAACTCAAAAAATATCTACAATACCAAAATTCTATGAAGTTCTTATATACTAATCCTCAAATTCCATCTTAAATCTATGTGCTCTAATCAGAGTTTATCTAAATCTAGCTTCCATGGTTTGTACTAAACTTCCACTGATACCAACTGTAACGCCCTAACCCCAGTTACCTAGAGTCGGTGCATTATTACATAACATTGGAATGATCACAAGAAAAATCAAATATCGAATGACTGATTGGTTTAGTAGCCATGGAAACACTAGATATATTCATAAAGTTTTACATCATAAAAATGAAAACTATAACAACATAGTCTCCATAGACCACACTCTTATCCCCTCATACTATCTCTGAAGGTCATTCATAATTTACTTCTTCATATCCTGGGAAAAATAAAATATAGAAAAGGGGTGAGCTCAAATGCCCAGTAAGGATAACAATATAGCAGAAACCTTCATAAATAAGAATAAACATTTAATGCAATGTATAACTAAAACAAAATCCTTTTAAACTTGAACTTCAACATAATTAGGCAGAAATAAAATGAAATAATTCTTTTTACTTATTAACATGGATATTCTACTAATCGAATAATCACATGCAATATCAATAACCACTTTCATAATGATGGAACACATAATGCTGCACTTTAATTTCTTTTTCAAGGCCTCGTGCCAAGGCCTAGGGGCTAACTATAACCAGAACCCATCCCGGAGTGCCTCTAATAACCAGACATCAACCCGGAGTGCCTCTAATAACTGGACACCAACCCGGAGTGCCTCTAATAACCGGACACAAACCCGCAGTGACTCTAATAACCGGACACCAACCCGGAATGCCTCTAATAACCAGAAACCAACCCGGATGGATTACTTTTACCAATCCCCAACCCGGTACATACTAGTCCAATACATTCATCTTAAGAATAGGATGAAATATAACATAATTTTTTTTTATTAAAACTAGCATGATAAATGCCAATACTTTACCCCTAAACCATGAATGGTATAAAAATAACACATCCACAGTCAAATATATCACAAAACCTTAAACACAATACAAAAGTTTTGTATCATAATAAATCAACTTCAAGTAAACTTAAATTCCATCAAAGGATGTTGACATAGATGAAACGAAAACTATTTGAGAGAAATATCTCATTTCTCAAAGTCATTGAAAAGTCACACATATATAAAGGACATAATTTAAAAGAGATTTTTGAATCAAAATGTCTCATACCACTTTGAAACTTTTGAGAAGAAATATCATTTCAAAACATTCATGTCCATATAAATAAATCCTTAAAATCATTTTGAAAACATGGACATTAATTAAAAACATTTAGAAAGATAAAATTTTAAAACATTTAAAATTATGATCTTGATAAAGAGTAACTTTCACAAATTCTTAAAATATTAATTTGCTTTGAAAATATTCTTATAAGCTTATAATGGATGCTTCGACGATTTTATAATGGTGGTAAATAGCCCCACCTGACGTATAAGTTAAAAAAACAGTTTTACCTTAATCCTGTCGAAAAGGTTAAAAAGCACCTTGTTTGGAAAATGATAGAAAGATTCCTTTATAAAACTATTATAAAAAGTCAAACAAGGGTATAAATTACTTTAACCCATATTCTTGTAAATGGTGAAAATGTTTTGAAATACATTTTAAAGAAACACGGATGTGTATGATAATGAAATCCCAGTAGATTATTACGTATAAACAACCTCGGATAATGGAGAGATTGCGAAATAAACCCTTACCTTGTACTTTTCCTTCGTTGAGGGTAGGTTAACCTCCTGTATAATGATGAAATAATTTTTATTAAATTATACAAGAATCATATATATTAATATGATATCATATATGATCTTTTAACATTTCTTTGTTAATAATATCTTAGTATTATCGTCGTTTTGGGTGTTAACTTACTCGTTTTATTTTATATGTTTTGTTAAGTAAGCCATTTTTTATGGATAGGTTGTATCTTATTCATATCCCGAATAATATCATGTCCTTAAACATTATTTTTAAATCATCAAATGATAATTATACTTGAATGGATACGATGGAGAATGAATCTCATCGCGTTCGTGGAGACGGTAGTCTGTACGTACGCACGAGTGACAATATCATATTTTTGATATTTAAATAATATATAATTGGATGGTATATTATATATACAGAATCATTATCATGTTATATTTATTGTTTACATTAATTATATATCATTATTATACCCATCCAAATAATAATATATTGAATAACAATTACACCATGACGTGGAGACGGTAAGCTGTACGTATGCACGTATGGTGACATGTTATTCAAAGGGTGGATAGAATACTGAATATGGTTGTACCATAATTATAATAACATCACAGTATATATAATATACTGGATTTATTATTTTATAATGGTAATAACAATGAAAGAAGAAGTGGAATAAGAAAGGAACTTGAAAAGGGGGGGGGTGAAAACATTACCTCTTCTTCGAGTTCTTCCTTTTGATTTGATCAAAAGGGCTTTTTAGGTTGGCTTTATGATCAAACTAAGGCATATAGGTTGTATTTATGGAAGTTGAGAGAGTATTTGGGCCGAGGTCGGTCGAACCAAAAGGTTTTATGTTGTGAAAAAATGAGAAGGAGGAGTACCCTTTTTTAAGAGGGGTGAGGGGCACCTTTGGAAAAGCTAGAAATATTAATTTATAATAAATTCATATTCGGTTTCTAATGGCTCAAAAGTGTATTATTTAAAGGTTAAGGTGGGTATAGGTCTCAATCCACTCAACCAATAGAATTTATACAGGTTTGGGTCATTATATTAACCTTATCTTTTAGTTTTAACTCTTAGTTAATTAGTTTGACATTTACCATGTCACTTTGTATTTTTATATTATATGGTTAATAAACATACTATATACATCCACGAGACCCCCAAGTGGTCCATTAATGATACAAATATCATGATATAAGTCTTTTTGCCGAACCATATATTTTTAATAATTTAATATCAATTAATAATATAATATTTGTTTTGAAAACTCTTTTATGTCAATTTTGACACTATTCCATAGTTGATTTTTGTGAAACTCATAACAGAATTATTACTTCGAAAAATGTTAATTAAATCAATATTAATATGTCATATTAACCTAGAAAATTAGTTTAATTTATTAAAAGTCTCAAATTATATTTATTTGGCTATTTATAATATCAATTAATTTAATTTTTCACTATTATGGCGATTACTGCATCATCATTGTGTCATAAATAAATTAAATTATTTAATCTCTAAAAATTTAAAATAAAATATAATTATGTAGGAAATTGTTTTAGATTTCTAATTAATATTTATAGTCTAAAATCCAACATATATAACCCTATGTAAATATTGTTTTGCTTAAAACTATATGATTGTGTCATTTTTGTATTCATTTTAACTTTATTAAAATAAAGTGTCACTATCACCTACAAGTGGATCCATGGGGTCCCAAAATCAACCCAAAGATACCAATGGTCGACCATGTATCAACCAATAAGGTTAGGACATGTTTTAGGGTAATTTTTTATTATTATAATATTATTTTTTAACCCTTATTTACCGGATTTACCCTTTAACTATGGTAAATAAAATATTTACCGCAGTAATTATTCAAAATGTCAAAAAATAAAAGTTACCTATTTACACAATTTGAAAATCCTGATTCGAAATATGGAATCCATTTTGTCTAAATTCAAAACAAAGAAGTGGAAGAAATTAATTTAAAATTAATTTCCGTTGTTAAAACAAAAAGCGTGTTTTTAAAAGATAATAACTATCAAAAGATTGGAACTTGTTTATGTCTGGTTTAATTTTGAAATTATGTCCAATTACAAACATTGAATTAAATGGTAAAAACATATTCTAAATATACTTTAAAACCACTCAAATTCATCATTTATCAATATTAATTATTTTGATTAAAAAAGTTTTTTTAATTAAAATTTAGTAATTTTCACTATTCATCAAAATATAAATGTTATCCGAAAAGTTCCAAAATTTCACCCCAGGATAATTTAGATATTCTGAAATCAAATATGATTTATATTTTACAAAATTCCAATCATATAAGTTTCATTGATTAATTTTATAATTAATTTATGATGTCACAACAAATAGCATGTTTTCAAGAAACAATATATATCAAAAGATTGACAATTGTTTCGGTCCAATATCAAAGTGAAATTAATTCTAATGAACACCATTGGATAAAATGGTAAAAATATATTCTAATTATACTTTAAAAACACTCAGTAATATAATTTATCATTATAAATTATTTTTATTAAAACATTTTTTTTAAGTATTTTTCACTTTTCATAAAAAATTGGAAGTTGTCAGAAAAATACCAAAAATTAAACTTAGGATAAAATCGATATTTCGTATCAAAAAATGAAGTCCATTATGAAATATTGGGGTGTTACATTCTCCCCTCCTTCAATAAATTACATCCTTGCAATTTGAAATTTTTCTTCGAAAATAAAAGGTTGAAAATAGAAAATATCTTTGTGGGAAAACCCACATCGGAAATTGGGTTACAAAAATTTAGTATTAATATGAGGAAAAGAGAAATGAAAGGGTCAACACCAAATTATGATCTCGATTAGGAGAACATTGGTGGAAATTAGATACATATAAATGGAGGAAAAATGTAAATATTTATAGGTAGTGATTGAGGTCATAAATCACAAACAAAGGTAAAATTGAGGTCCTTAAATTCATCAATCTATGATGATTTGAAATACCATCGGTTCAACAAAACATATGGTATTAGGATAACACATGTTTGGTTTTAGGATTCCTTAAATAAATTATAAGAATTAATTTCTTCATAGAATAAGAGAAGAAGAAAAATATGTTCTTGACAAGTAGAGTTCCATCCTTTAACTAAATTCTACCACAAACTCATCTTTCACTGTAAAAAAATATTCTATTTATCCTATTCATATAGAGTTCCAAAAAACGTATTTATAATTCATCTACCAGATCTTTTAAAAAAAACTACATTATTTAATCTCGGACATCATGTGGGTCAGTGGTAGGTGATACACCCTTGTCGCCCTTCGGTTGTGAGTTCAAGTCTCACGGCCTTGCCGGACGGGACGGGTTGTCGCCCAACCTCCGGGTTGTCCTTTTATGGCAAACCAAAATAATCCAAACAAGAACTATCCAAAAAATACTTCAGTCCAAAATTTATAAGGAAGGTAAACACAATGAAGATCCTTTTTTCTGCGTAATAACATGTGAAAACCTTAATCATTTATTCTTTTAAAACACTGCAACATCTTGAATTACCATAAAACCTTATTGATTACATTCATGATCCCTTATTCCTTAAGGAATAATAGATATACTCCTTCAATCCAAAAATGTTTTAAACCCCAACAATGATGGAATATACAAATCATTAATTAGTTTCAAGGTAGTCAAGAATATCCAATATAATTTATCCAAATCAATCATGTATTATTCCAAAATCACTACCTCAGTATCAGAACTATATTATGGTTTATCATTCTCTCAACCATATATTTTCCAAAAATTTATCCTGCTATTGAGTCACTTTTCTTTGTTCCACACAATCTCAAGTCCTTAATGAAATAGTACTACAGTACAATCCTTATATACTCCATAATTATTATAACAAGTAAATTGTTGATACAACACTCAAATGACATAATCAACACAGTAACTCTAATCATTCCTCATCATCTGTGGTAGTATCATAACTTGATTATTATACAATAGCATCATTTGCGGCATAGTCTGTGACTGGGACATAGGTTCGCGTAGTGTCCAAACTCCTTGAAAATGAAGCATTGTACATTTGAAACCATTTTCTTACCCTTGTAGTCACGCACTTTGTGCCCTTTTCCTCCACAATTATAAAAAACTCCCATTCATTTCAGGCAAGTTCCAGGGTGTTTCTTCCCACAGTTATCAGATATGGGAAAATTCTTCTTTTCCCTCTTCCCTTCATCCATCTTTCTCTTTTCCGTCCTTTTCTTCTCTTACTTCCCTTCAAAACCATATGACTCAGTAAACTCTTTACTTATCTTATAAACACATGATAATATTTCTTCATAAGATGATAATATATGGGTGACTATTTCTCTTATAAATTCTAGCTTAAGTCCATGAAATATATGATCCTTCCTTCTCTTTGGATCATGTTCATTGCTGGAGTTCTCATTCCTTCTACTGGGCGTCATTTCTAAACAATGTCATACACTAGATTAGTTTATGAATAACAATACCTAATACCAAACTTGTAAAACACATAACATAAATTAAATAGTTTATGGATATAATCCATAATCATAAAAATGTCTCCTTTGAGGAAGTATATACTCATAAACCCTTAATAATGATTTTTAAAGAATATTAGAATTATCCTAAGCATATCCCTCGAGAGTGTCGTAACCAAGAGTGCAGTAATGCCCGTTGTCGTGCACCAGTTCCCGTTCGAGTCTAGCTCAATGTAGTGTTTTCGGGTTTTACCACTAGTTACATCTGTGCCAGAGCTGCATCAACCTTCTCGTATCCAGACAGGGATGTATTGCTCGGAAAACTCAAAAAATCTCTACAATACCAAAATTCTAGGAAGTTCTTCTATACTAATCCTCAAAGTACATATTAAATCTATGTGCTCTAATCAGAGTTTATCTAAATCTAGCTTCCAAGGTTTGTACTAAACTTCCTCGGATACCAACTGTAACGCCTTGACCCCAGTTACCTAGAGTTGGTGCATTATTACATAACATTGGCATGATCACAAGAAAGATAAAATCTCGAAAGACAGATTGTTTTAGTAGCCTTGGAAACACTAGATATATTCATAATTTTTTAAATCATAAATATGAATACTACAACAACATAGTCTCCATAGACCACACTGTTATCCCTTCATACTATCCCTGAAGGTCTTTCATAATTTATTTCTTCATATCCTGGGAAAAATAAAACATAGAAAAGGGGTGAGCTCAAATGCCCAGTAAAGATAAAAATATAGAGGAAACTTTCATAAATAAGAATAAACATTTAAGGCAATGTATAACTAAAACAGAAGCCTTTTAAAATTGAACTTCAACATAATTAGGTAGAAATAAAATGATATAATGCTATTTACTTATTCACATGGATATTCTACTAATCGAATAATCACATGCAATATCAATAACCACTTTCATAATGATGGAACGCATAATGCTGAACTTTAATTTCTTTGTCAAGGCCTCTTGCCAAGGCCTAGGGGATAACTATAACCAGAACCCAACCCAAAGTTCCTCTAATAACTGGACACCATCTCGGAGTGCCTCTAATAACCGGACACCAACCCAGAGTGCCTCTAAAAGCCGGACACTAACCCGAAGTGCCTCTAATAACCGGACACCAACCCAGAGTCCCTATAATAACCGGACACCAACCCGGAGGGCTTACTTTTACCGGTCCCCATCCCGGAACATACTAGTCCAACACATTCATCTTAAGAAGAGGATGAAATATAACATATTTTTTTTTATTAAAACTAGCATGAGAAAGGCCAATACTTTACCACTAAACCATTAATGGTATAAAAATAACACATCCAAAGTCAAATATATCACAAAACCTTCAACACAATACCAATGTTTTGTATAATAATAAATCAACTTCAAATAAGCTTAAAATCCATCAAAGTATGTTGACATAGATGAAATGAAAACTATTTGAGAGAAATATCTCTTTTCTCGAAATCATTGAAAAGTCACAAATTTATAAAGGACGTAATTTAAAAGAGATTTTTGAATCAAAATGTCCCACACCACTTTGAAACTTTTGAAAAGAAATATCATTTCAAAACATTCATGTCCATATAATTAAATCCTTAAAATCATTTTGAAAACATTGACATTAATTAAAAACATTTAGAAAGATAAATATTTAAAAGATTTAAAATTATGATCTTGATAAATAGTAAATTTAAAAAATTCTTAAAATATTCATTTAGTTTGAAAATATTCTTATAAGCTTATAATGGAAGCTTCGACGATTTAATAATGGCGGTAAATAGCATCACCCACCGTATAAGTTAAAAAACATTCTTACCTTAATCCTGTCAAAAAGGTTAAAAAGCACCTTGTTTGAAAAATGACAGAAAGATTCCTTTATAAACCTCTTATAAAAAGTCAAACAAGGGTATAAATTACTTTAACCCATATTCTTGTAAATGGTAAAAATGTTTTGAAATACATTTTGAAGAATCATGGATGTGGATGATAATGAAATCCCCAGTAGATTATTACGTATAAACAACCTCGGATAATGGAGAGATTGTGAAATAAACCCTTACCTTGTACTTTTCCTTGGTTGAGGGTAGGTTAACCTCATGTATAATGGTGAAACAATTGTTATTAAATTATACAAGAATCATATATATTAATATGATATCATATACGATCTTTTAACATTGCTTTGTTAATAATATCTTAGTATTATCGTCGTCTCGGGTGTTAACTTACCCGTTTTATTTTATATGTTTTGTTACGTAAAGCCATGTTTTTTATGGATAGGTTTTATCTTATTCATATCCAGAATGATATCAAGTCCATAAACATTATTTTTAAATCATCAAATGATAATTATAATTGAATTGATATGATGGAGAATGAATCTCATCACGTTCGTGGAGACGGTAGTCCGTACGTACACACGAGTGACAATATCATTCTTTTGATATTAAAATAATATATAATTGGATGGTATATTATATATAAATAATCATTATCATGTTATATTTATTTTTTACATTAATTATATATCATTATTATACCCATCTAAATAATAATATATTGAATAACAATTACACCACGACATGGAGACGGTAAGCCGTACGTACGCACGTATGGTGACATGTTATTCAAAGGGTGGATAGAATACTGAATATGGTTGTACCATAATTATAATAACATCCCAGTATGTATTATATACTGGATTTATTATATTAGAATGGTAATAACAATGAATGAAGAAGTGGAAGAAGAATGGAACTTGAAAAGTGGTGGTGAAAACATTACCTCTTTTTCGGGTTCTTCCTTTTGATTTGATCAAAAGGGATCCTTAGGTTGGATTTATGATCAAACTAAGGCATCTAGGTTGTATTGAGGGAAGTTGAGAGACAATCTGGGCAGAGGTTGGCCGAACCAAAAGGCCTTTATGTTGTGAAGAAATGAGAAGGAGGAGTGCCCTTTTATAAGAGGGGTGAGGGGCACCTTTGGAAAAGCTAGAAATATTAATTTATAATAAATTTATATTCAGTTTCTAATGGTTCAAAAGTGTATTATTTAAAGTTTAAGGTGGTTATAGGTCTCAATCCATTAAACCAATAGAATTTAGATAGGTTTGGGTCATTATATTAACCTTATCTTTTAGTTCTAACTCTTAGTTAATTAGTTTGACATTTACCATGTCACTTTGTATTTTTATATTATATGGTTAATAAACATACTATATACATCCAAAAGACCCCCAAGTGGTCCATTAATGATAAAAATATCATGATATAAGTCTCTTGGAAGATCCTTATATTTTTAGGAATTTAATATCAATTAATAATATAATATTTGTTTTAAAGACTCTTTTATGTCAATTTTGACACTATTCAATAGTTGATTTTTGTGAAACTCATAACAGAATTATTACTTCGAAAAATGTTAGTTAAATCAATCTCAATATGTCATAGTAACCTATAAAATTAGTTTAATTTATTAAAAGTCTCAAATTATATTTATTTGGCTATTTATAATATCAATTAATTTAATTTTTCACTATTATGGTAATTACTGCATCATCATCGAGTCATAACTAAATTAAGTTATATAATCTCTAAAAATTATAAATAAAATATCATTATGTAGGAAATCTTTTTATATTTCTATGGAATATTTTTAGTCGAAAATCCTACATATATAACCCTATGTAAAAATTGTTTTTCTAAAAACTATATGCTCGTGTCATATTTGTATTCATTTTAACATAATTAAAATAAAGTGTCCCTATCACCTACAAGTGGCTCCATGGGGTCCCAAAATCGACCCAAAGATGCCCATGGTCAGCCATGTATCAAAAAATATGGTTAGGACACGGTTTAGGGTAATTTCGTATTATTATAATATTATTTTTTAACCCTTATTTACCGGATTTACCCTTTAACTATGGTAAATAAAATATTTACCGCAACAATTATTCAAAATGTCTAAAAATAAAAGTTACCTATTTATACAATTTGTAAATCCTGATTCAAAATATGGAATCCATTTTTCCAATTCAAAACACATAAGTGGCGGAAATTAATTTAAAATTTATTCCCGTTGTTAAAACAAAAAGCGTGTTTTTAAGAAATAATAACTATCAAAAGATTGACACTTGTTTGTGTCTGGTTTAATTGTGAAATTGTGTCCAATTACAAAAATTGAATTAAATGATAAAAATATATTCTAAATATACTTTAAAACCACTCAAATTCATAATTTATCAATACTAATTATTTTGATTAAAAAAGTTATTTTTAATTAAAATTTAGTACTTTTCACTATTCATCAAAATATAAATGTTATCCGAAAAGTTCCAAAATTTCACCCCAGGCTAATTTCGATATTACAAATTAAAAAATGATTTTTATTTTATGAAATTCCAAACATATAAGTTTCATTAATTAATTTTATAATTAATTCCCGTTGTCACAACAAATAGCATGTTTTTAAGAAACAATATATATCAAAAGATTGACAATTGTTTAGGTCCAATATCAAAGTGAAATTAATTCTAATGAACACCATTGGATAAAATGGTAAAAATATATTCTAATTATACTTTAAAACCACTCAGTAATATAATTTATCACTATAAATTATTTTGATCATAAAAAATAGGAAGTTGTCAGAAAAATACCAAAAATTCAACTTAGGAAAACTTCGATATTTCGTATCCAAAAATGAAGTCCATTATGAAATATAATATACCTATAATTTCAAAAAAGTAGGTATTACTATTCATAACAGCTAGTTTGATTGGTTGTGGTGTGTGTTAGAACTCGAAGTTGCGTACAACACACGCAACTATATTATTCAAAGGAAAGTGTGTCGTGGAAGGTTGGGATATTTCATTGTAAATTTTTTTTGTCCCCATTTAGTCAAAATGTTTAAAATATTGTATTTAAAAATGGTTCACTATTAAAATTTGGTAAAAGTGCAATACTGAAAATGAATTTTTCTTACATTATTTCTAAGAAACTCATAATATGGATTCTAAAATTATAAGGATTATATAAAGTTTAAAATTTAGTTAATACTATTCATAACCACTTTTTAACAGCTTGTTTGGTAAGTCATGGTGCTCTTGAACTCGGTGTAGCGTGTAGTGCAAGTTATTGAATTATTTTGAAGAAATAACACACAATTAAATCTTGGGGTGTTACATTCTCCCCTCCTTCAATAAATTGCGTCCTTGCAATTTGAAATTGCTCTTCGAAAATAAAAGGTTGAAAATAGAAAATATCTTTGTGGGAAAACCCACATCGGAAATTGGGTTACTAAAATTTAGTCTTAATATGAGGAAAAGCGAAATGAAAGGGTCACCACCAAATTATGAACTCGATTAGGAGAACATTGGTGGCAATTAGAGACATGTAATTGGAGGAAAAACGTAAATATTTATAGGTAGTGATTGAGGTCATCAATCACAAACAAGTGTAAAATTGAGGTCCTTAAATTCATCAATCTATGATGATTTGAAATACCATCGGTTCAACAAAACATAGGGTATTAGGATAACACACTTTTGGTTTTTGGATTCCTTAAATAAAGTATAAGAATTAATTTTTTCATAGAATAAGAGAAGAAGAAAAATATATTCTTGACAAGTAGAGTTCCATCCTTTAACTAAATTCTACAACAAACTCATCTTTCACTGTAAAAAAATATATTCTATTTATCCTATTCGTATAGTGTTCCAAAAAACGAATGTATAATTCATATACCATATCTTTTAAAAAAACTACATTATTTAATCTCGGACATCTTATGGGTCAGTGTTAGGTGATACACCCTTGTCGCCCTTCAGTTGTGGGTTCAAGTCTCGCGGCCATGCCGGACGCGACGGGTTGTCGCCCGACCTCCGAGTTGTCCTTTTATGGAAATCCAAAACAATCCAAACTAGAACTATCAAAAATAAATCAGTCCAAAATTTATAAGGAAGGTAAACCTAATGAAGATCCTTTTTTCTGCGTAATAACATGTGAACACCTTAATCATGTTTTCCTTTAACACACTGCAACATCTTGAATTACCATAAAACCTTATGGATTACAATCATGATCCCTTATTCCATAAAGAATAATAGATATACTCCTTCAATCCAAAAATGTTTTAAACCCCAACAATGATGGAATATACAAATAATTAATCAGTTTCAAGGTAGTCAATAATATCCAATATAATTTATCCAAATCAATCATGTATTATTCAAAAATCACTACCTCTGTTTCCGAACTATATTATGGTTTATCATTCCCTCAACCATATATTTTCCAAAAATTTATCCTGCTATTGAGTCACTTTTCTATGTTCCACACAATCTCAAGTCCTTAATGAAATAGTATTGTAGTACAATCCTTATATACTCCATAATTATTATAACAAGTACATTGTTGATACAACACACAAATGACATAATCAACACAATAAATCTATTCATTCCTCTTCATCTATGGTAGTATCATAACTTGATTATTATCCAACAGCATCATTTGCGGCATAGTTTGATGACTGGGACATAGGTTCGCGTAGTGTCCAAACTCCTTGAAAATGAAGCATTTTGCATTTGAAACCATTTTCTTACCCTTGTAGTCACGTACTTTGTTCCATTTTCCTCCACAATTATAACAAACTCCCATTCCTTTTAAGCATGTTCCAGGGTGTTTCTTCCCACAGTTATCACATATGGGAAAATTCTTCTTTTCCCTCTTCCCTTTATCCAACTTTCTCTCTTCTATCCTTTTCTTATCTTGCTTCCCTTCAAAGCCATAGGACTCAGTAAAATCTTTACTTATCTTATCAACACAAGATATTATTTCTTCATAAGTTGATAATACATGGGAGACTATTTCTCTTATAAATTATAGCTTAAGACCATGAAAGATATGATCCTTCCTTCTCATTGGATCATGTGCATTTCTGGAGTTCTCATTCCTTCTACTGCGCGTCATTTCTAAACAATGGTATACACTAGATTAGTTTATGAATAACAATACCTAATACCAAACTTGTAAAACACAGAACATAAATTAAATATTTTATGGATATAATCCATAATCATAAAAATGACTCCTTTGAGGAAGTATGTACTCATAACCCCTTAATAATGGTTTGTAAAGAAAATGAGAATTATCCTAAGCATATCCCCCAGGAGTGTCATAACCAAGAGTGCAGCAAGGCCCATTGTTGTGCACCAGTTCCCATTCGAGTCTATCTCAAAGCGGTGTTTTCGGGTTTTACCCCTAGGTACATCTATGCCAGAGCCGCCTCTACCTGCTCGTATCCAAACAGGGATGTATTGCTCGGAAAACTCACAAAATATCTACAATACCAAAATTCTAGGACGTTCTTCTATACTAATCCTCAAAGTCCATCTTATATCTATGTGCTCTAATCAGAGTTTATCTAAATCTATCTTCCAAGGTTTGTACTAAACATCCTCTGATACTAAATGTAATGCCCCGACCCCAGTTACCTAGAGTCGGTGCATTATTACATAACATTGGCATGATCACAAGAAAGATCAAATATCGAAAGACCGATTGGTTTAGTAGCCTTGGAAAAACTAGATATATTCATAAAGGTTTACATCATAAAAATGAAAACTACAACAACATAGTCTCCATAGACCACACCCTTATCCCCTCATACTATCCCTGTAGGTCATTCATAATTTACTTCTTCACATCTTGGGAAAAATAAAACATAGAAAAGGGGTGAGCTCAAATGCCTAGAAAGGATTAAAATATAGCGAAAACATTCATAAATAAGAATATACATATAAGAAAATGTATAACTAAAACAAAAGCCTTTTAAACTTGAACTTCAACATAATTAGGAAGAAATAAAATGAAATAATTCTATTTACTTATTCACATGGATATTCTTCTAATCGAATAATCACATGCAATATCAATAACCACTTTCATAAGGATGGAATGCATAATTCTGAACATTAATTTCTTTGTCAACGCCTCGTGCCAAAGCCTAGGGGCTAACTTTAACTAGAACCCATCCCGGAGTGCCTCTAATAACCGGACACCAACCCGGAGTGCCTCTAATAAACGGACACCAACCTGGAGTGCCTCTAATAATCGAACACGAACCCAAAGTGCCTCTAACAACCAGACACCAACCCGAAGTGCCTCTAATAACCGGACACCAACCCGGAGGCATTACTTTTACCGGTCCCCAACCCGGAACATACTAGTCCAACACATCCATCTTAAGAAGAGGCTGAAATATAACATAAAAATTTGTATTAAAAATAGCATGAGAAATGCCAATACTTTACCCCTAAACCATGAATGGTATAAAAATAACAATCCACAGTCAAATATATCACAAAACCTTCAACACAATACAAAAGTTTTGTATCATAATAAATCAAATTCAAATAATATTAAAATCCATCAAAGGATGTTGACATAGATGAAACGAAAACTATTTGAGAGAAATATCTCTTTTCCCGAAATCATTGAAAAGTCACACATTTATAAAGGAAGTAATTTAAAAGAGATTTTTTAATCAAAATGTCCCATACCACTTTGAATCTTTTGAAAAGAAATATCATTTCAAAACATTCATGTCCATATAAATAAATCCTTAAATTCATTTTGAAAACATGGACATTAAATAAAAACATTTAGAAAGATAAATATTTAAAAGATTTAAAATTATGATCTAGATAAAGAGTAACTTTCATAAATTCTTAAAATATTGATTTACTTTGAAAATATTCTTATAATCTTATAATGTAATCTTTGACGATTTTATAATGGTGGTAAATAGCATCACCCACCGTATAAGTTAAAAAACATTCTTACCTTAATCCTGTCAAAAAGGTTAAAAAGAACCTTGTTTGAAAAATGACAGAAAGATTCCTTTATAAACCTCTTATAAAAAGTCAAAAAAGGGTATAAATTAATTTAACCCATATTCTTGTAAATGGTGAAAATGTTTTGAAATACATTTTGAAGAATCATGGATTTGGATGATAACGAAATCCCAGTAGATTATTACGTATAAACAACCTCGGATAATGGAGAGATTGCGAAATAAACACTTACCTTGTACTTTTCCTTGGTTGAGGGTAGGTTAACCTCCTGTATAATTGTGAAATAATTGTTATTAAATTATAAAAGAATCATATATATTAATATGATATCATATACGATCTATTAACATTGCTTTTTTAATAATATCTTAGTATTATCGTCGTCTCGGGTGTTAACTTACTCGTTTTATTTTATATGTTTTGTACGTAAAGCCATGTTTTTTATGGATAGGTTGTATCGTATTCATATCCATAATGTTATCAAGTCGTTAAACATTATTTTTAAATCATCAAATGATAATTATACTTGAATGGATATGATGGATAATGAATCTCATCACGTTCGTGGAGACGGCAGTCCGTCCGTACGCACGAGTGACAATATCATTCTTTTGATATTAAAATAATATATAATTCGATGGTATATTATATATACAGAATCATTATCATGTTATATTTATTATTTACATTAAATATATATCATTATTATACCCATCCAAATAATAATATATTGAATAACAATTACACCACGATGTGGAGATGGTAAGCCGTACGTACGCACGTATGGTGACATGTTATTCAAATGGTGGATAGAATACTGAATATGGTTGTACCATAACTATAATAACATCCCAGTATATATAATATACTGGATTTATTATATTAGAATGGTAATAACAATGAATGAAGAAGTGGAAGAAGAAAGGAACTTGAAAAGCGGTGGTGAAAACATTACCTCTTTTTCGGGTTCTTCCTTTTGATTTGATCAAAAGGGCTCCATAGGATGGATTTATGATCAAACTAAGGAATCTAGGTTGTAATGAGGGAAGTTGAGAGAGTATCTTGGCATAGGTTGGCCGAACCAAAAGGCTTTTAAGTTGTGATGAAATGAGAAGGAGGAGTTCCCTTTTATAAGAGGGGTGAGGGGCACCTTTGGAAAAGCTAGAAATATTAATTTATAATAAATTTATATTCGGTTTCTAATAGTTCAAAAGTGTATTATTTAAAGGTTAAGGTGGTTATAGGTCTCAATCCATTCAACCAATAAAATTTTGATAGGTTTGGGTCATTATATTAACCTTATCTTTTAGTTTTAACTCTTAGTTAATTAGTTTGACATTTACCATGTCACTTTGTATTTTTATATTATATGGTTAATAAACATACTATATACATACAAGAGACCCCCAAGTGGTACATTAATGATACAACTATCATGATATAAGTCTTATTGACGAACCTTATATTTTTATAAATTTAATATCAATTAATAATATAATATTTGTTTTAATGACTCTTTTATGTCAATTTTGACACTATTCAATAGTTGATTTTTGTGAAACTCATAACAGAATTATTACTTTGAAAAATGTAAGTTAAATCAATATCAATATGTCATATTAACCTATAAAATTAGTGTAATTTATTAAAAGTCTCAAATTATATTTATTTGGATATTTATAATATCAATTAATTTAATTTTTCACTATTATGGTAATTACTGCATCATCATTGTGTCATAACTAAATTAAGTTATATAATCTCTAAAAATTATAAATAAAATATCATTATGTAGGACATCTTTTTAGATCTCTAATGAATATTTTTAGTCGAAAATCCAACATATATAACCCTATGTAAAAATTGTTTTGCTAAAAACTATATGCTTGTGTCATATTTGTATTCATTTTTACATAATTAAAATAAAGTGTCCCTATCACCTACAAGTGGCTCCATGGGGTCCCAAAATCGACCCAAAGATGGAAATGGTCGTCCATGTAACAACCAATATAGTTAGGACACGTTTTAGGGTAATTTTGTATTATTATAATAATATTTGTTAACCCTTATTTACCGGATTTACCCTTTAACTATGGTAAATAAAATATTTACCGCAGCAATTATTCAAAATGTCTAAAAATAAAATTTACCTATTTATACAATTTGAAAATCCTGATTCAAAATATGGAATCCATTTTTCCAAATTCAAAACACAGAAGTGGCAGAAATTAATTTAAAATTAATTTCCGTTGTTAAAACAAAAAGCGTGTTTTTAAGAGATAATAACTATCAAAAGATTGACACTTGTTTATGTCTGGTTTAATTGTGAAATTGTGTCCAATTACAAACATTGAATTAAATGATAAAAATATATTATAAATATACTTTAAAACCACTCAAATTCATAATTTATCAATACTAATTATTTTGATTAAAAAATTGTTTTTAATTATAATTTAGTACTTTTCACTATTCATCAAAATATAAATGTTATCCGAAAAGTTCCAAAATTTCACCCCAGGCTAATTTCGATATTTGGAATTTAAAAATGATTTTTATTTTAAAAAATTACAAACATATAAGTATCATTAATTAATTTTATAATTAATTCCCGCTGTCACAACAAATAGCATTTTTTAAGAAACAATATATATCAAAAGATTGACAATTGTTTAGGTCCAATATCAAAGTGAAATTAATTATAATGAACACCATTGGATAAAATGGTAAAAATATATTCTAATTATACTTTAAAACCACTCAGTAATATAAATTATCACTATAAATTATTTTGATCATAAAAAATTGGAAGTTGTCAGAAAAATACTAAAAACTCAACTTAGGATAACATCGATATTCCGTATCCAAAAATGAAGTCCATTATGAAATATAATATAACTATAATTTCAAAAAAGTAAGTATTACTATTCATAACGGCTAGTTTGATTGGTTGTGGTGTGTGTTAGAACTCGAAGTTGCGTACAACACACGCAACAATATTATTCAAAAGAAAGCGTGTTGTGGATGCTTGGGATATTTCATTGTAAATTGTTTTTGTCCCCATTTAGTCAAAATGTTTAAAATATTGTATTTAAAAAGGGTTCACTATTAAAAGTTGGTAAAAGTGCAATACTGAAAATGAATTTTTTTCTTACATTATGTCTAAGAAACTCATAATATGGATTCTAAAATTATAAGGATTATATAAAGTTTAAAATTTAGTTAATACAATTCATAACCAATTTTTAACAGCTTGTTTGGTAAGTCATGGTGCGCTTGAACTCGGTGTAGCGTGTAGTGCAAGTTATTGAATTATTTTTAAGAAATAACACACAATGAAATATTGGGGTGTTACATTCTCCCCTCCTTCAATAAATTGCGTGCTTGCGATTTGAAATTGTTCGTCGAAAATAAAATGTTGAAAATAGAAAATATCTTTGTGAGAAAACCCACATCGGAAATTGGGTTACTAAACTTTAGTCTTAATATGAGGAAAAGATAAATGAAAGGGTCACCACCAAATTATGAACTCGATTAGGAGAACATTGGTGGCAATTAGGGACATATAATTGGAGGAAAAACGTAAATATTTATAGGTAGTGATTGAGGTCATCAATCACAAACAAGTGTAAAATTGAGGTCCTTAAATTCATCAATCTATGATGATTTGAAATACCATCGGTTCAACAAAACATAGGGTATTAGGATAACACATTTTAGGTTTTTGGATTCCTTAAATAAAGTATAAGAATTAATTTCTTTCATAGAGTAAGAGAAGAAGAAAAATATATTCTTGACAAGTAGAGTTCCATCCTTTAACTAAATTCTACAACAAACTCATCTTTCACTGTAAAAAAAATATTCTATTTATCTTATTCGTATAGGGTTCCAAAAAACGAATGTATAATTCATCTACCATATCTTTTAAAAAACTACATTATTTAATCTCAGACATCATGTGGGTCAGTGGTAGGTGATACACCCTTGTCGCCCTTCAGTTGTGGGTTCAAGTCTCATGGCCATGCTGGACGCGACGGGTTGCCGCCCGACCTCCGTGTTGTCCTTTTATGGCAATCCAAAATAATCCAAACTAGAACTATCCAAAATACATCAGTCCAAAATTTACAAGGAAGGTAAACCCAATGAAGATCCTTTTTTCTGCGTAATAACATGTGAACACCTTAATCATGTTTTCCTTTAAAACACTGCAGCATCTTGAATTACCATAAAACCTTATGGATTACAATCATGATCCCTTATTCATTAAAGAATAATAGATATACTCCTTCAATCCAAAAATGTTTTAAACCCCAACAATGATGGAATATACAAATAATTAATCAGTTTCAAGGTAGTCAATAATATCCAATATAATTTATCCAAATCAATCATGTATTATTCCAAAATCACAACCTCTGTATCAGAACTATATTATGGTTTATCATTCTCTCAACCATATATTTTCCAAAAATCTATCCTGCTATTGAGTCACTTTTCTATGTTCCACACAATCTCAAGTCCTTAATGAAATAGCATTGCAATACAATCCTTATATTCTCTATAATTATTATAACAAGTACATTGTTGATACAACACACAAATGACATAATCAACACAATAAATCTATTCATTCCTCTTCATCTGTGGTAGTATCATAACTTGATTATTATCCAACAACATCATTTGCGGCACAGTTTGATGACTGGGACATAGGTTCGCGTAGTGTACAAACTCCTTGAAAATGAAGCATTGTGCATTTGAAACCATTTTCTTACCTTTGTAGTCACGTACTTTGTGCCCTTTTCCTCCACAATTATAACAAACTCCCATTCCTTTTAGGCATGTTCCAGGGTGTTTCTTCCCACAGTTATCACATATGGGAAAATTCTTCTTTTCCCTCTTCCCTTTATCCATCTTTCGCTCTTCTATCCTTTTCTTATCTTACTTCCCTTCAAAGCCATATGACTCAGTAAAATCTTTAATTATCTTATCAACACATGATATTATTTCTTCATAAGTTGATAATACATGGGAGACTATTTCTCTTATAAATTCTAGCTTAAGACCATGAATGATATGATCCTTCCTTATCTTTGGATCATGTGCATTTATGGAGTTCTCAATCCTTCTACTGCGCGTCATTTCTAAACAATGGTATACACTAGATTAGTTTATGAATAACAATACCTAATACTAAACTTGTAAAACACATAACATAAATTAAATAGTTTATGGATATAATCCATAATCATAAAAATTTCTCCTTTCAGGAAGTATGTAATCATAACCCCTTAATAATGGTTTCTAAAGAAAATGAGAATTATCCTAAGCATATCCACCAGGAGTGTCGTTACCAAGAGTGGAGCAAGGCCCGTTTTCGTGCACCAGTTCCCATTCGAGTCTATCTCAAAGCGGTGTTTTTAGGTTTTACCCCTAGGTACATCTATGCCAGAGCCGCCTCTACCTGCTCGTATCCAGACAGAGATGTATTGCTCGGAAAACTCACAAAATCTCTACAATACCAAAATTCTAGGAAGTTCTTCTATACTAATCCTCAAAGTACATCTTATATCTATGTGCTCTAATCAGAGTTTATCTAAATCTAGCTACCAAGGTTTGTACTAAACTTTCTCTGATACAAACTGTAATGCCCCGACCCCTGTTACCTAGAGTCGGTGCATTATTACATAACATTGGCATGATCACAAGAAAGATCAAATATCGAAAGACCGATTGGTTTAGTAGCCTTGGAAACACTAGATATATTCATAAAGTTTTACATCATAAAAATGAAAACTACAACAACATAGTCTCCATAGACCACACTCTTATCCCCTCATACTATCCCTGCAGGTCATTCATAATTTACTTCTTCATATCTTGGGAAAAATAAAACATAGAAAAGGGGTGAGCTCAAATGCCCAGTAAGGATAACAATATAGCGGAAAATCTCATAAATAAGAATATACATATAAGGAAATGTATAACTAAAACAAAAGCTTTTTAAACTTGAACTTCAACATAATTAGGTAGAAATAAAATGAAATAATGCTCTTTACTTATTCACATGGATATTCTTCTAATCGAATAATCACATGCAATATCAATAACCACTTTCATAATGATGGAATGAATAATTATGAACTTTAATTTATTTGTCAAGGCCTCGTGCCAAATCCTAGGGGCTAATTATAACCGGAACCCATCCCGGAGTGCCTCTAATAACCAGACACCAACCCGGAGTGCCTCTAATAAACGGACACCAACCTGGAGTGCCTCTAATAACCGGACACGAACCCGAAGTGCCTCTAATAACCGGACACCAACCCGGAGTGCCTCTAATAACCGGACACCAACCCGGAGGGCTTACTTTTACCAGTCCCCAACCCGGAACATACTAGTCCAACACATTCATCTTAAGAAGATGCTGAAATATAACATAAAAATTTGTATTAAAACTAGCATGAGAAATGCAAATACTTTACCCCTAAACCATGAATGGTATAAAAATAACACATCCACAGTCAAATATATCACAAAACCTTCAACACAATACAAAAGTTTTGTATCATAATAAATCAACTTCAAATAATACTAAAATCCATCAAAGGATATTGACATAGATGAAATGAAAACTATTTGAGAGAAATATCTCTTTTCTCGAAATCATAGAAAAGTCACACATTTATAAAGGAAGTAATTTAAAAGATATTTTTGAATCCAAATGTCCCATACCACTTTGAAACTTTTGAAAAGAAAAATCATTTCAAAACATTCATGTCCATATAAATAAATCCTTAAAATCATTTTGAAAACATGGACATTAATTAAAAACATTTAGAAAGATAAATCTTTAAAACATTTAAAATTATGATCTTGATAAAGAGTAACTTTCACAAATTCTTAAAATATTAATTTACTTTGAAAATATTTTTATAATATTATAATGGAAGCTTCGACGATTTTTTAATGGCGGTAAATATCCTCACCCACCGTATAAGTTAAAAAAACATTCTTACCTTAATCCTTTCGAAATGATTAAAAAAAACCTTGTTTGGAAAAAGACAGAAAGATTCCTTTATAAACCTCTTATAAAAAGTCAAACAAGGGTATAAATTATTTTAACCTAAATTATTGTAAATGGTGAAAATGTTTTGAAAAACATTTTGATGAAACATGGATGTGGATGATAAAGAAATTCTAGTAGATTATTACGTATAAACAATCTCGGATAATGGAGAGATTGCGAAATAAACACTTACCTTGTACTTTTCCTTGGTTGAGGGTAGGTTAAAATATTTTATAATGGTGAAATAATTGTTATTAAATTATAAAATAATCATATATGTTAATATGATATCATATATGATCTTTTAACATTGCATTGTTAATAATATCATAGTATTATCGTCGTTTCGGGTGTTAACTTACTCGTTTTCTTTTATATGTTTTGTTACTTAAGAAATTTTTGTTATGGATAGGTTGTGTCTTATTCATTTCCAGAATGATATCAAGTCCTTAAACATTATTTTTAAATCATAAAATGAGAATTATACTTGAATGGATACGATGGAGAATGAATCTCATCACGTTCGTGGAGACGGTAGGCCGTACGTACGCACGAGTGACAATATCATTCTTTTGATATTAAAATAATATATAATTGGATGGTATATTATATATAAAAAATAATTATAATTTTATATTTATTGTTTACATGAATTATACATTATTATTATACCCATCCAAGTAATAATATATTGAATAACAATTACACCACGACGTGGAGACGGTAAGCCGTACGTACGCACGTATGGTGACATGTTATTCAAAGGGTGGATAGAATACTGAATATGGTTTTAACATAATTATAATAACATAACAGTATATATAATATAATGGATTTATTATTTTATAATGGTAATAACAAAGAAAGAAGAAGTGAAAGAAGAAAGGAACTTGAAATGGGGTGGTGAAAACATTACCTCTTCTTCGGGTTCTTCCTTTTGATTTGATCAAAATGGCTCCTTAGGATGGCTTTCTGATCAAACAAAGGCCTCTAGGTTGTATTTAGGGAAGTTGAGAGAGTATTTGGGGAGATTTTGGCCGAACCAAAAGGATATTAAGTTGTGAAGAAATGAGAAGGAGGAGTTCCCTTTTATAAGAGGGGGCACCTTTGTAAATGTTAGAAATATTAATTTATAATAAATTCATATTCGCTTTCTAATGGATAAAAAGTGTATTATTAAAAGGTTAATGTGGGGATAGGTCTCCATCCATTCAGCCAATATAATTTAGACCGGTTTGGGTCATTATATTAACCTTATCTTTTAGTTTTACCTCTTAGTTAATTAGTTTGACATTTACCATGTCACTTCGTATTTTTATATTATATGGTTAATAAACATACTATATACATCCAAAAGACCCCCAAGTGGTCCATTAATGATACAAATATCATGATATAAGTCTCTTGGACGAACCTTAGATTTTTAGGAATTTAATATCAATTAATAATATAACATTTGTTTTAAAAACTCTTTTATGTCAATTTTGACACTATTCAATAGTTGATTTTTGAGAAACTCATAACAGAATTATTACTTCTAAAAATTCAAATTAAAACAATCCTAATATGTTATATTAACCTAGAAATTTAGTTTAATTCATTAAAAGTCTAAAATTATATTTATTTGGATATTTATAATATCAATTAATTTAATTTTTCACTATTATGGTAATTAATGCATCATCATTGTGTCATAAATAAATTAAATTATATAATCTCTAAAAATTATAAATAAATTATCATTATGTAGGAAATCGTTTTATCTTTCAAATGAATATTTATAGTCGAATATCCAACATATATAACCCTATGTAAAACTTGTTTTTCTAAAAACTATATGCTTGTGTCATTTTTGTAATCATTTTATCTAAATTAAAATAAAGTGTCCCTATCACCTACAAGTGGCTCCATGGGGTCCCAAAATCGACCCAAAGATGACCATGATCGGCCATGTATCATCCAATAAGGTTAGGACACGTTTTAGGGTAATTTTTATTATTATAATATTATTTTTTAACCCTTATTTACCAGATTTACCCTTTAACTATGGTAAATAAAATATTTACCGCAGTAATTATTCAAAATATCTAAAAATTAAAGTTACCTATTTACACAATTTTAAAATCCTGATTCAAAATATGGAATCCATTTTTCCAAATTCAAAACACATAAGTGGCAGAAACTAATTTAAAATTAATTCTCGTTGTTAAAGCAAAAAAGCGTGTTTTTAAGAGATAATAACTATCAAAAGATTGGCACTTGTTTATGTCTGGTTTAATTGTGAAATTATGTCCAGTTACAAACATTGAATTAAATGGTAAAAATATATTCTAAATATAATTTAAAACCACACAAATTCATAATTTATCAATATTAATTATTTTGATTAAAAAAGTTGTTTTTAATTAAAATTTAGTAATTTTCACTATTCATCAAAATATAAATGTTATCCGAAAAGTTCCAAAATTTCACCCCAAGATAATTTCTATACTCCGAATTCAAAAATGATTTCTATTTTACAAAATTCCAAACATATAAGTTGAATTAATTAATTTTATAATTAATTCTCGCTGGCACAACAAATAGCATGTTTTTAAGAAACAATATATATCAAAAGATTGACAATTGTTTAGGTCCAATTTCAAAGTGAAATTAATTCTAATTAACACCATTGGATAAAATGGTAAAAATATATTCTAATTATACTTTAAAACCACTCAGTAATATAATTTATCACTATAAATTATTTTGATTAAAAAAGTTGTTTTTAAGTATTTTTCACTGTTCATAAAAAATTGGAAGTTGTCAGAAAAATACCAAAAATTCAACTTAGGATAACATCGATATTCCGTATCCAAAAATGAAGTCCATTATGAAATATAATATACCTATAATTCAAAAAAAGTAGGTATTACTATTCATAACGGCTAGTTTGATTGGTTGTAGTGTGTGTTAGAACTCGAAGTTGCGTACAACACACGCAACTATATTATTCAAAGGAAAGCGTATCGTGGAAGCTTGGGATGTTTCATTGTAAATTTTATTTGGCCCCATTTAGTCAAAATGTTTAAAATATTGTATTTTAAAAGGGTTCACTATTAAAATTTGGTAAAAGTACAATACTGAAAATGAATTTGTTCTTACATTATGTCTAGGAAACTCATAATATGGATTCTAAAATTACAAGGATTATATAAATTTTAATATTTAGTTAATACAATTCATAACCTCTTTTGAACGGCTTTTTTGGTATGTCATGGTGCGCTTGAACTCGGTGTTGCGTGTAGTGCAAGTTATTGAATTATTTTGAAGAAATAACACACTATGAAATGTTGGGGTGTTACATTCTCCCCTCCTTCCATAAATTGCGTCCTCGCAATTTGAAATTGTTCTTCGAAAATTAAAGGTTGAAAATAGAAAATATCTTTATGGGAAAACCCACACCGGAAATTGGGTTACTAAAATTTAGTCTTAATATAAGGAAAAGTGAAATGAAAGGGTCACCACCAAATTATGATCTCGATTAGGAAATATTGGTGGCAATTAGAGACATATAATTGGAGGGAAAACGTAAATATTTATAGGTTGTGATTGAGGTCATCAATCACAAACAAGTGTAAAATTGAGGTCCATAATTTCATCAATCTATGATGATTTGAAATACCATCGGTTCAACAAAACATAGGGTATTAGGATAACACATTTTTGGTTTTAGGATTCCTTAAATAAAGTATAAGAATTAATTTCATCATAGAATAAGAGAAGAAGAAAAATATATTCTTGACCCGTAGTGTTCCATCCTTTATCTAAATTCTACCACAAAATCATCTTTCACTGTAAAAAAAATATTCTATTTATCCTATTCGTATAGGGTTCCAAAAAACGAATGTATAATTCATCTACCAGATCTTTTAAAAAAACTACATTATTTAATCTCAGACATCATGTTGGTCAGTGGTATGTGATACACCCTTGTCGCCCTTCGGTTGTGGGTTCAAGTCTCGCGGCCTTGCCGGACGGGACGGGTTGCCACCCGACCTTCGGGTTGTCCTTTTATGGAAATACAAATTAATCCAAACAAGAACTCTCCAAAATAATTCAGTCGAAAATTTATAAGGAAGGTAAACACAATGAAGATCCTTTTTTCTGAGTTATAACATGTGAACACCTTAATCATGTATTCTTTTAAAACACTGCAACATCTTGAATTACCATAAAACCTTATTTATTACATTCATGATCCCTTATTCCTTAAAGAATAATAGATATATTCCTTCAATCTAGAAAACGTTTTTAACCCCAACAATGATGGAATATACAAATCATTAATCAGTTTCAAGGTAGTCAAGATTATCCAATATAATTTATTCAAATCAATCATGTATTATTCCAAAATCACTACCTCGGTATCAGAAATATATTATGGTTTATCATTCTCTCAACCATATATTTTCCAAAAATTTATCCTGCTATTGAGTCACTTTTCTTTGTTCCACACAATCTCAAGTCCTTAATGAAATAGTATTGCAGTACAATCCATATATACTCCATAATTATTATAACAAGTACATTGTTGATACAACACTAAAATGACATAATCAACACAATAACTCTAATCATTCCTCTTCATCTGTGGTAGTATCATAACTTGATTAGTATCCAATAGCATCATTTGCGGCACAGTCTGATGTCTGGGACATAGGTTCGCGTAGGGTCCAAACTCCTTGCAAATGAAGCATTGTGCATTTGAAACCATTTTCTTACCCTTGTAGTCACGTACTTTGTGCCCTTTTCCTCCACAATTATAACAAACTCCCATTCCTTTCAGGAAAGTTCCAGGGTGTTTCTTCCCACAGTTATCACATATGGGAAAATTATTCTTTTCTCTCTTCAATTTATCCATCATTCTCTCTTCCATCCTTTTCTTCTCTTGCATCCCTTCAAAGCCATAGGACTCAGTAATCTCTTTACTTATCTTATCAACACATGATATTATTTCTTCATAAGTTGATAATACATGGGAGACTATTTCTCTTATAAATTCTAGCTTAAGACCATGAAAGATAAGATCCTTCCATCTCTTTGGATCATGTGCATTTCTGTAGTTCTCATTCCTTCTACTGGGCGTAATTTCTAAACAATGGCATACACTAGATTAGTTTATGAATAACAATACCTAATACCAAACTTGTAAAACACATAACATAAATTAAATACTTTATGTATATAATCCATAATCATAAAAATGTCTCCTTTGTGGATGTATGTACTCATAAAGCCTTAATAATGGTTTGTGAAGAAATTGAGAATTATCCTAAGCAAATCCCACAGGAGTGTCGTAACAAAGAGTGCATCAAGGCCCGTTTTCATGCACCAGTTCCCGTTTGAGTCTAGCTCAAAGCGGTGCTTTCGGGTTTTACCCTTAGGTACATCTGTGCTAGAGCCACCTCTACCTGCTCGTATCCAGACATGGATGTATTGCTCGGAAAACTCAAAAATCTCTACAATACCAAAATTCTAGGAATTTCTTCTATATTAATCCTAAAATTCCATCTTAAATCTATGTGCTCTAATCAGAGTTTATCTAAATCTAGCTTCCATGGTTTTTACTAAACTTCTCTGATACCAACTGTAACGCCCCGACCCCAGTTACCTAGAGTCGGTGCCTTATTACATAACATTGGCATGATCACAAGAAATATAAAATCTCGAAAGACCGATTGGTTTAGTAGCCTTGGAAAACCAGATATATTGACAAAGTTTTACATCATAAAAATGAAAACTACAACAATATAGTCTCCATATACCACACTCTTATCCCCTCATACTGTCCCTGCAGGTCATTCATAATTTACTTCTTCATATCCTGGGAAAAATAAAACATAGAAAAGGTGTGAGCACAAATGCCCAGTAAGGATAAAAATATAGAGGAAACATTCATAAATCAGAATAAACATTTAAGGCAATGTATAACTAAAGAAAAATCCTTTTAAACATAAACTTCAACATAATTAGGCAGAAATAAAATGAAATAATTCTATTTACTTATTCACATGGATATTATACTAATTGAATAATCACATTCAATATCAATAACCACTTTCATAATGATGGAACGCATAATGCTGAACTTTAATTTCTTTGGCTAGGCCTCGTGCCAAGGCGTAGGGGCTAACTATAACCGGAAATCAACCCGGAGTGCCTCTAATAACCAGACACCAACCCGGAGTGCCTCTAATAACCGGAAACGAACCCTGAGTGCCTCTAATAACTGGAAACTAACCCAAAGTGCCTCTAATAACTGGACACCAACCCGGAGTTCCTCTAACAACCGGACACCAGCCCGGAGGGCTTACTTTTACCGGTCCCCAACTCAGAACATACTAGTCCAACACATTCATCTTAAGAAGAGGATGAAATATAACATAAAAATTTGTATTAAAACTAGCATGAGAAATGCCAATACTTTAACCCTAAACCATTAATTGTATAAAAATAACACATCCACAGTCAAATATATCACAAAACCATCATCACAATACAAAAGTTTTGTATCATAATAAATCAACTTCAAATAAGCTTAAAATCCATCAAAGGATTTTGACATACATGAAATGAAAACTATTTTAGAGAAATATCTCTTTTCTCAAAATCAGTGAAAAGTCAGACATTTATATAGGATGTAATTTAAAAGAGATTTTTGAATCAAAATGTCCCATACCACATTGAAACTTTTGAAAAGAAATATCATTTCAAAACATTCATGTCCATATAAATAAATCCTTAAAATCATTTTGAAAACATGGACATTAATTAAAAACATTTAGAAAGATAAATCATTAAAACATTTAAAATTATGATCTCGATAAAGTGTAACTTTCAAAAACTCTTAAAATATTCATTTACTTTGAAAATATTCTTATAAGAATATAATTGATGCTTCGATGATTTTATAACGGCGGTAAATAGTCGCACCCGCCGTATAAGTTAAAAAAACAGTCTTACCTTAATCCTGTCGAAAAGGATAAAAAGCACCTTGTTTGGAAAATGACAGAAAGATTCCTTTATAAACCTCTTATAAAAATTCAAACATGGGTATAAATTACTTTAACCCATATTCTTGTAAATGGTTAATTCTTTTTTAAAATACTTTTTGAAGAAACATGGATGTGGATGATAAAGAAATCACAGTAGATTATTACGTATAAACAACCTCGGATAATGGAGAGATTGTGAAATAAACCCTTACCTTGTACTTTTCCTTGGTTGAGGGTAGGATAACCTCCTGCATAATGGTGAAATAATTGTTATTAAATTATAAAAAATCATATATATTAATATGATATCATATATGATCTTTTAACATTTTTTTGTTAATAATATCTTAGTATTATCGTAATTTCGGGTGTTAACTTACTCATTTTATTTTATATGTTTTGTTACGTAGTCCATGTTTGTTATGGATAGGTTGTATCTTATTAATATTCAGAATGATATCAAGTCCTTAAACATTATTTTTAAATCATCAAATGATAATTATACTTGAATGGATACGATAAATAATGAATCTCATCGCATTCGTGGAGACGGTAGTCCGTACGTACGTACGAGTGACAATATCATTAATTTGATATTAAAATAATATATAATTGGAAGGTATATTATATATACAGAATCATTATCATGTTATATTTATTTTTTAATGAATTATACATAATTATTATACCCATCCAAAGAATAATATATTGAATAACAATTACACCACGACGTGGAGACGGTAAGTCGTACGTACGCACGTATGCTGACATGTTATTCAAAGGGTGGATTGAAAACTGAATATGGTTGTACCATAATTATAATAACATCACAGTATATATAATATACTGGGTTTATTATTTATAATGGTAATAACAATGAAATAAGAAGTGGAAGAAGAAAGGAACTTGAAAAGGGGTGGTGAAAACATTACCTCTTTTTCGGGTTCTTCCTTTTGATTTGATCAAAAGGGCTCCATAGGATGGCTTTCTGATCAAAATAAGGCCTCTAGGTTGTATTGAGGGAAGTTGAGAGAGTATTTGGGAAGTGTTTGTCATAACCAAAAGGCTTTTATGTAGTGAAGAAATGAGAAGGATGAGTTCCCTTTTATAAGAGGGGTGATGGGCACCTTTGGAAAAGCTATGAAATATTAATTTATAATAAATTAATATTCGGTTTCTAATGGATAAAAAGTGTATTATTTAATGGTTAATGTGGGGATAGGTCTATAGACATTCAACCAATAGAATTTAGACAGGTTTTGGTCATTATAGTAAGCTTATCTATTAGTTTTAACTCTTAGTTAATTAGTTTGACATCTACCATGTCACTTTGTATTTTTATATTATATGGTTAATAAACATACTATATACATGAAAGAGACCCCCAAGTGCTCCATTAATGATACAAATATCATGATATAAGTCTCTTGGCCGAAACATAAATTTTTAGGATTTTTAATATCAACTAATAATATAATATTTGTTTTAAAAACTCTTTTATGTCAATTTTGACACTATTCAATAGTTGATTTTTGAGAAAATCATAACTGAATGATTACATCGATGTTTTTTAATTAAATCAATACTAATATGTCATATTAACCTAGAAAATTAGTTTAATTCATTAAAAGTCTCAAATTATATTTATTTGGATATTTATAATATCAATTAATTTAATTTTTCACTATTATGGTAATTACTGCATCATCATTGTGTCATAAATAAATTAAATTATCTAATCTCTAAAAATTATAAATAAAAATCATTATGTATGAAATCTTATTATATTTCTAATGAATATTTATAGTCGAAATGCCAACATATATAACCCTATGTGAAAATTGTTTTGCTAAAAACTATATGTTTGTGTCATTTTTGTATTCATTTTAACTTAATTAAAATAAAGTGTTCCTATCACCTACAAGTGGCTCCACGGGGTCCCAAAATCGACCCAAAGATGCCCATGGTCTACCATGTATCAACCAATAAGGTTAGGACACGTTTTAGGGTAATTTATTATTATTATAATATTATTTTTTAACCCTTATTTACGGGATTTACCCTTTAACTATGGTAAATAAAATATTTACCACAGAAATTATTCAAAATGTATAAAAATAAAAGTTTCCTATTTTAACAATTTGAAAATACTGATTCAAAATATGGAATCCATTTTTCCAAAGTCAAAACACAGAAGTGGCAGAAATTAATTTAAAATTAATTCCTGTTGTTAAAACAAAAAACGTGTTTTTAAGTGATAATAACTATCAAAAGATTGGCACCTGTTTATGTCTGGTTTAATTCTGAAATTATGTCCAATTACAAACATTGAATTAAATGGTAAAAATATATTATAAATATAATTTAAAACCACTCAAATTAATAATTTATCAATATTAATTATTTTTATTAAAAAAGTTTTTTTTAATTAAAATTTAGTAATTTTCATTATTCATCAATATATAAATGTTATCCGAAAAGTTCAAAAATTTCACCCCAGGATAATTTCGATATTCAGAATTCAAAAATGATTTCTATTTTACAAAATTCCATACATATAAGTTTCATTAATTAATATTATAATTAATTCCGCTGTCACAACAAATTGCATGTTTTTAAGAAACAATATATATCAAAAGATTGACAATTGTTTAGGTCCAATATCAAAGTGAAATTAATTCTAATGAACACCATTGGATAAAATGGTAAAACTATATTCTAATTATACTTTATAACCACTAAGTAATATAATTTATCACTATAAATTATTTTTATTAAAAAAGTTGTTTTTATGTATTTTTCACTATTCATAAAAAATTGGAAGTTGTCAGAAAAATACCAAAAATTCAACTTAGGATAACTTCGATATTCCGTATCCAAAAATGAATTCCATTATGAAATATAATATACCTATAATTTCAAAAGAGCAGGTATTACTATTCATAACGGCTAGTTTGATTGGTTGTGGTGTGTGTTAGAACTCGAAGTTGCGTACAACACACACAACTATATTATTCAAAGGAAAGCGTATCGTGGAATCTTGGGATGTTTCATTGTAATTTTTTTCCCCATTTAGTCAAAATGTTTACAATATTGTATTTAAAAAGGGTTCACAATTAAAAGTTGGTAAAAGTGCAATACTGAAAATGAATTTGTTCTTACATTATGTCTAAGAAACTCATAATATGGATTCTAAAATTATAAGGATTATATAAAGTTTAAAATTTAGTTAATACTATTCATAACCTCTTTTGAACTGCTTGTTTGGTAAGTCATGGTGCGCTTGAAGTCAGTGTTACGTGTAGTGCAAGTTATTGAATTATTTTGAAGAAATACCACACTATGAAATCTTGGGGTGTTACATTCCCCCCTCCTTCAATAAATTGCGTCGTCGCAATTTGAAATTGTTTTTCGAAAATAAAAGGTTGAAAATAGAAAATATCTTTGTGGGAAAACCCACATCGGAAATTGGGTTACTAAATTTTAGTCTTAATATGAGGAAAAGAGAAATGAAAGGGTCACCACCAAATTATGATCTCGATTAGGAGAACATTGGAGGAAATTAGAGACATATAATTAGAGGAAAAACGTAAATATTTATAGGTAGTGATTGAGGTCATCAATCACAAACAAGTGTAAAATTGAGGTCCTTAAATTCATCAATCTATGATGATTTGAAATACCATCGTTTCAACAAAACATAGGGTATTAGGATAACATATTTTTGGTTTTAGGATTCCTTAAATAAAGTATAAGAATTAATTTCTTCATAGAATAAGAGAAGAATAAAAATATATTCTTGACAAGTAGAGTTCTATCCTTTAACTAAATTCTACCACAAAATCATCTTTCACTGTAAAAAAAATATTCTATTTATCCTATTCGTATAGGGTTCCAGAAAATGAATGTATAATTCATCTACCAGATCGTTAAAAAAACTACATTATTTAATATCGGAAAACATGTGGGTCAGTGGTAGGTGATACACCCTTGTCGCCCATCGGTTGTGGGTTCAAGTCTCACGGCCTTTCCGGACGCGACGGGTTGCCGCCCGACCTCCGGGTTGTCCTTTTATGGCAATCCAAAATAATCCAAACTAAAACAATCCAAAATACATCAGTCCAAAATTTATAAGGAAGGTAAACACAATGAAGATCCCTTTTTCTGCGTTATAACATCTGAACTCCTTAATCATGTATTCTTTTAAAACACCGCAACATCTTGAATTACCATAAAACCTTATTGATTATATTCATGGTCCCTTATTACTTAAAGAATAATTGATATACTCCTTCAATCCAAAAATGATTTAAACCCCAACAATGATGGAATATACAAATCATTAATCAGTTTCAAGGTAGTCAAGAATATCCAATATAATTTATCCAAATCAATCATTTATTATTCCAAAATCACTACCTCGGTATCAGAACTATATTATGGTTTATCATTCTCTCAACCATATATTTTCTAAAAATTTATCCTGTTATTGCGTCACTTTTCTTTGTTCCACACAATCTCAAGTCCTCAATGATATAATATTGCAGTAGAATCCTTATATACTCCATAATTATTATAACAAGTACATTGTTGATACAACACTCAAATGACATAATCAACACAATAACTCTAATCATTCCTCTTCATCTGTGGTAGTATCATAACTTGATTATTATCCAATTGCATCATTTGCGACATAGTCTGATGACTGGGACATAGGTTCGCGTAGTGTCCAAACTCCTTGCAAATTAAGCATTGTGCATTTGAAACCATTTTATTACCCTTGTAGTCACATACTTTGTGCCCTTTTCCTCCACAATTATAACAAACTCCCATTCCTTTCAAGCAAGTTACAGGGTGTTTCTTCCCACAGTTATCACATATGGGAAAATTATTCTTTTCCCTCTTCCCTTTATCCAACTTTCTTTCTTCCATCCTTTTCTTCTCCTGCTTCCCTTCAAAGCCATAGGACTCAGTAAACTCTTTACTTATCTTATCAAAACATGATATTATTTCTTCATAAGTTGATAATACATGGGAGACTATTTCTCTTATAAATTCTAACTTAAGACCATGAAATATATGATCCTTCCTTCTCTTTGGATCATGTGCACTGTTGGAGTTCTCATTCCATCTACTGGGCATCATTTCTAAACAATGGCATACACTAGATTAGTTTATGAATAACAATACCTAATACCAAACTTGTAAAACACATAACATAAATTAAATAATTTATGGATATAATCCATAATCATAAAAATGTCTCCTTTGAGGAAGTATGTACTCATAAACCCTTAATAATTGTTTGTAATGAAAATAATAATTATCCTAAGCATATCCCCAGGAGTGTCGTATCCAAGAGTGAAGCAAGGCCCGTTGTCGTGCACTAGTTCCCGTTCGAGTCTAGCTCAATGCTGTGTTTTCGCGTTTTACCCCTAGGTACATCTGTGCCAGAGCCGCCTCTACCTTCTCGTATCCAGACATGGATGTATTGCTCGAAAAACTCAGAAAATCTCTAAAATACCAAAATTCTAGGAAGTTCTTCTATACTAATCCTCAAAGTCCATAATAAATCTATGTGCTCTAATAAGAGTTTATCTAAATATAGCTTCCAAGGTTTGTACTAAACTTCCTCTGATACCAACTGTAATGCTCTGACCCCAGTTACCTAGAGTCGGTGCATTATTACGTAACATTGGCATGATCACAAGAAAGATCAAATCTCGAAAGACCGATTGGTTTTGTAGCCTTGGAAACACTAGATATATTTATAAAGTTTTACATCATAAAATTGAAAACTACAACAACATAGTCTCCATAGACCACACTCTTATCCCCTCATACTATCCCTGCAGGTCATTCATAATTTACTTCTTCATATCCTGGGAAAAATAAAACATAGAAAAGGGGTGAGCTCAAATGCCCAGTAAGGATAACAATATAGAGGAAACTTTCATAAATAAGAATAAATATTTAAGACAATATATAACTAAATCAAATGCCTTTTAAACTTGAACTTCAACATAATTAGGAATAAATAAAATTAAATAATTCTATTTACTTATTCACATAGATATTCTATTAATCGAATAATCACATGAAATATCAATAACCACTTTCATAATGATGGAACAGATAATGCTGAACTTTAATTTCTTTGTCAAGTCCTTGTGCCAAGGCCTAGGGTCTAACTATAACCGGAACCCAACCCGGAGTGCCTCTAATAACCGGACACCAACCCGGAGTGCCTCTAATAACCGGACACCAACCCAGAGTGCCTCTAATAACCAGACACTAACTTGAAGTGCCTCTAATAACCAGAAAACAACCCGGAGTCCCTCTAATAACCGGACACCAACCCGGAGGGCTTAATTTTACCAGTCCCCAACCCAGAACATACTAGTCCAACACATTCATCTTAAGAAGAGGATGAAATATAACATAATTGTTTTTATTAAAACTAGCATGAGAAATGCCAATACTTTACCCCTAAACCATGAATGGTATAAAAATAACACATCCACAGTCAAATATATCACAAAACCTTCAACATAATACAAAAGTTTTGTATCATAATAAATCAACTTCAAATAAGCTTAAAATTCATCAAAGGATGTTGACATGGATGAAACGAAAACTATTTGAGAGAAATATCTCTTTTCTCGAAATCATTGAAAAGTCACACAATTAAAAAGGACGTAATTTAAAAGAGATTCTTGAATAAAAATGTCCCATACCAATTTGAAAATTTTGAAAAGAAATATCATTTCAAAACATTCATCTCCATATAAATAAATCCTTAAAATCATTATGAAAACATGGACATTAATTAAAAACATTTAGAAAGATAAATCTTTAAAACATTTAAAATTATGATCTTGATAAAGAGTAACTTTCAAAAATTCTTAAAATATTCATTTACTTTGAAAATATTCTTATAAGCTTATAATTGAAGCTTTGACAATTTTATAATGGCGGTAAATAGCCTCACCCGCTGTATAAGTTAAAAAAACATTCTTACCTTAATCTTGTTAAAAAGGTTAAAAGAACCTTGTTTGGAAAAATACAGAAATATTCCTTTAAAAACCTCTCATAAAAAGTCAAAAAAGGGTATAAATTACTTTAACCCATATTTTGTTAATGGTGAAAATGTTTTGAAATAAATTTTGAAGAAACATGGATGTGGATGATAATGAAATCCCAGTAGATTATTACGTATAAACAACCTCAGATAATGGAGAGATTGCGAAATAAACCCTTACCTTGTACTTTCCCTTGGTTGAGGGTAGGTTAACCTCCTGTATAATGGTGAAATAATTGTTACTAAATTATACAAGAGTCATATATATTAATATGATATCATATATGATCTTTTAACATTTCTTTGTTAATAATATCTTAGTATTATCGTCATTTCGGGTGTTAACCTACTCGTTTTATTTTATAAGTTTTGTTATGTAAGCCATGTTTTTTATGGATAGTTTGTATCTTATTCATATCCATAATGATATAAAGTACTTAAACATTATTTTTAAATCATCAAATGATAATTATACTTGAATGGATACGATGGAGAATGAATCTCATCGCGTTCGTGGAGACGGTAGTCCGTACGTACGCACGAGTGACAATATCATTCTTTTGATATTAAAATAATATATAATTGGATGGTATATTATATATAAATAATCATTATCATGTTATATTTATTGTTTACATAAATTTTATATCATTATTATACCCATCCAAATAATAATATATTGAATAACAATTACACCACGACGTGGAGACGGTAAGTCGTACGTACGCACGTATGGTGACATGTTATTCAAAGGGTGGATAGAATACTGAATATTTTTGTACCATAATTATAATAACATCACAATATATATAATATACTGGATTTATTATTTTAGAATGTTAATAACAACGAAAGAAGAAGTGGAAGAAGAAAGGAACTTGAAAAGGGTTGGTGAAAACATTACATCTTCTTCGGGTTCTTCCTTTGGATTTAATCAAAAGGGCTCCTTAGGTTGGCGTTCTGATCAAACTAAGGCCTATATGTTTTATTGAGGTAAGTTGAGAGAGTGTTTGGGCAGATTTTTTCCGAACAAAAAGGCTTTTAAGTTGTGAAGAAATGAGACGGAGGAGTGCCCTTTTATAAGAGGGGTGAGGGGCACTGTTGGAAAGGCTAGAAATATTAATTTATTATAAATTCATATTCGGTTTCTAATGAATCAAAAGTGTATTATTTAAAGGTTAATGTGGGGATAGGTATCAGTCCATTCAACCAATATAATTTAGACAGGTTTGGGTCATTATATTAAACTTATCTTTTAGTTTTAACTCTTAGTTAATTAGTTTTACATTTACCATGTCACTTTGTATTTTTAAATTATATGGTTAATAAACATACTATATTCATCGAAGAGACCCCCAAGTTGTCCATTAATGATACAACTATCAAGATATAAGTCTCTTGGACGAACCATAGATTTTTAGGAATTTAATATCAATTAATAATATAATACTTGTTTTAAAAACCCTTTTATGTCAATTTTGACACTATTCAATAGTTGATTTTTGTTAAACTCATAACATAATGATTACTTCAAAAACTGTTAATTAAATAAATTCTAATATGTTATATTAACCTAGAATATTATTGTAATTCATTAAAAGTCTCAAATTATATTTATTTGGCTATTTATAATATGAATTAATTTAATTTTTCAGTATTATGGTAATTACTGCATCATCATTGTGTCATAAATAAATTAAATTATTTAATGTCTAAAAATTATAAATAAAATATCCTTATGTACGAAATTTTTTTAGCTTTCTAATGAATATTTATAGTCTAAAATCCAACATATATAACCCTATTTAAATGTTTTTTATCTAAAAGCTATATGCTTGTGTCATTTTTGTATTCATTTTAACTTAATTAAAATAAAGTGTCCCTATCACCTGCATGTGGCTCCATGGGGTCCCAAAATCGACCCAAAGATACCCATTGTCGGCCATGTATCAACCAATAAGGTTAGGACACGTTTTAGGATAATTTATTATTATTATAATATTATTTTTTAACCCTTATTTATAGGATTTACCCTTTAAATATGGTAAATAAAATATTTACCGCAGTAATTATTCAAAATGTCTAAAAATAAAAGTAACCTATTTACACAATTTGAAAATACTGATTCCAAATATGGAATCCATTTTTCAAAATTCAAAACACATAAGTGGCAAAAATTAAACTAAAATTAATTCCCGTTGTTAAAACAAAAACCGTGTTTTTAAGAGATAATAACTATCAAAAGATTGGCACTTGTTTATGTCTGGTTTAATTGTGAAATTATGTCCAATTACAAACATTGAATTAAATGGTAAAAATATATTCTAAATATACTTTAAAACCACTCAAATTCATAATTTATCAATATTAATTATTTTGATTAAAAAAGTTGTTTTTAATTAAAATTTAGTAATTTTCACTATTCATCAAAATATAAATATTATCCAAAAAGTTCAAAAATTTCACCCTAGGCTAATTTTGATATTACGAATTCAAAAATTATTTCTATTTTAATAAATTCCAAACATATATGTTGCATTAATTAATTTTATAATTAATTCCCGATGTCACATCAATTATCGTGTTTTTAAGAAACAATATATATCAAAAGATTGGCAATTGTTTAGGTCCAATTTCAAAGTGAAATTAATTATAATGAACACCATTGGATAAAATGGTAAAAATATATTCTAATTATACTTTTAAACCACTCAGTAATGTAATTTATCACTATAAATTATTTTGATTAAAAATGTTGTTTTTAAGTATTTTTCACTATTCATAAAAAATTGGAAGTTGTCAGAAAAATACCAAAAATTCAAGTTAGGAGAACTTCGATATTCCATGTGAAAAAATGAAGTCCATTTTGAAATATAATATACCTATAATTTCAAAAAATTAGGTATTACTATTCATAACGGCTAGTTTGATTGGTTGTGGTGTGTGTTAGAACTCGAAGTTGTGTACAACACACGCTACTATATTATTCAAAGGAAAGCGTATCGTGGAAGCATGGGATGTTTCATTGTAAATTTTGTTTGTCCCCATTTAGTCAAAATGTTTAAAATATTGTATTTAAAATGGGTTCACTATTAAAAGTTGGAAAAGGTGCAATACTAAAAATGAATTTGTTCTTACATTATGTCTAAGAAACTCATAATATGGATTCTAAAATTATAAGGATTATAGAAAGTTTAAAATTTAGTTAATACTATTCATAACCTATTTTGAACGGCTTGTTTGGTAAGTCATGTTGCGCTTGAACTCGGTGTTGCGTGTAGTGAATGTTATTGAATTATTTTGAAAAAATAACACACTATGAAATCTTGGGGTGTTACACCCACCCTCATTTGGTCTGCTTGAAACTCATATCGACTACTAGTGATGACTTCAAATGGCATAATTCACATCAAATTATCCTCCCTCGAATCTCTTATTGTGATGGTGAGTTGAATTTCTGAAATCCTATAAAGTGTTTTAGTTTTCAATTTGATTTTTGTTCCCAAGAATTATGTTAGTATCATGATAGGATTGCATTTTAAGGTTATGTAGGATTTCTTGTTAAGGAGAGGTTCCCATGGTTTATAGTAAGTCGGTTTTGCACACTTTTTAGGCATGTTCTTGATATGGGTATTTAAATGCATGTGATTCATATGTCTAGGGACTGGATATCTTCATTCATACTGGATTGGGATGTCTTGTTACCTCTATGTCAGACCCTGATGCATTGAGTGTGGGATAAGGGAGGAATTCCATAAACCTGACCGCATTGCCCATTAATTATTATCCTTTTGTTCAAAGAGTTTGGAGGAACAAAACAACAGACTACCCTATGTTAATACATTAAGGGAATTTAGTGTTTAAAATACATTTTTCTGTGATGTTTCATTATTTTTTAATCCTCGGTTTAGCCTCTTATTATTATTGTATTAGGATCATTCAGCTGTAATTATTATGGTGTGGGGATTTCCTTTTTCAAAATTCATTCAAATTATCTTTTCCATAACTTAAAAAATTTATTCCTTACCAATGAAAATGATTTCCCCCTATTGCATAGTAATATTTCCACCTTTAAGGTGAGATAATATAATATTTGTTAAAATATTTTTTTTATCAAATCAAATTATTATAGCAATGTCTTTGTTTCCAATTAAATGGTTGTATTTGATTCCCGCGATTATAAAATATGTTTTTTTCCAGATGTGAGAAGTTGGTGAAATCATCCATAATGTGCAATGATTCATTTAATAAACTTTTTTTCATACCATGTAATTTATTCCAATTGGTTTTAGTCAGTATTGAATTATTTAAATATTGAATGTTCAAATAATTTTTCCGAATTTTTTTGGTAGAAAATGTGTTCTAATTAATGAAACTCTTCTTGTGTTTTCAAAATTATCAGTAGTATTGAATAACCATTCCTACATGATTTTTTTGTCAGTTGTAAAGGAGTGGCCTTTTTTGTAATGTTTTATAAGGTTATATGAAATCCATTTATTCGTTCCAACTCATTTTTGGTCAATTTATATTCATGTCTAATTAAATAAATTTTTACTAATTCAGTGTGATGAAAAAAATGAATATGGTCAAGCTTAAATTTTTATTCCTTGATATATTAAAACTCAAAGTTGTTTGAATCCATAAAAATAGTATTTATAGTATTAGATTGGTTGATTTCATATTGAAAATATATCCCCCTTTATGTTCATTTTTAAAACATTATGTTAGTGATTGGTTTTTTATTTTTCTTCGGATCATAGGATGTGTTTTTTTTAAACTATTTTAAGTAAATAAAGGAATTCAGTAGGACTCTTATAAATATGATCATTGTTATTAGTCTTTAAAAATAATAATATTTTGATATTAATGTTTTGAATTTATATATATGCGGGTGAGTGTGTGTGTGTCTCAGATTATGTACATTTTATGGCATGTTTTACATTAAATCTAGAAATGATTTTCTATTTTAGAAAAATTAAATACTGTTTATTGACTTTTAAATTAATCCCTAAGATTGTAAGCAAGGTTATCGACTTAATGTATTCTTCTTTAAAACATGTGGATGTATGAAAATAATATATATATATATATATATATATATATATCAATTCATATGAATGAGTTTTAATTAAGGCCTGTATACTTACATATTTATACACACAAATATAAATGTATACGTATATATTTATATATTAATTTTTTTATGAATGATGGTATTTATGTCTTGTAATGGTGTTATGATTATTTTTAATCAATGTGGGTATTCATGAGTTGGTGATCATGTTTTATTTAAACACTAATTTTTGTGTGAATAAATTCATATACATGTGTCTTTTATGCACATCTATTACAGACATATGTATGCAATTTATCAAGACACATGTACGAAATGGTTTTCAAAGTGTTATGGTTATTTTTCATTGATGATATATATTTAAATATGCATGATCATGTACTCATATTTATATTAATTAATGAATATATCTGTATATTTTATCATGATACGTCATGTTCAATGAGGGTTTACTCATACTAAATCATGTGAAATGAGGGTTTACTCATTCTAAATCATGTGAAATGATGGTTTATTTTTTCTAAATCATTTTCTATTCGGATTTCACTCATGATAAATCATGTGCAATGATGGTTTAATCATGCTAAATCATGTGCAATGAGGGTTTACGCATGCTAATCCATGTGCAATGATCCATGACTCATGCTCTTCCATGTGCAATGATCCTATGACTCATATTTATGTCACATTTCATGTCTCAGGAGTGAACCGATAAACCATTGCATGATTCAAGTTGACATTGATTATTTATTATGAATTATTATATGTCCATTAGTAAAATTAATCTTACTTTAAGTAACATCAATGAGTATTTTACAAATTTTTTATCTCTAAATTGAAATTCTATTCATTAAAGTGTTTATTTCTGAAATTTTGCATGTTTCCCTAAACATGTATTATCAAACTGTATAATATTTGATACCTTTTTTTGGAAGAACTCTATCAGGTTTCTTTTTTGTCCTGAAAACCCCTTACTGAGATTTTGACTCTAACCCTATGTTTTCAAAATATCTTTTCATAGGGCGTAAAGAATCTTAATATTGAGATAGTTTTTGAGGTCTTACTACAGTGTTTTTCCTTTGTAACAATTATTTTTTCATAGTTTTTTTGTTTAGGATTCCCCAAATGTATCCAGACACTCTAAAATTCAATACCTTTGTGATCTCAAGTTGTGTTAATATATAAGTGAATTATTTTTATATAAAAAAATAGACCACATTTTTATGGGTCATTGCAAAGGTGGTTTTGAACACATGCCATGAAATATTCACAAATTCATAACAAGAAGGCTCTTCACCATCCACAACAACCAACCATACTTGCACCATCCCAAGAAAACCTTAACAATCTAAATGCATAACCCAATCCATCCCTACCACAGGAAATGGTTGACAAGGGGTAAACAACCATTTCCCAACACAAGGCTCACACAACATGTTAAAAGAACATTTCCAATTCATTAAAAACATTTAATTACACATATTTCATTAATCATCACTAATCATTACTCTATCTCCACCCCCTTTAAATGTTTCAATTACAAAATTTTCCCTTTCTAATTATCAAGATGCATGTTGCATTCTATATTTGATTCCTCACACACCCAACTCATGTGATCCTATCATGATGCATGTCACCTATATCTCTAGGTCCCTAAAATGATGCATGAATGCACATCCTCATACACTTGAGTCCATAATCCATATATCATAAAACCATCACATCACATAACATGTGAATCACCCAATGGTAAAATATCATCAACTATATCATCACAAAACTAGGAACATCAATTCCCACCCTGGGTGACATAGATTTTCTATCGTACATGGGTTCGATACTCCCAAGCATGATATCTTTACCGTGTACTAACACATCCTAACTTCCCTCTACGATCCCAAATAACATGATTCCATAGAATGAGAAGAAATAAATCCTCTAATACCACTTTGTAACATCCCTGACCTATAATACACTAATCTTGTGCTCCCAGACGGGTGGTTACATGAACTTATGTGCGCCTCCTCATACGCCAAGGGATGCAGACTAGCAAAGGGGGCTCAAAAGGTCATTTGGGGAGTCTATACCCACATTTATCAGAGTAATACACAACAGAAGTTAAAAAATAATGGAATAAAAACCACTAATAAAAGTGTATGAATAAATAATCTTTCCCCAAAATGGGTACAACCATGCCCAATAGTAAATATTCCTTTTCATTCTACAAGTGCCAAAAGTGAACAAAACCCCAAATGAAGATGAACTGCAAAATCCCCAAAACGGTCCTGACACGATGTTTGGGTCCTCTTCCACGTACACACATGCAAACCCAAATCCCAAGAATGATTATTTCCCTTACCCTGACCTACAAACATGAATTCTACTCTAGTACCCAACGGAAACCCGATCATGGTGTGAGTAAAACTCATTAGGACACCACCAATGGGGTATTCAAAACATATTGTATAAAATATTTTTCATGAAAAGTGTAAATGAACAAAAAATTAAAAAGAAAATGTTAAGTCCCTTTTCCATTTTAGGTACATTAAAAACATTTGTTAACTTTACTTATCCTACCATTTCATTCCATTTCCCATTAATTACCATTTCTAACTCTTTTATCATGGGTTCTTCAAACACAAAACGTTACATGGTCTTAATGTACACAATCACATGGATGAGGAAAAAAACTAAATTATTAACCATTCTCACTAGGCCCTACATAATAGTTTCAACCATATCCTCACATTGAAGCCTCTTTCCAGGTGGATTCAATCATTAGGGGAAAAAATACTTTGTCATATCCCCTAACTCATGCATAAGGGGTGGTGTTTAGGTCCTTAGTCCAACTCAACCCATGGGCATAAAACCACATGCCAATATCCCACTAAACCATGATGTGTACACATTATCTATCTATATTAATATCCATAAACCATTCACAGAACATCATAAGCATTTCCCAAGGAAAAAATTACCCATAAGAATAACATGAGAGTTAACACCATACCTTAACCCATTTAAATAATTACCATATTTTCACATCATTTACCCAATTATCCCAATTTCATTTCATTACACATATCTCACTAATCATTCGTTCAGTGTTCAGATCTCATTAGGCTTCATTAATAATGCCTAACTTACTTGGATTCATTACCATTATAATAATTCATTCTATTATAGAATTTAATCATTTCCATATATTAACCCATTTAGCCATTCATCATTCCTATGTGTCATCCCATTTACACAATCCAACCCTATTAACAATTCATATCGCATTACCTTGTTCAACCCATTTCAACCACTACCATATTAACCCAATACCCCCATAGGTTACTATTAAGCCAAGGTGTGTAACATATATTCTACCCAATACAATCAATCGCATATACATGTTTATCAAGGTCTCTACTTAAATACACAAAAATATCACCTGTTTTTCCAAAATATCTTGGCCTGGGAAAGTCAAAACAACCCATGTGTCATGACCCGTCCCCCAGGGTCCGTGCCGTGACTACCCCAAGCCCACATTCCATAGGCTAGCTGCTGGTGACTAGCACGAAAGGCTTAATTCCCTAAAACTGGGAAGGTTTTTCCTTTATATCCTATAAACACACATAGTAGATACGATCACAAGAAAACTGAGTAACCCACAAGTGAGTACAGTAAGTAAAAAAGGACAGAATAGAAGCCCAACTAGAGAGTATATGAAACTGAAAGTACAAGTACAACTGAGGAAAATAGTTAAAATAGACATTAGGTCATTCTATGACATTCCTACCTGAAGGGTAGGTACAGATCGCCTCCTCAGCACTCCACATCCGTTCGTATCCTCCGTGTACTGACACTCCATAAGGTCCACCTCTGGGTACCGTCCAGTCCTGGTACTCTCATCCTCGGTCAGCACTATCCATCGTCTACATCTAACACAACGTGGTCCGGGAATAGCCCGTGTAGGGGTGAGTATAAAGATACTCCATAGGGACCCCAAGACCCTCATGGTCTCACAAAATCCAACAAGGATATACCAAAAAGTATGAAATCAACAGATAACCCAACTTAGGTATATGCCCAAACATATACCTATGTTATGAAATAATCTATCTTAATAATGAGGAAAACACAAAAGTTACTAACTCAGCTCAAATATGATTTTTATTCACATTATCGAAACCAAAAATATTGGAGAACTACTCCTCTGTCATGTACAGGGGGCATGCCGTGACACCAATGTGCTTCCCTCTAACATTAGACTGCTGAGGTACTCCTCCAGTCGAGTAGCATGGGTGTGCTACGTCACCAAGGTGCTCCCCACCATGGGTCTGCTGCCATAACCAGGTGGTCCCCCTCATAGCCTACAGAGGTAATCCTCCTATCGAGTACAGCGGGTCTGCCACCACAACTAGGTGCTCCCCACTGGGCTAGTTGAGTCACTCCAAGTCAAATCGGTCAGCAATTGTTAAGTCTCAGCTAGCTACTAGGTCTATGCACACTGCTCACTCGTCACTAGAAGGATCCGCTCCACAAGCTACTTGAAAAAACTCCAACTGTTATGAACTCCCACAAAGAAGTATCTCAATGGTCTTCCATGTCATAGGGGTCTCAATGCAATAGACGACGCGTCAATCGGATGTCCGGTCTATGAGTTATTAGCTTTTTAGTCCCGGGGGGCCCAGTTGGATTCATGCACGATCAAACCTGAGAGTTTCTCATCTATACACAAAAACACAATGGGGTATACTCAAAGTTACCATCATGCTCCAATATTACCAGTGTCGTGGACGGTTCGTCCAATGGACATATGGTGCCAATGATATGTCTAAAAGAATGTAAACAGTCGTAGTGGGCCCAGATCCGGTCTGACCTGGTCGGACCGACCCGAGCTGACCCAGTCCTGGCCGACCCAGTTTCAGTTGACCCGACATGATCCGTTGGGTCTCACCTGACCCGTTATGTGGGCATGCCCATTAAGTTCGCCCCGGCCCGCAAGGCCAAGCCCAGCAGGCCACGAGATTGTGGACCGGTCACGAGGGCATGGACCGGCTGAGGGTCGGCACGAGGTCTATTCGACCTGGAGGGCGCCAGATGGGTGGATTTTCCCTGAGCACACCGCGAGGGCACGAATTAGACCGGAAGGTGCTGAAAGGTGCCGGATCGGGGAAGCTTGGGCTAGGGCTAGGGTGGCGCAACCGAGGCTGGGAGGCCGTCTTGATCGGGGCGCCGCTGGGCACGCAGATGGAGGAGCCTCGTGGCACGATGGGCGCACGGAGGCTGGTGGGCCGGGTTGGAACGCATCGGCACAGGGCACATGGGGGTGCGCAGACGGTAGGGATGTGGGGCGCGAAGTGGCCGTCTCGGCTAGGGCACGAGAGTGTGCATCGAGGGGCACAAGAGGCATGGAAGGAGCGGCAGCCGGTAGCCGGGTTGTGGTTCATCCATAGAGCGGCTCAGCTGGGGTGCGGCGTGGCTCGGCCGGTGGGAAGCTCGGCTGGGTGGCTCGGAAGCCGGAGTGTGGCGTGGTTCGGCTCAGGGTTCTAGAGTGGCACGGGGGCGGCACAGGTTGCCTTTGTCGCCTTCGTCGCCTCATCACCATGACAAAGAACATCACAAAGAAGATCAACGGAGGGGTTGGACAACACTGTTTTTTTCCACACCCTTCGGTGTTTATGGTGATAACAATTGGCTCACAAGAATTAAGCAAAGAATGAAGAAGGAAGATATCTTAAAAACCTCAATTCCCATAATCCCTCATTAACAAAAATATTCCCAACATGCATAGAGAAATATCGGAGGATCAAATTGATAATAAGTTGGTCCACGTTCATTGTTTTAGAAGAAAAGTGATAAGAAAATAATATCATACTTATATAAAATTAAACCCCTACCTTGTTCGTTGTTCACCGACTGAGTCGCAAGGAAGAAGACTGATTGTTGGGAAAAGACAGACGTCAAAGTCATCGACATTTTCCTCAATCATAGGTTTGTTCGACGGCTAATCGTAGTCGAAGACATCCTATGTCAAAGGAAGTCCCGCAGAATAAGGTCGAAGTTGAGTTCATTCTTCGTTGGGAGTGCGTTCTTCATCAGGAGAACGCGTTCTTCGTTGGAGACCATAATCATCTAAGTGTAGGGTGTCACATCACTTTACAGGAACTGCGTCACTTGGTGAAGCCATCCCAAATCCCCCTCCCAAGCTACATATATATAGGAGAGGGGGGAGTTAGGTAATGATCTTTGGAATTTTTGACGATTCATTTATTAGGAACCTTCCTAAATTCCAACGACGTTGTTACTTAATTTACAATGGGGAAAGCCAATTAATTTAAGCTGGCACAGTGATGCGGTACACTGGAATGATTATGGTATGAGCGTTGGAACAATTAAGGTGGAGGAGGTCAAGATGGTCTCCCTCATTAATTGTGGGAGTTGAGTTTTTCTCCCAATTAAAGGGGGTTTCAAGGATGTTTAATCCCGGGTGGTCCCCACCACCATAACATCTCATGGGAGGTTATGTTTTAGGTGGTCCCCAACACTTTAACCTCACATGACAGGTTAATGTATGGTGTTCCACACTTCTCAACTTCCACATGTAGGATAAAATTCAAGTGGTCCCACCTCCACCATATTCACATGGTTGCTTCAAATAAAAATAAAACATTTCCACAATTTTTATTTTATTTTATTCCTTCACGAAAAATCCAAAAACTAACTTTCACCCTCGACCAACTGCCTTCGAGGTAAATGTATCCTTATGTGAAAAAATAGTGCATCGAGTTCAATAGTGCCCTAATATTTCAATTCTGATCACTGGTTCAAAAGCTATAAAAATCCGCTTGTGCGTTTACTAAACGTACACAAAAAAAAGTTTAGAAAATTATTATCATTCACCCTTGAACTACGTCTGTCTAGGATAGGATCTACCTAGGTGAAACATGCCACAAAAAACACAATGGTACTCTCTTATTTTCAATCCGAGTTACCGTTTATAGGTTATAAATTTTAAAATAAAATAATTTTCACTTAATTATTTTATTTGTGGCCAAAAACATAATTTCTCTAGCGGCCCGTGCAGGCCAAAGTTATTATCTGCATAAAGAAAGAATACCCTCATGAGTTCAGCAGTGGTCTCTAATTTTTAATCTGAGTCACCATTTATGATTTATAAGCATTTGAAAAATAATATATTTTATTTAATTATTTTATTTATGATTATGCCATTTTTTGGTTCTCTCACTGGAGGCCCGCACCGACTAATATTAGGTCGCGCCTAGGGTAAACCCACCCTCCTGAGCGCAACCGTGCCCTCGGATTTTTGATCTGGGTAAATATTTATGAGTTATTCAACTTTTTGAGGAAAACTGTTTATGCGCGTTAGCCTATGCTTGACAAAGCATTGATGAAACATTCCGGGCACTCCAGGCCTTGGAGTTGCGTGCCCTTAGATTTCACGGGCTCGTCAAATTCCCATATATTTTAAAAAAAATAACATGGAAATTCTGGGTCTTTACATTCTCCCCACCTCAGGGATATACATCCCCATAATCCACAGCTCATATCTAAGGGAACAAGTGGGGGTACGGAGCACGCATTTGAGCCTCCCGCTCCCATTTGCTCTCCTGGAGGTTTCTGTGCTTCCAGAAAACACACACCAGAGGTATCGACCATCCATGAAGGATCTACTCTAATCGATCCGGAATCTCTACTGCAACCTCCAAAAAAGTCACCCCATCATCGACTTCCAGCTCTCCATGGTCGACGATGTGAGAAGTGTCATGCATGTATCTCCTCAGCTGGGAGACGTGGAAGACGTCATGAACCCAGTGCAACTAAGCTGGAAGAGCTAAGCAGTATGCCACCTCGACAACTATGCTGAGGACATGTAAAAATCTGATGAACACTGGAGTTAATTTTCTGCCTTAGAAAAATATTCGAAACCACATCGAGGAGAGACTCGTAGAAGACATGGTCGCCATCCTCGAACTCCATAGGTCTCTATTTCCTATCTCCATACGACTAGTGCCTACTCTGTGTAGTCTTCATCTTCTCCTGGATGATCTTCACCTTCTCTGTGGTAGATCATACCATCTCTAGTCCCAAGAGTGTTGACTCCCTTGGGTTAGTCCAGCACAAGGGTGATCTTCATGGTCACCTGTACAACGCTTTGAAAGGTGCAATCCTAACGGTGGAGTGATATATGTTGTTGTATTAAAACTCCACCAAAGGTAATTGATCCTCCCAGCTGCGACCGTAGTTGAGGACAAAAGCATGCATCATTTCCATGAGGGTCGGAATGGTCCACTCGGTAAAACAGGTAAAACAGCCACTAGGTCATCCTCTGAGGTTCATACCATATGGGTAGGTATAGATCGCCTCCTAAGAACTCCATGTCCATCCATCTCCTCTGTGTACCGACCCACCGTAAGGTCCACCTCAGAGTACCATCTAGTCCTAGTACTCTCAGCCTCAGTCAGAGCTATCTGTCGTCTACAGACTACACATCGAGGTGCGAGCATAGACCTTACAGGGGTGAGTATAACGATACTCAGTAGAGACCTCAAGATCCTCAATGTATCATAAAATCCAACAAGGATAAACCACAAATTATGAAATCATAAGATAACCCCACATAGATATATGCCCATACAAATACCTAAGTTATCAAGTAATCCATCTCAATCATGAGGAAAACACAAAAATTACTGACTAAGCTCAACCAGGATTTTTATTCAGATTATCGAAACCACAGTTACTTGATAACCCCTTCTCTATCAAGTACTGTGGGCCTTCCATGACACCATGGTGCTTCCCACCAACATTGGACTATTTTGGTACTACTCCTGTCGAGTACCGTGGGTCTGCTGCGTCACCAAGGCACTCCCCACAGTGGGTCTTCCGCCACAACCAGGCACTCCCCCTAATATCCTACAGAGGTACTTCCCCTGTTGAGTACCGCAGGACTGCCACAACAACCAGGTGCTCCTATTTCGTGGGTCTGCCATCACAACCATGCGCTCCCCACTGGGGTTGTTGAGTCACTCTATGTAAAATTGGTCAGCAGTCGTCATGTGTCAACCAACTACTAGGTCTCCGCACTCTACTAGCTCATCACCTGAATAATCCTATACACGAGCTACAGGTCAAAAATCCAACTGTCACAAAGTCCCTGGAAGAAGTTTCTCAAATTCAGCCACATCATAGGGGTCACAATTCAAAAGACGACGCATCAATCAGATGCCCGGTCTGGGAATTATTAGCCTCTTAGTCCTGAGGGCCCTATTGGATTCGTGCACGATCCAACCTGACTGTATCTCAACTATACCACAAACTCTAGTGGTGTATGCTAAAAGGGACAGTCATTCTCCAAGATTACCAGTGCCACTGACTGTTAATCAAACTGACTTCCAGTGTCAAAGTTATGGCCAAAAGAAAGTAAAGGGTCATAGTGGGCCCAGATCCGGTCGGACCCGGCCCGACCTAGTCTAGGTCGCCCAACCTGACCTGTTCGGTCTTAACCGGCCTATTAGGTGGTCCCACTAGTTAGGTTTGGCCCAGACCGCTGGGTCCCGCCCAGCTGGCCGTGATGAGGTGCACCGTCCGCCGTTCAACTTGAGGGCGGTTCGGCTCAGATGGCGCTGCATGGGCGGCTCGTCCCGGAGGGCTCCACGAGGGTGCGTCTCAGCCCTGAGGATGCCACGAGGGGCCGACTTAGGGTGGCGTGGCCCGGGGCTAGGGCGGCGTGGCCGGGGCTGGGAGGCCGACATGACTGGGGCGCCGCAGGGTGCACGAACGAGGAGGCCACGGGGCGCGCAGCGAATGGCAAGCCGGTTTGGCCAGCGGCTGTGCGGGGTGTGCGTGGTACGTAAAGGTGCGCGGACTGCGGAGCCGCGGGGCACGCGGAGGCCAGATCGTCTATGGCTCAAGAGGGTACCACGAGAGGCATAGGAGGTTTATGAGGCACATCGGCCAGGAGCCGGGGTGCGGTGCGACAAGAGCACGGCTCAGCTGGTTCAGCTGGAGGGCGGTGCGACCGGCGTGCAGTGCTGCCGGAGTGGCCCGGAAGATGGAGGGTGGCGCAGTTTGGCCCAGGGCGCTGGAGGGGCGTAGGGGAAGCACAGGTTTCCTTTGTCGCCTTATCGACTTGCCAATGAACATCACAATGAAGATCAGTGGAGGGGTCGGACCACAATAATTTGGTCAACACCCTTCCACATTTAGGGTGATGGAAATTGGCTCACAGGAATGAATCAAATAATGAGCACAAAATATATATTAAAAACATCAATTCTCATTATCCCTAATTAACAAAAATATTCCCAACCCGCATGGAAAAATATTTGCAGATAAACTTGAAAATAATTTGGTTTGCGTTCTTTGTTTTAGAAGAAAATATACAAGAGAATAATTCCATACTTAAATATAATTGAATCCCTAACTGGTTAATTGTTCACCAAAGGAGTCCTGAGAAGAAGACAGGTTGTTGGGAAAAGGCGAACATCAGTGTCATTGGTGTTTTCCTCGATCATAGGTTTGTGAACCGGCTCTTCATAGTCAATGATGTCCTACATCGGAGGAAGTCCCGAGGTAGAAGGTAGAAGTCGAGGTCGTTCTTTTTTGGGAGAGCATTTTGTGTTGGGAGAACACGTTCTTCGTTGGAGAGCGTAATCCTCCAAGTGTTGGGCGTCACATCACTTTATCACCACTTCATTGTTTGGTGAAGCCGTCCCAAATCCTCCTCCCAAACTCCATATATATAGGAGAGGGGGAGTAAGGTAACGATTGTTGGAATTTATGATGGTTCATTTTTTAGGAACCTTCCTAAATTCCAACGACACTATTACTTAATTTAAAATTGGGCAATCCAATTAATTTACACTGGCGCAACGATATGGTGCATTGCAAATATTTTGGTTTGTGCATTAGAACAATAAAAGGTGGAAGTGGTCAAGAGTCTCTCACTCATTAATTTTGGGATTTGAGGGATTCTCCCAATAAAATGGGGGTTTCAAGGGGGTTTAATCCTGGGTGGTGCCCACCACCATAACCTCTCATGGGAGGTTATGGTTCTAGTGGTCCCCACCACCTTAAACTCACATGGGAGGTTAAGGTATGGTGGTCCCAACTTCTAAAATTCCACATGTAGGATAAAACTCCCATTTTCCCACCTCCACAACATTCACAAGGGTGCTTCAAATAAAAATAAAATGTTTGCACAATTTTATTTTTATTTTATTCCTTCACGAAATACCCAACAGCTAACTTTCACCCTTGACCAACTACCATCGAGGTAAAAGTTTCCTTAAGAAAAAACTAGCGCTATGAGTTCGACGATGCCCTCAGATTTAAATTGCGAACACCGGTTCAAATGTTATAAATCACCGCTCGTGCGTTTACTGAACGTAGTTGTAAAAAAGATCTGATAATTATTATCATTCTCCCTCGACCAGTGCTGGTAAAGGTTAGGCTCTGCCTAGGTGAAACATGCCCCGAAGAACCCAATGGTACTGTCGGATTTTCAATCCGAGTTACCATCTATATGTTATAAATTTTACAATAAAAAAAATTTCACCTAATTAATTTTTTTGCGTCTAAAAAACTAACATTTTCTAGTGGCCCTCGCCAGCCAAAGTTATTATCATATTAAAGAAATCATACCCTAAAAGTTTAGATATGGTCTCATATTTTTAATCTAAGTTACCATTTGTGAGTAATTATTATTTGAAAAATAAAATAATTTATTTAATTATTTTATATACGATTATGCCATTTTTTGGTTCTCTCATAGGAGTCCTACACTGAATAATATTAAGTCGTACCTAGGGTAAACCCACCATCCTAAGTGAAACAGTGCCATCATATTTCTGATCTAAGTAACCGTATAAGTGTAATTACACTTTTTCTACAAAACTTCTTACGCGTGTTAACTTAATCTTAACAAAACTTCGATGGATCATTCTAGGCACTCCGGGCCTCGGAATCGAGTGCTGTCAAATTTCACGGACTCGTAAAATTACCATATAGTTAAAAACTTTACATGGATATTTAAGATCCTTACACCATGGGTGGATCAATATTTTCCTCACCACCTTAGATGGATCCCATGGGGATTGTGAAGGTTTTAATTTTCCATATTAATAACCATTATTCCTAAACATTCTAGGGGTGGTCAAAAAATACCAATTAACACCCAAGAACAAAATCACATATGCACAAACCCACAAATAAAATGTGAGAAATAACTTGTAGACCACCTTCATCAATTCCATTTGTGAATGCACTCTTAATAGACCCCTTAGATTCCCCTTAAACCAACCCTTGATGATTCTACCAAGATCTCACCCAAAGAGCGTGGTTTTAAAGCATCAAAAAGAGAGGAGTGGATGATAAAAAACCTAAACTCAAAAGAGAAGCAAGGATGTGATTTTCCTGAACTGTAGCATAGATCTATAACCGACTACAAAAAAAAAATCATTTTAAATGAGGGAGATCGATATCATGGAGCACATGAGAGATTTGTTTCATTCCTATAGTGAAGAGGGGATAATTTAGTGGAAATCATGAGTTTGGTTTTAAAATATCAGAGGCGAATTTTTTTAAATTTTCCAAACATCACTGGACCACATAGTTTGGCCGCTCAGTTTCACTGCACGGTAGTCTAAACAATGTGAAAACCATTTGCTTTCCACTATCCAAGGGAATATAGGCCGCATATTTTCCCTGGATAAGATTCACAATTTGTAAACAATGTCCATGCCATTCGCGTGCCTCTACCATAAGGGTGCAGGGTTTTCCCCGGAAGGACACATAGTTTTCCAGGCCATGAATAGATCGTTCACCGAACACTTTTTGGCATGGTTTCCCTTTCTCTTGTGTGTCGATCTTATGGAACACCTACAAGGATCCTTAAACTTCTAAAAAACATTATTTTAACCAAATCAATGGATTAAATCCAAAACATAATCAATAAAATACCTTTCCAAGATTCAGCATCTTAACACGGTAGTGGGATAGTGGCCAACAGGTTCGGTCTAACCGTGTGCCACCTGTTGTGTGTCCAAAAAGTGGTACATTATTTCATGGGTAAACCACATAGTTTTAGATAACCATGTTCATTCCATTAATGTCCCCCTGATATTAATATTTTCTCCAAATTAACTTGAATCAATCCAATGTATAGACCATCCAATGTAAAATCAAAGGAGGAGTATAAGAACACCTGAAAATGATCACAATGAATATCCAAAAAGGTAAGGTAATAAAAAATTATTTTAGGCATAACGTTTGATTATTTTTAAATTATTATATAAAATATTTATTGTTTTGTCAAAAAAATTTAAATGTTATAATATATTTTAGAATCCAGTAAGTATTAATTAGAATGTGGAAATGAAATATTGTAAAACTTCAAGGTTCATTGATATAACTATTCATAACTAAAATCAAGTAAATATTTATTTATGTTATTTTGAAAAAAAATATTATTTTGAATTTAAGATTATATAATATTAATTTATTTTTACATATTACAATGAAATATAACAAAAATATAATTGCATATCCATGATTTGGTTACTTAGACAAAATATTTTCCTTAATCTGTAACAAATATGATGATAATTGGGTTGATGTAGTCCAGGGAGAAGATGTTGTGTGAATTTTTAAATATTTAGTACAAATAGAAAATTAATTAATGTATTTAATTAACATTTTATTAATGTTTACATATAAGTATTTAGAGTGTCCTAATAACAAGGGATAAAAGAATTCAATTTCTGATAACCATTTACATCTAATTTTCATACATGAGAAACCTGATAGGGTTTTATCTGATCTTCTTATAGAATAAAAAATAAATAATGAAACATCATCAACAAGTATTTGTGTATCCATGTTATATGTTTCATAGAAAGTAATGTATGAGATTTAAAAAGGAATGGATCTTATAACTCATGAGATAACCATTTGATTCGAATATTTATATTCCATGATTTAGTAATATATGTTATTCCAATTATATTATTTGATGGAATATCTATATACATTATCTACTCCTAGTAGTTCAAATGTTTACATTTATTTAATTTTTTGTGATGATGATGATGTGAATGATGATAATAAATATGGTTGTATTTAATAAATACTTATATTTTATTGTATTTGGTTATAAGTTATTCAATGATTTGTTTTTATCATAAGTCAACGTATTATATATCATATCAATTGCAATTAGTTGTTCTATATGACTTTGATATATCATGTGGAAACATAAATAATAATATATGATCTATGTGACAACCTATGATAAAAATGGAAAATAAAAATTAAACTATATCATTTATATTTTATTCTACATTTTATATCAATAAGAAACTCCTATGATAAAACAAATTTGAGGATAAATGATTAAATACTATAATGGATTCATGTAATGGATTATGAATTACAAATCCATTTTATAATTTACGATTTAATTCAGGAACACCTAGGATTATACTAAGGGATACATAAGGGATCCTGACCATTTAGATAGAGTCTTTAATGTGTTACCATGAATTATTTGGCTCCCCAAAAGTTAGTCCTCCTTAATACAACCCATAATTTATATACATATGTATTACATATTTTTTATGTTCATTCATTACATTATACAAGAAAACCTATGTATTGTAATAGTATAATACCTTTCAAATAATCGAAACAAAAAATGGGTTCATAAGAGTACGACATCATCACCCACTTAGTTAATCGTAACACATAAACTTTAATAACGTATCACACATAATACATATCATCATAACCTAGGAAACAATAAACCTAAAAAATTGTGTGCTCAGTTGCTCAGAAAGGGTTCATAAGAAAAATATATTAACAAAAAGAGACCAGAAGGTTATAATAACAATAATATAATATATGAAAATAGTAACTTGAATATCATTGATCTGAATATTTAGGCATGGAATAAATAATTTCAGTTATTAAGACATAAATCATTAGAAAATCAAAGAACAAATGCAACGATAGAACATAATTTATATAAGACACGGTCTTTTGGAATACACATAATTATAGGAAATCATTTCCATAGAAATCAAGGTTCATTTACAAGTATATCGAAATGGAATTGGTTATTGAAAAAACCATCATAGTAGAAAAAGTTCACTATCAAAAAATATCATTGTGCAAAAAGTCACTAACTGAGCTTGGCTCAATACCCAATCCATTCTTATTTATCCCTTAATATTTTAAACATTACCGAATGCATTAGAGATAGATATCAGACCCATACTTCATTTATTTAATATATACAAAAGTGAGGAACATGATCATACAAATTCGTCATATTATAGCCCATAAAAATTCAACATATTAGAAACCATGATAATAAATGGGATTCATAAAACATTTCATTATATCAGAACATATAGAAAAGAAAATAGCTTCATAAAAATACTTTCATCATTAAAATAAAACATCTTAATAATTAATAAACAAGTTATTATTGGATATCATCCCATGTAAATATTATATACCATCGATGGATTTCATCTTATATGGAATGATATTTTTAATGAAAACTTTTGTAGAAAATTTATTAGTGAGAATAAACATTATTTAAATAATTTATTTTAAAATTAAAAGTTTATAATAATATTTGAAAACAAGTTGAACTATATATAATCTATTATACATATAAAGGATTCATTAAAACATTGTGTGGTCTAGAAAATGGTAAATTTTACTCCAAGAATATATATTAAAACACCGATAAAGGTATTTGTTATGAAAAGTACATGAAAAATAATTTTAATTTCTTTTTATAAATGTCAAATTTTGGTTAAAATTTTATTATATTTTTTTTTGAAAATTTAAATAAATTTTTTTAAAATATTTTTATAAAACATTAATATAGAAGAGGAAGAGATTTTCAATCCAAGAGAGAAATAATATTAGTTTTCTTTAAGAAATTATTTTTGATTATATATTACCTAAATAGAGGATATTGAATAGACAATATGTACGTTCATGGAATTACCATAAGAGATGAAATATCGAGAATTTATATAGTACATGACAAAAATATTCCTTAGAAAAACCATAATCATAATCAATCCTGATTAGCAATGTGATTATAACCTAAATCCTATACAGATTCATAAACTTTAGAATCATAATACCCATTAAAAAACAACATTAAATGAAAAATTAAATAATTAAAAATATGTATATATAGGATATAAAATGTCAAAGCGGATATATATACACCACTCTAAAGTTGATTATAGCATAACATGATATAATTTTTAAATAAGGGGAATTGAGACAATATTCCAGTTGCTAAAGTCCTGACATAAACTGTACACATATGAATCACCAGTATAATAAATAAAATTATATTATAAATATATTAAAAAATTATACACAAATTTATCAAACCATATATGATATAAATATGAATTTTTATTAACTTTTTATGAATAATCCTCTGATAAAATCCCATATCAGATAATAAATGCTAATTTTTTATATATCTCTTCATTCAGTGTTTTTGAGTCATTTTCATAGATCATGGTTTAATGATATCCATAATGTTTGAAATTATATTAATATTGTATATATAAATTATATTTGTAATTATATTATTACATTAGTTTTATATACAGAAAATGAGTTATATTATTAATGGAGATGATAATTCCTTCATACAGATGAATGTTATTTCCATTTTCGTGTGGATTTGAAATAAAGGAAGGTAAATAATATAACAACAATGAAAATTAATTATTATTTAGTGAAATCTAATTATTATTTAATATATATCACGTATTTTTACTGAATTTTTCATTATTACCATCAATGTGAAGTGTTCTGAAAAATTAATCACATCGCTTCATGATGCCTTTTTTCACCACACACACTACCGATTATATCGTAACCCATCAGAAATGAAGGTTAGAAGGAATATTTGATATCAGTATTCCATATGAATAATAACCTATTATAAATCATGTATAATGATTAAATAAATAATTTCAACCATGTTTGAGTAATCGGTAATGAAAATGAATAACATTGGTCCGTGAGGTTGTAGTCTATTGTACGTACATTCGACAATTTTGTTTCAAATTTGGGAGTGAATGATAGGCCACATGGAATTAAATTTTACTAAAAAATATAGGTATATTTTAGAAATAGATTTTATTATATCTTAGTTTTTTGATATTATATTATGGTGGTTGTATAAGAAATAGTATAAAACCCTCGATTATGGATGTTACATTTTCTTCAAACGACTTATTTTTATTTACACCAAAAGAATTTCTAGGATGTATTCATGATCAATTTGTTTTCTTATTTTGGGGAGTGAATAAATAAAGTGATTTTGATAGTTATTTTCCATACCAATATGTAATGGATGTGTTTGGAGGAGATGATATGTGGTGGCCTTCTATTTGTGGGCGGAGGAAACACATTGAATATTTGAAAAGAATAAAGTGTACACACCTGCTTCAAAAGCCACAAGAATTTAAAATGGTTAATTATGAAAAAATAATATAAGCTATATGGTTTAACTAAGAATAGAAAATAGTTCTTTCAAAATTTTCTTTAGAATTTTATCCATTATCATTTCAGTTTAACCAATAGAAACCCCTTTTTAACATCAACATGGGTAATTAATTACTACTATTATCGCTTTTTATTATAGTAAATAATTAAGTTAATCATATTATATGATATAAATTATTGTGATTAAAAATATGTTATACATTTTTCGAAATTCCCTTAACATATATTGAATAATTTTATATAAATGTTATTTATCCAATGGGAAGAAAAATTGGGTTTTCAAAAAGATTAATATTTCTAATGTTTTAAAAATATTACGTCAACATTGAATATAAAATTGACTAAAATAACCCAAATTTTATTTATTAATATATAATTAAATTTATTAATTTTCAATACCATGTTAAAATAAAATTTAACTAGTAAATGTATTGAATGAAAAAGAAATTTCATTTTAAAACCCACTATTTTTCAAGAATAGATAAAAAATATAATCTTAGAGAACTAAAATTAAAATCACTACATTTTTTATGAAATGATGAATTAAAAATTAAACATTATATTTTGAAATAAATATTAAAAAAATAAAAAAATCATTTTTCAAAGATGTGCAGACAATGTGGCAAAACTATTATTTAGAAAAATAATTTTTTACATAAAATGGGATTCATTATTTTCTCGTACATAGAAAAAAGATAAAATTAAGGATAAACACATGAATTAAAAATTAATTCTAAATTACAGTAAATAAATTACCAAATTTTATTTATTTAATTTAATTATATAATCCATGTTTTTGCGTATCAATATTAGTTTTTGGAAAATGTTTCGCATTATCTTTAAAAGGTTTCTATTTTCTTCTCTAACAAATTTGTAACCATGGAATTAATTTTATATACATGTGTAAAACATATATATTCATAATATATATAATAACATTCATTAATCCCATTTTTACATATAAATGATAATGAAAATATAATTTTTTTTTTGTTTCGATAAAACTTGGTGTTGTGTGTAACATAATATATCAATGAAATAAAATTTATTGTAAACATAATATTTCATAAAAACCTTGAGTGTCACATTATACCCTTATTGAATTGAATTTCACCACTTATGTTATTTTTCTTTGGTGCAAATAACTTATGATACTTCTTCCTCATTTCGACCTCAAGTACCCATGTAGTTTATTCAAATTGGTGGTTTCTAAAAATAATTTTAACAAGCTATACTGTCTTGTTTTGTATAACTTTTTTATACGATCTAAAATCTCAAACTATTTTTACTAAAATGGAAAATATTTCTCTTGTGTTATACCATATGAGTTTAGTAAATTATAATGGTAAGTTTTGTACTTCGTCAGGTGAGATTCATGAAACACATTGTAGACATATGAGAGGTTTGGTTTAAGGGAGAAACAATATGATACCATCATGTTGCAATAAATATAATTATAGGGATCAATACACAACAGGGTTAATATCTCATCATTCTTAAATACCATTAAATTATTCAATGAAGAAATTCAAAGAAAGACATTGAAAACAAATTCAAATTCCAGATTAGATATGGGATTATCAGAATAACCATTTATCGAATTTTTTTATAACTTATATGTTATTGATTGGATTTATCCCTGTATTAAAGTTACTCATCTATATAATGTTATAATAGATTTCTTTCTTCAAATTTATTATATTATGTTGGGATTATACACTTATTTTTATATAAGTATTCATATAGAACTATCTAAATACTCATGTGAAATATATTTTTGTATGAAAAATCCACTAGATGATGGTCTTGAACAGAAAAACCATTGAACAAAAAATAACAATAAATCATACATTACAATAGGATTTTAATTATTTTCATATAATATCCTTATTTGTTAAGATTATATGTAACATCGAAACTAAACTATATATAAGTATCACACTGAAGAATTTAGTAAAACATTTAGGAAATACTCAGATCCTTATAAAGAAAAACTCAATGAGTTACTCCAATGTTACTATACCACATTCTTGACGAATAAACTATAAAGATAAAGCTAAGAAAAATATTTTTAATATAGATGGTGTTTTCTTAAATTTTAAGGTGATCAACAAAAAAACATTTAACATTGTTCCTTTAATATTTTTTAGGGAGTTTGAAAAAAAACAATGATAATGGTAACCCATTTCCATGATAATATGGGTAATGAATGTAACATCCCACTAGACATTAGTCTCTCATACATAACCTACATACATTCCAATTTATGAGATACAAACATTGTGATATTTCACTTAACGCTAGCCAACCCCAAATAGTATTTAAAATATTAACAAAATTTTATGCTTATAGAATGAATAGGAAAATAATTACTAAAATTCTCCCCTAACAACTCCCTATTCAATATTGGTATTGGTGGAACACATAGATGGTTCGTGAATATTATCAATCCATCATAATCAAGGTTATACTAAATAATATTTCTCACCATATTCTACCACTCTATATCATCATTTCATACCTCTTTAATCGTCCCATTGATATATGGTTGAACATTTATTTGTGAATGAGTGATTTACCCCTTTATAAATTTATGGCCCATCAGTTGAAAATCAAGAAATATTGTATATCTGGTGATTCTATTCAATGTTAAGCTATAATAATCATTTGAACTCAATGTATCAACCACCTTGATCACTTTTTCTCTATCTATAATTTGTGGGGAGTGATAATATTTAATAAAAACTATCCATCTCCTCTACTGAATCATAAAATATTTTTGAGTGAATATATTCTTTAAATAAATATGTTCATATATATACATATCACTTTTCCCAATAGTTATATATCCTCTGAATTATTATTAAAAATTTACCATAACTAAATGTAAATAATGAGTTTGGTAATCTTGATCATAAACATTAAATTTTCATTAAGAACAAGATAAAACCATGTTATTATACATAGGAATGATACCCAAAATTTTCATGGTAACGTGACTATATATTATAAAACTATATCCACTCTATGGTAAGGTATGCACTGGTGTGATAGAAAACTTCTATTCAGTTCCTTGAAATTTTCGTCATGTTCTAATTTCTAAAGGAAAATGATTTACTTTAATGTTAACATGGTTAATGGAATATATATTAATAATAAATTCAATAAATAATGAATAATATCATACCAAACCCAGAAAACATCATATATAAGTCAATGATGATTGTCAATGACTGTATTATATAGAAAATATCATTAATGTATCCACCAATATACCCCTTCTTAAATATTATTTGACATAAAAATGAATTATTTTGTATCCAAAATTAATGATTTTTTAATTTTTCTTAAATATTCTCCTTATGGATTTCATTACAGTTATCATTAAATATTCATTTAATTCTTTTCTATTTGAATAGATAATAACATCATCAGTAGATACTGCCAAAAAACGATCAAAGAATCATTAAAGACTCAATTGATTAAATATTTCAATGTATACGTGGAATTAATGACTGAAAATTGACTCATTATGTACTCATTATGTCCGTTACATGTAATAAATTATTTAATTGGTATATACTACATATTGACCCTCAATTTATGTTATCAATAATCATGTTTAATCATACACAATTTTTGATTTCGATGATGTTGATAGAATAAGTAATAAAAATGACCTAGATGATACTTGTTCTTAATTTTGATATTTTCTAACTCCCGATATAAAATAAAAAGTCTAACAAATCTATTTTTTTATCATATATAACTTTTGCACTATTGGGTGAAAAAAATTGAAATGAATCCCTTATAAGGAATATCATAGATTTTCCATTTCAATTCATGAAACTCAATTTCTTCTAATCAGTTTCTATTAATTGAATTTAGTGTATAGGCATTTATGAGTTCTATTAAAAAATCATCTTCAAGATTTACAGTTATAAAAGAAAACTATTTATAAAATAAATCCAAAAAAATCCAAAAAATATGCATATAACCAATTATGATTTTCTCCCCAACTACTACAGATATATTATGTAATTAAAGAGAAATAAAAACCATATATGGGATGCGATTTCCATCATATTCTCTTATTTATCTTCATAGGGATAGATTATCATAGGTTGGTTTGAAATATCAATAAATATTCCCTTCTGTGAAAATTAATCTAGGATTTTATAGACAATGTTGATCCGTGCTTATTGAATCATCATGTTCAAATATGGTAATAATGAAAAGGATTTCTAGAAGCACATTCGCACTGTCAAAAATCAAAGTGGAATCATATACATCAAATGTGATAAATATACCATTAAGGGTTTTAACAAATAATTTTATATCTAACTATATGGGTGGCATCTTTATTCCATTTTAAAATTATTCATATATAAAATAATCGGTAGAACCAAAGTCTGATAAAGCATTCATTATTCTAGAGCGGTTGGTATGTTTACCTTTTCCATTTCATTATCACACCATGAATCGAAATTATTGATCACATCAGGTTCCAACTTATCCATTAGATTAAGAGGGTTCTAACATCAATCATCATCATAAAAATTCATATTTTGCAATAGGATAGCATAGTAAACAGATATTAGGCATTTAGAATAGGAGAATGTAGTTGGTGAATTATGGGGGTAATTCTCTCTATACACATCATTTGTAAACATCATCCTATTACATTGGAGTTTGATTTACCTTTGACCCTCCCTTATACACATAAACAGGTTTCCATTCCCCTTAATATAGTTTCCCCTAGGTTTTCACTCTCACTACATGCATGATGGAATGATTATATTCTTAACTCTATGGTTGTTAGTGTTTCCCCAAAACTCTATTTTATTTTCTTATCAAAATGATGTGATTGATTTGTAACTCTAATATACAGTTTCACCTAGAGATCACATCGAACAATTTCTACATTTCAACTAATTAACCTTATGGATAACACCATTCAAATATGTGGTTTTATCCAACTGAATAAAAAATTATCCTTACAATCAAGATGGATGATAATTCCACAAGCATACCATATGTTTCTTCTATAATATTCATTACAGGTACCAATAAGTTTAATATCCTTCTTCTATAGCTTATTTAATTATTTCTTCATTATTCTATGATGAATGTTAGTAATTTACTTATTGAATTGTTATTACATTAGATTGTCCCACTATATAGTGCCAATTTCAACGTGTTGCCTCCTATTCTTATTGAGATTCCACCATTTATCCATATCACCATAGAAATAAAAGACAGAGAATATGAAATTTCATTTTTTGATTATTGGATAATGTAAAATATATTTTCATTGATACTGATATAGTTATTATAAACTACTGGATCAGTGGTCCCACAAAAAGATAATATATTTTACCTCATGGATGATTCAACAAAATATTATTCCCTTCATTTATTATTTGGATGTTCTGAAAGATTCATATCTTGTGAATGTTTTTTGATAATATTAGTGGTAATTTTTGTTCCATACCCTAAAACATTTATTCACATTTGAAAAAAGTTATTTCATGTTTTGTTGAATTATGTATTTATATGGTTCCTTAATATTCTATCCATCAACAAAATCCCAAGATCATAGTGTGATAAATATTAATCATAGTGAAAACAATCATTAATATGATGTATAAATTAGGAAACCTTATTCTAAACCCATGACACCAATGGGTTAAATTATATTATGTGGTAGCAAGTGTCTAAGGTATAATTTTATTAAATTAATTTCATGTATATTCGTTGTGTTGAATATTAATAAAAAATTTATTTAAATAATTTTCTTTTCTACAGAAATATCTTATTAAATAATGTATTATATAATAATTTTTTTTAACAAGGTCATAGAAGTTCCCCACTATGATAATAACAGTCAAATTCTATGATGATTTTCTTAAATAATGTTCTATGGTTTTTTAACAAACAATTATGGGAAAAATAGTATACAAACTATCAGGTGTATGAATATATAAGAGGATGATGCTCTTATCATGATGTTTTTCAATTGGTAATACACTAGATGGGATATTATGAGAACTAACTAACTAGTAGAAATTCCATGTGTCATGGTGTAATTTTATATTCCCATCTTTGATCATGGGTAATGGTATATAGACATTATTATTATTATTAATGCACGTTATGACTCATCTACATAAATGTATTTCATGGACTATGATGATAACATACCATGTTAAAGTTGAAAAAATTCGGTGATTCATGAGTGACATCTTAGTAAAGGATAATTAATGTAAGTTTTTGTACCTTCTATCATTAAAGAAGTATATTACTAGAATATAATTATTACCTTAAATTACATGTACGTGGTGTAACAACGTGTCTATTTCATATAGTCAAATAAAGATGTAAAAATCATATAGGTTAGTGACACCTATGTGCAACCTACATAATGAGATATTTTAATAAGGGGATTATATTTCACAGTGAGAATTCAATTGTTATCGTTGTTGTTGTGACATTACATTCTTACCCATCAGTGCCTTAACATGTTAAAAGATAGTAGTTATGGACATTAGAATATCCCTCCTAATACCATTTTTATTGTGTCCTATTATGTTACATGATTAGTTTTTATGATATTATTTATTAAACTATATATTAAATTAATTAATTGATTTCTTCAATCTAATTTTTTTTAAACATCTATTCACATTTCATCGATTGAATATATTTTTTGATGAGTGAAATGTTTTGATTAATTATTTATTTGGGTGTTCAATAAATAAAGGAGGAGTTTATTTGACCAAGATTATGTCCAGTGAAAATATTAATTATCAAGTTGATTAATATTTTTTATTTTTCTAGTTAAAAAATGACATATGAAATTATTATAAGAATAATATTATGTAGAATGAAGCTTTATTAAAAGTTAAAATTCTAAATAAGGGATGAAATGTAATAAACAAATATCATAACACAAAAACATACTTCTATAAATAGCATGTTAAAAGTGTTTTATATAAAATAAAAAATAGAAAATATTTGGTCACAATTATTTCCTTTTTCACAACCCCTTCTATTTATCTCTCAATAGAACAAAAAAATCTAGAGTTATTTATTCAAGACTAATGAATGATCGGTCAATAATGTACAAATAAAAAAATTTGATTCCAAAAGCATTCACCCAATGACCATTTGGATTTTCATGGGGATTGTAAGAGTATGTTTGGATAACTAATAGAGGGATTATATCATTGTATCCCCATTTATACAATTAAAGAACTCCAAAATAGTCAAATTTGATGACCGATATTGACATAGAATAATGAATCCAAAGACTAAGAAATTTATTTTTTCTAATCCAATTAAAATAATTATAAATTCTAAATGAATGGACCTCACCCATGCATTTAAGAAAAAAATAATAAATAAGACTTTAATATATCCCCCACCACCACATTGTTCTACGGTGCAAGGAACCAATTAGTGGTATCAAATCAGTCGAGTTTAAATATATAATTATTACATTGATTGTATATCAATGGAAAAAATTATTAAATTTTCATTTATTATTATTATATATTTAATAATATTTTCATTAACATGAATTAAAATATTAATCACATTCATTCAATGTTTCATTTTATATATTTTATATTAATAGAAAAATAACCATAAGAGATTCCATTGGGAAATTTCAAATTTTGGCCTATGAGAGAGGGTTACACATTATGTACATGGAAGTACAGGTAATGTACCCTTGTTCACTATATCTAGATGTGTTAAAGTATTCATGGATCAACATGAAACAATTAAAATGGTTTAAGCTGTGTATTGACATGTAAACATAGAAAATTATAATTGGAGTACATGGGGTGTGTCAACATACACACCCTATAATTTTTATGGGTTAGTGGCATAAATCGTGCAATCCATATGATTATAATATATGTTAAAACCATGTGATACTTAAATACAATAGAATTAATGATTTAAATGACGTGAATACGGTGTACAAGACATGGAGTTCATCAATTACTACATCTTAGATACACACCATGTTATCTAGACAGACCACATTAGAGATAAACAGTTTGTATCTTGAGAGCACATGTCATGTAGTCACTCATCTGTGAACATGTTGATCATTAGTCGGACTCTATGGTAACACATCATTCAGAACATAAAACATTTATATTTCATTTTAATTCCACATAATCCACAGAGATACACATCGAAGACACGCGTGATTATCACAAGTACACAAAAGTTGAATGCATGATGTGTAGCTAGAATGTACATATCATTTAGTCTCAGTGAGGAGAAAAATGTAGAACTAGGAATGTATCCTAGTTACATAGAATCTTATACACATGGCATATATATGGTGAAGCACATTAATTTTATATACATTGGAGATTTTGAAGAAGTCATGAATGGAAGGATCCAAAAGGAAGTGAGGTTGTCTAAGAAGTTGAATGGATAATGTAGTGAGGTTTCTTAGGTATTTCAAATTTTTTTAGGATAAACCATAGAATTATATTATTTATTTTTAGAAATAGAAATAATATTTTCATAAATGTTAAATGTTCAGAAATATAATATAAAATTTCCACAAACATAGTGAAACTATGCATGGGACCGCTAGTTGAGAAGTCATGCGATAGTGAAGGCTTGTCGCCAAGGTTTAATCATTGGGGAGGTGTAGATAAAGTAACGTTGAGGAGGATTATACTATTTAACGGCTTTATTTGGTTGTATGTTGGATATTTTGGTTTTTGACCTTTTCTTCAAAATTATTTTGATTATAAAAAGATTTAGTTTCTAGGAAATATAAAGGATCTATTTTAATTTTAGACATACATGAATGTACTAATTTCCAAAATTAATCACTTCAATAATTATTTACATGAATAATATTGATTATGTTTTCTTGATAAAGATAAATATTTATTTTTATGGCTATTACCTAAACATATAGAGTTGAATGAAATTTTAAATTTTTCAAAAAAATTGTTGAATATAAATTATCCACATACCTTATGGGGGTTGACCAAATAAAATGTTGTAAATATTAATTCATCATTTTTAAAAAATAAGATATTTATTTCACAAAAATTTTGTTTGATCCAAATAAACTAGTACATATATCAAAAAATTTATTATTACGTAGTAGTAGATAATTCATTCCAAAATAGGTAGTAGTTCTTTCTAATGTGAAAAAGTTTGTAAACAAATATTGATAATGTCTCCAATGTAAAAAATATGATATTAGTAAAAAAAAAATTAAAAGTACATTGCCACATTTCCTTTATTAGACTTTATAAATGTAACATCCCATGTAAGTAATGAATAATAGATATTTTTATCTATGTCTATTATTGATTAAGATAGTGTTTTAGAGTCTTAAAATGAAAATAAATCCAATCTTAAGCATGTAATACACTAATATTCTTAAAGGATTGTTTTACTACCTTATGATGGAAAACCCTTTTTAAATCTATATTTAGAAAATTTTATAAACTATTTTTGTCAAAATAAACTTATTATTTATGATTGGGACATCAAAATTTACTTTCTGTGAATTTTTGGTATTTTTCTGACAATGTTCATTTTTTAATGAATAGTGAAAAATACTGCATTTTCCATCAAAACTTTTTTTTATCTAATTTATTTATATGATTAGATTATCGTTTGAATTATTATTAATGTGTAATATGAATATATTTTTACCATTTAATCCAATGGTGGTCATTGTAATCAATTTCACTTTGAAATTGGACTCAAACTAGTGTCAATCTTTTGATACTTATTGTTTCATAAAAACACGCAATTTGCTCTGACAGCGGGAATTAATTATTAAATTAATTAATGTGACTTATATGTTTTGAATTTTTTAAAATAGACTTCATTTTTGAATTCATAATATCAAATATATCTTAGGATGAATTTTTAGTAATTTTCTGAAAAACATCAATTTTTGATGAATAGTGATACCACTAAGTGGTACTTATAATGATTGATTTTCCGTTTAAATGAAATTTTGCCATCATTGTGTTTTGAATTTCAAAAATCCGACATACATGGTTGTCATTAAGAAGTAAAAAGTGGTTCAATGAGATTATAATAATATTTTGGTGAATAGTAACTTATTAAGTTCTTAATCGCGATTAGTGATAATTAGTGTAGTTTAAGGTAAAAATAATGCTTTAATAAAATAAGATGAGTTTCACACATGTCCTACCCTCATTGTTTGTGTCATGGCTGACCAAGACACGCCATGGGTCAACTTGGGGACCCCATGGATCCACTTTGGTTGTGAAATGACATAAATAACTTTTTATTTAATGTAAATGTAAAAATGACACAAACATAATATGTTTTACGAAAACAATTTTTACATGGTATTATAAAGATCAGATTTTTGATTATAAATAGTCATTAGAAATCTAAAAATATTTCCTACATCATAGTATTTTTTATATAATTTTTAGACTTTAAATAAATTAAATTAATTATGAAATCATGATGATTAAGCGATGACCTCATTATTTAACGATTTAAATAAAATGGAAAGATAATGAAAAAATATATGAACTACACATGTCCAAAACCAATTGGATGAGTGGATTTAGAACCCTTATCACCTTATCCATGAATTATATCAATGTGGGACCTTTTTAATCCGAAACACATTTCCAAATAAAGTAATATTTCTTTACTTTCCAAAAGTGCCCCTCCTCTCCTCTAATAAAAGGCCCCCACCTCTACCTCATTTCACACACTCCTCAAGCCTTTGGGTCGGCCACACCCGGCCCATTTACTCTCTCCACATCCCTCTCCTCATCCTAGAGGATTCCCTTTGGGCAGAATTGTAGCAGCACAAGATTTTATGAAAAATATTCTTTTTCATTTTATTAATGTCTTCTGTTGAACGTTATACCAAAAGGATCTTTCACAACACGCATCCTTGACTTGCCTTACATTACATGCAATTGCGACCTTCCTCGATAGCGTGTGTAGTACGCAATACCGAGTTTCACTAAACAACGATATGCTATTAAAATATTATTATAACTAGCCGTTATGAATAGTAATAACCACCTTTTAAAATTTTAGAAATTTTAGCTCTCAAAATGGACTTCATTTTTGGATTCGTAGTATTGAATTTAGCCTAAGGTGATATTTTGGTACTTTTTGGATAACTTTCATATTTTGATGAATAGTGAAAATTACTAAATTTTAGTTAAAAACAGCTTTTTTCAATCGAAATAATTAATAGTGATAAATTATTAATTTAAGTGGTTTTAAATTATATTTAGAATATATTTTTACAATTTAATACAATTTTGGTCATTGGATATAATTTCACTTTTAAACCAGACATAAACAAGTATCAATCTTTTGATAGATATTGTTTCTTAAAAACACGCTATTTGTTTTAACAGCGGGATTTAATTATAAAATTTATTAATGCAACTTCTATGATATGAATTTGGTAAAATAGACTTCATTTTTGAATTCTGAATATGAAATATTGCTTAGGATGAAATTTTGGCATTGTTCTGAAAAACATCAATTTGTGATGAATAGTGAAACTACTAAGTGGTAAAAACTGAATTTTTCATAAAACTGAATTTTTCATAAAACTTAATTTTACCGCTTCTGTGAATGAAATTTCAAAAATCCGAGAGACACGGTTGATTTCAGTAAGTAAAATCCGGTTCAATGAGATGAAAATAATTATTGGTGAATAGTAACTCTTTATTTTTATTTACCATGGTTAAAAGTAAATAGGATAATTAAGGGTAATAATGATATTAATATTACCCTAACACATGTCCTAATTCTATTGGACAAGTGTATCTCGACCAAAAACAACCTTAATTGTAAAATATTATCATTTAGGCCCACTTGGATTAGATTAGAAAATTTATTATTATTTAATTCAAATAAGAGATAAAAGAGTTAAAATCAAAGTTTATTTACTAAAATATTTTTATTATGGGGTTATACATAAGATAAATTAGACTATAAATATTCATTAGAAATATAAAAAGATTTACTACATAATGGTATTTTATTTGTAATTTTTAGACTTTAAATAATTTAATTTATTTGTGACACAACAATGATGCAGTAATTACATTTTTAATAAAAATTAACATAATTGATGTTATAAATGCCCAAATAAATGTAATTTGAGACTTTTTATGACTTAAACTAATTTTCTAGGTTAATATGAAATGTTATGGTTGATTTATGTAACTTGGTTCGAACTTATCATTCTGTTATGAATTTCATAAAAATCATGTACCAAATAGTGTCAAAATTGACATAAATTAGTTTTTAAAACAAATATTATATTATCAATTGTTATTTAATTCCTAAAAATCTGAGGTTCATAAAAATGACTTAGATACGGATATATATATTAATAAAAAACAACATGGGGTTCGTTTGGCTTGTTATGAGAAGTTTATTAACCATATAGTGTAAGAAAACAAAAAGACACGGTAAAAGTTAAATTATTTAACTTAGAGTTAAATCTAATTGATAAGGTTAAAATAATAACCTAAACTTGTCTAAATCCTATTGGATGAGAGGATTTCGACCCATCCCCACCTTATCCTCGAAATAAATCAATTTGTATCTATTTAAAACCAATCTTGACTTTATAATAAAATAATATTTTTAGTTATTCCAAAGGTGCCCCTCTCCTCCCTTATAAATGGGCACCTCCTCCCTCTCTTCCTCACACAACTTTGAGCCTTCAAGCTCGGCCAACCCCTGCCAAAATCTCTTCTCCACTTCCCTAGTATCATCCTAGAGGTCCTGGTCTTCTTCAAAGACCATCCTTAGTTCTTTAAGTGGAGGTTAAGAAAAGGCGCGTCAAAAAGAGGTAATATCCATTACCGATCTTTTTCAATTTCTTTCTTCTTCAACTTCTTATTCTTTAGTTTTTTCATGATAAAGTAATAACATCAGTATTTCTTATATACTGATATGTTATTATAAATATTAAACAACTCTAATTAACCTTCTATCCATCCTATGGAAAAAGGAAATCACCGCGCGTGCGTACGTACGGAATATCGTCTCCACGCCGTGGTGTAATCTATTTTCCGCCACCACCTTAATTGGATGGGTATAAAGGTGTAATGAGTAAATATATATGATTATAATAAATTGATATTGATACTGAAATAGTATACATACATTTCAACACAATTCCACGACCATGTGAACGATATCATCGCTCGTGCGTACGTACGGACTACCGTCTCCACGACGTGATGAGATTCATTCTCAATGATTAACCATTAATGAATGATTATAAAGTATATATAATAAGTAATAATGAAATATATGACATAATAATGATACTAGATTTATTTATATTTATATGTATGACATCTACTTAATTCCATTCAATTCAATAAGGAAACGAAAACAGCGTTCATGCGTACGTACGGACTACCGTCTCCATGAACGGTGTATTTCTTTCCATTTATTGATTTATTATATATATGTATATTCTGAATATATATATATAAATAATGTTTTATATTCTGCAATTAAGTAATCATATTAATAATTACAAATAAAAACACGAACAAAAAATGAAACGATTTTACCCAAAACGCTACTTTAACATGAATTTACAAAATAACGGGTAATATAAAGTCATAAGTGGACCATATATGATATAATAAAAATTAATATGATTCTGGAATAAGTCAATAACATGATTTAAATCATTATACAGGAGGTTGGGACACTTACAAAGCAAGTCGGACCTAAGGTAAGGGGAATATCACAACCACATTTTTATCCGAGATTGTTTATACTTTGGTATTTACTGGGGTGTATTTTATCATCCACATCCATGTTTCCTAAATATGTAATATTATTTCCATCCATCTACAATTTTTTAAATCCATTTTTACCCTTCGGTGAGTTTTTAGTAAAGGATATGAAAGGAATCTTTTGTCGTTTTTCGTACGAGGTACATTTTGACTTTTCCCACAAAAGTACGAAGAATGTTTTTTTAACTTATACGGCATGAATGGATTTTTTTAAAAATTATTTCCAAGAATATTCCTTTACAAGTTTTCAATTTTATTTTTAATAAACTTCTTTTAGTTTAAAATTTTATAACATGTTAAGGAAAGGAAAGTGTTTTTGAAGTAGAAAGGATATTTTGCTCAAGAATGGAGTTCAAGTGTTTTATGAAAATTATTTTCCATCTAAGATAATTAAGGGTTCTGTTTTATCCCTATTATTACATTGATTTGATTATGTTGTGATGGAATTATTTTTTTGAATTCCTTTATCTTATATGAATTGTTTTATGATGTCTTGATGTTTAAGAATCCCATTTTTATTACATGGGTTATGCAATGATGTATGACTTATTATTTTGTGGCACACATTAGAATGGTATCATTATGAGATGGGTGGGACCTATATCTCCCTCCAATGCATTGGGTAATGATTTTATATCTCATGAGATAGACATGGCTGGAACGGTAGGTTATACCAGTTCAGTGAAACAGGACTGGAACGAGGGTGACTCAGTTCAGAAATGGACTTTGTCCACTAAGATAGTCTTGGCAATAAGTCATGACTAACAAGAAATGATTCTCTATGATTATGTGTGTATGCCAAAAAGTTTAATGTTTAAAGTTATTATTATTGGGATTACATTTCACTTCTATGATTTATCCCATGTTATGATATTATGAGCTCTTTTGCAGGTTAAGATTTACAAAAGCTATATTCTTATGTATATGATGTGATTGATATTTCTTTTGTTTACCCTTACTGAGCATTTGAGCTCACCCTTTTATTTTTTCTTTTCCCTAGGATATAATGAAATGTTTTAGGTAAAAAAAGGGGATGTTCTTTATGGGAGATATTGAAGATCTTTCACCACGAATAGAAGATTACATTCCGAGTTTCCAAAGACACTAAACTATTACGATCCTTGTGTGTGTGTTTTTGTTATGTACTAAGTATTCCGCAAAAGTAATGTAATGTCCATGTACGTCAGGCTTTGGGTCTCTACAGTTGGTATCAGAGAAAAGGTTTAGTCAACCTTTGGAAACTAGGATTTGAGAACGTTAGTGAGATCCCTAGAGATATTTCTAAGGTATGTCTAGGGATGTCCCTAAGGATAAGTATATATATAGGATAGTCCTAGAACTATGGTAACGATCTTATAATTTAACCTAAGATGTTAGATATTGAAGTTACTCCCCCTTTATTATGATTTTTTCCTCTAACACTATTCTTTTTGGGTTTTAGAAAATGGCTGGAAACAAGATGATTCACGATAATGGAGGATATGATGAAAAATGGAATGATATTCTTCATGAGCAACCAAATAAAATAGGATTTCGAAGTCCAAACATCATTGTTATGCCGAATCAGAAATCTCATAATATGATCAATAAAGTAAAATTTGGTAAGTTTCTTGACTTGGCTAATAAGAGAAAGATGGAGTTTCATGATGATCATAGAGGAAAGAATGTTCAATTTCCCCTATGTAAATCATGTGGGAAGAGGCATCAAGGAGAATGTTTCAAAGGAACTGGAAGATGCTTTGGGTGTGGAAAAGAAGGACACAAAGTCAGTAAGTGCAAAGGAAAAGGTTCAGTTAACACCAGGGATGAGGATAATGGTATTGCTACGATATCAACAATGGTTAAATGTTTCAAATGTGGAATGTACGGGCATTATGTAAACCAATTCCCTAAGGGAAAGTCTCATGAAGAGAATCAGTACGACCATATGGGTAGTATTTATGTTGATGATGAGGAAGAGACTACAAATGATATGTGATATGAAAGAATTGTTGAAGCTCGGTCAATGGTTTAAGAAGGTAGTGGAATGATTACATGTTTATCAAGTGTAATGTTGTATAAAGAATATCATGGTATTATAGAATAAAGAGACATCTAAGGATTGTTACACTGTTGTCTTTCCTTGAGTTTTGAAAGTGTATGATTAATGTTACCAGTATCCATGAAAGGTTATTCAGATATTTTTGGAATGTAGATGATATGTGCATAATGAAGGGATAAGGAGAAAATTAAATGTTTGATAGTATTAATGAGCTCATGATTGATATAAGGACTAAGTGATATCATGGTTTGAGTATATAAAATTTTGAGGATTTTGGTATGTGGAAAGTGTTAACTTTTAACTGCATTCATGTTTTCACTAAGGTTCAATGGGTATTCAAGATAATACATGATTAAGGCCTTTGAAGGTTTGGAATGTGACCAACAAGACATATCTTATTATATATGGGGATCAAAGATGGTATTAAATCTCTGGACTGCAGTATTATGGATAAGCCTAAAGACTAGAATGGACTATGTTGGACATAAATTAGTATTATTTAAGGATAGAAGTTTTTTTTCGATATTATTGATGGGATGTTATAGTAATGTAGTTTTAGAAAAAGGAAAACTTGCAGGACGGGCGACATCCCATCGCGTCAGACAAGGATGTGGGAATCGTACCCACAACTGAAGTGCGACTGGCCTTTAACGCCTACCACTGGCCTACAGGAAGTCCCTGTTTAGTAGAAACTAGTTTTATTATATTAAGCAGTATGATATATGAAGTATAAAGTCCATTTTAGGAACCATATATGATTAATCTCACTATAGATCGACTTATGTATATAACTTTTGCTAACCTTTTGTTTGAGACAAAAGGAATGACCCTTCATTCTATCACATGATCTGCTAACACTTCACGAATAACAAATTCAACTTCATTTATTTAAGATATGAAGTGGAAATTGTTCAAGGCAGGCACAACAATGAGATTGTACCAAAATAAAGTAAGTATTTATTCTAATTCAAATTCTTCAACTTTAGGGAAACAATCTTGAAAACCAAAAATGTTGTCCTAGTGCTCTTATATCTGATTAATCAGATGGTACCTTAGATCGTCACAAATTTATGGCTTTGTGATTTCTAGCTTTTCCATAGCCATGTTCTCTACCACTCTCCATCAGAACATGATGGTTAGATTTCTCTTCCATATCCATATTTTCACCTATGTGGAAACCCAGTGATTAGTTTATTTGGGTAATTGTTACATTTCATACTTTAGTTTTTAAAGCCAAGTTTTGGTATTCCTTTTTACGATGTGGGTTTCTATTAAAGAAACTTTTGAGTAGTAAACCATTTATAACCCCGACGAATTTCGAGGGCGAAATTCATTTTAAGGGGGGTAGAATGTAACAGCCCAAGATTTTATAAAAAATATTCTTTTTAATTTTATTAATGTCTTGTGTTGTATGTTACACCAAAAGGATCTTTCATAACACGCATCCTTGACTTGACTTGCATTACACGCAATCACGACCTTCCTCGATAGCATGTGTAGTACGCAATACCGAGTTTCTCTAAACAACGATATGCTATTAAAATATTATTATAACTAGCCGTTATGAATAGTAATAACCACCTTTTAATATTTTAGAAATTTTAGCTCTCAAAATGGACTTCATTTTTGGATTCGTAGTATCGAATTTAGCCTAAGGTGAAATTTTGGTACTTTTCGGATAACTTTCATATTTTGATGAATAGTGAAAATTACTAAATTTTAGTTAAAAACAACTTTTTCAATCGAAATAATTAATAGTGATAAATTATTAATTTGAGTGGTTTTAAAGTATATTTAGAATACATTTTTACAATTTAATACAATGTTGGTCATTGGATGTAATTTCACATTTAAACCAGACATAAACAAGTGTCAATCTTTTGATAGATATTGTTTCTTAAAAACACGCTATTTGTTTTAACAGCGGGATTTAATTATAAAATTAATTAATGCAAATTCTATGATATGAATTTGGTAAAATAGACTTAATTTTGGAATTCGGAATATGAAATATTGCTTAGGATGAAATTTTGGCATTGTTCTGAAAAACATCAATTTTTGATTAATAGTGAAACTACTAAGTGGTAAAAACTAAATTTTTCATAAAACTTAATTTTACCGCTTCTGTGAATGGAATTTCAAAAATCCGAGAGACACGGTTGATGTCAATAAGTAAAATGTGGTTCAATGAGATGAAAATAATTTTTGGTGAATAGTAACTTTTTATTTTTATTTACCATGGTTAAAAGTAAATAACGTAATTAAGGGTAAGAATGATATTAATATTACCCTAACCCATGTCCTAATTCTATTGGACTAGTGTATCTCGACAAAAAACAACCTTAAGTGTAAAATATTATCATTTAGGCCCACTTGGATTAGATTAGGATATTTATTATTATTTAATTCAAATAAGAGATAAAAGAGTTAAAATCAAAGTATATTTAATAAAACATTTTTATTATGGGGTTATACATAAGATAAATTCAACTATGAATATTCATTAGAAATCTAAAAAGCTTTTCTACATAATGGTATTTTATTTGTAATTTTTAGACTTTAAATAATTTAATTTATTTATGACACAACAATGATGCAATAATTACCATTTTAATAAAAATTAACATAATTGATGTTATAAATGCACAAATAAATGTAATTTGAGGCTTTTTATGACTTAAACTAATTTTCTAGGTTAATATGACATGGTATTGTTGATTTAAGTAACTTGGTTCGAACCTATCATTTTTTATGAATTTCATAAAAATCATGTACCAAATAGTGTCAAAATTGACATAAATTAGTTTTTAAAACAAATATTATATTATCAATTGTTATTTAATTCCTAAAAATCTAAATTTCAGCCAAATGACTTAGATAAGGATATATATATTAATAACAAACAACTTGGGGTTCGTTTGGCTGGTTATGTGAAGTTTATTAACCATATAGTGTAAGAAAACAAAAAGACACGGTAAAAGTTAAATTATTTAACTTAGAGTTAAATCTAATTGATAAGGTTAAAATAATAACCTAAACATGTCTAAATCCTATTGGAGGAGAGGCTTTCGACCCATCCCCGCCTTATCCTAGAAATAAATCAATTTGGATCTATTTAAAACCGAACTTGACTTTATAATAAAATAATATTTTTAGTTATTCCAAAGGTTCCCCTCTCCTCCCTTATAAAACGTCACCTCCTCCCTCTCTTCCTCACACAACATTGAGCCTTAAAGCTCGGCCAACCCCTGCCAAAATCTCTTCTCCAATTCCCTAGTATCATCCTAGAGGTCCTGGTCTTCTTCAAAGACCATCCTTAGTACTTTAGTGGAGGTTAAGAAAAGGCGCGTCAAAAAGAGGTAATATCCATTACCGATCTTTTTCAATTTCTTTCTTCTTCAACTTCTTCTTCTTTAGTTGTTTCATGATAAAGTAATAACATCAGTATTTCTTATATACTTATATGTTATTATAAATATGAAACAACTCTAATTAACCTTCTATCCATCCTACGGAAAAAGGAAATCACCGCGCGTGCGTACGTACGGAATACCGTCTCCACGCCGTGGTGTAATCTATTTTCCGCCACCACCTTAATTGGATGGGTATAAAGGTGTAACGAGTAACTATATATGATTATTATAAAGTGATATTGATACTGAAATAGTATACATACACTTCAACACAATTCCACAACCATGGGAATGATATTATCGCTCGTGCGTACGTACGGACTACCGTCTCCACGACGCGATGAGATTCATTCTCAATGATTAACCATTCATGAATGATTATAAAGTATATATAATAAGTACTAATGAAATATATGACATAATAATGATACTTTATTTATGTATATTTATATGTATGACATCTACTTAATTCCATTCAATTCAATAAGGAATCGAAAACAGCGTTCATGCGTACGTACGGACTACCGTCTCCTTGAACGGTGTATTTCTTTCCATTTATTGATTTATTATATATATGTATATTCTGAATATATATATATATATATATATATATATAATTTTTTATATTCTGGAATTAAGTAATCATGATCTAAGTAATCATATGAATAATTACAAGTTAAAAACACGAACGAAAAATGAGACGATTTTACCCAAAACGCTACTTTAACATGAATTTACAAACGAACTGGTAATATAAACTCATAAGTGGACCATATATGATATAATAACAATGAATATGATTCTGGAATAAATCAATAACATGATTTAAATCAATATACAGGAGGTTGGGACACTTACAAAGCAAGTCGGACCTAAGGTAAGAGGAATATCACAATCTCATTTTTATCCGAGATTGTTTATACTTTGGTATTTACTGGGGTGTATTTTATCATCCACATCCATGTTTCCTCAATATGTAATATCATTTCCATCCACCTACAATTGTTTAAATCCATTTTTACCCTTCGGAGAGTTTTTAGTAAAGGATATGAAAGGAATATTTTGTCGTTTTTCGTACGAGGTACTTTTTGACTTTTGCGACAAAAGTACGAAGAATGTTTTTTTAACATTATACGGCATGAATGGATTTTTTAAAAAATTATTTACAAGAAGATTCCTGTACAAGTTTTCAATTTTATTTTTAATCAACTTCTTTTAGTTTAAAATTTTATAACATGTTAAAGAAAGGAAAGTGTTTTTGAAGTAGAAAGGAAATTTTCCTCAAGAATGGAGTTCAAGTGTTTTATCAAAATTATTTTCCATCTAAGATAATAAAGGGTTATGTTTTATCCCTATTATTACATTGATTTGATTATGTTGTGACAGAATTATTTTTATGAATTCCTTTATCTTATATGAATTGTTTTATGATGTCTTCATGTTTAAGAATCCCATTTTTATTACATGGGTTATCTAATGATGTATGATTTATGATTTTGTGGTACACATAAGAATGGTATCATTATGAGATGGTTGGGACCTATATCTCCCTCCAATGCATTGGGTAAGGATTTTATATCTCATGAGATAGACATGGCTGGAACGGTAGGTTATACCGGTTCAGTGAAACAGGACTGGAACGAGGGTGACTCGGTTCAGAAAGGGACTTTGTCCACTAAGATAGTCTTGGCAATAAGACTTGACTAACAAGAAATGATTCTCTATGATAATGTGTGTATGACACAAAGTTTAATGTTTTAAGTTATGATTATTGGGATTACATTTCACTTCTATGATTTATCCCATGTAATGATATTATGAGCTCTTTTGCAGGTTAAGATTTCCAAAAGCTATATTCTTATGTATATGATGTGATTGATATTTCTTTTGTTTACCCTTACTGAGCATTTGAGCTCACAATTTTATGTTTTCTTTTCCCCAGGATATAAAGAAAGGTTTTAGGTAAAAAAAGGGGAAGATCTTTATGGGAGATATTGAAGATCTTTCACCACGATTATAAGATTACGTTCCGAGTTTCCAAAGACACTAAACTATTACGATCCTTGTGTGTGTGTTTTTGTTATGTACTAAGTATTCCGCAAAAGTAATGTAATTTCCATATACGTCAGGCTTCGGGTCACTACAAGAATCCTTTCAAAGGAAGCCTTTAGGCTCAAATCAAAAGGAGTTACACTTTTAAAGGTAATTCATTCTCTCATGTTCATTTGTTTTAATTTGTTTCTCCAACCCCCTAAACTCTTTTTATTTACTTCTTTTGTAACAAAACCAGTATCTCCAATAAAAAAGGATGTTGTTATAAGATTTATTTGAGCTACACTCTCACACAACTACATCAAATGGGTAAAGAACATACGGTTTCCGTGGATGGCGAAATTCTGCCTCCCGAAACGATGATTGTTCAATACACATTTAACACCTTCAAAGGTGACCATTATGATGTCAATATTTTTATATATGTTATATAATATGTTTATGTTTTCCTTAATCATCTTTTTTTTCATTTTGGGCATACCTTTATGGTTTCCATTATGGGTAAACACGATATCTTCATTTTAGGAAGTGCGGACTACCGCCCACTGAAAGTGATTTGATTCGTTAATACCATATGTGGGATGTGTAAAGGATAAAGTTAATGATATTATATATGTTATTATACTGGAATTATAATATAATCTTATATAATTATGATTCCATTCCAGAAATATTAAATAGAAATGGAAGTAGCGTTCATGCGTACGTACGACTTACCGTCTCCATGAACGGTGCATTTCATTTCTTACCTCTAAATGAGATGTAATATTATAAATACATGTATATGATGAATATATATGATATATATGTTATCCAAATCATTAATATCATTCTTGATATAATGAACCTTTGACCAAATTAACAACATGTAAGTGTAAGAAGTCTATTTTTGACTTAAGAACCAAATACCGACAAAATGAACATTATTAACTTAAATGATTTCATGATGTTCATAACATGGTATAAAAGGAATAATGAACTTGAAAAAGGTTCATAAGAAAGTAGATATTAACTCAAGTTTATTATTCAGGAGATTAAAGAACGGTCGGGTCAAGTCGGATACGAGGTATGGGACTTCGTCTCAATCTCCTTTCATTGAGGCATATTTTATTTTATACACAACTTTCTTTTATACGGTGTATAAACCCCTTTGACTTTTACATTTATTCAAAAGAAATATTTTTTATACGAAGCGTTTACTAAATGACAAAAGGGAATGTTTTTGTCGTACGTATGCGGCGATAAAAACTTCTCCGCTGTCGTGACCATTATTTGAGTTTCGGCTTCCTCTACAAGCCATACCTTCTTTTTAAAAGAATAATAAATACCATGTTTTACTTTTCTTTTATTTTGGTATTGAAAATGGTTTTCACAATTTTTTTTTGTGTTGTATTGATATCTTGTGATTGAAATGTGGAAATGTTATGTTTCCTTTATGCATGTTTTATGTGATACGATTATGTTATGGTTCTTGGGCATTATTATGAAGATGGGTGGTTTCGTGATAAACTAAGGGCGGGTGAGCCCGATATAGCTCTCCAATGCATTGGGTAACGTGAAGGAGTGAAACGTTAAGGTTTCTCCAAAAATATTTAAGGAATATATTTTGATGGGTATTCCAACCATAACTAAGAGGGTTACTCCCTACGTAAGAATGTTATGAATGCCTCAAGTTACCTTATGTCTTATAATTTCAATGATTTATTCATGATTTTATGAGGTATGTTAAAGTGCCTATGGTTGATGGGTAATGTATGATTTCATTCTTATGTATATTTGAACTCATGTTTCCTTTCCATGTTTTTATAACCCATATTGAGCTTTTTATGCTCATCCCAAGTTTTTTTGAAATGTTTTTCACAGGTCAAAGGAAAGGTACATGATATGATGATAGTGTCAAGGAAGTGTCAAGAAATAATCCATGTTTTATTTTAAATGTGTTTCCATTGATGGGAATGAAGAATACTATCTTTCTGTAACCACATTGTTTATATGTGGAATGTAATGCAAGTTTTATGATCTAATTCTCTAAAACTCTAAGCCCGAAAAGATCCTCAATGTGTAATCTTGTAATAACTCAAGATTAAGTAAGGTTTAAGGCTGGGGCCATATAGTTGGTATCAGAGGTCGGTTTAGATAACTTTAGGAGTTATAATTCTATTAAATGATCATCCAAAAAAATTTCTTTGAAATGATATAGCATTTAAAGATTACCATGTTGCTTCATCTAAGACATGTTTGTTCAGAATGGTTTTCCGCAGAGAAAATAGGGAAGCAGTGCTAGGAAGGCATACAGAAGGAAATAACCTTCCGAATCAGCATCCAGAAATGGTCAGAATTGGAACTGAATAGTTTGTTGCAGTAATGGCGCAACTGACTCAAGAGATAAATGGTGGTGGTATCCATGCACGAGATCAGCCAGATCAACCGCAGAGGAACATGTCAGTGGTCGAACATTTCATGAGGCAACATCCCCCATCATTCAGAGGATCATCTGACCCTGTGCTAGCTGAAGGGTGGATTAAAGCACTGGAGAAGATTTTTGATGTCATGGGGTGTTCAGAAAATCAAAAGGTTAGTCTTTCTATTTACCGTTTGGAGGGTGAAGCAGATCAGTGGTGGTCTATGGTTAAAAATATCAGGGACGCCGATGAGATTGATTCTCTTGACTGGGATGAATTCAAAGGTATGTTTCTTGAGAAGTATTTTTCTAAGGCTATTCGACTTAGGATGGAAAAGAAATTCTTGGAATTGAGTCAAGAAGAAGACTCAGTGGCTGCCTATGAAGAAAGGTTCACTCGAATGGCAAGGTATGCTCCAAATTTTATCCGAGACCTTGATAGTAAAATCAATCGTTTTTACTTAGGATTAAAGCCAAAATATCGAAGGGCATTTGCTTCTCGTGAGTTTAGAAGTTATGAAAAACCTGTTCGATGTGTTGAGAAGGTGGAAATGGAGTTTGCCGATGACCAAGTGTTCTATAACAACCAGAAGAAGAAGAGACCGAGGTGGCAGGAGAAAGGTAAGAATTCTTCAAAAAAGTATGATGGTAAGAGAACTATGTTTCCAGTTTGTGATAAATGTGGCAAAAGGCATGCTGGGGAATGTCTTCGGAATTCTGGAAAGTGCTACCGATGTGGTATGATGGGACATAAGGCTCGTGATTGCACTGAAAAGGATCAAGGTGAAGGTAAGAACAAATTTGATTTACAGTTAGTGAAATGTTATAAGGGCAATGAGATGGGTCACTATGAAAACTAGTGTCCGACAAAGAGCTTGAGTGATGGGAAGCAGTTAGACTACAAGCAGAAAGGGGTGGTGAAATCCTTTGCAACTACTTCAGCAGATTTTGGTCCATCAAATAGAGATTCATAGTTTCCTTGGTTTGGCAGGCTATTACCGAAGGTTTGTTAGAAATTTTTCACGATTATCTAGTCCAATGACTAAGCTAACTCGAAAGGGTGTTAAGTTTATCTGGACAAAAGAATGTCATGATTTTTTCAGGAATTGAAAAGAAGATTGGTGAATGCTCCAGTTTTGGCACTACCTTCCAGGAATGGTGAGTTTGTTATATACAGTGATTCTTCATTGAAAGGACTTGGTTGCGTCCTAATGCAGAATGATCAGGTAATTGCTTATGCTTCACGACAGTTGAAAACTCATGAGGTAAATTACCCTACACATGATTTGGAATTATCTGCTGTTGTTTTTGCTTTAAAAATTTGGAGGCATCATTTGTATGGTGTAAAGTGTGAAATATATAATGATCACAAAAGTTTAAAGTATATATTCACTCAGAAAGAGTTAAACATGAGACAAAGGAGATGGCTAGAATTAATCAAGGATTATGATTGTACAATTCATTACCATCCGGGAAAAGCAAATAAAGTGGCTGATGCTTTGAGTCAAAAAAGTAATGCTTAATTAACAATGTTGTGTTTGGAACGTGATCCTTTGGTTAAGGATTTGATGAACTTTGGAATAGAAGTTGTTGGTGTAGGAAGTCCTTCTGTTTTGTTTCAGGTATCAGTGAGATCTTCTCTATCAGATAGAATCAAGCAAGCACAGAAGCAAGACAGTGAGTTGCAGAAAAAGGTAGAGCTGGTTCAGAAAGGTAAGTTGCCTGAATTCAACATTGATAATTATTGTGTTTTCAGATTTGGTAAGAGATTGTGTGTGCCTTGTGATTCACCAGGTAAAGGTTTTGTGGAAAAACCACATGATTGAAGTGGCAACATGGGAATCTGAAAATGCAATGAGGGATAAGTACCCCCATTTATTCGATAAGTAAATAAATTGCGGGGACACAATTTTCTAAAGGGGGGAAGGATGTAACATCCCAAGTAAGTAATGAATAATGGATATTTTTATCTATGTCTATTAATGATTAAGATAGTGTTTTAGAGGCTTAAAATGAAAATAAATCCAATCTTAAGCATGGAATACAATAATATTCTTAAAGGATTGTTTTACTACCTTATGATGGAAAACCCATTTTAAATCTATATTTTGAAAATTTTATAAACTATTTATGTCAAAATAAACATATTCTTTATTATTGTGACATCAAAATTTACTTTGTGTGAATTTTTGGTATTTTTCTGACAATGTTAATTTTTTAATGAATAGTGAAAAATACTGCATTTTACATCAAAACTGTTTTTTAAGATAATTTATTTATATGACTAGATTATCATTTGAATTGGTCTTAATGTGTAATATAAATATATTTTTACCATTTAATCCAATGGTGGTTATTGTAATCAATTTCACTTTGAAATTGGACTCAAACTAGTGTCAATCTTTTGATACTTATTGTTTCATAAAAACACGGTATTTGCTCTGACAGCGGGAATTAATTATTAAATTATTTAAAGTGACTTATATGTTTTGAATTTTGTAAAATAGACTTCATTTTTGAATTAGTAATATAAAATATAGCTTAGGGTGAATTTTTGGTAATTTTCTGAAAAACTTCAATTTTTGATGAATAGTGAAACCACTAAGTGGTACTTATAAAGACTGATTTTCCGTTTAAATGAAATTTTACCATCATTGTGTTTTGAATTTCAAAAATCCGACATACATGGTTTTCATTAAGAAGTAAAATGTGGTTCAATGAGATTATAATAATTTTTTGGTCAATAGTAACTTATTAAGTTCTTAATCGCGATTAGTGGTAATTAGTGTAGTTTAAGGAAAAAATAATGATTTAATAAAATAAGATGAGCTTGACACATGTCCTACCCTCATTGGTTGTGTCATGACCGACCAAGAAAAGCCATGGGTCAACTTGGGGACCCCATGGATCCACCTTGGTTGGGAAATGACATAAATAACATTTTATTTAATGTAAAAGTAAAAATGACACAAACATAATATGTTTTACGAAAACAATTTTTAAATGGGGTTATAAAGATCAGATTTTTTATTATAAATAGTCATTTGAAATATAAAAATATTTCCTACATCATAGTAGTTTTTTTATAATTTTTAGACTTTAAATAAATTAAATTAATTATGACATCATGATGATGAAGCGATGACCTCATTATTTAACGATTTAAATAAAATGGAAAGATAATGAAAGAATCTATGAACTAAAAATGTCCAAAACCAATTGTATGAGTGGATTTCGTACCCTTATCACCTTATCCACGAATTATATCAATGTGGGTCCTTTTTAAACCGAAACACATTTTCAAATAAAGTAATATTTCTTTACTTTCCAAAAGTGCCCCTCCTCTCCTCTTATAAAAGGCCACCACATCTACCTCATTTCACACACTCCTAAAGCCTTTGGGTCAGCCAAACCCTGCCCATTTACTCTCTCAACATCCCTCTCCTCATCCTAGAGGATTCCCTTTGGGCAGAATCCTTTCAATGGAAGCCTTTAGGCTCAAATCAAAAGGAGTTACACTTTTAAAGGTAATTCATTCTCTCATGTTCATTTGTTTTAATTTGTATCTCCAACCCCCTAAACTATTTTCATTTACTTCTTTTGTAAAAATACCATTATCTTCAATATACTAGGATGTTGTTATAAGATTTATTTGAGCTACACTCTCACAAAACTACATCAAATGGGTAAGGAACATACGGTTTCCGTGGATGGCGAAATTCTACCTCCCGAAACGATGATTGTTCAATACTCATTTAACACCTTCAAAGGTGGCCATTATGATGTCACTATTTTTATATATGATATATAATATGTTTATGTTTTCCTTAAGCATCTGTTTTTTTCATTTTGGGAATACCTTTATGGTTTCCATTATGGGTAAACACGATATCTTCATTTTAGGAAGTGCAGACTACCGCCCCCTAAAAGTGATTTGATTCGTTAATACCATATATGGGATGTGTATAGGATAAAGTTAATGATATTATATATGTTATTATAATGGAATTATAATATACTCTTATATAATTATTATTCCATTCCAGAAATACGAAATAGAAATGGATGTAGCGTTCAGGCGTACGTACGGCTTACCGTCTCCATGAACGGTGCATTTCATTTCTTACCTCTAAATGTGATGTAATATTATAAATACATGTATATGATGAATATATATGATATATATGTTATCCAAATAATTAATATCATTCTGGATATAATGAACCTTTGACCAAATTAACAACATTTAAGTGTAAGAAGTCTATTTTTGACTTAAGAACCAAATACCGACAAAATGAACATTTTTAACTTAAATGATTACATGATGTTCATAACATGGTATAAAAGGGATAATTTACATGAAAAAGGTTCATAAGAAAGTATAGATTAACTTGAGTTTATTATTCAGGAGATTAATGAACGGTCAGGTCATGTCGGATACGAGGTATGGGACTTCGTCTCAATCTCCTTTCATTGAGGCATATTTTATTTTATACACAACTTTCTTTTATACGGTGTATAAACCCCTTTGACTTTTACGTTTATTCAAAAGGAATCTGTTTTATACGAAGCGTTTACTAAACGACAAAATGGAATGTTTTTTTCGTACGTATGCGGCGACAACGACTTCTCTGCCGTCGTGACCGTTATTTGATTTTCGGCTCCCTCTACAAGCCATACCTTCTTTTTAAATGAAAAATAAATACCATTTTTTACTTTTCTTTTATTTTGGTATTGAAAATGGTTTTCACAATGTTTTTTGTGTTGTATTGATATCTTGTGATTGAAATGTGGAAATTTTATGTTTCCTTTATGCATGTTTTATGTGATACGATTATGTTATGGTTCTTGGGCATTATTATGAAGACGGGTGGTTCTGTGATAAACTAAGGGCGGGTGAGCCCGATATAGCTCTCCAATGCATTGGGTAACGCGAAGGAGTGAAACTTTAAGGTTTCTCCGAAGAGATTTTGGGAATATACTGTGATGGGTATTCCATAAGTAACCAAGATGGTTACTCCCTACATAAGAATGTTATAAATGCCTCAACTTACCTTTTTGTCTTATGATTTCTTTGATTTATTCATGATTTTATGAGGTATGTTAAAGTGCCTATGTTTTATGGGTAAAGTATGATTTCATTCTTATGTATATATGAACTCATGTTTCCTTTCCATGTTTTTATAACCCATACTGAGCTTTTTATGCTCATCCCATGTTTTTTTGAAATGTTGTTCACAGGTCAAAGGAAAGGTACATGATATGATGATAGTGTCAAGGAAGTGTCAAGAAATAATCCATGTTTTATTTTAAATGTGTTTCCATTGATGGGAATGAAGAATACTATCTTTATGTAACCACTTTGTTTATATGTGGAATGTAATGCAAGTTTTATGATCAAATTTTCTAAAACTCTAAACCCAAAAACATCCTCAATGTGTAATCTTGTAAGAACTCAAGATTAAGTAAGGTTTAAGGCTGGGCCTTATAATAAATCCACCCAATTAGGGAATCAAATGTAAAATAAATTTTTTATCTTGAATTCTCTCCTTTATTATATTTTAATTAGAGAAAGAGAGAGAAAGGCTAAAATGGGTGGTTTTCTTAATCATACTCTTATTCACCCTCTATCAAGGTATATATCCAAGTAGAACCAATAATTGGTATCATATATAAAGGTTATAGTGAGTATTATTATATATTAGTGGATTCCATGGTAGTAGGATATAACAAATATATTTTGATAATAAAGGGAAAAAATTTCAACTTTGGATGAATCATAAATATACTACATGTAATAATTATTAATTGATTTATATATAATTTCTATTTATGGTATTTCAGTAATTATAGTTAGTGTGGCTTTTTTAGAAACATATTATAATGAATAAGATAATTATTCAAGAAGAATTAATTCATTTGGTGGATATTTTTCAAAAACAATCCACATGGAGTTGATGGCATGTAAATACAAAAAAATATATTTGAAAACATATATGGAATATCTAATAAGGTTACTCAATATTCTTGTAAATTAAGTTTTAGAATATTTTTAATAATAAATATGTCTCAAAAATGATATTAGATTATTTTTTTTACCAGTTAATATAAATATGAAGGACATGAATTCTTTTAAAAAATCCCTTGAATATGTTTATATTTTAAACATCATAATTTAGAGGTTTTTATCCCAGTTCAATGTGAAATTTTATGTAATCAATGTAAAATATCCCATGAAAATGTTGTTGGATAACATAAACTATACTCTTATCACATATGTGATAATAAAAGATGATAATGAGGATGTCGAAAATTGATATTCTAGTTATGTGGAATTCAACGATAAAAAATAAAAAACCGTGAATGATAAAAATAGATAATTGTAGGTAAATGAATTTATATCATTTCAATTATAAAATATATATAATGAATAGAAAATTTTATAGGGAAACATCTATCCATATGAACTTTATTTTTAAATGCTGGTAACCATGTAGCAATGTGTACCAAAAAGAATCATTGTGATGATTAGTGAGGTAATGATTCCATAAAGAAATAATTTTTTAATTTGATGTTATGTATATGTATAGAACACATATTTTTAATGAAAAATTAACTTTATTCCGAATATAATAATATTTATGAATAAATTAATGATCATAGAGTCTATATATATGATTACCTAGTGGAAGTGGAATTTAGTTCCTTGAAAAATGAATAGAGAAATAATGATGAAGGAGATATGAAAGTATTATCTGATATCCATATAGTGTTGTAGGAATATCATTAATAGATAGATTATTGGAGATACAAAAATTAAGCAATCTAATAAAGTGGTATATGATTCAAAACTATATATGATGAAAATGCTGATAATCCCGTTTTTAATGTTGACATTTGAATGATTAAATTAGGAAAGAAAGAAATATTATAATAGGATGTTGTGTGTAAGATAAAATATGAAGAACATTATAAGTATATATGTATTATTATTAATATAGTGAAATATTGGGTTAGACATATCTAAGGGAATGATGTGGAGTTATATGATGTATGAAAAAAATTATAATATTATAATAGACTCATGCATGATGCTAGGACATTAGAAAAAATGATCATAAAGGTGAAAAAATGTGATAGTGAATAACATTGTTCTATAAAAGTAAAAATGATTGATAGGAAAAGAAAAAAGACGAATTAGAAAAACTATGGTTGTATGAGGATTTATTGAAAATAGAAATTATTTGACATTGATTACTAGAATCAAGGAAACAATATTATGTTAAAGTTTGATTTGAATATATCTCATAATTAGAATACATATATATCCTATGTTATATAAAATTTTAGTATAGAGTCCTGAAATAATTAACAACATATTATGTGTTATTTTTATAGAAAAATGGTTTATTCTAAAAATTCTAATATTGTATACAATATGTACTAGTGGAAATAATAAAAACAATAGAATCTGAACATATTTTAATTTTATAAGAATAATTTTCATGGTAATTTATTTTTTTGTAGAAGATTTTGATATACGAAAAGTTAATTTTCATCAATAATTTCTAATGAGGTTCCTATAAATTTCCAAATTGTTTTAATGTCACTGCTCATGGACTCATTAAATAGTTTAAAAATTCAAAAATCATATTATAACTTTCTATGTCAAATTCAGATCATCATATTCAAAACAAGGTTATTCATGACAATATATTCTATGTGTGAAGTTATGGACATGGATAAACAAGAAGAATTATAAGAATGGTGTAGTTGAGGGGAATGACAAAAAATCATTAGATCAATCCATTGCACAAATCCTTCAATATAGAGACACTTCCACCATTATTAAAAATAAGTTCCCCTCAAAATAAATAATTTATAAAAATTAATTTTCCATCATATTAGAAAAAAATTAAAGACTCAAAATTATTGGTTTTTAGGAAATCCAAATTTGGGGGTAAATATATAAGACAAATATATGTATTATTATCGAAGTGTCTTAGCCCAAACATGTTATTTTTTAAGGAAATATGTGACTATTGTAATTAAGTAAAAATTATGATGAAGGAATATATCATCAAGGGAATAAGATGTTCAATTATTAAGAATTTGAATCACATGATGTGTAATAAATATATGATAAATAGAAAAGAAGACATTTACTTGCTTTCTAAAAATTTAGAAAATATATTATTGAATTATTTGCTTTAGAATAAATGATAATACTCCTTGAATTATTTTTGTGAATAATTACAGTGCATTTTATCTCCCTATTTTATTACATGTTCCTAAATATATATTTCTCGTTGAAAAAATGGAACGATTACTTAAATAAAGTATGAGGAAAAGTAATGGAATTCAACATGAGTCCTAGAATTATGTTTTATTGATTTATGTTATCATATATCATTGATATCTTTTTGTATAAATATATATAACATTATTTTCAATTAATATTATATTTGGATGACATGGATAATATAAGTCACTCATAAGTTTGAGGTATTCACTTACATTACAATGTACCACAGGTAGGATAGAAAGATTCTTTGGAAGAAGATTAAAAACAAGCAAGATGTATAACAACAAAATGATAATAAAATTACACGTATAATATTATGTAATGAAGCATGGGATAACTAAATAAGTATCTATTAATAGAACTCCTAATAAATATGATGTAGTTGAAAGGATAATGTGGATTAGAAATAACTTGTACAAAAAAATTTCTTATTGATAAAGGCCTACTATAAATGTTATAAGAAGTAGATCTACTAATATAAACCTTCACATCATATAATTTATTATTTAGTATGATGGAATAAAAGACAATATATGAGTTTTTGTATTCATAGAACGTGATACTGAAATACATTTAATTCATATAAAGGAAGTGTTTTCTTCTCAATATGTAGAAAACCACGATGTTTTAGTTTCATAGAGAATAAATAATTATCCAAGTGAACCCATGTATTTTTAAATCATATAAGGTTTTTAATAAGTATATTGAAATTGTTGTTGGATACTAAAATATCTAATTTTTCTCAAATAAGTATAATTAAATATATTTTTTGGGAGGATAATAATAAATATTTTGATTATCTTAGGGTGACCTTAAGGGTAAAAGGTAAATTCAAAATAAAACATTAATAAAAAGTATTATTAAATTAGACATAAATTTTCATCAATTATGAAATTTAATTATAAACATGATGAAAAATATATCATTGAAGATGAATTAGAGATCGTGTAGATGAGAATAATTATGTCTCAAAAATAAAAATAATTTGTACCGCAGATAGTAGTTCATTATTTTAATGAATTTTCTAGAGATTATATTTATGTTCACGAAATGAATTGATAGATTTTTGAAATTGATAATAATAACACTTTAAAGGTAGATTTTTCTTGTAAAAATGCGTGTTTTGTAACAAATTTAATATTTTAAGGGGATTCCAATTAAATCGTGAATTATTTAGATGTGATAATTCTAAATCATGGAATTATTATAATTAAATGTTTTCATCCATTGAAAAGATAGAGATAATTACACTACAATATGAAATATAAGTGAAAAATAAATTCAAACTATCTGAGATAAATGTCATGTTCTCTTTAAAAAATTTTATTCTATAAGAAAAATTTAGAATCAATTTGTTATATTTTTTTCATTTAAATTATTTCATTATTATTTTGGAAGAAAAAGTAACTTTATGTGTTAATGAATATACCAAGAGGATAGTATCCAAAACTAGTTCAATACATAATGACAATCAATTTATATAATAAGTTTTTTGATTAAAATCATAATGTATATAATGATATTAATCAATCTATAATGGTTGTAGTTTATTTCAATGTAATAATGTTAGAGGGATTAAATATTTATTACACAAGATGTTTTTAGAAGGAATGATTTTTTGGATAAAAATGTTGATGATTGATGAATTTATGTTCTCCTTGGGTTTTAAGTGTCTTAAGGAATTCATGAAAAATTTATTTACTCAATATCAATATTACAAGATTTTTTAATGATATTTGGTATATAGAATGTATCAGAAATGAAAACACTAGTTTTTATCTATGTTGATGATTTCAAGGGTTTACGATTTAAAAATAGACAATGTTCAAGAAAATAGAAATATTATATAGAGTTATTATACATAAAAATTTAATATGAAATGTTGTTTTTCCCATGTGTGAGGAAGAAAATTAAAAAAAATACCAAATAAATATAGTTTCTATATTTTAAAAGAACACTTAGGTATAAAAAGATTTTGTGGAATTTTTTGTTTCAATTAAATAAAAAAAATACTTTTTGTTATAAATAGATGATGATTGAGTTAGTTCATATGTTGAAAAAAGTCAAAAAAAAGGTGGATCATTTTATGTTATAGGATAATGATTTATTTTGTTTAAAAATCCACAACACAAAAATTATATTATATTTTCACAGTCTGAGCTTATCATTTCTAATAAAAACTACAGAAAACTACCATAAATGAAGAAATCGATGAAGATATGGGAGATGGATTGAAGTATCCAATAATAATCTATGGAGAGACAACATTTAATATTTATCTTGAATAAAATAGTCTATCACTAATGGACGAAGAAAATTGAAATTTATTATCACATTATAATGGATAATGTGGATGATGGGAAACTAATATTTTAGTATAGACATACAAAAAATCATATAAGATATTTAAAACAATATATCATTTATTGAAGACACATTTTAATGAAATAAATGAACTCTTAAAGTCTATCTAACTCCAAAAAAAATAAAAAAATGGATATGGAAACCATATACATTGAATTATATTAGAGTTTATATGTATAATAATAATAATAATTTTTTATTTTTCAAACCAAATTAGATATTCCATTAGGGTTATTAATGAAAAATGAAAAAATCCACATGGGCATGAGATGATACTTCTTAATGATACAATATGGTTGAATAATTTTATAAAATTAAGAGATCATTTCAATATTGAATGAAAGTGTGAAATGTTGAAATATGGTTTATTGAATTATCTAATTATGAATATGTTATATAAATGAAGACAAGTCATGAATTAAGGGACTAATTGGTTCATGATACAAGTATTTATCATGTGTGATTTGTTGAGTAATATCTATAGGAGATCATTATTCAATATTTAGTGTAAATAATGATTCAAAAATTATGTATCAATAATAAAGATATTCTTGGATAAAAATTACATTCAATTATTATTTCACATTAATCTATTGACCAATGTGGGATTTCATTACATTTTTATAATTGTTTTTTAACACAATTTGAGGTTGGATATCATAGAATGTAAAAAAGGAAAATAGTGATGCAATAATTTGGTATGTTATTATTTATCATCAAATTTGTATAGATTCTAAAATAATTTATTGAAACCCAAAATGTTATATTGTGGAGAAAATATCTTTATATTCTGGTTAAGAGTTGTTAGGGTTTTTCTTTTTGAATAAATGGGGTTTTATTAAGGAATAATGTTGAATATTGTCTAATTTTGTGGTTATCAAAGGGAATATATAATGTGAATGATCTAGAGAGAAAGGGAAAAGTTGAGAAAAATTTCTATTTTGATGTCACCTCATTTTGAATATGAAAAGAGGTGATTTTTTAAGAAATTAATAAAATTAACACAACCTTGACTTCTATGATGGTCGTGAATGACTAAGGGATGATGTGAAATGATGTATACTTTCACTGAAATTTATAATGTCTAAGTATAATTTATTAGATGAAATTACAAATCTATGAATATTATGTAATTTTGTGTGAATGGTGAAGAGTTGAATCAAGGTGAATTAATGCCTATGAATAGGACACTACAACTTTTATTTGAATAATGAAAAAGAAATTTTGGGTTCTATTTTCATTTAAGAAGTATGAAAACAAAAGTCTCATAGAAATTAATCTCTGTAAACATATGTTTCATAATGAATAGAGATTATTTTTTAAATATCATGTGAATTTAAGGAATGTTTTTTTAGTTTTTTGAAATATAATCGTATCAAAAAAATGTGCAGTTGTATGAAATATTATATGTTTTCGAAAGATTATGATGAATTAATAGTTTCATTATCATTAAGGCATGTTAATATAATTTATCTGTAAATTAGAATTATTCTATTAGATTAAATAATATAAACTTTTCAAACTCATATTTGAAATAACTAAAAATGTATGACACATATCACCATAGGATTATTTTGATGGACCCCTTAGATTTTCTCAAAATAGTGATAATTATTCTCTAGATTGAGAATTTTGTAAATAAATAGTGGAAGTGTTTATTATATTAATATTATAATATAATTTCACTTAGTGATTCATGTATATTTCTTTTGTATTATTCTTGTAATAATCCTATTATAATGACCCAAATATAATTTTGTGCCTATAGTATGAGTTAATTTTTTATAAATTTATTCAATAATAACCAAGATGAAAGTATTTTTATTGAAAAAAAAATCCCAAAGGGGTAGTTTTTTCAATCCATCACACCATAATTGATCCCCTATATCATGATATTTAACCAACTAGTTCCAACATACCATGAGGAGACTATAACCTCTTATGAAAGAATAATATAATGAATATAAATAACATAAAAAATAAATTAAATTACATCATAGACAAATCCATCTAGAATAAACTTAATATCCTGATCATTTTACTAAAGAAATTATCAATTAAAAAAATTATAAGTGTCAATTATAGGTAAATAAGATCAATTTTAGGAATATTATATACAATCCAATACAAATTATTCAAGTTACAAATATCTATAACCTTAACCAAAGTCACTACCCATTCCAAACACCTGAATCCTTATAAGAAACTCAGTTGAAACAACCATCATATAGCATTTTCCCTATATGTACATATGATCAAAAGTTTTATTTGGGCACCAAAATTCTATATCTACAAGAGTAGGATGTTCATATATCTAACTTGGATACTGACACAAATTTCCCTATAATAATAAATATATAAAGTGAATGTATAATTTTATATCATTACAATAATCAAATAAAAAATTTAAAACACAATGAATAAATCATCCCCATTCATTGGGTAGTAAGGTGATACTCATGGTTGACCATACATACATTTTCTAGTGATGAAATGTGTTTGAAAATATAATATAACCACCCAAGTGGCAGATTTCACAACACCTCGAAATGATCTAAAATCCGTTGATCTATAGAGAATTACAGGTATCCATAGAGCCATTTCTATCAAAAAACACTTAGGGGGGATAAAAACGCACCCTCAAAACATTTACAGAGCATCACCACACATTATAGAATAATGATCCATGATAAAACCATCACCAACCCTATTCAATAACATATTAAGATGTAATATCATCATATAACATACCATCATAAAACATATCATCGAAGGGAATTTTGTTTACCCTTCATTCCATAATTACTTATATATGATTAAATAACACATACCATTTCCTGTGTTGATCTCTCATGTATACAACCCATTCACATCACCATATCCGAACATGGATTTTAATATGTTATCCCAAATTTTTTAAACATTTTTTGTCATAACCCACCACAAGAATGTAACTCCTTAACCGCAGGATCCCAGAGTTAGTGCTGTCACGACCCGTCCTTGGGGCCCGTGCCGTGACTACCCCATGCCCACCATCCATAGGCCAGGGGCTGGCGACTAGAACCAAAGGCGTAAATCCCAATAACTGGGAAGTCATTGGCTTTATAAAAGTAAAAAACACCACAGAGTACAAGTGGAAGTAAAAAACTGAGTACAAAAGGAAGTGCGGAAAAGTAAATGGTCCAGAATACAAAATCAATCGAAAGTACAACTACAACTGAATGAAAGTACAATAGAATGACAAATAGCTAGAAGAATAGAAGCAGCTCCTAGGTCGTCCACCTCGAATCCTAATTGAATGGTAGGTACAGATAGCACAGCTCATGGATCATCCTCCACAGATCCTACCTGAAGGGTAGGTACAAATAGCCTCCACAATTCTCTCACATGTCATCCTCCTTCGAGTATCGTCTTGTCATGAAGTCCACCTTCGGATACTGACTCATTGTGAGGTCCACCTCCGGGTACCGTCCAGTCCTCGAACACTCAGCCTCAGTCATCACTGTTCGTCGTCTGCAACCAACACAACGAGGTGCGGGAATAGCCCGTGCAGGGGTGAGTATAACGATACTCAGTAGGGACCCCGAGACCCACATGGTCTCACTAAATCCTAAAAAGATAACCACAAAGAAAGATCTCAACAGATAACCTCTACTTAGGTATATGCCCATACATATACCTATGTAATCAAGTAACCCATCTCATTCATGAGGAAACACAAAGGTTATGAAATCAACGGATAAACACTACCTAGGTATATGCCCATACATATACATTATTTTTCAAGTGACCCATCTCAATCATGAGGTAAACACATGGTCATTGACTCAGCTCAAACCAAGAGTTTCATTATCGAAACCATAACTGCTGAAGAGACCCATCTCTGTCGAGTACAGTGGTTCTGTCACGACTCCAAGGTACTACTCACTAACCTTAGACTGGTAAGGTACTCCTCCTGTCGAGTACCGCGGGTCTTCCACCTCACACAGTAGTGCTCCTCTGCCATGGGTCTACCACCTCACATAGTAGTGCTCCCCCTCATAGCCTACAGAGGTACTCCTCCTGTCGAGTACCATGGGTCTAAAACCTCACAATGTAGTGCTCCTCCACAATTGGTCTACCACCTCACAAAGTAGTGCTCCCCACTGGGCTATGCAAGTCACTCCGAATCGAATCAGACATGCAGTCATCAGGTCTCAGTCAGCTACACGGTCTTCCTACTCCGTATGCTCGTCTCTGGGAGGGTCCACTCCATGAGCTACAGGTAGATACTCCAAGTATCTCAAAGTCCCATGAAGATGTATCTCAAAGGACCTCCTCAACATAGGGGTCCCAATGCAACAGGCGGTGCGTCAATCGGATGCCCGGTCTATGAGTTATTACCCTTTTCATCCCAAGGGCCCGGTTGGTGGCATATGCGAACCAACCCGGCCATATGTCAACTGTACCCCGAACTCTCATAGTGTATACTCATAGGGACCGTTTCTCAACGTGATCACCAATGCTGCTGACGGTTCGTCAAACGGACGTCTGGTTTGAATGTTATCAGCTTATCCGTTCCAGGGGCCCGGTTGGATTTCATGTTCAATCCCACCATGAAACTATCCAACTATGTCCAAACCTGAGGCAATGTATTCCAAATGTTCTATCTCATCAAGAGAAATCCAACGAAGTCGACGAAATGTCATTCAGACGCCCGGAGCTCAAGTTATAAGTGTTTCCGCTCTGAGGGCCCGGTTGGTTTCGGGTTCGAACCAACCCGGCTATACCCAATGTTCTACTAAACCTTGAGTGTAATATACCGAAATGACCGTCTTGATCCAAATATCGCATTTCAACTAACGGTGCCTCGATCAGAGGTCCGTATCCTATGTTTTGGGTGTTTGAACAGAAACTTCTTGAAAATAGGGGGTTCGGGCCCGGTCTGACCCGGCCAGGCCGGCACGGCCCGGCCCGGCCTGGGCAGGCGCGACCCACGTGGGTAGGCTTCTCGGCTTGGCTGAGCTGTCACAGAATGGGTGGGGGGGGGGGGGGCGCCGCCCACCTGATTGAAGCCGCGTCCCCCCCCCCCCCCACATGGGGCTGCTCCATTTGACAGCTTGGGGTTATGCCCCCCAGTCTCCCCAGGTCTCGCGCGGCCACGGGACCACCGCCTGCTGCCACGGCGGACCCTTTTGGCAGGGGGCCGGGCGCCAGTGCTGCCGGAGGGATCATCCGCGGACCACCGGATGCCCTCCGGTGGACCGTTTTGCCTGCGGTCTTCGTTGGCGGTCCTCACGGGACTATCTCTTCACTGCGAAGGGTTTCAAACACCATTATGGCCCACTTTGTCATCACCTGTAGACCTCAAACCAATAAACAAATCGCAGAGTCTTCGAATCACCCCTGCGGCCCCGACTCAGGCCGTAGTTTTGTTTGGCCTCAACAGCGCAACGTGACGACGCCTCACTTCTTCATCACGTTCTTTCTTGTTTCTGCATGGTTCCATTGCACCACGCCGCCTTTTTTCAAGACACAACAAAAAAAACATCAAGGGGGAGGAGAGTCGGCCGTGTTTGTGCGGTCCGACCTCCTCCAGTTATAATGATAACTGGAAGTGAAAGAATATTACGATGAACAACAAGGAAAAAATATTCACGACAAGAAAAATTACCCCTACCTCGAAAATGGCATCGCACGTCATCGAGTCGCAAAAGTCAAACGTCGTTGTAGAACGGCGTTGCGAAGAAATAATAGAGAGTGACGACGGTCGTTGTTGTTCGTCACTTTCGTCGTTGGAGAAGTGCACCCGAAGAAGATTTGACGTCTCCACTCTTGTCACTAAAAGAAGAGGATAGAGGGTGCATCTTCGTCCTTCATGGAAGGGTGTATCATCCCTCACCGGAGGTTTCAGTGTTCTTCAACAAAGGAGATGAAGTTCTCTTCAAAACTCAAGAGCTTTTCCCCCCAAAATCTCTACATGACACAACCAAAAATAAAATAAGGTTTCTCTCTAATTTTATTTTAACCATGCCTTGAAAAAATGTTCATAATTCAAACCCTTCATTGATTAAGAGTTTCAATAACTTAATTAAAGTGTGAGTTGGCATGAGTTGTGAGGGAGAGAGGGAGAAAAGGAGTAGCCCAAATAATGAGGGAGTTAGGGAGTTATACAATTAAACACAAGGGGTGTTAAATAGGGAAAATCCCATTGGAGTTAAAGGGAAGGTGAAGGGTTGGGGTTTCGTGCGGACCCCACCACCCTTGGTCATACCCTCTCTTGGGATGTTAGGTGCGGTGTGGCCCCACATCCAACTTCTCTATGGAGAAATTAACTTCCACTTATAATAAATTTTAACACTACAATTTAGTTAAGACTTATCAAATCCCCAAAATTAACTACCTCATGCGAGAAAACCCATCTGTGCTTAAGGTCCCCTTAAGCAATTAACGGCACTGCATGTTCATCGGTGCCCTCAAATTTCAATTCTGAGCACCGGTTCAAAAGTTATGAAAAACTCGCTCGTTCGTTCACTGAACGTACCCGAGCTAATCTTCCGGAATTGATTCCGGGCACACCGTGCCATGGAATCAGGTGCCGTTAGAAACTGCGTTCTTGTAAAATCCTAATGAAATTAAGAAATATAATTTCCTTGAAATTTACAGGTCTTTACATTACTCCCACCTCAGTGTTTTACATCCATGTAAACCTTTAACACAAACCAGGGATACTAAAGAGGTATTGAGCATGCATCTGAACCTTCCGCTCCCATGTGCTATCCTGGAGGTCCTGTGCTTCCAATGAAAGCACAAATGAGGAATCGACCATTCATGTAGTACCCGCTCCAGTTGATCCTCAATCTCCACCGGAACCTCTGTGTATGTCTCCCTATCATCGACGTTCAACTCCCTGAGGTCGATGATGTGCATGGTGTCAAGAACATATCTCCTCAGTTGAGATACGTGGAAGTCTTCGTGCACCTGGTGCAACTGAGGTGGATGTGTCAAGTGGTAAACCACCTCACCTACCCTTCCGAGGACCTAGAAAGGTCCGTTGAAGCGTGGAGATAACTTTTCGCCTCAACCAAATCTCCGTAATTCCACGTCTAAGTGAGTCCCATAAGAAAATGTGGTCATCATCCTCGATGTCTAGTGGTCTCTGCCTCCTATCAGCATAAGACTTCTGTCGGCTCTGAGCTGTCCTCATCCACTCTTGGATGACCTGGACCTTCTCTATCGTGTCCTGGACCATCTCTGGTCCCACAAGAGTTGCTATGATTTCTTCATTGCCGATAATATAAATCTGGTCTCATCCCCTAGATAAACCACGTTCTTTTACTAATACAGTCAATCCGGACATGAATGATGCATTCATGCCATGGACAACGTCATAAGCCCTCGACATTACTACCAACAGATCCAACCGTTACTCTCGCCTCTAAGGTTCGAGTCACACTGTTGGAATCAGCGTGAGGTAACTAGGTATCCTCCAGTAGGAATCTTGAATGTGAGGGTCAAGTCAATAGTTTTAACTGGGGCCTCTCAGTACACAAAAATGAAGGAAGAAAATGTTACAAGGACAAGTGTGCTTTATTACTGCAGCTCGAAGTACAAAAACATACAAAAAATGACAATAAGAAAACTAGAAGCATGAAGAAAAAAAGGAAACCACTGGTTCCGCTCCTGTCCACCTACTTCTGGAGCTCCGTAGTCTTATGCTTCTACTGCCTGAAGCTGAGCTCTCACCTGTCCACCTGTTTCCTACGGTGGGGGTGGACCTCCTGGTGGTGGTGCTGGAAACACCTCGAAGCATCGTCCATCTCTATCTGCATGGCCAGCTACCCTCCCTCGGCCTTCTTCTCCTTGCGTCCCACCTCTATCGAATCTTTGCCTCTGCCTGGGAGGTCCTTCATTTATCAGCTGATCATCCGAGCGGTGGGTCGGACAGTCACGATCCATGTGAACCTGTCTGCCGCACGTGTAATACAGCATGGCAGGTCTGGCTCTGTCACTCCCCTGGGTGCCTCGTACTACCGACCCTGAGTCATGCGGTCGACCACCTATAGGTCTGGTCCTCTTGGACCTCTACGTCATTTTTCTACTGCCCGCTGGAGAAGACTATGTCGTATGCTGGCTAGTGGTGGGTCCTGCTGCTGGAGACTGCTCAGAAAGAAAACTCTACGCTAAGAGGGATCGCTCCAACACTCCTGTCTGCATTGGGATGCTATGAGAAACAAAAGAAGCTCTAATCTCTTGCCTGATCCCCTGCTCAAAGGTTTGGGCCATGAAAAACGGGTCTCGTACCATATATGTGGAGTAGCGCGAGAGGTCTGTGAACCTTGCTGGGTACTGCACCACCGTCATGCTACCCTACTGTAGATGCAACAACTCCTGTATACGCACCACTCGAATGGTGGAAGGTACAAACTCTGCCCAGAACAGGCTCTCGAAGTCTTCCCACAGAACTGTCGCCTCATCATGCATATGGAGCATTAGGATCCACCATCTGCCTGCTGCATCCTGAAGGAGGCTGGTAGCAAGGATCACCATGAAATCTATTGGTGTCCCTACTAGACTGAAAACTCTCACCGCAGCCTCCATCCAATCCTCAGCCGCCTGCGGGTCCATCTCTCCCCTGAACCTGGGTGGCCTCTGGCGCTGGAACTCGTGTAGTGCGCTCAAGCAACGTGCAACCTATGCTACTGGGTCTGGTGGCATCGGTGGCCCAATGGGTGGTAGTACCACTGGTGCCTCCGTTGGTGCCTCAACTAGAATAGGGCCATGTACTGAGGCCACGTTGCTCGGCGGGATGTCAGTATGTACAACTCTCGGGGCTCTAGTTGGTCGTCTGCGGGGAGGAATCCTAAAAGAAACAAACGTGACATAGTCAAACGATTTATACCTGGTGAGATGGCCTAGTTTGAGATGACTTTTAAAAACTTTTAGAAACACACAAGAAATCAATGTTTTCATGCACAAAGTCGGAAATCAGTTGTCAGGGTCCTGGTGTATGGATACTTCAGTCGCCCGCACCAACACTGGACTCCCTGAACTGAAAACCACACTCGGTATCCTTAACACTATTGCTTCACAGAAAGAAAAAAATATCAGAGTTATAAGTTCTGAGGGAGAACCGACTTCTTTGATACCAATTTGTCACGACCCATCCTCAGGGCCCGTGCCGTGACTACCCAAAGTCTGCCTTCCATAGGCCAGGGGATGGTGACTAGTACCAAAGGCGTAAATCCCGATAACTGGGAAGGAATTTCCTTTATAAAAGTAATCAAAACACCACATAGTACAAGAGGAAGTAAAACACTAAGTACAGATGGATGTCCTGAAAAGTAAATGGGCCAGAATACAAACCCAATCAAAATTATAGATACAACTGAACGAAATTACAACAGAAAGACAAACAGCTGGAAGAATAGAAGAAGCTCCTTGGTCGTCCACCCTGGATCCTACCTGAAGGTTAGGTACAGATAGCGCAGCTCCTGGATCGTCCACCACAGATCCTACCGGAAGGGTAGGTACAGATAGCCTCCACAATGCTCTCACTTGTCAACCACCTGAGAGTATATTCTCGTTGTGAAGTCCACCTCTGGATACTGACTCGTCGTGAGGTCCACCTCTGGGTACCGTCCAATCCTCGAACACTCGGCCTCAGTCAGCGATGTCCATCATCTGCAACCAACACAACGAGGTGTGGTCGGAGCCCCTGTAGGGATGATTATAACGATACTCAGTAGGGACCACGAGACCCTCAAGGTCTCACTAAATCCAACAAAGATAACCAAAAAGGAAGATCTCAACAGATAACCTCTACAGAGGTATATGCCCATACATATACCTAATTTATCATGTAACCCATCTAAATCATGACGAAACACAAAGGATTTGAAATCAACGAATAACCACTACCTAGGTATATGCCCATACATATACCTAAGTTATCAAGTGACCCATCTCAATCATGAGGTAAACACAAAGTTATTACCTCAGCTCAAACCTGGATTTTAATTATCGAAACCGTAACTACAGAAGAGCCCCGTCTCTGTCGAGTATAGTGGTCCTGTCATGACTCTGAGGTACTGCTCACTAACCTTTGACTGCTGAGGTACTCCTCCAGTCGAGTACCGCGGGTCTGCCACCTCACATTGTAGTGCTCCTCCGCCATGGGTTTGCCACCTCACATAGTAGTGCTCCCCCTCATAGCTTACAAAGGTACCTCTCTTGTCGAGTATCGCAGGTCTGCCACCTCACAAAGTAGTGCTCCTCTTCCATGGGTATGCCACCTCACAAAGTAGTGCTCCCCACTGGGCTATTCAAGTCACTCCGAATCGAATCGGGCAAGCAGTCATCAGGTATCATTCAGTTACATGGTCTCCATAGTCCGTACGCTCATCTCCGGGAGGGTCCGCTCCACAAGAAAAAGGTAAATACTCTAAGTATCTCAAAGTCTAACGAAGAAGTATCTCAATGGATAGACTCAACATAGGGGACTCATTGCAACAGACGGCGCGTCAATCGGACGCCCGGTCTGTGAGTTATTAGCCTTTTCATCCTAGGGGCCCGGTTGGTTTTGTGTGTGAACCAACCCGGCTATAACTCAACTATACCCCTAACCTTCATAGGGTATACTCATAGGGACCGTTTCTCAACATGATCACCAAAGCTACTGATGGTTCGTCAAAAGACGTATGGTCTGAAAGTTATCAGTTTTTCCGTTCAGGGGCCCGGTTGAATTTCTGGTTCAATCCAACTCAGCCACTATCTAAATACATCCAAACCTCAGGAGAAGTATGCCAAAAGTCCCGTCTCATCATAAGGAATCCAACAAAGTCAACGGCACATCAATCAGATGTCTGGAGGTCAAGTTATAATCATTTCCACTCCGACGGCACGGTTGGTTTCGGGTTCGAACCAACTAGGCCATACCCAAAGTTCTTCTAAACCATGAGTTTAATATACTGAAATGACCGTCTCGATCCATGGTTTGCATCGCAACTAACGGTGCATCAATCGGAGGTCCTTAGCCCAAGTTATGTGCGTTTGAATGGAAACTACCCGAAAATAGGGGGTTCGGGCCCGGTCCGACCCAGCCCAAGACCCCCTGGGTCAGCCCGAACTAGGTCGACCCGACCCGGGTCTGGGTCCAACCCACTTGGGAGTGGCCCGGCCTGACCAGGGAGGGCACAACCCGCATGGTCAGACAGCTCGGCTCGGCCGAGCTGTGGCGGAAAGGGGGGGGGGCGCTGCGCCCCCTTATTGAAGCCGCGCCCCCCCACGTGGGGGCAGCTCCCTTTGACCGCCGGGGGTTAGGACCCACGGTCTCCCCTGCTCCCGCGAGGCCGTGGGACCACGACCTGCCGTCGCGGCTCACCCTCCGGGCGGCGTGCCGGGCGCCGCCGCCTCAGGCTGCTGCCTCCGCCGTGCCGGCGTGGCGTGCGAGCAAGATCTTCTGCGGACCACCGGACGCTCCCCGGTGGTCCGTTTTGCCTGCGGTCTTCGCCGGAGGTCCTCCTAGGACCGAATCTTCACTGCAAAGGGTTTCAAATGCCATTACAGCCCTCTTCATCATCGCCCGTCAATCCGGAAACCAATAAACAAACTGCGGAGTCTTCGAATCGCCCACGCATCCCCGACTCCGGTCGCAGTTTCATTCGGCCTCAACAGTGCGGCGTGACGGTGTCGCGCTTCATCGTCGCATTCTTTCTTGTTTCCACGTGGTGTTGTGGCACCATGCTGCCTTTATCGAGCCTCAATGAACAAAACATCAAGGGGGAGGAGATTTGGCCATGTTCATGCGGTCCGACCTCCTCCCGTTATAATGATAACAGGCGGCGCAAGAATATTACGATGAACATCAAGGAAAAATTAATCACAACAAGAAAAATAACCCCTACCTCGAAAATGACGTCGCATGTTGTCGAGTGGCGAAAGTCAAATGTCGTGGTAGAACAACTTTGCGAAGAAAGTAAAGAGAGTGACGACAGTCATTGGTGATTGTCGCTTTCGTCGTTGGAGAAGTGCACCCGAAGAAGATTTGACATCACCTCTCTTTTTGCAAGAAAAAGAGGATAGATGGTGGGTCATGATCCTTCATGGAAGGGTGTTTCGTTCCTCGTCAAGGGTTTCAGTGTTATTCAACGAAGGAGATGATGTTATCTTCACAACTCAAGAGCTTTTTCCCCCAAAATATCCACACAACCCATCCAAAAATAAAATAAGGTTTCTCTCTTATTTTATTTTAACAATGCCATGAATAATAGTTCAAGATTCAAACACTTCATTGATTAAGAGTTTCAATAACTTAATTAATGTGTGAGTTGGCATGAGTTGTGAGGGAGAGAGGGAGAGAAGGAGTTACCCAAATAATGGGGGTGTTAAGGAGTTATACAATTAAACACAATGGGTGTTAAATGGGGAAAACTCGTGGGAGTTAAAGGGAAGGTAAAGGATTGGGGTTTCATGCAGACCGCAACACCCTTGGTCATACCCTCTCTTGGGATGTTAGGTGGGGTGTGTCCCCACCACAAACTTCTTTATAGAGAAATTAACTTCCAATAAAAATAAATTGCAACACTAAAATTTAGTTAAGACTTATCGAATCCCAAAAATTAACTACCTCTTCTGACAAAACGCATCTGCGCTTAAGGTCCCCTTACGCAATTAATAGCATTGCGAGTTCATCGGTGCCCTCAGATTTCAATTCCGAGCACCAGTTCAAAAGTTAGAAAAAATCCGCTTGTTCGTTCACTAAACGTACCCGAGATAAAATTTGGGAATTGATTATGGGCACACCAGGCCTTGGAATCAGGTGCCGTTAGAAACAACATTCTTGTAAAATCCAAAAAAAAATAAAATAAAAAATCCATGAAATTTCCATGTCTTTACAGGTTCATTATTACATAACATTATCATGATCAGAAAAGATCACGTCTTGAATGACTGATTAGTTTAGTATCCTTGGACGTACTAGATACATTCGCAACATTTAAATTACATCATAAAATGGAAAACTATAACAACATTGTTTCCATAGAAAACACTGAGATCCCATAGACTATCCATGTAGGTCATTCATAATATACTTATTCACATCCTGGAAAAAATAAATCATTGAATGGGGTGAGCTCAGATGACCAGTAAAGATAAAAATTTAGAAGAACATTAATAAATATGCATAAACATTTATGGAAATGTATAAAACTAAAACAAAAGTCATTTCAACATAAATATAATCATAATATGGAAAATCTAAATAAAAATAATCCCATTTACTTACTCACATTGATATTCTACTAGTCAAATAAACACATGAAATATCAACAACCACTTTTATAATGATGGAATGCATAATTAAAGACTTTCATAACCACATAGTCAGGGGCTTGTGCCAGGACTACAAATAAGATTTTGTAAAGGCCTTATGCTAAGACACTAGTTTGTCTCATGATACCTACTGATTCATCGTGGAGCTATAGTGGGATCCAACCATTATATAAAAAGTCCAATTTATTCCTCATATGAAAATGTTTAAACATAACAAAAACATTCGTTTTAAAACTAGCATACGATATGTAAACAATTTATCCATAAACCACGAATTGTGTAAAAATAACAAATCCACAGTCAAAAAATCCAAAACATTCATTACAATATGGAATTTTTTTATCATAATAAATCAACTTAAAATAAGCTAAAAATCCAACAACGGATGTTGACATAAGTGAAATCAAAACCTTTTTTAGGGAAATATCTCTTTCTATTTTGTAATAAATTAAAATTAATATAATTATAAAAGAAAAATTTTATTTTCGAAGTATTCTTATAATATTGTATGGGATTCTATGATGATGCTATAACGGATGAAAATATCCGCACATGCTGTATATGTTAAAAAACATTCTTACCTTAATTCTTCCAAAAAGGTAATAAAGTACCTTGTTGGAAAACGATAGAAAGATTATTTTCAAACCATTTTATAAAAATTCAAACAAGGGTATAAATAAATTTAAACCATAGTGTAGTATATAGTGAAATTTTTTTGAAATACATTTTTAAGAAGCATGGATATGGATAATAAAGAGGTCCCAGAAGATAATTACATATAAACATCCTCGGATAATGAAGAGATTGTGAAATTAAACATTACTTTGAACATTTACTTGGTATAGGGTATGTTAGACTCTTGTATAATGGTGAAATAAATGTTATTAAATTACACAATAATAATATACATTAATATGATATCATATATGATCTTTTAACATTTCTTTTTTAATAATATCTTAGTATTATTGTCATTTTGGGTGTTAACAGATTTGTTTTCCTTTATATGATTTTTTATGTAAGTAATGTTTGTTATGTATTGGATGTATCTTATTCATATTAATAATTATATTATGTCTTTAAAAATTATTTTTAATCATATAATGAAAAATTTTTTTGAATGGATACGATGTGGAATTAATCTTATCACGTTCATGGAGACGGTAATCCGTACGTACGCATGAGCGACAATATCATTATTTTGATATTAAAATAATATATAAATGGATGGTATACCGTATATAAGGAATCATTATCATGTTCTATTTATTATTTACATCAATTTCACATCATTATTATAGCCATCCCAATAATAATGTATGGAATAACAATTACACCACGACGTGGAGACGGTAAGCCGTAGGTACACACGTATGATGACATGTCATTCAAAGGATGAATATAATAATGAATATGGTTATACCATATTTATAATAACATCACTATATATATAAGATACTGGAATTATTATTTTATAATGGAAAAAACAATTAATGAGGAAGTGGAGGAAGAAAGGATCTTGAAAGAGGTGTTGGAATATTTACATCTTCTTCAGGTTCATTCTTTTGATTGGATCTAAAGGGCTCTATGGTTGGATTTCTGAATAAATAAAGGCATCTAGGATGAAGTTCGGATAGTTGGTATGGTATTTGGGCATGGTTGGGCTGAGCCAAAAGGCTATGATGATGTGAATTAGAGAGAAGGGGGAGTGCCCTTTTATAAGAGGGGTGAGGGGGACCTTAGGAAAAGCTAGAAATATTATTTTATAATAAAATCATTTTCCATTTATAATGCCTCCAAAATGAATTATTTAAAGGCTATGGTGGGGATGGGTCGAAAACAAATCAACCAATAGATTTTAGAAATGTTTGGGTCACTCTATTAAGATTATCTTTTCGATTTAACTCTTAGATAAATTGTTTCACATTTACCATATCACTTTGTATTTTTATATAATATAGTTAATAAATATACTATAAAAATCCAAGAGAACCCCAAGTGGTTCATTAATAATAAAAATATCATTATATATGTATTTTGGTCGAACCATAAATTTTTTGGAATAGAATATCAATTAATAATATAATATTCATTTTAAAAACTCTTTTGTATCAATTTTGACCCTATTTGTTATTTTGTTTTTTATAAATTCATAACCGCAGTATTACTTCGAAAAAAATTCTTCTAACCAACCATAACATATTATATTAACCTTGAAAATTAGTGGAATTCATAAAATGTCTCAAATTACATTTATATAGATATTTATAATATCAATTATTTTAATATTTCATTAATTAGTTAATTACTGCATCATCATTGTGACGTAAATAAATTTAATTATATAATGTCTAAAATCTATAAATAAAATTTCATTAGGTATGAAATGTTTTTTTATTTCAAATGACTATTTATGATGGAATTTATCTTATGTGTAACCTTATATTAAAAATGGTTTATTTATTAAACATTGAATTTAACACTTTAAACTCTTCTTTTAATTAAATAATAATAAATGTCCTAATCTCATCAAAATTGGACCTAACGATCATATTTTATTCCTAAATTTGTTTATGGTCGAATTAAACTTATTTAATATAATTAAAACATTTGTTAGTGTAATAATAATATCATTTTTACCCTTAATTACCAGATTTACTTTTAATGGTGGTAAATAAAAAAAAAGTTACTACTCACCAAAAAATATTTTCATCTTATTGAACCACATTTGACTTACTGATATCAAACGTGTCTCTCATATTTTTGAAATTCAACTCACATAAGCTGTAATATTATGTTTTATGTAAATTTTCAAATGCTCCTAGGAGGTGGGTAAAAGACAGTAAAAGGTTCATTAAAATTTTTATATATCTAAAATTTTTATAAACTGACTCAAATGAATTAAATTGAACTTATATAGGTATTATATATCTATTTTAACTTAAAATAAATTTAAATAATATAAATATTTATTTAAATAATAATTCGGTTTTACACTATAACTGAGTGTTTTTCACTATTCAACAAAAATTGAATGTTTTCAGAAAAATACTAAGAAATTACCCTAAGATAATTTCGATATTCCGAATCAAAAAATGAAGCCCATTATGAAAGTTAAAATTTATAAAATTCAAAAAATTGGGTATTAATATTCATAACTGCTAGTTTGATTGGTTGTGGTGTGTTAGAATTCAAGGTTGCGTATAACGCACGTTATTATATTATTCCTAGAGAAGCGTACCATGGAAGCTGGTCATGTTACATTCTCCACTTCTTCAAATAATTTCAACCTCATAATTTAAAGAATATTACTGCATAAAATGATGTGGGTGGTTCTTCATCAAAAGTTCCTTGGGATCCCATGTTTCCTCTTCCATCTTATGGTTTCTCCATTGATCTTTTACCAGACGAGTCGTCCTGTTTCTCAACACTTGTTATCTTGTATCATGAACCGTGACAGGCTCTTTGTAATAAGACATATTGGGTTCCAGTTCTAATTCCTCATAGGTGAGTACATGCATTGGGTCAGGCTTGTATTTTCTCAAAACGGATATGTGGAATACATCTTGAACATTGGAGACACTTGGTGGAATTTCCAAACAGTAAGCTACAACCCCAATTCGTTCTAGAATTTCGAAAGGTCCGATGTACATGGGAATCAATATTCCCTTATTACTGAAACGTATAACACCCTTCCATGGAGATACCTTCAAGAAAACATGATCTCCTACATGAAATTCCAAATCCTTCCTTTGGTTATCTGCATATCTCTTCTGCCTAAATTGAGATGCTTTGATTTGGTTTTGTATTTCCTTTACCATTTCCATCGTTTCCTTCACCAATTCTAGGCCTACGAGTTTTCATTCCCAACATAATCCCAACGGGTAGGTGTGTGACATCTCTTTGTGTATAACATTTTAAATGGTTCCGTATGAATACTTTAATGGAAGCTATTGTTATAGGAAAATTCTACCAGAGGTAAATATTGATCTACATACCTTGAAAGTCAAGTGATCATGATCTCAACATGTCTTCAAAGGTTTGAATAGTGTGTTCTAATTTTCCATAAGTTTTGTGGTGGTAGGTAGAGCTCAAATGAAGTTCAGTATCTGGGTCTTTCTAAAGACTTTTCCAGAATATTAATGTAAAATGGGGATCACGATCAGAAACAATCTATAATGGTACTCCATTAAGTCTTATAACTTCATTTATATATAGTATTTCTAAAATTTCAAGTTGTAAATATTACCTTATAGAAAGAAAATGTACTGATTTTGTAAGACGATCAACAATGAATCATATCGTGTTGTTCCTTCTAGGAGTCTTTGGTAGTCCCATGACAAAGTCTATTATGATATCATCCCATTTCCACTCAGGTATGAGAAGAGGTTGCGTGACTCCTCTAGCCTTTTTCCTTCCAGCTTTAACATGTTGAAAAACTATACATCTTAACACAAAATCAGAAATCTTCCTCTTCATTTTTTCCCACCAAATATGTTCCTCCAAATCTCTATACATTTTGGTGCTCCCAGGGTGTATAAAGAATTTAAAGCTATGAGCATCATCCAACAATTATCTTTTTAGGTCAGGTATATCAAGAACACAAAGTCTCTTCCCAAATTCCAAAATTCCAACATCATATACGAAGTTACTCAATATCCCATTATTCACAGCTTCAATCTTCATTTGAAACTCATCATCATCTGCCTGATAACATTTTATCCTTTCTAGTAAAGATGTTTTGGAAACCATTTGTAAATGTATTGATGTTTCACCTTCCACTGTGATTCCCATAAACATCTTTAGTAGATCCATCTATATAGGATACATTTCAACTCAAATCTTGTTCCAAAATCCACGAACTTTTCTTCTCAAAGAATCTTCTAGAAAATCATCCTTCCCCAGGTGGTAGTGTATTGTGAAATCATAATCCTTGAGTAGTTAAATCCATGTGCTTTGACTCATGTTGAGTTCTTTCTGTGAGAAAATATACATCAAAATATTTGATTGGTATATATCTCACATTTTTCACCATAGAGATAATGTATCCATATCATCAAAGAAATGATTATAGCTTCTAAATCAAGATCATGATTTGGATAGTTTTTCTAATGAATTTTTTGTTGTCATGATGCATATGAAATAACCCTATCATTCTGAATAAGGACACAACCAAGTCCTTTATTTGATGCATAAATATAAATAATTATCCCATCATTCCCTGATGGTAGAGTCAAAATAAGAGCATTTACTAATCTTTTCATCAGTTCTTCAAAACATAATTCAAACTCATTTGTCCAAATTTTTTTAACCCTTTCTCATGTGAGCTTTTTTAATGTGATATCCAACCAGACAAAGTTCTGGACGAAATGTCGATAATAACCTATTAAACCAATAAAACTTCATACCTCAGTTATACTCGTCAGTGATGTCCCTTCTTAAATTCACCTGGTCTTAGATGTATCAACATATATTCCATCTTTAGAGACAATATGGCTAAGAAAAGAAATCTCCTGAAGCTAGATTTCACACATGCTAATCTTCCCATATAATTTGTGTCTTCTAAGAGTCTTCAAGATAATGTGCTAGTGATTTTCATGACCTTTGTAGATTTTTGATTATACGAGGATATCAACAATAAATACCACTAGAATTTCCTTCATATATTCCTTGAAAACTCTATTTATTAGATCCATGATGATAGAGGGTGCATTAGTAAATTCAAAAGGCATTACTATAAACTCATAATTCTCGTACCTGGTTTGAAATGCTGTTTTTTGAATGTATTCCTACTTCACACTCATCTGATGATATCCAGATCAATGTTCATTCTTTTAAAAGTATTGATCTCCCTGAAGTTGGTCAAATAAATAATCAATGTGAGTTAGTGGATCCATGTTCTTTATTGTTATAGAATTGATCCTCTTATAGTCAATGCACAACCTCATAGATCCATCATTATTCTTAACAAAAAGGACATGGGCTCCGGATGGAGAAACACTAGGGAGAATAAATCTTTTATTACTCAATTCATCTAGTTGTTTCTTTAGATTGAAAAATTCCACAGTTTCCATTCTATAAGGGGACTTCGATATGGTCCTTGAACCAGGAATTATGTCAATCGAGAACTCAATATCTCATTTTAGAGGATGTCTATGTAAATATTCTAGAAACACATCAACATATTCTTTCACAATAGGTACATCATATATTTTAACATTCCTTTCCTCACCCACAATTATTTTATTCTCTTTCTCCCAATAATTAAAATTAGTTGAGCTACTGGGGGAGGATCTACATAAGAATTTGGTGGTGACGATTATACTCTAAAGATAAGGTGTTCTTTATCATCAGCACCAAAAATAGTAACCAACTTCTTCTTACAATAAATTTTTGCATCATGGTATGAAAGCCAATCCATAATGAGGATTATATCAAATTCAATCATGGATATGATGATGATATCAACAGATAACGAACATTTATATTCCCTAATGGGGACTGAATCAAAAAACATTGTTTCAATGCAACTTCCCTTAGGTGTTTTGATTGACAAATTCCTTTTTAAATCAAAATGGTGATATCAAATTTTCTTACCAAACTGGGATGATATGAAACAGTGCAATGATCCAAAATAAAATAAAGAATTTTCTAAACTTGATGAAACCATTAAATTACCTACCACCACGTCTTTCGGAGATTCAACATTAGAAGAAGTGATAGCATAAGCTTGGCCTTGATCCCTTGGCCTTTTCTGCGGTATGTTCCCCTAACGCTTAGGAAATTGATTTGCATAAGGCCTCTTTCTCTAATATTATTTCATTCAACATTGACAGCCTCTATCTTCTCCTCGAAATCATGATCTTGTTGGCCTTTTTCACCACACTTGCAACATACTCCCACCCCCTTCAGGAAATTACTAGGGTGATTCTTCCCACTTTTACAAGAGGATGGATATTCAACTTTTCCCTTAATCTCCTAATTTCCATTTCTAGAGTGTTCAGTAGATCACTTCTTCTCTTTCTTTTCTTTAAAGTCGTAAGACATAGAGACTTAAATTTTTGTCTTGATAGCACATGAGACAATTTCTTCGTACGACGGGGAGGATTGTGAGACTAATGCTTGATGGAGAAATGGTTTTAACCCATTAATGAAATGATAAATATTACATCTTGGGTTATGTATATAATCTGTAGTAAGCCTCACTAAACTTGTAAAGTTAGCTTCATACTTTGCGACATTCTCATCCCCCTTTTACCTCTGACTCAGAAATTTCCTTTCCATATCCACTCAATGGTCATGAGGAAATTTTTCTTATAGAAAATTTCTTTAATCTCCCTCCATTCAATATTTTATACTTTATAATCTTCCCTTTTTTGAATCTATGACCACCATTGATCAGCATCTCTAGTGAGGCGGTAAACTAACATGACAACGTTTTCCCTTTCACTACTCCCCAAGTGGAATATTTTACCTAACGAATTTATCCATTTCTAAAATACTAGTGGATTTGTACCCCCATTAAATGTTTGTGGTTTTTTCCTCATGAAGCGATCTAACATTGATCCTCCATGCTAAGGATCAGGGTGCTCCATACAGGTAAGGTTATTATTCATAAACTAAGTGAGTTGTCCCAGTATGGTGATTAGCTGATCAGTACTAGTTGCATCACCAGCTCCTCTATAATTATATTGTGTACGTGGGAAATACATATATAGAGTGAGTGCATTAACATGTTTCCATTCATTCACTAGGCACCATTTATAAACAATGTCATAAACTGGATTAGTTTATGAATTGTAATACATAATTCCAAACATGTAAAACAGTTAACATAAATTGGACAGTTTATGGATATAATCCATAATCATAAAAAATGTTTTCTTTGAGGAAGTATATTCTCATAAACCCTTTATAATGGTTTGTAATAAAAATATGAATTTTCATATGCAAATCCACCAGGAGTGTCGTTACCAAGAGTGAAGAAAGGCCTATTATCGTGCAACAGTTCCCATTAGAGTCTAGCTCAAAGGGGTGTTTTCATGTTTTCCCCCTAGGTACATCTGTGCTAGATCCACCTCTACCTTCTCGTATCCAGATAGGGATGTATTGCTCGAAAAACTCACAAAATCTCTACAATACCAAAATTCTAGTATGTTCTTCTATACTAATCCTCAATGTCTATTTTAAGGATAAGTGGCTCTAAATAAAGTTTATCTAAATATAGTTTCAATGGTTTGTACAAAATTCCCTCTGATACCAACTATAATGCCTCGACCCCAGAAGCCTAGAGTCAATGCATTATTACACAATATTGGCATGATCAAAAAACATCATGTCTCGAACGACTGATTAGTTTAGTAGCCATGGAAGTAGTAGATACATTCATTAGGTTTACATTACGTCATGAAATGAAAAAATACAACAACATTATTTCCATAAAAAACACTAAAATCCCATGGACTAATCCTGTAGGTCATTCATAATATACTTTTTCACATCATATGAAAAATAAAACATAGAAAGGGGTGAGCTGAAGTGCTCAACAAGGATAAAAATATAGCGGCATTTTCATAAATAAGCATAAACATTTAAGAAAATGTATAAAACTAAAACAAAAGCCTTTTAAACATAAAATTCATCATAATATGGAAAATATAAATCAAAATAATTATATTTACTTACTAACATGGATATTATACTAGTTGAATAATCACATGCAATATCAATAGCCACTTTAATAATGATGGAATGCATAATGCCAAACTTTCATAACCACATCGTCAAGGCCTTGTTCCAAGACAAAAAAAAAGATTTTGTCAAGGCCTTGTTCCAAGACACTAGTTTGTCTCATGAGACCTACCAATGCATCAAGGAGCTATAGTGGGCTCCACTTGTCACAGAATAAGTCAAATTCATTCCTTATATTAAAAGGTTTAAACAAAACATAATCATTTGTATTAAAACTAGCATACGAAATGTCAATACTTTATCCATAAACCATGAATGGTGTAAAAAACATCCACATTCAAACATATCACAATACCTTCAATTGAATATGGATGTTTTGTATCATAATAAATCAACTTCAAATAAGCTTAAAATCCATCAAAGGATATTGACATAGATGAAATAAAAACCTTTTTTAGAGAAATATATCTTTATTTTTTGAAATAATTTACAATTAATATAATTATAAAAGAAAACATTTATTTTTTTAAATATTCTTATAATCTCTTAAGGGAAGATTTGATGATGTTATAATGGCCGAAAATATCTTCACTAGCCTTATAATTTAAAAAAACATTCTTACCATAATTTTTTTGAAATGGTCATAAAGTACCTTGATTGAAAATGACATAAATATTTCATTCAAATCATTTTATAAAAATTAAAAAAAGGGTAATAATTAATTTAAAACATAGAATAGTAAATAGTAAAAAAATTGAAATATATTTTTAAGAAGAATGGATGTGGATGGCAAAGAGGTCCTAGTAGATAATTACGTATAAACAACCTCAGATAATGAAGAGATTGTAAAATTAACCCTTACCTTGTACTTTTCCTTTGTCGAGAATAGGTTAACCTATTGTATAATAGTGAAATTATTGTTATTAAATTATACAAGAATCATATACCTCAATATGATATCATATATGATCTTTTAACATTTCTTTGTTAATAATATCTTAGTATTATCGTTGTTTCGGGTGTTAACTAATTCTATTTCAGTTATATGATTTGTTACATAATTAATGTTTGTTATGGATAGGATGTATATTATTAATAGTCAGAATGATATTATGCCTTTAAACATTATTCCTAATCATATAATGAAAATTATTCTTGAATTGATATGATGGGGAATGAATCTCATCACGTTCGTGGGGACGGAAATCTGTTCATAAGCACGAGGGACAATATCATTCTTTTGACATTATAATAACATATAATTTGATGTTATATCATATATACAGAATAATTATCATATTAATTTTTTATTTATATCAATTACACATACTTATTATACAAATCCAAATAATAATGTATTAAATAACAATTACACGACGACGTGGAGACGGTAAGCCGTACGTACCAACATATGGTGAAATGTCATTAAAAGGATGGATAGAATAATCAATATGGTTGTAAAATATTTATAATAACATCACAGTATATAGAAGATACTAGAGTTTTTATTTTTGAATGGAAACAACAATGATAGAGGAAGTGGAAGAAGAAAGGAACTTGGAAGAGGTGACGAAATATTTACCTCTTCTTCGGGTTCTTCCATTTGATTTGATCAAAAGGGCCCCTTAGGTTGGCTTTCCAACTGAAGGAAGGCATCTAGGATTAAGGTAGGATAGTTTAGAGTGTATTTGGAATGTATTTTCTTGGATAAAATGATTTGAATGTGTGAATTATAGAGAAGGGGAGTTCTCTTTTATAAGAGGGGTGAGAGGTACCTTAGGAAAAGCTAGAAATAATATTTCTTAATAAAAAACTTTTCAGTTTCTAATAGATCAAAAAAGAATTATTTAAAGTCATAGGAGATAATGGGTCGAAAACCACTATACTAATAGGTTTTTGATAGGTTTGGGTCGCTATATTAACCTTATCTTTTCGATTTAACTCTTAGATAAATATTATGAAATTAACCATGTCACATTGTATTTTTTTATTATATGGTTAATAAAATTACTATAAACTTCCAAGAGAACCCCAAGTGGTTCATTAATGATAAAAATATCATTATATAAGCCTTTTGGCTGAACCATTTATTTTTAGGAATATAATATCAATTAATAATATAATATTTGTTTTAAAAAAAACTTTTATGTTAGTTTTGACACTATTTGGTATTTTGTTTTTTCTAAATTTTTAACAGCATTATTTATTCAAATAATATTCATCTAAAAAACTCTAACAAGTCATATTAACCTATAAAATTAGTGTAATTCATAATACGTCTTAAATTAAATTTATTTGGATATGTATAATATCAATTATTTTAATATTTCATTAATTAGGGAATTACTTCATCATCATTGTGTCATAAATAAATATAATTATTTAATGTCTAAAAATTATAAATAAAATACAATTATTTATTAAATATTTTTATCATTATAATTAATATTTATAGTCTAATTTATCTTATGTGTAACCCTATATTAAAAATGGTTTAGTTATTAAACATTGAATTTAATACTTTTAACTCTTCTTTGAATTAAATAATAATAAATGTCCTAATCTAATCCAATTTGTCGTAGAGGATCATATTTTCTTCCTATGGTTGTTTTTGGTAGAATTAAACTTATCCAATAGAATTTAGACATGTGCTAGGGTAATAATAACATCATTTTACACTTAATTACCGTATTTACTTTTAATCGTGGTAAATAAAAGTAAAAAGTTTATATTCACAAAAAAATAATTTTCATATTAGTGAACCAAATTTTACATACTATTATCAACTGTGTCTCTCAGATTTTTGAAATCCAACTCACAAAAGAGGTAAAATTATGTTTTATGTAAATTTTCAAATGCTTATATGAGGTGGGTGAAAGATGATAAAAAGTTCAATAAAATTTTTATATGTCTAAAATTATTATAAAATGACTCCAATGAATTCAATTTAACCTATATAGGTATTGTATATCTATTTTTACCTAAAATATATTTAAATAAAATAAATAATTATTTTAAAACAATTCGGTTTTAAACTATAATTGAGTGTTTTCACTATTCATCAAAAATTAATGGTTTTTAGAAAAATATCAAAAATCCACCTTAAGCTAATTTCAATATTTTGAATCCAAAAATGAAGTCCATTTTGAAATATAAAATTTAAAAATTTTCAAAAATTGGGTATTACTATTCATAACAGCAAGTTTGATTGGCTGTGGTGTGTTAGAACTCGAAGTTTCGCACAACACACGCTTTTGTATTATTCAAAGAGAAGCGTACCATGGAAGCTTGGGTTGTTGAAATGAACTAGACCAACCCACCTATCTTCCGATTCCTATTCTAGACCATTAAATAACTAATATGTTCCCAAGATCCCCCTTGAATTATAATAAGGATCTTATTCTCCATTACTAATCACTTGGGACAATTTCACCAAAAAACTATATTAGTTTATAATCCACCCATTAATTTACTCTAATTTTGTCAAAACCCTTAAATGGATCAGTTTTCAATTCCAATAATATATTAACATAAATATAAAAAAACAGTAATAAATATAAGAAAGTATAAAAAATCCAATCACATAACCTCCACAATCCATCGCCTAACCATCATTCCTTTTCTCACCCCCAAACATCCTCAAGACAAGGAAACTCCCCAAATCACCCAATATCCAATTGATATAATGTGAGCCACTAATAAGAAAAATTGAAATTAGTTAAAAAAATATTTGAAGGGAACAATATATTGAATATTATCTTAAAATAAAAGGTTCTATAAAATCCACTAATAATCCCCACAAGACGAATTTGAGAAAATAATTTGAATTAAACAAAATCAACACATCAATCAAGACTGAATGGATGATTAATAATTGAATCTAATGACCTTATAATCAAAGGAAATATTCATGATCAAAATAGCTCAGTAACTTAGAACACACCTAGTGACATGTTTTTGTTTTTGTATAATTAAAATTGTAATCTTGTTATAAAATAATAATAGAATATATTTTTAAGAACTAATTAATTTTTATAATTATAATAAAAAACTATTTTTTAAAACATTCCACTTTTACCATAAAAAATTATAGTAATCTTACAAAAACCATTCGGTATGAATCACCATTGGCTAATGATATTAATTTTTAATTTTAAAAGTCTCTTAAAAAACTTCTCTCAATATTTATTTATTAAAAAAACACTGGATTCATAAATAGAAATATCAGTAATGAAAGGAATAATTTAATAAATAATTAAATGAAATAAAATATGTAAAAGGTAGTGGAGACATATCCCAAACAACCATGTGGTATAAAAATAAAACAATAGTTATCTCCTATGTCAAACCACCATCCAATGAATAGGCATCGTAGGCTCTACCCTACAGTAACTATGGCTAGTTCACTTTGAACATACTTCATAATAATGTAGTAAAAATTATAATAATATGTCACTGGATTGTAGAAGGAAAACATAAAATAACTATAATCACAAGTACAAGTGGATCCCATCCCATATAAGTTTCTCCACCTAAGAACTTGGGTAACAATTAAATAATTAATGTAAGGATGAGTGATCAAGTATAAAAACATAAAATAATAAATCTAAAATCATAAATTTTAGTAATAATGTCACCAGGATGAATATTAACCAAATCAACATGACACAAGATCCCTCTTACAGAAATTCCAAAACCACTCATACGTCCAGTCATACAACATGTAAACATATCTATGTGGCCACTATTAATTTAAGTTTAAATCACAATCAAGGTTTGGGTTGTGTGTGCACTCACAGAATTCATAAACCATTTTAATGTACGAAGATAAGATTTTGAAAATAACTTATGATACTGATCAATTCTATAATATTTAAAATTAATTTATAAAATATTTTCTAAATCGATTCATCAAAAATAATATTTCCAAAAAAATTAACCACAAAAACTTTATAAAAGTATTTTAATTATTAGATGAATATTTAATAATTTCTTATGACCTAAAAATTTTAAAATATTTTTTATTAGTCATGTTTTATTCTGATATAACCATTTAATAATTTATAAAAACTTGGAATTTATATTAAAATGATAAATTCAAAGATGAAATTTGAAAAAAAATTTAATAATCTAATAAATATTTATAACTTAATATTCTATTTAAAAGATAATTCATGCATCAAAAAACATTTGGCATCATGGTTCATCAAAAATTAATATAATTACATCTTTAAAAATTCAAACTCTTGAAATTATATAGAAATAATGATGAAAAAATATATTTTATTAGTGAAATTTAAAAAATATTATTAAAGATACCTTTAAACAATCAAATCATGAATTAATATTCTAGAAAATCATGTTTGAAAAAAATTAAAGTAAATATACTAGTCAAACGTACTAATAATTAATGATAAAGGGCTGAAACGTTGAATTTGGGATAAAGGAGACACAAAATGAGAATCAAAAACTCTAAAAAGGATTAATATATAAAAAATAAGGTCAAAAAAACCTGAGATTCATCCTTGTGGTTTGAAGGGATGGGAAGTGAATGAAACAAGAGAAGAGGGAAATGAGAAGAGAGATGAGTTATTTTTTTGGGAATTGGCCCTAAATTGGAGTGAATCCATCAAGAATCACTAGAGGGAGAGAGTTTAAAAGGATTGGGAGGAATTTCAAATTGATTAATAGAGGTTTATCTTTGACAAAAGTAGGATAAATATAGGGAAGGAAAAAATGGGAATAAAAATGAAAGGGGAAAAATAAATTTTAATTTTTTGGTGATCCATATAGTTAGACCACATAGGTCAATAAACTATGAACCATCAATGAAGAGGATACAAGAACCTATCGAAAAATTCCACATGGTTTTCCCTAAGAATATAAAAATATTATTGATGAAGCAATGATCATGAAAAATACATTATCCCCTTATAGACTAATAAAACCGTCTGTTACATTGTTTTCCAAACAATGATGTATAACCTGGAATCCCTTAATGCATAAAAATTTTAAAATTCATATTGTTTAATTTAACAATATAAAAAATAACATTAATTAAAAAAAATATAAAATAAAATTATTTTTTATTCCACCAACATAGGTTGATTTGATATTTCCCCCATCAATCTTCTTTATACCCCTGAAAGAATTCTATCATAGAAGATTCAACTAAAACATAAGAATGAAATTCACATCAATTAATACGGTGTATTGTGTGGTGAACATCATTGGGGAATACCAAATATAAATAAACAATAAAAAATTATCAAACCCAAACAACCTAAACCGAAATCCCTTAAATAACTAAGATGATCTCCCAAAACCACATGACAACATTGAGGACCAAAAAATATATTTACCAAATCATCTTTGTCATGTCCTAAAGAAAAAAAATTAATAACATAGGTATCTAAACCAATTTAAAACTTTTCAAATATATAAAAAACTATCCCAGGAAGAAACATTGATATTGAACTCAACTAATAGTTCTCAATTTAATCAATAGTGGAACAATATTTAATGCACCACAAAACTCAAGAACCACGAAAAGAAAAAATACGTTTATCAATGAAATTTAAACCTACAATAAGACTTTATGAAAAATAAAATGGATTTTATACTGTGTTCAGCATGCAGAATATGCTCAGTCTAGGATTTCAACCCTATAATCACTATTCCACATAATCTAAAAATATATCCAATACCCATAGGTGTTCAAAAATAATTAAACTCATCATAGATAATAGGTATAACATCACTTGGTCATCCCATCACCAATCCAAAAATTAATTATACTCCATAACCTGATTTGATGAATTAATATGACAATTTTCCAATGAAACCATTAATACCCAAACCCTTGATAAAGATTTCCCAAAAGTAGATACCAACACCAAGAGAGAACAACCCAAATCAGTGAGGCACACAAAAAAACAACCATCCCATATGCCCTGATAAAAAAATTTCCTAAAGTATGAATTAAAAAAAATAAAAAACTAAACATGACATATCATAAATCTTAGATCCTTGGCTTAGTTTCTTCATGAGTAACCTAACATGGTTTCCCTCCTTTCCCTAATCATGCCTAACAATAGTGAAATGGGTATCAATAGGTTAGTGAGGGTTTACAGTTCTATAATGAGGTGACAATAATCTCATAATTAGAGTGGATCACAACTACATATAAAAAACATAAAAATTAAACAATAATAATATATCATTAGAGTAAATTCCATCGAGATAATAACAAAAAAAAGGGCTAACAACCCTATTCCAAAAACAAAATTACTAAATAATGAAATATGTCGATAAAAGTGGAATAGGGTAGTAGGAAATAACATTAAATTATACAAAAAATTATAATAATTATAAATCTTATATTCAATCGATTAAAAATGTATAAGCATGGTCACCTACTTCCATACTCCATCTTTGTATAGAAAACTAGAAATCTATATCTAGGCTGTTATCTTTTCCCTTACTAGTATTCGTTGAGGTCTTTCTGGGTTCTAATCAATTTCAAGAAAAAGGTGTGCTTAAAAGTCAATAGCCAACACCAAGAGTTTCTAGAACTAAGATATCCATGATTATATAATTATTATTTTGTAGGTTTATTAAATATAGATATAATATAAATAAACAATGATGCTATGAGTTTCTAATAGATGGCATATTTGATACGAACTACTTTTTCATAATACATAATTTCTTTGAGCATTTAATTTTTTTGACTTTAATATAAGTTCATGTTCAAGAAAAAAGAAATAAAAAAATTGAATAAATTATTATTACAAATCATTATATGTATTATAAAATAAAATTATTATATGATTTGTGATTTTTTTTAAGTCTATAGGGTATACACTTGGTAGTTCATCCTAACTGTAATGTGATACCCGGGTCCAAGGAGCATTTTCTATCTATAACCCGTGAAAGTAACCTGTTGTAATATCTAAGGAGTTTTGTAGAATCAACCTTAATCCAAAAAGACTCATCCAAGGAATTTAGTTAATTTTTTTAAATATATGTAACCCATTAGTGTTAATCCAGAGAATTCAAAATCAAAAGACAGTGAGAAAATCCATTGGAGGACTATTACATGGAAGAAGCATAAATGAATCAGTATGAATCACAAGAACCCATCCATAGAAAATCACAATGAGTGTCCAGGTATCACTCAAGGAATAACACACTATTTAGTTAGTTCAATTTTTATGGACATTTCTAATCATGATATAATAAATTACAAAAAGTAAAAAATCATTGTAATATACAATATTATATTTTATACTAGAAAAATGGATTGATTACATGTTGTTACCATTAACATTTATTTTAAATAATTTCTCAATTAAAAAATATAAAGTTTTGATAAAAAAAATTAAATGGTTTGGTGATAACATACCTTCAGATTGAGGCCAATATTGATACCAACCAGTGCATTCATTACAATTAATCCATTACATTTTTAAAATTCAATTCAATAGACCTAAATGTTATTTTAGTTTCATAATAATGAAATGAAATTCCCATAATTGTTAAAATATTCACTTGAATGTGGGGGTTTATGTTTAGGTGGACAACCTATGACAATGATGGATATGTTATATGGAAACCTAGTTTACTTTCATAATAACAAAATAATATACTTTTAAATTTAAGGTCCATTTCATTGAATGTATGAACCAATATAAAGGGAAACATGTTATAAACATCATGTAATTAAGGTAAAATGATCTAGAAAACCTAAATTTTTATAATGGAGATTATCCCTCCCTTATTTACTTATATTTGAGTTGCAATAAGAAAAAATTAATAAGATGTGAAATTCCGTGAAATTTTGGAATATTTGCACATAAAGAGATAGAAGTTGATACTATGATATATAAAAAGAAAAGGAATAAGAAAGATATTATAATTACTGATGGATTTCAAAAGACATGAACAAAGGTCAATTATAAGTTCAATAAAGAGAGATACATCAAAGTATAGGAGAGGATGAAGAGATTCTGGGTTAAGGGTGATACACTGAAATTGGGAAAAGAGAAGATGGATTTAAATTTAAGAGGAATGAGGGGGAAGGTAGAAATTTCACAACTTATTTAAGGGGTCCAATATTGGGTTTCATGATTTGAAAATCCATATTCTAACAATTCCCATCCACTGACTATGGTGGAATCCCATTCATATGTATATGTACAATGTTTGAAAAACTGTTCATATCTCGTTCATGCATATTTTTATCAACTATACCCCCTCACAGTGTAAAATACATTGTTTAAGTAATTATGTACCTATCATTCTCAACATACCTTACATTTATTGCATGGTTCTCCCATCGATGAGACCACCCACACATAGTTAATCTAATCATGAACCACAATTTTTTAGGTTCATTTTTTTGTTGCACAATTACTACTAACCATGTGCAAATCATGTGCGATTACATATTTTTTTCAAAAATTAGAGTGTTGAGGTCTGAATAATCCCGTTATGATCCTGAATTTCATTATCAAAACCTAAGTTAATATTAATGGAATTATAATGATTATTTAGAATGGAATTTAAAGGATCCAAACCACATGATAAAAAACTAGGATCCATAACCTTCCATACATAAATCATATCATCCCCAAGAAGACTTTTTTGGAATAAAAAAAACTACCCAACCATTATGGGTTAAAAGTCCCCATTAATATGACATCATTTACTTAATTAAAATCCAAAAATCTTTCAACCATATCATTAACATATCATCAAATCATCCATCAACTGGCCTATGAAACTTATACCATGGGTTCCTAATTTTAACATCCACGTTGAAGCCGCTATACTTAGATTATAAAAATAGATTATATAATCAACAACATAGTGTTCAAACAACAATCCTAACATGAAAATCATCCTGATAAACCTAATCAAACCTGTGGACACTACCCCCTGTTCATGATTTGATGAAAATGGTTGAGTTAAAATAGAACCATATCTACAAAGACTCAACACATTTTTTTATGAAAATTCCAATATGATTATTACCCAAGAAAAATCTCAACCAATGGTGTTCTAGATATGGTTTCCCCCTAAGAACATATAAATATGATAAACCTCAATGTGAAACACCTCCAACCGGTATTTTTAAAAAGGAATGTCTTTAAATTCTGATTGGTCACCAGAACCAAACCCAATGACATTAAATCCAACTCTCTAAAATCATATAAAGGACCACATCCAAATCATGTAACTAAAATCCAATGATTACTATTAGATAGAACATCCCATTATCATAACATATATATGTATCCAATAGATGACCCAATGCATTATCGATCTATGATCCCTGGATCTATATATATTATCTCAGTCCTAACAACCATACTCTATCTCAACCCAAGTACATATCCAAACATATACGAGGAATTTACTATAAAATAATTCTTTACATGGTTCTATTTATGTAATGAATTAGATTTTCCTTGTATTATTTTTGGATATTCTATGGATTATTTTCAACTCCAAGAGCTAAGAAGACATAAAATTACAAGACCAAGTGTGCCAAGAATAATTGCTTGAAATATGTTAAATATATTAAATATCATTTGAATAAAACATATATAAAAGATAAATAATATCAAAATGGGGGCCCAAACGAGAAATATTAGGCAAACATTGAGTATGAAATATGGATCTTACCCTATGTGGAACATAACCTTGGTTGGCATGGGGTGTTTGTTGAAAAGTCATCACAAGTGTGAAATAAATAAAATAATTTAATAAATTATTATATTTTTATTTCATTTATATAGTTACTTGTGTTTCATTTAATTTTCTATTTTGAGGAAATCTTTTGGTGATTGGTATAACCTTAGAGCCTTTGGCATGATGTTAGAGGGAGTGTTGGAGGATATCTCTCATATGAATGACAACCAGATCATGGATCAGAAATTACAAGGTAATGTGATTCATTATATCAGTAAAAAAATGAATCATTCATATAATTTATCATTAAACGATCCATATCGTGGTAGGATATTTGTTTTGTTAGGATAATATCCATATTGTTAATTACAAAGATGAATCTGAATCAATGAACCAGAAAATCTGTTCATGGTTTGTTTGTCTTCTAGGATATGTGTATTTTCATGTTTATTTTTTGAGAATTTATTCACAAATATTGAATTATTTCAGTTCATTCTAGTTATGATGGATAAAGGAAAACAAGAAAATTTTATGAGGTTCATTTATCATGTTTAATGTTGGGTGTTTCTCCCATATTTATTCATTAATAATAGTCATTCTTTATTTGGACCGCAGTTCAACATAGACTCTAAAATAAAAAAAAATTGAGTATTGGCATAAACGTTCAAAATCATATATTGTAGCTCATCAAGATTCAAAAGAGGTGTGGTGGTATTAGTGATCATTATATTAGACTAATTTGGAAACCGTTGATTTAAGTGAGGAATGTGAGTGATTATGGGATGAATGGAGTCCATTTTATGAGTTTATTCGAAGGCTCGATACCAAATAATAGACATGGAGAGGTTTGGTTGAGGTATATCCTTATTTTAAATATTTATTAAATCTGATCTCTAAGGTTATAGAGGCACTAGCAGACATGGAAGGAAGAACTAGGGTTTCAAAAAAAACTAGAACTACACTACACATAATTCATTATTACATAGTGTGTGGGTCCCTCCATGCAGTTTTTAAGGAAATTAGTGGAAGTTATGGATCACCTAGTATGTGTCTTTATCAAACAGTGTGTGACTTATCCTAGGTGGATCAATGTTTACCTATGAGGGTACGATGAAATAGGCTATAGTTAATGGGCACGGGCATACCATGTACTCCCACATAGACAAGACATGGCCTAAAATACATGGAAATACTGACATACTGGTATAGAAGAATCATACATAGGTCGCTACATTCTATGTGCTACAACATGAAAATAGACACTTACACTAGCTGTTTAGATGGTAGGACATGAGGTCAAATGGACATTGTGTGTAACACTATTACACACCATTTATTACTAAAATGTTATATTTGATACAATATCCCCTGTCTATTGGAAATTTTTTGATAGGTTGAACTCCCCATATCTATTATCTAATAGTTATTAAGAATTTCCTCTTAGACACAGTTCATCAAAAGATTTAGTAGGACTTCTTAGACAATGTTGTAGGAATATCTTTGAGATTCCTATAGTCAGTTCATCTATTCATTTTTATTCCTAGGTGGAGATATTAGTATCATCCTGAAAAAAACAATATGGGTTTCAATCCTCTACTTTATAGGTTAATCTATAATGAGTTGTTATTATAACCCATGGCCTTTAGAGGGATCCTCAAAATTGTATAATATCTCTTCAAACATTATGTACGTACATTTTATGGATAGACTAGAAGATATCTACCTCTTGGAAGAATGTCAGTAGTGCTATCAAACTCTTGGATTGTATTCTTCTAGATGAGTTCTCTGTGGATCCTTCTAGCTATAATTCTAGGATAGAATTATGGTTGTGACTTTTACTATAGACTATATGCCTTTATTGAGTATAACTAGATATTTTTTATATGTGATGTTGACATATAATTATATATAGAGCACTCTATTTCTTTTTTCATATAGTTTGTTGTTTTGAGTTCTCTATTTGGTGATTGTAATACTCACCGAAACCCAGGTTTTTCAAGCACAATTCATGTATTGTGAAGTTGATCTTCCTTCTAATAGAGTCATATATGGACCAATACATGATATTGGTTTGTGGTACAAGACATTTTTAGGTCTCTTTCTATAGTATCGTGATAATAGTTCTCAATTTAATATTATGTTTTAATTATTTTCAAACTTTATATAGTGAGATACATTTTATCCCTATTTACATTTCCATTACTAGCTATCATATCATGGTTATAATATTAGAGGTTTGAAAGAATGGTTATTTAGTACTTTTTAAATTTTTTGCATTTAATGGGGTTTAGATGTATGTGTATCATATTTAAAAAAGATATGGCCTCCCATATTAGTGATGTGCCTACATTGAACTTGTCTCCATCCCTTGGCCCACTTGAGAAGGGATTGTGGATTCATGGAATGGACCCCATTGAGATAGATCATGATAGAGGGGTATCCAAGGCATTTAGTTCTACCTCAAGGCCATATTCTATGAGTTTGGTTTAGGAAAACAATTTTGATTGTCTCCGGTAAAAAATATCATGCCATGGACTCTATTGTTGATGTGATAGCTGACATATTAATATACTATAACTATGATCACCCATATATCAACCCGAAATATGATAACATTATTTGTATGGAAAATGGTACATTCATCGTATCATAATGGGTTCAGGTTTCAATGTCATTCTTGAGTAATCTCTTCAAATAAAATCTGTGACCAAGGTACATATTTTTTAATTTCAGGATTCCATTGGGATATTTTCCATTTAGGGTTCAACATCATGATCCTGAGGACTATATCTTTAGTGATGAGGTATTGACACATGGATGTGTTCAAAAGGCATTACCTCCATGTGGTGCACCATTTATACCACCACCAATCTAGTAGTATATGGTACACGTAATATGAGAATATGAGGGGTATTTCCTCAGTGAACATCATAAGTTTTAGAAATAGAGACCCCTTAGGTTTTAAGGAAAGATAGACCCATAGGAAACCTAAGACTGTCTTGAGGCAATGACATGCAATTTCTATATGTTAGGACACTAGTAGATATGATGGTGGTCTTAGTGGGAAGCCATATCCATGGATCAACATGATGATTGTATGAGATTATAGACCCAATAAACCGATGGGGAGACACTAGCATTAAAAGAGATTGAGAACCTTTTTATAGTGCATTTATCTCAAGAAACACTAATGGATGTACATATCCAGTTACTTCTATAGCTCTAACCAGAAAGTTCCAAAATAGTTGAGTATTTATTGATGTTTACCAACCTCTCTATGTACATGATAGATATTTCTCATTACGAGTTCAGTAGGGAATGAACATTAATGAAAGGGATCCATAGATACATCAGGTCCAGTTTTATCCATCTATGAATTCCAACTTATTCTTGTGTTCTCATTTTATTTTTTGTTGTTGAGAGTTTATTTGATGAGATGAACCAACAAGTGGTTGATGGTAGATAGAACGTAGGAAGAGTGAACTCGACAATAGTGATTCGGAAACATTATTGGGATCGATGTGTGATTTTAATTTAAGGAGGGGGTACTATGACATATGATCTATCAATTAGGGATCAAAAAATGGGTTCATTCATCTTAGGGAGAGGTGGTCCTACTCATGTGATAATATTGGACAACATGCATGAGATTTTCCAAACCTCTATGTAGATGATAGAAAAAACCATCCAGGACTTGGAGGATATAATGTTTTATTTCATGATCGACTATGGCTATAGTTGGTAGGATCACCTACCGCTAGTGTTTTTTTCATAGAAAAAACTAACATTCCTATATCGCTATGGAACAATTTGAATCTTTTTATGGTAAACCCAGCATGTCACAAATTTGTTACACTGTACCATGATAGTCAGCACTCATGGGATAAAATTTGGTATGAGAAACTACCACATAGGTGTTGGTAATTCAAGAGTGGATGTGGACTGTATTGATCCATCATAAATGTTATGTGGATGGATAATAAAGGGTTATGGATTTCATGGTGGGAGACCATGTGTTCTTATGATTTTTACCTCAACTTAGATTAAAGATATTTGGCTAGTTGGACAAGTTATATCATAGATTTAGTGGATTTTTTTATATACTCTATAAATTTGGCAAGGTGTAATACCACATAGCTCTATCAACATTGATATACTAGGTTTAAAATGATGTCAATATTTTGTAGTAGGGGAGGTCTGTGAATGACCTATCATATGGTATATAATGGGGTGAGATGGACATCGGGGATGTATCTTATTTTTTTGAGTACCTGGTAGATATTGAGGATCAATAAGAGATTTTCATTCACACGGGAATTATTCTTTTAGTGTGTGTATATAGGAAGAAAAAGAATCTACAAGAGAGAAAGTGGGAGTAACAGGAACTGAGTCATTCTCAGTACCCATGTCTCCATGTGTAACCCTTGTTCTGGAATTTTGATATGTAAATCCCCATGGTGGGGATAATGTAAAGAAACATATTTTCATGTATGATTATTATTTATTTTATAGATTATTTATGATACAAGGAGTTAAGATAGAGTGTTATTATGAGGCTCAATTATCCGTTAATAAATTTTTTAAATTTAATAAATATATTGAATAGTGAATACATGAAATTTTGATAAAAAGAGGAATACATTTTAAATGGGTGGCTAAAAAAATAAATATAAAGGCACATTTGAGTACAAAAATTGGGTTTTACTCTATGAACAACATAATCATGACCAGGAAGGGGAAATTGTGGAAAAGTTTTCACATGTGTGAAATTAATAAAATAATGAAATAAATTATTTTATTTTTATCATGTGTAACATAAACTATTGTTCCATTAACTAGAATATTTTGATGAAATTATAGGGTTATCTTCTTAACATTAGATCCATTGGAGAGGCATTAGATAATGGATTGTAGGATATCTCGTAGATGAAAGGCAAACCGATCATAGATTGGCGATCAGATAGAAATTGGATTTAGGATCTCTCTAATGATAGTGACACATGTTAGTTCTTCTTCATTGATCGATCAATATCATAGTAGGATGTTTTTTATGATTGGATTATCTACATGTTAATAATTATTATGAATAATCGAATCAATCAACCAAAAAATTGATCGACAATTCAGTCATCCTGTGGGAAGGGTTTATTTGTGGGGTTATTTGGGAGGAATTTCTTAATGAATATTGATTCTCCTCTTGTAGTTATTATGATGAAACATCATGTACATTGTGAAAATTTGTCATGTTTCATTCCATTTTTACATGGTAATTCATTTCACACATATTTATACATTTATATTATGCATTCAAGATGTGTACTGTTGTTCGGTAGATACAAGATAATCAAATGTTTCAGACCAAATCCTCATCAATATGGTTTTCAACCATATATCTAATCTCAGAATTATTAAATGGAGGTCAAGAAGTAGTAGTGTAAATAATATTAGAGTAAAATAGAAACCCCCATTTTGAGAGATCCATGCGAGTTGAAATGGGATGAACAGAATAAGTTATTGAAAGGAATTGGTGGCTGGATTCTGATGAATGACAATGGAACAATTTGACCAATGTAGATCCTTGAGTTTTGTCTAGATTGAATCCAATATCTGAGTTGATAGTGGTCAAGATACACAAGAATGAGGAAACAATGTTTTTGAAAAAAACTGGTCCATATACGGTGTATTTGGGAATACGTAGTGTGTGGGTCCCTCTTAAATGTGTTTAGGGTTTCAGGAGGAAGTTAATTATCAGATGATATGTGAACCTATCATATTGTGTGTGAATTTTCCACAAATTCTAAATGTTTAACTCATAGCATAGATATAAACATGCTAGAGTACATGTGCACATAAATCCCGTACACCTCAAGATGGACATGGTTTGGACGAATCTACATGGTCATACCTATGTATAGGTATATGGGAAGAGTACATGGAATGAATCATGATCTGTACTGTTTCAAGGTCACAGAAATCAACACGTTTTGTTTACACAGGGAGGGACCAAGGGATAAAGGGACATGATGTGGAACTCTAATACATGTTGTTTCCTACTAAAAAGTTCTTTTGTCACCTTTTTCCCATAAATCATAGACATGATTCATTAGAATGTGTTCCCTATATCAATTATATGAGGGTTATCATGGAATCACCTTTTACACATAGGACATTGATCCCTTCAACATGAAACCATGGATATTGTTTTTGGACTCCTTCCATGAGGCCCAGAGATAGATCCTCTAATCATCTTTGTTTCATAGGTGGAGTTTATGGTATCTTCATAACAAAAACTACACCTGTTCAAATCCTTTACATAATGAGATAATCTTGTTTGTGTTTTTCCTATACACCAAGGATTTTAGAGTGTTAATCATCAATGTATTGAATCTCTTCATACATTCAACATGTACTTCTTACGGTGAAATCTGATGATCACTACCTTTGAAATAGGAGTCATCAGTGTTATCAAACTCAATGAGAGTGTTCTCTCAAACAAGTTTGATGTGGAGTATTCGAGCTATAATCATATGATATAATTAACATTGTGACTTATACCTATATGATTTGTTTCATTTTTTGGTATATATAAAAATGATAATTATATGTTATGTATAAATATATTAGTTTAGATATTACTATATTTAATTTGTTGTATGAATTGTGCATTCAGGGATTAATTCGGGTTATTTTTATACAAACCCCTACATTTAATTTTCTGGCATGTGTCATTTTTTTCAGACGATTGACATTTTTAGGGATTCCTAGATGAATAAGGACTAGATGGTGTATAATGAGACTAGATAGAATGAGGTGTTTTCATGTTGTATCTTGAGAAAAGTCCCTACTTTACTTTCTAGTAGTAATTCATCTTTGAAACATTTAATGGGATTGTAATTGTATATGTTTACATTCCATTGCATCATGGAATACTCTGGTAGTGGGATTTAGAGGTATAAATGCATGGTTGTTCAATTTTTTTTAATATCATCATTGTATCAGATTGAAGATGTGGGTGTGTATGTGAGTTCATGTTTAAGTATATAGGCTAAGGCCTCCCATGTTTGTGACATTCCTACTCGGCACTAGTATATATCCCTTGGTATATTGGAGGTGATCTTGGGTAGCATTGAACGAGACCAATTTTAATTTTCTTTAAAATTTATCCCATGGCATAAAAGACCCTTGATAAACAACAAACAATTAGTCTTAGAGTCCCATAACACTTTTCACATGAGTGTATCCCCTAGTGAATGGTCCTTAGCTCCCTACCATAGATTCATCAATTAAATTGGATAAAATAAAAGAGTCCATGATTACCTTGTATGTATTCCCTATCCATCCTTGGAATTAACTAATGACATGATTAATGGATTACTTATCCATGAGCATTAATGCAAACAACATTGTCCCCATTACCAATTCACCAGAATGGTTCCCACGAAATTATAATATTTTCCATCATTCAATGATGATCACAACACTCAAATAGAATAAGTAGTTCTTCCCACCATATTAATTACCTCTAAATGGCCCTTGAATAATTCTTCCACTGAATCTCTCTATTAAACAATAAAATGAATTTTTTATGCTCGATATATTCTCAATTATCTCTTATAATACTCAAGATAATTCCAATATATTGAGAGTGAGAACGATTAGACTAGGAGTATAAAAATATGTAATATTGTATCTTCTATCTATCTCCCCGATACACCCATTAAAATATGATTTTAGTTCCTTTAATGAATTCCTAAAACCATGTGTCATGATAATTTTTTTACAGTTATAGCCATAAGTCGACCACTTTATGAAACCCAATTTATTATAAAAAATTAGTCATCACCATTTATGGAATAAGTGATTCATTTTATACCCTAAACTAATACACCCCCATAATACTACAATATATGTCACACATTCTTTTTTCAAATTAATTTTATCCATATTATTGCATATGGGGATTTCAAACCATATATAGATGACTCCCAACAAAAATGATCAAGCATAATAGTTGACATGTCATTAATACTCAATCACAATTCCATAACTACCCAATACATTTTCAATAATCAATCATATATGCATCATAATGGTCTTACTGTTTCATTGGAGAACTATCTATGGTTGGAAACTCAAAAATCTAGAAAAATATAGTCACAATTGTCCACCAGTTATCCAATACAATTATTTATCCATGATTATATAGTTATAATGGTATACCCTAAACATGATAATTGTATATAACATGAAGAAACCATGATAATACCATCTCACCTTATAAAATCACTTACAGAAGATTAGGAGAACCTCTGCAGACCAACCTATAAAAAAGGCATCAATCTGAGCAGCTGATTCCTCCTACAATACTTATACCTGCTACCATTAATCCTTAAGGTACCCATGAATATTTAGGAATAACCTGTAATGTAAAATCACATCTTACCAAGTTATAAATAGTTAATTAATCAACAAACCACCATATAGATTTACTATATTTTATGAATAGATGTTATAACAACCCATCACAACTCCCAATTCATATGCATCACTCATTGAGGAATCTAGCATACAAACTCCATATAAAATCACTCCTGATTGAAAACACAATTCCTCTATTTATATAAAAAAACCAACCATAATTTATATAATTCCAACCCTATTTAAATTGTCCTTTATATCATCATTCCCTCTTCTCATAATGAAAAACTTTTTTCATGTGACATATTACTCCCCACCAAAAGTGTTTCCTAGTCATCACTTTACCTATAATGGAATATCATTCCACATCAGACATTCCATATACCAGAGAATTTTGTTCCTAGTCATTCCCACCATTATAGTTCAAATCATTAACATGAGAATATATGAAAATTATTTTCTTAAATGTGTACTAGATCAGGTTCTCTTTTCCATGAACACATTTAGCCCCCCCCCCCTCAATCCACAATAACACATTTCATCATCTTCAATAATTAAGGAAAAAATAAACCATGTTAGTTATGGTATAACTCATGGTACATTTTATAATCTAACATCTTGAAATTGAATAAGTCATCCTTATAATTAAACATTTGAGGATATGAAGATCAAAAGATGATCTTAATGATTAGGTCATTATACCGTAGAGATGAATCGTAGACTCAACCTTCTAGAACAACATTCATCGAACTATATATAACTTATCACATTAATATTTAACATAAAAAAAATTGTGTATAATAATTCATACTACTTCATGATAGCATCAAAACAATAGTAGATCCTACTTTTTTTACCTCCCAAACACAATAGTAATACAAATCCACGTATACGATAATACGTATTAGGTTTTTTTATAATGATATATTATCTCGTAAAACTATCAACATTGTTGATGAGCATCCATGAATTATAAATGAAATTATTAATGATTACATGATTAAAATGATATCTAACAATGGACATGGCATGTATTATATACTGATATCAATCATTTTATGATTACTACATCACTACATTATTTAAACATATCGAAGACATATCATCTTCCAGAGGTGTTAATTAACAAAAAAACATCTCTTCCCAGTAATACAGTACTCGAATGACACCTCTCACCTAATAAATCAACATAATAATTTACCAAATATTTTTTTTTTCAATAATGATGATACCATTATAGTTATCTAATTATGTAAAACGGTATAGAGTAAATAACCAATTTCATTCCTAAAATGGTACATGTATCACTTACCAAACCTGAAGCTTCAATACAGTAGACTGAATGATTCCATCTAGGTATAATGGGACATTTTCATGTACCTATGCCAGGTATACTAATTGAAATATAAAACAAACAATCTACTCCAAGGTGAATGAAAATAAAACAAATAATATGTAATAATTTTTATTTTTTATCAATTAAAATTAATTATAAAAATCAATGTGGTATAGATGAAAGAGAATGAATGAACTAATGACTGATAGAATTTACATGACACTTTTTAAATATTATCTCAAATAATTTATGGAAAATTATCATATAACATCCCTTTAAGACATTTCATTCAATGAAAAAATTTTTAAACTAGGACCAGTTAAAGAAAAATAAAATTCAATGATATAGAGGAAATCAAATTTTATGTTGTAACTATAGTTTTTATTAACTAAATCCTTATATTAACAAGGCCCATAGAAAAAAATATAATTTTATGGTGACTTTGTGAAGTAATATTCCAACATAAAATTATATATAACACCATACGTGTTTAATGTGACACATTAAATAACCATTCATATTTTCTGTAAACATACCCACCAGGTGTTAAGATCCATTTATTATATAGAATAACAAATGGGACCAATGGGGGTCAAATGATTACTCTTTTTATGATTCAAGACCCTATATATTACAATTACATTCCATTTAAATACAATCATTCAATTTATGAGTCGAAATCTTAATATATATTTCATTTTCACATAGGTAATTTAGATTAATCACTATTCACATGTTAATAGACTTATGACGTATAAGTTACAATTGGAATTAATGTAACATAATACAAACTATTAGACCCGATATTAGGATTAAATGAGAATATATATGGTCATTAGACAATATGGATCATTATTACAGGTTTAATGAATAAATTTGTTATATATTACAATTAGAATCCATTCATCATGGTTCAAATAATGTTTTCTCCCATTAAACTATGTTTCTTAGACCAAACATGTTATAAAATGTTAACTATGGTGCCTTAATCATTCTATGTAAGAAAACACCATTTTAATTGATTGATACACATTAATAAACCAATAATTTATCGCATTCATTAAATTAATCTTTTTTTTTCAAATTAGAGTTAGAGCAGTCAAGGAACTAAAAAATGATATAGTAAATGCATCTAAAAATTAAACATATCATGGAATATGTTTGAAATATAAATCCTCAAGTGCCTATAATGTTTAATGATTAAATAATTCCAATTTTTTTCTAGGCCAATGGTAAAACTGAAACCATAGTAATAATGTTTCTAAATCATTTACATCACTGAATAAATAAATTAATAAAACTATAAAAAAAACTAGAATATAATGTTCAAACCTAGGAAACATGTAATTTTCCATATAATTTCATTAGATATTCCCTAGAACAATCTCATTAAACAAATTCAATAAAAAATCATCTCCTCTATACCAACTCAAAAAAGAAAGAAAAGGTAAATAACAAGATTGGGAACTAATTGTGAAATCCAATACATATTTTACTCATAGAAAACTGAATCTATTTGGAAATGTTACCGTAGATCACCTCCATATATTCAGTAGGTAGTTCACTAGCAAGAAGGTTTTATAATAGTACATTAGAGAGACTATACCCTCATAATTAGATAGGATCAAAATAGTATATAATAAAATTACGATGGATCTATAACAATGAATCTATAAAAAATATAATATAAATATAATAATTAATGGACAGAATCAATTATCTATTTTCATTTATAAAGTAATTTCGTGATGGTATAAAAAAATTTAGATACATGGTGAATAATTTTTGAGCTATACACAATACATGATATTAGAAAAAATTGAAAAGGAATAACACGATATCTAATTACAATGCGAGTAAAATACAATTCCTCTACTCCCATACTCCATTAGAGTATAGACAATAAAATTTCTATAGGTGGGTACTTATGCTTTTATAAAATAATTTATCCATGAAATCTATCAGGGTTCCTAATAGTTCCCTGATTGGGTGTCAGAAATACTCTGTAGTCCAATAATAACAAATTATAGAATTATGTTGTCTTTGAATGTACAACCACACATTTTCATTTATACTAATTTAGATTATAAATAAATAAACAATTTCATCATAATATTACTATTGGACAGTAATCAAACACAAACTGCTTCATCCAAATCCTAAATGTCTCTAAAAATATCAAATTTTATATTTGTATATATAAGAAAATGACCTAATTCAAATTAGTAATGAATTTATAAGAACTACTAATCATTTTATGAACCATAATATTTATGGGGTATATTATTTATAAACATGGTGATTTCAATGGGGGTGTACCCTTCATAGTTTTCCCTAAGGGAACATTTATAAACGATCCCTTGGTGAATGTGCTAAGTAGAAAAAATTCTAGTCTTGAAATGAGACAAATATAATAAGTAACAAGTCTATTACACGAGTTATTATCCAAGGAAAATCAAAAAATACATTCATATAAAAATATTCAATATGTGTGAACACATGGTTCATGGCTGATGCCTTCTCAATAATAAAATAAAGGCATAATACAAGTGTTGTAATTCACTTGTATGACACATCAATGAATTGGTTTTCATCTACTAAGAGAATATGGGAAAAATACAATGGGAGTCCATGTATAAATTTGGGTATTACAAAACATTAAGGTAATTCATAGTTTGCGATCATATTCATCCATGATATATTAAAAAATATAATCACATAATGATAATAACATCCAATAATTCATTTCATACATTAACAGTTTATAGGTGACATAGAATTTTCATTCACCTTAAATTTATGTCATTTATCCAATTCTATTTATAATTTTTTGTTAATAGAACAAAGAAGGTGGTGTAGTCATGAAGATTAGTCTAAGAGGATTAATAAAATATTACCTATCACATCCAATTAATGTAATCTATTCCATTTATAAAATCCAATTTAAAATATGTCATGGGTGGTTTAGTTTCATAATAAGACAAGGGGTTTTCATTAATTGTTAAAAAAATCAACCTCAATGGGTTGTTCATGACCAAGAAGACAACCTTTGATGATGTATTATTGGGTAAAATGATAAAAAATTTGTGGGTCTAATAACAAAAAATTTTATTTTATCATTTTATAAGATTCACATGGAATGTATGGTGCCAAAAATAATGGAAAATGTTATAAAAATAAAAATCAATCAAAAATGTACTATAAAACCTACATTATATTAATTATGATTCAATAATCCACTAACAAATTTTTATTTGGTATAGAATGATATAAAAAGATGAAAAAATGACCAAAAAATAGGTCATATTATTTATCATGAAAATAATATTTGATATGGTAAGAGTATCAATGAAATGGACTAAGAGGTATCAAAGACATACCTTCACTATTTCAAAATAAAGAGCATCAATCTATTTCAATATAAAATTATAGGGATACCTCTACGAATAATAGAAGAAGAAGATATCTCTATATGTGTGGAATTTTTGATGATGGGAAAAGTGAAGAGGGATATAAAATTATGAGGATAGAGGGGGAAATTGAAATTTCCCCACATTTCAGTGGTCCAAGGTTTTTCTGCATGGTTTTCAAAAATATGTTCCAACATTGGGCACCCACTCCCTAAGGAGGAATCCCATTTTCAATGTATGGTCCATTGTCAGAAAAACAATAAACAACTCATGTGTCCCTACTATCCTACATCTCCAACCTCTCTCATCGTTAGGAACATAGATAAACTAACCATGTTCTAACTATGATCATTATACCAACATTTCATTGCAATTTTTACACATCCCTGTGGTCTCCATCATTTGATTAAACGAACCATGAACATATATTTTTGTGCTACATGGTTAATAAGTATTGTTACTAAAATCTTTGTGTAACCATGTACCTCTGCTTGTTTCTCTAGAAACCCAATATCTAACTACTAAACTAACCCTTGAAACTCCAAATGATTTACTAAAACCCATATGATCTTTTAAATGAATATTTATTTATTTCAAATAGTTTTTATGAGATAATTGCTTTCTATAAAAATATTTAATAGATTTAATTACATGAAACAAAATTTTAATATTGCATTACATGTAACCCTGCATTATCTATCACTACACACAACACTTAGTTAGTTTCTAGGACACACGACACTTTGTTTTAAAAAACTCACAACATATTATTAATATATTCATTGAAAAAAACCTTTAAAACCTAGTCCATAGGCATATAAAAATGAATAGTAATGAATAAGTTTTAAATATTAATTATTAATGATTTATAGAAATGAATCATATTGTTGATAGCATATGTAATTTTCAGTAATGAAATTATAGATAGTAATATATTATTTTATCTTAGAAATTCATATTATTTATTTTGTGATGAATAATAAAATTAAAATTTCAATACCTTTTTAAAATTAATTTGATAAAATCAACTTTAGTTTATAAATATTAATATAACTTTTATATTTGGGATAATGTTCATGATTTTTTTAAATGTGTCATTTATAATGAATATCAAAACGAACTAAGAGGGAGTTTCTGTGAGGGGTAACGATGTGCCAAAGTCTCAGGTGGGAGGTGATGCACCCCACCTGAAGAGAGTTTTGGTTGATTACAAGTAGACTGAGTAGGAGCTGCTGGATATAGGGAAGGATGTGGGGACTTGTGGTGAAGAATTCTTGACTAACAGAGTGTCTCCACCTCATCCGGAATTAGCTCCTGAACATGAGGGAATGCCTTTGGAGGAAGCAGAGGAATGTGGTTGTGAAAAAAGATCTTGACTCCTCAAAACAGGGCACTCAAATTGGCTGAGAAATAACTCAGAATGACTCAAAGCGGGGTACTCCAACCATGCTGGTGGGTCACTGGATCGCAGGTCAATGATAGACTCATGATGCCATCCAAACCTGTAACTGATTTGATGGCATGGTAATTGAATGTTTGGCTCAAGACTAGGAAAACGACATGGATGATCAGAAAATATGTGGGACTGAGTCTGATGAGGAATAACCTTGCTATTTTTCCAAGGACAATGCATGAGGAAATCATAGTAATGGCCTGTAAAATGTAAGGAAGAAGAAGGGACAAAAATCTAACTAGGGCTCGGGAAGTTTCATCTTGACTAAAAAGAATAAAATAAAAGGGTGCAAGGATTACTCATTCAAGCCAAAACCATTAGAGACTAGGTTAGGTAAAAAAAATCCAAGTTATTGGAGTTAATGTCGGCTTATATTGTTAATACCCAGGGAAACCCCGAAGTAGTGAAGCCAGATTTTGGTGAAACCAATGCAAAAAAAACTAGTGTGGAGGAGGTCAGTAATGGGAAATCCCTAGGACTGCTTATGCACTCGAACGAATAAATGGTGGAGGTGCTTCTCACTATCAATGCTACACAAGAAGAGGCTGACCAGATGATGGGAAGGGTGCTTCGAAATGTTACTAATGGTGAGAAGGATTCTTGGATCTACAAACAAGACCATATATTTATTAGGGTTTCAATGAAGGGAATATAAGTTAGGAAGAGTACATTAAACCATGGGAGAAGATGGTCGATCACTTTGTGGTCATTATCAATTACGATCCAGATACAGAGGTGCACACTCTCTCTTGGAAATTTTTTATGGAGGATCTCTCTAATAAGTTTAAGTTCTGTTTCAACGATTTTGTGATTTCTTATGAGATCTATCCTCTTGGTTGATGTTATGCGGTTTCACACATTTCCTTAAAAGTGTATGCTAATAAAAAGTTAATTTTCAGTAAGTCAGTCATTTATAATTAATATTGAAAAATACTATGTTTTAATTCAAAATTAACTTTTAAAATTAATTTATAATGATAATGCATGATTTATTTTCTAAAAGTATAATTATTTTTGTTATAAATATATTATATTATTAATCTCATTGGAATCAATTTATTTTTTAAATTGATTATAAAAACATAGAAAACATTTGACCATTTTCTCAATAATATCTTTTTTGTCATTACATGTTTTGGATTAATTTTAAATTAATTTATACTATTTTTTGTTATTAGAATTTTGTAATATAGATTCCATATTTAGAATAAGTATAATTTATAATTTCAATAAAGTCAAAATTGATTTATGAAGAAATGTAATTGGTCTAAAAAAATTAAAATGAATTACAACGATTAAGGTAAAAATGAGTTTAAATATTGGTTAAACAATGAATATTGGGGGTCAAAATGAACCAATGTTTTTCCATAAAAATTTTTTTTGACATATCTAGAATTTAAATTTTCATGTAAAATTGATGGATAATTATTTATCCATTGTTACATGAACAAAAACATTGGGGAAATTCAGTCTTTCAAAATATTTACATTTGTGCTACTCACTTCTCTTATAAGAGGCCACCCCATCTCCTCCTCTATTCACACATTAAAAACCAATTCGTTCATAAAATAACATCCTAAATAACTTCTACACATTAATCATCTCATTCTATAATCCATAATTTGTGAATAAATCCTACAAATAATGGAATTTCTTGCAAACAACAAAGAGATACATAAAGAGGATGTGACGTTCATTAACATTCATTTTTTATTTATTTCTTCTCCATAAAAATTATATTGATTTTATATCATTGTTATAAAATAAAATCAAAATAATACATGTCTGAAGATATTTTTTTGTTAAGGGTATGACTTAAAACCATAAACACATCCATGAAATGTCTTATGAAATCATCTCTCATTTCTACAATGGATTATTGACACACAAACTATTGTCATTCATCTTACTGTTAATACATTTCCCAGTTGGTAATAATGATAGAAAAAATATTTATATAAGAAATATAATATATTTATTATTTAATTGTTATTATTTAATTATTATATACCACACAGATTTATTTTTTTTCATTCTTTGGGAATTTGATAATGTTGTTTGTGTGTACTACAGACTACTGCCTCACGAAGAGAAGTGATTCACTAATATTGTATATGGAATGTATTAAAGATTGGTTTTATATAAATATTATAAATATGAAATAAAAATTATTCTTGAATGATGATATATATATATATCATATATTTTCTCACTTTTAATATGATTAGAAAATGGGATGTATCATTCATGCGTACATACAACTTAACATGTGCATGAATGTCGCATTTCTTTTTCTATCTATAAATTTTATGGATTACTCTAAATAGACATATAAATAATTTATATGTGGTATATATATTAATCAATAAGATTATTAAATAATTATCAAATCTTAAATAATAATAATTTTAAAAAGTAAAACATATATGAAAAATAAAGCTATTATTACTAGAAACATAACATTAACAAGGAATTTTTTAAAAATCACTAATATAAGGTCCAAAAAATAATATATAGTATGATATATAAGGATGTTTTTATATGATTTATTTCTAATAAAATAATATTTACCATAAATGTTTCATTGATGGGAACGATGGACGTCATGACCTAAGGTAAGGGGATTTATAGTCTATGTTTTATTTCTAAAAGACTTATTCAATATTCACCACTAGTTTATTTTGAGAGGTCAATATAATATGAAATTAAATAATATGTCATGAATATAACCCATATATTAATTATTAATTTTTTTCATGGATGTAATTATTTTATGAGGATTATTATTCAAAAGGCACTCATGCAGTAAGATATATTTGCCTTAATTTTTCTTCTTTGAGTTGTAAATTTTGTTATACACCTATTATAATAAAATTTGTTTATTTGAATCCCCATTGGATATTAATATCATTAATTTAAACAACCTCAGGATATTTTATATATCATTCTATTTTATTTATTCACAGGGTTTATGTTTCAACGTTACCAATGTGGTAGTGTTTTTATATTACAAACCCCTCATTTTTTAAAATTATTTATTATAAATTTTCAAACATAATTCTCTCATCATCTAACCCTCAATAATTAATAAAAAAATTATTCACTTCTTGTTATTCATGATATATTCATGTATTGTTAATTTATTTCGACACATTCATTCTTAAAATTGTATGTATTTTTGTAAAAAACCCAATATCATTTCTCCCATTGGTAATAAATTAGTTTTCTTTCAAAATACTCCCTTATAAAAATGTTTTATTATTCCTTATTAATAATATTAATGAAATGTTTATCAAATTTCATAATAAATAAATTACATGACTATTCATATCATTTTCCAAAACAATTTCCAATTGGATTTTGTTGAAAATGATAATGGAATCATCACTTCAATGTGGATCACATGGAAATAATTATTCAACACGATTTCATTAGAGAATAATTAATAAATTTCAAATTTTATTATAAAATAATATGTTTTTTAAATTTTTATATATTTTATTTTTCTCAATTCATAAAATATATTTTAATCAATAAAATTTTTAAATGACCTTTCAATTGAATTTCCATTATAAGATGACAAAAATTTGTGGTACATGTTCTTTAATGGGTATATAATCCAAGGAAAACATTTTTTCATTATCTAAACAATTTATGGACTTATTTAATGATCATTTTGAAACCTATATATCTTCCATTAGATATACCGGGAGTAAATACTTATGAAATATCTTTTATCATGGGATATTCAGTGATGAAATGATTATGAAACCATTATCTTTTACAACAGTTATGATATATTGGAATGTTTATGATACCCATTTCATTTCATGGGTTATTATATGATGATTTTTCGGATATTTTGGAACACACAAATACAGTTTTTATAATAATATGTTTGGTGCCTATATCTCTATCCAATGCAATGTGTAGATATTTATATATCTTATGGGAGAATAATGTTTTGAATAGGGAGTAAACAAGATATAGTAAAACATGGTATGAAAGTGGGTTAAAATAGGTAAAATAAATTAGTTTATCCACTATGAATTCTTAGGATGTTTACCTTGAGAAATATTGAAATTATTTTATATTCTAATGTGTAAAACAGAAATTCTATTAATTATTCCATGTGTATACACTTATGGAGAATATTCATTTATTATATTATGATTAATGTCTTATTAATTTCTTCAAATGGCCTGAAGTTCTTCATTTTATATTGATTTGTGATAATCCACCTTTCAAGGGGTGTGGTGGAACTCTTACAATGCCTGTAGGTGTGAGTATTACATGGCCCGTAGGCCTTAGAGGAATTCAATGCCCGTATGCTTCAAACAGTACATACAACCCAGACTAACTACTTAGAACTACTCCTCCCCAGTATCTTAATCATGAATTCAGCTCTCCACCTTCACATGTCTGTTCGGGTAGGCTTTCCCATGCATGCACTGGCTATTCTTGATGGTAGGTTCCAAACCCTCTCATTATTGTAATACGTTTAGCATTTTCTATGGTGAAATCTCATTGCTCTTCCTCCTTTTGAAGTTTGTTCCTTATCAGTTGTCTGGTTTTCATCTATACTTATGGTGGCCCAAAGGCCATGAGGTGGCCCAATGGCCTTACTGACCCGAAGGCCTAGGTGGCCCGAATTCATTAAAGGACGTGAGGACAAATTTAGAGGCCCGATGGCCCACATGGGGGAATATTCCCATGCTCTGATACCTATATGTTATTTTTATGCTTATATGTATCCATTGTTTATAATTACTGAGACTCTAAACTCACCATTTCATATGTTTATTTTTCCCATGAGAATATGATGTATATTATATATGATCTATCTAAGAAGGGTTCTATTTATGAATATACTAGAGGTATATAATGTAATTTACATATATTCTAGTGTTTATGCCTCTATGATTCAAATGGAACCCAAATATTATAGTCCTTTGGCATGTGTCTATGTATTGTAAAGATTATTAATAAAAAATGATTGAATATCGATTTAGGAAAGGAATGGGCCACAATAGTTGGTATAAAAGTACATTTTTAGTTAACATTTGGAATATATGATGACAAATACTTAGTGAGATATCCAACTAAATGTCTATTAATAAGAATGAAGATGTATTAATATGTCATAAAATTCATTGTAATATTGGGATGTGAGAGTGTCTGTGTCTTCCATATAATTACATCACATTTTGGATTATACGAGTCGATGTGTCGTTGGATAATATGTATATAGTGGTAATAAACCTAAAAACATCATATTGAGTAAGACTCTCATGAGAACTGGGGAACTTCAATGGTCTTTAATGCACACCTAATTATACACTCCTAGTGGATATTATTTGAGAATTCACAAAATCAGTACAAATCATCATGAAGGATTTAAATAGTTTATTAATTTTAATAACCATGGATTAACTTAAGGTGTCATACATTAAAGAATAATTCATCACAACTTAGACATCCTATATGTTATTTTACATGATTATGTGGTTACCTATAATGATTATCATTTTTACACTATTATTTTTTTAGTCAATAAATGGATGCTAAAGGAACCGCATTAATAATGATTGTAATAGATAATGTAATAATTATCCTCCAAAGACACCAAAAATTTTGGGAGATGGAATGAAGCATATTATAGTTGGGGTAACACAAAATTATTAATCTATGAATCATGGATAAAATAAAAAAAATAAAATGAGGGAAAACATTTTGTTGATCCGTATGTGAGGAAATTCCATCCTCCCATAGGTATAACCAATGATCCACTCATTGCTAGAAAATAGATTTGTACCACTAGAAATATATTTTTCTATTCATGAGGGTAATAATATGAATAATCTATTTAGAATTTCTAGATTTTTTATGGGAATAATTTCAATGGTGTAATTATATCATGAGCATGAGGTAAATGTATGAAATTAAATGTTTGGATTGGGATGAGTTAATGAATATACATTTTAATAAGTACCTTCATCTCATTAATTGTGTGAAAATAGTTTTGGAGTAAAATGATTTAAAGAAAAATTATGATGAATATATTACTATCTATGATGATACTTTTACAAGACTCATAACATGTGCTTCTGGTATTATCATGCAACCTTAATGCAAGGTTGACATATCCTTTTGTAGATTAAAAAAAATCATATGAATAGAATTATACATATGAGACTTCTTTCACTATTAAGTGATAGTTCAATTTTCTATAAAAGTGGAAATTCATATTGGACATATCTACCAATATATTGGGTTGGAAAAGAAATTGAATACGGATTTTTTTAGGAATATTGCAAAACCAAAGAGAGAAGAAGATGATATTTCCATCATTAACAATGTGTTGGAAAATGTTTGGATTAAATTGTCTTATCAGGGATGAAAAATTATTTAGTTCTAGAATGGAATTTCATTGGTAAATAGACCTACTAAGTGTGGGTAATAGTTTATCTGATAATGAGAAAAAGATAATTTATTATAGTATTTACCACCCCTTGTTCATATCATCAAGTGTTAGTATAAAAGAAATTTGGCTAAACAATTTTCTAAACTAATAGTGAAGGATGCTAATCAATGTTAGCATCGTTAACAGTTGAGGGAAAAGGGGGAATCCCATATAATCATTATTTCTAACGTGGGGAGAGATAGAAACATGGTGATTATTTCATTTACCATCCACACTAGAATTGATAATGTCTTATTTGAATTGAGATACACTAATTCCTTAATATTAAATCATTTTTCTATGAGAATTTAGATTCCACAAAATTGATTAGATGAGGAATTAGTAGTGAAATCCTCTAACGGTATCGAGATTAAATCTCAAGTCTATGAATCCTCTCCAGTTAATTTATATGGGAATGTGTTTAATTAAAATCTTTTCATTCTTTGTCTTGATGAATTTGATTTCATATTATTCATGGATTGGATTTTCGTACATAAATACCTCATCAATTTTCATGGGAGTGATGTCACATTTGATATTTTAAAACAAATTATGATCATTTATCCATGTGACGATGTGTAAAAGCAACCAATGTATATCACATCCATTTCATGGGTATAAATTCCATTTTATAATGGATGTTTATCTCAAATTATCGGGGTAAAAATAGAAATCGATGATATGCCTATTGTGGACGATTTTATTGATTTATTTCCCAAATAATTTCATATTCATCAAACAAAATATGATGTTGAGTTTTTTATAGAACTCATACATAGTACCAACACAATTTCAATTACCCCTAGAGAGTGGCCTTTGATGGAGTTAAAATAATAGATGAATAAAATCCATGAAAACAATGACCAGGGAATCATTCAGAAAACTATGTCACCTTGGGATGAACATATTCTCTATGATAAAAAACAATGATTTATTAAATTTTTCCATGATTATCATAATTCGAACTTAATCGTGATAAAAAAACATCCCTCTTCCATATATTAATTTCTTGTTTCATCAAGTACATTTATATCAATATTTTTTCACGATTTTTTTCATTAAATATATCATCAATTGGTGGTTATGAATGTAGATATACCTAAGATGACATTTCATACAATGTATGGAAACAATGTATATATATAGTTTCCTTTTAGAACTATTAATTCCTCTAATAGCATAATGTATTTATTGAATAGTGTATTTATATATTACATTGATTAGTCTATAGTAGTTATTATAGATGATGTTATTTTATACTCAAAGGGAATGGATGAGAATGAAGAACACTTAAGGATTATACTCATGACCCTATGGAACTAGAAAATATATGAAAAAATAACAGATTTGTATTTTTTCTTCCAAATGATTCATTTTGTGTCACATAGTCTCAAGAGAGGGTATATAAGTATATTTATCAAAATCATAGGATATTAAATGCTGGCCCAGACTTACCATAGAGACTGGGATCCATAGTTTCTTAGATGGATATTATTGATTGTTTTTTAAGAATTTATTTGGACTATATAATCATCTAACCATGATAAACCATAAGTTAGCCAAATTCATCTTTACTGAGGAATGTGACGAAAATTTCAAGAACTAAATAGAAGATTACTAAATGAACATAGGTATACATTACCCAATAATGTTGAAGGATTTTTAATCATTAGTGATGTATCCAAGAATGGATTTGGGATGTGTTCTAATATAGGATGTAGGGGTTATAAGTTATTCATCAAGAAGATTGATGAATCATGGGGAAAAAAATCCAAAATCATGATTTTTTGATAGCTAAAGTAATTTTAAAATTAATATTATATAGGAATTATCTTCAAGGATAAATGTGGGGTGTGTATACATATCATAAAGGATTGATATAAATTTTCACATTATTGGAGTTGAGTTTTCAGGAAGGAAGATGGTTAGATCTAATTAAATATTATGACTACTCAATTAATTACCACTGATGAAAGGAGATAAAGGTACCCAATGCTTTAAGTTGAAAGGATAATTCCTGGTTATCCTTGATGATGATTTAAAAATATCCAATATTTATATATTTTGAATGTATGGTTCTGGAAATCACAAAGAAGGGGGAAAATATTATCTTTCCTAATTGAATATTTTACCATTTATCCAAGTAAAGATTAAAGGTAAGAATAAGAAACATATAACAATTAAAAATAAGTTAATAAATATTTCTATGATTAACCTTCATCATGATTTAATTAAAATGTTCTAGATTTATAAGCTTATGGGTATACCAAATATTAAATTCCATATTCTAGGGGTATTCTCTTAGGGATTAAGCTAAATTATTATCTTATGATTCATGTATTATGAACTAACAATACTTATTCATTAGATCATGTAAATAATCCTTGATATGCATGTTATGGTTTTTATACATTTTCACCATGTTCTTATACACTTATGTTAATGTTATGATTACATATCACCCTTGTTTACCCTTAATGAGAATCTGATTTCACCAATTATTATGATTCATTTTCTTAGGTTATGACGATATCTTGTATATATGATGTGGATAATAAGTTTTCTTGTTATTATGTTCCTAGTGGTAGATTATATGGTTACAAATGGTCTATTTTTTATATTTCCATGTTTTGAATTTCACAAAATTATTATGCTCCCTAGGATTGTGTTTCTATAATATAATGAGTATTCATCAATAATTATTTAATATCTATGTATTAAAAGTCTCATTAAATATAAAAAACATAGGTTCTAAATATGAATATAAAGGAATTATAAATCATGAGAAAAACAGGGAGCATAAAAAACCCAAATCATTAATAAGAGAGATTCATAAATAAATTATGATACAGAAAAATAAATATAATATATTTTTTTCAATACATAAAAGAATAATATAATGGATTTAGAAGACTCATCTTGATAAACAACAATTACAGAATGATCCTAAGATATATTTTATGAGAAAAATAGTTCTTATCCAACCAATAAATTCAATGTCTTTATAGATAAAATAAATAGATTAATATCCTTTAAATGAAATGAGAACTCACCAAGTGGATAATTATATCAGGCACAACATCGAATATTTTCTTTGACTACGAATGTAGCTAAAATTAAAATTATACGAGACATGAAATTTTTTAGGTGATGTACCACATATTGAACCCATCAGTCTCTCTATGACCATTACATATATTCAATTGAAAAACTCCCAAACAATAATCATTCCTTGATTATTCAAAATTTTTAGAAAATAACCTACATTTAATAATTATTTTTTAAATAAAACATTTATATTTTATATAAATCAATAGCATTTCAATATTATCCCTCAATTTTTTTTAAAAAAATTTAAATGCATTCATTTTAATTTGTTCCATCATATATCACTTTTTGTATTTTTTATATCCCATTAGGAAATTTATTAAATTTAAAACATATTTTACAAACCTATTATAATAAATAAAATATCCTATTAAATAAAATTGTGAACCAAAAACTTTTCGTTGAAAATATGATATCCCATTTTTCACAGAAAATAATCATTAAAATGGAAAGAAATTTACAAAAATAGAACCTGAAAATTAATATCAATATCATTCACAAAACATTAAGCATAACTAAAATCCTATTACATTCCACTCCAACAAGAAAAATATTATTTTAATAGAGAATTTATAATTGAATGATATTAATATATAACATTAAATTGAATATATAACAACATGAACGTCTATTAGTGTCCTTGAATCCATTCACGAGGGATCCAAATGGAATGCCAAACCAAGGGGTTAAAAAATAGCTTTAGGTCATTACATACTCTTACCATACTATCAAGAGAATCCAAATATAATTTATAAGTCATTGGAAATTCAAAAATAAATTAATGTTAAGCCCTTAAAAATCACAAGTTAAATTAAAATCAAAGGATCAATTATCACTACCCTAGATACACAAGGTTCTCAATAGAATAGGTCTCAATCACTCTATTCAATTGGTAATTGTTGAGTCTAAAATCAAAATTACTTCCTACACATATAAGAAAATAATTCTCTTTAATATATAACAACAACTATGAATATATGATATGATAAAGTTTTTTCAAATACCACCTCTATGTATCCAACTATGAATTACATGAACATGACCATAACATACATAAAAGGAATTTGTAATCCCTTAACATAAGGTATGGTGTCATTGGAATCATAAAAAATAAGTGAGGTATATTTTATCCATTAAAATAATAATAATATAATATACTATAGGTTTTTATGATAATTTCATCACCACCCATCTATATTTTAATATTCCATTGCAATAATTGATCAGCATAAAAAAAAAATATTGGTTGGTATATATTAATCCCTCATCCTAGTATCTAGACACCCTCACCTATATAACATTCCTTCCATCATCCCAAAACTCCCCACATAAAATAAATCTCAAAAACAATATAGTCTCCAAATTATATAATATGACTCACCATTAACTATATCTAAAAAAATTATAAGAAATCATTTAAAGGACACACTTTTTTATCCTTCAATAAAGGTAATGGAAGGGTCCTACAAAATAAATTAATGGTTTACATATACTGAATGTGATAATAATATAGGAACTAACCTCAATCCGATGATAAATAAATTACTAATGGGGTGGTGAGAAGGTGATGTAAGAACCTGAAACTAAAATGTAATTGATGTGAGAAAAAGATCTCCTTTGGAAACTACTTGCCTTCCCACAAGACATAATTTTAACATAATATCAATACCAGAATATCATGAAAAAATAATATAAAATTATTTTTTCATTGATAATTATGTTTTAATAAAATTACAACTCAAATTTATTTTAATAACTTCCCCTTTATTTTTTCATAAATTGAAACAATCACATAAAAACATTTCATTATAAATCACGCAAGATATATGAAATACACCTTTTTAATTTTAATTGTTTTGTGAATTTTTTTATAAAATTAATTTAGAAAAACTAATAGACATATCATAAGATTAAAATAAATGATGAATGGAACCATTTCAATGATAAAAAAATGAAAAAAATAATCCATTTTAGGTTCCATACAATCCATACAAATAGGTTATGCAGTATTAATTTAGAGGAATATCCTAAGTGAATAGAACAGGTTCTAAATCAGTTTCAATGAATGTACCCTATAGTTACTATGGATGTATAATTTATAAGAAACATTTCTAGTGGTTATTGAATGTTATTTTAACATGTCACTTTTTTATGGAGGGATAACATACAAAAGAGATAACATTTCGTATATTATTAGTGGATGTTATTTATTTCAATGGTTATTAATGATATAAAAATACTTCATTGATTTAAATACTATTTTTTTGTTAGAAAAAGTAGGTCTCAATAAATTATATCTATGTATCTAATATATCAAATATTGATAGAAATATTAATGTAGTTTTGTTGAACGGATAAAGAATAAGGTACCCAAGTATTATTATCATAAGTAAATTCTTTTGACTCATTTGAGTTTTTAATTCTAATTATTAATGATTCTCTCAATATAATTGAATAAAATGTGCTAGTGTGTATAACTATTTCTATAATAATGAAGTTTATTACCATTCCATCCCATAATGTTCATTAATTACTAATATAGAGATTTGGGTTATGATAAATTGAGAATATTTTGATGTCCATGAAAAAATATATTAATATTTTTCAAGATTCATTTTTGATGATGGATATTTGATAATGTATTAGAACAAAAAATCCCACTAATTGAATTATTATATGTAATGTTGGAATAGTTCATCAAAAAAATACATCCAATGATAATCCAACCAAGGACCACACTAATCATATATGGGAACTAGTTGATCATCACTATGAGAGGAAGTTGAACTTTCCCACCTATGGTTGCATGTTGTGATGTATTGCTGCACATATGGGATTAATTGTTAATGCTCTTTCAAATGAAAAGCATAATGGAGGTATAATACCCATAGAGGCATGAACATGTCACATAGGTGGGAACCTAGGGGACCATCAAAGACTGATTCATGGACCATGTTGATCATCTATGTATGTGTATCTAAGTGCCAACCTCTGTACCAAAATGAAAGGATTAATGAATGGAGTTACTTATTAAGTGAACTTAAACCAAATAAATATTTGATAAAGTAAAGTTATGAAACACATTACATCACCCATGTAAAATTATATGGATGTAACATAAATTTTTTGATCCAAATAATCATGTCCATCTGATCACTAAATTGAGTTAACAATCATATCACGATGGGATTTTTTAAACAAATGATCTCTTGTGATCAATGATGATAACTCTGATCAACTCCAATCATCTAGATAAAAAATTAGACACACCATAAAAACATAATACATTCATGATTTTATCCAATTATCTCATTACAATTTTAAAGAAAAATATTTTGTTTTTAAAGATCATACTATAACATAGTGAGGATTTCATGGGTTGTAACTAATTATATATTTCAATATGTACATTAAAATATGTAGTGTGGGATATTATTTCCATATGAACATGTATCATTGTCACATAAGAATATAATCCATAAATCTCCAAACACAAATTACAAAAGAAGAATGAAATCCACACACATAAATTTCAGTTATTAAATTATCAGTATTTCTAGACATTGGCACATAAATGTTTTTGATGTAAAATGTTTTGGAGGAACATAGTGGAAGTGTTTAAAAGTCACATATAAATAATATAGTACAATGGTGAGAGAGAAATTCTGTTATTCTAATATATATTTTAGAAATCACATTTTCAAAATATAATTTATATTTACGTATTCTTTTAAATGTTGATTTAGTGAATTCAATGAGGTACATGGAATCACAATGTTGATATATCCATGAAATTGTTCATCTGAATTATATCAACCATGAACACATTAATGTATACGAACCATGAACCTCTTAGATCATAATGAATTAATGTATCTATCTTTGGTATATACCATTACATGAATATCATCCTTAATTGTTCGAAAATATTAGGTTAATGTAATTATAAAAGGCATTTCATCATCATATATAGAAAGTTTGACAATGAAATACTAATAGATATACCAAACACTAGAGTATTCATAATTTTTATTCCAAAAAACACATTGGATTTAATAATGATGAAATAATTCAAATAATATCATGAGTTATGTAAATAATATGTATCAAACAATAGTTGGTTGTTGTGTCAAGGATAATTTCATCATACTTACTTTAATGTACAGGAAGTTAATGGAAGAAGATAATGTATACATGGTAGTGTGAGATAATTTGCATGCATGTGGAAAAGACTCCCAAAAATTTATAATAACCATTCTAACTAAGACCTGGTATTATACTATACTAAAATATTAAATTGTTTTCAAATTATAAGGCCCTGTCATTAAACATTTCATTATCTAGATTTATGTTATGAATTCAAAGTAAGGATCTTTTTTAGGTTTAGATATTTTGAGAATTAGGACTTAAATAATTCATAATAACTCAATTTTATAAAAAATGGATACAAATAAATTGGAATCCATTTCTTCCACAATATAAAACCTTTTAATGTAAACATGATTTCATTTTCATTGATAAAAATATTACTGACATATTTATTTCACATACCAATACTTATACCTTATGAAAACATTTTAAAAACATGGGCTGAGCGTGAAAATCACTGTACGAGATATAAAATATTGAAAGAATATTTATTCACTGAATATTTATAAACCCATCAAATTATAAAAACCTTAAAAACCTTATAAAAATCATAAATCATAAAAGTACCTTATGGCATATATATCATACTTATATTGTAGCTTTAACAACTACATAGGGAGTAAACATCAAGCTTATGTTTGGAATACCCATCATTATATATTCGCTAAATCTCTTTGGAGAAATGTTATCATCTATCTTTTTATCATTACCCAATGCATTGTAGCGATATCATGGGATAACTCGCCGTCAATTAATTACAAAACAACCTACATACATAAAAATTTCCCAACAACCATAACAAATTCCTAACACATAAATAACATAAAGGGAAAATAACCTTTCCACATTACAATAGTAAGATATCCTTTTATGATATTTATATAATCAATCCATTATCAAAACTATTTTTAGTAAAAAAATACCCAAAAAATTAATATGGTATTTACTTTTATTTTAAAAACATTATGTCTTATAGATGAATCCAAATACCAAATAATAGTCATGCTTGAGGAACGATTATTGTTGCCAAATATGTTAAAATAATTCCTTTTCTCATTTATTAATATGATACATAAAAAAATATTCCCTAGGAAAACTGTTGAATGAAATTAAAATTAAAATGGGTTGATTATACACCGTATAAAATATTGTGGGGTATATTATCAAAATATGCCTCAATGAATGGAGATTGAAGAGAAGTCTGTTATCTTGATTTTTTCTCATCATATATAATCATTATGTTTCGAAATAATAAACCAATGTTGATTTATACTTTCTATATAACCCTTTTAATGTTCATTATTTATTTTATATCAATTATTAACATTTTATTAAAATTTTATAAATAATTTTTTTTATATTGTGTGTTTTTTCAATATTTTTTATTTTCGTAAAAAATAATCATGGTTCTGATGTCAGCAGTTCATGTGGTAATTATTCTAAAAAAAGAAAAATATTATTATGAAATAATCATAACATTTATATATTATTAATAATTAATATATCCAATAAAATTTTTTTTATGAAAAATGAACAATGTCGTATTCATGGAGACAGTAGGTCGTACGTATGCATTAGTAAGATCCTCATTTTTCATTGATAATTATAGAAATAATGTAATATTATTTTATATTTCTAAAATTATCATTATATTAATATAAAAATTCTAATAATTTAAATATTTCAATTTATATCATATAAATGATGTGGAATATAAAAACGATTCTAATCGCTTTGTGGAGGTGATAGTTTACACGTAAGCATGAATGATGTTATTGTTTTTTGTACAAGAAAGGTAATATAATATTTGAAATATTATTCTCTTAAAGTTATAAATATGTCTCAAATATCACATATGAATATTAATTACCTCATTATAACCCCTCAGAATAGTTGGTAATGGAAAAGGAACATAATCGGTTAGTGTAGGTGATAATTCACCCGTACACATGAATGATTTATTCCTTTCTCTTTTGATGGACGTAGAGATAGATTTAAAAGTTCATATTACCATGATAATATATCATTATATTGGGGATACATGAGTTATTATGTCATATTGTAGGAATTTAATTTAAAGTAAATGAATGATGAAATAAAATAGAAACTCATAAAAAATGATACATCTTCTTTGGTGGATCACTTATGAAGAACACCTCAACTCTTCAATGAAGGGTGTTATGCCTAAAATAAGGCCTCATGAATTTATGGACGGATTTTATGACGTGATTTGGGAAGAAAATATCTGAACCAAAAGTCTTTGTAAGTGTGAGTATTAGAAAATATATGATACCTTTTTATTGGAGTGGGAAGGGGCACCCTTGGAAACTCATAAATTATTAAATTAATATAAATTATTTATTTAATAAAAAGGTTCAAACACGAGATTTGTCACATAAAAAATGTGGATAATTGTAATTAATATCAACCAAAAACTTATATACTTGTATTTAATTAATTTTAAACCATATCATTTAGGTTTACCATTTATAATTTTCTTTTAATTTTAATTTTGGTAACAAAATTTTATTTAGTTAAGAGGCTATTAATTTTACTTATATGCGGTAAATTTTAAATAATTTGATACTTAATGAACTATTTGACAATATAATTGTCACTTTGTGATTTTAAATTATTTTTTGGATATCTAAATAATTTATTAAATTAATATTTTTATAGAATATAAATTCTATAAAATTTTAAACTATTATTTTTATTGATTTTAAATAGACTCTAACCAGAGTGATAAATTCCTGATATTTTTTTTAATAATCCTATAACATGTCATATTAACTATTAAAAATCGTTTAAAATATAAATTATGTCAAATAATATTTATTTTACTATTTATAATATCATTTACTTCATTTTTTCAATAATAAAGAAATCGATGCATCATCATTGTGTCATAAATAATGATAATTATTTAATTGATAAAAATTATAAATAAATTAATATTATTTTTTAAATATTTATAAATACTATTTATTTTCAAATATAACACTTACATAATCCCATATTAAATATATTTTGATTAAGAAGATATATGTTTATAACAAATTTTCCTTTATAATAAATTAAAAGTAATAAGTGTCAAGTCAATCACAGGTGGCATTAAAAGGAAAATATTTCATCCCAATGGTTTTTTTTTTGAAAAATATCATCCAATAGGATTATGGAAACTTTTAGGGTTGTTTTATTTTAGTATAATATTATTTTTAACCTTATTTACTTTATTTTCCCTTAAATAGAGGTAAATAAAATAATTATTAAAGATACTGTTCATAGTTTCAAAAAATAAAAGTTTCCAATATACATTATTTGAAAATTATGATTAAAAATATGGAATCCATTTTTCAAAATTAAAAACATAGTATTTTCAGTAATAAATAAATAATTAATTTATGTTGTCAATCTGAGTAAAGCGGTTTTTTAAGCGTAAAAACCATTAAAAGATTGACATGTTTTTATATCAAATTTCAATATAAAATTTTTTCCAATTAACAAAATTATATTAAATTAAAATAACATAATCTATATATACATTGAACCCAATTAAAATTATAATTTATCAATGAAAATAAATTATAAAAATTTTAGGTTTTAATTAAAAGGCAATATTTTTCTATATTCATTAAAATTTGAATTGTGTCCGAAAAATATCAAAATTTCAAAAAAAGTAAACTATGATGTCGTTATTCAAAATAATATATTTATATTATCATATTGAATATATAAAATTGGTAAAATATTATTTAAAAAGTGTTCTATAAAAGTTTATAAAACAACTTTTTAAAATAAATAGAGTATTTTCTGATTAAAACTGGATTTATACTATTTTAATCCTCTAAAATTTATATGATGAATGTAAAAACAAATAATATACATGGGTAAAAATAATATAATTAGTAATATTCAATCAAAAAATACTATGACATTGAATTAAATAAAATTTAAAATAAAAATATTTATCATGTAATATTTTTTAGAGTAGTTCAGATTTGTGTGTAACATAAGATTTCAGAGAAACTCATTGTTGTATGTTGGGTAAGATATCATAAATACATCACAATATTAAGTAATTTTAATATCTAATTCATAAATATTAATACATATGAATATGTGTTATTTTATAATTGCATGTGATGTTATAGATAAGTCACATTCAATAACAAGAATTATGTCATATACATTATTAAGTAAGTAATAATGGTATCTCCATGGCACACATGTATGTTGTGACTTTGTCATAGATAAGTTAAGTTAATGAGTTATTAAATATTATTACTTATTTAAAAAATATTTATTGTGAAAATTAATTTAGTTATATATATATTTAATACACTAAGAAGAACAATAGAGAACTGATGTCGTGAGAATGGTTGATATTGTGAATTGAGGATGTGAGTGATTTAATTCCATACTAATATTCAAATTAATAATAATTAATAGAATATGAATTTATTATTTATAAGCATTTTCATTGGAAGAAGAAGAAGTAGTAGGGGAATGGAATAGGGGATCAGACAAGCAATTTTTTAATAAACAATAAGAGGAAAGGTTCATCTTGATACTAGATATGGCTTTTCATATCACTTGGTGTTCGATGAATTGAATTAATAATAAGAAATGGATGAAAAATTCTTGGATAAGAATTATATTTACTACATATTTTTTTATTCTATGAATAATAATAAGGGTTACTTTACCTCATCTCTAAAACATAGAAGTAATGAATAAATAGTAGAGAAGAAAGAATTATGACATCTAACATAAGTATCCTATGGCTGGTAAATTTTTATTATTATAATATACCATAATTTGAAGGTCAATTCCATCATTTTAGAAAATATAAAGAACCAACATGGAGATTAAGATAGATGAGGATATGACCAATCTAGGGAATATGATTGTTTCCACCCCACTGAAATGTGTAGGGACAAATTAATTACTAATTATTTTTTATTTCCACACCACTATAAATGTTATCTCATTTTAGTAGAGTATCATTGTACTAGTAGTTAATATACAAAAAACGGAAAATCTACCCATTTTGAGTAGTAAACCTTGTAAAATTATATTGTTCATTATTTTTATTGATTTGATACGCCTTAACGTGATATGTATATGATATTAAGTGAATAAAAATAATAACATATCAGATATGTAAGGTGAAAAAAATTTATAATTGTATAAAAAGTTCCCAACATTGATTCACCTACCCCCTCTTAGTGTAATTTATATCATGAACTATTTCTATCAACTAGTTTTATATCCAGGTTTAACTTGATTCAGATTCCCTACATTATTATTATTATTTTCATTCAATGATTTTTGTTTCATTCATATGATATAAATGATGTGAAATTTAGATGAATACTATACAAACTCTATATAAAGATATATATCTCCTAATAAATTTCTGAATTGGAGAAATAAATAGAAAATAAATTTGATAAATTATCCATATTTAAAAAACAATATGATATATTAACTTCTATGTTCCATGTTAACAAATAAGTCAAACCATGCATGGAATGTGAAGAGATGGTTGATTATGTTTTCTCCAAGGAGATGAATATTCCCACCACCTCAATTTTATCAAGGTTTTTTAGGGATTAGGAGGTATATGCTAGATTTGTTTAAAAAAATATCATGATGATTATTAAAACACTACTTTTAATGATATCATATTATTTGAATATTAAATTTAATGGATAAAATGATATAATTCATGGTTTTACAAGAGAATTAGTATCTACTATCACTGGGATATTTTGAATCATGAATGATGAAATAAATTATCGTGAGGAAATGTTTCTATTAATGAAGAAGAATTTACAAGAAAAACATCTATAATATATAAATAATTATAAACATCAAGGATCCTTTAGAGGAAGAAATATGAAGCTTCATCTTAGTTTTATAGACTGTGAATGGAAATGGTTCAATGTAGTTGATGAAAAATATATAGACAAGAAGACACTAGAAGAAATAACCATGAAAATGATGAGATAATGAAATATAGAATTGAGTTGAATGATTTTATATTGGGATTAAAATCCAACCAGAACAAGGAACATTACTCTTTATTACAAAAAATATTATTTTCTATGAAGAAGAAATTTAAAAAATAAAGAATATTTGTGTAGATAATGATATTATGATTAATGATAATAAAAAAAAATCAATTTAAAAAATATTGAAGTGGATTTTTATATAGATTTCTCAAAGAAAACACAATTTAATACACCACAAATGAAGTAGAGAGTTGATGTCACTACTCAATAATCATTTGAATATTTTATGGTTAAAATTACACCAAAATGTGCTACGATAATCATGGTATAATTTGGTGATCTATCTCAAGAATCAATGATGAAATAGGTACCATCCATATCATCACATAATAGTATTTCAGAATATTTTATCTTGAATAGTTTAGGTTGAAAAAAACAATTTACAAGTATGTTTGATTAAAAGTGAAGTTAATCCTACAACCAAGACTACTGTATATGGGGAAAAGATTATAGAAGTTAGTTTTCCATGAAGATCCCACTTTTTTTAATGAAACCCTAAAAACATTATACATATGAAATAAGAATACCATGTTTTGTTATTCAATGTTTCTCCTGAAATAGATTCTGATATTATTCATTATTCTATGGGTAATATTAATTTAATTAATACTCTAAAAGGAATCCCATGTATAGGTGATCAAATCCATGTATGGATATGAAACATCCATATTCCAGGATAAATTTTCATACGTCATACCACTTTGATAAAGATGAAAACATCTATGATACATGAAATGGTATAGGTCACCAGTAAATCACATGGTTGCCATGATATATATCAAAAGACGACTAGAAAAGAATACAAAAAAAATGGTGCCATATAATTGGTTGCATAATTCTAATGTAAGAATTAATTTTTTAAAATATCTATACTAATAATATTTCACATAAGAAAGGTGATATTTACATGGATTTAAAATCCATGTGGTAGAAGAAACATTTATTATCCAAATAGACCACTATGATCAACAAAATATAGATTTACCCAAGTAGAAGATCCAAATATTATGAAAGGGATAATAATGATAAGTTAATAATCATTATAGATGTTTTGTAATCAATAATGAATATTATATGATCATATAAAAATTATAGTGAAATTGGAAAATTAAATATTCACTTTGAATGTGATGTTCTCTATTTGAGGGGAATCATAGTTTAACCCACCCATAAGAATTATTTTCAATAATTCCAATATCATAATATCTAAATAATAATATTAATGTTTCAATAGTTGATACAAGTTTTTTAAAATAAAAATAATAATGAATTTACAAAAACATGAAATTATAAGAAGTTATAAGATCAAGGAATACTCAATCAGAATTGATGTTCAGATATTCAAGCATGAAGAGTGGAGGAAACAAAGAAACATTGTTGAAGAATTTATCTTAACGATAATCTTCACTATGAGAATAAAGGAGGTAACCAAATTATTCCCTCGGTCATAGTTTATTTTATTTATTGTTTTAATTTATTGAATTGAGGGTGAAAATTGTTCTCAAGGGGAGAACCTATAGATCAGTGTTTGTTGTAAATTCTTGATAGAAAAGAGAAAAAATTCATCATCCACGAATAATTCCAAAAAATTTATTAAATTATAAAAATGATATGGGATCATCCATCATAATGTTGAATATTATTCTATTATATACTGGAAAAAAATCATAAATATGACACAATCTTTGTTGGATGATATATTTATTATCATAAAGAACAAGTATCAATGAAGATTAACCATTGCAATTCAATTGATGCTGTCAAATCAATGCATTCATAATGTAAAGATCAAATTTATTTTTTTCACTATATTATAAAATTATTAAACCCATTAATTAAAATATTTATCATTATTTACATGTTGATGAATATTTACCTTAACATGGAGACAAATAAATAATTTTGAAGAAGCTACGTGAAATAACTAATTTATAAAAATCTGATTATTCCAAATATTTTACAAAGATCATGTTTTCAGAAATGGTAATTTTATTTATCACCCATATATTTTTAAAAATAAGAGGAAAGATTAAAAATGGGGGGTAATTCACTTAGTCAATGATATAAAAAACATATAAGTTTTGATGTTATATAGGAGCTCTGAACTAACTTCATGAAAATTAATTTTTTCAATATGTTTGTTAATGTTACTACTAGAGCATATAGTTTATCATTTATACAAGTTCTCTATATCTCAGTTATGTTTCATCATCTCAGAATACAATTGGATAACCCGTGAATACATGTATATGTGTTCTCATTTTATATTGCATCATGGTGTATTTGTAAAATAAAATAATATTTTATAGATAAAATCTTGTGGTTTGTATGAAGAGTTGAAGGAGCATATACACCAGTGAAATGGGATCCTAAATAGAATTAAAAATACACATGATCAAATATTAGTGTGGGTGAATTTTCATGTTACTACAGTAGTACTATAATAGTTACTGAATCAGGTATTTTACTGTACAGTATCTCTATGAACAATTAATTTGATTTTGGTCTTCAAGATATTGGTGATATCTCATGCCACCAAATCCTTTGGGCCATATGTATTTCAAGAAAATATTGGCCTTTAAGCCATAGGTCTATCCATCCACTAGGCATCCAGGCCATAAGAAACCATGAAGTGACTCGAGAGACTAGAAAGTAGCTAGTCCCCAAGGAGGAATCAAATAAAATATCATCTACTAAAGAATAACTACCTAGGATTGAATAATAATAGGGTATGGAATGTTCCATAGGTACTAGGAATAATGTATCATTTCATTGGTAAATTCTATAAGATCATCCATGGAATGTGGGGATCTAAGTACCTTCAAATATGTAGATTTTGGGAAGGGGAAATTTATAAGAATAATCATGTATTGGGCCATAAAAGATTATTATGAAATAGACCTTGGTCCTCTAGAACATCAGTTCAAATATGACCATTATTCCTTTGGGCCTACATGTCATGTAATGTTTTCCCCTAAACCCATAAAATGTATATTATCAATAAATCAATAAAAAATATAATCCTTTATGATTTAAATGTTTTTAACTAATATCATGGATTATATAAACATACTATGAAATTAATGATTGCCCATTGCATATGTATGGATTGATAAACATTTCTAAATAACATTTTATTTTATGTCAATAGGGGGTTTAATTGAAGTTAATATTTATAAAGGTAATGTGGTGAGATTCAGATGACATATTAATATGGAATTAAAATTGAAGGCATTTAAAAAAATTATAAAGGGGGAGATTTAAAAGGCCAATATTGGAATTTTCTTTATTTATTTGTATTTTTTTATTTTCAAATGATATTCAATGAAATAGATTTATTATTTTGATATAATATTTTTTTATTCTAAAAATAATGATGTCAATTGGATGTTATGTTGAAGTATAAAATATATCTAATCTTAAAAAAAATTCAATTTATCTTGGATGAATGTTTTATGAATGAATAAAATTGGTTTTAATATATGATGGAATTTATTTTAATGATATTCAGATTATATTTCTCATGATTGATGAATTAGTCTTAATATTTAAATAACAGGTGCGAGTGAATAGAATTTTTTTAAAATAGTGGAGATTTGATTTGTTCTATGCAACAATGATCATTGAATAGTGATATCTATTTTAATGAAAGTGATTTGAGGGAATTTTTAAATCCACAAAAAATATAATTATTTTTTTCTTGAATTATATTCAATCAAGAATAATTTAGAATATCTTAATCTTAAAATATATATAATTAGAATTATTCTTATTATTTTTGTGGGCCTTTATTAAAAAATACAGCCAATTATTAGAAAAAGGAACAAACTAAACAACATATGAGACCTATATGGTCAACCATGTGGATTTTAATTGACCTCTACAGCTGATGGTGGTATGTGGGGATGAATATCCACCCATATGATGTTTATAATTGATTCAAATTCATGAATCAATTATTGTGGAACCATTGCACCTGCAGAGCTACACATGTGGGTTCTCAGGGGATTATTTAATTTTGAGGTGTGGACCATATATGGAATTATTTTTATGTGTATCCTGGTGAAATACTTTATGCCATATTGAAGGTCATAAAAAACTACTTATTAAGTGGATCACAACCAATGAAAACTACGATTTGGGAAATCAGTGACACACATATTTTTTATCCCATTGAAAATATACTGATATAATGTACGCTATTTGATCTCAATAGTATTTATCAGACAATTTAAATAACACTTAATGTTCAACCTATTGATGAGTATTTTATACACAACCCATATCCACCGTTAAATTATGATCACATAGGCTATCTCTAGGGATCTTTTCACGAGAATGAGACACATTCGATAATCATATCCCATGTATGATTATATTTTCTATTCATAAAATAATATTCACAATTTTTAATATATATTTTATGAAAATAGTAATATATTGTAAGGTTTTACCTTATTTGAAATCATGATATAATTATAGAAATCCATTCTATAATGAGGTGTATGTGGTTTTTTATACACATGAGGTATTGTTTCATAATAATAAACCCCATAAAATATTGTAACACATGATTAAAAATAAGAAATTAAATCATATTATATATAGCTATTTAAAAAATTATTATCATTGAACATTGACAAGTAATATTTTTCATAGACAAAGTCATCAGAGTAATGAAGGATAAGTGTTGTAAAATTGAATATAATTACTACAACACCATATAGTGAGAGAAATGTAGTAATTTAAATATTCAATAATGACATCTCATTTTAAAAAAAATATATTATATCGATGTAATATTTACATGATGAAAAAATTAATTCTCTGAGACCTTAGACATCACAAAAATAATAGTTCCAACAACTGATTTTTATAATGAATAAGAATCGTGCAATATTTCATGAAGCTGAACCAAAAACTCTTTGGGTAATAATTAATTTATGGAAAAATAATTATTGAATAATGTTATAGAAAGATCATATTATGTTTTGTTAAACTACTTAAGTAATGTGAAAACTACAAGACCGAATCCGTCATATAAACTGGGTTTTTTGAAGCACTCATAACTCATATAACACAAAATTCATTTTTTGAGAATAATTATTTCATGATACACACCATCATTCATGAATAAGAACATTTTGACTTCTGATCGTCACTTTTTGGAAGTATAAGGTTCATAAAACTATTGATTTTTTCATTATGGAGAAGTTTTTCATAGACCGATTTACAAATATGAATATATTTGAGGGAGACAGTGTGTGTGTTAATGTTTTTTATAATTTTTATGAATTATGAATAGTAATACAAATGAATTCAGATCTAAAATAATAATTAAAATTAACATAAAAACTTATATAATATAAAAAATCAATTGTATTTTATTAGGTTAACAATCATGGGATTTCAATTCCATACATCCATGATGTCCATTTAAAATAATTGATAATTTTTCTTACAATTTTCTTGATCATTCAATAATAAAATAGTTTTGAATGCATAGTGTGATTTCGTTGCATTAATATATTTTATACTATGAAGAAAAAATTATAACCATTACAACAAAAATTATTAATTTTCATATTGATACCGTATAATATTAATATTCAAAATATTATTCATATTAATTTGTCTGAATAAGAGAAGAACAAAATTTTCATATATGTTTTCATAGAAAGAATAATACAAAATAGATAAATAAGGGGTTATGTGAAAATGTACTAAATGATCATGAAGGGGAATGGTTTAACAAATTATAAAACATAACTTTTTTTATAATTTGGAATTGGATGAACATGGTGATGAATAAGAGGTTTATGAATAGTATTTAGATTAAATAATAAGTGAAACATTTAGTTTTCTATTCAGAGGAAGAAAACATTTTCTGACCATCATTTCTGCCCAAAACAAACAAGTAACAATAATTAGAGAAAAAAGTTGTGATACGACATATAACATTACTATCATCTAGTAGAATACATTCTTGGTTTTATATTGTACTATAAGAATATGGTGAATGTGACCTTTATTGGTTGTATAAATTAACATCATGGAACATCTTGTTGGACAAGGCTCTCAACAATCTCTAGAATATGACTGTTTCTATTTCCCTTATAAATTTCAGGGGCTCAATCGTGGTAACGAATTATTTGTTCACAACAACGCAATTTTTATCTCATTATATTGGAGAATCATTGTACTAGTCACCACAGTATGTGGATAGAAATAGCTACTCATGTTTAGTATTAGACCTTTTAAAAATATAATCTTCTATATTTTATAAGCAATTATAGACTATCATGTGGAAAGGAAAAAATAATTAGAGAATAAAGATCCAAATCGATCAAAGAAGTAAAGAGATAAAATTATATACTTAGTAGAAAAGTTAGCAATATTAATTAACCCACCCACTTTGTGTTTATTAATATCCCAATGTTTTCCTATCATATACTTTAGTAGTTTAATAAGTAGAAATGGATTCCATCCCAAAAAATTCACCATACACTAAACCTAGGTTTCCAATGACCAATGTAAATAAATAGTAAATAAGAAATGATCATAGATAAAAATTGGCATGATCAATAATCAGTGTGAGGTGTAAAAATACCAATAAAAATATAAATTAGACTAACCTACACTTCCCACTCACATAAAATCCAAAATAAAAATTATATAGATTCACAAAATTTAGAAAACATTCCTCATGTAACTACATCGATATAAATTAAAATGAAATAATAATTTTAGGTTCATAAACATATCCACATAATTTAGAATCCATTTTAGTGTACCAAACGGGTTTTTATAAAACCAGTCTGGTTGGGAATACCTTTAATTATAATTCAAAATTTAATTTTAAATCATTTCTATATACATCTCATTAAAAAAGTTAGAAAACAAATCTGAAAAAGCCCCAATTTTAGAAAACCCACTTAACACATATAGAATCATTCTTTAAAATAACCAATGACCCAAACATTGTTATCATAAATTTAAGACTGGAGTTGTACAAAAATTTAATATTTGAATAATTTATCATTACATGAAATTTAAATTTCCACTTGATATAAAAATCCAAAAATATTTTTTTTAAATCTAAATAAAATTTTAATGAATTCAATTACTATTTCCATGAACCAATCAAGATTCAAAATAGAATATGGAGTATATAGATTAATAAAAACATTTTTGAATTGTCATATAATATTTTTAATTCCATAATTTTATTTAGAAACTTTGATAAAAAAAATACTTACTTTTCATAAATATAATAAATATAATTAATAGTATATTTAAATAATTATAAAATTATTTGAAAATCAAGAAAATCACAAAAAAAATGAAAAAACATGGGAAAAAACTACATCATATCAATGATGAAAGTTATTCATATTTGAATCATTGTTAATTTGGACTTGAAATGGGATTCAAAAACACGTGAAATAATGATGACACCAAAAATTGGGTCAAAATTGAAAACCTATGATTGGAAAATATTGTCGTGCAAATGGAAATTGAAGGAAATTATAGAATATGGTGAGGAAAAAATAGATTGGGAGATGAGTTCTTTCCTTGGATATTTGGATCAAAATTATGTAGAAACTATGTCGAATAACTAGAGGATGGGAATGTTGAAGGAGCAGGAGGAACATGACCGAGGGTCTTGTCCCACATGAGGTGTGACGTATAGAGGATAAAAAAATTATCAAGAATGTAAACAATGAAAAAAATTATTTTTTTAATATATGGGATTTTCAAAATGGTAATATTTATGTTTTAATAAACAATTTTCTAATCTATAATATCTAATATTATTCTAAATAATCATGTCACTGTGTTTTCCTATGACCCCATATGGTTTTATAACCATGTGTAGACTATTAAAATATCACTATCCTCTAAATAAGACAGGGAAGGTTGTTTCAGAGTTTTTCAAATTTTCATTAATACCATGAGACCCTTTAGATATTTAAAATATTAAAATTATAATTAAAAATTACCAAAACATAAAATTACTCGAATTTATATTGAATAATTTCAAATAATATTATTTTTAATATAATAATCAGATGTGGGTGTGAAAACCCTAGACTAATAAATCCTCAAAGGTTTCATTAGGTCATATCACATCTCCTCACCCCATATGGGTTTATTTAACTAAATCCAATCTTATAAGTAATATTATCATCTCTTAAGGGAATCAATTTCATTAACATATCTATTCCGACACCATGGATTATCTAATCACCCTAAAAATTACATATAATTAAAAAAATAGTTTTACAATGTTAACCTAATTGTCTGTGTTAAAACATCACATAACTCTCAAACCCAATATTTTAAAAATTCATTTCCATGATATACCAACATGGGTACTCTCGCATAAAAATAGTTGACGTTCACTCAAACCATACAAATAATCTTTCTGAGATGCTATAGTAATTCCATATTTCACCTATCATATCTTGGATCCAACCAATCCTAATCTACTAAACTTCTATAGCATGAGGGAAAAATTATCATACCATATGGTTCACTATGTTTCAAATATTTCATTTATACCTATCTAATGTGTCTACAATAAATAGAAAATATTCATATTTTATCACTCTTCCATTAGTGAGCGAGGCATAAAGCACATATCTAAGGATCCATTATATCATAATACACACTAACTGTATTCAAGGTATTTATAAATAACAACAAGTTTTTATGTAAATTCTTATCTCACAGAAATAGTGAGATCAAATATTATATGCCCCATAACACAATCATTAATATTAGTGAGATATTTAGGAACCATCTAAATAAATCAATGTTATTTATTTTATGTATCCTTAGTGTACATGGTATAATAATGACCTATACTAATGGACCAACATCAACCAAAATAGGTCCCTTTCTCTAATAATAACACATTAATTAATTGAACAATATTATAATTAATATGAATATTTCTCCAATATCTAATTACAAAATAAATAAAACTTTTCCTAACCAATGAATTACTCATTGGATGATCTTTTATGGATTAATCCTTTATAAAAGGGGTTCATATCCCCCCATTGTATAAAAATATATCCAACATTTAAATCACTATTATAATATTTTAAATCTTCCATAAATTTTACCCAAATAAATAGAAATCCAATATTTGGTAATGATGGTACATAACATAATATATCACATGAAATCCCCCATGTTCTCTATATTTAAATCCAATTGGCCAATGAAAATTGAATACACAATCATAATATCCTGATTCCTCCATGTATTTGTGAACATGTCATAAAACAAAAACATGAATCAATGAATATCCATAATTTACCAAAAAGATAAATAACTATGGTAAGAGAAAACAATCACTACTTATTTGAAAAAAATTCAATCATTAACCACCATGGATCTTGAAGTTCAAAGGTAATTGGTAGAGGGGAATAGGATTTGGCTTCCCTCAAGGCATATTTATTAAAAAGTGGGGAAACAAGAAAGTGTTTTTCCATATAAATTCCTTAAAAGACTATTCTTCACATGTATTTAAAATATTCATAGTAGAATCCATAATAGTGTGAACCGTCTTCCACATGGTGTGATTTATTCTTTCTGTCCATATCCCATATCTCATTTCTTCTCCCATGACCCAATTCCCATAATATGGATATTCAATCAATTTCAATATTTTGGAAATTTTTTGAAATCAGATAACCCATAATTATGAACCAACATTTACATATCTAAATATTACCATTTTAATAAAATTAAATTATTATTCCCCTTTTTTAACCCTTACACATTGTCATTGAAATTTTTTCTTCTATATTCCAGTTCTAGAAACCATTCCTCCAAAACACCATCCCATTATATAATTTCTTCTTCTAAAACTGTAACAAAAAATATCCTTTTGAAATTCCTTTTCCTTTATTTATTCTTATAAAACTCCTTGAAATGGCCTTCTCCTTATAATGATCATCCTACTAAGATACCTATAAATATCTATATATAGAAATCTTCTTATTAAACATATTTTCTATCATAATATAATATATTAAAACAACACATATATAATTTTCAAAATATACTATTATCCTTTATATGCCTTTTCATATATTAATACTTTGACGAATTCACCTTAACTGTTTTCAATAAAATTATAGATTCTATCTAAAATATGTTTTAACCCTTATATTTCACCCAATTTCATTCAATACTTTACTATTATCTATGGTAATTGGTAATCCATATTCATCGAATCACATCATATTCAATGAAAACAATGATCATTGTTACATTACCATTTTAATTGCTCTTAAATTTTTTAGTAACCCTTACACGTCATAGTTATTCCATACATACCATCAATTAAAAATCCGTATAGATTACAGGGTTCATGTAACATTAGACTTTATTTTTTCAAAAGATTAATAGTGATAAGGTGCCCAACATTATTTATTACAGGGGACTCCAATAGAACAAACATTTTCCATTGATTTTTTTCACCCTTACACATATATGGATGTCATTATATACTAACTCATTGTGAAACTTGACATTCAATTTGGAATTTTATTTCTGAGGAGAAACATGAATTTAGAATTGTATTTGGGAATAAATTATGAACCAGGATTTGGGGTATTATTTTTAATGTATTTGACCATTAATAGGTAGTTTTTTCCATCGAATGAAGAACAATATATGGCTGGAGCAGTAATAGGAGTGAACCAGAGGCATATAAATTTAATATAGGGATACAAAAATATATTTATGCACCACTGGATAGATTTTTTACAAAAAATAACCCATGTTCTTTTTGGATACCTCATCCACTCAAGGGACTCCTTATAACTTTTATATATTTCGGAAGCCCAATAATTTCACCTGGACATCACCATTAGATTCTAATGTAGTTTTTGATCAAGTTTTGGCCTTGTAATTGTCCATTAGGTCCATCTTCTCCCTCTACATCCCCGGAGTGGTTATTTTTTATATTTGTTTGAATCAAGTGACATAAATTTTCTTAGGGAAATAGAGTTGAGTCTTAGTATTCTAAAAAACATATTTTCATTTTATTTCAATATGTAGTGGTCTTCCTTGAGATCAATCTAATATTCCCAATTTCATTATTATAATCTGTGTGTCTTGATTTCTTCCAATTTAGGTTCAACCAGTGGTCAATATTAGTCGATTCAGCTACATAGATAATGAAATATGCAGTCCCTATACATATAAATTCATTCACACCATCTTTATCATGTGTTGAACTAATCTAAATTGTAGCATTTAATAGTATTTTTTCATAATTGAATGTTCATGCCTAAAATAAATTAACCCATGAAAAATAAAGTACCTAGTAAAATTCCATTTATTTGATAATGAAATTAAATGGATAAAATAAATTTTATGTCTACATAAGAATAAAATTTTCGGATATGTTAAAAATATTTTATTGAGAACCACAAGTGAGTAACTATATATTAAATCAATGAATGTGATATGGGATATAAAAATCATTGATTGTCGTATAACGTAAAATAAATGCAAGATATGGGTTATGATAAAATTAAATGGTCTTGTCTTTTGGTATTGGTTAAATAACATGGTAAATAGAATTATTTTTATTATGTGTTGGAATATTAATTACATAAATAATATGGTTAGTGAGAACTTTTACCCTATGTATTGTAACACAAAAGTGATTTATATGATAATTCATGTTTTTTTAAATGGTTTGTCTTTTAAAAATGATTAATTATATTTTGAAGTTGGAAATGTATATTAAAATGTTATATAGTTATTATAAATCATGATAAAAAGGGTAAATATTATTTAATGTATCGTTAATCATGTTTTATTGTTATTTATTCTAAATAGAATTGATGTGTAAACCTCTATAATGAACATTTGAGTTTATTCCTTGATTTGGGATGAATGTGAATGTCGATATGTGCACACTGGATTCCATAAAACATATACTAATTGGTAGTGATGGGATAGATGACTAGATTCCATCTAACACAGGATGGTTCAGAATGTCTACAAGAGTGGATAGATTCCAATTACTTAATAATGACATGAGGAAGCTAGGAGGAGTTCTTAGACCAATATTATTCTTGATTAATGGGAATTTTGAGATGTGTGATTATGTTTCATGTTGATTCCCAAATGAGTGTTTGTATTTTGCGTGATAAATGATGAATGGGGAATTTCTGGATGAGTGGTCAAATACATTGGGAATTTAAGTATCTGTTATTATATTCAATATAAAAATAATTTATATTATAGAATTTATAGATGAATTCATGGATTTAATGTGGTAAAAATATGGTTGGAACAATCCATTTAGCATGCTCAAAGACACCCTAATAGTAAGAAAATATTTAACGTTGTCCAGGTTCATGAAACAAATGAGAAAAAATGGTATAACCACACAAAAGGGACACCAAAAAGTCAAATATCTAGTGTTTTATGGGTTTCAATTTAATTTTATTTCACATAAAAATTTTTATACCTTTGTAACTACATCATGAAATTATTATAGAGACTGGTTATTTTCCCTATGTTGTTGGTTGTTTCCAACCATGTTTTCTTCAGGAATTACCTGAGCACCCTCATAACATGGGTACGCTAGTATATATCACTCTTTGATCACATGTTACAGATATAGGGAGGAGTGCGATATTGATGACTGTTTTCTTGTCTCGATAGTAGAGAGTATGGTTGTTGGGACTGGGCTAGACTCAAAACCAATTTTTGATGAGTGATATTTTATTTTAGTTCTTTTTATGGTTTTTATAGTTCATAATATTAATGTTTTGAATATATTATGACTTTTATAGCATCCTCCATTTTTTAAAAAATTCTTATCTTTTATTTATATTATTATCACCGTCCATATTTTATTAGGAATTGTCATTTGGACTTAATTTCTACTATTTTTATTTCATAAGTCATAGCTACATTAGTGTATATGGAATCAATTCCCCATGGTGTCCTTTGAGACCCCCACTAATTTTCTGTAGGCTCTGGTGTACGAAGAGGCCTGCCTAAGATCATGTGGTACACCAACCTGCAAGTAATGGTTTAGTGGCTTGTAGATTGTAGCATTACAAGGTGGTGTCAGAGCATGTTTTTGTTTTTATTATGGTAGAGTTTCATGTAATATAGTATCGATATAGGGATTAGTAATTATCTCAAGCCAACGCATGATCAACCAAAACTTGTTTAGGAACCCATGCTTATAAGGATGTAAAGCATTGGTGGACTTTCATGATTTTTTGTGGTTGTATTTCATTTTGACCTTGTGTTTCACAGATGATTTGTAATGGTATGATTTAATGGGATTCATTCCCTTATCCCAATATCGTGAAAGTGTAAACCTTTTTTGTGCATCAATTCATGAATATATTGATTCACCTAATACACATAACTCTAATGAAATTGGATTTAAATTTCCAATGTATGTTTTATCTAACTCCAAACAGCCAATGATTTTATTTAGCTATCTTATATCAAGTAAATATTTATCTCAAAATTATGGTAAAACTAGGATTGTTATATAATGTGTTTGCAATTAAATGTAACGTTCTTCAAATTTTGGATATAGTGGAATCCTTCTTGAAAAAATTCCATTAATTTTTTAATGATAAAGATAAAAACATAAAAGAGTTTTTAAAGAAGAAATATTTTTAATAAGGTTTGAGTATATAAACCATATTGTCATTTCCTTGATTTCTTATTAATTTCTCCCTCCTTAAACATGACTTGGGAATGTGTAAATCGTAATAAATCATAGATCGATTAAATGTAAACCATGAATAATAGAATCCAAAAATATGATGGGAAACCTAGGTATGGATTTTTGGTTATTTCAATGTGCACTGGGTATATGAGATTATGTGATTAATTTTAGGTAGACACTAGGGGATAACGGACATTGGGTATATAGTTTTATCATTTTTAAAGGTCATTAGGGTATATATGGATATTAGTACGTGATACCATATCAATGTGTGTTATGTTTAATGGGGAATACTATAGTATCTGCTTTTCCAGTTTGAGATTTGTCTATTTATGTTCATGTTAAGAATTGAATACTAGTGGGAACTTGTGATCCTAACAATTTTATTTTGATCCGGTAATGTGTAGGATTTGTTGGACTCGTGTTTATATTTGGGGACCCTGAAGTTATGTCATGTAATGCCTTGGGCCACATGAGCTTGAGGTAGGAGAGATTGCTGTCATTTGAGATATTAATTCATTAAGGCCTTCGTGGATGTACTAGGTGGATAGACATGGTGACCATTCATATGTAACTCATGATTTTAATAGATTCCTTTCCAAGAGATACATGAGGGTCACCTGGTAGATGTTTTCCAAATCTAATGAATTCCTTTTGTTATAAGAAATAAGGATTATATTTTGGTTAATGTGATCTAATCATATTAAAAAAATTATTAAACTTAGATGTGGATAACCACAATGAGTGATAATTATGTGGGTATTTGATTGTTTCAAAAGGTAGTGTCATTTGGGTTCCTAGGGACACTATGTTTTGTGTTCACTTCATAATTCATGGAAAAAGGGGTAGATGTTGGATGTTTTAAAAAGATGATTGTTGGTGGGTGGATTTGTGATTATCCTTACCATAAAATATGTGAATCCTTTAGAAATTATGAACTAATAGTAATCATTGTTAATTAATGGTGTGCCATGAATGATCATGGTCAGTGGTTGAGGTGTGTGAGTTGTTCTTGGATAAAACATATAGTATTTGAGTGTGTGTTGGGTGGCCTTATTAGAAATTACATGAGTGAGAACCCATTGTTTATAATGGAATTAAGATGCAATGTTTTGTGTCTATTGGTATTTGTTTTGTACAAAAATCCATGTATAATTCCACTAATAACAATTTTAGTTTTTAAAATTCAAAAGTGATGTAATTACACTACTATCATGATGATGTATTGGTTCATCACTACACAGTAGATAGTAATGGTTATATGGTTGGTTTTGGTTAGTAGATCCTCCTCAAGGGGGGTGAATAAAAATTGGTGCATTCTTATGGGATGGATATTCACAAGATATTGTAAAAACATTATATACCCATTTGAAAGGGATGCTTTATTATGCACTGGGATTTCATTATTTAATCAATTCATGTTTAAACCTCAATAAAGATATAATTTGTTTAATGTATGGTTATAAAATGATGGAATATTAATGTATTCTTAGTCGGTTAAACAAATTTAAAAATTTATATTGGATCATTTCCAGTGAATACATAAGGTTGGGGAACGCCAATGGTAGAGTGAGGGAATGAAACACATTGAGAATTGATTAGTGGTATTTGATGTATTTATGTTCCCATTACCCAGGAACATGTGACCATTAGTTGTTCATTGAAACTCTTAGGTTTGAGATGGTAGGTCATTTCCATCCATTTATTTTTGTGATTGATAGAGCATGGGCCATCATAATTGAGGTGTTGACCTAGTTGAGTGTTGGTAAGGACAAATCAATGGTGGGTGGTTTCATGGATGTTTTTTCATGAGACCCTTATGGTAGAATGCTTGAAGATGGATGGGACAAGTAATTGAATGGTTGTTATAGCACCAAATGTTGTTGTATTTTGGTTTCAATGTAATTTTTAATACCTTTTGAATGATAGAGATTAATCTCTATGTTGTGCTGGTTCAATTAATAGTGGTTATTATGGGATCAAGATAAATGGAGTGATCTAATTGTGAATTTATTGAGTGGTCGATGTTTGGAACCAAGAATAGAAACTAAGGTCACGGTTTGACCGTTTCATATTTGGATTGTCGTGGGATACCAAATTTGACCATGTGACTTTACGCTAGTATGTTAAAATCAATTAATTTGTGGGATATTATCATTATTCTACTGGTTATAATAGAGGAATTCTAACCATATATCTTGTTTGTAATTCAATGAAGTAAGGTGGGCATAATAGGATGCATTTCGATTTTGATATGATTACTATATTTTTTGTTTTGGGTTGGATTTTCTAAAAAGTATGAATGATCATGTTGATCTTGATAGTTAGTGGAATTCCCATTTTGAATTATGAATTTTTATTGGTTTTCGAAATATAATGTTATAACATAAATCTCAAAAAGCGGTCACATATGGTATGTTGGTAACTGTATTGGGATCTTCTTTAGAAATCAAGGGTTTTTTTTCAGATTGGGCTACTCTTATAGTAGGAAGAACCATTGGATAGTAAATGAAGTCAATGGAAGTATGTGTTTGTATTAGGATATTTGGATTCTACAGAGAATAATTTTTCTGTTACACAGATGAATATGCGAGTTTCCCCTGGATTGGTTATCCATGTGTCTTATTTTTAGAGCTACACATTAGAAGAACAACTAGCAATTTTTTAGAAAAGCATATCTATTTTGAACTAGAGTCTATGGAAGATGTTGGTTGGGTTAGGTGATTATATCGACATAATTAGTTTTTATGGAAGAAAATTGTTATGGTGGGTAGTTTTAACCTTATCATGTCCTCATTTGAATTTTGTAGAGGAAACAAAATTTTTCTTTACATAAGGGGCCAAATTCGAAATCAGGATTCTTGGAAACATTTCGAGAGGGTAAAAAACTCTTATATGTTTCATAAGGATTTAAATAAAGAACAAATGATTGATTAAGGACACCTAAGAGGAAACTAGTGAACTAAAACATAGAGATGTGTCTATAAAATGATTTTGAAACATCACCATCTAGCCAGTATAGGTGCATCAACCTTCTGATGGCCAATTATATAACCCTAGGTTCTGTGTAGAGCCATCATTGATCTTCTTGCCTAGGGATGGCAAGCTGATAGCTGAAATATAATTAATCAACCTCAATGGAACTTTCTATATGGGGACAATCCTTGTTATTTTACATTATCTCCCCCTTTTAATTTATTTTTTATTTTTTTGTCATCTTTTTGTCTAGTGGCAGTCCATCAGAACCCTATGATCACACTCCCTCCCAAAGGTAGGTATCCTTTGTTCTTAGTCCGAATTGAATGACGTAATACTCGATAAAGAACCTAAGGTGAAGTTGAATCTCCACTTCCAAATATTTTGTATTTCCTTAACAATATTGTTGGGTTCTAAAAATTTCTGTTTAATAAGAAAAAATTAAAAATAACATGTTCAGAATCTGGATTCCGTCACACTGAAGATGAAATGATGGATGATATTGGATGATTGATATTCATATGCATGAGGATGTTGGTCACATGGCATAAACTGTAGTATTTTTTTTTTAATTTCTAGGTTTTCAATTATCTGGTTATTTTATCATTTTCATCTATTTTCAATGTTTAAATTGTAGTATTTAATTAATCCCTGTGTAATCTTAAATCCAAATTCCAAGATCAATCGACCGATTAAATAAGATTTTATGAGTGGAGTTAATGGTGAATGTAATTTTACATAATATTCCTATACTAAATTTTGCAAATTCGTATGAATAAAATTGTTGGATGAGTTTAGTGTATTATTTGAAAACCTCAAGTGAGTAATTATGTTTTAAATCAATCACTGAATAATAGAATTTCACAAACATTGATGCTCTTAAAATGGAAATTCAAATCATAATATAGATTCTTATAAAATAATGTGATGATATGTTTTCGAATTGGTTAAATTTGTTGGTAAATTTTAATTTTTATTTATATGTTGGAAAGTCAATTTCCAAAACCAATTGGTTAATGGTAATTAGAACACTATGTCCTATAATAATTAAGGGATTTATAGAGGAAATCATGTTTTGTGAAATCTATTATTTTTTTAAAATGGTTCATTACATTTTTGAAATTAATAATTTGAATTGTATTAATATATAGTCATTGATGTTAATGATGTCTTGGTCAAATTTGATCAAACGAAAAATTTTACATGACTTAAAGTTTTTCCTTGTAAAGTGAATTGATGATTTAAACTATATAAGGAAACTTATAAGATCTGGACATTATGAATGAGGATCAATAATTATGGGATGATCATATTGAAGTATGTATAAAATATTCTACTTTGGAATAGAATGAGAGTGGTTTATATTCCACATGCATGGGATTGTATGAAATTCTATATTGAGGGCCTGAATTTCCTATTATTAATAATGACTTCAGGAGCCCCATTAGAGTTCATAGACCTGTCTAATTTTTCATTTTTGGGAATTCAATGATGGTAAAATGGAATCAATTTGAATCCAATGATGATCATTTGGATTTAGCATGATGAATAATGATTCAAGAATATAAGGTTCAAAAATCAAAATCAATCGGAACATCATTGTGATTGATATGATTCTATATGAAATTATTTAATATTGAGGAATTATATGATTATATCATTGAATATATGTGATTAATTATGTTAGTAACAGTCTATGTGACATGTTAAAAGTCACCCTGAAATAAAAAAATTAAGGTTGATTGGGGTTATAAAAATAATGACCCACAATGATATAGTCACACTATTGTGTTACCTCAATCTCAGGCATCAGTGGCTACTCCTGGATTTCATATATGATCCCGAACTTTTGATCTCCTTGTCTACAAAAATTCTCAATTAACTTGTTATATGGACTAATTCTTATTTGGACACCATCCATTTTATCCAACCGAGTTATACACACACCCTACTTAACAAACCATTGAAATATGGTACTCTATAAGATTTCACAATTTGGTCACATGTTATAGCTACAGGGAAATGAAAATATAGATTAATGTTTGATTGGAATGATAGTATAGAGAATGGATAGTGGGATGAGGCTATGATCAGGACTAGTTAGAGATTAATAATAGTTTATTTTTACTTATTACATTGTTTTAATTTTTTATGATCCACCCATAGGGAATTTATTAAGACGCGTATTAAATAATTCATATATTATAGTATTATGCCATTTAAATAATTTTATCAACACATTCCTATTTTATCACTCAAGATGATTTGTAAAATATTATTTGTTTATAATATTTATGAAACTATATGTTCCTTTATAGTGTGGGTATAGTTTCCCCATGGTATCCTAATATTCCCTCATAAAAAATGGTATCCCAAGTTAATAGAGAGGCTTTCCTAAGGCCTTGTGGAGCACCATCCCATAACATAAGTTTAGTAGACTCTGAAAGGGTGTGGTACACAAATATTGAAATTATGTAAGCCTAAATCTCTAGAATATACTAATATCCCATGACATTCCACAAACCATATCCTATGAATTATCACATGTGGATTTTCCAAAATTCATAAAGATACCTCTCTAGTCTTGTAACACCATGTAAACATGATGGGTAGAAGATATAAGTATTATTAACCAAGTCAACAATGGGAACCATTTATATTGAGATAATTTTTTTGTTAGAAGGATATATTAGACAACTCATTTTAACATGATATATTAGACAACTCATTTTAATCGGATCATCATTTTATTTTATGGGCCTTCCTAATTAAAACTCCACAACTAAGTGTTCTTTTCATAGAGAACTGAACATGTTTGTTGACCTCCTGGTAATGTTCTGACGGTGTGTGTGACTAAGTAGTAAGAACACATAAAAGGAATGTATTGGTGAATAAGGATATTACATAGTCCGATGATCCATTTTTGGACATGGGTTTTCCCTAGGTAGGGTACCACTTACCATTAAAGAAACTGGAGGTCCAAGAACCACAGACCATGTTATTTAAGGGTGTGAATGCTTCAAGAAGGTTCATGTTTTTACAAGCCTTCAATTTTGGGAATAATAAATTGAGTATAAATTTTTTAAATATCCCAATCTCCATGATAAAAATTACATATATCATCTTATTTTTACCAACTTATATGAAACAATTCATTAAAACCACCCCAACATAATGCATCTTATCCTAGATAATTATTCTCATGAATACTCAACAATCAATTAATGTTTTCATAGTATATTTTATGACCCAAATCAAATATAATTTTTAGTTATGGTAATGTTGAAAAATAACCAAAACTAGATAAATTTCTCATGAACATTCCTTACCTCATGATGTGAATTATTTTCACCAATTCTACAACACTTCTTCATTCCCGTAGTCATTTAAAATCATTCATTTTTATAACATAACACGATATTGGTTGACATAACTAGTAATGACATTGTCATCTATTTTCAATGTCAAATTTGAGTATAATAGGCTCATTACCAATATTATTTTCATTTTCATTCACATGTTCGTATCCAGAATACAAGGCCATATTATATTGTTAATTTTGGGGTGTTGTCTATGAGAAAACATATTCCACATACCTTATCACCCCACTGATTTTTTATAGAATTAAGCATGAAATATTAACAACTTACCATCATCCCACTTCTAGTGACAATAAATTATTGAACACAATAACCATTTACAAATCTCATTGATTGATTCCCACATAAATATCTTTTAAAATTTTGATACCAAACCAATAAAATTGAATACATGATTCACCAGAAAACAAAAAATGGCCTCTGGATGGATCCACTAGTGGCCAC